>CM072092.1:36842370-38092370 GCA_036850905.1 Luffa acutangula | reverse complement strand
ACAACTACCCTAAAAAAAAGAAAGAAAACAATTATGGAATGAAATAAAGAAAAGGAAACAACTAATCTAAATAAGGAAAATATAATCTAGAAAAAGAAACAAAGTAACCTAATATGGAATGCAAAAACAAATATGGCAAAATGCAAATAAGGAAACTAATCTAAAAAGGAAAAACAAGAACAAATAAAGAAAAGATTACTCAACTTAAAAGAAAAATAACCTAGAGAATCAAATATGGAAAGAAAAACAACTAAGGAAAAAAAATGCAACAAACCTACAAAAGTAAGAATACACCCTAAATTAAGATCAAGCAATTTTTCACAATATCGATCTAGCTAAATGTGCCAATCCCCGGCAACGGCGCCAAAAACTTGATGTGGACTTTTCCTACCGCAAGCGCACGGGTCAAGTAATAATATAGTGAATAGTAAATTCGAATGTCGTCCTCTGGATTGGATTTTTAAGCAAATCGAGTATTATGAATAATCTTGCCCAATTTTATTTAGGGATCAAAAAGTGATGAATAGGTGATGATAAGAACAAATCTAAAGCAAGAAAAAAGAATGGAAATTCAATTGGGAAAACTACTTAGGGAATTGATTTCGCCGATTTCGTTTAGGATTGATTTTAAGGAATAAGTTATTATGCACAATGGAATTATGAGCCAAAGACCCTTTAATCACAACTACCTCTCCCGAGTATAATTGATTCTCATGCAAATTAACCAACTTGATATCCCTATCTAAGTTTATTAAAATGCAAGGCAATGAGATCTTTTAACTAATTCTAAAGATAATCTAAAACCGTCAAGTATTAGAAAGTAAACTTTATTCATGCAATCTTGAGCAAGTCTAGATCAAATCCCCTCTCCCGAGCTAGATTCGAAACTTAAATCATCCAACTAATGGCCAATTAATTGAAAGCATTAAATCAAGATTACAAACACAATAACATTGCACAACTTAAACCATAAATCAATCCATAAACTTAATCAACTACATCAATCCCTAAGCTACAAGTTTAGCTACTCATGAATGTAAATACAAGCTCAACTAAACATAGGAAAGCCATAAATCTAACTAAAGGAAGAAAAGGGAAAAGAAAACTCAATGTAGGCCGAGTCCCGACGTCCCCGTCACGATCCCCACGAACAATGGGTTGATTTCCAAGTTCCTCCTTTGTTTTCAGCTCCCAAAAGCCTCTATTCTGTCCTCTTTACGGCTCCAAAAGGTCCCAAATTAATCTCCCCAAAAACCTAGCCGAAAGGAAGCTTTTATTCTGATTTTTCGTTGAAGCGTCGAGACGCTGTCAAGACAGCGTCGCGACGCTGCCTCTTAAACGCGCGTTCTGAATAAGGAAAAACGGTAGCGTCGGGACGCTTCCTATCATAGCGTCTCGACGCTGTAAGCTTTACGCGCCTAATCTGATATGGAATGGGAGCGTCGAGACGCTCACGAGCTAGCGTCTCGACGCTAGCTTGCTGTTGACCAAGATTTGACTTTTCTCCACTTTTACTCTTTTCATTCCTTTGCTTCTTTTCACGCCCCGAGCACCCGATTAACTCTAATATGGCATTATAGCTCCAATCAACCATTTCCTACAAAATAAACAATAAAGCACAATAAAATGGCCCAAACACCATAAAAGACTAGCTAAATTAAATCAGTAAAGATAGCTAGTTATGCTCGCTATCAAGGGTAATATTTTCTAAAGAATGCTTCTTTGAATTTAAGCCACGTTACTGGACCCGCGTTAACATCCATGGCCCTTTCAGCCGATTGCCACTAAAGCAATGCATTGTCCTACAACAAGAAGATAGCACAGTGTACCTTCTGATCTTCAAGACAATTCATGTGGTGGAATATCATCTTAATGGAGGAAAACCACAGTTTTGCTATTCTGGGATCTTGGACTCACCATCAAAGGGACTGAGGTCCCAGTTTCTGAAATCTCTCAAGCATTTCGCATCTCATGACAGTGCCTCATTGTTCTGAGTCGTTTGGGCTTGTTGTCCTGCAACTATACACCTACGACTATCGACTGTACTACTCCGGTAACTGCTGACTGCACAATTGCCTTAATGGACTCCACAATGAGAGTTGGCACTGCTGCAGGTGCAGGTTGCTCTAAAGGTGGATTATCTTCAGAGAGAAGAATCGAAGAATATAGATAAATGTGACGCCTCGTGCATTTTGGTATATTTATATTCCGTACATCTGGTCAAATTTGAAGAGAATAAAAGTCCCCACGCAGCGGAAGCGCATCGATTGGACCTTACGTCGTATATTAATTAACATTAAAATACCGTTACGAAAAACTCAAACAAACTTTAAACATACTTTAAAGTTGCTGGAAATTTTGTTTAATCATGCTGAAAAATAAATCTAAATTTATTTGCATGCTTTTCTAAAGAAAAGGGGAAGAACCGTTACAAACCTTCATTGTAGACTTGACCGTTCTTCACCAACGACGCTCCTACGAACGAAAACGCAGCAGCCTCCTTAAAGTTTCTTCGCTGGAAAATTCTTCTTTAAAGACACAATAACCACAGAGGTTACACCGATATGTCTCTAAGTCTAGGAGGCAAAAGACTTGTGGGAGTCTTTCTCTAAGAGGGAGGCTAGAGAGAATTCTAGGTCTTGTCTTGAGAGTCTAAGAGCAAGAGTAGAGTGTCATGGACCAATTAGGTCTAGTGTTCTATTTATAGAAGAGAGGCCATGAATAAAATATTCAATTAAATCAATCTTTTCCAAAATTGATTCAATCTTATTCCTTATTTAATCAATCCATCATCAATCAATTCCATAATTGATTAATCTTTTCCACAAATGACTAATTACTTCCATAAGTGATTAGATCATTTCCATAAATGATTAATCACTTCCTTAAGTGATTAATTATTTCCATAATTGATTAATTACTGGTTAATGAATTCTTTAATTAATTAACCACCAATTAAATATCACATATTTAATTTCCGGCCTTGAATTAATTAATTTGCCCAAATAGATTTTAGGCCTTAAATTAACTAATTCATTATTTGAACTCTTTCAAACTTCCATAAATTTATATTAATATTTGAATTTCTTCAAATATTAATTTCTCTCATAATAATATATCTATATATATTATATTTGTTTCCCTTAGTAAATTGAACATTTTCAATTTACATTTATTACTTAGTTGCCTCAAATTACTTTATGAGCTACTAGTGGGACCTAATGGACCTGCAGATCAGAAGCTCCAACGATGTGAGATTAATTGGTCAAACTCATTAACCACATTAATCAATATTCGTTAAATGTGTGTACATTTCACTATAGACTCACAGTTGCACTTTTCTCACTGCATACATATTTTCTGTGTCCACAGATCTAGACCAATATCGACTAGTTAGTCCTTCACGAGTGTCCGTAACACCAGCTGGGTCAAATTACCGTTTTACCCCTAGGTTCCTTTTATTTCCTTAAGTACCAGTTCTCCTCTAATGAACAACCTGTTTGTGGTCCAACCATCAAACAGAAAACCCTCTCGTGCCAATGAGAGGGTAGGGCCCTTTGTATAAGACTCGGAGTAACCACTTAAGGGAACACTCATCTGCTTCCCTAAAGTCGGGAAGGAGTAAATTTCATCTTGTACGATTATGTTCCCAGCTCCCCATTCGGTCTTGTCCCCAAAATGGTAGGCTTATTGAGTCGGCGTATTGGCCACTCTCACCCATACAAATCAAAGGACAGTCTCTCATGAGCAGGAGTTCACAATCAACTCAGGATTAAGACTAAGTTGTCTAGGTTCGTCCTAGTGAAATAGAAAACCAACTAGTTAACGGTGTTATAACCAGTGGTTACTATTTCGCAGTCTGGTCTTATGCAAACTCATTGCATAGGATACCCCCACTCGCATGTCTCCTACACGAACGCGTTGGATCATAACGTTTGTATCAAATACAAAGTGTGTCGTATCCATAGTGCCACCAGGATAAGGCACTCAGTCTTATCCCTATACTATAGACCCTTTAGGTTGTTTCTTGAACAATGATCCCATATGTCGCTACATATAGTTCAAGACTCATATTATAGCCTTGGATGTCTAGTTTATTGGATTAGGGTTATTATTAGGCAAAGACAAATATAGAATAACTAATAATTATTAATGGAAAAATATATCAATATTATTTAATTAATATCCGGTCAACAGTTACATTCACTATCTACGAGTTTTAGGGCACAAAACCCAACAAACTCCCACTTGAACTAAAACACTAGTTAGTGGGATGTAAATGGAATAATCTAAAGCTGGAAATGTCATGTATATTAAAATAATACAATGAACTAGGGCATCCTTATACCCATTATACATTTCTCCCACTTGCCCTAGATTAGATGGCATACATATCTCGTAGACCTAGACCTTCTAGATGACTCTCAAACATTTTAGCCGTGAGAGCCTTCGTAAATGGATCAGCGATGTTCTACTCCGAAGTGATCTTAGTGACGATCACATCTCCTCGTTGCACAATCTCCCGTATCAGGTGATACTTCCTCTCGATGTGTTTACCCCGTTTGTGGCTTCGAGGTTCTTTTGAGTTGGCTACAACCCCACTGTTGTCACAGTTTAGTGTTATGGGCACGTTCATATTCGGAACCACTTCCAAATCGATCAAGAACTTTCTAAGCCATACTGCCTCCTTAGCTGCTTCGCAAGTTGCTACATACTCAGCCTCCATGGTTGAGTCTGCTATGCATCCTTGTTTGATGCTTCTCCACACTACTGCTCTTCCATTGAGGGTGAATACTGACCTTGATGTGGATTTCCTTGAATCCTTATCAGCTTGAAAGTCAGAGTCAGTGTATCCAGTAAGAATCAAATCCTTAGCTCCATACACAAGCATGTGGTCCCTCGTTCTCTGAAGATACTTGAGGATATTCTTAACCGCTCCCCAGTGGTGCAACCCTGGATTAGACTGATACCTACTGACTACTCCCACTGCATAACATATGTCAGGTCTAGTGCAGAGCATAGCATACATTAAGCTGCCTACAGTTGAGGCATAGGGAATGTGTCTCATGTTCTCAATTTCTTGAGGTGTCTTAGGAGACTGTTCCTTAGACAGGTGTACCCCATGTCTGAAGGGTAGTAGTCCCTTCTTGGAGTTTTGCATCGAATATCGAGACAACAATTTGTCAATATACATTGCTTGAGACAGTGCTAGCGTTTTGTTCTTACGATCCCTAATGATTTGGATTCCCAGAACATATTGAGCCTCTCCTAGATCTTTCATTTGGAATTGGGCTGCTAGCCATTTCTTAATGACAGTGAGGTATCCTACATCATTCCCAATGAGCAGGATATCGTCTACATAAAGTATTAGAAAAGCTACTTTCCTTTTGTTGACTTTGTTGTACACACAAGGCTCATCAACGTTTTGGTCAAAACCAAAAGATTTGATTGCAGTATCAAATCTAATGTTCCAAGATCTAGACGTTTGTTTCAATCCATAAATGGATCGATTGAGCTTACAAACCTTTTGTTCCTGACCTTTGGCTATGAACCCTTCGGGTTGAGACATGAAGATATTCTCTTCAAGATTACCATTCAGAAAGGCAGTCTTGACGTCCATTTGCCATATTTCATAGTCATAATATGTGGCTATGGATAAGAGAATTCTTATGGACTTTAACATGGCTACCGGAGAAAAGGTTTCCTCATAGTCAACCCCTTCCTTTTGGGTATAACCCTTTGCCACTAGTCTAGCTTTGAAGGTTTGTACCTTTCCAGCTGCATCTCTTTTTCTCTTATAGATCCATTTGCACCCTATGGGTTTTACCCCATTTGGTAGATCTGCGAGATCCCATACAGAATTGGAGTGCATTGACTCCATTTCTAGGTTCATGGCTTTGACCCATTCATCCTTATCTTCGTCATTCATTGCCTGTCGATAAGACAATGGATCCTCAATGCCATCATTAGGTATGACAACCTAAGTTTCAGTTAAACCCAAGTAGCCAAAGATGAGTATTGTTACTTGTTGGAGAAATCTTTTGCCTTTTTCTTTGAGTTTCAACAGTTTTAAATAATTCGTGATTTAAAAGTGCTTAGTTTTCGGTTGGTCTTAATACATACAAGTTATTTTCTAATTTGGCTGAACAAATAAGTACACCATTTTTATAAATGAACGCTTCATTCATATCAAAAGTAACTGTATATGATTGTTCAATCAAACATGAAATAGAAATTAAGTTCCTCTTAATCTTGCGGACGATTAACAAAGTTTCTAAAAGTAAGAATCTATTTCTAAAATATAACTTCGCAGCTCCCGCTGCTTTAGCTTAAATGACTTCTCCAGTTCCGACCCTAAGTGTCATTTCCCCACCGTTCAACTACCGAAAGGAACTATTTTCCTAAAAAGAAGAGCAAACATGATTAGTTTCTCCTGAATCAAGTATCCAGGTAAACTCATCATGTTTTACCAGGCATGTTTCTAAAACCAGTAAATCAAATTTACCTTCCTTTTCCTTCTTTTTCTCAGCAAGGTACTTTGGGCAGTTTCTCTTCCAATGTCCATCCACATTGCAGTGGAAACACCTGTCATTGTCTGCCACAACTTTGGTTTTTCCCTTGCTTTTAGTAGCAGTACCGGGAGCTTTCCCCTTGTTTCCTTTCTTCTTCTGAGTTTTCTTTGAAGAAGTGGCTACAGATTTAGTTCCAGAGGATGAACCCTTCTCGAACTTTCTTTTAGAGTGAACAACGTTTGCCTCTCCTTCTATCTGTCCCTTGTTCTTAAGAAGAGACTGATAGAGTTGTAGCTCATTCAGGAGGCTATTCAGGTTGAATGTTATTTTATTCATCATTGCATTGCTTTGAAACTGCAGAAAACTCTTCGGAAGATATTCTAAGATGAATGCAACCTGACTAGGACATGCTCATCTATGACCGCCCTGTTTGATTCTGCCACGTTGAATTGGACCATCATGTCCAGGACATGCTCCCGAACAGACGTGCGCTCTTTCATGCGGCAGCTATAAACATATTTGAGAGCGTCATGGTGGAGTTGGTAGGACGGTTGTCCAAACATCTCCTGGAGAGAGTTCATAATCTCCCTCGCTGTTACCATGCCCTCGTGCCTTTTAGCTAAAATTTCAGATAAGCTGGCTAGGATATAGACGCGAGTCTTATCATTGGCCTTTGTCCAACGATCATAAGCATCCTTAACTGCTTGGGATGCATTACGAGCAGGGGCTAGAGGACAATCCTCCGTTAAGACGAACCGCAGATCATCGACAACAAGAATCGTATTCAGGTTCGACTTCCACATAGCGTAAAACTATTGATTTAGTTTTGCAACGATGTTTCAGAGGTTTAGAATATCAACCACCTAAGGATGATCATGCACTCCTCCTTTGAAATGAGACATCTCTCAGCTAATTCTAATTCTAGAATAACTCATATTCCTATAGACATTAGGCACCGTTGTTCGGTCAAGGATTTGTTAACACTTTTAACTCATCCTCATAAGTGTAACCCTCCCACTTTCAGATCTCAGAGGCACGCACCAACAGGCTACCGAAGGGAAAGACAACTGTTGGTGATTAGCCTAAGAGCTCCTATCCTATTCAGGAGTTCACGATGTTCCGAATCTTAGGATCAGACCCTCCGAAGGGATGGTTGCGCCAGGACAACCTGCAGGTGGATCATAGGACTCTCACGGTGTGAACTATGGGTGAAGACCGAGGGATACGTTGACACGTGTCCCGCTCCCACTTACTCTAGACATTTTTCCCATTCACCTTGATATTGATTCATGCAAACACTTTCCAAAGGGAGGCCGCTCCTAAGGCGACTCAAAGCCGAACATGAATCTCACGTTGTGAATATAGGGACGTAGGAGCAAAACTTGATTTAAATCTCGTTTTGTAATTTTCCTCCTACTGAAAAATGTCCTATGGTTAATATAGGGTTGTTTAACTTAGATAGTATTCGACTAAGTCAATCTATCTAAGTCTGATCCTATTATAACAATTATGGAAAGGATTCAACTTCAATCTTTTGGGTGAATTAAACTTCTTTTAATAAACCCAACATTGCAAGTCAACATTACTATGGTTAATTCAACTCAATGTTCGGGTCAGTTCCCAGGTAGGAGGTGTTCCGTAAACCGTCAACTTAAATACCCCCAACCCTAGACAGAACTTTACCGAGAGAGTTCCCTTATAACCTCAGTAATGTAAGGTCTTTACTCTAAAGATTTAGGTGCATTAAACACTTTTAATAAACCTAGTGACATTGCATGCTAACATTTAATTATGATTAATTCAACTCCGGTATTCCAGGTCAGTTCCCAGGTAGGAGGTGTTCCGTAAACCGTCAACTTAAATACCCCCAGCCTTAGACAGAACATTACCGGTGGAGTTCCCTTATAATCGCAGCAATGTTTTTTCTACTTAGTCAATTAACACTATTTTTTATTCTAAGTAAGAAAATATTCTAATCCTATTAGAAACTTATCTAGGTCTAATTAATTTTAAACAATTTAAAATTAATCCAATTTATCCTATGATCTTATATTTGCATGCAAATCTTGATTATAGATTGACGGTTTCTAATCATTAATATTAAAGAACTATTTCAAATTTTAATGATTAATCCTATAATCAAGAATCTAGGGTTTAATTCATTCAACAATCTCATTCAAATTAAATAATTAAACCATACTTATTGCATGAATAATATAACGATTATATTATTAACTATGGATGTTTCATGCTTCATGCAATATTGATTTTCTTTTAATATAACAATTATAAGCCAATCAAGAAAATCAATCAAGCATGCTTCATTCATCACATTAAAAATAACTGTTTATATTTAATTTAAGTAATGACATGCTTCATGCTTTCCAATTTTTCATATAATTAATATACACTTGTACTAAAAAATATGAAAACAATTTCATGCATTTAAAACATACATTATAACAATTTATAATATATAAATAAATGCATGAGCATGTTTATAACCTAAGGTGGGATTAAATATTCTATATGACATCCATAAAACATATAAATAGCAATTGAACCGGTTAATTTTGGCCCCTAGGATAAAATAAAGCATTAAATTACAATAATTTTAGGTAAATTCTATCCTAAAATCCTTCTACAGCTCCAAAAGTTGGTCTAGACAGCACGAACCGCCCCGAACCACCTCGAACCGGCCTCAAAAATCACGAACCATGCCAAAAATTGGCTGAACCGGACCAAATAGGTCACAACCAAGTCGAACCGGTCCAAACCGGACCACCCTCCTCTTGAACCGCGCCTGATGAAGCCCTAACGCATGTCGCCATCGTGACAGCGTCGAGACGCTATCAACACAGCGACGAGACGCTATCAACCAGCGTCCCGATATTGTGTGCTTTCCTTACCGAGCGCCTGCGGTATCGAGACAGCGTCGAGACGCTGTTGAAGTAGCGTCCCGACACTGTTGCGTTTGGAGGCAGAATCTAGGCAGTGGCAGCATCGTTTCTTCGATTTTTCTTCTGATTTTAGCGACGATTTCTCCGGTTTTCATCTCATAAAAACCTATTCTAGACCCGGACTTACATAGGACTCGATTTTACATAAAATACCTGAAGCACCGGGCCTTACATGATCAAAATCACATAAAAATAAAATCTATGGCCATAAAATTAACATAAACAGTTCAACACAAACCGAACATACATTATGCATAAATCCCACCTATTAGAGCCTATCACAACTTTTAATATTAATTAATAGGGACAGCGATGACTCTGATGCCGATTGAAGGGAATAAACGTCTCCATGCAGCAGAAGCGCATCGATTGGACCTTACGCCGTATATTAATTAATAATAAAATACCATTACGAAAAACTCAAACAAACTTTAAACATACTTTAAACCTGCTGGAAAATTTGTTTAAACAAGCTGAAAAATAAATATAAATTTATTTGCATGCTTTTCTAAAGAAAAGGGGAAGAACCGTTACAAACCTTCGTTGTAGACTTGACCGTTCTTCGCCAAAGACGCTCCTACGAACGAAAACACAGCACCTTAAAGTTTCTTCGCTGGAAAATTCTTCTTTAAAGACACAATAACCATAGAGGTTACACCGGTATGTCTCTAAGTCTAGGAGGCAAAAGACTTGTGGGAGTCTTTCTCGAAGAGGGAGGCTAGAGAGAATTCTAGGTCTTGTCTTGAGAGTCTAAGAGCAAGAGTAGAATGTCATGGACCAATTAGGTCTAGTGTTCTATTTATAGAAGAGAGACCAAGAATAAAATATTCAATTAAATCAATCTTTTCCAAAATTGATTCAATCTTATTCCTTATTTAATCACTCCATGATTAATCAATTCCATAATTGATTAATCTTTTCCACAAATGACTAATTGCTTCCATAAGTGATTAGATCATTTCCATAAATGATTAATCACTTCCTTAAGTGATTAATTATTTCTATAATTGATTAATTACCGGTTAATGAATTCTTTAATTAATTAACCACCAATTAAATATCACATATTTAATTTCTGGCCTTGAATTAATTAATTTGCCCAAATAGATTTTAGGCCTTAAATTAACTAATTCATTATTTGAACTCTTTCAAACTTCCATAAATTTATATTAATATTTGAATTTCTTCAAATATTAATTTCTCTCATAATAATATATCAATATATATTATATGTGTTTCCCTTAGTAAATTGAACATTTTCAATTTACATTTATTACTTAGTTGCCTCAAATTACTTTATGAGCTACTAGTGGGACCTAATGGACCTGCAGATCAGAAGCTCCAACGATGTGAGATTAATTGGTCAAACTCATTAACGGCATTAATCAATATTCGTTAACTGTGTGTACATTCCACTGTAGACTCACAGTTGCACTCTTCTCACTGCAGACATATTTTCTGTGTCCACAGATCTAGACCAATATCGACTAGTTAGTCCTTCACGAGTGTTCGTAGCACCAGCTGGGTCAAATTACCATTTTACCCCTAGGTTACTTCTATTTCCTTAAGTACCAGTTCTCCTCTAATGAACAACCTGTCTGTGGTCCAACCATCAAATAGAAAACCCTCTCGTGCCATTGAGAGGGTAGGGCCCTTTGTTCAAGACTCAGAGTAACCACTTAAGGGAACACTCATCTACTTCCCTAAAGTCGGGAAGTAGTGAATTCCATCTTGTACGATTATGTTCCCAGCTCCCCATTCGGTCTTGTCCCCAAAATGGTAGGCTTATTGAGTCGGCGTATTGGCCACTCTCACCCATACAAATCAAAGGACAGTCCCTCATGAGCAGGAGTCCATAATCAACTCAGGATTAAGACTAAGTTGTCTAGGTTCGTCCTAGTGAAATAGAAAACCAACTAGTTAACGGTGTTATAACCAGTGGTTACTATTTCGCGGTCCGGTCTTATGAAAACTCATTGCATAGGATACCCCCACTCGCATGTCTCCTACACGAACGTGTTGGATCATAGTGTTTGTATCAAATACAAAGTGGGTCGTATCCATAGTGTCGCCAGGATATGGCACCCAGTCTTATCCCTATACTATAGACCCTTTAGGTTGTTTCTTGAACAATGATCTCATATGTTGCTACATATAGTTCAAGACTCATATTACAGCCTTGGATGTCTAGTTTATTGGATTAGGGTTATATTAGGCAAAGACAAATATAAAATAACTAATAACTATTAATGGAAAAATATATCAATATTATTTCATTAATATCCGGTCAACAGTTACATTCATTATCTACAAGTTTTAGGGCACAAAACCCAACAAAATTAAATGTGAATTTTATTTGAACTGGTACTAAGGGATTATTAATTTAAAACCAAGGTGTTTGGGAAATTATTTTTGGAATTTAATCGTTACGTTGATTTAATTCTCTCCCTAAAGCCGTTAATTTCTAAGACTTTTAAGCTTATTACTAAGCGTTGAAAGTTTCACGCTATTAAAAGGGTTTTAGCTAGAAATAGCTATTCTTGGGCTTCTATTTTGGGTTTTCTTAATTAAAGAATTAAGAAATGAAAAATGAATTAAGGAATTAAGAAAAGAAGAGAAAAACCCTAGCCTCTCTTCTCTCTCCCTCCTTTGGTATTGTCGTGAGAACCCCCCACTCGTAGCCATGAAGCTTCAGCGTCGCCCCACCTCCCTCAGCCGCAGCTCGAGTTCGCCGTCGTCACCTGTGCTCGTTGCGCCGCCGCCGTCGAGCCTGAACCGTGGAGTTGCCGTCTGTTCACGAGTCTCTTCCTCTCCCCCTCTCGGTCGCGTGTTCTCCCTCTTCCTTTGTGCGTTTTCGTGGGTCTTAATCTCTCCCTCTCTCCCGGAGTTCGCGAGGAAGCCATCGCCGTCGCACCGTCTGTTGAGCAGCGCTGCCGCCGCCTTTTTTCCCCTCTGTTTCGTGCGTTTTCAGCAAGGTATATTGTGTGGGTCTCTTCTTCCTCCGCGTTTCAGCTTAGAAATCGTGGGTAAGCCTTTTCCCTTTCCTTTTCCATGTGGTTTAAGGCTTGGTCTAAGTTTCCATTGGTTTGGTGTTGTTTGATCTCGCGTGTCTAGCGATTCGAAGTCCCATCAACCTCATTTCAGTCAATTCCGCCTCTGTCCAGCAGCGTTTTTGGGTGTTTTCGGTACCGCTTGACTATCCCGGTAAGTTTAAACGCTTACCCATGTTCAGTTGGTGCTTAGGGTTAAATGCCTATTCATTTTAGTGTTGTAATTTATGTTTTGATGTTGAATTTCTAATCTGCTGCGCCGTCTTTGCTCAGTTTGTGAGTGTTTCGCGTCAATTATCGTTCCTGGTAAGTTTAGCCCTTACCCACTCATGTTTAGAAATTTAAGTAAGATGCCCATTAGCTTTAGGTGTTGGAAAAGTTAATTGTGGTTGATTTTATGATCTGCAGCGCCGTCTAAGTGTTTGATTAAGTTCAAAACACTTTAACTCGAGTACCCACTACCCAAAGACCATTCTAGCATGTTCATAGAGGTTAGAACAACCCGCCTAGCGTGGAAACGGGTTCGTTTAGGTAAGTTTCCTTCCTGTCCTTTGGTTTATAGCGTTGTAGTTTTCTACCCATTTGTTGTTTAAGCCTTAGAAGCATGTGTTAGTCGTTACGCCCATGGTTTATCTAGACTTGTAGGTGTTGCTTGATGTGCAAATTGCTAACCGCAAGTGTACGGGTCAAGTAATAATATACTGAATGTGAAATTCGAATGTCGTCCTCTGGATTGGTGTCTAGTCAATTTTAATTACCGAAAATACTCTTGCCCAATTTTATTTAGGGAACCGAATTGAGTGAGAATGAAATTAAATCAAACACAAAATAATGCAAAAATATGACAATCAAATGGAAAACAATGGTCTTAGGGATGTGATTTCACCAATTGGGATTATGGATTAATAAACAGATTGACACATGCTATGATTCAGAAATCTTAGTAAACTAAAATCACACATACCTCTCCCGAGCATACATGATTCTCCCATATGCAATTGAACCCGATATCCCTATCTAAATTCAACAAGCATACAAGGCAATAAGGATAACCTTTTTAACGATTTCTAGAATTAACCATTAACTCCCGATTTCTAGCTAAATCCTAGTTATGCATAATGATTTCTAAGCTAAATCTTCTCTCCCGAGTTAGATTCAAGCACAAACATCAATCAACTTATGGCCGGTAAATTGAAAGCATTATGGACACATATATGCATAAATGAAATTCAATAGCATAAAACCATAAAATCAATCCAAAACGTGCCCAACGGCTACATCAATCCCTAAGAGTAAAAATCTAGCAAATCATACACCGCGTTACAATATAGCTATGATCTAAAACAACCATAAACACTAACTAAAGAGAGGGAAAGAAGAAATAAACTCTATGTAGGCCGAGACCGAACGTCCCCATCACGATCCCCACGAACAATGGGTTGATTTCCACTTTGCTCCATGTGCTTCAGCTCCAAATGCTCTGTTTTTCCTCTGTTTTCCGGCTCCAAAGTGTCCAAAAGAGGTCCCCAAAAAGCCCTGATCGTAATCTTTACATAAGGCAAAAATTGGTCGTAGCGTCGCGACACTACCGCGAAATTACGGATTCTGGAAGTTCGCCTAGCATCGTGACGCTAGTCACATAGCGTCTCGACGCTATGATTTTTTTTTTTTTTTTAAGGATTGAACTCCATTTGACTCCAATTTCTCAATTAAGCTCAACATAACAATTTCCTACAAAATAAACATTAAAGAGCAATAAAATGGTTACGAATTACTCAAAGACTAACCAAATTGTAACGGGAAAGATAGCTCGCTATGCGCGCTATCAAATACCCCCAAACTTAAGCTTTTGCTAGTCCTCGAGCAAACTAAAAATCAAACATACAGTGGAAGAATGGATGCAACAAACATGACTCAATCCTCAAGGCTCAAAAGTCAATAGTTAAGCAAGCAAGAGACATGCACACAAGGACCAATGAGAGAGACAAATTAAAATTTTTCCAAAATTAACTTGCACAAGCGAGATCTAACTCAACGAGATCAGACTCTACTAGCCCGGGATTGGATTATTAAACTCTCAACTCATCTTCCCTCTACACTGGCAGTAAGGTTTCACTAACGAGTTAATGAAACAAATTAGTTTGTTTTCCTCCATACTTAGGTGCTTATAATTGACAATTAAATTAAGCATTTATATGTGGCACTAGCTTTCACACACCTATTGCAGGGACCCTTAACCCAAGTTTTCTCTGGTTGGCCTAACTGATCACAACAGGGGTAGCTCTTTTTGCCTAAAACTTTATTACTCATTGCATAATGTGTACAAGCCATGGCATAAAAATTTCTTTTCTTTCAAAAGTAACAACAAGAATGATTTTTCTTTCATGATCATGATAAGCATATATTCTTTTCTTTCCTCCTAAGCAAGACCAAACATGCTAATTTGCAAAAAATTAACTCTTTAGCTCTTCCCTACACCTATCGAGGTGACAACAAGCATATGAACCCAATAATTCGCTCCTAAGCATTCAAATCCAAATCTAGTCAAGACAAATACTCTACTCATGCAAGCCATCTCCTAAAAAAAGTTTAAAAAGTCTCCCTTTTTGGGCACTCATGCTTACAACTCATCACAAGCTTGAAAATTGACAAGAAAGCCTATCCTAGGACATCATAGTCATGCAAAAATAGCATCCAGAAAACAATCATATGCTTAATTCAAAGAAAGCTCAAAACTATAGCCCAAACTCAGATGCTCAAGAGCTCCACAAACATGCTATTCCACCCCAAACTTAAAACATGCATTATCCTCAATGTATAAAGAAAATAAGGCATAATTAAGCATGAGAACAATAAAAAGAATGAAAGGAGTGAACAATACTGTCCTGGAATGATGATGACTTCTTGACTGGAAGCTTGAAAGCAAAGGAGAGACTGAAACCAAGACCTTCAAAACAAAAACAAACAATAAATAAAACTCAAAAAGAAAAACACAACCAAACTTACTTGGGTTGCCTCCCATAAGCGCTTGTTTAATGTCATTAGCTCGACGTGTTGACCGAATAGGCATCAAGGTGGTATAATGTCAGGTGTCCCATCAACAGTGCTCTTTCTAGCACCTTTCTTGTACCCTATCAACATGGTCTTTGATGTGTTCTTAGGGTCCTCAAAAGCTTTTAAGACTCCTTCTCCTGTTGGACTCTGATGATTAGCTCCATGAGTTCAATATCAATTATAACCCTCCCTGTAGCAAGGAATGGTCTCCCTAATATAATAGGCATGGCAGGATTCTCTTTAATGTCCAAAAAAAAGAAGTCAACAGGAAGGAAAAATCTACCTACTTTGATCAGAACATTCTCCACAATTCCATAAGGACTAACCACAGACTGGTCAGCCAACTAGAGCCTAACAGTAGTAGATTTTATCTCTCCTATATTTAGCTTTTTGCACAATGATAGTGGAATGATATTTATGCTAGCCCCTAGATCACATAATGCTCTACATGAATAAGTACCAAAATTACAAGGAATAGTAAAACGCCCTGGATCAGTCAATTTTTCTGGCACTGTCTGTTGAACACGAGCACTGCATGTCGCTGCTAGGTAAACAGTCTCCATCTGCTTCTCCTTTTTCTTTTTGATGATCCATTCCTTCATGAACTTCCTGTAGTGAGGCATTTGTTCCAATGCATCTGCAAAAGGAATATTATCAGTCAAACCTGTAAAAGCATCAAGAAACTTATAAAATTGAGCCTTAGAATTTTTCTTTTTTCTATTCTTTGACTTAGGAACTAAAACAGTAGGAGAAGGGATAGAGGGCTCAGGTATAAGTTTTTCAGCTTCATTTGAGGTGGTGCCCTCCTCAACTTCTCCAGCGAGTTCCTTAGTTTCAGTAGTCTCCTCCTCCTCAGCTACTTGAGTCTCCTCCTCGTGATGCACAGAGACGGCTTTGCAGTACTCCAATGAAGATTTCTCCTGTTCAGCTAGGGCTTTTCCTTTATTCATGGTGTTGACAACACTTACCAGTTGTCCCAGCTGAGTCTCTATGTTCTTGATGGCTGTAGAATGCCCATTGACAGTGGTGTTTATGGCAATCACGGCCTCCTCAAGCTTATTTGATCTGTTACTTGATTCTGCAATAAAAGCTCCAACGAGATCCTCTAAAGATTTCTTACTTTCTTGACTTTGAGGGATAAAGCCAGGAGGATTGAGAACATTCTTATTATTTGCATATGAAAAATTCTTATGATTTCTATTACTAGGGTGATAGTGTGTAGGTGTAGAATTATTATTGTACCCCTTAGAATTATAATTTGAAACATACTGAACCTATTCGAGATTTTCCTCCTGAGTCTGGGATGCAAGGGCAGCTGCAGACTCAATCGATTGAGCACTCCCTGTACCTGAAAACTTTAAAAATGCATTAGCAAGGGAAGACATCTAGGCCTGAAGTGCACTTACGTTGTCAATCTCGAACACTCCAGCAACAATCTTTTTCGGTCCCGACCGCACAGATGGCCACTGATAGCTATTGGTGGCCATATCCTCTAGCAAAGTCCTAGCATTCTCAACAGTTTTGGACTAGGAGTTAAACCAGTCGGGATAGCCATGCTAAGGGCATTTCCTCAGCAGCTCTTTAAATCGCTCCCAAGCCTCGAACAGCTGCTCATCAAATTGCTGCTGCAACGTCCCAATCTCGGTCCTCAACTTGACCGTCTTTGTAGGAGGGAAGAATTTCTTTAAAAATGTCTGGACTAAAGCATCCCAGGTGGTAATGCTCCCAGGTGGAATTGATTGCAACCAGTCCCGAGCTTTATCCTGCAAGGAAAAAGGAAACAAACGTAAGCGAATGGCATCTTCAGAAACACCATTTAATTTTATCGTCCCGCAGATGTCTAGGAAAGATTTCAGGTGAGAATTTGGATCCTCCATGGGGGATCCTCTGTAAGCACAATCTCGAGCCATCTGAATGAGACCCGTTTTCAGCTCAAAATTGTTAGCATTGATCGGGGCATAGACGATCCCCGACTGTTGCTCTTGAAAGACCGGCTGAAAGTAGTCCCTAATGGGCTTAGGCTCCTCATGGTTAGGATTGGCCATTTGGATATGATTTTCTTTACTTTCCCTTCAAATTCTACTTAAAGTTCTCTCAATTTCTGGGTCAAAGGGAACTAAGGCCAATTCCCTAGCCTTTCGCATACACCGACACAACTAACCTAAAAAGGAAAACAAAAGAAAAGGAAAGAAAATAAATTAGGAAAGAAACAAGAAAATGAAATAAATGAATCTACAATGGGAAACTATAATCTACAAAAGGAAAAGATAAACTAATATGGAATGCAAAACAAAATATGGCAAAAACAAATAAGGAAACTAACAAATAAGGAAAACTAATCTTACAAGGAAAGAAAACACTAAAAAGGAAAAAATCTATCTATCTAAGGAAAATTCAAACAAATATGGAAAAATCTAAATATGGAAATCAATCAACAAAGGAAAAAAAAATGCAATCTACCTAAAAACAAAAATAACAAAAATAACAAAAATAAAATACACCATAAACTAAGACCGGACAATTTTTCTACAATATTAAAATTGACTAAATATGCCAATCCCCGGCAACGGCGCCAAAAACTTGGTGTGCAAATTGCTAACCGCAAGTGTACGGGTCAAGTAATAATATAGTGAAGTGAAATTCGAATGTCGTCCTCTGGATTGGTGTCTAGTCAATTTTAATTACCGAAAATACTCTTGCCCAATTTTATTTAGGGAACCGAATTGAGTGAGAATGAAATTAAATCAAACACAAAATAATGCAAAAATATGACAATCAAATGGAAAACAATGGTCTTAGGGATGTGATTTCACCAATTGGGATTATGGATTAATAAACGGATTAACACATGCTATGATTCATAAATCTTGGTAAACTAAAATCACACACACCTCTCCCGAGCATACATGATTCTCCCATATGCAATTGAACCTGATATCCCTATCTAAATTCAATAAGCATAGAAGGCAATAAGGATAACCTTTTTAACGATTTCTAGAATTAACCATAATCTCCCGATTTCTAGCTAAATCCTAGTTATGCATAATGATTTCTAAGCTAAATCCTCTCTCCTGATTTAGATTCAAGCACAAACATCAATCAATTTATGGCCGGTAAATTGAAAGCATTATGGACACAAATATGCATAAATGAAATTCAATAGCATAAAACCATAAAATCAATCCAAAACGTGCCCAACGGCTACATCAATCCCTAAGAGTAAAAATCTAGCAAATCATACACCGCGTTACAATATAGCTATGATCTAAAACAACCATAAACACTAACTAAAGAGAGGGAAAGAAGAAGTAAACTCTATGTAGGCCGAGACCGAACGTCCCCATCACGATCCCCACGAACAATGGGTTGATTTCCACTTTGCTCCATGTGCTTCAGCTCCAAATGCTCTGTTTTTCCTCTGTTTTCCGGCTCCAAAGTGTCCAAAAGAGGTCCCCAAAAAGCCCTGATCGTAATCTTTACATAAGGCAAAAATTGGTCGTAGCGTCGCGACGCTACCGCGAAATTACGGATTCTGGAAGTTCGCCTAGCGTCGTGACGCTAGTCACATAGCGTCTCGAGGCTATGATTTTTTTTTTTTTTAGGATTGAACTCCATTTGACTCCAATTTCGCAATTAAGCTCAACATAACAATTTCCTACAAAATAAACATTAAAGAGCAGTAAAATGGTTACGAATTACTCAAAGACTAACCAAATTGTAACGGGAAAGATAGCTCGTTATGCGCGCTATCAATTCTCAACCTTCATAAGTCCTAGAACATGTTTGAAAATGGGTTGTCGTTGTTGTTTTAGTTGGAAATCAAGTAGTTCTTCAATGCCCATTAAGTCTCATTGCCTTTAAGTGTTTCCCGACCCTTTGCAGGTTTTTAAATCATGGTTTAAGTGAGCTTTTACTTGTTGTTCGTGGTTTAGAAGCATGGTTTATTGAGTTCATGTTTCTGTCCATAGCTTAAAAATCATTCTAAGCCAAGTCTCATTAGTTATCGAGACCTTATGTGCATTGCCTAAGCTTTAGGAGCTCTTAGATTGTCGTTCATGCATTTTAGGTGGTTGTTGCTTGTTGTCCAGTGGTTGTATAGCCTTAATATCGACATCCAACAAATACCTACCGCCCGTAGCGCCTTAGACGTGGTTGCCCATGGTTTAATGGCGTTGGGTTTTCAATTTGGGTTATGTTTAGATGCTGTCCATAAAGGAAATAAACCGTTATTTGTTCAGTTTCGCCTTTAGCATCTTGTTTTAGGGTGCTTTCCTTTAGTATAGACTTCCTTTAATGATTGGTAGTTTGTTTGTAGCTGGAAGCTCGTTTTGGAGCGAGTCTATGCAGTTCCAGCTAGCGTTGGTATTAAAAGCATTTGTAAGTAGTGTCTACTTACTAAGCTTGTTTGACTGCATGAAGCATGACCGGTTGTTTATCTCCTTTTCTTATATTTTTGCTTTGTATGAAGCATGAAATGTATTTTCTGTATTGCTTGAGATGTGTACGCTTAAGATGTTTAAACATGATGATTGTTGGTCTTAAGCATGTTGAGTGTTTGGGTGTTAAGCATGATGAGATGTTGAGTTAAGCATTTGAGTCAGGCTTGCATGTTGCATGGGGAATGTGTAGCATGAGTCGGGTGTGGGGCACAGCACATGGTGCGTAATTCATGTGTAGCGGAGCGTGACGTGGAAATCAGGTGGGTGTGAGTGCGGAGTGTGACGCGGAGATCACGTATGAGTAGCACAACACATGGCGCGGAATTCATGTGGGGTAGGTGCGGAGCATGACGCGGAAATCATGTAATTAGCGCAGCACATGGCGCGAAATTCATGTGTAGCGGAACATGACGCGGAAATCATGTAATTAGTGCAGCACATGGCACAGGATTCATGTGTAGCGGAGCATGACGCGGAAATCATGTGAGTAGCGCAGCACATGGCGCGGAATTCATGTGTAGCGGAGCATGACGCGGAAATCATGTATTAGCGGAGCATGACACGAAAATCATGTAGTAGCAGAGCATGACGTGGAAATCATGTGGGGTCTAGTGTGTGCGTTGCATAGCATGTGGTGCATTTGCATGGTTGGTTGTTTTTAAGCATGTGGTTAGCTTGTAGCTTAAAAGCACGCTGTTATTTTGTAGCATGTCGTTTGTTTTGGTTCCATAACCTGTTGGATGCGTGTGCTGAGCATGTTGCTTGTTTTAGTTGTTTGTTTGTGGTTTGGTAAGTGTGAGCTGCTTACCAGTACCACGGTTGTACTGATACCCCCTTCCCCACCTTCCCCCCAACATTTTAGATCTTGCAGGTTTCGTTGATGAGCTGGATCCTGGTGAGGAAGAGGAGAACTATGATAGCTTGCGAAATGCAAGTTATTTATCCTCTAAATTCAGGCTAAAAGAAGGCTAAAAGAACCTCCAATGCGTTATCCTAGCGCATAAAGAAGAGGAAAAGTGTTTTGTTATAAGCGGCAAGTTATATTTAAGTATGCGATAAGAAATTATAAAATACAGAGCACTAACGCAAGTTAATCTAGTTGTTTTAAGTATCTTCTTAGCACAGGCACACTTTCCAAGATGATCAAGAGACAGAAAAAGATGGATGAAAAGACAGCGTCGGCGCAGCCAGAGCAAGTGGGCAAAAAAGGAGATTAGAAAGGCGCAAGTTGCCTAATGATGATCAAGCAAGTGGCCATTACGTGAGGAAGTTATCTTCTTCGCCTATAAATAGAAGCCCAAAATGAACGAAAAAAGAGAGGAAGGGGGAGAGCAAAGGAGAAGAAAATCAAGAAGGAACTGCAGAAATTTGTAAATGGGAGCAAACTTGTGTGTAATGTGTCATTTCATACAGTTTTGTTTTGCTCACATGAGCTAATTCTTCTCTTCAAGGCTTAGCGCAAGCGCCTCATGCGACAATAAGTACAACCTGTAAGCACATATTTTGGTTTAATTGAAACATTGATTTCTTTCTACTTAGTTGCATTAATCTTTTCATTGCTAAGTCCCACTTGGCCAGCCGGATGCGGTAACAATATGATAAATCCTTGACAGGTAATGCATATGGATCTCTCTAAGTAGAACAAGTTAGCGCATGTCATGTAGTCTTGGTAGCATTAAATCATTACCGCTAAAAGATATTGCATGTTTGGGCTTCGATTGCGTTGTGACTAACGCAATCCCTTGTAAGTGATAAGAGAACTAAACTTCACGCATAAACTAGTCAAAGAATCAATTGTTAGTTTATTGCTAAAACGCATAAGGAATACCAGAAGGGAAACTTAATGATTTTTTCTCACTTAGGCATTAATGGATCAATTAACCAAAGTTAGCGCTACAAGTCTCTTATAAACGCATGAGGTTGCAACCGCAACAACCTTGATACTTTTCGCATTGAACTCCTTTTCCTCAGTTTTTAATATTAATTTTTCTTCCTGCAAATTACTTATTGTTTAAGCTATACCAATCACTTTTTACTCTCTAAAACTAACGTCGCACAGTGAGAGATTAAATCAGTGAATATTTTTTACCACTTTTGTTTCATTTCCCTGTGGATTCGACCCTGGACTCATCAGGTACTACTTGATTTAGTCAGTTTATACTTGGATTGATTTAAATCTACGACTACTAAACCAATCACACTGACAACCAATCAAACTACGAGGAGGAACCCTAGGGCGTTTGGCTTTCTTTCCTATGTTTGATAGGCTAGAGTTGGTTATAATTCCATTTTTGCTATGCTTGAGTAGACTAGTTTTGTTTCGTTGGTTGTAGATCTGTTGGTGAGACTTGGTTTAGTGGTTTGTTTATGATCCTAAGTCTAGTTCCATTGTCTTATCATTCTTGAAATAAAGTTGTTAGTTATCACTCTTTTGGATTAAGAGCTGGTGTTAATAAAAGTTTAGTGAATATTGTGTTCCATTGCATGATTTGAGTTAAAGCATGTTGCAATGAGACCTGACTCGTATAGAGAAGTAGGCGTTGTGGATCTGAAATGAAGTTGGTGGAGTTGAGGTGGTTGTTTTGAAGTGTTTTTATTCGTTTATCAGGTGTTTAAAAAAAAATTGGTTCAAGCCATTTTACGCCGTTATGCTGCCAAAATTTTCGGTACATCCGGTTTAAGTGGTTCAGTTCCATAGATAAGGGTTTAAGGGTTGAAGTAACGTCTCTAGGCTAAGGGTTGGAAAACCTGGAGCGTTTCAATAAAACTCCCAGAAGACTGAAGATTGACTCTCTCATGACTTGAAGACTCTAAAGATTCAAAGAGTTTGAAGACAAGTTGAAGATATCTAAAGTATATTAGACCTCAGAACATCGATTGATTCTTCCACAAGATCAACACGCGAAGGACCAATCTAGGAAGATTGACCACAATTATCAATTTCTCAGTATCCTTGATTTTTGTATATTTTTCTATGTGTTCAAATATTGCACCGTGCATGCAGCTCTACAATGTGAGGGCGGAGAGTGAAATACACAATAAAATAAAAATAAACCTTTACAAATTTGTTATAAGGACTATACACGTGCCTTCTCCCTATTAATTAGATAATACACTAACCCTCAAAGCGGTGATCAGGAAAAGAAGAACCAGAGAATACATGAGTCTTTAATGTTTCTTAAATGGCATTCTGTGAGTTGGATTCTCTGACAACATCAACAAGTTAAGCATCGATCTTAAATCATCAACAAGTCAAGGGGCAATTCCTGAAGATTTACTAGCCAAGGACTCATTCAACAAAATCAACAAGTCAAAGTCTAATCCAAAACGATCAACAAGTCTACTCGAAAATAAATGCTCCAGCCTTCAAGTCAAATACATGTCCAAGATAAATAATTAGAAGATCCATACATTACATATTGTAATTCACTCCTACAAAATTAATACAAATTCAAGTTCACTTCCATAAACTAAATTTCTCTAACATCTTCACATAGCTTCGAAATCAACTTCTGTGTTAGGCTTAATTTGTTCTAGGCTTCAGCTTGGGATAGAACCAAGCCCACTAAGAATGCTTCCATTCCATATCATATTCAAAAGTGTTAAAAAGAAAATTACAAAAAAAAAAAAAAAAAGAAAAAAGTAGAAGAAGTAATTATGTAGATAATTAATTTGGGAAAAAGCTTAAAAGTATTGTATTTGTTTGTTTGTTTACTTGAAAATGACTGAGCAGAAAAGCATACTCATGCTGCCTCATCAAAAACATGCATAGGGCTGGAGTGTCTTGGAAACATGGACCATTTCGCATTCTAATTTCTTTCGACATAATAACTCACTTTCTTCGTTGAGGAAAATGGGCTTATTATATACTTGCAGCCTTATGAAATGAAACAGAAACACATAAACAAAAACAACAAGAAGAGATTAGAGCTCATCAGATAATGGGAGGCATTGCTTGGACTGAAGAAGAAGATTACTTACTCAAGAAATGCATTGAGCAATATGGAGAAGGGAAGTGGCATCGTGTTCCTCAATTGGCTGGTTAGTTTTGCTTTCTTATCTTATCCAATATTTAGCGTAACTGGTATGAATTTATTAATTAGAAACATATTTTTGATTACTTCGCTATGGATATATGCTTTGTTTTTATTCTCATTCTCATTTCGTTTGAAGACTCTGTCCCAATATTTTTTGTTTTTTCACTCTTTGGCAATTAGGGTTTTTCCCTCTTTAATCTTTTTTCAATTTTCTTCAAATTCTTGGAGTATAAGATTGTTCATAAAATAAGATATATTATGTTCAATTACTATATTTAATTAAATGAATAATGCAAATTTAGCTAAATGAATTTCCAAAGTAATGTATATCATTACATTACTTTTCTTTTGAAGGAACTATAAAACTACATATTGACGTGCTAACATCTATGGCCACCCATTTACAAATTTGCAAACATGACAAAATGTAAAATGGAAAACAAAATTACATTTTATACCCTTTTTCTATAGAAATATAAGACTTTGATATACTTCAAAATACATCATTAATTCCTTCATGTCATTGAGTAAAAATATTCCATGTCATATAGTACCATAGCTTAATTCTAACAAAGCCAACCTCGAGTTCAAATCCCTCCATTTCAACTGTCTTGGTTGAAAAACGCCTACATGGTTAGGTTAGACAATAATTGAGTGGATCATCCCTCTATTCGATAAATTTGCAATCCAAATAATTGAGTTAGGTCCGAAACACTTGTTGATCCTACCTAGCCCGACTCATGAACGCCTCGGCCAAACGCTATAGAAAATGTAGGATATGAGTTCCATAAATGTCATTGAATTTACAAGCAGAGCAGATAAAAAAGATGGTCCTGCAAAAGACAAAATGCAATGATGCACATGTGTGTCACATAGCTGTTAGCTTTGAATGCTGCATGTGGTGTGTGTATAAATTGCATTGTTCATTTTAGGCATTTCTTCAAACACTTGGTCTGCTGGGGTTTGCCTTTTGGTGAGAATTTGGAAGCTCTGTGACTCTGTGTTTTGAGCTTTATTTATTTGGACCAGAAGTTCTGGACATATGTGGCAAATGACAGTACCAAAGGGGAAAACGGTGTCGTTTTTATTTATTGTAAAGCCACTGTTTTTCAAAGTAGAAGGAACATTATTACAGCTTACCGTTTAAAGCAAAAGTTAGGTAGGAAAAGGAATCACGTAAATTATAAATTTAGTCGTTTAATTTTGATATATATGTCTATTTGATGGTTGGATTTTACATCTCTATACTTTGAATTTTGATTTTAATAAGATCATGTTATTATTGACATTGTCATATAAATGTTTATGTGACGTGTTCGATTAGACTAACTGATGTCTTAAAAACATGTTGTATAATGGCTTAGTTGGCAAGTTCGGTATAATAAAGGGAGATGGCAAAAATATCAATGAGACAGATAGATTAAATATATTGTTGATGGTCGATTTTGGCCAGAGGAACTCACCTGACCTTCACGTGCCACCAACGGTAAATTTGTAGATGAGGGGGGAAGACGTGGCCTGCAAGACAGTAAACCTGCACACCGGTGTGGTGCTCGCCACACCGGCTTCGATGCTTAAGTCAGCAAACAGAACGGTAGGGAGTGGAAAAGTAAGAGCAAGAGGAGAGAGTAGAGAGTTTGAGAGTAGAGTTTAGGGATAGAATTCGGGTCCCCTTCTTCAGCGGCGAAGAGGGGTATAAATACATGCTCATCCTCCTAGGGTTTTTAGGGATTCGGAGGCGTTTTAGGTCAAGCCAGGCGAAACCGAGGCGGCCAAAGGCGGTGAGGACCAAACGGCATCGAACGGACTCGGCCCGCGCGAGCGGGCCGAGGCCAACCATGTGCTCGACCTCGGCCATGGGCCGAGGCCGACCATGTGCTCGACCTTGGCCATGGGCCGAGGCCGAGCAGGGGGTCGGGCCAAAAACCCGACCCCTTTGGTCTTGGCCCGTCCCACTTGCCGGTTTTACCTCCTTGGTCCATCTTTCAGCCCGATTTCTCCCCGGTTGTCCTCGCCAGCTCCTTGTATATCGGGGTGGTCCAAAATTGCCTATAACATATATTTTATATAAAACTTTTTTTTTTTTTTTTTTTGAGTACTTCACCCTTTTATCAATGTTATAATAATTAAAAGATAGATTGAAGATTTAAATCTATGATATTTGATTAAGGTTATTATACCTCCTAACCATTTGAATCATATGAAAGATGGTGTTGTCTCTTAGGCCACCAATTGTCATTGTCACATCACTTGTTAGTCTATCAATGTAAAGGGTAGAAATTTTTTTAGCAAAGTGGAAAGTCAAAAACATAATTGTAACTTTTAAAGTTCAAGAACTAGACAGATACAAACTGATCAAAATTAAAAAAAAAAATAAATAAATAAAAATAAAATAAAATAAAAAATGAACAAACTAATAAAAAAAACAAAATTCAATCAACAAATACACTGAAAATCAAGCCACACAAATATCCAACACCAACTACGAAAATACCAAAATGCCAAAAAAAAAAAGAAAAAAAAAAGTCCCACATGGTTAGAATAACTAGTACTTACAAAATTAGATCCATCTAGCCACAAATTATATACCAGAAAGTTATATTTTACAGAACATGTTCATTTAAAAATATAAATAATTAATTTCAACAATTAATCATATTACTTTACTTAAATTAAGTATATTGTTTATTTATTTTTAATCAAAATATAGTGTTGGTTCTAAAGTTTACCTCCATTTCTAGTTAATTTGTTTTCTCTGGTTTAAAAGTTTTTTTCTTTAAAAAAAAAAAAAAAACTTTTTGTTTCAATTTTATCAAATATCTTACACAGAATTATGGGAATTTCTTTTCTTTTCTTTTTTTTTTTTTAAAGAAAAAATCAATTTATACCCCTAAACTTTGGAGGTTGTATGAATTAAAACCCTAAACTTTCCTAAGTGAATCAATTTAGACCATCCATGAATGGTTTATAACTATTTTCACTTAATTCCATTTAAAATCAATTCAAAATAACTTAAATAAACTTATTTTTCTCCATAAATCTTATCAAAATTGTAAGGAAAATTACCACCTAATTCTTTTTAAATAAGTAGAGAAAAGAAGAAGAAGATGAGGAGAATATAAATCACTCATATTAATGCAAAATTGCTAGTACATATTTGATTCCAACATTTCTTTCTAATTTACATTAATTGTTTGCATTTAAAGAAAGTTTATACACGTGTGAAAGTAATGCATTAATAGTTTTAAAACAAAATTATAATAGAGGGTCTTAAATTGATTCACTTATGAAAGTTTAGGATTTTAATTGATACAATTATTAGTTCGAGGTTTTAAATTGATTTTTTTGTTTTTTTTCCTTTCCTTCTCCATTCATATTGATTGTAAGTTTCTAGGTGGGGAAGGAGAAAGATTTAGAACACCTAAAACAGAAAACCAAGTAAGGGTGTGTTTGGTTTAACTTTTCAAAAAAAAAACTCATTTTGAAAAGAAAAAAAATCTATTTTGAGAGAAACAATTCGAAAGAAAATTTTTTAAAAATGGTTTTTAAGTATATGATAACTTGTGTATAAAAATACTTATGAGGAAACGTAACCAAACATATGAGTGATTAAATTCTAAACCATTTTTATACAAAATGTTTAAAAGAAAATGCATTCTTGAGAAACACTTAAACTAAAATGTATTTCAAGATGCTAAAAACAATAATACATAAACATGAAACAAACACATGCAATAATATATGTTCAAAATGTCATTTTCATATCTTGAACTATTGATTGCACACATAAATGCCAATCAATTATCATCAAATACATCTTGTTCGTTCAATCATATTAAAGATTTTTTTCACGTTACTTCTCAGAAAAAAAAAAAGAAAGAAAAGATTTTTTCATGTTAGTTCAATAATTTTTGTTTTTCTTTTCCAAGAAAAAAATATTAAAGATTTTTTAATCGCTCATTCTCAAAGGAAAAAAATTGCTCAAATTTTAATAGGAAAGAGATTGAATTCAGACAGTATCAAGCTTAAGGGGCTATTTTTTATTTTATTTTTATATGAGAAACCAAATTAGAAATGAAAGTAACATTTTGATACCAATTTTTTTTCCATAATTTAAAAAATTGATACGAAAATATACTCTACAGAAAGGTAAGACAATAAATAAGAGCGTGTGTGTGAAAATATCATTGACTAATTTAGTTATGTTCATGCAGGCAATAAATAAGATCACATGACTTTTAGTTTACAAATTAACTCATTTTACAAATTAAATAAACGAGAGGAAATCCAATTAAGTAGAAGTTTTTTTTTTTTTTTAACACGAGATGAAATTTGAACCACGGACCTCTCTTGATCATTAGTATAAGTTTTATGTCAGTTGAGTTATGCTTATGTTGGCAATTAAGAAATAACTTGTCTATAATGTATCATATCATAGAAAAATAAAAACTATGACTTTTATTTATTTATGTATCATTTTATTATATAACACGGTTTATTTCTTATTATTGTTTATATAAATTAGAAATGGTTTTTATATTATATGAAAATTTTATAATCATAAATTATGTATTATGATTTTTTAACTCCTATTATTTAATTATTAATTTTTATAATTCAATTTGCTAAAATTAAAAATAATCCAAATATAGCATATTATATTATTTTCTTATAATTTTTTTATAATTCAAATCATTATTCTTCTCGACATTTGTTGAACTCAGTAATAAAATCCTTACCTTTCATCAAAATTTTAATACACATATTTCAAACCATTTTTGCTTTCTTCCCTATCCTCTTCCCTTTAATTTGTTACTTAGTTTATTTTTCTCTTTTTATTGCACAAATATCAAGAATCCAAAACAATTTCTTCAAAATTTCTAAGAAGAGAAAACAAATGTCAAAAGGTGATGACTCTCGCGTTTAACGACTCAAAAAGACTCAGTCTAACTAAACTGTTTTTTATTTTTGTGCTTTTAAAAATTGTGTTGATGTGGTCACAATTCTTCACAATAATTTTCATATTTCTTCACAATAATAATCATTTGTTGGAATGTTTGTGGATTGGGGAGATCATGGACATTCCGAAATATCTGCAATGAACTCTCCACTTTAAAAAATGAACTCTCCACTTTAAAACCTCAGTTATGTTTTCTGTCAGAGATGAAATCTTTGTCATTTATTTTGAATAAATTGAAATGTCGTTTGAATTATTCTGGTTGTTTTGTGGTCAATCGTGTTGGTCTGAGTGGTGGTTTGTGTTTATTATGGAAAGACGAAATTGGCATTTGTAATTACTCAATACACCATATAGATGTGAATATCAATTTGAATGGAAAACGCTGGCGTTTTACAAGGCTATACGGACATCTCAACTCCTCTATGAGATCCCAATCTTGGGACCTTCTTCGAAGCTTGCGTGATTTTAATAATGATGCTTGGGTGATCGGGGGCGATATGAATGAAATTTTGTGGCAGAACGAAAAAGCAGGAGGCCCAGATAGGGATAATAGGCAAATTTCGGCCTTTAGAGAAGCTTTAGATGATTGTAACCTTAGGGATCTGGGCTTTTCTGGTGGAGTGTATACCTGGTGTAATAGGTGAAGTTCAGGTGTTCAGGTGAGTTTGAGGCTGGACCGTTTTCTAGAAAATCCCAACTTCTGTGCCCTTTTTGACAATTTTCAGGTTACTAACTTGGATTGGGCTAAATCTGATCATCACCCAATTAAACTTAGTATTGGTGCAGACGGTCATGGTTTCTATCAGGGGAAAGAATGTTCGAGCGTACAAATTTGAGGAATGGTGGACTTGTCAAGAGGAATGTCGTACTATCATCAAGCGCAGTGGTTGTTGGAATAGGTAAGGGATGAGCCTCCACACCTTCACGATGCATTGAATCAGTGTGCGTCGACTCTAAAGAGGTGGGGTCAAGATCAAAATAAGAGATTAAAGAGGGAGATCAATGTTGTTAAAGGGAAAATTAGGAGGGCATACGAGAACAGTGTATGTATCGATTTCTCTATTATTCACATTTTGGAGAAACGTCTTGATGACTTACTCTTGGAGGAGGAAATGTATTGGAAGCAAAGATCACGAGAAGGCTGACTAAAATGGGGGGATCAGAATACTTGATGGTTCCATCAAAAGGCTTCCATGAGGAGACAACAAAACTGGATTAATGGGGTTCAAGACTCAAATGGGATTTGGCACTCCGAAAAGGAAAATATTCATGAAGCATTTGAAAGCTACTTTAAGGAGATTTTCTCTTATTCCCAACCGGAACAAAGGGATATGGATAGTGTGCTCAGTCATGTTTCACGGAAAGTCACCGATGAGATGAATCAGATTCTTTTAACTCCTTATACTTGAGAGGAGGTCATGGCGGCCATTAAGAGCTCCCCTCCGACTAAAGCTCCTGGTCCTGACGGATTCCCTGCCATCTTTTTTTCAGAAATATTGGGATGTCATAGGAGATACAACAATTTCCAATTGTTTGAATATTTTGAATTCGGAGGCATCGGTGCAGGAATGGAATCACACAAATATCGTGTTAATCCCAAAGAGTCGTCAACCGATGTTAGTTTCTGATTATTGCCCCATTAGCTTATGTAATGTTTCTTATAAGATTGTTACGAAGGTTCTGGCTAATAGACTTAGGCTCCGTTTGGGATTGCTGTAGCTTTTAAAATAATTGCTGGCAGCTGTGCTTTTAGGAAAATCAGTTGTTATACGAAGCAGATTAGCGTTTGGTAAATCTCAATTTTAAATATAAAAAAACAGTTCATAGCGTTTGGTAAATTCAAACAAAATTGTTGTGATTTAGTTACAATGACCAAAGTAGACATATTATTTTAGTTATTTATACGTTGATTTTTAGTATATGAATTGCAATAAGTTAATTATTTAGAATTTTTAGTTTAAATTACAAATTATATTTTCTTATTACTTTAAATTACGCTAAAGAGAATAGTTGTTCTATACTATCATAATTAACAAATGTTATCCAGTTTAAATACAAACAAAATATAAGACAAAAAAAAAATATATCTATTTTGTTCTCATAAAAACTTGTATTTGTATTGTATTTTAGAGCATACAATTATTGAACGTGAAAATAATTATTTATATGACCAAAGTAGACATATTATTTTAATTATTGATATGTTGATATTCAATATGAATTGTAATAAATTAATTATTTAGATTTTTTTATAGTTCAAATTATAAATTATATTTTCTAATTCGCATGAATTTGCTTTAAGTTCATTGATGATGAAATTATACACAAGCTTTGCTAGACAAGGTTAGAAATTAAAGAAAAATAAATCTATCTAAGATGCTTCAATAAGTTAGGGAGGAATTTATCTCAATAAATAAATAAATAAAAAGAATTTAGAGAGGAATTGAAAACAAAATTATGGAAGGATATATTGGACATTTTGAAAAATCGTTAAAAAATACGCCAGATTATTTTGGAAGTTAAAATCAGAAGCTACTATTCACGAGATTTTAGAAATATGAGGATTTAAGAAGTGATTTTCTATAAATTTTAAAAAAATCTGAATTACCAAATAGATAAAGCGGTTAGGATTTTTAAAAAATAGATTTTCCTTCTTCCAACTGCAACCCCAAACGCACTCTTAAGCTTATACTGAATGAGATTATTGATGAGAGCCAACCAGCTTTTATCCCTGGTAGATCAATAACTGATAATATGATTTTGGGGCATGAAACGTTGCATTTTCTTAATAAGAAGCGTAAAGGTAAGGTGGGGTATGCAACGCTTAAAATAGGTATGAGTAAAGCATATGATTGAGTAGAGTGGTCATATTTGAACCAAATCATGGGAAACTGGGCTTCCATGCAAATTGGATTTCTTTGGTTATGAAGTGTGTAACTCCAACATTCTCAATTCTCATGAATGGGGAATCCTTTGGTTTTATTAAACCATCACGTGGGATTAGGCAAGGGGATCCCTTATCTCCTTATCTATTCTTACTTTGTTTGGAGGGTTTCTCTGCTCTATTGGTATCTGCTAGATCAAAATCATCGGCAGGTATATCCATAGCAAGATCATGTCCGAAAATATCTCATCTTTTCTTTGCGGATGACAGTCTGATTTTTATAAAAAGCCGCGACCAAGGAGTTTGGGCATTTTTGAAATATTTTGAGGGATTACGAAAAGGAATCTGGCCAGTCTGTCAATCTCTCAAAATCTATGGTGATTTTCTCGAAAAATGTTCCTCATGATACAAAATAGTATATGGGGAACATTCTATCCATAAAGGTAACCGAATCTTTGGTGTCATACCTTGGGATGACTTCAAGGAATCTGGCCAGTCTGTCAATCTCTCAAAATCTATGGTGATTTTCTCGAAAAATGTTCCTCATGATACAAAATAGTATATGGGGAACATTCTATCCATAAGGGTAACCGAATCTTTGGTGTCATACCTTGGGATGACTTCAAGGTTTAATAGAGGTAAAACTCATGATTTTAAATTCCTTATGGATAAGGTATGGGCAGTTCTGCAAGGATGGAAATGTCAATTCTTCTCACAGGGAGGAAAGGAGGTTCTGATAGAGAGCATAGTTCAGGCTATCTCAACATATGCAATGAGATGCTTTAGAATTCCAAAAGGTATTTTAGAGAAAATTGTGTCTCTGTGTCCTAAGTTTTGGTGGGGATCGAATGGAGATAAGCGTAAAATGCATTGGCAAAGTTGGGAGAAGTTGTGCAAACTAGAAGAGATAGGTGGTCTAAATTTTAGGGATCTTGTGACTTTTAACCAAGCGATGTTGGCAAAGCAGGTGTGGAGAATTTTAACTAACCCGAATCTTACGATGTCAAAAGTTTTATGTGGTAAATATTTTCCCTCCTCTTCAGTGTTATCTGGAACTGTTATAGTCTCATCGTCTTTCTTTTGGAAAGGTTTCGTTTGGGGAATGGTTCTATTGAAGTGTGGCCTAAGGAAAAACTTAGGTAATGGACAATCAATTTCTATATTCAGTGACCCATGGATTCCCTGCCCTTCGACTTTTAAGGTCATATCCCCGTATGAACCGATTATGAAGGATGAGACTGTATCAGAATTTTTTACACCATCTCTCCAATGGGATGTTCCAAAACTCAATCAATTTTTGGTTGAGTTTGATGTGGATATTATAAAATGTCTACCAATAAGTAGTTCGGCACCTGACAAATGGATATGGCATTATGATGGAAAAAGGGATGTATTCTGTTAAAAGTGGGTACAAGTTAGTAATGTTGAAGTGTCATGAGGCATCATTGTCAGATGTGGAGAGACAGAACACCTGGTGGAAGAAGGTGTGGAAGATGCAAGTTCCTACCAAAGTTAAAATTTTTGTATGGAAATCTTTTCATAACTCCATTCCAACAATGGTAAATCTTTGGAACCACCATGTTCCAATAATTGGGAATTGTCCGATTTGTCATGAAGAAATGGAAACAACGGATCATGCTCTGTTTCAGTGTTCGAGGGCTCGAGAGATATGGGCTCTGATTCACCCGCCAATGATGAGGAATCTTTTGGATCAAATGGATATTAAAGATCGGTGGCAAGGTTTGGTTGATGAACCAATGCGGGTTCTAGAGCGAGTTTCTGTGGGAGCTTGGTCTATTTGGAATGACAAAAACAACTTGGTTCATAATCAACAAATCCCTAATCCAGTGGTTAGATGTGCATGGATTATCGATTACCTTGAAGAGTTTAGGAAGGCTAATCCAAGAGGTGGTTTTTATGCGCAAACGCAAGAGGATATAGTTAATCTTATTTCACATGGTGAAGATATGATTATGCATACTGATGCATCCTTTCAGGAAAATCAGAGTACTTGCGGCATAGGAATTGTCATACGTGATAAAAGGGGAAGTCTTGTGGCGGTGCATACTTTATCCTCTCTGGGGTGTTTTTCTCCATTGGGTGCGGAAGCGATAGCAATATTAGAAGGGATGCGTCTGGCCAGGCAGTTAAACGTAAAGTGCCTTACTATTTTTTCATACTCTTTGTCTCTAATAAATATGATCAATGATGTTATACAGGAGGAGGCTAGTATTGCAGCAACAATCTGGGACATTAGAGCAAGTAGAATGACCTTTCAAAAAGTGAGATTCCAGTATACTAGTCGTCGTTTTAATGGTCTTGCACATAAGCTGGCGAGATCATCGCTGTTTTCTTCTCCTTATTTATGGCTAGGTAACTATCCTAAATGGATGGAACAAGTATCGCTCCATGAGCGAACGTCTTTTGTACCCCAATGGGGATCTGTTGTTGTTTGAATGAAATTGTCTTTTTTTTTTAAATAAAAAAAAAAAAAAAAAAACTTCCAAAATCAATGGAAAGTTTTAAATTACTATAATTTTTTAGGAAATAAAATAAGATATAATTTTTTAAAGAGAAAAACCAAACACAAGTATCTACTAGTTCCTGATCTTAAGGAAATTTGAATCCTAACAAAAGTACCAAAGGGTTCTTAAATCAATATCCTAGGTGGGAGTTCACATAAGAAGGTTTTATGTTTTAGTAGTTTTGGTTTAATTAATTTAGGAAATTAGCTGGAAACAAAAGAACTGAGTGGGAATTTGGTGATTTGAAAAGGTTTAAACAGATGCAGAAAGAGTTGCAGACTGAGATGGTTGAACTATCTTCGTCCAAATATCAAAAGAGGAAGCTTTACACCAGAAGAAGTCGACCTCATTGTCAACCTTCACAAAATCTTGGGCAACAGGCAAGTCTTTTACATATATGCACTGAGTTACTTTTTAATTTATAAAAGAAATAGATGATTAACAATTAGAGGAAGATGTTTTTTTTTTGTTTTTTTTCTTTTGGTGTTGTAGGTGGTCAATAATTGCTGGAAGATTACCAGGAAGAACAGCTAATGATATAAAGAACTATTGGAATTGCCACTTGAGCAAAAAGCTGAATGGTCAAGGAGTGGAGAAGCCAAATTCCACAAAAGAAGCAGCCATTTTTGGCAAACCATCGTCAAAGTGGCAGCCTGTTCAAGAAGAGAGCAGCAAATCAAAAGGAAAAGCATATGTGGATGATCAATGTGGAGAAAGCCAAGGGATATTGGTACAAAATCATAATCAAAACTTACCCATTGTTGTTGAACAACACAGTAGCATGAGTTTTGACAATTTGCAAATGGACTTCCAATTTGATCAACAAGTGGTCAAAGCAATGGAGGATGAAGATAGCTGCAACAAGAGGGAGCTTTGGGATGATTGGATCTCAGAGATGGACCTTTGGATTGATTCTTTGTGAGATGTTCTAGCTATAGCTCTTCCAACAACTGCAGAATTTCAATACTGAAGTTTGCCTTTATATATTATCATATGGTAGCATCAATATTTGGATTCTCTGATTTTTAGAATAAGTATTGTTGATCACCATTAGGAAAAATAATACTTATATGGTAACTTTTAAGTTAAAATGTTGTTTCTCTTCCATAACTTTTAGTATTTTATGCTTGTAACATTTTCATATTTGATGGTATTTAAATATGATCAGTTTCAATTTATTATTTATTTAAGGCCCTTTTTTACAACCATTTGGTTTTTTAAAATTAGAGGATTGTTTTCTCTCAATTTTCTTATTATGGTTTTCATCTTTGTTAAGAACACACGTTTGAATTCCTAGGCAAATTCTAAAAAAAAGTTTTCAAAAGTTCGTTTGGTTTTTGAAAACATGAAAAGAAGTTAGATAAAAAAAAAATAAAGAAACTAATAGATGAGAGTAGTGTTTATAGACTTAATTTTCAAAAACCAAGAATCAAAAATCAAACAGGACCTAAGAGATTGAGTTTACATAAGTTTTTTCAAATTAAGAAGGAAACATATTTGACGTGGGATATATGATATGAAAACTCTAGATCAGCCTAGGAACATCTTGGTTATGCAAACCTCTAGCAGATGAGTACTATTCCCACGAGTCAATTTGATTCAACTCAAATCATAGAGTTAGACACTAGACCTTAGGCCAACTTGACCCAATGTTGAAAGAGTCTACAAGTTTGATAACCAATTAAAATTGAATATTTAAAAAATATGCATAAGAGATATATAATATATTCTCAGTGATGTAAGGAAAAAACACTTAAAAACCGTTTGGTTTAAGGTTTTATAGATGTTTGGGAATAAAGGATGTCTAAGAATAAAATTGATGGAAATCAAAGATAACTGTGTTTGGTTGTGTATGAGAATGTCATCAGAATTTTATGAGAACGATTTATGTCTGTACTTATTTTTTAGAATTAATCATGTAAACTTTATGTAATTATAATAAATTAATCAATAAAATAATCAAAATTAATTCAAAGTATTAATAAAAATTAATGAATTAATAATCATGAAATAATTTTAATTCGATAAACTATGTTAATTTAACTAATTAAAATTATTTAATTGATTTTTTTTAATAAATATCATTTACTACAATAATTTAATATATTTGTATCCATAAAAATTAATCAGATAAATATTTTAATAATAATATGATAATTTATTTATTATAAAGAAATCCAAAAAAAATAATTAATTGATTATAAATAATCAATGAGGAATTAATTATAATTATTGAAAAATGAATTTTTATACTAAATTTATTTAAATAATTTTAATTCAATAAATTAAATATATTTTTGATAATGCTAACTAATTAATTATAATTTTAGTAAATATGTAATTGCATCCATTTAATAAACTTGGAGTAACTATTTGTTTAAAAAAAAACTTGAAATTCTTGGCAAATTATTATTTATTTAATCTAACTAAATAATTTATTATATTATTTTTTAATTTAGTATCCATTAGTTAATTAATTAACTATATTCAAAATAAAATTGCATATAAAAATAAAAAAGAAGAGATGGGCAAAGAGAAAACTCATGCTTTTGCAAGGGCCCGTTGCCTATGGGCATAAATGATGCCTGAGAATCCTTTATTCTTAGGGGTCCACAACAGAAACCTTGAAACAAACAAGGGTATTAGGAACTCTTGCCCATTCTCATCTCCAAAACCTTGCACCAAATGGCCCCTTAATTTCCTTCAACATTATTATGTCTTACACTGGCAAAATTTATTATAAATAATATTGTGGGTGGCACTTGGGGTTGTTTGGAACTCTAGTTTCGAATCAGGAACCTGGGGGTTCTAAAGTCCATGGGGTTGCTTGGCTAGATTTGGGTAAACTTTGGGTTTGTGAAGCCTGTGTTTTTGGGTGCTGCGTTGGGTTGGTTAGGTTTCTGAAGTTCGTGCTTCGGGTGAAGGATTGAGTTTAGTTGGGTATGGGTGATGGAGAGGTTTGTCGAGGTCTCTCAACCAAATAAAATTTATAAAGTCTGGCGCGTAACTACTTTGCAGTAGTAGTGGCTGGGTTGTCCACAAGGAAGGGAGTTTTCTATTCGAGATTGGATTTTTATGCGAGAACACGAAAAAAAATGGGTGTTGGAAATAATTTTTGCCACAAAATAAAATAAAAGATTGGGAATGGTAAAAATGTCGGGATAAAAATAATTAACATGCAAAAGACAAAAATTTTGGATTGAAAACAATAGAGATAAGACTGATGGATTAGGATTTTCCTGTTAAATAATTTGCTACTTGACTTCCTAGTTTACTTGTAACGCCCCAAGTTTTATTTATCAACTAACCTAGCGACATTACTAAAACTAAGAGTGCTCCGAAAATTTCGACAACATAACGACATACATAAGACTAACACAAAATTTTCAAAACTCCTACTAGAACAAGAATAACACTTCTATAACATTTTCAATTACTCCATCAAACTTCAACATAAACGTCATACGGGTCATGTCTCATATCTACAACTATCTAACTAGAAACAGACTAATCTGACTAACATTGAACTTGGTAAAATGAAATGGTTGAATAATTGAAAAATGAGATTATTCAGGAATACACATTGAATGCTAAGATTACGCATTGAGTTTCTGGTAGTAGATCCATAATCAAAAAAGTGTTTGTGATTTCGCTCGTTTCTAACCGCAAAGAGAAAATAAAAATCAAGATCGAGAGTACAAGAGGATGGCAAGAAGTTCGAAAGATTTCGAATCGTGCCTTTGTATTACAACTTGGAAGTCTTTTATAGACCCCGGACTTCAAACTAAATTGAATACAGAAAATTAAAAGATAAGATCGAAACATCAGGACAGGACCCCTGATAGCTTCGTTGGAAATACAAATATTATCTAGAAGGAAAAGACAAATCTAGGTAATACAAAAAAAATAAAAAGACAAACCTAGGAAATATTTAAAGACAAAAGTTGGAAATGTAAGTCTTGGAAATGAAAAGATAAAATGACAAAATATAAAACAAACAAAATACTTGGAAATGAAAAATATAAAATGACTAAGTGTTGGGAATGTAAGGAATATTGACAAAGTGCATGGGATTTGAATGTTGCCAGCTAATCTTGGAGATGACAGTTGTTTCCTTCCTTGTGATCTGATATCTTGTCGGCTAAATTATTGATTCTTCTCTTCGTTTGATCACCCTAGGCTGATTACTGGTTTACCAACGGACTCACCGCCTCATCTTGGGACTTACTGTCTGGAACACCAAACTAGGTCCTCACGAACTAGGAGAATTATCAGTACTCTTCGTCTTTAAGATCTCTAAATCTTATACTTTAATTGTGCTTCTACCGCTTCAAAATATTTTGCTAGCTGAAATTTACAGTGTGAACTAGAATATGTACAGAGTTTACACCCATTAAGTCTACAAAGATAAGAATATACATTTTTTTCACTTTTTTTTTCTTTTTTTCTTTTTTTTGTACACATATATACAATTATGATGGTTATACTTCTTTATGAAGCAACCTTTTTTAACATCATTTGTTTCTTTGTGAAATAGAAAATTTTAATTTGATTCGGAGCTCACATGGGTTGTGAGTCGAGGCATGGATCGTCCAGCTCGTAGTCTGGCTCGTTCTCTTCTCCTTGTATAGAAGAAGCAGGAGATCCACTTCTTGATGAAGTTGCCATTTGAAGAATCCTCTGGAAGTTTGCATCAGATGTCGTTTGAGCAAGAGCTGTCAGAAGCTTTGATTTATCATTTAGGAATTCGACATTCCTTTTGATGTCGATGTCCTGGAGATAACCGTTCTGTGCGAACCATTCCTTTATTTGTTTGAGGGTGGCATGCTGGAAATTATATTTCTCCCACCATTTGATTTTTAAGACCTTTGTGATCGTCTTGTATTGAGGATGATTGCTGAGAGAGAAATTCCAGCAGAAAATCCATGGAATTTGAAAATACAAACAGAATCTCATAGAATTATGAAATGCTGTTTTTTGGATATTCCTTGCAAAATAATAATATGATTCCTATATGGGTGTTGGTAAAATATCATCCGTCATACCGAATGTATTCCACCATTGAATAAACCAAAGAGGAAAATTGATTTTGTAAGCATTTTGACAAAAAGAAATGAACCATGAATGGTAATAATTTGAAGACCACATAACATTATACCCAGCTTTTATGTAGTCTCGGTAAGAGTATGTTTGAGGTTCAAAGGGTTTTGAGAAGGATTTTTCAGTATAGAGACCTTGGTTCCAATGGGTTGGACTCAAGGCTTTGAATATTTTAAGCTTTGAATATGCAGTTTTTGAAGGGTCTTTTTTGTCTGGAATATGAGTTATTTCTGCTGACTTGGTGTCAACAAGAATAAACTCATAGAAAATTCGAGTTTTTCTCAGATCTTCAGGAATATAGTTGAAGCCTGTAGGATACATGTTTGCAACGGTTTCTTCAAGGTTGATACCTAGGAATTCTGGTTCAATGATGGGTTCATTGATGACCAGTTATTTTTGAAAGTAAGCTTTAATTTCAGGACGAGGTACAAACCTCTTTTCAGGAGTAACCGCTTCAGAATATGTAGAGGGTGATGGGGTTGATGACCCTATCCTTGTGTCAGGTGAGACAGAGGTCTCATTTGAACGATTTCGCCAGAAGGACAGACTAAATTGGTCGAAGGCCTTGGTGGAGTAGATGATTCCATGGTCGATCCGGGTTGTGTACCGACGGATCTTGCTCTGGAACGGGTTATCGGAGTAAACCCAAGCTTCATGGCGTATTGATCAGCGCTCATCGGTGGAGTTGTTGAGGATGAAGATGGGCTTTTGCCCTTTGAAGATGAGGCTTTTGCCTTCCTATCGCTCATTCGCACTTTTTTCGCTCAGAGAGAGAGAGGGATAAAGAGGAGAGCTTTGGAGTTAGAAACTCCCTTGAGAGGTAATCAACTAAGGCATTTTGTTCCCCTTTTATAGGAAAAAATTCAAAATCAAAACAAGCTAGAATTGCTTGCCATTTGGCAAAAATTTGCTTTGAAACTAGGTTTTTAACATCTTTCTCAAGAACAAATTTTGATGCTCTAGAATCAGTTTTAAGAGTGAATTTCTTATTGATAATTAATTCACCTTGGAATTTTTTGACACAAAGGACAATGGCGAGTAATTCTTTTTTTACTGTGGAATAATTTTTTTGTGTATTGTTCCACACTCCTGAGTGAAATCTGATTATTGATTCATTCTTATCTAGACACTGTTTGAGGATTCCTCCATATCCTATATCTGACGCGACTGTCTCTACTATCAGACTAGCTTTTGGATTTATAAGACTTAAGCAGGGTATTGATCTGACTAAAGTCTTTATCTTTTGGATGGCTTTGGTGTGTTTCTCTGACCAAGGCTTTGGATTTTTCCTAAGTCTTTGAAAAAGTGGTTTACAGATGGGTCTGAGGTTTTGGATAAAATCAGACACATAATTTAGACAGCCCAAAAACCTTTGTAGTTGGGTTTTATCTAGAATTTGATCTGGAAAATTGGATGCAAAATTTATTGATCTTTGAATGGGTTTTATAAGGCCCATATGAATGTCAAAGCCTAAAAATCTAATTTCAGTTTGAAATAGTTTGACTTTTGGCAAAGATACAACTAAACCATTTTGTTTGACTATATTTATAAATATATTAAGATGCTTGAAATGTTGATCGATGTTAGGTGAAAATACTAAAACATCTTCAATATAAACTATTGTAAAATTTTGAAAATCATTAAAAATATCATTCATGATTTTTTGAAATTCTGGTGGGGCGTTTTTTAGCCCAAGGCATAACATTCCATTCATATTGTCCAAATGGAACATTGAAAGCAGTTTTGTATCTATCTTTTTCGGAAATTTGAATTTGCCAAAATCCAGATTTCATATCAAATTTTGAAAATATTTTAGCATTGGAAATTCTTTTAAGTAAATCTTGTTTATTTGGGATTGGATATCTTATCCATTCTAAAACTCTATTTAAGGGTTTGTAATTGATTACTAACCTTGGCACACCACGCTCCTGTTCAGCTGCATTGTTGACATAGAAGGCTGCACATGACCAGGGGCACTTTGATGGTCTGATTAGTCCCTTGTTGATTAATTCCTGTATTTCTTTCTTACAAAATGTTAGCAATTATGCATTCATTTGAATTGGTCTTGCTTTTGTGGGAATATTTGATTCTTTAAAATCTTTTATATATGGAAGATTTACTATGTGTTTTTTCCTATCCCAAAATGCATTGGGTAGATTTGCACATATTTCTTTTTCGGTTTTATTCTCTATTTCTTTTATTTTTATTTTGATAGAAGGATCATTGAGATTTTCTTCTATTCTTTTGTAACTAGTTTCTTCTTTCAGAAATTGGATTTGTTTTTGTTTTCTTTTTATCTCTTCATTTTTTAATTCACTTATTTCCATAATTTCATATGGAAGGATTGGGCTATGAATTCAAAAATTATTTCCTTATCATGTATTTTACTGACTAATCCTTTTTTAGTTATTTTTATTGGATATAATTGAGTTAAGAATGGGGTACCTAAAATCAATTCTTGTTTTAAATCCTTTACTATGAGAAAGGAATTTATAAAACAGATTCTTCATTACAAATATGGACATTTGGCACCTTAAATTGGATATTTAAACTTTGTCCGTTAGCACTACTTAATTTTTCAGTAGTCTTTTCAAAATATTTAGTTGGTATTAATCCCTGCTGTATGCAATTTTGATCTGCTCCTGAATCTATCAAGGGTTTTAGAGTTATTTTAAAATCTTCTATTTTTAAAGTTACAAGGGAATATCATTTTTGGTATTGTGTTTTTGTAACTTGATTTATTAGGAAGTTTTCTCCTTCGTTTGTTCCTTCTTCAAAATTTTGAAGTTCTCTGTTTATTTTAAGATTATTTATCTCCTGTTTAATTTCTTGAATTTCTTCTTTATTCTGTTGGATTTCTTTGTTGAGATTGTTGATTTCAAATTGTAAATCTTGAATTGAAGTTGGTTTTGAAGGGAATAAAAATCCCCACGCAGCGGAAGCGCATCGATTGGACCTTACGCCGTATATTAATTAACATTAAAATACCGTTACGAAAACTCAATCAAACTTTAAAACCCTTTCAAAGCTGCTGGAGAATAGGTTTTAAACATGCTTAAAAATAAATCTAAATTTATTTTCATGCTTTTCTAAAGAAAAAGGGAAGAACCGTTACAAACCTCCGTTGAAGACTTGACCGTTCTTCGCCAACGACGCTCCACGAACGAAAACGCAGCAGCCGCCTTTGATTTTCTTCGCTGGAAATTCCTTCTTTGAATGACACAATAACCACAGAGGTTACACCGGTATGTCTCTAAGTCTAGGAGGCAAAAGACTTGTGGGAGTCTTTCTCTAAGAGGGAGGCTAGAGAGAATTCTAGGTCTTGTCTTTCAAGAGTGTCAAGTGTCATGACCAATTAGGTCTAGTGTTCTATTTATAGAAGAGAGGTCATGAATAAAATATTCAATTAAATCAATCTTTTCCAAAATTGATTCAATCTTATTCCTTTATTAATCAATCATGATCAATCAATTCCATAATTGATTAATCTTTTCCACAAATGAGTAATTACTTCCATAAGTGATTAGATCATTTCCATAAATGATTAATCAGTTCCTTAAGTGATTAATTATTTCCATAATTGATTAATTCCCGGTTAATGAATTCTTTAATTAATTAACCACCAATTAAATATCACATATTTAATTCCCGGCCTAGAATTAATTAATTTGCCCAAACACATTTTAGGCCTTAAATTAATTAATTCATTATTTGAACTCTTTCAAAACTTCCATAAATTTATATTTGAACTTTTCAAATATTAATTTCTCTCATAATAATATATCAATATATATTATATTTGTTTCCCTTAATAAATTGAACATTTTCAATTTACTTTTATTACTTAGTTGCCTCAAATTACTTTACGAGCTACCAGTGGGACCTAATGGACCTGCAGATTAGAAGCTCCAACGATGTGAGATTAATTGGTCAAACTCATTAACCACATTAATCAATATTCGTTAACTGTGTGTACATTCCACTATAGACTCACAGTTGCACTCTTCTCACTGCAGACATATTTTCTGTGTCCACGGATCTAGACCAATATCGACTAGTTAGTCCTTCACGACTGTCCGTAACACCAGCTGGGTCAAATTACCGTTTTACCCCTGGGTTACCTCTATTTCCTTAAGTACCAATTCTCCTCTAATGAACAACCTGTTTGTGGTCCAACCATCAAACAGAAAGCCCTCTCGTGCCATTGAGAGGGTAGGGCCCTTTGTTCAAGACTCGGAGTAACCACTTAAGGGAACACTCATCTGCTTCCCTAAAGTCGGGAAGGAGTGAATTCCATCTTGTACGATTATGTTCCCAGCTCCCCATTCGGTCTTGTCCCCAAAGTGGTAGGCTTATTGAGTCGGCGTATTGGCCACTCTCACCCATATAAATCAAAGGACAATCTCTCATGAGCAGGAGTCCATAATCAACTCAGGATTAAGACTAAGTTGTCTAAGTCGTCCTAGTGAAATAGAAAACCAACTAGTTAACGGTGTTATAACCAGTGGTTACTATTTCGCGGTCCGGTCTTATGCAAACTCATTGCATAGGATACCCCCACTCGCATGTATCCTACACAAACGCGTTGGATCGCAGCGTTTGTATCAAATACAAAGTGGGCCGTATCCATAGTGTCACCAAGATAAGGCACCCAGTCTTATCCCTATACTATACACCCTTTAGGCTGTTTCTTGAACAATGATCCCATATGTCGCTACATATAGTTCAAGACTCATATTACAACCTTGGATGTCTAGTTTATTGGATTAGGGTTATTATTAGGCAAAGACAAATATAAAATAACTAATAACAATTAATGGAAAAAATATATCAATATTATTTCATTAATATCCGATCAACGGTTACATTCACTATCTACGAGTTTTAGGGCATAAAACCCAACAGGTTTCAATTCATCTTTTCTTTGAAGAATTTCATAGAGACTCCTTACGCTTATCTCTTTCCTTTTGACTAGCTCTGTTGGACTACCAGAAGACTCTAAAGATTGTTTTAGAGTTTTTAAAATTGTCTTTTTCATTTCTTCGTCATTTATATGATCTATAGATTGAAATAGAGTTTCTGCTCATTTGTTAGAACGTTTATGCATTGTCCTTCACATGTACAAGCTTTAACTCCTTCCTGAATATCACTTTCACTTTGACTTGATATTTCAGAATTAGTTTCTTCTAATTCTTGTATTCTTAGCTCTTCTTTAGATCTATCACAATATTCCGACGAATATTCTTCATTGATATCTAACTCATTTATTTTCCTATTTGGACAGTTATTTGCATAATGTCATTCTTTGTTACATTTGTAACAAGAGACTTTTTGTTTACCTTTTGATTTAGTATTTTGAGTTGGGCGAGCGTGAGTTGGTCGAGAGTTTTCTTTTCGACTTCTCCTTTTATAATATTTTTTGGGGATATATTCCCTTTGAGGAGGTCTGTAAGATCTTTGATAATTGTCTTTATAGTATCTCCTACTGTTATATCGTTTAACAACTCGTTTCCTAGAGGTGTTTGGTTCTTCTATTCTCTCACATTCATATTGAGAACAAAAAGTTTTCGTTTCTCTTTTTTGTAGTTTGTTGTTTTGCTATACTTTCTTTTGTACTTTTATTTCATTGCAAATTTCTAATCCACTATCTATTATGTTGGCTGTGATTTGTCCATATGTTACTTCATTCCATGGAATTTTATGATCATGTTTTTTATTAAGAGAGTTATACACTCTTTCTGCAATATAGCTTGGAAGACCATCGATAAAGTTTTTCCTTCCAATGTTGTGTGTTGCAATTAGGCATAAAGAAAACTCTAGCTAAGAACATGTCTTTATACCATTTAAAATTAGCTAAGTTTGTACATCTTAAATTTTTAAAAATTGTCTTTTGATTTTCTGCACCTACTGTGTTACTTCTTGGCGTAAAATGTACGGCTATGGCGTAAATTAATGTTGGTACTGCGTCTTCTATTTCCTCTTCTACTTCTATTGTTTTCATAGTAGAGGTACTTGGTCCACTAGATTTTATATCGGTGACTTCTACTTTTATTTCTTTAGTCTTTTTGACTTTATTCTTATGTTCTTTGATACAGGTTCTATCGGTTTCGCTTAAGCAACAATCCCACCATGCTTTAAGCATTCCAGTGAATCCATTGACAATGAACTTTGCTGCTGTATTGTTTGAGTGATCATTTGCTTCATAGGCCGCTGCGGCCATAAGTATCTCATGGAGAATACTTTCTATTTGTTTGTCTGACATTCCATCTATATTCCATACATATATGGAATTGCCATTATACTGAGTGTTTCTATGGAATTTGTAATTTTGTTCATAATTCAAGTCTGGCATTGTTGGTCTATGATACCAATTTATTCTATCATTTTCATTGATTGGTTTGAAATTTCTTATTCGATCCAAATTTAATGGTTCTTCGTTTTTAGGGATGAAAATTGTTCTATTAAGGATTCTACGTCACTATCATCGAGAACATTAATCTGTTTTGAAGATTCTCCTGGTAGATTTAAGGCTTTTAACCTTCTATCTATTTCGTTTATTATATGAGCTTTTGGTGTTTTAAACTTTACTTTTTCTGGTGGATTGAACAATGGCTTGATTGTTTGTTTTGGAGGTTCTATTATTTCCTCTAACTTATAAACTTGTTCTGCTATTGAGGTTAACATTCTGTTTGAATAGTTATTTTGAAATTGTAAACTTTTAATCTCTTTATTTGTAGGAGAATTAGTTTCTTCTGACTCCTTTATTAATTGAAAAGGTTTCGCAACTATTTTCTCATTATAGAAACTGTCAAATTCAATATCTTCCATTGGAGGGAAATCTCCTTGGATTTCTCCCCTTCTCACGGTTTTCCATTTCTCCTTTTCTTTGATGGTGCATATATGAGAATACTCTTCTCTTTGATTAAACCATCTGAAAAAGGATATGTTTTATTGTAGTTTTTCTAAAGTCTTAAAGTATTCTTCTTTAAAGGCTTTTCTTTGTGTTTCTGTGTATGTTTTAAAGAAGAGCTTCCTATCTTCTTTATTTTCTTGAGCCATGAACTCCTTTTGAAGAGCTTGTTTATTTATTTTGAATTCATTTTATGATATTATGACATTCAATTGGCTTTTAAATATTGACTCTGTCTCCATATCCGTTTGAGTTGGAGATGGTGGTTTTTCTCCTTCATATTGGAGATTTGGAATTCCGTTTGTTTCTGTGTATGCTTTAAAGAAGAGCTTCCTGTCTTCTTTATTTTCTTGAGCCATGAACTCCTTTTGAAGAGCTTGTTTATTTATTTTGAATTCATTTTATGATATTATGACATTCAGTTGGCTTTTAAATATTGACTCTATCTCCATATCCGTTTGAGTTGGAGATGGTGGTTTTTCTCCTTCATATTGGAGATTTGGAATTCCGTGTTCCAATCTTACAGATCTTATTCTTAAGGGATTAGTCCCAATAATGTGAGATTCTGGTTTAACACCAGAAGTACTTGTTCTTGAACTCATGAATTCTTTTCTATTTATGTTTTCTTTAATCATCGGGAATTGAGGAATTTCATCTTCGAATTTAATATCTACTCTACCATCAGGATGTTCCACAATATGGGATAATTCCTTGTCTTTTTTGTGAGGTGTAAAGGCATTATTGATTGTCCACTTTGGATTTCTTGGTCTGTCGTCCCATGAAAGCATCTTAGGGATACTAACAGATGATTTATTAATATTGGTCTCAATAAGCATTGTTTTTCCTTTTGGCCGGGATTGAACTAATGCCTTTGGTTCCATTAAAGATGTTAAAGTTTTATAATTGATTTTGTAAATAAGTGTCATCTTTTTAACACCTTCTTCTACATTTAATCCTTGACCTGTAATATCAAGGCTTAAAGTTTTGAGAATATGGGGATCTTCAAAAGCTACCATAAAATTGGGATAGCAAGTAAAATAGGCTGGTCCCTCTGCTAAGTTTGACTCAATAATTCCTAACAGGGAATTTGTAAAGTCTTTATGACGGTTATCTCTAAGGATAGCTAATACTGGCCTGTCTAGTCCTGTTCGAAACATAGGTCTAAGAGCAACTTGAACCGCTCCTATATGGAGAAATTGAAATTCTTTTCTATGTTTAATTATATCGTCTTTTGGAAATAATTGAATTGAATCTATATCTCCATATACTGGGATTTTCCTTTCAACAATTTTAATACATTGTTGTTCTTTGAAATTAAAAGTATTATGAAGATAGATAGTTTTATTATCAAGTTTGGGTAGACCCCATTTTTTAAGATTATTTTCAATCTTTGCTATATGCAATTCTCATTTGAGATTTCTCCAGAACTTGAAGAGGCCATATGTTGGTCCTCTACCACATCTTGAGTAAGTTCTTTTGAGGGGAATTTTATAAACAAAATATTTTTTAAAAGAGACATTGATTTAGTTCTAGACTATCATTTAATTAAGGTGTCGATTCAAATAATTATCAACCAAATAAAGTTAAACTTCTAAAGATAGATTATTAGAAGAGTAATACTCCTAATCACTTTTTTGGCAAGAAGGCAAGGTAGGCTTACCAACGGCTTTACTGCGCTTCAACATGTCTTACGACCTGGAACACCCGACCGCAACAGTCCTTCGCAACAGTCCTTCCAAGTGATTGAGCGATATACTTTGCCAACGATCGTCTCTCTTGAAGAATGACTTCAAGTGGATTGAGTAATATTTGAAATATCACAAAAATTGAATGATAACCAGACTTGAAGGGAATAAAAGTCCCCACGCAGCGGAAGCGCATCGATTGGACCTTACGTCGTATATTAATTAATATTAAAATACCGTTACGAAAACTCAATTAAACTTTAAAACCCTTTTAAAGCTGTTGGAAAATTGGTTTAAACATGCTTAAAAATAAATCTAAATTTATTTTCATGCTTTTCTAAAGAAAAGGGAAAGAACAGTCACATACCTTCGTTGAAGACTTGACCGTTCTTCGCCAACGACGCTCCACGAACGAAAACGCAGCAGCCACCTTTGTTTTTCTTCGTTGGAAATTCCTTCTTTGAATGACACAATAACCACAGAGGTTACACCGGTATGTCTCTAAGTCTAGGAGGCAAAAGACTTGTGGGAGTCTTTCTCTAAGAGGGAGGCTAGAGAGAATTCTAGGTCTTGTCTTTGAGAGTCTAAGAGCAAGAGCAAGAATGTCAAATGTCATGACCAATTAGGTCTAGTGTTCTATTTATAGAAGAGAGGTCATGAATAAAATATTCAATTAAATCAATCTTTTCCAAAATTGATTCAATCTTATTCATTAATTAATCAATCACGATCAATCAATTCCATAATTGATTAATCTTTTCCACAAATGACTAATTACTTCCATAAGTGATTAGATCATTTCCATAAATGATTAATCACTTCCTTAAGTGATTAATTTTTTCCATAATTGATTAATTCCCGGTTAATGAAATCTTTAATTAATTAACCACCAATTAAATATCACATATTTAATTCCCGACCTAGAATTAATTAGTTTGCCCAAACACATTTTAGGCCTTAAATTAATTAATTCATTATTTTGAACTCTTTCAAAACTTCCATAAATTTATATTTGAACTTTTCAAATATTAATTTCTCTCATGATAATATATCAATATATATTATATTTGTTTTCCCTTAATAAATTGAACATTTTCAATTTACTTTTATTACTTAGTTGCCTCAAATTACTTTTCGAGCTACCAGTGGGACCTAATGGACCTGCAGATCAGAAGCTCCAACGATGTGAGATTAATTGGTCAAACTCATTAACCACATTAATCAATATTCGTTAACTGTGTACATTCCACTATAGACTCACAGTTGCACTCTTCTCACTGCAGACATATTTTCTGTGTCCACGGATCTAGACCAATATCGACTAGTTAGTCCTTCACGAGTGTCTGTAACACCAGCTAGGTCAAATTACTGTTTTACCCCTGGGTTACCTCTATTTCCTTAAGTACCAATTCTCCTCTAATGAACAACCTGTTTGTGGTCCAACCATCAAACAAAAAACCCTCTTGTGCCATTGAGAGGGTAGGGCCCTTTGTTCAAGACTCGGAGTAACCACTTAAGGGAACACTCATCTGCTTCCCTAAAGTCGGGAAGGAGTGAATTCCATCTTTTACGATTATGTTCCTAACTCCCCATTCGGTCTTGTCCCCAAAGTGGTAGGCTTATTGAGTCGGCGTATTGGCCACTCTCACCCATACAAATCAAAGGACAATCTCTCATGAGCAGGAGTCCATAATCAACTCAGGATTAAGACTAAGTTGTCTAAGTCGTCCTAGTGAAATAGAAAACCAACTAGTTAACGGTGTTATAACCAGTGGTTACTATTTCGCGGTCCGGTCTTATGCAAACTCATTGCATAGGATACCCCCACTCGCATGTCTCCTACACAAACGCGTTGGATCGCAGCGTTTGTATCAAATACAAAGTGGGCCGTATCCATAGTGTCACCAGGATAAGGCACCCAGTCTTATCCCTATACTATAGACCCTTTAGGCTGTTTCTTGAACAATGATCCCATATGTCGCTACATATAGTTCAAGACTCATATTACAACCTAGGATGTCTAGTTTATTGGATTAGAGTTATTATTAGACAAAGACAAATATAAAATAACTAATAACAATTAATGGAAAAAATATATCAATATTATTTCATTAATATCCGGTCAACGGTTACATTCACTATCTACGAGTTTTAGGGCATAAAACCCAACAAGACTAACCAATCTCTTCCCCACGGAAAGAAAAATTGAAATCAACAATTGAACAAGATGATGATTTTATTGAATATGGCTCTGATACCAATAGCTCGTTGCTAACCGCAAAGAGAAATTTTTTATTAATTTTTGTTTCTAATAACCTCAATTTTTATTGAATATGGAATTAGAATTATTCGATGTATGGGGTATTCATTTTATGGGGTCATTTCCCCCTTCTAATGGTAATGTTTTTATCTTATTGGTAGTTGATTAAGTGTCCAAGTGGGTGGAGGCCATTGCGTGTCATTAGAATGATGCCAAGACGATATCAAGGTTTCTCCAATCGCACATTTTTGCATGGTTTGGGACACCTAGAGCTTTAGTGAGTGATGGGGGTACACATTTTGTAAATAATGTTTTAACTAAGCTTTTACTCAAGTATGGAATTAAGTATAGGATAGCTACTCCTTATCACCCACAAGCAAATGGTCAGCCTGAAGTTAGTAATATGGAAATCAAATCTATTTAAGAGAAAGTAGTTCACCCATCTAGAAAATATTGGTCTTTTCAGTTAGATGAGGCTCTTTGGGCTAATAGCATCACCTATAAGACTCTTTTTGGTATGTCTCCCTATAGCTTAGTATATGAAAAAGCTTGTCATTTACCGTTAGAGCTTGAGCATAAAACGTTTTGGGCTTTAAAGAAATTGAAATTTGATTTGAGTCGTGTCGGTGCAATAGGAATGCTGCAGCTTAATGAATTAGAAGAGTTTCGTCAGTTTTCCTATGAAAATGCGAAAATGTATAAGGAAAAGACTAAGCGGTGGCATGATAAGAAAATAAAGCCTAAAGAATTTGTTAGGGGACAGAGAGTTTTGCTTTACAATTCTAGATTAAAATTGATACCTGGAAAATTAAAATCCAAATGGTCTGGGTCATTTGTTGTGATTGAAGTTCTTCCTCATGGAGCAATTACTTTGAGGGATGAAAACGATGGGCGAGTGTTCAAGGTTAATGGACAGTGAGTGAAGCATTGTTGGGGTGAGGAATTTCGTTCAATATCCTTCCCTAAAATTGGTTGATGAATAAGCGAGCGAGAGTTTTGTGGGAGCATTTCACATTGCAATATTTTTTGGCTCCCAGGATTTGTTGCGATTGTATTTTTCGCAGATTTGATTTGATTTTAATTCAAATTATTTTGAATTAGATTGGGTTTGTTTGAATTTTATCTTAATTATTTTAATTCGTTGGTATTTTTAAAATTTCCTAGATTTTATTTTAAAGATGTTTATTTTTAATTTGGCCGATTTAATTTTTAAATTAATCGGATTAGATTAGATTTAATTTTAGTTTGTATTTTCGTTATTTAAATTTCTGTTTAGATTAAATTTTAATAATATATTTATTAATTTATTCGGGTAAAGATAAAAAGAAGAGATTTGATTTTGGAGGTTGATGACCGCAAAGTGCACGGGCCGCAAGTAATATAAAACGGTAGTAATACCGAGTATCGAATCCTCAGGGAAATTGAATTAATTCCATTAAGTACCAAGAATCATCATGTTTTAATTTTATTTAGAAGATCAACTCGAATGATAGTGCGAAAATTAAAGGAATTAATAAAAATAAATATGCAATAATGAAATGAAAATAACCAAATAAGGGAACTTGACCTAGGGTGTTATCTAGTTTTCTTGGATTTGTAGCTCAATTACATGGATGTATGTAACTAATAATCTTCAATTCCATAAATCTAGAAGTAATTTTAAGCGGATTTCTCTTTCAAGTTCCTCCACATCTCATACCATCATAACTAATTTATGTGTCCATCTCCTTAGTTAATCATAGTATGGCATTAAGCAACTTCATAATCAATTTCTAACAATTCTCTTTCACTCTCGTGTTCCAAGCAATCGTTAGCCATGCAATTAGGATCTAATCTAATTTCTCTCTGTCGAGTATCAATTTAGACCAACATATCAATTAATCCGTGATCAAGAGATTAAAAGCATTAAGCAAGAATTGCATAGATGAAATATGGAGAATTTCATTACATAATCCAAGTAATTGCGCTACAATATCCAATTAACTAGAATAACGGCCCTAGGTCTCAAGATCTACTCACAAATGGAAATAATTTCGCCAAAATGATCTTGATCCATAGGCCTAACTCAAATTACAACAAGGAATTATAAAGAAGTAAGGAAGAAATAACCGATAAGTTGATCCCAAGCTCCCGCTACGATCATCTCGAATCTTGAGCCTTGGAATCTCGCTCAATTCCACCTTTTTCCTCACAATTCTTCTCACTTTTTCTCTCTATTTGAGCTAGGGGAGAGCTCCCCCAAATTTGGGATGATTTGAACCAAAGGAAAGGGCCCTTTTTATAGCACAAGGGGCTGGACATTTCTTGCTGAGCAAGTCGGCAGCGTCGAGACGCTACGTCACAGCGTCTCGACGCTGTGACGTCATGTTGTCTTGGGGCAGAAGTTGTCGCAGCGTCGCGACGCTACGCAGACAGCGTCGCGACGCTGTCGCGATTTTTGCACGCGCGAATCGGACCACCTAGCGTTGAGACGCTACGGTCCTAGCGTCTCGACGCTAGGCCTTCTAGAAGCCTGATTTGTGGATTTTAGCCTCCTTTCTTTAATCTTTTGGGCTTTTTGGGCCTTCCCACTTCAATTGTCTTTTCTTCTTGGACCTTGGGGCTTGGATCTTCAATGGTTATTCTTTAATTTGCCCAAAAAGTCTCCAAATTTACCCAAATTCTCTTAAAATCTCAGTTTTGCTGTCCGAACTCGGTTTTCTGTAAAATCAACATAAGAATTCATTAAAGCTCACAATTTATGCACAAAACTAGCTAAAATTAATAGGAAAATGATGACATTTTTGCATGTCATCAGAGGTTTAAATTTGAATTGCAGTTTTCCGTATCAAAGATTCTTCTAGAAGAAAATCTTTTGATGATCAGTTTGTTTTTGCAATCTGTTGGATGGATCAAATATTTCGTCCGATTGTAAAGGAAATTGGTTGTGAATTAAATATTTTACCGTTTGGAATTTAATTTTTCTGTGGGCAGGTAAACCGCGTGAAGCATCTGGCTCTTCCACGTGTCATGCAGTGTTGATCCAATGATCTATCCGTTAGCCAGCGCAAGGAAGATTTACCATGGGGTAAAATTTTACCGTTTTGAAATTTAATTTCCATGATTACATGCAAATTAAATGATAACTTTTATTTAATTGGGGCAGAATCTTTCAGTTAGGATTTAATATGCTGGAGTCCTATTTATTCAAGACCCTTGGTACGTTTCGTTTCACTTCATCTTCTTGCCTTCATTCTTTGTCGTTTTTATTCTCTCTCTTGTTTCCGATTACTGTGAAATTTTCCAAGCCTGAAATTGGTAAAACAAGAGGGAGGAAAGAGAGAGATATTGAGGAAGAGTAAGTGCCCATTACGCTTGAGGCACCGAAGACAAAAGTAAAGAGAAGGAAGACGTCGGAAGAGAGAGAGGCTAAGAGACGAAGAAGACAACAGAGAGCTGAGGTTACGGAAGTAGTGAGAAAGGTGATTGAGGACATTGCTGATGAAGCGGTCGAAGAAGAGCAAACAAAGGAACCTAAGGAAAAGAAAGATCTTGGACAGAGTGAATCGGTAGTTGAAAATATGTAAGAGGTGCAAGAGAAGCAAGCGGGTGATATGCAAGAACAAGGAAACAGTCAGGGGCAACATACTGAAGAAGTTGTGCCGGAGATTCCATGTCATCTCCTCTGAAAGCAAAAGGCAAGACGAATCAAGGTGATCAGGACAGACACTCCATCACCGTCGACGACAGAATCTGAAAAAGAAGAGCAAGAGAAAAAAGGGGTAGAGGACCAGGAAAGAGAAGAAACGGAAAAGAAAGCAGAAGAGGAAGCTTTGGCGAAACATCAAGAAGACAAGGGCAAGGGAGTTGCCGAAGCAGCGGATGAAGCAGAAGAAGAAGAAGCAAGAATGACATTTATTCGCTTCGTCAATGAACTTGCCAGGGCAAAATACAGAGAGATGTTGAAAAGGGATTTCCTATTTGAAAGAGGCTTCGGAGAAGATTTACCGCATTTCTTGAGGGATGGAATAGCGAATCACGGGTGGAGTCAATTCTGTGCAAAACCAGATCCACTAAATTCAAATATTGTTCGTGAATTTTACGCAAACATTTATGATCAAGAAGGATTCAAAGTCATGGTCCGAGGGGTGGCTGTCGATTGGAGCCTAGGAGTAATCAATTCTCTCTTCAACCTCCAAGACTTTCCTCATGCTGGATTTAATGAGATGGTGGTGGCACCATCTAATGATCAACTGAACACAGCTGTAAGGGAGGTTGGTATTGAAGGGGCCCAATGGAGGTTGTCGAAGACGGAGAAACACACATTCCAAGCGGCTTATTTGAAGAGTGAGGCTAACACATGGTTGGGCTTCATCAAATTACGTTTGCTTTTGACAACCCACGACTCGACAGTATCCTGGGACAGAGTGCTTCTGGTATTTGCTATTCTGCGTTCTTTGAGTATAGATGTGGGCAAAATTATTTCGAGTCAAATTTACAATTGCTGGCGTAAAAAGGTGGGAAAGTTGTTCTTCCTGAATACGATTACCATGATATGCAGTGATAAGGGTAAAAAATATACCTATTTTACCCTTATATTTAGCTCATTTTTTGGTCAAATATTGAGTGTTTAGGTCAATTTACTGTTCCCAAGCTCAAATTATGCTTCATTTGATAAGTTAGGGTGTTGAGAGTCACTTGTGTTGAATTATGCTCATTTGTGCTTAAAAAGACTTCGTTTGAAGCAAATTTGACTTAGTTTGCTGTTGTGCAGAAAAACAGATGTAACGACCCGACTTCTTAATAAGCCTTAAAGGGACCGTTACGACAATGCATGTTTTGGAGGCCTTTCTAAATAAAAATAATTCGAAACAGAAACGCTAATTTAAACAAAATCTTTAAAACAAAACTTTTATTCGGGATCCCAAATTTCATAGGTTTTTAAATAAACTTAATTAACTTCTAAAACATAAATGTACAAGGCCTCTAGAAATTTTCTTAAAACAAATTTGCAATTCAAAGTAAAGTAAAACAATGTTCTTAATGCGGAAGAAAATAAAATATGAACTCAAGTCCTCTCATGGTTGTCTATCGGATTCTCATCAATCGCCTTCCATCTGCCCTTGCCTTTACATGAAAAAAATATTTTTGGAAAGAATGAGTATTTTAAATACTCAGTAAGTGACCCTACTATTGAGGTTGGGTCACGCTTTAAAAACAATTTTAAAAATAACAACAAATATATTTTTGGTGGCTCTAAACTTTATTTTTTTAAACTTTAAATTAGAGAGAAGATAGGCATCAATTTCATACATATCCTAGACACATCAATTTCATATGTCTCCTACGGAGGTCGTCAATTCCACGAAACCTCGAGGTCGTCAATTTCACAAACCTCGACTTAGGTACATCAATTTCATGTCCCTAAGCCCTGTGTAGGCATCTTCGAACGTACATCAATTTCATGTACGCTAATTTAAACTTATAAATAATTTAAACTAATTCCTTTAATGGAATTTCAATAGACCACCAACTCAACTATTTTAAACAACAAATAATAATTTTCATGCTTTCAATAACTTTTCATAAACTCATGCATAATTGAAATATGCTCAACTTTCATGCTTTTAATAAATAATAATACATTTCAAGCTCATAAACACGAATATTTTAGAAAAATCAAATATTCGCACCCAATTAAAAATAGTTCAACAGTAAGTTCACTTACCTTGGTCTAATAGTCTTTATTTTTAAACCGCCCAAACAACTCAACAAAGAGTCAAACCCAACCTTAACTAAATGATCGCTCCAAAACACAATTTAATCTTGCTGGTTGGGTTCTAATTTCACTCGATCTGACGATTCGGCTCCAAATCACTTGTAACACCAAAAATTCAAAGACCAAAATTAATGGGCATTCTAGATTAGATAACAAATTCGCCAAAAACACTCTAAATCTCGCTTGCCCACTATTATCTTGCTGAAATCCAAGGACCACTAAAGCAACTCACTGAGAAATAAAAAAATCAAGTTGTTGTCTGTTGATCCAAGCACCCAAAAACGTCGGAAAAAGAGCCTACTACCGCCGAAATCGCCGGAGAAGCTGCCGCTGCCTGAAACCGCGATACCCACTACCTGCTGGCCGCGTTGTACTGTCGTGACGCTGCCGGAAAGTTGCCGCCTGAGGATAGCCACACGAAGTCGTGCCGAACACTGCTGCAAACACCCGCCGTCGATCTGCCAAAACCGGATGCTGCTGCAAATGGAGGAAGACGCCGCTGCACCTGTCGCTGCCATTGCTGAACCGCGGGCGCCTGTCGTGGAGTTCGCCGGTGAGGGTTGCTGACGACCAGAGCAAGAAGGAGGAGAAAATGAAAAGGGGAGGGGCTGCACGACTGATTCAAGTGGAGATGAAGAAGAGGATGGTCTAGGGCTCCGTGCAGCTTTAAATAAAAAGGAATGGCTTAGGGTTAACTCCAACATATAGTTATTTACAAAATTACCCCCTTGCATCCTATTACTTTAAGGAATGGGCCAAAGACCATAAAATAAGTCTTATTTCCCCCACCAAAATCCAAATCATTTAATTCTTGAAAATCCCCCCCCCCAAATTCCAAATTAACTCCAACTTAGAAAATTTGGAATTTATCTCAAATTACGGGCGTTACAATAATAGGAGAAGCTGGAATTCCCCAGAAATGCGACCGCATTTCTTGGAAGGCAAAATTGAAATGCGACCGCATTTCTTGAAAAACAGAGGTCGTTCCGAGTCGTGTGCGGGTCGTTGTTGACGAGTCTTCTTCGCACCTAACTGGTTGTTTTGACTCCGAAACTGACTGGGCAACCTTCCATCACGTATTTCGCAACTCCTCAATCAATTTCTACACTATATAAGCTCGGGATTCGAAGTCAAATTCAAGCAGAACTCACTTTGAAGAAAAGGGTGGCGACAGAACCCTGGCTTGACGCCAATGAGTAGGGCTGCCCGAGGTCCTTAGATGACCAAATTCCAACCCGAGAGAGAGTTAGACATCAAACCTTGTGGTTTGTAGAGAGTTTCACCCATTCCCATCTTGTAAAAGTGAGAGAGTGGAGTGTCTTAACGAACTCTAGAAGGATTGTGTAAACAAAAAACCCATAATATTTAGCTATCTCCTTTATTTCCAGCTCTTGAATCTATTCATTGTTTTGTATTCTTTTCATTATTATTTCAATGAAAATGTGTTCATTTGCTTTGTATCCGATCATGAGTAGCTAAATCCCGTTGAGGGGTTCAATGTGGTGAATTCCATTATGGTTTAATGGCTTGAAAGTATTTTATTTGCTTAAGTTGTGTTTAATGCATGTCATTCTTTATTGATTATCACTCTAACCTTGTTGAGTTTAATTTGATCACTTAGACTTTGCATGCTATGTGAGTTTGATCTCGAAAGGGACAAACGGTATTGGTTCTCATAAAGGTGATATGGGAGAAAATGCTCCAAAGAGATTGTTCGGCGGTATCGGGCAAGCTGCCTAAGGCACCCTATATCGAGTATCGGGTTATAGGTTGCATTCGTGAATTATCTATGTCGGAGTCGAGTCACAGAAATGTGCATAACGGTACTCGCTTAGCCTTCTAACGGATTTTGGGGACAAAGGCCAAATGGAAGTTAAATCTGACCCAATTCATTAAATTCACTTAAGTTAGGTATTGCATGAGTATGGTTGTTGCCTTAGGGATGAATCCATGTTGAATACCTCGTTTGTCTATTATTGTTATTCTTTATTATTTACTTTCTTATTTTATTTATCTTTTCAAAAACCCAATCAATCAACTTATTTTCTTTGGTTACCTTTTTACAAAAGCAATCATTTGAGTGGTTTCTTCATCAAATATGAATTTCCAGTTTACTCCTCGTGGGATCGATACCCTTGGAATACTTTCTGAGGTTTTTTATTACTACGTGTGACAATGTATACTTGCACTTAAGTGTTGGCTGAATATTTCTCTCTTATTATTATCCATCTTATCTCACATTCCATCCATTCAGTTCACATCACGCACCATGCAGCAGGGCAGGAGTGCCCACTAGTCTAGAGGATGTTATTCTACTTGACAAGGGGATAATAGACACGCCCAATTTGGCTCGACTTTAGCGCACGTAGGAGGCACGCCAAGGTGGGCTGGTGTGCGACATCAACCAGATTTTAGAGCAACTGGCACTTTCAGCCAGTAGGCAAGAGTATGCCGAAAGGCAGGCTCAAAGCTACTGGACTTATGCTAAAATGAGGGATGCCACACTTAGGAGGGCCTTGCAATCCAATTTTTCAAAACCTTTTCTCTCTGTTTTCCCCGATGACCCTTTTAATCCCTGGATTCCACCACCGCCAGTAGAAAGAGAAGAAGAGGATGAAGATGAGCAGGGTCAAGAAGATTGATGAAAAAAGAGCAGTTGGGCGAGCATTCTTTTTGTTCTTATCTTTTTGGTTGCTCGCGCATTTCTAACCCTAGTTTTTTTTTATGTTTCTATTTTTCTTGTTTTTATTTTTCTGCTTTTAGGCCAAAAAAAAAAATATCTGCTGATGTAAATCTTTTTCTATGTTTTTAATGAAATTTCCATAGTTGTTTCTCTTCTAAGCACTGGGCATTCCTAACTTAACTGTTTTCTTCTGAATTTTTGAAGTTTGGACTAGTTAGCTTAGTTAGATCAAGGTGTTCTGATCTCCAGAAACCTTTTGCTTGAGCATTTCTTCTAGCCTGGTCATCGCTGCGACAAGAAGATTATGAGGTAGTGTTGACTTATTTGATCCACCTTAAACTTAATTCTAGTCTCACACTTAAGTCTAAAATTTAGATAGGAAAAAAATTAAGTTTGGGGGTATAATTTATCATGTTAATAATTCATTGGGGACAATGAATAATTCAAGTTTGAGGGACTTTTTGCTACTCCACTTGTTTTGCTCGAGCATTCCTCTCCTTCATAATTATTTTTCTAGGTTGTTGAGTAACCAGTGACATTTGTGACACCCACAGTTTGTCTTTGCGTCAAAAGATGACATAGGAAAAATGAAAAAAAATTATGAGAAAAAGTTAATTGTGAAAGTTTTGCTGAGAAAATTCATGGAGCAAAAGTTTTGAAGGATGAATGATAATCTAGCAGTTTTCTGTCTCACAAGGCTTAGGTGAGCTTCACCATATAATGTCGTCATTCTAAGAAGCAAGGGATAGAATAGCTAAATATTTTTTAGCTTAGCAATGAGTATTCTAGCCTAATTGGTGATGAGTTTGAGGCAAGGGTATACTGCACCATAAAGTGGGTCATCCCATGCTTAAGAGATTATGACTGTAGGGCTGCTTTAAGTCTGAAGAACAAAAATATAAACCCCTTAAAAATGTGTTTAAATATGTCGGATAATAGAGTTACGTTGTGGCAAGTTCTTAGGATTGAGTTAAGGGTGGTTATTATTTGTCCATGCTGGAAGAATTATTTTGCTGCAAGAGTGCTTGGTTTTGCAGAATGCTCAGGTAAAGGTTGAAGGTAGTGTTGGATTATCTGTTTTGATTGAGTATACTTTGTATAATGTTTTGAATTCTCAAGGGAAGGTTAGTTAGGATTGCTCGGGAAGCGTGATAGCGAGCATAGCTAGCTAGTTTTCCCTAATTAATTTAGGTAGTCTTTTATGATTTATTGGTCATTTTATTGCACTTAAATGTTTATTTTGTAGGAAATTGTTGATTGGAGCAAAAACGTGAAATTGGAGTAACCGGGTGTTCGGGATGTGAAAAGATGCAAAAGGACCGAAGAAAATCAAAGAAGAAGAAATCAAATTAAAGTCAACTGCAGACCAGCGTCTCGACGCTGCTCCTTGAGTGTCTCGACGCTGCCTTTCCTTATCTGATTAGGCGCTGTTGCTCACCGCCGAGCGATTACCGCAAGCGCACGGGTCGTCACAAGTAATATAAAACGGTAGGTAATACCGAGTATCGAATCCTCAGGGAAATTGAATTAATTCCATTATGTACCAAGAACCATCATGTTTTAATTTTATTTAGAAGATCGACTCGAATGATAATGCAAAAATTAAAGGAATTAATAAAAATAAAAATGCAATAGTGAAATGAAAATATCCAATTAAGGGGGCTTGACCTAGGGTGTTATCTAGCTTTCTTGGATTTGTAGCTCAATTACTGATAGCGAGCAGAAATGTCGCTATTTTAGTCTCAATTTATTAAGCTTTTTGGTGCTTTAATCATGTTTTTTATGAAAATATTTAAAGAATTTTGTTATTTGGTCTTTAGGAGCAAAAGTGGTGATTTTGGGAGAAAAAGTGCCAAAATTGAAGCAATTGAAGCCCAAATCCAAGCTTGAAGCAATTGGAGGCCCAAAGAAGACAACCATGAAGAAATGACCAAAAGAAATGAAGAAGAAGGCCCAAAAATCAGCCCAAAAGGAAGCTGAAAATCTGGAATTTTGGGGCAGCGTCGAGACGCTATGTAGACAGCGTTGCGACGCTACCCTTTCGTGTTGCCCAAGTCGCGTGCGCAGCAGCATCGCGACGCTGAGCAAGGTAGCGTCGCGACGCTACCCCTATTCCAGGCCTATAAAAGGCGCCCCAAGGTGCCTCATTTTGCATCAATCACCATTCCAACAAGGAATTTCTTCATTTCTCTCTTCCTTAGGCTCCTTTGGAGCCCCTCTCAAGGCTTTCAAGCCTTTTTATTTTTAATAGCGCTAAGGACACTTAGGTTATTAAAATGAATTAATTACAATTAGGGGAAACCGACAGGAGAACCTATGTGATTAACGGAGATTCTAGGATTATAATTAGTTGGGCAACGAGATAGGATTATTATAACAGCTATTTAGCTAATCATTAATTTTCAAGACCCCTCTTCCCATTTAAAGAAAACTCTTTCTCCATATTTTATTTTTCGATTGATCAATATATTTTCGTTAATTGTCTTGAATTTGAATCATTTTTATTGCATGAAGTGGTCCCTAAATATTTTTTCGCCTAAGTATTTTTAGTGCTCAAGAGATTTTAATTTTTTGCTTAAGTTTCGCTTCGCCTCCCTGTGGATTCGATACTCGGTATTACTACCGTTTTATATTACTTGTGACGACCCGTGCACTTGCGGAAAAATCGTTCATCGATATCGTGCAACAAGTTTTTGGCGCCGTTGCTGGGGAGGCTTGATTTTTAAGCAAAAATTAATTTTTCTTGACATCGAAAAGAAAGGGATAAATAGTAATTTAGGTGTAAATATTTTTCTTTCATCATTTTGTGAATATTATTTTATTTTCGTTTTTGTTTGGATCTTTTGGTTGTCTGGGAGCATTGTATGCAAAGGAACAAGGTGGTTGATTTGTTTCCGCTAGATCTTGAAATTAACAGGACTCGTAGATCCATTCGAAGAGAGAAAAGATTAGCAGAAGCGATGGCCCACCAAGAGGAAGCTCCCAAGGCAATTAGAGATTTCTTACAGCCAGTTCTTCCCACCGAGAATTCTGGAATTGTCTACGCCCCAATCCAAGCTACAAATTTTGAGCTAAAGACAGGGTTGATTCAGATGGCGCGCGATAACTCGTTCAAGGGACATCCTTCCGAGGACCCCCACTCACATCTGCGATCATTCCTAGAAATATGTGGGACGGTGAAGATGAACGGAGTTCCGGCAGACGCGATAAGGTTGAGGCTGTTTCCATTTTCTCTACAGGATAAAGCAAAGGATTGGCTCGAATCAGTCGAGACGGGCAGCATCAGTACTTGGGACGAGCTTGCCCAAGCTTTTCTGACGAAATTTTTCCCACCTGCCAAAACTACCAAGCTCCGGACTGAAATCGGAACGTTTAGGCAGCTTGACGAGGAGCAGTTGTATGAAGCATGGGAAAGATACAAAGAAATGCTTAGGCGGTGCCCCCAACACGGATATCCTAATTGGCTTCAGGTACAGTTATTTTACAATGGATTAAACCCCTCCATAAAGACAGTCCTAGACACATCAGCAGGAGGGAGTTTTCTTTCAAAAACAGTGACAGAAGCCAAAGACCTGCTTGAGGAAATGGCGGCAACCAGTTATCAATGGCCAACGGAGAGAGGAACAATTACAAAAAAGGCTGGATTATATGAATTGGATGAGTCAAGTTCACTGAAAGCACAACTGGCATCTCTGACCAATGCACTGAACAAATTGACTTCATCTGAGGTGGTTAAGTCCATTTCCTCCTTAGCTGAAGGTCATTCAAAGAAGGAAGGTCAAGATGTGGAAGAAGTTCAATACATAGGAAATAGACCATATGCTCAAGGAGTACCAAACTTCTACCACCCTAGTCTGCGCAATCACGAGAACTTCTCATATTCGAATACGAAGAATGTTTTGCAGCCACCCCCAGGTTTTGCATCATCTAGTGCTCCTGAAAAGAAAAATAACCTGGAGGAGATGGTGGCTTTATTCATCAAAGAACAAAGAATATTGAATGTGAGTCTCCAGACATCAGTAAACAACCACGACACAGCTCTAAAGAACATGGAAGTGCAGATAGGACAGATCGCTTCAGCAGTAAATGCCCTTCAGAAGGGAAAATTTCCAAGTGATACTGAGCCTAACCCGAAAGAGCAGTGAAAGATGGTGGTTCTGAGAAGTGGCAGAAGACTGGAGAATAGTTGAAAGGAAGAAGAAAAGAGAAAAGTTGAAGATGAAAGGACTGAGGCACAAAAAGCCTCCTCTGAAAGGTTCCAACATCCTCCCAATTCCATTGAATTAAAATGTGATTTTTCTAACAAACTTGCAGGTAGAAAAGAAGATGAGAGGCATGATGACAAAAAGAAGCTGACTGAGGAAGAAGTGGTTCCATGCAACCACCATGACAGAGGTTCGCATATTAGCCTGCCCAAGCGGAGGGGCGAATGTCCAACCTTTGATTTCAGGGAGTTACCTTTTCCTCAAAGATTTAAAAATGTCAAATTAGATGAACAGTTTCAAAAGTTTCTAGAAATGTTTAAAAAGTTGTCTGTGAATATTCCATTGGTAGAAGCCTTGTATAATATGCCAAATTATGGGAAATTCATGAAGGAAATGCTTTCTAGAAAGAAAAGTATGAAAAAAGAAGTTTTTAATTTATCTGAGAGTAGCAGTACCATTGTTTTTGGTAGGATACCTTCTAAGCAGAAAGATCCAGGGAGTTTTACTGTTCCCTGCACCATAGGAGAAGTATCCTTCGATAGGGCTTTATGTGATTTAGGAGCAAGTATAAATTTGATGCCCTACTTTTTTTTCAGGAAGATTGGTCTATCAGGTATGACAGACACCGACGTCACTCTCCAGCTTGCTGACAGATCAATTACTCACCCGATGGGTGTTGTGGAGGACGTGTTGGTGAAAGTCAACAAATTCATCTTCCCCGTAGATTTCGTGGTACTGGACATGAAAGAGGACAAAGAGGTACCAATTATCTTAGGCAGACCTTTCCTAGCCATTGGTAAGGCTGAGATTAGCGTGCATACAGGTAAACTTACCTTGAACATTGATGATGAAAAAGTTGTGTAGTATTTTTGGCCAAGATGAATCTGTTTGTAGTTTGCACACATGTTTTTCTGTTGGTCCTGAATACTTGACTGATGACGATGAAGAGGTAAACTATAATCTTGACCTAGGCTTAGGAGAAATGCTTATGGATAATGGGGATTTTGATCATGTTGCATATTTGGATAATCCTCTGTTTGAAAATGATTTGGATCTGCCTGACTTTGAAAATGAATTAGACTTGCCTGCTTGTGAAAATGAAAAATCTGCAGTTGATGATTTACCTTCCTTGGAAAATGAATTAGATTTGCCTGAAATGGATAATTTTGATGATGATATTGAATTGCCTGACATTGAGGATGAACATGAAATGCATAAAAAAGATTGCTTAATAGATAATTCTGAGTCTGATCATGATTACACTGAATCTATTGAGTCTGATCTTGACATTCCTGAATGCATGAATCCTGACAATGTGAATACTTTTTTTTCATGTCCTGATGATGTATATAACATAGAATCTGACCCAGAAGAACTCGAATCTGTGCATAGTATAGAATCTGATCCTGAAATTCTTGAATTCTTTAATTCTTCTGATGATGAGTCATGTGATAGCTTAGTTGAATCATTTTTTAATTCTGAGTCTGAGGGATCTGCTGAGCATGTAGACATTTTTTCTGATGAATGGACTGGCATGATTGATAGGCCACCTCTAGATCCTAGACCAGTAGATATTATAACGCTTGATGACTCTGTTAACAATTGTTTTGAGAATAGAGATTTAGAAAAGAGATTTGATGCAGCTGATTATTTTCTGAAATGTTATTATGATAATCTCTTTAGTGAAGATGGGCCAGGGGAAAGTTTTTTTCTCCCCTGTTTGTAGTTTGCAATTCGGTGCGTGATTTCTTGCAGGGCTCGGAGGATGATGAAAATTTTTATTTTGAGCTTCCGTAAGCGTGCCGAGCCTAGTCTAGCTAAAGACGTTAAAGAAAGCGCTGCTTGGGAGGCAACCCAAGGATTAAAGTTTAGTTAGTTGTTTTTGCGGTAAATAATTTTCTTTGCTTCGTGATCCAATTTTGTTTTGCAGGATCACCTTAGCAAATCCCGAAATTCAAAATTTTCCATTTTTTTTATGGATCCAAAGGAAGAGGATGAAGCGCTCCTAGCTCAGGGAAGTCTCAGTATCCCTCTTTATGCTTTACTATTTTTAAAACATTGTGGACAATGTTAAATTTAAGTTTGGGGGGGAGGCTTTCGCTGTGTTGAGCATATTTAAATTCTGTTGGATGCATGAATAGATAGCCATGATAGCCAAGGATGTGATTTTAGAAATTTTAGGAGAAAATGGTTTATATGTTGTGGAATCTGGGAGCACGCAGAAATTGTGAAATTTTAAAATCTTTTGATACTTAGTTTTGATGTCTAAAGCATGCAATAGTCTTATCTAATGACGTCTTTGAAAATCTAGATTCTTATTATGGTTTTCAAAGTTGTTGTCACCTCGATAGGCTTAGTTTCTAATATTAGGAAGTTCATGCTTGATTGCTCTAAAGAGCTAGGTAGAAAAAAAAAATGCTATGCCTGCTGAGAAAAGCAAAAGCAACAAAAGAAAATGAGACAAAAGAAAAATATGTTGAAAAAGAACTTTTTGCTTGCACAAAAGAAAAAGCCTAGGGGTAAAAAGAGCTACCTGCGGTGTGATCAGTTAGGCCAACCAGAGAATAAAATTCGGGTTAAGGGTCCCTGCACCGTAGTGTGAAAGCTAGTACCATTAGATATCAAAATGCAAGTTTGGGGGAGTAGCAAAACAAAAGAAAAAGAAAAATCATTTGGGAGTTTTCCTCCCCCATGAAAAAGAAAAAAAAATGATGACAGACACCCTAGTTTCTTTTTTTTGCATGATAGAAGGACTCCGACTTATTAGGGGCTCTTAGCCAGTGTAGGGGGAAAACAAATGGAGAAAGCCATAAGACTAATCTAGGTTAGTAAAAGAATCAATAGATAAGTCTTGAGCATGCTATTCATTAATCTTAAGTTGAAACTAGTTTAAGATTTCTTCAAGAGTATGCGGTGCTTGCTTATTCCACTTGAATGTTTTCCATTCGATCCTAAGAATTCCAAAATCATTAAGGGTTGAGCGATTCTATTTCATGCATCTTTAGAATTTATTTTGCTCGGGACTAGCAAAAGCTTAAGTTTGGGGGTGTGATAGCAAGCAAAAATGTCGCTATTTTAGTCTCAATTTATTAAGCTTTTTGGTGCTTTAATCGTGTTTTTTATGAAAATATTTAAAGAATTTTGTTATTTGGTCTTTAGGAGCAAAAGTGGTGATTTTGGGAGAAAAAGTGCCAAAATTGAAGCAATTGAAGCCCAAATCCAAGCTTGAAGCAATTGGAGGCCCAAAGAAGACAACCATGAAGAAATGACCAAAAGAAATGAAGAAGAAGGCCCAAAAATCAGCCCAAAAGGAAGCTGAAAATCTGGAATTTTGGGGCAGCGTCGAGACGCTATGTAGACAGCGTCGCGACGCTACCCTTTCGTGTTGCCCAAGCCGCGTGCGCAGCAGCGTCGCAACGCTACCCCTATTCCAGGCCTATAAAAGGCGCCCCAAGGTGCCTCATTTTGCATCAATCACCATTCCAACAAGGAATTTCTTCCTTTCTCTCTTCCTTAGGCTCCTTTGGAGCCCCTCTCAAGGCTTTCAAGCCTTTTTATTTTTAATAGCGCTAAGGACACTTAGGTTGTTAAAATGAATTAATTACAATTAGGGGAAACCGACAGGAGAACCTATGTGATTAACGGAGATTCAAGGATTATAATTAGTTGGGCAATGAGATAGGATTATTATAACAGCTATTTAGCCAATCATTAATTTTCAAGACCCCTCTTCCCATTTAAAGAAAACTCTTTCTCCAGCGTCGAGACGCTGTGATGTCATGTTGTCTTGGGGCAGAAGTTGTCGCAGCGTCGTGACGCTACGCAGACAGCGTCGCAACGCTATCGCGATTTTGGAGCCCTCTTTGCTGATCACCTAGCGTCTCGACGCTAGGCCTTCTAGAAGCCTTATTTGCGGATTTTTGCTTCCTTTCTTCAAACTTTTGTGCTTTTTGGGCCTCCCACTTCAATTGTCTTCTTTTCTTGGACCTTAGGGCTTGGATCCTCAATGATTATTCTTCAAATTGCCCAAAAAGTCTTCAAATTCATCCAAATTCTCTTAAAATTTCAGTTTGGCTGCTCGAACTCGGTTTTCTGTAAAATCAACATAAAAATACATTAAAGCTCACAATTCATGAACAAAACTAGCTGAAATTAATAGGAAAATGATGACATTTTTGCATGTCATCACACCCCCAAACTTAAAGTTTTGCTAGTCCCGAGCAAAATAAAGTAATGCATATGAATCATAGCTTGCATGCTAACAACTCTATCCTCAATGCTTCTAGCCATGAATGCAAACTATTGAAACAAATAAGTAAGCATGAACTATCATCAAGAAGTTTAAAATTTAATCCTATCCTCCCTTGAAAAAATGAATCATCATTTGCCTTATCATAATCTTTACTAGCCCGGAATCATTTATATACTCCTCCATTCATCTTCCCCCTACACTGGCACTAAAGCTTGGCCTTTTAGCCATCATACTTATCTAGCAAGCACTACCTTACTGAGGTGCCCATAATTCTTGGGGCATTCCCCAAACTTGCCTTTTTTTTTTTGAATGAGATCCCTTTAGATGTATCGCCTTCGTTCTGGCTTGCCAACATTGGTGATGAAAGCATCCAACTACGAGCGCTTCATCTTTCAGGATGTTGAGGCATGCTCATTTCTTTCCAGCGTTTTCATTCAAAGGCAAACGATGGGTGTCATGAATGCCCCTGGTTACTAACGCTCTCAAGAAAGTGGAGCATTCATTTTTTTTTTGTGAGCAAATCAAAGCATTTCTTTTTCCCAAAGCTCAACATTACTAACTATTACGCAAGAAAGCTATCTAGACAAACTTTACACCTATCGAAGTGACAACGAACTTCCAAAGCATATAACTTTCATCTAGGCTTTCAAAATCATAATAAAACAAGTGAATCATCATACTTTGCAAGGGGATCAAAGAATTTTTTTTTAATTTTCTTGAATTTAGACATGCTTTCAAATTTGCAACAATAAGAGAGAATCATGACTACAAGCAAATCATCAGACGTCATCATCCTCAACATGCATTTAATTCATCATAAGCATTACTTACGCGAAACCTAAGCAGAGCAATTCTCCCCCCCCAAACTTAAAATATACATTGTCCCCAATATATGAACATTTCATCAGATAAAGAGAGATTGATACTGCCCTGAAAAAGCTAGAGAATTTGAAACGTTTTGAATTGTCGTCCGAGGAGAAAATGAGAGGATATGTGTTATTTCACGAGCTTCTTGCACAAAGATCGATCTCAAAGGAGCATTAGGATCAACATAGAAACTAAATTAAAATCTACAAAAACTTTAAATACTTGGGTTGCCTCCCTAGAAGTGCTTGTTTAACGTCCTGAGCTAGACGGGGCTCGGTCACCCTGGATCCGTCAAAATTATTTTTTCGATCTTCCGCTCTTCGAATCCACAATAGTGCTTCATTCTTTGAGCATTGACTTTAAAAGTTAACCCGCTGTTATCCATCAATTCAATTGGTCCAAACGGGGTTACTTCCTTGACTATGAACGGGCCAGACCATCGTGACTTTAATTTTCCTGGGAATAATCGCAATCGAGAATTGAATAGAAGAACTTGCTGCCCTGGCTTAAAAGAACGTTTTTGGACTATATGATCATGCCATCTTGCAGTTCTTTCCTTATAGAGCTTAGCGTTTTCATACACCTGGCTCCTAAATTCTTCTAATTCGTTGAGCTGCAGTAACCGTTGTTCCCCAACCTTCTCTGCGTCCATGTTCAACTTCTTGATAGCCCAGTATGCTTTGTGCTCGAGCTCCATAGGCAGGTGACAGGCCTTACCATACACTAATCGATACGGGGATGTACCGATCGGAGTTTTGTAAGTCTTCCGATAGGCCCATAAAGCAACGTCCAACTTGTATGCCCAGTCCTTCCTGTTGATGCGCACTGTCTTCTCCAAGATTTGCTTAATCTCCCTGTTGGAAATCTCAGCTTGATCGTTAGTCTGGGGATGATAAGCTAAAGAAGTCTTATGCTTCACACCATATTTTTTAAGTAATGATTCAAACAATTTATTGCAAAAATGGGACCCCTCATCACTAATTATAGCCCATGGTGTGCCAAATCTAGTGAAAATATTTTTATGCAGCAACTGCCTCTACCCATTTAGATACGTAATCGACAGCAACTAAGATGTACGAGTATCCATTGGAAGAGGGAAAAGGGCGCATAAAATCCATGCCCCATACGTCAAAAAGTTATACTTCAAGAATAGGGGTTAGGGGCATCTCATGGCATCTAGAGATATTACCTGTCCTCTGGCATCTATCACATGTTCTCACAAAGGTATAACAATCTTTAAATAGAGTAGGCCAATAAAAACAAGATTGGAGTACCTTTGCTGCAGTGCAACTTGGTCCAAAATGACCACCATAAGGAGAGGCATGACAATCATGTATAATCTTACCTACTTCTTCTGCTGGAATGCACCTTCGAATGATTTGGTCAGAACACACCTTAAAGAGAAATGGGTCATTCCATAGATAGGACTTCACATCATGGAAAAACTTCTTTCTTTTCTGAGCATTTAAGTTAGGAGGTATTTCTTTTCCTGCAAGAAAGTTTACAAAATCAGCTTACCAAGGAAAAGAGGTTTTAACAGCATATAACCTTTCATCAGGAAAAACTTCTTTAACGGGAAAGGTTGCGATATTCTTTTCGTGCTCTATCCTAGACAAATGGTCTGCGACCATGTTGCAATTCTGAAGTGGTTAAAAATATGAGATAAATTAACTCCAGAATACTGTGCAAGTATACACAATCTAGCAGCAAGTGATAAGTATTTATCGTATCCACAGGGTCTTGAAACGCCTACCTCTATTGATTTAATTTGTCTTTTTAGTGATTTCAAAAGGTTGGTTAAATTGATTGGGTTTTTAAAATGCTGGAACAAAAGATATGCAAAAGCAGTAAATGATTACGACTAGAGAAAACAGAATGGAAACAAACACAGGTTAAGACTTCTGTAATTGTTTATAAAGATGCGTCAGCAATTCTTTTGATCCGTCAATGTCATGCAGTATTATCAGCGGGATCCTCCTGGAACTCCAGATTTTTTGGAATATATTTCAAAACCAATGAAGCTCTACCGATCAAGCACTATGCAACTGGCTATCCCTAACTCAGTCACTGGCGTTCACCAATACACAATGATCTAGCGTGAATTATTGCCACACAACTCCTAAATCATCCCTGAAACTAGGAGAAGCTATACATACCGGCTAGCTAGGCGGGCACATAATGAGATTAAAGATCAACAATAATTCAAGATGATCATGATCAAATAGAATTTCCAGATTTATAAATATAAGAATCACATAATTCTTAACCTATGCCTACAAAGCAATTAGTTCATGATTGGAAACATAAAATACGTTACAATCTCGATAAGCACATCCATAATGCGAAATACACAAGAAATACTAATCCTTTTGGTAATTGGGGAGATGAAACGGCTGCTCCAAACCACCAAGAACATGGAAGAACTTTGTCTTCTTGAGAGGAATCGCAAATGGTCTTCTTAGATCTCCATTATGCCGTCAATTCGGCCTACGGCCAATTGGTTCGGTCTCCAAGTCGTGAATGAATTTATCTTTGACGGCTCCTCCTTTTATAAGATGAGAATTAGGTTAAATTAGACACATGGCAGGCTCTCCTCGCTCCTTTATCCCAAAAATAACTCAACAGAAGTCGGTTTGTCAACTTGGCTAACGAGCTGTGACATGGCAGTTTTGCTCCCAGGTTTGCTGCACAGCACAGAATTTGCTCCCTCCAGTCGCTCAGAAATATTTTCTGCACAAAATAACTTTCAAAGCCTCCATTCTTCCAAATGGGTTAAAACATATAATATTCATCTAAAAGCAACCCTATTAAGCACAAAAGACACACAAATCCCTATAGATTTAAGGCCTAAATAACTACCTTTCGGACAGTTATCACACCCCCAAACTTGAACTATTGTGCGTCCCGAGCAATATTAACTCACCTTCCCTTGAAAATTCAAAGCATTAGTCATAGCACAACTCAATCAAAACAGATATTCCAACACTACCTTCAACCTTTACCTGAGCATCCTGCAAAACCAAGCACTATTGCAGCAAAAAAATTCTTTCAGCTTTGAACAAATAATCACCACCTTTAACTCAATCCTAAGAACTTACCACAGCCTAGCTATATTATCAGACTTATTTAAACACATTTTAAGGGGTTTATATTTTTATGTTCTTCAGACTTAAAGCAGCCCTACAGTCATAAGCTCTTAAGTATGAGATGACCCACTTTATGGTGCAGTATACCCTTACCTCAAACTTATCACCAATTAGGCTAAATACTCATTCTTAAACCCAAAAATCCTTAGTTATTCTATCCCTTGCTTCTCAGAATGGCGACATTTTATGATGAAGCTCACCTAAGCCCTGGGAGACAGAAAATTGCTAGATTATCATTCATCATTCAAAACTTTTGCTCTATGAATTTTCTTAGCAAAATATTTTCAAAATTTTTCTTTTCAACAATTATTTTTATCATTTTTTAATATATTCTCCTAGGTCATCTTTTGACGCAAAGACAAACTGTGGGTGTCACAAATGTCCCTGGTTACTCAACAACCTAGAAATATTATTATGAAGGAGAGGAATGCTCGAGCAAAACAAGCGGAGTAGCTAAAAGTCCCCCAAACTTAAATTATTCATTGTCCTCAATGAATTAGCAAAATGATAAGTATACCCCCAAACTTAATTTTTCTATCTAAATTTTAAACTAAGCGTGGGACTAAGATTAAGCTTAAGGTGGATCAAATAAGACAATGCTACCTCAGAACTTTTGCTGCAGTCATGACCAGGCTAGAAGGAATGCTCAAGCAAAAGGTTTCTGGAGATCAGAACATCTTGGTCTAATTAAGCTAACTAGTCCAAGCTTCAAAAATTAAGAAGAAAAATAAGTTAGATACTCAGATGTGCCAAACAAAACAATATTTGATTTCATTAAAGATTGATGTGCAATTTGCTTACCGCAAGTGTACGGGACAAGTAATAATATAGTGTTTTCGTGTAAAACGAGTGTCGTCCTCTGGATTGGTTTTCTAGCAAATTAAGTATCGTAAATACTTTTGTTCAATTTTATTTAGGGAGCAAAACTCAATGATAAAAGATAAATTTAAAGACAAAAAGCATAAAATAAAAGTGGAGACTCAAATGGAAAGATTCTTAGGGAATTGATTTCATTGATTAAGAATGAGGATTGATTAATAGGAATGAATTGACCGTGCAATTGTTCTACAAGCCAAGGAAACTTTTATCACGATTACCTCTCCCGAGTATAATTGATTCTCATGCATATAAACCAACTTGATATCCCTATCTAAGTTCATTAACATGCAAGGCATTATTCGGTTCGGTCCTCGTTATGCTTCTAAAGATATTCCAAATCCCGTCACAAACTTAGAATTTCTACTCTAGTCATGCAATTAAACAAGGTAAGTCTTAGGCCAAATCCTCTCTCCTGAGTTAGATTCAACACTCAAATCATTCAATTAGTGATCAAGTAATTGAAAGCATTAAACACAAAATTGCATGCATAGAATAAAAGCACATTCATACCAAAAATTAATCCAACAAACTTAAACAATTACATCAATCCCTAAGACAAACAACTAGCAATTCATAGTCTTTAAACCATAAACACTAATTGAAAGAAAAGCCATAAAAACTACAAGAGTTAAGGGAAAGAAAGGGAAAACTCGAATCCGTCGACACCGGCACGTCCCCGTCACGATCTCCACGTCTTCTCGCTTGATTTCCGCTCCTTGGCCTTGCCTTTAGCTCCCACAAAAGGTCTCTAGTCGAAATTAGGGCTAAAATCTAACCAATTGGACTCCCCAAATCCGTAGCTGAAAAGAGGAATTTATAGAAAATCTGCGGGTAGCGTCGCGACGCTGTGTACATAGCGTCACGACGCTGTCACAGCGTCTCGACGCTAAGGAGATAGCGTCTCGACGCTGTCTCTGTTGCCGCCCAATTCAGAAAAGGAAAGGCAGCGTCGAGACGCTCCAAGAGCAGCGTCCCGACGCTGGCCTACGGATGGCTCTCTTTTGACTTCTTCTTGGTTGAATCTTTTTCGTTCTTTAGCCAATTTTCATGTCCCGAACACGTATTTAGCTCCAATTTCTCGATTTAACTCCGAAACATGATTCCTACAAAAAGAACATAAAATGCATAATTTTTGCCAATTAAATATAAAAGACTAGCTTAATTAATGAGGGAAACATAACTAGCTATGCTCGCTATCAAAGATCAAGATCACAGATCAACATAATCATGTCAGAGATAGATTTTAAACCAGTAGATAAAAACAAAGAAACAGAACATAACATAAGCAAAAAGAACAAAACACATGCAAGGCGAGCACAAAAAATCATTCATCAAAATATTTGCTCGCAGAAACTAAAACTTCCCTTTAATTTTTCATCGTGTTCAGGCTCTGGGTTTTCTTCTTCCTCTCAAATGATGGGTGGGGATGGAATGCATAGGTTCACAAGATCGTCAATGAAAATTAGGAAGGCTTGATATGACTTAGAAAAATTCACTTGCATAGCCCTCCTTAGTGTGGTGTCCCTTTAACGATCATAGCTCTAGTAGGTTTGAAGTTGTCTCTCAGTGAATTCTAGCCTACTGAGAACCATCTCAAGCTGCTCCAGCACTCTATGGACACCGCACAATAAACCACCCTGGCACACCTCACCTTTTTTAAGTCTAGCTAGATTGGCAATGTCAATAATCCCCTTGTCAAACAAGTTTATATCATTGGAGCTCTCTGGGACTCTGAACCTTCAAGTGTACTCGATCACGGGGGATAGTGGAGGCGTACGTTGTAGCCAATAATTTTTGCTTGACAAAGCTGAGCCAAGTGTTAGCCTCACACTTCAGGTATGCTGACTGGAATGTTCTTGCCTTCATCTTAGACAACCTCCATTGGACATTCAGCTGCTCGTTTGAGGAAGCAACTAATATTTCATTGAAAACAGTGTGGGGGAAGTCTTGTAAATTAAATAAAAAATTAATCACCCCAGGGCTTTAGTCGACAACAACTCTTCAAACAATAACCAAGAATCCTTCATTTTCATCGATGTTGGCATAGAACTCCCATTCTAGTCGATCAACAGTGGGATCCGGCTTTGCGCACAACTGTTTCCAACCGTTATTAGTGATGCTTGCTCAAAGAAAATGTGGGAGCTCTTTGCCATCATCGGAGCCGCGCTCCATTAGAACATTTCGCTTCAGGATTTCTGGATATTTTTGTATTGCCTCTCCATGGATAAATCTCTCGTACCAAAATCTTTCATCAAGCTCAACTTCTTCATCTCAGTTCCATCTCAGTCTCAACAGTCTCAACTTTTTTTCCTTGCTCATGTTTTTTTTCCTTACAATAATAACACACACAGAAAAATCACATCAGTAGTAATAAAAGAAAAGAGTGAAAAACGTACCTGATGGGAGATCGTATAAATAGGGCACTAACTCAAAGATCTTCAACAAATAATTAGCCCCTAATTATCTCTTAATTAATTTAAGTTACCGTTTTAACTTTATGGTTTCATGGAAATTTTTTTATTGTTTTTCAAACGGTAAGATCTTCCATTTACTATACTTCCTCTGTGTGTAACAACCATAACGTCAGTTGCCCTCTGCTCAACACATGACATCTTCGGTAATTACTACATGCCCACAATAAAATCTCAACGGTAAAATTATAATCTTATCTCTAAAAAAAAATCTTAACCGAATAAAATCTCCGATCTTCTCAACAAAACTATGAAATCAAATCTTTTGTTTTTAAATAACATCCACAAGATATATTATTTAAAATCTGGAAAAATCTTTTGAAAAATCCTTCAAAATCAAATCTAAACTAACCTAAAAAAAATAAAAATAAAATAAATAATAAATAATAAATAAAAAAATCTAATCAAATCAGAATCATATCAAATCAAAATAATATCAAAACAGACAATAAATCAAAATTAACACAAAAAAACGAGATCAAATAATGGGAGCTTCTGATTAGAATGTTGAAATTTTGCTCCCTCAAAATTTGCGCTCCCTAAATCTGCCAGCAACTTCAAAAGAGAATATTTCAGAATTAAATCCAGAAGATAGATTATTAAAAATCTAATCTAAACAGAAATTAAAAATTCAAACTGAAATTAAATCTAAACAGAACTAATCCGATTAAATTAAGAATTAAATCGGCGAAAAATAAAAATAAATAAATAAAACGAACATAAAATCTACGAAAATACCAACGAATTAAAATAAATCAGATAAAATTGAAATCAACACAATCTAATTCAAATTAATTCAAACTAGAATAAAATCCACGAGAAAAAATAAAACCGCAACAACATTAGGAGCTAAAAATATTGCAATATGAAATGCTCCCGCAAAACTTTTGCTTCATTCGCTGCCCTTTTACTTTAAACTCACAGTCATCATCAACACATTGTCTAACCATAGATGCATCATTTGATAAATAAAACTTCACCTCATGGAAAAATTCTTTCATCTGTCTTTTTGATAAACCAGGAGACAAATTTCCAAAATCAAGGTAATTGGAAAAGCCATCATACCAAGGTGTTTTCACTTCCTTAATATGAGCTATAGTAAATAACCGCTCATCAATGAAGGATTTCCTAATCTCAGGTTGCTGGAGCAATGTCAATGAATAATAAGGTTCAATAGGCTTGGATTTCTTCACTATTGGCTCTAAGGATTCAAAATTCCTCTCAAAACTAGAAATCTCACCTACAAAGTTATGCTCATGCTCCAATCCACCTATTTCCAAATCCTCAATTTGGATTTCTCCAAATTTTTGGGTATGGTACTCCATCAATTCCTTCTCAAAGTGGTCCTCAACAAACTCATCCAGCACCTGAATGCACGAGCAATCCTCAAAATCATTTGGATATTTCATTACATCAAACATATTAAACTTCACCTTTTGGTCATGCACCCTCATTGTAAGCTCTCCCTGTTGGATTTCCATCAACGATCTACCGGTTGTCAAAAATGGATGACCAAGAATAATTGGGACATTCTTATCTACCTCATAATCTAGAATAATGAAATCGACAGGAAAAATAAATTTATCTACCTGGACCAGAATTGAAGGATTGGAATTCCGTAATTTCGTAAAGCGAAAGCGTGATTGGGACCGATTCATAATTAATTTTGTTTAATCTAAAATACCAATACATTGGCAATAATATTAGAACTATTCTAAATATATATTAGGGCTAAGCATACAAAAATATTAGATCTAAATCTAATTTATAAAGTAACAAATTACTAACTCTCGTTGACGACTCAGATTAAATTCACCAACTGCATGTGAATTAATCACGAACTAGTGTGAACACCACCACTATGGCTACACCGGTATGACTCTGAGACTTCTAGAGGCAAGAGACTGGTGGGAGTCTAGAGGAAGCCTTGAGGGGAATTCTCTGAGAGAAGGAGAATGAATGGGATACCTTTCACCCCACCCCAGGGGTCCTATTTATAGGTAAAGGCCAAGACCTTCTTCCTAATAGGAAAAGGAAGACCTTCTCCTAATAGGAAAAGGTCTCTAATTTTAATAAATAAATAATTAATTCCATAATTAATTAATTTCCCTAATTAAATATCATATATTTAATCTTAGGGATTTTATTAAAATTAAAATTAACATGAATCCAATTCATATTAAATTTATTTGAACTCTTTCAAATATTTTCTTTCCTAATAGGAAAAATCTCTAATTTTAATAAATAATTAATTAATTCCATAATTAATTAATTTTCCCAATTAAATATCATATATTTAATCTTAGGAATTTTATTAAAATTAAAATTAATATGAATCCAATTCATATTAAATTTATTTGAACTCTTTCAAATATTTTCTCTCAAGAATTAATTTTTGAAATTAATTCAAAAATTATATTATAAAGTTTCATAAACTTTATATTATAATGCATCAATATACATTTTACAATTCCCCAAATAAATTGAACACTTTCAATTTACAATTTATACTTAATTGCCTCAAGTCTCTTTACGAGCTACCAGTGGGACCTAATGGACCTACAAATCAGAAGCTCCAACGATACGAGACTAATTGGCCAAACTCATTGACCAAGTTTAGTCAACATTCATTAATTGTGGGTCACTCCACTAAAGACCCACAGCTGCACTCTTCTCACTGTAGAATATTTCTGTCCATGGATATCGACCAAGCAGTAAGTCAATCCTTCACGTGTGTACGTAACACCAGCTGGGTCAAATTACCGTTTTACCCCTGGGTTACCTCTGGTTCCTTAAGTACTACTGATTCCTCTAATGAACAAGTTGTTTAGGGTCCAACCACTAAACAGGAGTTCCTCTCGGGCTAGGAGAAGACGGCGCGCCTTTGTTCAAGCCCTGAAATCAGCCCTTAAGGGAACACACATCTACTTACCCCAATAGGGGAAGGAGTGAATTCCATCTTGTACTGTTATGTTCCCAGCCCCATTCGGTCTTGCCCCTGAAATGGTAGGATTATTGAGTCGGCGAACTGGCCACTCTCACCCATACAAATCTAAGGACAATCCCTCCTGAAAGGGGTTCATAACAGACTCAGGATTGAGATTGAGTTACCTAGGTCATCCTATTGAAATAGAAACCTAAACTAGTTAACGACGTTACAACTAGTGGTTACTATTTCGTGGTCCGGTCTTATGCAAACTCATTGCATAGGATACCCCCACCTGCATGTCTCCTACATGGATGCTTTGGATCATTGCATATGTATCGAATACAAGGTGGGTCGTATCACATAGTGTCACTAGGATAAGGTACCCAGCCTTATCCCTATACTATAGACCTTTTAGGTTGTTACTTGGACACTGATCCCCGTATGTCCCCACATACTAGTCCAAGTTTCATTTAAAAAATCTTGGATCTTAGTTTATTGGATTTAGGGTTTATTAATGCAAACTCGATTATTCAATAACCAAATTACTGAATTACTCAAATAACACTTTATTGAGATCGATTAATTTGTTTCATTTACTATCTACGAGGTTTAGGGCATAAAACCCAACAAGAATATCCTCAATTTTACCCACAGGATATGTGATAGACCTATCTGCTAATTGGAGTGTGACCGTTGTAGGCTTAGCTTCACCAATACCTAGCTTTCGATAAACCGAAAGAGGCATAAGGTTTATGCTTGAACCTAAATCACAATGTGCTCTCCCCAACTCCTTTCCACCTATGGAGACAGAAATAGTGAAAGATCCTGGATCCTCAACCTTGAAAGGTAGCCCATTCTTAAGAAAAGCACTACATTCCTCAGTAAGAGCCACAGTCTCAAACTTTCCTAATCTCTTCTTTTTCGTCAACATGTCCTTAAGAAATTTTGCATAATTTGGCATTTGTTCTAAAGCCTCTACTAAGGGTCTGTTTATATGAAGCTGCTTTAGAATATCAAAAAACTTCTTAAATTGAACATCCTGGTTCTTAGGTTTTTGCCTTTGTGGAAAAGGTAAGGGTGGGTTATAGGGTGGGGGCGGTACATAGGGTGGTTCCACATCTGGAACAGAACAAGATGCTCCAGCATCATTATTGCTGCCTCTATCACTCTTACCAGACTCCAACTCTTTTTCAACAATATCAACTCTATCACTACTCATATCTACTTCTTGGGGTTTACTAGACTTTTTCCTCTCTTCTAGTGGCTTATCACTCCTTAAAGTCATTGCCTGCACCTGCTTCTTACCTTCCCTTATACGATGTTCAATATCTAAAGGAATGTTCTCTTGAGGTCGTGCCTTCAGCTCATTAGCTAGCTGACCCACTTGCAACTCTAGGGCTCTCAATGAAGCCTGCTGACTTTGGATTATGACATCCTTATGAGCCATATAATCCTTCATCATTGACTCCAGAGAATTACCCGAATTTTGCTGGGGCAAAGCCTGCTTGTTTTGCTGGGGCAATTCCTGTGATTTAGCAAATCCGGACTGGTTCACCGCCTTTTGTTGTGATTGGGGGACTTGTGAATTGCTTCTTTGCCCTCCCCACGCAAACTTGGGGTGGTTGTGCCAACCTGGATTATAAAAGTTAGAATAAAGGTTACTCCTTTGATTACCTGTAAAAAACACAGAAGCTGGATTGTCAGGACAAAACTCATAATTATGCTCTTCACCACAATAAACACATGATTCTTCTGTAACTTGATTTACAACTGCAACAGATTCCACCACTAGCGGCTGCTGAACATGACTAACCACAGTTATGTTTTTAAGAGCGTTAGCTAATTCTGCAATATCGCCCCTGATGGTAGACACACCATCAACTTCTATCACACTCTTAACTTTCTTACTAGAGCCTCTAACATTTGACCATTGTGACAATTGTAAGTTGATATTCTGTCTAAAATCTCATAAGCTTCATTAAAAGTTTTTGCCAAAAGGGCCCCTCCCGAAGAAGCATCAACCATACACTGAGTTGCTATGTTTAACCCATTGTAAAATATTTCTATTTGAATACAATATGACAAACAGTGGTGGGGACACTTTCGCAAAAGCTCCTTAAATCTTTCCCAAGCCTCACTAAAAGTTTCTTCCTCATTTTGCCTAAATCCCACTATCTCACTCCTCCACTTGGCACTCCTAGTTGGTGGAGAATACTTACTAAGAAATTTCTATATTAGCTCATTCCAACTATTTATTGATCCCAGAGCAAGAGAATTCAACCACGCTTTTGCTCCATCACTAAGGGAATAAGGAAATAGGGTTAATCTAAGGGCATCTCTTGACACTCCCTCGATAACAAATGAATCACTAACTCCTAGAAAAGACTTAAGATGAAGATGAGGGTCCTCGGATGGTAAACCATGGAATTGGCCAACCATCTCAAACATGTGAAACATGATCGGTTTCATTTCAAAGTTTGATACCTCAATAACTGGACATATTATCACTGGATTTAACTCGTCAAAAATTGAAAAAACATACTCTCGAATGACTCTGTCCCTATCATTCGCTACAAGGATAGGATTCTTAGCCTGATTATTTTGCTGTCCATTTTGCTCCAGCGGCGGATTTTGCTACATCGCACAATTCCTCTTCGAGATTCACTTGAACTTCTTTGAAAACCTAATCCGAAGGGGATCGCTCATACACCAAAGTCACACCTACAAAACAAAAAGAAACAATCAAAAAGTTCACGTACGAAATCACCAAAAACACACAAAAAAAATATCAATCAAATAAACAATTTCAAGTCCCCTGCAACGGCGCCAAAAACTTGTTGCAATTCTGAATTGGTTAAAAATATGAGATAAATTAACTCCAGAATACTGTGCAAGTATACACAATCTAGCAGCAAGTGATAAGTATTTATCGTATCCACAGGGTCTTGAAACGCCTACCTCTATTGATTTAATTTGTTTTTTTAGTGATTTCAAAAGGTTGGTTAAATTGATTGGGTTTTTAAAATGCTGGAACAAAAGATATGCGAAAGCAGTAAATGATTACGACTAGAGAAAACAGAATGGAAACAGACACAGGTTAAGACTTCTGTAATTGTTTATAAAGATGCTCCAGCAATTCTTTTGATCCGTCAATCTCATGCATTATTATCAACGGGATCCTCCTGGAACTTCGGATTTTTTGGAATATGTTTCAAAACCAATGAAGCTCTACTGATCAAGCACTAGGCAACTGGCTATCCCTAACTCAGTCACTGGCGTTCACCAATACACAATGATCTAGCGTGAATTATCGCCACAGAACTCCTAAATCATCCCTGAAACTAGGAAAAGCTATACATACCGGCTAGCTAGGCTGACACATAATGAGATTAAAGATCAACAATAATTCAAAATGATCATGATCAAATAGAATTTCCAGATTTATAAATATAACAATCACATAATTCTTAACCTATGCCTACAAAGCAATTAGTTCATGATTGGAAACATAAAATACGTTACAATCTCGATAAGCACATCCATAATGCGAAATACACAAGAAATACCAATCCTTTTGGTAATTGGGGAGATGAAATGGCTGCTCCAAACCACCAAGAACATGGAAGAACTTTGTCTTCTTGAGAGGAATCGCAAATGGTCTTCTTAGATCTCCATTATGCCGTCAATTTGGCCTATGGCCGATTGGTTCGGTCTCCAAGTCGTGAATGAATTTATCTTTGACGGCTCCTCCTTTTATAAGATGAGAATTAGGTTAAATTAGACACATGACAGGCTCTCCTCACTCCTTTATCCCAAAAATAACTCAATAGAAGTCGGTTTGTCAACTTGGCTAACGAGCTGTGACATGGCAGTTTTGCTCCCAGTTTTGCTGCAGCACAGAATTTGCTCCCTCTAGTCGCTCAACAATATTTTCTACACAAAATAACTTTCAAAGCCTTCATTCTTCCAAATAGGTTAAAACATATAATATTCATCTAAAAGCAACCCTATTAAGCACAAAAGACATACAAATCCCTATAGAATTAAGGCCTAAATAACTACCTTTCGGACAGTTATCAGACCACATTCTCACAACCTTTTCTATCCTTGATCTCATAGTCAAACTCTTGCAATAACAGAATCCATCTTATGAGTCTGGGCTTGGAATCCTTTTTACTACTCAAATAATGAATAACAGCGTGGTCAGTGTGCACTATAACCTTTGTACCAAGTAAATAGGGCCTAAACTTATCAAATGCAAATACCACAGCAAGCATCTCCTTTTCCGTAGTGGTGTAGTTCTGCTGAGCACTATCTAGAGTTCTACTTGCATAATATATTGCCCTAAAGAACTTATCTCGACGTTGCCCTAAGACAACTCTAAAGCATAATCACTAGCATCACACATGATTTCAAACGGTTGACTCCAGTCAGGCACAACAATGATAGGTGCGGAAATCAATTTTTCTTTCAAAAGATTAAATGCTAGCAAGCATTCTTTTGAAAACACAAATGGAGCATCCTTTTCAAGCAAATGACTAGGGGTTTAGCAACTTTTGAAAAATCTTTTATAAACTGCCTGTAAAACCCTGCATGGCCTAAGAAACTACGAACTCCTTTAACATTAATGGGTGGAGGAAGTTGTTCAATAGCGGAAATCTTGGCTTTATCAACCTCCAACCCTTTTTCAGACACCTTGTGGCCTAAAACTATCCCTTCTTTCACCATAAAATGGCATTTTCCCAATTTAAAACAAGGTTAGTCTCTTGGCATCTTTGCAAAACACAAGAGAGATTATGCAAACAGTTATCAAATGATGAACCGAAAACAGAAAAATCATCCATAAAAACTTCCACGATCTCTTCTACAAGGTCTAAAATATGGCCATCATACAACACTGAAAGGTAGCTGGAGCATTACACAGTCCAAATGGTATACGCCGGAAAGCATAAGTGCCATAGGGACACGTGAATGTCGTTTTCTCTTGGTCTTCGGGTGCAATCGCAACTTGATTATAGCCCGAATAACCATCCAGAAAACAATAATACGGATATCCCACCAGTCTATCAAGCATTTGATCGATAAAGGGGAGAGGGAAATGATCTTTTCTAGTGGCTTTGTTTAACTTCCTATAATCAATACACACACGCCACCCAATGATTGTCCTAGTAGATATTGACTCATCTTTCTCATTCTTAACAACAGTCATCCCTCCTTTCTTAGGCACTACTTGAACAGGACTCACCCAAGGGCTGTCAGATATAGCATAAATAATTCCTACATTCAATAATTTTAACACCTCGACTTTTACCACTTCCTTCATTGCTAGATTTAATCTCCTTTGGTGTTTTATTGTTGGATTAAAGGCATCTTCCATTAAGATTTTATGCATGACAATTGAAGGACTAATACCTTTAATATCACTAATGGACCAACCTAAGGCAGATTTATGCTTTTTTAACACATCCAACAATTTTTCCTCTTCTACTTTACTTAAATCAACAGAAATGATAACTGGAAAAGTAGAAGATTCTCCTACGAAAGCATAACGTAGGTGAGCAGACAATTGTTTTAATTCAGGGGAAGGGTTATCGGCTTGAGCACATATATCTAATGATAATTTTTCTTCCCTTCCTAAAGATTTATCAATTAAAGCATTTTCCTAATTAACATCTATTAATTCATCTCCAAACACGTCAGGCATGCTTATTTCATAATGATAAGTAGGAGATTCTGACTCTACGCATGCATTGATAATAGCGTCAACTGAATCAATCGAAAAGTAAGAACTAACCTCTTCTGGGTTTTTCAATGCATTAAAAAGGTTGAACACTACCTCGTCATCTTTCACTCTGAGAGTCAGGATTCCTTTCTATACCTCAATCAAAGCGCGAGCGGTTGCCAAAAATGGTCTCCCAAGAATGATCGGGACTTCGGGGTGTTCCTCCATGTCTAAAACTACAAAGTCTGCAGGGAATATGAATTTGTCAACATTGACCAGAACATCCTCTAACACGCCTTTAGGGTATGTCATTGAACGATCTGCTAATTGCAAAACAATTGTAGTTGACTTTAATTCCCCCAAACCAAGTTTCCTGTAAACACTGAATGGCATTAGGTTTATACTCGCCCCTAAGTCGCGCAAAGCTTTTTTTATAAACAAACTACCAAAAGTACAAGGAAGAGTGAAACTCCCTGGATCTTTTAATTTTGGTTGAAGATGTTTCTGGATTATGGCACTGCACTCGGCTGTCATATTTACTCTCTCGTGGTTCTCGAAATTTCTTTTCTTTGATAAGATTTCCTTCATAAACTTAGCATAGTGTGGAATTTGTTCTAAAGCATCAGCAAAAGGAATGTTAATATGGAGCTGTTTAAAAATGTCAAGAAATTTTGAAAATTCAGCATCCAACTTTTTCTTTTGAAATCTCTGTGGATACGGAATTTGATTAAGAACTACAGGAATAGAATCAGAAGACTTATCTGGCAATGGTTGTGCTGTCTCTTCTTCTGGTTTGTTTTCATCATCTTCTTCCAATATCCTTCTAGTGCTGGGCTTTGTTTCTTCTTTTCTTTCAACTTCTTTCAACTGTTTCCCGCTTTTGAGAGATATGGCAGGGCATTGCTCTTGTGGGTCCATGGCGACGACATTGGATGAATTTCCTTGCTGGATCTCCTTCATGAATATTGTCATCTGATCTATTTTGCTTCCATCTTACTAATGACAATATCGCGTTTTAATGATAAATTCCTAGTCTCATTTATGAAATTCCCTAGCATTTCCTCCAAAGGGCTTTTCTTCTCTTGAATTATTTCCTCAGGCTTAGGCTCCACTTTTTCAACCTTAGGTAAACTTGGAATTTCTGATCTTGTAAGCTTGGTTAGAACCTTGGTTAGAGCTTCGACTTGCAACCTTAAAGCACTCACTTCTTCATTCACACATGGTTTCTCCTTAATTTTTTATTCTGGTTGCTCCGACTGCCACTGATAACTTGTTAAGGCCAATTCTTCTACTAGGGTTTGAGCATCCTTGACAGTTTTGGCTAAGAAGCTTCCTCCAGCCGCAGTGTCAACAATTGTCTTAAAATCCCCTTTTAACCCATTGTAGAAAAATTGTATCTGAAGCCAGTCAGGGTATCCATGTTGTGGGCATTTCCTTAGCAAATCCTTATATCTTTCCCAAGCTTCATACAATTGCTCTTCCTCTAATTGTTTAAACGTTCCAATTTCAGTTCTAAGCTTGACAATTTTGGCTAATGGGAAAAACTTTGTAAGGAAAGCTTTGACTAAATCATCCCAACTGAGAATGCTATTTGAGGTTAACGAGTCTACCCAATCTCTAGCTCTATCTTGTAAAGAAAATGGAAACAATTACAAACGAATAGCGTCAGAGCTAACTCCTCTGATTTTTACCGTTCCACAGATATCCAAAAATGATCTTAGGTGATTGTGTGGATCCTCTGATGGATAGCCTTTGAAAGCATTTTCTTTCACCATTTGAATGAGACTAGCTTTGAGCTCAAAATTATCTATCTCGTTCGGCTCATAATCTATTCCGAAATAATTTAATGGAAATTCAACCAAGAAATAATCTCGGATTGCTTTGTCTTCTTGATCTGCCATGATTAAAACTCAAAGAAACAATTTATCCACCTTATAGCTTCTCAAAATTTTGCCACCACTTGCTAAAATTAAATTGCAAAAAATATAAAATTTCTAAATTAAAATCAAACACTTAATTCTCAATATTAACGAAAAAAATTACAATTTCCCCGGCAACGGCGCCAAAAACTTGTTGCTCACCGCCGAGCGATTACCGCAAGCGCACGGGTCGTCACAAGTAATATAAAACGGTAGGTAATACCGAGTATCGAATCCTCAGGGAAATCGAATTAATTCCATTAAGTACCAAGAACTATCATGTTTTAATTTTATTTAGAAGATCTACTCGAATGATAATGCGAAAATTAAAGGAATTAATAAAAATAAAAATGCAATAGTGAAATGAAAATATCCAATTAAGGGGGCTTGACCTAGGGTGTTATCTAGCTTTCTTGGATTTGTAGCTCAATTACAAGGATGCATATAACTAATAATCTTCAATTTCATAAATCTAGAAGTAATTATAAGAGGATTTCTCTTTCAAGCTCCTCCACATCTCATACTAACATAACTAATTCATGTGTCCATCTCCTTAGTTAATCATAGTATGACATTAAGCAACTTCATAAACAATTTCTAACAATTCTTTTTCACTCTCGTGTTCCAAGCAATTATTAGCCATGCAATTAGGATCTAATCTAAATTCTCTCTGTCGAGTATTAATTTAGACCAACATGACAATTAATCCGTGATCAAGAAATTAAAGGCATTAAGCAAAAATTGCATAGATGAAATATGAAGAAATTCATTATATAATCCAAGTAATCGTGCTACAATATCCAATTAACTAGAATAACGACCCTAGGTCTCAAGATCTACTCACAAATGGAAATAATTTTTCCCAAGCGATCTTGATCCATAGGCCTAACTCAAATTACAACAAGGAATTATATAGAAGTAAGGAAGAAATAACCGATAAGTCGATCCCAAGCTCCCGCTACGATCATCTCGAATCTTGAGCTTTAGAATGTCCTCAATTCCAACCCCTCAATTCCAACCTTTTTCTCCACAATCCTTCTCACTTTTTCTCTCTATTGAGCTAGGGGAGAGCTCCCCAAAATGGGATGATGTTTACCAAAGGGAAGGGCTCTTTTTATAGTGCAAAATTCGGACCTTTCTTGCTGAACAAGTCGACAGCGTCGAGATGCTGTGACGTCATGTTGTCTTGGGGCAGAAGTCGTCGCAGCGTCGCGACGCTATCGCGATTTTGGAGCGCTCTTTGCTGATCACCTAGCGTCTCGACGCTAGGCCTTCTAGAAGCCTTATTTGCAGATTTTTGCCTCCTTTCTTCAAAATTTTGGGCTTTTTGGGCCTCCCACTTCAATTGTCTTCTTTTCTTGGACCTTAGGGCTTGGATCCTCAATGATTATTCTTCAAATTGCCCAAAAAATCTTCAAATTCATCCAAATTCTCTTAAAATTTCAATTTTGCTGCTCGAACTCGGTTTTCTGTAAAATCAACATAAAAATACATTAAAGCTCAAAATTCATGAACAAAACTAGCTGAAATTAATAGGAAAATGATGACATTTTTGCATGTCATCAGGCGCGAACAGGTCACAGCGTCTCGACGCTGTGTGTTTTTCCATTCCAGATTCTACGATAAGGCAACAGCGTCAAGATGCTGTCTCCTCCGCGTCTCGACGCTACGACAAAAAATCAGCCTATTTATAATTTTCGATTAGGGCTTATTGGGGACTTCTTTTGGGGACATCTTGGGGCCGTAAAACAGAGCAAAAACAGAGTCTTTGGAGCTGAATAAAGGGGAGCAAAGTGGAAATCAACCCATCATTCGTGGGGATCGTGACGGGGACGTTCAGTCTCGACCTACATAGAGTTAATTTCTTCTTTCCCTTACTTTAGTTAGTGTTTATGGTTGTTTTAGATCTTAGCTATATTGTAATGCGTTGTATGATTAGCTAGGTCTTTACTCTTAGGGATTGATGTAGTCGTTGGGGCAATTATGGATTGATGTTATGGATTTATGTTATTGATTCATTTATGCATAATGTATGTTTAATGCTTTCGATTCACCGGCCATGAATTGAATGTTGTTTGTGCTTAAATCTAACTCGGGAGAGAGGATTTAGGTAAGAAATCATTATGCATAAGTAGGATTTAGCTAGAAATCGAGAGATAATAGTTAATTCTAGAAATTGCTAAAAAGGGTATCCTTAATGCCTTGCATGTTTAATGAATTTAGATAGGGATATCGGGTTCATTGCATGTGGGAGAATCATGTATGCTCAGGAGAGATATGTGTGATTTTTGTTTCTCAAGATTTATGAATCATAGCATGTTGATTATCCATTAATTAATTCATAGTCCCAATAGGTGAAATCACATCCCTAAGACCATTGTTTCCATTAGTTTTTCACATCTTTTTTCTTTACATTGTGTTTGATTTAATTTCATTCTCATTTTATTTGGTTCTCTAAATAAAATTGGGCAAGACTATTTTCGGTAACTAAGATTGATTAGAAACCAATCCAGAGGACGACATTCGAATATCACATTCACTATATTATTACTTGACCCGTACACTTACGGTAAGCAATTTGCACATCAACGTGCAATAATTCAAGTTTGGGGTTATGATAACTCTCCAAAAGGGAGTTATTTAGGTCTTAATTCTATAGTGTTTTGTGTGTCATTTTTGTTAAATAGGGTTGCTTTTAGATGAAAATTATATGTTTTAACCCATTTGGAAGAATGGAGGCTTTGGAAGTTACTTTGTGCATAAAATATTGCTAAGCGACTTGAGGGAGCAAAATCTGTGATCCAGCAAAGCAGGGAGCAAAATTGCCACGTAAGCAGCTCATAATCCAATTTATGAGGTGGTGTTAGCTGAATTAATTTCAGATCTAAGAAGTTTGGAGAGCCTTCCACGTGTACAATTTGACCTAATTAGGGTTTAACTACACTCTATAAAAGGAAAGAGTCGTCTCAAGTCAAAGACAATTCCAATTTCCATTTTTGGAAGCCGAATAGAGGAGGAAAGATTGGAGACTTCAAGAAGACCATCAACTACAGATCGAATCAAGGGAATTAATTTTTTTCTTGTAATTTCTTGTAGTTATGGAAGCACATACTCAGATTGTAGCGTGTGTTATGATGAACCTTATGAACTAAATTTGTTTAGGTGTTGGTTAGGAGTTATGTAGTTTTCGTGCTTCATTTCTATGCAATATATATTGATTTGAGCATCTTGATTATTTGTTGTGTCTATTTCCATTTTGTGCCCGCCTAGCCAACCGGTATGAATATCACTTCTTAGTTTCAGGGATGATTTGAGAAGTGTGTGGCCTTTAATCACACTAGACCATTATGTGTTGGTGAACGCCAGTGACTGAGTTAGGGATAACCAGTTGCCTAGTGCTTGATCGGTAGCACATCATTGGAGTTGAAACAAATTCCAAAAAATCCAAAGTTCTGGGAGGATCCTGCTAATAAGACTCCAAGAGAATTGCCTAATCAATAATATTGCTAGAGCATTTTTTAAAACAATTACTGAATTCCTGACCAACTTCTGTTTCCAATTTGTCTGCTTTATCCCTATACTTTCTGTTCTGTCATTTCTTTTGCTCCAGCATTTTATCAAAATCAATCAATTTAACAACCCTTGAAACCGTTAAAAAATTACACAAGATAGATAAAGTGAGAGCTATTCAAACCCCGTGGATACGATAAATTACTTATCACTTGTTACGGATTATGTGTATGCTTGCACAGTATTCTAGAGCTTATTTCTACTATATTTTTACCCTACTATAGAAGGCAATAGTGCTCGATGTAAGATTTTTACTGACAATAAAAGTTTAAAGTACTTCTTCACGCAGAAGGAATTGAATATGCGTCAACGGCGTTGGTTAGAATTGGTGAAGGATTATGATTGCACTATTAGTTACCATCCAGGTAAAGCCAATGTGGTTGTTGATGCTCTTAGCAGAAAGTCTTCATTTTCAGCAGCTTTAATCACAACTCAAGAGCATTTGATCCTCGATTTTGGAAAGCTAGGCATCAACGTGACTTTAGAAGATGTATCATCATTGTTGCATAATCTAACGGTTGAACCATCATTGGTTAATAAGATCAAGCAGGGTCAAAGTTTAGACCCAACTTTGAGAAGAATTGTTGATGATGTAAGCATGGGTAGGCAATCTGAGTTATCTGTATCATGTGATGGAGTTTTGTGGATGGGTGGTCGTCCCTGTGTTCCTAATGACCTAGTTATTAAGAAGGAGATTATGACGGAAGCACATAGTACTCCTTATTCAGTTCACCCTGGGAGTACAAAGATGTATCAAGATCTTCGAAGGACGTATTGGTGGTCAGAAATGAAACGGGAGATTGCTAGTTTCGTTAATCATTATTTAACATGCCAACAGGTGAAGATTGAACATCAAAGACCACCAGGACCTTTCCAACTGTTAGATATCCCAGTGTGGAAATGGGAAAATATCTCAATGGATTTTGTGACTGGATTGCCTAAGACACAGTTAGGGCTGGAGATTGTGTGGGTTGTTGTTGATCGTTTAACAAAGTCAGCTCACTTTTTGCCTGGAAAGTCTTCTTATACAGCCAAGAGATGGGCTCAGATATATGTCAAGGAGATAGTTCGACTTCATGGTATACATGTCTCTATAGTGTCAGATCGAGATCCAAAGTTTACATCCAAATTTTGGAAAAGTTTGCATAAGGCTTTAGGCACGAGGCTTGATTTCATTACTGCTTTTTACCCACAGTCAGACGGTCAAACAGAAAGGACAATTTAGATAGTGGAAGACATGCTTCGGGACTGTGCATTAGACTTTCAAGGAAGTTGGGAGAAGCACCTGCATTTAGTTGAGTTTTCTTATAATAACAACTATCAGGCCACTATTGGGATGACACCTTTTGAGGCTCTCTATGGGCATAAATGCAGATCACCAATCAACTGGAGTGAGGTATGAGAGAATTTGATTTTGGGACCAGAGTTAGTGCAAAAGGCTTGAAACCATTGATTTGATTAGCCAGAGAATGGAGACAACTCAAAGTCGACAGAAAAGTTATGCTGATGTCAGGAGAAAGGAATTAAATTTTGAAGTTGGAGATATGGTGTTCTTGAAAGTGTGACCATTGAAATGAATTATGAGATTTGGTAAGAGAGGGAAGCTTAGTCCAAGGTTTATTGGACCTATTGAGATTCTGGAAAAGGTAGGTGTAGTGGCGTATCGCTTGGCCTTACCGCCTGTCTTGGATCTGTTGGGTTTTATGCCCTAAAACTCGTAGATAGTGAATGTAAACAAATTGTATACTTGTTTCAATAAAGTGTTATTCAGTTTCTACAATAAAGTGTTATTGTTAAATATTGCACAATTTGACCCAAATCCAATAAACTAAGATTCAAGGTTGTTTGTATGTAACTTGAACTAGTATGTGGGGACATACGAGGATCGATGTTCAAGTAACAACCTAAAAGGTCTATAGTACACGGATAAGGTTGGGTACCTTATCCTGGTAACACTATGAGATACGACCCGCTTTGTATTTGATACAGACGTATTGATCCAAAACGTCCATGTAGTAGACATGCAAGTGGGGGTATCCTATACAATGAGTTTTCATAAGACTGGACCATGAAATAGTCAACCATTAGTTATAACACCGTTAACTAATTAGGTTACTGTTTCAAAAGGAGGACCTAGGTAACTCAGTCTTAATCCTGAGTGTGTCATGAACTCCTTCTCATGAGGGATTGTCCTTTGATTAGCATGGGTGAGAGTGGCCAATACGCCGACTCAATATGCCTTCCTTTTTGGGGACAAGACTGGGTGGGAGGCTGGAGACATGACAACACAAGAAGGAATTCACTCATTCTCGCTTCTTGGTGAAGTAGATGAGTGTTCCCTTAAGTGGTGACTCCGGGACTTGAACAAAGGGATTCTGCCCTCTCACTGGCCCGAGAGGGACTTTCTGTTTAATGGTTGGACCATAAACAGGTTGTTCATTAGAGAAGCGCTGGGACTTAAGGAGACAGATGTAACACAGGGGTAAAACGGTAATTTGACCCAGTTGTGATTATGGACACTCGTGAAGGATTAACTTACCGGCATAGGTCTATATCCGTGAACACAGAAATTTTCTACAGTGAGAAGAGTTCAGCTGTGGGTCTTTAGTGGAATGACCCACAGTTAATGAATATTGGTTAACCTGATTAATGAGTTTAATCTATTAACCTCATATCATTGGAGCTTCTGATCTGTAGGTCCATTAGCTCCCCATGCTAGCTCGTAAAGAGTAATTAGGAACAAATATATCTTGAGAGAATTTGAATAGTTCAAATTCATATTGGGAATTAAGTTAATTGTATGAGATACAAATTAATATAATCTATAATGATGCATTAAAATATAAAGTCAAATTTGAGATTAAACTTTATTAAATTGAGAGATCGATATATTTTAAAGAGTTCAAATATATGTCTAATTAAATATAAGGTATTTAATTAGAAGATGAATTAATTAATTACGAATTAATTTAGTTTAAATTAAATGATATTTAATTAAACTATAGTCTATGAGAGAAATAAATATTTGAAGAAGTTCAAATATTAATATGAATTTGATTCATAATAAATTTATAGGATATAAGAGAATTTGAAGGAGTTCAAATTTTAATATGAATTTGATTCATATTATAGAATTAATTAATTGAATGCTTGAAATTAAATATAAGATATTTAATTGGGTAATTAATTAATTAACCAATAGAAGGTCTGAAATTAAATATATGATATTTAATTGGTGATTAATTAATTAAAGAATTAATTAATTGAAAATTAATCAATTATGGAAATGATTAATCACTTATGGAAGTAATTAATCATTTATGGAAATGATTTAATCACTTATGGAAGTGATCAATCATTTATGGAAAAGATTAATCAATTGTAGAATTGATTGGTCATAGAATTGATTAATTATGGAAAAGATTAAATCAGTTATGGAAATAATTGATTTTAAATGAATATTTTATCACTACAACAAATTATAGTTTTAATGTCGGACAGAAAAATAGGCGCGGAGGCTTTAATGTCGGACAAAAAAATGCGTGGGCCTTTTAATGTCGGACGCGCGTTTTTTAAAATTTTCGAACTTTTAATGTCGGGCATTGCCCGACATCAAAAGAAGCCTTTAATGTCGGGCAATGCCCGACATTAAAAGATATACTACAACAAAGTATGGCTTTAATGTCGGACAGAAAAATAGGCGCGAAGGCTTTAATGTCGGATAAAAAAACGTGCGGGCTTTTTAATGTCGGATGAATTTTTCGAACTTTTAATGTCGGGCATTGCCCGACATCAAAGAAGACTTTAATGTCGGGCATTGCCCGACATTAAAAGTTATTTATTTATTTTTTTTTTTAAATTTAAAAAATAGTAAAAATGAAATAACTTTCTCTCTCCCCGACATTTCTACCCTAAGTCCTCTCTGCTCGAAAACGAAACGAAACCCACGAAAACGAAAACCCCTCATCGACGGCGGCGGCTTCCTCCATCATCGACGGCAGCGGCTTCCTCCCTCATCAACGGCGGCGGCTTCCTCCCTCCTCGACGGCGAGCTAACGGACGGCGACGGCGAGCATTTCTTCCCTTTTTCTCATCGACGGGCGGTCTTTTTTCTTCCGTTTTTCTCGACCGACGGCGAGCATTTCTTCCATCATCGCCGGCAACCTCTCAGATCTAGCAACCTCTCTCGAATTTCTTCCCTCATTGATGGTCAGCATTTCAGATCTGTGGAGAGTTTCAGATCTGTGAGCTCAAACTCAAAAGACCGTCGGCAAGTGCCATTTTCGTGAAGCTCAAGCTCAAGCTCATCTTCAGCAAGTGGGTTTTCTCCAAACTTACAGACCGTCGGCCAGCACTTCTTCGTGGGCTAGATCTCTGTTTTTGGGTAACAAATCAGTGGTGTTCGTCACTGTTCGTGGGTAGATATGAGGTGGTCGTGGTCGTGGGTAGCAAATCCGACACCGAATTCTTAAGATTTGAGTGAGATTACTTGGTAAAATTTTTTGCTTCTTTTTAATTTTATAAAAATGTAGAGTTAAATTTAATTGATTAGTTGCTTAAGTTTATTTTTGTCTTGGATTGGATGATGGATAGAAAATATTGTAGGAAAAATAGTTGAGAAATTATAATGTTGAAATTGTTGGTGTTAGTTGATAAATTTAGTTCCTTTTTACTCTATAATGTTGATAGTTGCTATAATGTTGTTCCTTTTTACTAAAACTAAAGAAAGGTAGTTTTGAAATACTTGTTTTTGTTTGGGAATGTTAATTTTTTTTACTAAAACTAAAGAAAGATAGCAAGCAACAAACACATGGATTTTAAGGTAAACAAAAAACCCATTTCAAATATTAAAAGAGAAAGGTTGAGTTTTAGGTTTGGTTCTTCAACTTTGAGGATTATATAAAAGACACATTTATAGTCCTTTTTATCAATCAACCTAGGCAAGGCAAGAAACTAATTAGCTCTTTATTGATATTTTTCATGATAGAAGTAAATTCTTAGAAATTTGGATGTAAAGTTAAAAAGTTTAAATTTGTTAGTGGGGTGAAAGCATAAGAACTAAAGAGTTTGTAGCCGTTAAGAAAATAGAAAGCATATAGCATAGATGGGAAACTTAATTAAAGGGCAAAGAGTTTGGATAAACTAACTTAAGAATTCTTCCCACTCTCAAATTGTTTGTGTGTGTGTGCTTATAAGTTGAGTTGAGTTGGGGGGTTGAGAAATACTTGTGTTATAGTTTATGTTTTAGTTGGATTTATTGGAAATTGGTTTGTTTGAGTTTATGGTTTGTTTGAGTTTAGTTTTATAGGAAGTTGATTGATACTTAAGATATCTCTTGAAATTTTTTGTTATAATTCGTTATTTTACTTGAGTTTAGTGGAGGAGAAGTTGAGAAATGCTTTAATTAAGATTTTAAAGTTGGTTGTTTTAGTTTATGGTTTTAGTTGAGTTTAGGTGGAAGTTGATAAATACTTGAATTAAATTTTGAAATTGTTGGTGTTAGTTTGTAAGTTTAGTTAAGTTGAGGGTTGAGAAATACTTCTTTATGGTTTGAAATTGTTTGTTTGTTGATTTATAAGTTTAGTTTAGTTGGGGGGGGGGGGTGAGAAATACTTGTGTTATGGTTTGAAGGTGTTTGTGAGTTTATGTTTTAGTTGGATTTATTGGGAATTTGATGGATACTTAAGTCATGCTCTGAAATGATTTGTTTGAGTTTATGGTTTTCGTTTAGTTTTATGGGAAGTTGTTTGATACTTAAGATATCTCTTGAAATTGTTTGTTATAATTCGTTATTTTACTTGAGTTTAGTGGAGGAGAAGTTGAGATCAAATGCTTTAATTAGGATTTTAAAGTTGGTTGTTTTAGTTTATGGTTTTAGTTGAGTTTAGGTGGAAGTTGATAAATACTTAAATTAAATTATGAAATTGTTGGTCTTAGTTTGTAAGTTTAGTTAAGTTGAGGGTTGAGAAATACTTATTTATGGTTTCAAATTGTTTGTTTGTGTGTGCTTATTAGTTTAGTTGAGTTGGGTGGTGGGGGGTTGAGAAATACTTGTGTTATGGTTTATGTTCTTAGTTGGATTTATTGGGAATTTGATGGATACTTAAGTCATGTTGTGAAATGTTTTGTTTGAGTTTAGTTTTATGGGAAGTTGATTGATACTTAAGATATCTCTTGAAATTTTTTGTTATAATTCGTTATTTTACTTGAGTTTAGTGGAGGAGAAGTTGAGAAATGCTTTAATTAAGATTTTAAAGTTGGTCGTTTTAGTTTATGGTTTTAGTTGAGTTTAGGTGGAAGTTGATAAATACTTGAATTAAATTTTGAAATTGTTGGTGTTAGTTTGTAAGTTTAGTTAAGTTGAGGGTTGAGAAATACTTCTTTATGGTTTGAAATTGTTTGTTTGTGTTGATTTATAAGTTTAGTTGGGTGGGGGGGGGGGGGGGGGTTGAGAAATACTTGTGTTATGGTTTGAAGGTGTTTGTGAGTTTATGTTCTTAGTTGGATTTATTGGGAATTTGATGGATTTAAGTCATGTTGTGAAATGGTTTGTTTGAGTTTATGGTTTGTTTGAGTTTAGTTTTATGAGAAGTTGATTGATACTTAAGATATCTCTTGAAATTTTTTGTTATAATTCGTTATTTTACTTGAATTTAGTGGAGGAGAAGTTGAGATCAAATGCTTTAATTAGGATTTTAAAGTTGGTTGTTTTAGTTTATAGTTTTAGTTGAGTTTAGGTGGAAGTTGATAAATACTTAAGTGATGTTTTGAAATGGTTTGTTGAGTTATCTCTTGCAACTGAGATAATATATCATGATCTTGACTTTTATTGTCAAGATCGTGGACTTGAGTGAACAAGGAACTCGTTAGTGTTCAAATTTCACTAACCAATAGAAGGTCTGAAATTAAATATATGATATTTAATTGGTGATTAATTAATTAAAGAATTAATTAATTGAAAATTAATCAATTATGGAAATGATTAATCACTTATGGAAGTAATTAATCATTTATGGAAATGATTTAATCACTTATGGAAGTGATCAATCATTTATGGAAAAGATTAATCAATTGTAGAATTGATTGGTCATAGAATTGATTAATTATGGAAAAGATTAAATCAGTTATGGAAATAATTGATTTTAAATGAATATTTTATCACTACAACAAATTATAGTTTTAATGTCGGACAGAAAAATAGGCGCGGAGGCTTTAATGTCGGACAAAAAAATGCGTGGGCCTTTTAATGTCGGACGCGCGTTTTTTAAAATTTTCGAACTTTTAATGTCGGGCATTGCCCGACATCAAAAGAAGCCTTTAATGTCGGGCAATGCCCGACATTAAAAGATATACTACAACAAAGTATGGCTTTAATGTCGGACAGAAAAATAGGCGCGAAGGCTTTAATGTCGGATAAAAAAACGTGCGGGCTTTTTAATGTCGGATGAATTTTTCGAACTTTTAATGTCGGGCATTGCCCGACATCAAAGAAGACTTTAATGTCGGGCATTGCCCGACATTAAAAGTTATTTATTTATTTTTTTTTTAAATTTAAAAAATAGTAAAAATGAAATAACTTTCTCTCTCCCCGACATTTCTACCCTAAGTCCTCTCTGCTCGAAAACGAAACGAAACCCACGAAAACGAAAACCCCTCATCGACGGCGGCGGCTTCCTCCATCATCGACGGCAGCGGCTTCCTCCCTCATCAACGGCGGCGGCTTCCTCCCTCCTCGACGGCGAGCTAACGGACGGCGACGGCGAGCATTTCTTCCCTTTTTCTCATCGACGGGCGGTCTTTTTTCTTCCGTTTTTCTCGACCGACGGCGAGCATTTCTTCCATCATCGCCGGCAACCTCTCAGATCTAGCAACCTCTCTCGAATTTCTTCCCTCATTGATGGTCAGCATTTCAGATCTGTGGAGAGTTTCAGATCTGTGAGCTCAAACTCAAAAGACCGTCGGCAAGTGCCATTTTCGTGAAGCTCAAGCTCAAGCTCATCTTCAGCAAGTGGGTTTTCTCCAAACTTACAGACCGTCGGCCAGCACTTCTTCGTGGGCTAGATCTCTGTTTTTGGGTAACAAATCAGTGGTGTTCGTCACTGTTCGTGGGTAGATATGAGGTGGTCGTGGTCGTGGGTAGCAAATCCGACACCGAATTCTTAAGATTTGAGTGAGATTACTTGGTAAAATTTTTTGCTTCTTTTTAATTTTATAAAAATGTAGAGTTAAATTTAATTGATTAGTTGCTTAAGTTTATTTTTGTCTTGGATTGGATGATGGATAGAAAATATTGTAGGAAAAATAGTTGAGAAATTATAATGTTGAAATTGTTGGTGTTAGTTGATAAATTTAGTTCCTTTTTACTCTATAATGTTGATAGTTGCTATAATGTTGTTCCTTTTTACTAAAACTAAAGAAAGGTAGTTTTGAAATACTTGTTTTTGTTTGGGAATGTTAATTTTTTTTACTAAAACTAAAGAAAGATAGCAAGCAACAAACACATGGATTTTAAGGTAAACAAAAAACCCATTTCAAATATTAAAAGAGAAAGGTTGAGTTTTAGGTTTGGTTCTTCAACTTTGAGGATTATATAAAAGACACATTTATAGTCCTTTTTATCAATCAACCTAGGCAAGGCAAGAAACTAATTAGCTCTTTATTGATATTTTTCATGATAGAAGTAAATTCTTAGAAATTTGGATGTAAAGTTAAAAAGTTTAAATTTGTTAGTGGGGTGAAAGCATAAGAACTAAAGAGTTTGTAGCCGTTAAGAAAATAGAAAGCATATAGCATAGATGGGAAACTTAATTAAAGGGCAAAGAGTTTGGATAAACTAACTTAAGAATTCTTCCCACTCTCAAATTGTTTGTGTGTGTGTGCTTATAAGTTGAGTTGAGTTGGGGGGTTGAGAAATACTTGTGTTATAGTTTATGTTTTAGTTGGATTTATTGGAAATTGGTTTGTTTGAGTTTATGGTTTGTTTGAGTTTAGTTTTATAGGAAGTTGATTGATACTTAAGATATCTCTTGAAATTTTTTGTTATAATTCGTTATTTTACTTGAGTTTAGTGGAGGAGAAGTTGAGAAATGCTTTAATTAAGATTTTAAAGTTGGTTGTTTTAGTTTATGGTTTTAGTTGAGTTTAGGTGGAAGTTGATAAATACTTGAATTAAATTTTGAAATTGTTGGTGTTAGTTTGTAAGTTTAGTTAAGTTGAGGGTTGAGAAATACTTCTTTATGGTTTGAAATTGTTTGTTTGTTGATTTATAAGTTTAGTTTAGTTGGGGGGGGGGGGGTGAGAAATACTTGTGTTATGGTTTGAAGGTGTTTGTGAGTTTATGTTTTAGTTGGATTTATTGGGAATTTGATGGATACTTAAGTCATGCTCTGAAATGATTTGTTTGAGTTTATGGTTTTCGTTTAGTTTTATGGGAAGTTGTTTGATACTTAAGATATCTCTTGAAATTGTTTGTTATAATTCGTTATTTTACTTGAGTTTAGTGGAGGAGAAGTTGAGATCAAATGCTTTAATTAGGATTTTAAAGTTGGTTGTTTTAGTTTATGGTTTTAGTTGAGTTTAGGTGGAAGTTGATAAATACTTAAATTAAATTATGAAATTGTTGGTCTTAGTTTGTAAGTTTAGTTAAGTTGAGGGTTGAGAAATACTTATTTATGGTTTCAAATTGTTTGTTTGTGTGTGCTTATTAGTTTAGTTGAGTTGGGTGGTGGGGGGTTGAGAAATACTTGTGTTATGGTTTATGTTCTTAGTTGGATTTATTGGGAATTTGATGGATACTTAAGTCATGTTGTGAAATGTTTTGTTTGAGTTTAGTTTTATGGGAAGTTGATTGATACTTAAGATATCTCTTGAAATTTTTTGTTATAATTCGTTATTTTACTTGAGTTTAGTGGAGGAGAAGTTGAGAAATGCTTTAATTAAGATTTTAAAGTTGGTCGTTTTAGTTTATGGTTTTAGTTGAGTTTAGGTGGAAGTTGATAAATACTTGAATTAAATTTTGAAATTGTTGGTGTTAGTTTGTAAGTTTAGTTAAGTTGAGGGTTGAGAAATACTTCTTTATGGTTTGAAATTGTTTGTTTGTGTTGATTTATAAGTTTAGTTGGGTGGGGGGGGGGGGGGGGGGGGGGGGGGTTGAGAAATACTTGTGTTATGGTTTGAAGGTGTTTGTGAGTTTATGTTCTTAGTTGGATTTATTGGGAATTTGATGGATTTAAGTCATGTTGTGAAATGGTTTGTTTGAGTTTATGGTTTGTTTGAGTTTAGTTTTATGAGAAGTTGATTGATACTTAAGATATCTCTTGAAATTTTTTGTTATAATTCGTTATTTTACTTGAATTTAGTGGAGGAGAAGTTGAGATCAAATGCTTTAATTAGGATTTTAAAGTTGGTTGTTTTAGTTTATAGTTTTAGTTGAGTTTAGGTGGAAGTTGATAAATACTTAAGTGATGTTTTGAAATGGTTTGTTGAGTTATCTCTTGCAACTGAGATAATATATCATGATCTTGACTTTTATTGTCAAGATCGTGGACTTGAGTGAACAAGGAACTCGTTAGTGTTCAAATTTCACTCATTTTCTTCTTAATGAACTAAAAAGTACACAAGTTTAAGTAATAATTGTTCTTCTTTGTAGATTAACCTCTCAAGCAACACAATTATAGTAATGGATAAGTCGTGGATGACAAAAAGTCGAATGTCAGAAGAATATTGCTTCGGAGTTGAGATGTTTATTGAAAATGGATTACGACATTCGAATAGACCGAATATCATTCGTTGTCCATGTTTGAAGTGTGTGAATGTAAAGTTTCAAAATGTGAATATAGTAAGACACCACTTGTTTGTTCATGGTATCGATCAAAGCTATAAGACATGGATTTGGCATGGTGAATCACAATCAAATAAGGAAGACAATGGAAATGCGTCTATTAGTGGAAAAGTTGAAGTTGAATATGACGATGATGTTGAGGACACAATAGGAATGTTTGAGGCTGCACATGATTATTTTAATGACAAATCTAAGGTTTTTGAGGATATATTAGAAGATGCCAAGAAACCATTATATACGGGTTGTAAGAATTTTACCAAGATATCTACTTTGATAAAGTTTTATAATTTGAAGGCAAAATTTGGATGGAGCGATAAAAGTTTCACTGAGTTATTGACAATACTCCGTGCCATCTTACCAAGCCCTAATGAAATTCCAATTTCAACATATCAAGCAAAAAAGACTTTGTGTACTCTTGGAATGAAGTATGAGAAGATACATGCGTGTATTAATGATTGTTGTTTGTTTAGAAAGGAACTATCTGATGCAGAAGTATGCCCTATATGCGGAACATCAAGATGGAAGCTTCGAAAAAATTCGAACCATGTGATGAAAAATGTTCCAGCAAAAGTTATGTGGTATTTCTCACCTGTTCCAAGATTTCAACGGATGTTTCGAAGTAAAGAAATATCGAATTTGCTGAAGTGGCATGCTAAAAAACGAGAAAGTGATGGACACTTACGACATCCTGCGGATGCACTATCGTGGAAACAAGTAGACAATATGTGGCCAGAGTTTGGTTTAGAACCTAGAAATCTTCGTCTGGCTCTTTCTACGGATGGTGTCAATCCACATGGTGATCTTAGTAGTAGATATAGTTGTTGGCCAGTTATGTTGGTGACGTATAATCTACCTCCATGGTTGTGCATGAAACGAAAATTTTTGATGTTAACTGCATTAATATCTGGCCCCAAACAACCAGGAAATGACATTGATGTTTATTTAGCTCCACTAGTTGACGATTTGAAAATGCTTTGGAATGAGGGTGTGGAATGTTATGACATACATGAAGAAAATTTTTTCACTCTCAAAGCTATTTTATTGTGGACTATTAATGATTTTCCTGCGTATGGCAATTTGAGTGGTTGTATAGTAAAAGGATATCATGCATGTCCAATTTGTGGGGAGAAAACTGCATCTACTTATTTGCCTAAAGGAAAAAAGATGGCGTATCTTGGGCATCGAAAGTTTTTACCCCATAACCATCCATTTAGAAAGCAAAAGAAACATTTCAATGGCGAACAAGAATTGAGTTTCGCTCCCGAACCATTAAATGGAGAGGAAATTTTTGCAAAAACAAGCGAATTCAGATATTCATTTGGTAAGAAAGCAGGAAAGGAAAAAAACAATGGAGATCTTGCAAGTAGCTATTGGAAGAAGAAGTCCATTTTCTTTGAGTTAGAATATTGGAAATATTTTCAGGTGCGACATTGTTTAGATGTGATGCACATCGAAAAGAATGTTTGTGCAAATATTATTGGTACGCTACTTGATATTCCTGGCAAAACAAAAGATGGATTAAAAACTCGTTTGGATTTGGTTGAATTGAACATTAGATCAGAATTGGCTCCTCAGTTGGGAGAGAAAAAGATCTTCTTACCCCCAGCATGTTATACACTATCACGAATGGAGAAATTGAACTTGTGTAAGACACTATCCGAAATTAAAGTACCTGAGGGCTATTCATCCAACATACAAAATCTAGTGTCGCTCACAGATTTAAAACTTTATGGACTCAAGTCGCACGATCATCACGTTCTTATGCAACAATTATTGCCTGTGGCAATTCGTGGCATTTTACCAAAGCATGTTAGACTCGCAATCATTCGCCTACGTTTCTTCTTCAATGCTATATGTAGTAAGACAATTGATTCATCCAAGTTAAAAGGCTTGCAAGAGGATATAGTGGTCACATTATGTCTATTAGAGAAATATTTTCCACCGGCATTCTTCACAATAATGATGCACCTTGTGGTGCATCTTGTAAGAGAGGTAGAATTTTGTGGACCAGTGTATTTGAGATGGATGTATCCTTTTGAACGATATATGAAAGTACTGAAAAGTTATGTAATAAATAAAAATCGTCCTGAATGATGCATTGGAGAAAATTATATCGTAGAAGAGGCCGTAGAATTTTGTTCTGAATTTATCTCTGGAATTGAAAGTATTGGATTGCGCTCATCGACAAGGAAAGAGAATCCAGAAATTGATAGACCATTGTCTGTTGCTTCCTATTTCAGACCGAGTAAGGATCAGTTAAATCAAGCTCATCTTTATGTTCTTCAAAATGTAAACGACGTGCTTCCATATGTAGGGTATGTACACTAATCTAAGTCCTTACACAATTTTCTGATTATGTGATGATCTACTAACTTTGTTATTTAAATGAATCTAATAGGCAACACATGAACACTTTGTCCAGACTCAATCCCAGTAAATCTAAAAACAAAAAATGGCTTCAAGACGAGCATAATCGCACATTTAGTAGTTGGTTGCGCACTCGGGTAATTACTAGAGCCAAACTCTTTTAGTTACAATACAAAGTTAGTAACTAATCATTTAAATATAAAACTCAGGTTGCACTTGCCCTTGAGGTGCCAAGAAACTCCATACCATCATCTTTAAGATGGATAGCTCATGGGCCTCGTCCAGATGTCGCCACATATGCTGGTTACGTGATAAATGGTATTTGCTATCATGCAAAGAAACGTGATGACATTAGGAATGTCCAAAACAGTGGAGTTATGGTAACAGCGAATACAATGCAAGTTTCTAGTGCTAAAGACAAAAATCCTATCATGTCGGACATGACATTTTATGGTGTCATACAAGAAATATGAGAACTTGATTATCACGATTTAACTGTTATTTTATTCAAATGTGACTGGGTTGAGAACAATAACGGACTTAAAATAGACGAGTTTGGGTTCACTACTGTAGATCTTAATCGCATTGGGCATAAATCAGACTCATTTATTTTGGCCTCTCAAGTCAAGCAAGTATTCTACGTAAAAGATCCCCTAAATCCACGTTGGTCAGTGGTTTTAACACCACCTCAAAGAATAGTTGAAGAAGATTTCTATGAAGATGAAGTTGGAGATATTGTCCAAGATTGTGGTTATGGGGTCCTAGAAAGAATGCCTAATCTTGATGTATTTCAGGATGACGATGAAATGTCATCAACATATGCTAGAAATGATTGTGAGGGTATATGGGTTGATAAATAGTGTGTTGAAGATGGTACTATCTCAAATTCATTTATTTATTATATTTTCTATAAGTTAATAGATCTTATACGTTTATATATCTCATGAATGTATGTTTTGTGTCTTTCTTGCAGATTGTTACAATGAGTGAAAAAAGTAGTAGTAGTGGAGATGAAAGAAATGTGTTTATCCAACCACGAGTGCCAGGACGAGGGCCTACTACGATGCATAGATTGGCACGCCTAAGAAATAATGGAGAACGCTTGACGATTGTTTACAACAATCAAGGTCAAGCTGTTGGAGATAATGCTAACCAGATGCAAAGTTACATAGGGGTTTGTGTGAGACAACAAATCCCTATAACATACGAAAACTGGAAGGATGTGCCTAAGGAAATGAAGGATAAAATTTTTGATTGTATAGAGGTAAAAAGTTTATTGATCTATAGGACTGAATAGCTTATTTAGTTTACTTGTTTTGCTAATTACTTTGGTATTTTTTTTATGCAGATGTTGTTCGTGGTGGACCCTAGGTCCAAGAGTAGTATACTTCAATCTGCGTCTAGAAAATTTCGAACATTCAAGACATACCTAACGCAGAAGTATGTCAATCCATTAAAAGATGAACCAGAGCGTTTGGCAACTCCTCCTCCTAAATACTCACATATTGAACAAAAGGATTGGGAGACATTTGTGAGTAGTAGACTAACATCAGAGTGGGAGGTAAATAAACTTTAGATTAGTGAAATTATTTTGCAAATTAAATATTCATGCATTCAACTTGTTGTTTTTGTGTTTCAAATTAAATATACAGGCGTTAAGTAAGGCTCAGAAAGAAAGACGAGAGAGATGCTTGTATAATCATCATATCTCTCGTAAGGGATATGCAAATCTTGCCAAAATAGATACGCAGTGTTTTCGAGGAGACAAGAAGATACACTAATGATCACAATGCCCGAGCGTATCTTGGGAAAGGAAGCATCGATATTTTTACATCGCGAAGACATCCAACAATATTGTGGGAATGTGGAGATAGGTTACTCGTGCATACTCACGTACATTACGTAAGTAAACAAAGTTATTACACAATTTGACTTATGTTGTTTTATACTTGTGTTGCTTTAAAAGTTTAGTTGAGTTTGGTAGGGAGGGGGGGAGAGGGAATGCATTATGCTTTATGGAAGTGTTGAGTTGATGAATACTTATGTATTATGCTCTTGAAAAATGCTTGACTTATGTTGTTTTATACTTGTGTTGCTTTAAAAATTTAGTTGAGTTTGGTAGGGAGGGGGGATGTATTATGTTTTATGGAAGTGTTTGAGTTGATGAATACTTATGTATTATGCTCTTGAAAAATGCTTGATTTAAGTTGTATTATTGGAGATGTTGCTTTAAAAGTTTAGTTGAGTTTGGTAGGGAGGGGGGGGGGGGAATGTATTATGCTTTATGGAAGTGTTGAGTTGATGAATACTTGTATTATTTTCTTTAGGTACCTTTGGACTGTACTTGATCCCGAGATAACAAATAAGTTTTTTCTGGTTGATCAAACAACAATCTCATCGTACGTGAAGTCTCAAGAACTTCGTTCTAGAAATCTATCTAACAGACTAGATATGGTTGATTTGGATCAACTAGTTCTCATTCCCTTTAACACTGGGTAAGTAATTCTTACTAGCGACATTTACTCCATTGTAACTTTTCTTATTCATAAATAATAATATGATCAAAATTGTGATTCTACGTAGTCGTCATTGGATGTTGATCGCGATCCAGCCTCGAGAAAACACTGTGTATATATTGAATTCTCTGCGTAGTAAAGTTGAAGAAGAGTTTAGTGGAACTATAAATACGTAAGTGTGTCTCAAGTATTTGTAGTGTTTAAAAGGAAAAATAAAACTTGAATTGTTCTAATGTTTTAAATTATTTAGGGGGTTGAGAATGTGGCAAGCTAAGCACTCGCTTCCTCAATATTGATCTGCTATTAGTTGGAAACTAGTGAAGGTAAATTCACATTCATTATATTATAGACAGTGAAATATTGTATGCATACTCAAGTATGTTCTTTTTCATTGTAGTGCCCTCGTCAAACAGGTTCGACAGAGTGTGGGTATTTTGTGCAAAAATATATAAGAGAAATAATGCACAACTCTACTACCCCTATAACTAAACTTGTAAGTAGTATCACTATCCTTACATGTTATTATAATTTATGTTTCATTTCATTCTTTTATCATGTAATTGTTTTTGTTTTGTTGTAGTTTAACACAAAGAATGCATTTACACAAGACGAGATTGACGAGGTTCGTATAGAATGGGCAAATTTTGTTGGAGGATTTGTGTAACGTAGATGTACTTGAATATACATTAATTAGTGGAGGATTTGTTTAGGTACATATACTTTTCAATAGTGTACATACTTTTCAATAGTGAATGTTCATATGTGTTCTCTCTTGATCTGAAAATGCTTCATTCTGGAATATTAGGTTGGATCTAATTTGTGGAGGGACGGGTGGTCCAAGTATTATATTGTAAATGATATATGGAAGTGTTTGTATTTCAAATTGGTTGTGACATGAAAAAATTGTGTTTGGATTGACCTATTTGTATTGGAAGTTATAAATTGCAGATTCTATTTTTGTTTACAGGAAGGAAGAAATAGTATTGTTGGTTAGCTACGTTTGCTTCCAACAATTTTTTTTATTTAATACTGAATGAAAATGATGACGGCCATTGACTGTCATTGAAACATACAAAAACGGATTTTTAATGTCGGACATATTATATAGAAAAATTAAAATCTGCAAACTTTTAATGTCACACATTTAATGTCGCACAGTTCTGATGTCACCACTTTTTGATGTCGGGCAGGACCGACCTTTTAATGTCGGAGAGCACTTTTAATGTCGGGCAATGACCGACATTAAAACCTTGATATCTATGTCGGGCAGGACCGACATTATAAGTACGCTTTTAATGTCGGACAGCGTTTTTAATGTCGGGCAATGACCGACATTAAAAGCGACCGACATTAAAACACTGCTAATTATGTCGGTCAACCAGACAACAAAACATACTTTTAATGTCGGGCAAGACCGACATTATAAGTGTACTTTTAATGTCGGACAGGGTCTTTAATGTCGGGCATTGACCGACATGAAAGGCGACCGACATTAAAACCGTGCTATTTATGTCGGTCAACCAGAAAACAAAACAGTCTTTTAATGTCGGGCGAGACCGACATTATAAGTGTACTTTTAATGTCGGACATGGTCTTTAATGTCGGGCAATGACCGACATGAAAAGCGACCGACATTAAAAGTCGCTTTTAATGTCGGTCATTGCCCGACATTAAAAGTGACCGACATTAAAACTTTTAATGTCGGTGCTTTTAATGTCGGTCAGTGACCGACATTAAAGACCTTTAATGTCGGGCATTGCTCGACATTAAAAGCCAAAATTGTTCCAGTGTATTCATGGTCTTTCTCCTATAAATTGAACACTAAACCTAGGGTTTAGGGACAACAACATAAGGCCACAAGAATGCACTCTTGCATTCTCTCTAGCCTCCCTCTCATATTCTCTCAACTCAAGAACTCTAGGGAGAATTTTCTCTCTTGTGTTTTTCCCATTCAAGATTAGGTAGTCTCACAACTACGTTCCTAATCTCAGAGTTATAGCGAGGAAGATCAAATGGTGGTGTTCTTCGTTGTTGCAGACCAAACAAGAATCATCTGTTGAAGTATTCAGAGTCGTCAACGGAGGTATGTTTCTAATCGCTTAACCTTTTTTGCCAATGTATTGGTATTTTGTAGAACAAAATTAATTTACGAACGGTCCAATTGCTTCTGTTGTAACGGAATTGGGAATTTCAATCCTTCAATTGGTATCAAAGCCGATCGTAGATCAAATTTTGTTTCTCTAAAATTTGCATTGGCTATTGGTGGGATTTAATTTTGCATTTGATGTATGAGATTTTGCTAGTAGATGTTTAAGGTTTTGGCATATAGATTTGCAATTTTAAGTTGATTTGATCAATGTAAGGGCCATTTTTTTGGGTAATTTAATTGCAATCGAGTCTGTAAGTCCGTGTCAATCGTTTTTGGTGAAATTCCATGAAGAACTGACGAATTTGGGGCCAAAAACAAAGATAACGACGGCTGTATCTCGAAGCTAAAGTAAAATATAAATAAACGAGTTGAAGGACTTGAATCCCGCTTGTGGCTTGTTGGTTGAGGCAGTGCCCTGCTAATCTCAAGTCTTGAGTGTTCGAGCTGTGTTGGAGGCGTGTTTTTTTTTTTTTTTTTTTTGGCTTTGAGGGTGGAGCTTCAAGCCTGGAGCGCGCTGCGAAAAATTAAAAAGAAACAAATTCAGAGAACGAGCGTCTGCTGAAGGAAGCAAGTGTGCACATAAACCAGCTGATCCATGAGCTGTTTTGATGTCTTTCACCAGGGAGTACTTTTATTTGTTGATTTTGTGAGCATGCGGATGACGTCAGCCCTAAGAAAATTGGTCCGATTCGAGCAGGATATGGGCGGTTCGAGAGCATTTTGACCGATTCTTGACTTTTTGGCCCGGTTCAGCTTGGTCTGGGCAATTTTGGAGCTGGTTCATGCGGTCTGAAGCTAGTTTGGACTGGTTCACGGCTAGATAGGGCATTTTTAGATTAATTATTGTAATATTTCTTATGTATTTTGTCCTAGGTTGCCAAAAACCCGTCTACTTAGCTATTTAATTGCTTTATGGATGTCATATAGCTTAAAATCCCCCCATAGGTTAAGCATATTCATGCATTTTTAATTATAATTGTTATAATATAAGTATTATGCATGAATTTAATTTTCATGAGTATTTAATATAAATTGTTATGATTAAATGGATGAAAATTGAGAAGCTTTGAGCATGAAATTACTTTAGTAAAGAATATAAAGAGTTATATTTATGAAAGTGGTTTTATATGCTTGTTTATTTTCATGAGTGTTATGTTAATGTATGAAAATGTGAATGTTTAATTTTCTTGAGTAATTAATTTAAGAGTTAGATTAATTGAAGAAAATTAATTTGAATTGAGCATGAAATTACTATAACATGCTTAATTAATTTTCATGATATATTAATATAAAGTGTTATGTTAATGTATGAAATTGGTAATGCTTAATTTTAAGTTTCTTGTATAATTAATTTAAGACTTAGGTTAATTAAAAGGAAATTAAATTGCATTGAGCATGACATTACCTTAGATTAATATAATTATTATATTTTTGGTATGTCATGTATGCTAATGTATGGTTTTATAAATTAATTAGAATTTGATTGTTAATTTATTCACCATAGTAGCATGTTATAGGGTTAATTCATTAAAATTTATAATAGTTATAATATTAATGAATAGAAACCGTTAACCTATAACAAAGAATTGCATGCAAACATAAGATCTTAGGATAAATGAATTAATTTTAAAATGTTTAAAATTAATTAGATCTAAGATCACATTTCTAATAGGATTAGAAGTATTCTTACTTTGAATTAAAATTAGTTTTAATTGACTAAGTAGGAAAAACATTACTATGATTATAAGGGAACTCCACCGGTTAAGTTCTGTCTAAGGCTGAGGGTACTTAAGTTGACGGTTTACGGAACACCTCCTACCTGGGAACTGACCCGGAATACCGGAGTTGAATCAATCATGGTTAAATGTTAGCATGCAATGTCACTAGGTTTGTTAAAAGTGTTTAATACACCTAGATCTGTAGAGTAAAGACCTTACATTACTGTGGTTATAAGGGAACTCTCTCGGTAAAGTTCTGTCTAAGGTTGAGGGTATTTAAGTTGACGGTTTACGGAACACCTCCTACCTGGGAACTGACCCGAACCTTGAGTTGAATTAACCATAGTAATGTTGACTTGCAATGTTGGGTTTATTAAAAGAAGTTTAATTCACCTAAAATATTGCGGTTGAATCATTTCCATAATTGTTATAATAGGATCAGACTTAGATAGATTGACTTAGCCGAATTTTATCTAAGTTAAACAACCCTAAATTAACCTTAGGACATTTTTAGTGGGAGGAAAATTACAAAATGAGATTTAAATCAAGTTTTGCTCCTACGTCCCTATACTCACAACGTGAGGTTCATGCTCGGCTTCGAGTCGCCTTAGGAGCGGCCTCCCTTCGGAAAGTGTTTGCATGGATCAATAACAAGGTGAATGGGAAAAATGTCTAGAGTAAGTGGGAGCGAGACACGTGTCAACGTATCCCTCGGTCTCCGCCCCTAGTTCACACCGTGAGAGTCCTATGATCTGCCTGCAGGTTTTCCTGGCGCAACCATCCCTTCGGAGGGCCTGATCATAGAATTCGGAACATCGTGAACTCCTGAATAGGATAGGAACTCTTAGGTTAATTACCAATAATTGTCTTTCCCTTCGGTAGCCTGTTGGTGCATGCCTCTGAGATCTGAAAGTGGGAGGGTTACACTTACGGGGATGAGTTAAATGTGTTAACTAATCCTTGACCGAACAACGGTAACTAAACGCTAACGGAATATGAGTCACTCTGGTGTTAGAATTTGGTTGAGATTGTCTCAATATTCAGAGGATGAGTAGCTGACCACCCTTCGGTGGCTATTGTTCTAAACCTTTGAAGTATCGTTGCAAAAACCAAATCAATAGTTTTATAGGGTTTCTTTGATTGCTTATTTGTTTTTGCAGAATTTTATTGGATTATTTGTAATGGGTTAGTGCTATTAAGAATACAAGTAATTTGTTACTTCAACAATTATATAATAATTTTATGTGTATTGTCTTACGTCATTTTATAAATAACGGTAATACAACAAGCTTAAACGACAAATTGTGGTAAATAAGTCTAGGATTATTCTTAACTGAGGAATGTCCTCTAACTGAGGAATGTCCTCATGCCCCATACGTTTAATTCATTAAGAATTGTTCTTGGTGAATATGACATAGAACCCTGCTTAGCAAAAGAGAACTTGTTCAAGACCGTAATTTTCATTTACTTGTGTTGAAAACGTGATTAGTGAAGAATAGTGATTCTCCCCGAATACTTGATTCAGGGGCCACAAATCATGAGTGTTCCTCTTTTAAAGGAATAAGTTCCTAGCAACAACATGCTGCTTGTGTAATGACTCTCAAAGTTAGAATTAGAGAGGTTATTTTGGCTATAGCAGTGGGGAACATTAAGTTATTTTTCTCAGTGGGAGAAAATACATATTATTAGATAATGTGTATGTAATTCCTAAGATCAAAAGAAATTTGATTTCTGTGTCTTATTTGCTGGAACAATGTTACTCTTTACCTTTCTCTGCTAACGTAGTTTTGTTTCAAGAAAGGGAGTTGCCATTTGTTTAGCTTTACTGGAAAGTAACCTAAATGTTTTAAGACTAATCAAGAGTAAAGCAATCATGAACACTGGGTTGGTTAAAACGGCTACTACTCAATGTGAAAAGAGGCAAAGGATTTCTCCTAAAGGAAAATATCTTTCTTTGGTTTTAAGGTAGACCATATTAATCTCAATTTGATTGGGAGATTGGTCAAGAGTGAACTTCTAAGCGAGTTAGAAGATGACTCTCTACTACCTTGTAAGTCATGCCTTGTGGGCAATATGACTGATAGGTCTTTTACTGGACAAGATCTAAGAGCCAAAGAACCCTTGGAGCTTGTACATTTAGATCCTTGTGGTTCAATATGTTAAAGCAGTGGGAGGTCATGAATAATTCATCTCTTTTGGATGATTATTCAAAGGTATAAGTATCTTTACCTAATGCAACTTAAGTCTGAAACTCTTGAGATATTCAAAGGGGCTTAGGACTGAAGTTGAAAACTTGTTAGGTGAGATGATAAAAACACTTTGATCTGATCAAAGTGTTGAGTATAGGGATTTGAGATTCTAGGACTATTTGATAGTACATGGGATCACACCCTAAATCTCATTTAGGAGAAATAGAATCCTATTGGATATGGTTCATTCCATGTTGAGCTATGCTCAATTGTCTGGCTCATTTTGGGGTCATGCAGTGTTGACTACATTGCATACTGCAGTAGGCAACCCCTAAGGAAACGAGAAGTGGATACTTCTTCAATTCCCAAGAGAATAAAGAATTTGTATAGACAAATGTTAAATTCTCAGAAGAAGTCCACATCAAAAATCATAAACCACAAGAGTAAAGTCAGTTTAAGTAAGTTAACTAATAAAGCTACAGTAACATCCACAAGAGTTGTTGATGAGGCTGACTGTTCAACAAGAGTTGTTGATGGATCAGTGCATCTAGTTAGTCACATCCATCTCAATAGTTGAGATTGCCTCAATGTAGTGGGAGGGTTGTTTGATAACCTGAACGTTACATGAGCTTGTTTGAAGCCTAGGTCATCATACCTGATGATGGCATAGTGGGTTCATTATCTTTTAGAAAGAAAATGAATGATGTTGACAATGATCAATAGATTAAAGTCATGGACCTGGAAATGAAGTCTTTTGTATTTCCCTTCCATCTAGGAACTTGTAGATCTGCTTGATGGGTAACACCTATTAGTTACAAGTGGATTTACAAGAGAAAACGAGACATTAAAGGTCTTAACAAGAAGAGTTCATACAGCAAGATCGAAAGCAAAAGGGTTTGCAAGCTTAAGTGATCCATTCATGGATTGACCTAAGCATTTCGAACTTGAAATATAAGATTTGATATAGTGACCAAATCTTTTGGCTTTAATCAGAACATTAATGAGTCTTGTGTTTACAAGTAATCATCAATAGTTCAGTAGCTTACTTAGTGTTGTATATGATTGATATCCTAATCATTGGGAATGATGTAGGTTATCTTACTGACATTAAAGGAGCTAGCAGCTCATTTCCAAATGGAATTTTGGGAGAAGTCGAGTTTGTTCTTGGGATCCAAATCGTTAGGAATCGTTAGAACAAAAAGCTAGCCTTGTCTCAAGTGACTTATATCTACAAGATGTCAGTTAGATATAAGATACAGAATTCCAAGAAGGGTTCACTACCTTTCAGGCGTGATTTTTTTTTTTTTTTGTCTAAGAAACTGTTTCCTAAGACACCTCAAGAAGTTGAGGAGATGAGACGAATGCCCTATGCAATACAGATTGTCAGTAAGTATCAATCTAATCCAAGATTTAACCATTGGAAAACCGTTAAGAATATCCTCAAGTATTCGAGGAGAACGAGGAACTATATGCTCGTGTATGGGACTAAGGATTTGATCCTTACAGGATACACTGACACAGATTTTAAGACTGATAAGGATTTGAGGAAATCTACATCAGTATCTGTGGTCACTCTTTACGATGGAGCTATAGTACGACATAGTTACAGTCTTGACCGTATAGGCCGAAAAAATAGCTACTTGTGAAGCATCGATAGAGACTGTATGGCTTAGAAAGTTCTTGACTGATTTGGAATGTGTTCCAAATGTGAACTTGCCCATCACACTTTATAATGATATAGTGGTGTTGTGGCAAATTCAAAAGAACATCGCAGCCTAAGACAAGCAGACACATTAAATTGAATGAAATATTGTTGATTCATTTACAAAGACTCTCTCGGCTAAAGTGTTTGAGGGTCATCTAGAAGGTCTAGATCTACGAGATATGTACAAAGGTGTAATCTAGGGCAAGTGGGAGAAATGTAATGGGTATAGTGATGCCCTAGTTTATTGTATTTGTACATTGTATATGTTTTATACATGTATTTATACACCCACTGCTGTATAGATTATTGTACATCCCACTAAACTAGAGTTTTAGTTCAAGTGGGAGTGTTGATAGAGAAATTTTGACTAATCACGAATTGCCACATCATTGCATAAAATTAATGACGAAATTAAAATTAATTAAAATTGAGACAAATTATAAATTGACATGTGTCCCAAATTTAATTTGAAAACAAAGTTGGCCAATTATAAATTTATGGAGCCAAATTTCTATTTGATCAATTAATTAAAATTAAATTATTTTGACCAAATTAATTAATTTGACCAATTAATTAAAAATAATTATTATTTGGATCAAATTTGGGTCTTTTAAATGTTTGGGTCATATGGTTTCGAGTCAAATATGAACCAAACTCAAGTTGAGCCCAAAACCAATTAAGCCCAAACCCAAGTTGTTAGGCCCAAAAGTCTCCAGGGTCCATCTAGCGAGAACTCTATAAATAGAAGAGTTCTCCACCATTTCAAGGGTTCAGAATTTTGGAGCTCTCAACTAGACTTAGAGCATTCAGAGAAATTTCCCCCAAAACGGAAGACTGAAGACTCTCTAAATCTACAAGTTTCCAAGTACTGAACACTTCTTGAAGACTGAAGACTCTTTCAAACTCAAGGGACTTCAAGCTCCAAGAATCCATCGAAGCTGCAAACTCGAGATCAAGTATTACAGCCCTCGAGTGAAACACATCCACACACAAGAGAGAGAATCAGAGGATTATGTACTAGAGATTGTATACCCACACACATATTTCATAAATACAGATATATTGTTTATTCCACGTGTCTCTATCTCCGAAGTTACGTGTGAACAAATTGGCACGCCCAGTGGGACATCTCTACCTCTCATCTCTTTCTCTTATTTAAAGATCCAACCAACGTGATGGCACCAAAGAAAGCTCCCGCGAAGTTACCACATCAAGCGACTCTTACACTGGTCCTGTCACTCGTAGTCGCTCCCAAGGAATTGAGATCAGAGAGGATCATACTTCTCTTGCTGTTGCAAGCAGGATCTCAAAGTTGATTGAAGAATCCTCTAAGGATAGGGTTGCAGTCAAAGACAACCCACTATTCGAATCTGTCGTTCCAACATCTAAGCAGCCAAATGATACACTAAATCCTGATGTGATGTCCGTCATGATGGCTGATGTAGACCAGGATGAAAGAATGGCAGAGATGGAAAGGAAACTCAATCTCTTAATGAAGGCAGTTGATGAGAGAGATCTTGAGATTGCCTATTTGAAGAACCAGCTACAGAACCGAGAAGTGGCTGAGTCTAGCCAGACCCCTGCTGCAGGAAAGAATGATAAAGGGAAGGTTGTCGTGCATGAGGACCAACCGCAACACTCCGCGTCTGTTGCCTCTTTGTCTGTCCAGCAACTGTAAGATATGATCATGAATTCCATCAGGGCTCAGTATGGTGGACCCACTCAAAGTTCCCTCTTGTATTCTAAACCTTATGCAAAGAGGATTGACAATCTCAGACTACCCACTGGGTATCAACCTCCTAAGTTCCAACAATTTGACGGAAAAGGCAACCCAAAGCAGCACATCGCTCACTTCGTTGAAACCTGTGAGAGCGCTGGTACTCGGGGAGATTTTCTTGTTAAGCAATTTGTCCGAACACTGAAAGGAGACGCGTTCAATTGGTACACTGACCTGGAGCCTAATACAATGGACAGTTGGGAACAGATGGAGAGAGAGTTTCTAAATCGCTTCTACAGTACGAGGCGAACAGTTAGTATGACAGAACTCACGAGCACAAAGCAGTGAAAGGGTGAGCCAGTCATTGATTACATCAACCGTTGGAGAGCCTTGAGTCTCGACTGTAACGATAGACTCTCCAAGGTGTCCTCTGTTGAGATGTGCACCCAAGGTATGCACTGGGGACTTCTTTATATCTTGCAGGGGATAAAACCTCAAACCTTTGAAGAATTAGCGACTCGCGCTCATGACATGGAGTTGAGCATCGCTAGTAGAGGGAATAAAGATCCCATAGTCCCAGACACGAGGAAAGAAAAGAAGGAAGGCAAAGGCGCTGAGAAAGTTACGAAGAGTGCCACGAAAGAATCCATGGTCGTCAACACGACCCCTGTGAAGCTTTCCACCAAAGGAAAGGAAAACAAAGCAAATAAGCGAGTGGAGACAGGCGAGAGACATCACCTAACTTTAAAAGAAAGACAGGAAAAGGTATATCCATTTCCAGACTCCGACGTTCCAGACATGTTGGAACAACTGTTGGAGAAGCAGCTAATTGAGCTCCTAGAGTGCAAACGACCAGAAGAGTTAGGGAAAGTCAATGATCCTAACTATTGCAAGTATCACAGAGTCGTTAGTCACCCGGTGGAGAAGTGTTTTGTATTAAAGGAGCTAATCCTTAAGCTTGCTCGCGAAAAGAGAATTGAGTTGGACCTTGATGAGGTGGCTCAAGCAAATCATGCGAAAATTATGGCGAATGTAGGGGATCAAATTCCCCCAATCTCTTCATGTGATTATGAAGAGAGGCTGATTCAATTTGGGACCCTTGATCCCGTAGTGGTTCGATGCCAAAGAGAAGCCACAATGAAGGGATCCCAAGGAAAATATGACTCCATTGAAGATGAAAACGAAGGCTGGACCCTTGTCGTGCATCACAAAAAGAAAAAGCAAAGTTACGCACGGAAAGAGTCCAGCCTATATCGAGACAATAAAAGAAAGGCCAAGTCTCAAAAGAAGAAAGGAAAAAAGAAGTCAAGGAGATCAAAGTCTGTCGTGGAGGAAAGTGAAGATTTCTTTTGCCCTCCACAACCCATAACTTTGGCAGAATACTTCCCAAGGCGCTTTCTCGATGATAGTGAAGGGGAGACACTTGAAACTGTCACGTGTTGCATTGTGGACGTGGTGGAAGATGATGACGTCCTCGCTAGCTCCTCGGGAGTGGTGGCAGGTTCAGGAGACTTATCCTCCTTCAGCATAAAGGACTTACTGTCACTTCCTCAGGAAGCTAAAAACGTCCTTATTAACGCATTGATAGAGTCTGATGGTACAAACATCCCAACCTTCGAGGCACGCACATGTGCTTCGTGTTGCATGTCTTTCGGATTTTCTGATGAAGATTTGCTGCTAGGGTCAAAGCCTCACAATAGACCTTTATTCGTCTCAGGATACATTCGAGAATAGAGGGTTAGTCGGATCCTCATCGATGTTGGATCAGCTGTCAATATAATGCCTAAGTCAACCATGAAGCAGTTAGGCATCTTGATGGAGGAACTATCAAACAGTAAATTGGTGATCCAAGGTTTCAATCAAGGTGGACAACGAGCAATTGGCATGATTCGCCTTGAACTCATCATTGGAGACTTAAAAGCTGATACTTTGTTCCATGTAATAGATTCTAAGACCACCTATAAGCTGTTGCTAGGTCGTCCTTGGATCCATGGTAATGGAGTCATAACCTCTACATTGCACCAATGCTTCAAACTCTATCAAGATGGCATCAAGAAAGTTGAGGCTGACACTAACCCATTTTCAGAAGCTGAGTCTCATTTCGCTGATGCAAAGTTTTATCTGAAGAATGAAAACATAGGGGAAACCATACCTGCAGAAATCCCCTTGATAAAAAAAATGATAAAGTCGATTTAGAGCCACAAGCAGATGTAAGAAATGAAGCTGTTGAAGATGTGAGTATTTCCGACCTGAAAAAGGGTGAAGCGTCTACAAGTCTTGTGAGACCTAAGGGTGTAAAGGATGAGAAATGTTCAAATTCACCTATCCTACGATACGTCCCCTTGTCTCGACGTAAAAAGGGTGAGTCACCTTTCACCGAATATTCATAAAGCATAAAGGTCGGTAACGTCGAAATTTTGAAGGAAAATTTCACTACGCCTCTTACAAAGATCACAAGACAAGAGGTTAAGAAACCCGAGGATGATCAGATAAAAGCGATCTTGCCTGACAAACGAACTAAAGACGGGTTCGACCCGAAGGCATACAAACTTCTAGCGAAAGCAGGTTATGACTTCACAACTCACAGTGAGTTTAAAAGTCTAAGGGTTTTTTATGAAAGATCTGAGCTCTCTGCAACACAGAAGAAGCTTCTAAAGGAGGGTTATAGTCTGCCAACAACGAGAAAAAGGCTTGGATATAAGTCGCCAGAACCGGTTCGCATAACAAGAAGAGGGAAGGGGAAAGTGAAGGAATTGAATCCTCTAGCGGAAGCGGTTTTCACCGTTTGTGATTTAATTTCTAATTAGAATACCGATACGTTGGGCAAAAATAAAAACAGAAACAATTTCTATTTAGATCTATGTTAAGCATGCTGAAAAAAAATATTACTCTAAACCACTTTACAGTTGAAGAAACTTACGTGAATTGTAGTGGCCAAACTCCTCAGCACAATGCTCCAACTTGAAATTCACGTATAGCCTTTTTGCTCCAAGAACACTACCAAAACAGTACACCCACTATAACTCTTGGGACTCAAGATTGGCTAGTGGGAACCCAAAACTAGTCTTGAAAGGGATTTACAGCAAGGTGAATTGCTGGAATTTTTGAGAGATGAAGAGAGGAAAAAAACCAGAGCGTTTTCTTTCTCTGTTTTGCGTGAAAATGAGAGAGTGAGAGACTGTTGGGGAAACTCCCTCCCAACTTTACGATAAGTGGGGAGGGGGTTATTCCCTACTTGATCTCTACCGTTGATCATAATCAACGCGATCCATGCCGTCTATTAATTAAATAATAATTATCATTTAATTAATTAAATAATTATAATTAATTTAATTAAATCAATATTAATTAAACCAATTATAACCTAAGGTATTTAATTCAATTTTAATCATATTCAATTGAATTAAATTGGCCATTCAATTAATCTCATCAATTGAATCCACATTAATTAAATATCAAATATTTAATTAATTTTTATAATTGAATCACATTCAATTTTATCTCTCATTTAACCTATAGTTTTAATGTGCATCAAAATGTACATTAATATAAACTATAGTATTAATTTGATTAAATCACATTTAACCAAACTAAATTAAATTAATTAATTCCCAATTAATTAATTCATGAATTAATCAAATATCACATATTTAATTAAATTCATAATTCTCTCTTTAATTAATTTTGAATCATATCCAAAATTAATTATAAAGTTTAATTCTATAATTAAACTTTATACTATAATATATCTCCATACATTATATTAATTCCCTTTAATATCAAGACTAAATCATCTCAGAACCCGTTATGAGCTAGCAGGTGGACCTAATGGACCTACAGATCAGAAGCTCCAACGATACGAGATTGATCAGCTAAACTCATTAACTGAGTCAATCAACATTCGTTAACCGTGGGTCACTCCACTAAAGACCCACAGTTGCACTCTTCTCACTGTAGAATATTTCTGTGTCCACGGATATCGACCAATTGCAGTAAGTCAATCCTTCACGTGTGTTCGTAACACCAGCTGGGTCAAATTACCGTTTTACCCCTGGGTTACCTCTGGATCCTTAAGTACCACTGATCCCTCTAATGAACAACCTGTTTAGGGTCCAACCACTAAACAGAAATTCCTCTCGAGCCAAGAGAGGACAGCGCGCTTTTGTTCAAGCCCCGGAATCAGCCCTTAAGGGAACACACATCTACTTGCCCCAATAGAGGAAGGAGTGAATTCCATCTTGTACTGTTATGTTCCCAGCCCCCATTCGGTCTTGCCCTGATATGGTAGGAATATTGAGTCGGCGAGCAGGCCACTCTCACCCGTACAAATCTAAGGACAATCCCTCCTGAAAAAGAGTTCATAACAGACTCAGGATTGAGATTGAGTTACCTAGGTCATCCTATTGAAATAGAAACCTAGACTAGTTAACAGCGTTACATCTAGTGGTTACTATTTCGCGGTCCGGTCTTATGCAAACTCATTGCATAGGATACCCCCACCCGCATGTCTCCTACATGGATGCTTTGGATCATTGCATCTGTATCGGATACAAGGTGGGCCGTATCACATAGTGTCACCAGGATAAGGTACCCAGCCTTATCCCTATACTATAGACAATTTAGGTTGTTACTTGGACACTGATCCCCGTATGTCCCTACATACTAGTCCAAGTTTCATTTAAACAACCTCGGATCTTAGTTTATTGGATTTAGGGTTTATTAATACAAACTCGATTTATTCAATAACCAAATTACTGAATCACTCAAATAACGACTTATTGAGATCGATTAATTTGTTTCATTTACTATCTACGAGTTTTAGGGCATAAAACCCAACAGAAAGTGGCAGACACAAATCATATAACAGTAGAGGAGGTTGATGACTCAAAAGAAAAAGAGAGTGTCGACCAACGAACTTATGTTTTTAGGCACATCAGGCCACCAGTTGCTCGTGTTTTAGTCTTTCAGAGATTAAGTGGCAATGAAACGGAGGAGGAAAGCACACAACCTACCAATAGCTCCACTCGACCTTCAGTTTTTCGAAGGTTAGGTATGCCCATTGGGGAGGAAGAAAGTACATTTTCAACTCTGAATGACACTCGACCTTCAGCTTTTCAAAGGTTAAACATGCCCATTGCGAAAGAAGAAAGTGCATTTTCAGCTCCAGATGTGACTCGACCATCAGTTTTTCAGAGGTTAAGTGTTACCACGAGAAGAGACAAAAAAGAACGGCCTGCTTCATTGATGTCTCATCGACTTCAAAGTGAAGATGCGATGAAAAATGAAAAGATCGCTAAGGACGATGGAGAAATTCGTAGTGCAGTTCCTTCACAAATGAAAAGAAAAACCTTTGTTACTATCGATACGGATGGTTCCTTGAAGTTAAAGCGAAGTGATGTTGTCATCACCAATCCTTCGGAAGAAGATAGTGACCAGGAGGAAGAACAAACCTCTTGTCTTCATACCACTGTTGAAGAAGAAACAGAGGTCGAAACGTCTGAAGTAGGTGAGGACGAAGCACCTTTATCACTTGAAGATGGCAACGAATCCACAGTGGATGAGCTTAAAGAGGTAAACCTGGGTACGCCAGAATAGCCACGTCCAACTTTTATAAGTATGTCACTTACTCCCGAAGAAGAGGGTGAATATATGAGTTTACTCGCTTCGTATAGAGACATCTTCGCCTGGTCATATAAAGAGATGCTTGGACTTGATCCAAAAGTAGCTGTCCATCATCTCGCAATTAAAGAGGGGTATCGACCAGTCAACCAAGCTCAACGACGCTTTCGCCCGGAACTTAACCCTCAAATTGAAATAGAGGTCAATAAGTTGATAGAAGCAGGATTCATCCGTGAGGTAAAATACCCTACATGGATAGCCAACATCGTTCCTGTTAGAAAGAAGAATGGACAACTTCGTGTTTGCGTCGACTTTCGCAATTTAAATAATGCATGTCCCAAAGACGATTTTCAATTGCCAATCACAGAAATCATGGTGGATGCCACCACAGGGCATGAAACTTTGTCTTTTATGGATGGGTCATCGGGTTATAACCAGATTCGAATGGCTCTTACAGATGAAGAAATGATTGCCTTTCGAACTCTAAAAGGGATATACTGTTACAAAGTGATGTCCTTCGGATTAAAGAATGCTAGAGCTACTTATCAGCGGGCAATGCAGAAGGTTTTCGACGATATGTTGCATAAACATGTCGAGTGCTATGTCGATGATCTTGTGGTTAAGTCAAAGAAATGACAAGATCACTTGAAGGATCTAAAAGTGGTCTTTGATCGTTTGAGAAAGTACCAATTGAGGATGAACCCTCTCAAATGTGCATTCGGTGTTACTTCTGGGAAGTTCCTGGGGTTCGTTGTTAGACATCGAGGAACCGAGATAGATCAGTCAAAGATTGACGCCATTCAAAAGATGCCAATGCCTAAAAACTTACATGCATTGAGAAGCCTGCAAGGTCTTTTGGCCTACATTCGAAGATTCATCTCTAACTTAGCCGGTCGATGCCAACCTTTTAAGAGGCTAGTGAGGAAAGGACAAAGATTCGAGTGGGATGAAGCATGTCAAAACGCTTTCGAAAGCATTAAGAAATATTTGCTTAATCCTCATGTCTTAGGAGCTCCCATAGCTGGAAAGCCATTGATTCTATACATCGCTGCTCAAGAAAGAACACTAGGAGCATTATTGGCACAGGAAGGCGAGAAGGGAAAAGAACGACCTCTTTATTACTTAAGTAGGACTCTGAATGGAGCTGAGATAAATTACTCACCCATTGAGAAAATGTGTCTTGCTCTTTTCTTCGCTATTGACAAGTTAAGGCATTACATGCAAGCTTTCACAGTGCACTTGGTCGCGAAAGTTGATCCTATCAAGTACGTTCTATCAAGGCCGGTTATTTTTGGACGCCTAGCTAAATGGGTCATCTTACTCCAGCAATATGACATTGTTTACGTACCTCAGAAGGCAGTTAAGGGGCAGGCATTAGCCGACTTCTTTGTGGATCATCCAATCCCGTCGGATTGGAAGCTATGTGAAGACTTACCTGATGAAGAAGTCTTCTATGTTGAAATCACCGAACCTTGGACCATGTACTTTGATGGCGCAGCACGAAGAAGTGGGGCAAGGGCAGGAATCGTCTTTATTTCGCCTGAGAAACACATGCTCCCCTACAATTTCATGCTTGGTGAATTATGCTCAAACAATGTGGCTGAATATCAAGCGCTGATAATTGGCCTCCAAATGGCCTTGGAAATTGGCATAACATATATAGAGGTCTATGGCGATTCAAAGTTGGTCGTTAGTCAACTCTGACTCCAGTATGAAGTGAAACATAAAGACTTGAAGCCTTATTTCATCTATGCAAGGCAATTGCTAGAAAGGTTTGAAAGTATAGTACTGGAGCATGTTCCGAGATCAGAAAATAAAAAGGCAGATGCCCTAGCAAATTTAGCGACTGCCCTAACAATCCCAGAGGATATGTCAATGAACATTTCACTTTGCCAGAAGTGGATTGTGCCGCCAATAGAAGATGAAGGTCAAGAGGCAAATATGATCTCTGTTTATGCAATTGAGGAAGAGGACTGGCGACAACCCATTATAGATTATCTTCAACATGGAAGACTTCCCACAGATCCCAGGCGTAGGGCCGATATACGAAAAAGAGGCGCCCGATTTATCTACTATAAGGAGACCCTTTATCGTCGTTCTTATGAGGGACTCTTCCTTCGATGCCTTGGAAAGGAAGAAGCAGCGAAGGCATTAGAAGAGGCACATTCAAGTGTTTGTGGCGCCCACCAATCGGGTCCAAAACTTCGGTTTCAATTAAAAAGGATGGGTTATTATTGGCCTACAATGATTCGAGACTCAATGGAATATGCAAATATATGTGAAGCCTGTCAATTCCATGCAAACTTCATATATCAGCCACTAGAGCCTCTTCATCCGACGATAGCTTCTTGGCCTTTTGAGGCTTGGGGACTTCACCTTGTTGGCCCTATAACACCTAAGTCTTCAGCAGGACATTCTTATATTCTTGCAGGGACGGATTACTTTTCAAGATGGGCTGAAGCTGTCACATTGAAAGAAGCCAAGAAAGAGAATGTTGTAAATTTCATCCGAACTCATATAATCTATCGGTACGGTATCCCTCATCGTATCGTGACAGATAATGGAAGGCAATTCTCCAACAGCCTAATGGACAAGTTGTGTGAGAAGTTTAATTTCAAACAATACAAGTCCTCTATGTACAATGCTGCAGCAAATGGGTTGGCAGAAGCATTCAATAAGACGTTGTGTAACTTATTGAAGAAAGTAGTCTCCAAGACAAAGAGGGATTGGCAAGAAAGGATTGGTGAAGTGTTGTGGGCTTACCAAACTACTCACCGCACTCCTACAGGGGTCATACCTTATTCTCTTGTCTATGGGGTAGAAGTTGTGCAACCGTTAGAAAGAGAGATTCCCTCATTAAGGATGGCCATCCAAGAAGGGTTGACAACAGAAGATAACGTTAGGTTGCGCCTTCAAGAGTTAGAAGCACTTGATGAAGGGAGGTTAGAGGCTCAGCAGGCGTTAGAATGCTACCAAGCACGGATGTCTAAAGCCTTTGATAAGAATGTGAAGCTTCGATCATTTCAAGTTGGTGATCTTGTACTCGTTGTTCGAAGACCCATCATCACGACACGACACACAGGGAAAAAATTCACACTTAAATGGGATGGACCCTACGTCGTCAAAGAAGTCTATATAAACGGAGCATACAAGATTGTAGACAAAGACGGATTAAGAATAGGCCCAATAAATGGCAAATTTCTTAAAAAGTTTTATGCATGAAATGTAATACTCCTTATCGTAAGAGTATAAAACTACATGATACTCCTGACCCGCATGAGTTAAAAAGGTGAACGGCCAAAAAAAAAGGAAAAAAAAAATTGTACATTAAACTACGTTATGACTTGATCCTTCCTGCTTGAAGGGTACGTAGGCAGCTTAAAAAAAGAACATAAGTTCAGTCAAAGCAAAAAAAAAAATCTATGTTGTAAATAAATTCTAAGTTTTTATTAAGGCATAAATAAAGTAAGAATGTCTAAAACAATGAATTGAAGGAATACAATGAATTTAAAGAATGCCAAATACAACGAATTGAAAGAATGTGTAAAAAAAATTTCCTACACATGAGGAAAAGCTTAGAATAAACTAAAGGGACCATGAATTAAGGATTCCATTGAAGTGCTTTCAGATCGTCACGTGTACTCTCCAAAAGTCCGTGAAGTGTCGCTAGAGTGCGAACTTCTGAAGCACTGATGGTGGGGGCGCACTTGATGACATGCAAAAATGTCATCATTTTCCTATTAATTTAAGCTAGTTTTGTGCTTGAATTGTGTGCTTTAATGCTATTTTCTGTTTAAATTTCAGAAAACCGAGTCAAGGAAGCAAAACCGGAATTTTAAGAGATTTTGGATGATTTTGGAAGCTTTTTGAGCAATTTGGAGAATTACATTGAAGATCCGAGTCCAAAAAGCCAAGAAGAATGAATTAGAAGCCCAAATTCATGGATTTCAAGTCTTAAAGTATCAAGTTGGGTCAAGAAAAAAGTCCAAAATCAATTACAAGAAGTATTTGGGCCAAAAGAAAGTTGGAGGCCCAAAAATGGAGTCAAAATCGGGCCATTATTGAAAATTCAGGGCCTAGCGTCTCGACGCTAAGCCTGGAGCGTCCCGACGCTAGGCAGCTGCGTGGAAAGATCCAGAATCGCGAGAGCGTCGCGACGCTGTCCAAGTAGCGTCTCGACGCTGCGACGTCTTGGAGCCCAAGAAAAGATGACGTCAGAGCGTCTCGACGCTGTCCTTGTAGCGTCTCGACGCTGTGCCTGCTGGGAGCCTATAAAAGGAGCCTTTTGCAATGAAGATTGTGTGCCAATTTGTGGGTTTTCACCCCATTCTAGAGTCTACTCTAAAATTTGGGATTTTTGGGAGAGTTTTGGAGCTTTGTTGAAGATCTTTGGAGCTCGGGATCGAAGGAGGTCGGCGCGGGATCGAGGAGATCGACACTTTTATGAGCATTTCTCTTCCCTTTTCCTTTATGTTTTAGTTTCTAGAATTGTTGTGATTAGGAATTATTGAATTTTAGTGATTATGAGTAGTAAATTCCTTAATTCTATGAGATTGATTTAGATGTTGAACCTCTGTTGAATTAATGAATTGATGTGGTTTAATTGTCATTATTGTTCATTTATGCATTTTGTCCGTAATGCTTTTAATCAATTGATCACTGATTAAATGAATCGTTACTAAGTGGAAACTCGACGGAGAGAAGCTTAGACTAGAACTGAATGCATGACTAACGGTTATTTACCCGGGTGACACGGGATAAAATAAATAACGTTAGAGGTTGTATTGAAGGGTCGTAATGCCATACTAAGTAAATAAAGATGAGACTGAAAGGAGATTCTTTATTGAACGGTATGAAATAGGAGGAGACCGACAGGAGAATCCTTGAAATTAGGCTTCTAGACTTATGAATTGAATGATTTGTTAATCCATATTAGTTAATTGATTATGCCTTAAAGGTCCAATTGTTGAAATCAACAACTCTAGAATTATCCCATCAAATCGTGTCACCATTTATCTTTTGCTTTCTAGATTAGCTTTTTATTATTCTTTTTGGCATTAGATTTTGTTCTCTAAATAAAGCTAAGCAAGATTATTCGCGGTACTTAATTGAATAAATCCAATCCCTGTGGAGACGATACTCTATACTCAAAATCACTATATTACTTGTCACGACCCGTACGCTTGCGGAATTTAAAATCGTGCGAACAAGTTTTTGGCGCCGTTGCCGGGGATTGGCCAATTTCATTCAATTAATATTGTGAAGAAATTGCTTGCTTTAGATTAGAGGTTTTATTTTGCTTTCTTTGTTTTATTTTTATCCTGGTCCATTGTTCTTGTTGTGCATTTCATTGGTGTTTGCATCTGCTTGAAAGCCTGATTATTGTTGATTTATTGTTTTAAATGGCTTTTTATAATTTTGGGTGGCCCTTTAGGGAATCTGAGCCCGAAGAATCAACACCATCATCCAATTTTTTTTATTCAAATTATCCCCCTTTAGAAGAAAAATCTCCCCTAGAAAGTTTGCTTCAAGATTATATCGAGGATACTAGAGCCATTAATTTAGCTCTAGAAAAATCCCTAGGGAGATTCCATCCCCAAGAGGATGAAAGTGAAGTGCAATCCGCTTCCATAGAAGATAAATCTTCCTTAGAGAGCTTGCTTGAAAATTTTATCCAAGAGTCTAGAGCCATGAATTTTGAATTAGAAAAATCTATGGAGAGACTCCAGACCCAAAAGGAAGATAGGGAAGTAGGATCCACTTCCATAGAGTGTCTAGTGAGTTATGTGGCCACTGATTCATTAGCTCCCATTCAAGAGCCAAATTCTTTCGATTTTGCTAAGTTTGAGCATATAGGGGTGAGTTGTTTAGATAGTGAAGAAGAATTGGATAGTCCTAGCACCCACCAAGAACAAGTTTGTGAGGAAGAAAAAGAAAATAAGCGTGTAGTGTTTGAGGAGTTTCTAGAGATAGAGTTTAAGGTTGAAAGGCCTTTGTCTGTTTTATCTCCTCCATCCTCTCTTGATAATGAGTGTTCTTTTTCTTGTTCTCACGAGTCAGTGTCAGAGTCAGAGTCCATTTATTTTGATCTTTCTCCTTTTATGCTTTTATTAAAAGAAAATCCCAAAAATATTTCTGCTTCAGGGTCCCATAAAAAGCTAGTAAGCTTACTAGCAATAGTCTGCTTCATTGATACAAGGAAGAAGGGCCCAAAGAAATACGAGAATTTTTATGTGCCTTGAAAGACCGCACAAACTCGTCTAGCTAAGAGACGTTAAAAAAGCGCTTCTTGGGAGGCAACCCAAGTTTATTTTTCCGTTAATTTTCTTTTCTTTGTTTTTCAGTTTTTTGTAGTTAGAGCATGTTGATCTTTCGTTCCAGTTGATCAATTTGAAGCAGCTCGAGACCACATTTTCTTCCAAAAACAACCCCAATGATGTTGAAGGCTGACATCCATGGTTTCTCTCACACTTCAGGGCAGTTTCGTTCTCCCTTTATTTTTTTTAATTGTCCTTATGCATGCTTAATTAGTCTGAATAATTGATACATTGAGGACAATGTATGATTTAAGTTTGGGGGGAGGCTTTGCTGTTCTGATCTGAGCTGATTGAAAATTTTTTTCATGATGATTCTATTGCATCTGTTTTGATGAGGACGGTCTATGATATGATCTAGATAATGAATTTTGTTCAATTTTTGTGAAATATCAAAACATGTTCAAGATTCATGTAAATTTAAATTTTTTTCTTTGATTTCCTTGCACATGTTGAGCACTTAGCCTACTTATATGGTTTTGAATGCTTAGAACTGGATTATATTATCTAGATGTTTGTTGTCACTCCGATAGGCTTAAGATCTGATTTGAAAGATTGAACTGCATGAGAGTCTGTAATGTTTTACTTGGGAGAAAAATCATGTTTATTAGCCTGCAAAAAAAAAAAAAAAAAAAAAAAGAAAAGTGTGAAAAAAAATATATGAAAAAAAAAAAAGAATGCTCCACTTTCTTGAGAGCGTTAGTAACCAGGGGCATTCATGACACCCATCGTTTGCCTTTGCATGAAAGCGCTGGAAAGAAATGAGCATGCTTCGGCAACCTGAAAGATGAGGCGCTCGTAGTTGGATGCTTTCATCACCAATGTTGGCAAGCCAGAACGAAGGTGCTACATCTAAAAGGATTCTAATAAAAAAAAATGCAAGTTTCAGGGAGGCATACCTCGTTGTTTCAGGCACCTTAGTGGGATATTGCTTTCTTGATTGTTGGGAAGCTGGATAATTAGAGCTTAGGGCCAGTGTAGGGGGAAGATGAACTGAGGATTTTATAAACCTTTTCTAGGCTAGTAAAGACCTAATAAGGAGGCTCGCACACACACACGCAAGGGATGAAGAGTTTAAATTTAAATTTTGTGATGAATGAATATGTTTTAATAATTCCTTTAATTGTTAAAGTTCATTATTTATATCATTGAGCTTAGAGTCATGCATTTGCAATAGTTGATTCATATATATGGTTTTAGCTTTGCTCGGGACTAGCAAAGATTTAAGTTTGGGGGTGTGATGACATGCAAAAATGTCATCATTTTCCTATTAATTTAAGCTAGTTTTGTGCTTGAATTGTGTGCTTTAATGCTATTTTCTGTTTAAATTTCAGAAAACCGAGTGAAGGAAGCAAAACCGGAATTTTAAGAGATTTTGGATGATTTTGGAGGCTTTTTGAGCAATTTGGAGAATTACATTGAAGATCCGAGTCCAAAAAGCCAAGAAGAATGAATTAGAAGCCCAAATTCATGGATTTCAAGTCTTAAAGTATCAAGTTGGGTCAAGAAAAAAGTCCAAAATCAATTACAAGAAGTATTTGGGCCAAAAGAAAGTTGGAGGCCCAAAAATGGAGTCAAAATCGGGCCATTATTGAAAATTCAGGGCCTAGCGTCTCGACGCTAAGCCTGGAGCGTCCCGACGCTACGCAGCTGCGTGGAAAGATCCAGAATCGCGAGAGCGTCGTGACACTGTCCAAGTAGCGTCTCGACGCTGCGATGTCTTGGAGCCCAAGAAAAGATGACGTCAGAGCGTCTCGACGCTGTCCTTGTAGCGTCTCGACGCTGTGCCTGCTGGGAGCTTATAAAAGGAGCCTTTTGCAATGAAGATTGTGTGCCAATTTGTGGGTTTTCACCCCATTCTAGAGTCTACTCTAAAATTTGGGATTTTTGGGAGAGTTTTGGAGCTTTGTTGAAGATCTTTGGAGCTCGGGATCGAAGGAGGTCGGCGCGGGATCGAGGAGATCAACACTTTTATGAGCATTTCTCTTCCCTTTTCCTTTATGTTTTAGTTTCTAGAATTGTTGTGATTAGGAATTATTGAATTTTAGTGATTATGAGTAGTAAATTCCTAAATTCTATGAGATTGATTTAGATGTTGAACCTCTGTTGAATTAATGAATTGATGTGGTTTAATTGTCATTATTGTTCATTTATGCATTTTGTCCGTAATGCTTTTAATCAACTGATCACTGATTAAATGAATCGTTACTAAGTGGAAACTCGACGGAGAGAAGCTTAGACTAGAACTGAATGCAAGACTAACGGTTATTTACCCGGGTGACACGGGATAAAATAAATAACGTTAGAGGTTGTATTGAAGGGTCGTAATGCCATACTAAGTAAATAAAGATGAGACTGAAAGGAGATTCTTTATTGAACGGTATGAAATAGGAGGAGACCGACAGGAGAATCCTTGAAATTAGGCTTCTAGACTTATGAATTGAATGATTTGTTAATCCATATTAGTTAATTGATTATGCCTTAAAGGTCCAATTGTTGAAATCAACAACTCTAGAATTATCCCATCAAATTGTGTCACCATTTATCTTTTGCTTTCTAGATTAGCTTTTTATTATTCTTTTTGGCATTAGATTTTGTTCTCTAAATAAAGCTAAGCAAGATTATTCGCGGTACTTATTTGAATAAATCCAATCCCTGTGGAGACGATACTCTATACTCAAAATCACTATATTACTTGTCACGACCCGTACGCTTGCGGAATTTAAAATCGTGCGAACAGCACTCGATGTCATTAATCTCCTCACGTATTTTCGAAACTGCGAGTTTTTCATGAGCTAAGTCCTTTTCCTTTTCAGAGACCGAATTGGAAAGGCTTTCTACCTTGGCCTCTGCAACTGTTAACTTGGCCTCTAGTTCTGCAACATTGGTCTTTAGATCTGCTACTTCTGAGACAGAGCGAGCAAGTTGCTTTTGAAGTGCATCTTTCTCCTTAATAGCACGACTTTCGGTAGACAAAGCCTTCTCTAAATGGAGCTTCTTTTTCTCCAACTGGCTATCCCTACTCGATGGGGTCAGGTGAGTAGAGAGTGAAGATTGCAATCCATTGAATTCTCGCACTTTCTTGAAGTAATTGCCTACAAATTCTTGCAGAGGTTTCAAGTTGTTCGTAGTGGCCTCTGCCATTACATCAAAGATCTTGTGAGATTCTTGCTCAAGGTGCTCAAGGCTAGCAACATCTTCCAAAGAAGTGTGTACAATCTTCTGCTGTATGCTTGTCCATATGGATAAGGCAGCTTGTCGTCGGAAGTTGGAAATTACATCATTAGCATAGAATTGAGAAACCTCAAAGACCGGGGCAACCACTTTCTCATGAGTGTGTTGAGGGGCTTTCTCGATAGAACGATAAGACGAATTCACGACTTGTTTGCTCGAGGATGCATGAGAGCTTCCGAAGTTCTTCACAGAAGAAGCAAAAGCATCCGGACTTGTCAAAGATTGATCGCTCGAACATTCTTCCTCTTCTTGAACACAGTCATTTGAAGGAGGCTGCAAAAGAGAAATAAAACAGAATTTAAGTATAAAAAAAGGGACAAAAAAAAAGGAAAAATAAAAGTTTTCAACCAAAGTCTCAATGTCGTCAGGAGTCTGTGAAGCAGTAGAGGCACTCTTGATGGACTTTTCTTCGAGATCAGAATCTTTCCTGGGTCTTTTGGCTCTTTTCCAGTGTCGATCTCCAGTGCTGTTTTGACTCTCTTCTTCTGCTGAATCATCTAGAGGCCTGGCGACCTTGAGCAGACAAAGTTCTTTGCCCCCAAGTTTAGAATCGTTTTTTTAGGTAGCTTAGGCTGGGTTCGAGAGGGAGTGATATTGTCAACTATCGGGCTTCTAGAGTGAGTAGAAATATGGTATAATAGACTCTAGAATTCCTGTGCAAGTATACACAGTCTGCAACAAGTAATATTATCAATCCGAGTCCTGAATTAGCTTCCACTTTACCTATTTTGTGTAACTTTCTAATGGTTTCAAAGACGGTAAAAATAAGATTTGGTTTTATAAGAATTATGCTGAAGCAAAATAAATGACAGAACAAAGAATAAACAAATAGGCAAACAGATTAAAGACAGGCGCTGGTTAGGCTTAGTAGTTGTTTAAAAAGATGCTCTAGCAATATTATTGATCATGCAACTCTCGCAGTATTATTAGCGGATTCCTCCCGGAACTCCGGATCTTTTGGAATGTGTTTCAACCCCAATGAAGTGCGACCGATCAAGCACTAGGCAACTGGCTATCCCTAGCTCAGTCACTGGCGTTCACCAATACACAATGATCGTAGTGTGGATAATTGTCACACACTCTCTAAATCATCACTGAAACTAGAGAGAGATATTCACACCGGCTGCCCAGGCGGGCATAAAATGTAAATAGGCACAACAATTAACCAAGATGCAATAATCAATATATTACTAAAGTTTAAGCACATCAACTACATTTTCCTAACCAACACCTTAAGCTACTTAGCTCATAATAAACATGGAAACATGAATTACAATCTTAGTAGGCATGTCCATAATCACAAGACAATAAAGAAAATAATAATCTCCTTAATCACTTGTGAATGATGGTGTTTTTGGTAATCTCTAATCTCTCTATACTACTCGGCTTCCAAGGAAAGTTGGAATGCTTTTGACTTTGACGGCTACTTCCTTTTATAGAAGGATATGAGGCTTGAATTAGGTCAACTTGGACACGTGTAGGGCTCTCCTTGCTCCTTTATCCCGAAAATAACTCAACAGAAGTCGGTTCATGAAGTTGGCTAACGAGCTGGGACGTGGCAGTCTTTCACCTAGTTTTGCTGCAGCATAAAATTTGCTCCCTCCAGTCGCTCAGCAGCATAATCTGCAAAAAATAATTTCCAATGCTTCCATTCTTCCAAATGGGTTAAAACATGTAATATCTATCCAAAACCAACCCTAATAAGCATAAAGGACACACAAATCCCTATATAATTGAGGCCTAAATAACTACCTTTTGGGCAGTTATCATCAACCAACTTACTTACGCCGTCCCCTAGGTAATTATCATACTTTTCAGACCACCAACTTCGATAACGTGAGGTGACATGGTCCTGAGGATTCAATGTACGAGCTGGAAGAAATATTTGAAACTCCACATTAGTTCGCAAGCAAACCCGCCTGTGGTGTAAAATGTTTTCCAAGGTGACTAGGGGCAAAACTCCTCCTAAGTCATTAGGTATGTCTTGATAGAAGCCAAACTGGCGGCAGAATTGGTGGGGGTTGTAAGGTTCGATAATTAATGAATCTTTACATCGCGCTGACAGATAGCATGAGCGAAGGCTCGAAAAATAGGAAAGAGGTATAAATTTTGCAGTCTTTTCATACTTCATGGTCTCGTTTTTGTTCCTACTGAGGTTCGTGTGCCATAATATGGATGTGCCCCCATGGATCAGTTCGCGAGCCTCGAGCTCATCAAAATATATAGCTCCACCTTCGCCGGAAAAGACAACCATGCTAGGATCTCGAACTTTTTCTGGAGCCTTATAATTGGTACCAAAATAATGGGCGAGCCAACCAAAAATGTAATGCACGGGGAGAGAAGCATCTATGCGTCCAACTGAAACAGGGGCATTGGAAACTTTGCCTAACCCGTGGTAGATGTTGGCGAGGACAGGGACTGCAAGACTGAAAGTTTCCCCCTCAGCCATTAAGCTGGCAGCCTTGAAAACACTAGGACGAATGTGGTTAGCATTCCCTTGGGGAAACACAAAGACGCAAAGCCAAAGAGCACGTCATGTCCTTGAACTCATGCTGAAAGACGTGACGGCGGCAAATGTCCAAAGAACATGTCCCAAAGTGAGGAACATGTCCCTGTACTCATTCTGAAAAGGTGTGGCGGCGACACAAGTCCAAGGAACATGTCCCTGTACTCATGCTGAAAAGGCGTCGCGGCAACACAAGTCCAAGGAACATGTCCCAAAGTGAGGAACATGTCCCTGTACTCATGCTGAAAAGGCGTGGCGGCAACACAAGTCCAAGGAACATGTCCCAAAGTGAGGAACATGTCCCTGTACTCATGCTGAAAGGCTAGCGGCGACACAAGTCCAAGGAACATGTCCCAAAGTGAGGAACATGTCCCTGTACTCATGCTGAAAAGGTGTGGCGGCGACACAAGTCCAAGGAACATGTCCTTGCACTTGTGCTGAAAGGCGTGGCGGCGACACAAGTCTAAGGAACATGTCCCAAAGTTAGGGACATGTCCCTGCACTCGTGCTGAAAGACATGGCGGCGGCACAAGTCCAAGGAACATGTCCCAAAGTCTGGGACATGTCCCTGCACTCGTGCTGAAAGGCATGGTGGCGGCACAAGTCCAAGGAACACGTCCTTGTACTCGTGTTGAAAGACGTTGTACCTGAAAATAAAAAAACAACACTACAAAAAAAAATCACCTAATTTACCTTTTGGGGAATGAAAATTTTGTTCCGTGGAGAATATCGGCAATGTGGTGTTAGTTCAGAAAAGTAAATGTTAAAGGAAAGAAAAAAAAACAAAGGAAAAAGAAAAAAAAAATTACTTAGAGTTTGTCTCTCGAATTGGGGCAAAAGGCGGTCAGAATATATATTCTCCAAGTCTCCAAGTCAAGCTTCTTTTCTTCAGAGAAAAAAAGGCAAAGAAAAAAAAAAGACATTAAATCAAATTATATGATTGATGTTGGAGGCCTATGGAAAATTGAAAATAGTCAATATCGGGTTATTTTGAAGATTTACCTTTATGGACTATAAGCAAGGATTATGAAAATTGTTCCTACAACAAAAGAGGAAGAAATATTGAGATTAAATATGTACAAAGCATAAGTTAAATTTGCATATATATATATATATATATATATATATATACATACATACATACATATAAAAGAGCCCATTAAAAAAAGAGCATGAAGCAATGTGAAAAAAGAGAGTTAAAGAAAAGTGGGAAAGATGAAAATTGAAAAAAAGTTGAGGATAAAAAAAGTTGCAAAAAAAGAAAGCAGGAAGCAAAAAAAAAAAAAAGAGTGAAGAAAAGTAAAAAAAAAATTAAGTCTTTAGATATATTGAAGAAAGGAGTCAGAGAGTTAAAAAAAAAGCTAAAAAAGGATGGTAAAAATATATATACGGGTTAAAAAAAAGTTGCAAAAAAAAAAAAAAAGAAAATCAAAGAAAACGAAAAACAAAAACAAAAAAAAAATGAAAAAAAGGGGAGTTATACGTGAGTCATGTCTATAAAGCTTAGAAGAAACAAAAAAATAAAGGGTAAAATACCTTTTTGGTCCCTCATGTTTCGGGTTTGTTTCCAATAGGTCCTTAGGTTTCAAAATCGGACAATCAAGTCCCTACTATTCTGGAAATGTATCTATTGAGTCCTTCTAGGGATGGTGGTTGTGAGGCTTATGATCCTCGTCGACGGGGAGAAAAAGGGAGGAGGTGGGGGATGAGGGGCGGCGGAGAGAAGAAGGGAGGGAAGTGGGAAGAAGAGAGGGGTGGGGAAAGAGGAGAGAGAAAAGATTTTTTTTAATATTTATTATTATTTTTATTTATTATTTATTATTATTATTATATTTTAATAATAATAAGAATAATTTATTATTTTATTATTATTTTAATTAAAAATCAATATTTTATTATTTTAAATTGCCACGTCAGCCCTAGAAGGACTCAATAGATACATTTTCAGAACAGTAGGGACTTGATTGTCCGATTTTGAAACCTAAGGACCTATTGGAAACGAACCCGAAACATGAGGGACCAAAAAGGTATTTTACCCAAAAACAAATAAAGGGTAAAGGTCAAAGGCTAAAGGGTGAAGAATTAAAGAATTTTTTTAAAAAAAGAAAGAGATAGTCACGGGTTCTCTCTCTCCCCCACCACATTCTCTTTCTCCTTCTCGTTTTGCAGCGCCGCGCGGAGCTCCCTCTCGTCTCCCTCTCTAACTCTCTTTCCCCTTCGTCGTTGCCGCCGCAAAGAAGAATGCCCTCGGGTTCTTGCAAGCAGCGACTCGCCAAAGAGAAAAGAAAAAGACTAAATCTCTCACTTCCCTCTCACCGTTGCCGCCACGAAGGGACCCACGCCGCCGCTGTGATTCTGCAGGCGGCGGCCTGATGCACCAAAAAAAAAAAAGGAAGAAGAAATACGCAAGAAAAGAAGGGATGTACCTACTGTGAATTTTAAAAGGAAAAAAAAGAGGGAAAGATGTGCTTACTGTGATGTGAAGCAAAGAGAAAAAAAAAAGCAAAAAAAAAAACGTACCAGCCGAACGTGATTGAACGTGATGGGAAGGATGAGTATCATGCCTATTTATAGAGGAATGATTTTGGATTTAAATAGGGAAAAGATAATATAAGATTTGGTTTCAAATGAAATTTTATCTCTAACTAGATCCTTATCAATTTAGGAATGTTTATTTAAATCCTAATCCAAGTGAGGTTTGATTTAAAAGAATTTTGAATAAAAATTCAAATTGGTCCAATTTTAAAGTAAAGATAAATTGGATCAATTTCAAGTTTGATTCGGTTTGAGATAAGTTAAATTGGATATGACTAAACACTTACCTAAGTCAAATTAAAAAAATGGATATTAAAATTCCATCCCTTTAACCAAGTTTTGGGATAAAGCTTAATATTTACCTCAATCAAACCTTATTCAAAATTCTCTCTTTGAATTTGAGGGTATATTGAGATAATTTGGGTACAATCATAATTCAATCCCAAATTAAACTTGAGTGAGACTCAAAATTGAGGAAAAAATGTTATGCTTCAAGTTCATATCACAATTGAATGGGATTTGAACATTACTCAAATTCTACATTCCATTGAGATTCAAGTTACAACCTGTCACCAAGTAAGATCAAAATTTCGTTTTAAAGAAAATTGAATTTTGATTAAATCAGCATAACAGATGTGTAAAAAAAAAAATCAATCAAAATTTTGACCCTATTTCATATTTTGATTGATACATCAAGAGGAGTCTGAAAAAAAAAATATAAGTTTTGATTCCAGATAATTTCTTTTCAAGATTCATCCACACATAATTTGTGCCCAAATCTCGAAAAGGGGGCATTTGTTGATAGAGAAATTTTGACTAATCGCGAATTGCCACGTCATTGCATAAAATTAATGACGAAATTAAAATTAATTAAAATTGAGACCAATTATAAATTGACATGTGTCCCAAATTTAATTTGAAAACAAAGTTGGCCAATTATAAATTTATGGAGCCAAATTTCTATTTGATCAATTAATTAAAATTAAATTATTTTGATCAAATTATTTAATTTCACCAATTAATTACAAATAATAATTATTTGGATCAAATTTGAGTCTTTTAAATGTTTGGGTCATATGGTTTCGGGTCAAATATGAACCAAACCCAAGTTGAGCCCAAAACTAATTAAGCCCAAGCCCAAGTTGTTAGGCCCAAAAGTCTCCAGGGTCCATCCAGCGAGAACTCTATAAATAGAGGAGTTCTCCACCATTTCAAGGGTTCAGAATTTTGGAGCTCTCAACCAGACTTAGAGCATTCAGAGAAATTTCCCCCAAAACGGAAGACTGAAGACTCTCTAAATCTACAAGTTTCCAAGTACTGAACACTTCTTGAAGACTGAAGACTCTTTCAAACTCAAGGGACTTCAAGCTCCAAGAATCCATCGAAGCTGCAAACTCGAGATCAAGTATTACAGCCCTCGAGTGAAACACATCCACACACAAGAGAGAGAATCAGAGGATTATGTACTAGAGATTGTATACCCACACGCATATTTCATAAATACAGATATATTGTTTATTTCACGTGTCTCCATCTCCGAAGTTACGTGTGAACAGGGAGTTTGTTGGGTTTTATGCCATAAAACTCGTAGATAGTGAATGTAAACAAATTGTATACTTGTTTCAATAAAGTGTTATTGAGTTTCTACAATAAAGTGTTATTGTTAAATATTGCACAATTTGACCCAAATCCAATAAACTAAGATTCAAGGTTGTTTGTATGTAACTTGAACTAGTATGTGGGGACATACAAGGATCGATGTTCAAGTAACAACCTAAAAGGTCTATAGTACAAGGATAAGGTTGGGTACCTTATCCTGGTAACACTATGAGATACGACCCGCTTTGTATTTGATACAGACGTATTGATCCAAAACGTCCATGTAGTAGACATGCAAGTGGGGGTATCCTATGCAATGAGTTTGCATAAGACCGAACCACGAAATAGTCAACCATTAGTTATAACATCGTTAACTAATTAGGTTACTGTTTCAATAGGATGACCTAGGTAACTCAGTCATAATCCTGAGTGTGTCATGAACTCCTTCTCATGAGGGATTGTCCTTTGATTAGCATGGGTGAAAGTGGCCAATACGCCGACTCAATATGCCTTCCTTTTTGGGGACAAGACGAGGTGGGAAGCTGGGGACATGACAACACAAGAAGGAATTCACTCCTTCCCGCTTCAGGTGAAGTAGATGAGTGTTCCCTTAAGTGGTGACTCCAGGACTTGAACAAAGGGACCCCGCCCTCTCACCGCCCTCTCGCTGGGACTTAAGGAGACAGATGTAACATAGGGGTGAAATGGTAATTTGACCCAGCTGTGATTACGGACACTCGTGAAGGATTGACTTACCGGCATAGGTCTATATCCGTGGACATAGAAATGTTCTACAGTGAGAAGAGTTCAGCTGTGGGTCTTTAGTGGAATGACCCACAGTTAATGAATATTGGCTAACCTTATTAATGAGTTTAATCTATTAACCTCATATCAAATGAGCTTCTGATCTGTAGGTCCATTAGGTCCCCCTGCTAGCTCGTAAAGAGTAATTAGGAACAAATATATCTTAAGAGAATTTGAATAGTTCAAATTCATATTGGGAATTAAGTTAATTGTATGAGATACAAATTAATATAATGTATAATGATGCATTAAAATATAAAGTCTAATTTGAGATTAAACTTTATTAAATTGAGAGATTGATATATTTGAAAGAGTTCAAATATATGTCTAATTAAATATAGGGTATTTAATTAGAAGATGAATTAATTAATTATGAATTAATTTAGTTTAAATTAAATGAGATTTAATTAAACTATAGTCTATGAGAGAAACAAATATTTGAAGAAGTTCAAATATGAATATGAATTTGATTCATAATAAATTTATAGGATATAAGAGAATTTGAAGGAGTTCAAATTTAATTATGAATTTGATTCATATTATAGAATTAATTAATTGAAAGCCTGAAATTAAATATATTATATTTAATTGGGTAATTAATTAATTAACTAATAGAAGGTCTGGAATTAAATATATGATATTTAATTGGTGATTAATTAATTAAAGAATTAATTAATTGAAAATTAATCAATTATGGAAATGATTAATCACTCATGGAAGTAATTAATCATTTATGGAAATGATTTAATCACTTATGGAAGTGATCAATCATTTATGGAAAAGATTAATCAATTGTGGAATTGATTGGTCATGGAATTGATTAATTATGGAAAAAATTAAATCAGTTATGGAAATAATTGATTTTAAATGAATATTTTATTCATGACATTTCTCCTATAAATAGAACACTAAACCTAGGGTTTAGGTACAACAACATGAGGCCATAAGAATGCACTCTTGCATTCTCTCTAGCCTCCCTCTCATATTCTCTCAACTCAAGAACTCTAGGGAGAATTTTCTCTCTAGTGTTTTTTGTTGGATCGGTATGACAACCCTAGAGGGGGGTGAATAGGGTTTAATGAAATTTTATAAACTTTTTAGTACAGTGGCCCTGATTTAAACAAATAAGTGAACTTTTTAGAAATAATTAATTTTAACACAAATTAGTCAAGAAATTAGAAATAGATTTTAAACACCCAAATTAATTCTAATGTAAATGTTGTTCATAAACATTAACAATAAATTATAGGAATTAATATCATGCAAATAACGATAAAGAAAATTAATTGCAAAAATTAAGTAGTAGAGGGTTAGAGAAAATAACACCGGAAATTTATAGTGGTTCGGCAAAAGGCCTACTCCACTCCCCAAGCTCCTCTTAGGTATTCGATTGAAGAACACGACTCCTTCCACGGCTTAGAGTCCAACCGATACAATGTTCTTTTTTTCGGGAGCAAGAACAAACCCGATCCTTTCCACGGTGTAGGATCAAACCGTTACAACCGCTCTTTTTCGGGATCAAGAGCAACCCTTACAAAGAATTTGGAATTTGAATACAATCTCACAAACTCTCTCAAAAGAGTAGATATACAAATTTACGCTCACAAATTTGTAAGAAAAATCTTACAAAATAAAAGCCCTTAAATGGCTAAGAAAAATAAAATAGAATAGCTCAAGAATCTCTCAAAATAAAACTCTCACAAGAATTTAAAGAAACATGGATGAATTGGAGAGAAGAAACATGTAGAGAAATTGGGGAGAATTTAGAGAGAAATAGTTGTAGTCAATTTGGAGGAGTAAATTGAGTTTAAACAGAGGAGGAAATATTATAGAAGAAATCAAGTTTAATTTTTAGCCATTAGATCTTAATCATTAAAAATAAATGGTTGAGATTAAAAGAAATTAAATTTCAAAACATTTAAAATAAAAATAAAATAATAATAATATAATAATATATAAAAATAATCAAAAATATATATGTGTGTAAACGGTTAAAAGAGATTTGAAAAAAAATATTTTATATATATATGAATTCTGGCAAAGCATTAAATGCAATTTGAATTTTTTTTTTTTTCAAACTTACAAACCGTTACTCACATTTCTTTTTAAATAAAATAATATATATATATATATATATATATATATATATATATATATATATATATATAATTTAAATAACCAAAAGCCCATGTGTCACTCTCCCATTGTTCCACGTGTCAGCGCCGGATTGGTCAATTTGATGCTGATTCAACTGCCACGTCATCATCACGGGTATTTTCGTTAAAACTTGTTTCGACTATAATATCTTTGTTTTAGCTCCGATTTGAGTGATTCAAGATACGTCGGAATCGTTGTTCCGAGCTCTATGCTATGGGCACATTAAAATACTAAAATTTTCAGTAATTAAAAATTGGGTTTGTTATCATCAAAAGATTGATTAATTAATTAATTAAAATTAATTAGAGCCAAAAAGCCAACATTTTTCCCATTCAAGATTAGGTAGTCTCACAACTACGTTCCTAATCTCAGAGTGATAGCAGGGAAGATCAAATGGTGGTGTTCTTCGTTGTTGCAGAACAAACAAAAATCATCCGTTGAAGTATTCAGAGTCGTAAACGGAGGTATGTTTCTAATCGCTTAACCTTTTTTGCCAATGTATTGGTATTTTGTAGAACAAAATTAATTTACGAACGGTCCAATTACTTCCGCTGTAACGGAATTTGGAATTCCAATCCTTTAGGATCGAATTCACAATACTTTCCATGTTTCCATGCTTCGAAAGTATATTGCAAATGCATCCCATGTGTTAAAGCTATGAACCACTTCATGTGAAGGAAGATTTGACTTATGAGGATGCTCTAGTTCAAATCCTGGATAGAAAAGATCGAGTTTTGCGCAACAAGTCTATCCCTCATGTGAAGGTTTTATGGAGGAACCAATCCTTTGAAGAAGCTACCTGGGAGACTAAAAAGGACATGGGGGAAAGATATCCGGGTTTATTCTCTTAAGAAAGGTATGCAAATTTCGAGGACAAAATTTTTATTAGGTGGGGTGTTTGTAACAGCCGAAACTTTTAAAAACAAGATTAATTTATTTTAATATTTTCCAAGAAAATCTTTGATTTGAATTTATTTCCTTTTTGAATTAGGAGGTAAATTTGAATTATCTTTTTCCTTATTAGAAAAGGAAATATTCTTTTAGGGTTTTAATTAGGGTTCTATTTAAAAGACCTTTTCTTTGGCCCTAATTTTTTTTACAATCTGAATCAAAAAAAGAGAGAAGAAGAACGTATTCTACACTTTCTTTCCCAAAAAGTTGTAAGTTTTTCTTCCCTTCTATGCTTTTCTTTTGTTTTATTTTCTTTTTGCCATATTTGGGATGAAATAGGTTTTCAAACCTTTTGCCCTAAAAAGTTTTAGGTTTTTGTTTTGGCCAAAATTTTTTATCAAAGTTTTTTCTCTTAGGGCTTTTGGTTTAAATTCAAGATTTGAGGAAAAAGGAATTTTTCAGGAATTTTCCAGCCTTGGATTTCTTTGATTTTGGGGTTGTTTTTGTGTTTCAATTGGATTCTTTTTGTTCAAAAAGTTTGCCATATGATTGCGAAATTGAAGTATGAATTATGGTTTTGATTTGTTCATGAAAAGAAGATGTTTTGACTGTTTTTACAGCAGCTTTATTTGGTTTTTCAAATCTGGTTTTTGTATTAAAAAGTATGGGCAATTGGTACTTATAGGCCCCTTTCAATGTTGTTTTGTAAAAATTGGCCCTTTTTTTAAAATTTATTATTTGGGGACCCTTTGCTGACTTTAATGATGTGAGCAAAGGTGTAAATGACCATTATAACCTTTCTTCAATTTTCAAAAAAGGAAATTAATTTCCTACACCAACTAAATTAGATTTCCCACCAATTTTCCATAATTTTCCTTAATGAATAAGGAATTTGGAATTCCCATTCCCATTATCATTTTCATTCTTATTCTTATTCCTTTTAGTCCTTTGGTCACCACACAAAATTCTTTGGTCCCTACACGATTTCATCACTTCATCACGTTTTGGATTGGCCAATCACACTTAAAACACTTCCGACATTCGAGTTTCTAAAGGAGGTACGTGAATACTACACATCAATTTTTTTTACGTTTAATAGTTTTAATAGTACGTTCGGTGTCAGATTTTTACATTAATTTTTTCTTAGGAATTAATTGTTACGCGTCGCGCTGTCGGATTTCTCGGTCGAAATTCATGTTTCCCTACTGGGAATCATAACCCACCGAGACCAGGAATTTTGGCAGTTTCATTATTTTTTTTTGTTCGTGCAGATAATGCCTCGTGTCTGGGTTTGTTATGGTGATCTATGGAATGAGAGGGAAAATGAATATGAGGGTGGAGAGTTGACGGTTTTCGACATAGACATTAGTACTGCATGCAATGACTTCTTAAGTCGATTATATAGATTAACCAGTATAAGTTCAGAGGAATTTGACCTCAGAATAAGATGTGTAGTCCAATTGGTGTCTAGGGCCCCTGCGTTTGTTATTAGGAACGATGAAAACCTTAATACCTTCTTGACGTGGAATAAGGTCTCTGATGTACCCATATACATATCCACAATCCAAAAGTGTCCTAGTAACCAAGCCTCACGACCATTTCCCATCCCATGCGCCATTGTTGGGTATCCGCAAGTGCATGGGCCACAAGTAATATAAAACGGAAAGTATTCCGAGTATCGAATCCTCAGGGAGGCGAAGCGAAACTTAAGCAAATAATTAAAATTTCCTTGAGCACTGAAAATACTTAGGCGAAATAATATTTAGGAACCACTTCATGCAATAAAAGATTTAATTTCAAGACAATTAACAAAAACAATTTGATCAATCGAAAATAAAATGTGGAGAAAGAGTTTTCTTTAAATGGGAAGAGGGGTCTTGAAAATCAATAATTAGCTAAATAGTTGCTATAATTATCCTATCTCATTGCCCAACTAATTATAAACCTAGAATCTCCGTTAATCACATAGGCTCTCCTGTCGGTTTCCCCTAATTGTAATTAATTCATTTTAACAACCTAAGTGTCCTTAGCGCTATTAAAAATCATTAATTATTACGCTCTGATCCATTTTAGGAATCTAAGTTTAATCAACTAATCCTGGTGTCACAACGGGCAATTAAACTAGTTGCATGGATTATGATCTATCCTAATGTCTCTCCGTCGAGTTTCCATTAAGAATCGAATCATTACACAATTTGCCAGATTGAGTAAAGCATTAAGCACATCCAAACAAATAATTAGGACATGGGCAAGAGACAAGAAATTATAACAATATTTCAACTATCATTTCATTTCAAGACCCCAAATTGGGGTTTAGCTACACATAATATCCACAATAATTACAAGGGAAAGCATATTAAAGAGCATAAAAGGAAAGGAATTGACCGTCGAAAAACCCCTTGCTGACGCTTGGAGCCCCGCTGACTACTCCTTGAGCCTCTAAGGTGCTCCCCAAAATTCCCCAAAATATTTCCCACTAAAGAATTCTCTCAAAAAGGCTAGAAAGCCTTGAGAGAGGCTCCAAAGGAGCCAAAGGAAGGAAAGAATGATTTAATTGATGCTTGATTGATGAGAAATGAGGCACCCAAGGGGTGCCTTTTATAGGCCTGGAATAGGGGTAGCGTCGCGACGCTGCCTTGCTAAGCGTCGCGACTCTGCTGCGCACGCGGCTTGGGAAACAAGAAAGGGCAGCGTCGCGACGCTGCCTTGCTTAGCGTCTCGACGCTGTCCTGATTTCCAGATTTTTCAGCTTCCTTTTTGGGCTGATTTTTGGGCCTTCTTCTTCATTCCTCTTGGTCTTTTCTTTATAGATGTCTTCCTTGGGCCTCCAATTGCATCAAGCTAGGATTTGGGCTAAAATCACTTCAATTTTGGCTCTTTTTCTCCCAAAATCACCAACTTAGCTCCTAAGGACCAAATAACAAAATTCATTAAATATATTCATTAAAAACACGATTAAAGCACCGAAAAGCTTAATAAATTGAGACTAAAATAGCGACATTTCTGCTCGCTATCAGCCATGCCAAATAAGGTGGAGCCGAATTTATCATCGACATCGGTCCCAAACAATATACCATCGGCATCTACATCCTTCCCATGTGATGAATCCAAAAATATTCCTGTGTATAACTTGGGGGATGATGAAGACCATGGTAGTGAACTTTATGGTGGCCAAGATTGGGGAGACTACGGAGATTATGAGGAGTACGGAGATGATGAGGACATAGACACGGAGGTTGATGTAGCTGTGGGAGACGATGAGGAAGAGATTCACGTACAGTACACTGAGGTTCCTTCTACGCCTGAACAGGTGGCGACATGCTCTTCTGTTCCAAATACTTCATCCAAGGCAATCATCATTACAAGTCAATCTTCCTCTTTTGAAGATGTAGAAGTTGGAGAAGTATTCATGTGTAAGAGAGACTTGTACATGAGGATGTCTGTGATTGCAATGAGAAGGAACTTCCAGTTTAGGGTAAAAAAGTCAAAGAATAACATATGGGTAGCTGAGTGTGTAATTGAAGAATGCAAATGGAAGGTTCGAGCTATGACTGTTACTAATGGGTGTGAAATATTTAAGATCACGAAGTACTGTAATACTCATACATGTGTACGTGAAATGTTAACCCATGATCATAGGCAGGCCAAGAGTTGGGTTATTGGAAATTTGATCAAGTCGAGGTTCCAAGACGTTGGTCGTACTTATAGGCCAAAGGATATTGTGAACGATATTGGACAAGATTTTGGTGTGAATTTAAGCTACGACAAGGCTTGGCGGGATATAGAAGAAGCTTTTATTCTTGCTAGAGGATCTCCAGAAGAATCTTACAGATTGTAACCAAGATTTGGTGAAGCATTGAAAATTGAAAATCCCAATACAGTGTTTGACTTAGAACTTGAAGACGATGGACACTTTAAGCATGTGTTTGTGGCACTAGGTACTTTTATTGGAGGGTTCAAGAGCTCTATTCGTCCAGTTCTAGTGGTTGATGGAACACACCTACGGGGAAAATTCTGTGGGAAGCTCCTTCTTGCAACCGGTGTAGATGGTAACAACCAGTTATATCCTTTAGGGTGGGCCTTGGTCGGGGGAGAAACTGATCAGTCATGGACGTACTTTTTTTGGCAAATGGAACGTGCAGTTGGACATGTTCCTGGTCTGGTCATTGTGTCTGACAGACATGCCAGCATTGGTAAGGTAGTCAAAATTGTATTTCCTAATGCATTTCACTACGTGTGTATCCGACACTTAGGGCAGAACCTGAAGACGCATTTTAAGATCGGGAACTTCATGAAACTATTTGACGGAGCTGCAAGGGCATTTCACGTGGTTGAATTCAATGAGTACTGGCATCAACTCCCAGAAAATGTCTGGACATGCCTACAAGGGGTCGGAGTTGAGAGGTGGACTCGAGCATACCAGTGTGGTCGTCGGTATAACCAAATGACCACCAATCTTGTGGAGTGCACTAACTCAGTGTTGTAAGATGCATGAGAGCTTCCAATCACTGCATTCATGAATCATATCAGAGGGTGGCTCCAAGCAAAATACTACAAACGCAAGAATAAGCACTCCAGTAACCCGAGCCAGTGGTCGAAGTTTACAACGGAAATTTTGGAAAAAACAGAGGAGAAGTCACGGAGGCACGTGGTCAAACCTATTGCTCGATATGAGTTTGATGTCGAGGACGGACATTTGGGTGGACGTGTCAACTTTCACGCTAGAACATGCACCTGTCGTAAATTTGAGTATTACGAACTTCCATGCTCCCATGTGATCGCTGCATGCACTTATCGACATATAGACTATCATACACTTTGTTCCAGAGTCTACCATGTGGACTCTTTGATAGATGCATATGCACAGCCCATACAACCCCTTGGGCAAGAGTCGGAGTGGAAGAGGTCACCTTAATTCGTCGATATGGAAGTCTTACCTCCTCGAAGAGTGCCTAGAGTTGATCGTCGTCAGACGTTGAAAATACCGTCTACGGGAGTAGTGTGGCATGTCTGCAAATGCAGCCGGTGCGGGAATAGGGGTCATAACAAAAAAACATGCAGACAACCATTGAAAAATTCTTGATGTTTTAGATAATTTTAGTACATTTCTCTATTTTGACATGAATATTGGTATCCTGGATGTTTTAGACATGAATTTTATTACATTTCTATATTTTGAAGTATCTATTTTTATCCGTTTATCATTTACTTTTGATAGCGTACGTGGTCTGAAAAAAAATACAAGAAAAAAAGGCATATCAATCTCACTGCCATTTTTTCGGTCGAAGACGGGACCGAGAACGAGACTGGGAAAAATGGTAGTGAGAGTCTTTTGCTTGCACTGGCAGTAAGCCTCTCTGTTAGTTTTCTTGGTCGAAATCGGGATGGAGAAGACCGGGAAAATGGCAGTGGTAGACAGTTTCTTGCATGGCACGAATTTAATGTTGCATGACTTGAAATTACGTTGCATGGTAAGAAATTTAAGTTGCATGGTCTGTTTATTAACGTATAAGATAAGTATATAAGTGAAATTTTAACTACAAGGGTATTGAAATATAAACGAAATCATGTTTTACTAAAAGAACGGCCTATTGGCCCAAAGTTGTACAGCAAATTGACGCCTACAAAACTCCATTTTCTCTTGACTAAGACTACCTAAATCTGATATAGTTACATCATATTCCAAAAACTTTACAGTGAAAACCCCATAATCCCCACTATCTTGTTGTTGTGGCACGTGGGTCTTCCTTCTGAATCGCCATGGATGTGTTGAAAGAGACGGTTTCTCCTTCATAACGCTGCACCTCAGTAGTAGCTTGGGAAAAATGGTGCATACCGTATTCATCTGCTTCGTTATGTCTGCATCTGAATTCAGTGTCGTAAGGGAGTCTGTCAACACAAATTCGCCCGTTTCAAAGTCAGCGCACAGTAGAACCCAATGGTTTCTACCTAAGTTGAAGGGCATGTAGACAGCATCAATGGAACTCCAATGAACATTGTAATCTATGTGTTCTCCCATTATGTAGTTAGTGACCGTCTTGAATCTACTCCAATCGAAGGAGTTCTTCGTACACATCCCCGAGCCTAAAAAATTCCTACACAACATCCAATATTTGTGCAATTTAGATTAAGTGAAATTATATAAGATGAAAATGCGTACTGTTACAAATACATTCGCCGTGACGAACTTTCGATGGCATAAGTTAGGACGGGTATCCATCTGAAGGGATAAAAGCCCCACGCAGCGGAAAGTATTACCGAACCTACTCAGAGTCTTAGATTCTAATTGAAATACCAATACAATTTACAAAATATTACAACAATAAATCTATATTTAATGGGTTGTACATAGGCTACAAAACATGCTAAAAAATCAATTAGATTGATCCTAGTGATCAAGGATTTCATAGAAAACTTACTTTTGTAGAAAGCCTTGATCAATTCGTCTTTTCTTGCCAATAAGAATGAAAGCGCAACAACCCTCTTGTGCGAACACCACCAATAAGCTACACCGGTATATCTCTAAGACTTCTTGAAGCAGGAGACTTGTGGGAGTCTTTTGGGAGAGATCTCTGAGAGAAGAAGAGACAATGGGATGCTTTTCACCCCACTCCAGGGGTCCTATATATAGTAAAAGCCAAGACCTTTTTCCTAATAGATAGGTAAAGAAAGACCTTTTCTTAATAGGAAAAGGTTTCTAATTTTAATAAATAATTAATTAATTCATAATTAACTAATTTCCCAATTAAATATCATATATTTAATCTTAGGAATTTTATTAAAATTAAAATTAATATGAATCCAATTAATATTAAATTTATTTGAACTCTTTCAAATATTTTCTTTCCTAATAGAAAAAGGTCTCTAATAAATAAATAATTAATTCCATAATTAATTAATTATCCAATTAAATATCATATATTTAATCTTAGGGATTTTATTAAAATTAATATGAATCCAGTTGATATTAAATTTATTTGAACTCTTTCAAATATTTTCTCTCAAGAATTAATTTTTGAAATTAATTAAAAAATTATATTATAAAGTTTCATAAACTTTATATTATAATGCATCAATATACATTATACGATTTCCCAAATAAATTGTACACTTTCAATTTACAATTTATATTTGTTTGCTTCAAGTCTTTTTACGAGCTACCAGTGGGACCTAATGGACCTACAGATCAGAAGGTCCAGCAATATGAGACTAATTGACTTAAACTCATTAACCAAGTTAGTCTCCATTCGTTAACTGTGGATCATTCCACTAAAGGCCCTCAGCTGCACTCTTCTCACTACAGAATATTTTTGTGTCCACGGATATCGACCAATACTACAAGTCAGTCCTTCACGTGTGTTCGCATCCCAATTGGGTCAAATTACCGTTTTACCCCTGGTTTACATCTTTGTCCTTAAGTCCCCAGTGCTCCTCTAATGAACAACCTGTTTGAGGTCCAACCAACAAACAAAAGTCCCTCTCGTGCCATAGAGAGGGTTGGGCCGATTGTTCAAGTCCTGGAGACACCACTTAAGGGTACACACGTCTACTTACCCTAGAGTCGGAAATGAGTGAATTCTATCTTGTGTGATTATGTTCCCAGCTCCCCACTCGGTATTGTCCCCAAAATGGTAGGCTTATTGAGTCGGCGTGCTGGCCACTCTCACCCATACAAATCATAGGACAACCCCTCGTGAACAGGAGTCCATAATCCACTCAGGATTGAGACTGAGTTGTCTAGGTCATCCTAGTGAAATAGAAACCAAGCCAACTAACGGTGTTACAGTTAGTGGTTAACTATTTCGCGGTCTGGTCTTATGCAAACTCATTGCATAGGATACCCCGCATGTCAACTACATGAACGCGTTGGATCATAACGTTTGTATCATAATACAAAGCGGGTCGTATCCATAGTGTCACCAAGATAAGGTACCCAACCTTATCCCTATACTATAGACCTTTTAGGTTGTTACTGTTGGGTTTTATGCCCTAAAACTCGTAGATAGTAAATGTAAACAAATTGTATACTTGTTTCAATAAAGTGTTATTGAGTTTCTACAATAAAGTGTTATTGTTAAATATTGCATAATTTGACCCAAATCCAATAAACTAAGATCCAAGGTTGTTTGTATGTAACTTGAACTAGTATGTGGGGACATACGAGGATCGATGTTCAAGTAACAACCTAAAAGGTCTATAGTACAAGGATAAGGTTCGGTACCTTATCCTGGTAACACTATGAAATACGGCCCGCTTTGTATTTGATACAGACGTATTGATCCAAAATGTCCATGTAGTAGACATGCAAGTGGGGGTATCCTATGCAATGAGTTTGCATAAGACCGGACCACGAAATAGTCAACCATTAGTTATAACACCGTTAACTAATTAGGTTACTGTTTTAATAGGATGACCTAGGTAACTCAGTCTTAATCCTGAGTATATCATGAACTCCTTCTCATGAGGGATTGTCCTTTGATTAGCATGGGTGAGAGTGGCCAATACGCCGACTCAATATGCCTTCCTTTTTGGGGACAAGACCGAGTAAGAGGTTGGGGACATGACAACACAAGAAGGAATTCACTCCTTCCCGCTTCTAGGTGAAGTAGATGAGTGTTCCCTTAAGTGGTGACTCCAGGACTTGAACAAAGGGATCTCACCCTCTCATTGGCCCGAGAGGGACTTTCTGTTTAATGGTTGGACCTTAAAAAGGTTGTTCATTAGAGGAGTGCTGGTACTTAAGGAGACAGATGTAACACATGGGTAAAACGGTAATTTGACCCAGCTGTGATTACGGACACTCGTGAAGGATTGACTTACCGGCATAGGTCTACATCCATGGACACAAAAATGTTCTACAGTGAGAAGAGTTCAGTTGTGGGTCTTTAGTGGAATGACCCACAGTTAATGAATATTAGTTAACCTGATTAATGAGTTTAATCTATTAACCTCATATCATTGGAGCTTCTGATCTGTAGATCCATTAGGTCCCCATGCTAGCTCGTAAAGAGTAATTAGGAACAAATATATCTTGAGAGAATTTGAATAGTTCAAATTCATATTGGGAATTAAGTTAATTGTCCGAGATACAAATTAATATAATGTATAGTGATGCATTAAAATATAAAGTCTAATTTGAGATTAAACTGTATAATATTGAGAGATTGATATATTTGAAAGAGTTCAAATATATGTCTAATTAAATATATGGTATTTAATTAGAAGATGAATTAATTAATTATTCAATTTAGTTTAAATTAAATGAGATTTAATTAAACTATAGTCTATGAGAGAAATAAATAGTTGAAGAAGTTCAAATATTAATATGAATTTGATGCATATGAAATTTATAGGATATAAGAGAATTTGAAGGAGTTCAAATTTTAATATGAATTTGATTCATATTATAGAATTAATTAATTGAATGCCTCAAATTAAATATGATATTTACTTGGGTAATTAATTAATTAACTAATAGAAGGTCTGATATTAAATATATGATATTTAATTGATGATTAATTAATTAAAGAATTAATTAATTGGAAATTAATCAATTATGAAAATGATTAATCACTTATGGAAGTAATTAATCATTTATAGAAATGATTTAATCACTTATGGAAGTGATCAATCATTTATGGAAAAGATTAATCAATTATGGAATTGAATGGTCATGGAATTGGTTGGTCATGGAATTGATTAATTATGAAAAATATTAAATCAGTTATGGAAATAATTGATTTTAAATGAATATTTTATTCATGACATTTCTCCTATAAATAGAACACTAAACCTAGGGTTTAGGTACAACAACATAAGGCCACAAGAATGCACTCTTGCATTCTCTCTAGCCTCCCTCTCATATTCTCTCAACTCAAGAACTCTAGGGAGAATTTTCTCTCTAGAGTTTTTCCCATTCAAGATTAGGTAGTCCCACTAGGGGTGTTCATCGGTCGGTCGGAGTCGGTTTTGGACTAAAACCGACGCCGACCACCGACATGTCGGTTCTTGTCGGTCGGTTTTCATCGGTTTTTGAAAGGTTGGTGGCGCCGACCGACCGATCGGTCGGTTTTCTGTCGGTTTTTGTGAACTCCAGTGATCTGAAAAAGGAGAAAGAGTGAACAAAAAGAAAAAAGAAAAAAGAGGAGACAACCGATGGAGAAGAAAAACCAATGGAGAAGAAAATAAGAGATGGAGAAGAAACTAAACAAAAAAAAATGAAAAAGGGAAAAGAAAATAGAAAAGAAAAAAGCTTCAGTGGTGACGGCCATGGTCGACGGGAGGGAAGGAGAGGAGAGAAGAGAGAAAGAGGAAGAAAGAAGAAGTGAATGAGTGAAAAGGGGAGAGGAAAATCGGTGGAAAGGATAGAGAAGAGAGAGAAGATGAAGAAAAATTGAAAAAGGGAAATGAAAAGACATGTGAAGGGATGGGGAGTTAAGAGAGGAGAGAGAATAGGGAAAAATAATAATTTTATATTACAAAACCAAGAATGGTTTTGAGAAAACCATGGGCTTCCTTGGTTTTCTCAAAACCATTTTCTTTAAATGGAATACAGCCCACGATTTTTCTTTATATTTTCGGTCGGTCGGTCGGGTTTTCAATTTTTTTTACTCTGACCGACCGACCGGTCGGTTTTATATTTTAAAAAACCGACACCGACCGACTCAGCCTCTAAACCGACCGACCGACGTCGGTTTGGTCGATTTCGGGCGGTCGGGTCGGTTTTCGGGGTTGATTTGAACACCCCTAAGTCCCACAACTACGTTCTTAATCTCAGAGTTTTAGCGGGGAAGATCAATTGGTGGTGTCCCAATTGTTGACGCTTGGTCCAAAATCAAGAAAGATGTCCGTTGAAGTATTCAGAGTCGTCAACGACGGTATGTTTGCTTCTCCCCTTTAGATTTAGATCTAATAATTTTTGTATGTTTAGCCTTAAGTTTGTATAGAATTTGTTATATGTTTTTTGCCAATGCAATAGTATTTTTGGATAAACAAAATTAACTACGAATTGGTCCCAATTACGCTTCCGCTTTATCGAAATTGGGGAATTCCAAATCCTTACAATTGGTATCAGAGTCGATCGTAGATTTAATTTCATTTATCTAAAATTAGCATTGGTTCAATGGTGGGTATTTTAATTTCATATATGTGATATGTGGTTTAATTTACAAAATTTATTATTTTGGCATATTTGTTGGGATTAGATTTATACTTTTGATTAGATCAATTGTAAATGCCAAAAAGGAAAAAATTTGAAACCAAGATATGTCATGGATTTAAATTATTGTAATTTAAATTGCTTTTAATTCCTTAGGATATGCCAAATATGCCGGTCAATTTTGGTAGTTTTAATTTAATTATGCATGTGATGTATGTATTAAATTAATTGATTGTTGCATAAAGTATGTCATTTAGCTTAAAATCCCACCATAGGTTAAACATATTCATGCATATTTATTATTATAAATGTTATAATGTATGAAATATGTATGAATTTTTTTTTTCATGAGTATTTAATGTAAATTGTTATGATTAAATGGATGAAAATTGAGAAGCATTGAGCATGAAATTACTTTAGTAAAGAATATAAAGAGTTATATTTATGAAATTAATTTATATGCTTATTTATTTTCATGAGCAATTAATATAAAGTGTTATGTTAATGTACGAAAATGTGAATGCTTATTTTAATTTTCTTGAGTAATTAATTTAAGAGTTAGATTAATTGAAGAAAATTAATTTGCATTGAGCATGAAATTACTTTAGTTTAAAAAATATAAGAGTTATATTTATATTAGTAATTAACATGCTTAATTAGTTTTCATGAGCTATTAATATAAATGTTATGTTAATGTATGAAAATGTGAATGTTTAATTTTAATTTTCTTGGGTAATTAATCTAAGAGTTAGATTAATTGAAGAAAATTAATTGAAATTGAGCATGAAATTACTTTTGTTTAAAAAATATAAGAGTTATATTTATATAAGTAATTAACATGCTTAATTAATTTTCATGATATATTAATATAAATGTTATCTTAATGTATGAAAATAGTCAATGCTTAATTTTAACTTTCTTGTATAATTAATTTAAGAGTTATGTTAATTAAAAGGAAATTAAATTGCATTGAGCATGACATTACCTTAGATTAATATAAATGTTTTATTTTTGGTATGTCATGTATGCTAATGTATGGTTTTATAAATTAATTAGAATTTGATTGTTAATTTATTCACCATAGTAGCATGTTATAGGGTTAATTAATTAAAATTTATAATAGTTATAAAATTAACGAATAGAAACCGTTAACCTATAACAAAGAATTGCATGCAAACATAGGATCTTAGGATAAATGAATTAATTTTAAAATGTTTAAAATTAATTAGTTCTAAGATCACATTTCTAATAGGATTAGAATTATTCTTACTTAGAATTAAAATTAGTTTTAATTGACTAAGTAGAAAAAACATTGCTATGATTATAAGGGAACTCTATCGGTAAAGTTCTGTCTAAGGTTGGGGGTATTTAAGTTGACGGTTTACAGAACACCTCCTACCTGGGAACTGACCTGAAATACCGGAGTTGAATTAATCATAGTTAAATGTTAGCATGCAATGTCACTAGGTTTGTTAAAAGTATTTAATACACCTAGATCTTTAGAGTAAAGACCTTACATTACTGTGGTTATAAGGGAACTCTCTCGGTAAAGTTCTGTCTAAGGTTGGGGGTACTTAAGATGACGGTTTACGGAACACCTCCTACCTGGGAGCTGACCCGAACCTTGAGTTGAATTAACCATAGTAATGTTGACTTGAAATGTTGGGTTTATTAAAAGAAGTGTAATTCACCTAAAACATTGCGGTTGAATCCTTTCCATAATTGTTATAATAGGATCAGACTTAGATATATTGACTTAGCCGAATTTTATCTAAGTTAGACAACCCTAAATTAACTTTAGGACATTTTCAGTGGGAGGAAAATTACAAAACAAGATTTAAATCAAGTTTTGCTCCTACGTCCTTATATTCACAACGTGAGGTTCATGCTCGGCTTCGAGTCGCCTTAGGAGCGGCTTCCCTTCGGAAAGTGTTTGCATGGATCAATAACAAGGTGAATGGGAAAAATATCCAGAGTAAGTGGGAGCGGAACACGTGTCAACGTATCCCTCGGTCTCCACCCCTAGTTCACACCATGAGAGTCCTATGATCCGCCTGCAGGTTGTCCTGGTGCAACCATCCCTTTGGAGGGCCTGATCATAGGATTCGGAACATCGTGAACTCCTGAATAGGATAGGAACTCTTAGGCTAATTACCAACGGTTGTCTTTCCCTTCAATAGCCTGTTGGTGCGTGCCTCTGAGATCTGAAAGTGGGAGGGTTACACTTACGGGAATGAGTTAAATGTGTTAACTAATCCTTGACCGAACAACGGTAACTAAACGCTAACGGAATATGAGTTATTCTGGTGTTAGAATTTGGTTGAGATTGTCTCAATTCAGAGGAGGAGTAGCTGACCACCCTTTGGTGGCTGTTGTTCTAAACCTTTGAAGTATCATTGCAAAAACCAAATCAATAGTTTTATAGGGGTTCTTTGATTGCTTATTTGTTTTTGCAGAATTTAATTGGATTATTTGTAATGGGTTAGTGCTATTAATAATACAAGTAACTTGTTACTTCAGCAATTATATAATAATTTTATGTGTATTGTCTTACGTCATTTTATAAATAACGGTAATACAACATGCTTAAACGGCAAATTGTGGTAAATAAATTTAGGATTATTCTTAACTGAGGAATGTCCTCATGCCCCATATGTTTAATTCATCAATAATTGTTCTTGATGAATATGACATAGAACCCTGCTTAGCAAAAGAGAACTTGTTCAAGACCGTAATTTTCATTTACTTGTCTTGAAAATGTGATTAGTGAAGAATAGTATTCTCCCTGAATACTTGATTCAGGGGCCACAGATCACGTGTGTTCTTCTTTTAAAGTTATAAGTTCCTAGCAACAACTTGCTACTTGTGTAATAACTCTCAAAGTTAGAATTAGAGAGATTATTTTGGCTATAGCAGTGGGGAACATTAAGTTATTTTTCTAAGTGGGAGAAAATACATATTATTAGATAATGTGTATGTAATACCTAAGATCAAAAGAAATTTGATTTCTGTGTCTTATTTGCTGGAACAATGTTACACTTTACCTTTCTCTGCTAACGCAGTTTTATTTCAAGAAAGGGAGTTGACATTTGTTTAGCTTTACTGGAAAGTAACCTAAATGTTTTAGGACCAATCAAGAGTAAAGCAGTCATGAACACTGAGTTGTTTAAGACTGCTACTACTCAATGTGAAAAAAGGTAAATGATTTCTCCTAAAGGAAAATACATTTCTTTGGTTCTAAGGTAGACCATATTAATCTCAATTTGATTGAGAGATTGGTCAAGAGTAAACTTCTAAGCGAGTTAGAAGATGACTCTCTACTACCTTGTAAGTCATGCCTTGTGGGCAATATGACTGATAGATCTTTTACTGGAAAAGATCTAAGAGCCAAAGAGCCCTTGGAGCTTGTACATTTGAATCTTTGTGGTTCAATATGTTAAAGTAGTGGGAGGGCATGAATAATTCATCTCTTTTGGATGATTATTCAAAGGTATGCGTATCTTTACCTAATGCAACTTAAGTCTGAAGCTCTTGAGATATTCGAAGGGACTTAGGACTGAAGTTGAAAACTTGTTAGGTGAGATGATATAAACACTTCGATCTGATCAAAGTGTTGAGTATATGGATTTGAGATTCCAAGACTATTTGATAGTACATAGGATCACACCCTAAATCTCATTTAGGAGACATAGAACCCTATTGGATATGGTTCATTCCATGTTGAGCTATGCTCAATTGTCTGGCTCGTTTTGGGGTCATGCAGTGTTGACTGCATTGCATACTGTAGTAGGCAACCCCAAAGGAAATGAGAAGTAGATACTTCTTCAATTCACAAGAGAATAAAGAATTTGTATCGACAAATGCTAAATTCCCAGAAGAAGTCCACATCAAAAATCATAAACCACAAGAGTAAAGTCGGTTTAAGTAAGTTAACTAATGAAGCTACAGTAACATCCACAAGAGTTGTTGATGAGGCTAACTATTCAATAAGAGTTGTTGATGGATCAATGCATCTAGTTAGTCACATCCATCTCAATAGTTGAGATTGCCTCAATGTAGTGGGAGGGTTGTTTTATAACCTGAACGTTACATCGGCTTGATTGAAGCCTAGGTCATCATACCTGATGATGGCATAGTGGGTTCATTATCTTTTAGAAAGAAAATGAATGATGGTGACAAGGACCAATGGATTAAAGTCATGGACCTGGAAATGAAGTCTTTTGTATTTCACTTCCATCTGGGATCTTGTATATCTGCTTGATGGGTAACACCTATTAGTTACAAGTGGATTTAAAAGAGAAAATGAGACATTAAAGGTCTTAAACAGAAACGTTCATACAGCAAGATCGAAAGCAAAAGGGTTTGCAAGCTTAAGTGATCCATTCATGGATTGACCTAAGCATTTCGATCTTGAAATATAAGATTTGATATAGTGACCAAATCCTTTGGCTTTAATCAGAACATTAATGAGTCTTGTGTTTACAAGTAATCATCAATAGTTCAGTAGCTTACTTAGTGTTGTATATGATTGATATCCTAATCATTGGGAATGGTGTAGGTTATCTTACTGACATTAAAGGAGCTAGCAGCTCATTTCCAAATGGAAATTTGGGAGAAGCCGAGTTTGTTCTTGGGATCCAAATCGTTAGGAATCATTAGAACAAAAAGCTAGCCTTGTCTCAAGTGACTTATATCTACAAGATGTCAGTTAGATATAAGATACAAAATTCCAAGAAGGGTTCACTACCTTTCAGGCGTGGATTTTTTTTTTTTTTTTTTTTTGTCTAAGAAACTGTTTCCTAAGACACCTCAAGAAGTTGAGGAGATGAGACGAATGCTCTATGCAATACGAATTGTCAGTAAGTATCAATCTAATCCAAGATTTAACCATTCTAAAACCGTTAAGAATATCCTCAAGTATTCGAGGAGAACGAGGAACTATATGCTCGTGTATGGGACTAAGGATTTGATCCTTACAGGATACACTGACATGGATTTTAACACTGATAAGGATTTGAGGAAATCTACATCAGTATCTGTGGTCACTCTTTACGATGGAGCTATAGTATGACATAGTTACAGTCTTGACCGTATAGGCCGAAAAATTAGCTTCTTGTGAAGCAACGATAGAGACTGTAAGGCTTAGAAAGTTCTTGATTGATTTGGAATGTGTTCCAAATGTGAACTTGCCCATCACACTTTATAGTGATATAGTGGTGTTGTGGCAAATTCAAAAGAACGTCGCAGCCTAAGACAAGCAGACGCATTAAATTGAATGAAATATTGCTTATTCATTTACAAATACTCTCTCGGCTAAAGTGTTTGAGGGTCATCTAGAAGGTCTAGATCTACGAGATATGTACAAAGGTGTAATCTAGGGCAAGTGGGAGAAATGTAATGGGTATAGTGATGCCCTAGTTTATTGTATTTGTACATTGTATATGTTTTATACATGTATTTATACACCCACTGCTATATAGATTATTGTACATCTCACTAAACTAGAGTTTTAGTTCAAGTGGGAGTTTGTTGGGCTTTATGCCCTAAAACTCGTAGATAGTAAATGTAAACAAATTGTATACTTGTTTCAATAAAGTGTTATTGAGTTTCTACAATAAAGTGTTATTGTTAAATATTACATAATTTGACCCAAATCCAATAAACTATGATCCAAGGTTGTTTGTATGTAACTTGAACTAGTATGTGGGGACATACGAGGATCGATGTTCAAGTAACAACCTAAAAGGTCTATAGTACAAGTATAAGGTTGGGTACCTTATCCTGGTAACACTATGAAATACGGCTCGCTTTGTATTTGATACAGACGTATTGATCCAAAACGTCCATGTAGTAGACATGCAAGTGGGGGTATCCAATACAATGAGTTTGCATAAGACCGGACCACGAAATAGTCAACCATTAGTTATAACACCGTTAACTAATTAGGTTATTGTTTCAATAGGATGACCTAGGTAACTCAGTCTTAATCCTGAGTATATTATGAACTCCTTCTCATAAGGGATTGTCCTTTGATTTGCATGGGTGAGAGTGGCCAATACGCCGACTCAATATGCCTTCCTTTTTGGGGACAAGACCGAGTAGGAGGCTGGGGACATGACAACACAAGAAGGAATTCACTCCTTCCCGTTTCTAGGTGAAGTAGATGAGTGTTCCCTTAAGTGGTGACTCCAGGACTTGAACAAAGGGATCCCACCCTCTCACTGGCCCGAGAGGGACTTTCTGTTTAATGGTTGGACCATAAACAAGTTGTTCATTAGAGGAGTACTGGTACTTAAGGAGACAGATGTAACACAGGGGTAAAACGGTAATTTGACCCAACTGTGATTACGGACACTCGTGAAGAATTGACTTACCGGCATAGGTCTACATCCATGGACACAGAAATGTTCTACAATGAGAAGAGTTCAGCTGTGGGTCTTTAGTGGAATGACCCACAGTTAATGAATATTGGTTAACCTGATTAATGAGTTTAATCTATTAACCTCATATCATTGGAGCTTCTGATCTGTAGATCCATTAGGTCCCCCTACTAGCTCGTAAAGAGTAATTAGGAACAAATATATCTTGAGAGAATTTGAATAGTTCAAATTCATATTGGGAATTAAGTTAATTGTACGAGATACAAATTAATATAATGTATAGTGATGCATTAAAATATAAAGTCTAATTTGAGATTAAACTTTATAATATTGAGAGATTGATATATTTGAAAGAGTTCAAATATATGTCTAATTAAATATATGGTATTTAATTAGAAGATGAATTAATTAATTATTCAATTTAGTTTAAATTAAATGAGATTTAATTAAACTATAGTCTATGAGAGAAATAAATATTTGAAGAAGTTCATATATTAATATGAATTGTATTCATATTAAATTTATAGGATATAAGAGAATTTGAAGGAGTTCAAATTTTAATATGAATTTGATTCATATTATAGAATTAATTAATTGAAGGCCTCAAATTAAATATATGAAATTTAATTGGGTAATTAATTAATTAACTAATAGAAGGTCTGAAATTAAATATATGATATTTAATTGGTGATTAATTAATTAAAGAATTAATTAATTGGAAATTAATCAATTATGAAAATGATTAATCACTTATGGAAGTTATTAATCATTTATGGAAATGATTGAATCACTTATGGAAGTGATCAATCATTTATGGAAAAGATTAATCAATTATGGAATTGATTGGTCATGGAATTGGTTGGTCATGGAATTGATTAATTATGGAAAAAAATTAAATCAGTTGTGGAAATAATTGATTTTAAATGAATATTTTATTCATGACATTTCTCCTATAAATAGAACACTAAACCTAGGGTTTAGGAACAACAACATAAGGCCACAAGAATGCACTCTTGCATTCTCTCTAGCCTCCCTCTCATATTATCTCAGCTCAAGAACTCTAGGGAGAATTTTCTCTCTAGAGTTTTTTCCATTCAAGATTAGGTAGTCCCACAACTACGTTCTTAATCTCAGAGTTATAGCGGGGAAGATCAATTGGTGGTGTCTCAATTGTTTACGCTTGGTCCAAAATCAAGAAAGATGTCCGTTGAAGTATTTAGAGTCGTCAACGACGGTATGTTTGCTTCTCCCCTTTAGATTTAGATCTAATAATTTTTGTATGCTTAGCCTTAAGTTTGTATAGAATTTGTTCTATGTTTTTTGCCAATGCAATAGTATTTTTGGATAAACAAAATTAACTACGAATCGGTCCCAATTACGCTTCCGCTTTATCGGAATTGGGGAATTCCAAATCCTTACAGTTACTTGAACATCGATCCCCGTATGTCCCCACATACTAGTTCAAGTTACATACAAACAACCTTGGATCTTAGTTTATTGGATTTGGGTCAAATAGTGCAATATTTAACAATAAGATTTTATTGCAGAAACTAAATAAAACTTTATTAAATACAAGTATAAAATTTGTTTACATTCATTATCTACGAGTTTTAGGGCATAAAACCGAACAAACTCCCACTTGAACTAAAACTCTAGTGTAGTGGGATGTACAACAATCTATTCAGCAGTGGGTGTATAAATACATGTATAAAACATATACAATGTACAAATACAATAAACTAGGGCATCACTATACCCATTACATAATGGTATCACTATACCCATTACATTTCTCCCACTTGCTCTAGATTTCATCTTTGTACATAACTCGTAGACCTAGACCTTCTAGATGACCCTCATACCCTTTAGCCGAGAGAGCCTTCGTGAATATTTGAATTTAATTCAATGTGCTTGCTTGTCTTGGGCTCAAAGTTCTTATGAATTTGCCACAACACCACTGTATCACTATAAAGTGTGATAGGCAAGTTCACATTTGGAACGCATTCCAAATCAGTCAAGAACTTTCTAAGCCTTACAGTCTCTATCGCTGCTTCACAAGCAGCTATATTTTCGGCCTATATGGTCAAGACTGTAATTATGCCACACTATAGCTCCATTGTAAAGTTTGACCATTTATACTGGTTGATATTTGTTGACTATCCCTACAGCATAACAGATGTCAGGCCTCGTGCAGAGCATTGCATACATTAAGCTACCCACAGCGGAGGCGTAGGGAATCTGTCTCATATCCTCAATCTCTTGAGGTGTCTTATGACACTACTCCTTAGACAAGTGAACCCCGTGCCTGAAAGGCAATAAGCCCTTCTTGGAGTTCTACATCGAATATCGGGACAACATTTTGTCAATATACGTTGCTTGAGACAGGACTAGCGTTTTGTTCTTCCGTTCCCAAATTATTTGGATTCCAAGAACATATTCGACCTCTCCTAAATCTTTCATTTGGAATTGGGTCGCTAGCCATTCTTTTACGTCAGACAGATATCCTTATCAGTCTTAAAATCCATGTCAGTGTATCCTGTAAGGATCAAATCCTTAGTCCCATACACGAGCATATAGTTTCTCTTTCTCTTCAGATACTAGAGGATATTCTTAACGGTTTTCCAGTGATCAAATCTTGAATTAGATTGATACTTACTGACAATCCCTATTGCATAGGGCATTCGTCTCATGTCCTCAACTTCTTGAGGTGTCTTAGGAAACAGTTTCTTAGACAAAATGAATTCCACACCTTAAAGGTAGTGAACCTGTTGGATTCCTAGAGTGAGTAGAAATATGGCATAAAAAGACTCCAGAACTCTGTGCAAGTATACACAGTCCGCAACAAGTAATAAGTATTATCAATCCAAGGCCTGAACTAGCTTCCACTTTATCTATTTTATATAACTCTTTAATGGTTTCAAAGATGGTAAAAATGATTGGTTTTTATAAGAATAATGCTGAAGAAAAATAAATGACAAAACAGAAAATAATCAAATAGGCAGACATATTAGAAACAGGCGTTGGTCAGGATTTAGCAATTGTTTTAAAAGATGCTCTAGCAATATTATTGATCATGCAAAACTCTCGCAGTCTTATTAGCAGATTTCTTCCGGAACTCTGGATCTTTTGGAATGTGTTTCAACCCCAATGAAGTACTACCGATCAAGCACTAGGCAACTGGCTATCCCTAGCTCAGTCACTGGCGTTCACCAATACACAATGATCTAGTGTGATTAATCGCCACACACTCCTTAAATCATCCCTGAAACTAGAGAGAGGTATTCATACCGGCTGGCCAGACATGCATAAAATAGAAATGAACTCAACAATTAATCAAGATGCATTAATCAATATTTATTACTAGAATTAAGCACGACAATCACATTGTTCCCTAACCAACGCCTAAAGCTACTTAGTTCATAAGATGCATGGAAACACAAGTTACAATCTGAGTAAGCATGTCCATGACTACAAGATAAAAAAAGAAAATATTAATTCCCTTGAACAACTTGTAATTGATGGTCTTCTTGATGGTCTCCAATCTCTCCTCTATTCGGCTCCCAAAGGTGGAAGTAACTTTCCAAGAATGGAATGTTCTCTCCCAAAAGTGGAATGGTTTTGACTTGGGCGGCTACCTCCTTTTATAGAGTTGAGGAAAGCTTGAATTAGGTTGACATAGAAATGTGGCTGGCTCTCCTTGCTCCTTTATCCCGAGAATAACTCAACAGAATTCGGTTTGTCAACTTGGCTAACTAGCTGTGACGTGGCAGTTTTGCTCCCAGCTTTGCTGTAGCACAGAATTTGCTCCCTCAAGTCGTCCGACAATACATTCTACATAAAATAATTTCCAAAGCTTTCATTCTTCCAAATGAGTTAAAACATATAATATCTATCTAAAACCAACCCTATTAAGCACAAAAGACACACAAATCCCTATGGAAATGAGGCTTAAATAACTACCTTTTGGAGAGTTATCACACCCCCAAACTTGAACTATTGCGCGTCCCGAGCAAAACTAACCAACCTTCCCTTAAGAATTCAAAACATTAGACAAAGAATAGCTTAATCAAACCAGACAATCCAACACTGCCTTCAACCTTTATCTGAGCACTCTGCAAAACCAAGCTCTGCTTGCTCCGGCATGGACAAATAATCACCACTTTTAACTCAATTCTAAGAACTCGCCACAGCCTAGCTCTATTATCATACATCTTAAAATATATTTTTAAGGGGTTTATTTTTTTTTCAGACTTAAAGCAGCCCTACTGTCATAAGCTCTTAAGCATGGGATGACCCACTTTATGGTGCAGTATACCCTTGCCTCAAACTCATCACCAACTAGACTAAATACTCTTTGTAAAGCTAAAAAATCCTTAGTTATTCTATCTCTTGCCCCTCAGAATGACAACATTTTATGATGAAGCTCACCTAAGTTCTGGGAGACAGAAGAACTGCTAGATTATCATTCATCCTTCAAAACTCTTGCTCCATGAATTTTCTCAGCAAAATTTTCAACAATCAATTTTTCAGCAAATACTAATTTTTCTCATTTTTCACATTTCCTAGGTCATCTTTTGACGCGAAGACAAACTGTGGGTATCACAAATGTCCCCGATTACTCAACAACCTAACAAATTTTTAAATGAAGGAGAGGAATGCTCGAGCAAAACAATTGGAGTAGCAAAAAGTCCCCCAAACTTGAATTATTCATTGTCCCCAATGAATCATCAATTTTGCAATTATACCCCTAAACTTAAATTTTTCTATCTGAATTTTCAATCTAAGCGTGGGACTAGAACTAAGCGTAAAGTGGATCATATAAGTCAACATCCAGAATCTTCTTTGCCGCAACAACAGACCAGGCTAGAAGAAATGCTCAAGCAAAAGGTTTCTAGAGATCAGAATACCTTGATCTAATTAAGCTTAACCAGTCCAAGCTTCAAAAATTCAGAAGAAAATTAGTCAAGTTAGAGTTACTCAGTGCTCATATAACAGAAAAATTTGGAAATTTCATTAAAGCATAAAAAGAAATTACAAAAGCAGATATATTTTTTTCAGAAGCAGAAAAATTAAAAAGAAGCAAACATAACATCAACAAAAAATGAGGGTAGAAAATGCGCGAGCAATAAAAAATTTAAGAACAAAAATTATGCTTGCTCAAGGCCACTTCATCCTTCAGTCCTCTTGGCCCTGTTCATTTCCATCATCCTCTTCTCCTCTTTCAATCGGTGGGGGCGGGATCCAGGGGTTCAATAAATCTTCAGGGAATGCTGGAAGGGCTGGATACGGCTTGGAAAAATTCTCTTGCAGCGCCTTCTTCAGATTGGCATCACGATCTTTAACATAGTTCCAGAAGGTCAAAGCTTGCCTCTCGGCAAACTCTTGCCTACTGGCTGAAAGTGCCAGTTGTTCTAAAATCGTATTGATGCCGTAGACAAGCCCACCCTGACGTACCTCCTGCATATGCTGAAGCCGTGCCAAGTTAGACGTGTCGATGATTCCCTTGTCAAACAAAATCACATCTCCTTCATTTTCTGGAACCCCTACTCTCTTGCAAAGCATGGTAATGGTATTCGGGAAAAACAACATCCCCATTTTCTTCTTCCAACATCCAGAAATTTCACTGGCAATGATCCTTCCTACATAAAAACTGAGAAACAGCAAAATTGCAAAAGCCAGAAGAACCCGTTCCCTAGAGATTGTCGAGTCATGAGTCATTGGAAGCAACCTTTGTCTGATAAACCCCATCCATGTGTTTGCCTCCCTCTTCAGATAAGCTGACTGAAACGTCCTCTTCTCAGTTTTTGAAAGCTGCCACTGCACCCCTTCAATACCTACCTTCCGCGCAGCCTCACTCAGTTGCTCATTAGATGGCGCTACGACCATCTCATTATACGCTGCTTGGGGGAAATTCTGAAGGTTATACAGTGCGTTAATAGCACTAGGACTCCAGTCTACTTCGACTCCTTGAACAATCACCTGGAAACCATCTTCTTTGTCAATATTAGCATAAAATTCGTGCACCACCTGCGCGTTTACAGACTCAGGCTTTGCACAAAACAATCCCCAGTCGTGGTCTGCAATACCAGTCCTTAGAAAATGCGGAAGATCACCGCTAAATCCTCTCTCAAATAAAAAATCTCTTTTCAGAAGCTCAGCATATTTTGCTCTGGCAAAATTGTTGACGAAGCGATCATACGACAATTGTGGCGTGCAGCAAGGTTCGGCTATGGGTTTTGTTTTGCGTGGGTCTTCATCTCTCCAGTTCGCGGCAGACGACGTTCAGCATGTTCAGCGAGTTTGCGGCGGCAGTGCAGGCGGTTCCCGTCGTCGACGCTCATCTCTGGCAACAAGCAGCGACTGAGTTGTGGGTTCCAACGGACAACAACGACTTTTGGGATCTTGAGAGGCGTTTTCCGGTTATTTTTAGCGTGGGTAAGTGAATTAATCAAAGTTGTGGTTAATACAAGCATATATGAAGGTTACCCATTTGTTTTCATATTTGATTTCAAGGTTCTCTTGGTTTTGGGAGTTTAATTATCGAATTGGAGCGTTATTAGGATTCTCCGATCAGCCGTTAACTTGAGTTTTGGAAATCGCTTAGTTCTATTTAGGAGCGATATCGGCTTTGCTAAGATTGAATTCTCGATTCATATTAAGGAGTTAAAAGCCCAGGTAAGTGAAATTACTATTGAACTCTTTAATTGGGAGCACGTGTTGATTTTCTAAATTTCTCGTGCTTATGAGTTGTTCTTGAAATTTACTATTATTATTGTTTAAAAGCATGAGAATTATGCGTGAAAAATTTATATTTTTCATTATGTATGAGTTTATGAAAATTATTGAAAGCATGAAATTTATTATTAATGCCTTTAATCATTAATATTGAAATAATTGAGTTGGTGGTCTTTTAAAATTCCATTAAAGGGATTGAGTTTAAAATTATTTATGAGTTTAAATTCCATTAAATGAATGAGTTTAAATTAGTGTACATGAAATTGATGTACATTCGGAGATGCCAACACAGGGCTTAGGGACATGAAATTGATGTACCTAAGTCGAGGTTTGTGAAATTGACGACCTCGAGGTTTCGTGAAATTGACGACCTCCGTAGGAGACATAAGAAATTGATGTGTCTAGGATATGCATGAAATAGATGTATATCTTCCCTCCAATTAAAGTTTTAAATAAAGTTTTGAGCCACCAAAATTATATTTGTTGTTGATTTTTAAAATATTTTTAAGGCGTGACCCAACCTCAATAGTAGGGTCACTTACTGAGTATTTAAAATACTCATTCTTTTCAAAAAAAAAAAAAATACTGTGATGCCCTTGGGGCCGCTTAAATAGTGAGACCCACCTATGCATACGTGGACCAATGAGGTTGCGCCGTTTAAAATACGAATACGGTCGGATGCTATCCCAATCCAGGCTCATATTCTTACGAGATAGAATGGGCCTATCCTATACATTACGGCCCAATCTGAGTTCCGCGTCTGGTTATTGTAATTTTCACCAACGGCCTGGATGAATGCACCTGTCCTTTTTATGTAGTTCATAATGTCTTGTCAACATTAACTTTACCCTCGCCTTTACTAAACAGATATGTCAGAATTGTCGTAATCATGTCTTCCACCTATGGAGATATTAGCTCGAAGAGTAGGATCCATTTACCTAAATCGAACACAACAGATAAATTATTTCATCGCCAGTAATCATTAGGTTATCCAGCAGCGAAACCGACATAACTATATAGCAATCAGACCTCTGAACAAAACAATATCAATTAATTTATTAAACGCTCGGCCGCACAGCGGTATAATTGGAAACATCGTCCACGGTACATTCAAATTTCGAATTTACGATTCTCAGCAAACGAATTAAAAAGTTCTTACCTTCAAATGAGTAAAAGTGTCAGTGCACGCCTGATGGATTGGTAAGCAATTCGTTTTCACTTTGGCCAGCTATGAACAAAGCTGAGGAAGCCCAAGGCCTATGTATACACATTGGTAATTATCATGTGCGTTTCTTACTGTTCGTGGCAATCCTCTCAAAGTTTTAGAGAGAGAATGAAATATGAGGAGAGAGACGCTCTCCGTACAGAGGCAATCGGGTCCTCTCAAAGCTCCCAAGCAATTGGGTCTTTCGGGTCCACTTATATACTAGAGGGCATCACACTTAATATTACCGTGATGCCCTTGGGGCCGCTTAAATAGTGGGACCCACCTATGCATACGTGGACCAATGAGGTTGCGCAGTTTAAAATACGAATAGGGTCGGATGCTATCCCAATCCAGGCCCATATTCTTACGAGATAGAATGGGCCTATCCTATACATTACGGCCCAATCTGAGTTCCGCGTCTGGTTATTGTAATTTTCACCAACGGCCTGGATGAATGCACCTGTCCTTTTTATGTAGTTCATAATGTCTTGTCAACATTAACTTTACCCTCACCTTTACTAAACAGATATGTCAGAATTGTCGTAATCATGTCTTCCACCTATGGAGATATTAGCTCGAAGAGTAGGATCCATTTACCTAAATCGAACACAACAGATAAATTATTTCATCGGCAGTAATCATTAGGTATCCAGCAGCGAAACCGACATGACTATATAGCAATCAGACCTCTGAACAAAACAATATGAATTAATTTATTAAACGTTCGGCCGCGTAACGGTATAATTGGAAACATCGTCCATGGTACATTAAAATTTCGAATTTACGATTCTCAGCAAACGAATTAAAAAGTTCTTACCTTCAAATGAGTAAAAGTTTCAGTGCACGCCTTATGGATTGGCAAGCAATTCGTTTTCACTTTGGCTAGCTATGAACAAAGCTGAGAAGCCCAAGTCCTATGTATAGACATTGGTAATTATCATGTGCGTTTCTTACTGTTCGTAGCAATCCTCTCCAAGTTTTAGAGAGAGAATGAAATATGAGGAGAGAGACGCTCTCCGTACAGAGGCAATTGATGTGCAATTTGTTAACCGCAAGTGTACGAGTCAAGTAATAATATAGTGTTTTCGTGATTAAACGAGTGTCGTCCTCTGGATTGGTTTTCTAGCAAATTAAGTATCGTGAATACTTTTGTTCAATTTTATTTAGGGAGCAAAACGCAATGATAAAGATAAATCTAAAGCTAAGACAAAAAGCATAAAATAAAAGTGGAGACTCAAATGGAAAGATTCTTAGGGAATTGATTTCATTGATTAAGAATGAGGATTGATTAATAGGAATGAATTGACCGTGCAATTATTCTACAAGCCAAGGAAGCTTTTATCACGATTACCTCTCCCGAGTATAATTGATTCTCATGCATATAAACTAACTTGATATCCCTATCTAAGTTCATTAACATGCAAGGCATTATTCGGTTCGGTCCTTGTTATGCTTCTAAAGATATTCCAAATCACGTCACAAACTTAGAATTTCTACTCTAGTCATGCAATTAAACAAGGTAAGTCTTAGGCCAAATCCTCTCTCCCGAGTTAGATTCAACACTTAAATCATTCAATTAGTGATCAAGTAATTGAAAGCATTAAACACAAAATTGCATGCATAGAATAAAAGCACATTCATACCAAAAATTAATCCAACAAACTTAAACAACTACATCAATCCCTAAGACAAACAACTAGCAATTCATAGTCTTTAAACCATAAACACTAATTGAAAGAAAAGCCATAAAAACTACAAGAGTTAAGGGAAAGAAAAGGAAAAACTCGAATTCGTCGAAACCGGCACGTCCCCGTCACGATCTCCACGTCTTCTCGCTTGATTCCCGCTCATTGGCCTTGCCTTTAGCTCCCACAAAAGGTCTCTAGTTGAAATTAGGGCTAAAATCTAACCAATTGGCCTCCTCGATCCGTAGCTGAAAAGATGAATTTATAGAAAATCTGCGGGTAGCGTCGCGACGCTGTGTACATAGCGTCTCGACGTTGTCTCTATTGCCGCCCAATTCCGAAAAGGAAAGGCAACGTCGAGACGCTCCAAGAGCAGCGTCCCGACGCTGGCCTACGGATGGCTCTCTTTTGACTTCTTCTTGGTTGAATCTTTTCCGTTCTTTAGCCAATTTTCATGTCCCGAACACGTATTTAGCTCCAATTTCTCGATTTAACTCCGAAACATGATTCCTACAAAAAGAACATAAAAATGCATAATTTTTGTCAATTAAATATAAAAGACTAGCTTAATTAATTAGGGAAACATAGCTAGCTATGCTCGCTATCAAATACCCCCAAACTTAAGCTTTTGCTAGTCCTCGAGCAAACTAAAAATCAAACATACAGTAGAAGAATGGATGCAATAATCATAACTCAATCCTCAAGGCTCAAAAATCAATAGTCAAGCAAGCAAGAGACATGCACACAAGGACCAATGAGGGAGACAAATTAATTTTTTTCCAAAATTAACTTGCACAAGCGAGATCTAACTCAACAAGATCAGACTCTACTAGCCCGGGATTGATTTATTAAACTCTCAGCTCATCTTCCCTCTACACTGGCACTAAGGTTTCACTAATGAGTTAATGGAACAAATTAGTTTGTTTTCCTCCAAACTTAGGTGCTTATAATTAACAATTAAATTAAGCATGTATATGTGGCACTAGCTTTCACACACCCATTGCAGGGACCCTTAACCTAAGTTTTCTCTGGTTGGCCTAACTGATCACAACAGGGGTAGCTCTTTTTGCCTTAATCTTTATTAAACATTGCAAACTGTGCACAGGCCATGGCATAATAATTTTCTTTTCAACAGTAACAACAAGAATGATTTTTCTTTATGAGCATAAATAGCAAATATTCTTTTCTTTCCTCCTAAGCAAGATCAAACATGCGAATTTGCAAAAAAAATAACTCTTTAGCTCTTCCCTACACCTATCGAGGTGACAACAAGCATATGAACCCAATAATTCGCTCCTAAGCATTCAAATCCAAATCTAGCCAAGACAAATACTCTACTCATGCAAGACATCTCCTAGAAAAAGTTTAAAACGTCTCCCTTTTTGAGCACTCATGCTTACAACTCATGGAAAGCTTGAAAATTGACAAGAAAGCTTATCCTAGGAAATCATAGTCATCCAAAAATAGCATCCAGAAAACAACCATATGCTCAAATCATAGAAAGCTCAAAACTATAGCCCGAACTCAGATGCTCAAGGGCTCCACAAACATGATAATCCACCCCCAAACTTAAAACATGCATTGTCCTCAATGTATAAGTTAATAAAGCATACATAAGCATGAGAACAAGAAAAAAAAAATGGAAGGGGTGAACAATACTGCCCTGGAATGATGACGTTTTCATGAATGCTTGGCAAAGGCAAGAACACGGGAACTCCTACAAAACAAAAACAACAAAAAGATCAAACACATAAAAGAGAAAAAACATACTAACTTGGGTTGCCTCCCATAAGCGCTTGTTTAACGTCTTTAGCTCGACGTGCTCGTGCAGTCTGTCAAGGCACATAAAAATTCTCGTATTTCTTTGGACCCTTCTTTCTTGAATCAATAAAACTCACTATTGCTAGCAAGCTTACCAGCTTCTCATGGGCCCCTGAAATAGAATTATTTTTGGTATTTTTGACTAAAATAAACATAAAAGGAGAAAGATCAAAATAAAGAGACTCTGACTCTAAAACTGACTCGTGAGAATAGAAAAAGGAATAATCAAAATATGCAAAGGATGGAGAAGATAAAACAGACGAAGGCTTTTCAACCTCAAACTCTACCTCCTGAACTTCCTCTGACACTACAAGCTCATTTTCTTTTTATTCCTCACAACCATGTTCTTGATAGGTGCTCCAACTCTCCAATTCATCCCCACTATTCATGCAACTCACCCCTAACTGCTCATCCTCATCAAGATCGAAAGAACTACGCTCATGAATGGGTGCCAATGAATCATCGGCCACATGACTCACTAGACAACTTATGGAAGTGGATCCAACCTCACTAACTTCCTGTGGAGCTTGAAGTCCTCTAATGATTTCATCAATTTTTAGACTCCTCGCTCTAGACTCCTCAATATAATTTTGAACTATGCTTTCCAAGGAAGAATTTTCATTTAAAGGGGTATAGCTTGAAGATGAAAAATTGGAATATGGTGTTGAGTAAAAAGCCATTCAATTAAAGCAACAATGATAATTAGGCTTCCAATCAAACAATAACCCAACAAGAACAAATGACAAAGACTCAAACAAAAAAGGAAAGAAAAAAATAACAAAGAAAACTAAATAGAAAAGGAAAACAAAAAAAAAAATAACGAAATAAAACAAATAAGTAAAAAAATCAAACAAATAAAGAAAACACTAAAATATGAATGCAACAAATAAGGAAAAAAATGCAATCTATCTACAAAGTAGAAATACACCCTAAATTAAGACCGAACAATTTTTCCACAATATTAATTTAACTAAATATGTCAATCCCCAACAATGGCGCCAAAAACTTTATGTGGACTTTTCCTAACCGCAAGCGCACGAGTCAAGTAATAATATAGTGTTTTCGTGATTAAACGAGTGTCGTCCTCTAGATTGGTTTTCTAGCAAATTAAGTATCGCGAATACTTTTGTTCAATTTTATTTAGGGAGCAAAACTCAATGATAAAGATAAATCTAAAGCTAAGACAAAAAGCATAAAATAAAAGTGGAGACTCAAATGGAAAGATTCTTAGGGAATTGATTTCATTGATTAAGAATGAGGATTGATTAATAGGAATGAATTGACCGTGCAATTATTCTACAAGCCAAGGAAGCTTTTATCACGATTACCTCTCCCGAGTATAATTGATTCTCATGCATATAAACTAACTTGATATCCCTATCTAAGTTCATTAACATGCAAGGCATTATTCGGTTCGGTCCTTGTTATGCTTCTAAAGATATTCCAAATCCCGTCACAAACTTAGAATTTCTACTCTAGTCATGCAATTAAACAAGGTAAGTCTTAGGCCAAATCCTCTCTCCCGAGTTAGATTCAACATTTAAATCATTCAATTAGTGATCAAGTAATTGAAAGCATTAAACACAAAATTGCATGCATAGAATAAAAGCACATTAATACCAAAAATTAATCCAACAAACTTAAACAACTACATCAATCCCTAAGACAAACAACTAGCAATTCATAGTCTTTAAACCATAAACACTAATTGAAAGAAAAGCCATAAAAACTACAAGAGTTAAGGGAAAGAAAAGGAAAAACTCGAATCCGTCGAAACAGGCACGTCCCCGTCACGATCTCCACGTCTTCTCACTTGATTCCCGCTCCTTCGCCTTGCCTTTAGCTCCCACAAAAGGTCTCTAGTCAAAATTAGGGCTAAAATCTAACCAATTGGTCTCCTCAATCCGTAGCTAAAAAGAGGAATATATAGAAAATCTGCGGGTAGCGTCGCGACGCTGTGTACATAGCGTCTCGACGCTGTCTCTGTTGCCGCCCAATTCAGAAAAGGAAAGGCAGCGTCGAGACGCTCCAAGAGCAGCGTCCCGACGCTGGCCTACGGATGGCTCTCTTTTGACTTCTTCTTGGTTGAATCTTTTCCGTTCTTTAGCCAATTTTCATGTCCCGAACACGTATTTAGCTCCAATTTCTCGATTTAACTCCGAAAGATGATTCCTACAAAAAGAACATAAAAATGCATAATTTTGGTCAATTAAATATAAAAGACTACCTTAATTAATTAGGGAAACATAGCTAGCTATGCTCGCTATCAGCAATCGGGTCCTCTCAAAACTCCCAAGCAATTGGGTCTTTCGGGCCCACTTATATACTAGGGGGCATCACGCTAAATATTACCGTGATGCCCTTGGGGCCGCTTAAATAGTGGGACCCACCTATGCATACGTGGACCAATGAGGTTGCGCCGTTTAAAATACGAATAGGGTCGGATGCTATCCCAATCCAGGCCCATATTCTTACGAGATAGAATGGGCCTATCCTATACATTACGGCCCAATCTGAGTTTCGCGTCTGGTTATTGTAATTTTCACCAACGGCCTGGATGAATGCACCTGTCCTTTTTATGTAGTTCATAATGTCTTGTCAACATTAACTTTACCCTCGCCTTTACTAAACAGATATGTCAGAATTGTCGTAATCATGTCTTCCACCTATGGAGATATTAGCTCAAAGAGTAGGATCCATTTACCTAAATCGAACACAACAGATAAATTATTTCATCGGCAGTAATCATTAGGTATCCAGCAGCGAAACCGACATAGCTATATAGCAATCAGACCTCTGAACAAAACAATATGAATTAATTTATTAAACGTTCGGCCGCGCAGCGGTGTAATTGGAAACATCGTCAATGGTACATTCAAATTTCTAATTTACGATTCTCAGCAAAAGAATTAAAAAGTTCTTACCTTCAAATGAGTAAAAGTGTCAGTGCACGCCTTATGGATTGGTAAGCAATTCGTTTTCACTTTGGCTAGCTATGAACAAAGCTGAGGAAGCCAGAGGCCTATGTATAGACATTGGTAATTATCATGTGCGTTTCTTACTGTTCGTAGCAATCCTCTCCAAGTTTTAGAGAGAGAATGAAATATGAGAAAAAAGACGCTCTCCGTATAGAGGCAATCGGGTCCTCTCAAAACTCCCAAGCAATTGGGTCTTTCGGGTCCACTTATATACTAGGGGGCATCACGCTTAATATTACCGTGATGCCCTTGGGGCCTCTTAAATAGTGGGACCCACCTATGCATACGTGGATGAATGAGGTTGCGCCGTTTAAAATACGAATAGGGTCGGATGCTATCCCAATCCAGGCCCATATTCTTACGAGATAGAATGGGCCTATCCAATACATTACGGCCCAATCTGAGTTCCGCGTCTGGTTATTGTAATTTTCACCAACGGCCTGGATGAATGCACCTGTCCTTTTTATGTAGTTCATAATGTCTTGTCAACATTAACTTTATCCTCGCCTTTACTAAACCTGATATGTCAGAATTGTCGTAATCATGTCTTCCACCTATGGAGATATTAGCTCGAAGAGTAGGATCCATTTACCTGAATCGAACACAACAGATAAATTATTTCATCGGCAGTAATCATTAGGTATCCAGCAGCGAAACCGACATAACTATATAGCAATCAGACCTCTGAACAAAAAAATATGAATTAATTTATTAAACGTTTGGCTGCGCAGCGGTATAATTGGAAACATCGTTCACGGTACATTAAAATCTCGAATTTACGATTCTCAGCAAACGAATTAAAAAGTTCTTACCTTCAAATGAGTAAAAGAGTCAGTGCAAGCCTTATGGATAGGTAAGCTATTCGTGTTCACTTTGGCTAGCTATGAACAAAGTTGAGGAAGCTAGAGGACTATGTATAGACATTGGTAATTATCATGTGCGTTTCTTACTCTTCGTAGCAATCCTCTCCAAGTTTTAGAGAGAGAATGAAATATGAGGAGAGAGACGCTCTCCGTACAGAGGCAATCGGGTCCTCTCAAAACTCCCAAGCAATTGGGTCTTTCGGGTCCACTTATATACTAGGGGGCATCACGCTTAATATTACCGTGATGCCCTTGGGGCCTCTTAAATAGTGGGACCCACCTATGCATACGTGGATGAATGAGGTTGCGCCGTTTAAAATACGAATAGGGTCGGATGCTATCCCAATCCAGGCCCATATTCTTACGAGATAGAATGGGCCTATCCTATACATTACGGCCCAATCTGAGTTCCGCGTTTGGTTATTGTAATTTTCACCAACGGCCTGGATGAATGCACCTGTCCTTTTTATGTAGTTCATAATGTCTTGTCAACATTAACTTTACCCTCGCCTTTACTAAACAGATATGTCAGAATTGTCGTAATCATGTCTTCCACCTATGGAGATATTAGCTCGAAGAGTAGGATCCATTTACCTAAATCGAACACAACAGATAAATTATTTCATCGGCAGTAATCATTAGGTATCCAGCAGCGAAACCGACATAACTATATAGCAATCAGACCTCGAAACAAAACAATATGAATTAATTTATTAAACGTTCGGTCGCGCAGCGGTATAATTGGAAACATCGTCCACGATACATCCAAATTTCGAATTTACGATTCTCAGCAAATGAATTAAAAAGTTCTTACCTTCAAATGAGTAAAAGTGTCAGTGCACGCCTTATGGATTGGTAAGCAATTCGTTTTCAATTTGGCTAGCTATGAACAAAGCTGAGGAAGCCCAAGTCCTATGTATAGACATTGGTAATTATCATGTGCGTTTCTTACTGTTCGTAGCAATCATCTCCAAGTTTTAGAGAGACAATGAAATATGAGGAGAGAGACGCTCTCCGTACAGAGGCAATCGGGTCCTCTCAAAACTCCCAAGCAATTAGGTCTTTCGGGTCCACTTATATACTAGGGGGCATCACGCTTAATATTACCGTGATGCCCTTGGGGCCGCTTAAATAGTGGGACCCACCTATGCATACGTTGACCAATGAGGTTGCGCCGTTTAAAATACAAATAGGGTCGGTTGCTATCCCAATCCAAGCCCATATTCTTACGAGATGGAATGGGCCTATCTTATACATTACGGCCTAGTCTGAGTTTCGCGTCTTGTTATTGTAATTTTCACCAATGGCTTGGATGAATGCACCTGTCCTTTTTATGTAGTTCATAATGTCTTGTCAACATTAACTTTATCCTCGCCTTTACTAAACTTGATATGTCAGAATTGTCGGTATCAAAACCTTGAAACGCGCTATAAAGTTGAACGTCTCAACGCCAAAAAAGGTGCAGTTGCTTTATTCACAACCTTTAGCAAGTCTATGTGTCTGGTCTTAAAAGGATGGAGACTATACGTCCATCAAAAGTAGCCGGAGGGGAATTTGCACGTCGGAAGACAACATATGATCGACGTCGTCCACAATACCGTTTACCCGTTCGAAGAGCGTTATATCGCGATGTGGATAGGGAGAGGCTTCGCCCTGCTAGACTTCAGGAAATCCACTCTGGTGACGTGATGATCGTATACAACAACTGTAGTATCAGCCGATATATACAATGTCCTCGTAAGGACCATGGTATCACCGTCCGACGGAGAGACTACATTCGTATTCGGCAGATTGGAATATATGGCCGCATTAAGGTAAATTTAGCTCATATCGAAGGCGCGATGGATACTGGATTATCCAATATCACTGGCGTGTTCACACTGGCCCTTCTTCGTGATAAGACCCCGTATCTGCCTACCGGTGTCGAATTACTGCCAGATTTCAAGCAACTGTTTGGTTCGTTAGAATCCAGTTACGGGAAATTAACAGTGTTACCCAGACATGATGGCCGATATTGTATTGAACGTGTATGGCAGAAGAACATCTGCGTCGATCGGAAGTCTTTCGAGTTTCCGGTTAAGATGGTTCGCCAGTATTATAATCGACGCTATGCTATTTGGACTTTGTTCAAAGACACAGGCGATTTACACGGTGGCGGGAACTATCGAAACGTTTCAAAGAATGGCTTTTTTGTTTGCTATACATGGGTGTCAGAATCGACATCGCTATGCAATTTGTATCTTGACACTGAAATAGTCTTCTATGGGTGAAACGTAGTTATAATAATATTTAATGTTCTAATAACTAAGATAATCAATTTCATATAATATATTAAATCACCGCTAAGTAGCCATTACAAACAACCGGTGCTTAACATTATTGCAAAAAATTTTTTACAGATTTGAACTGGACGCTTTATCTGTGTTCTTTATCATACATTTATTAACCGTAGCCTCCACAATCTGAGCTAATCGCTGCTCGGTCAGTTCGCTATTCCCGATTTCAGACACTGAATCCCCAGGATTTATCGCCGCATCGTCTGGACGGTGAAGATGTCTGTATGGGTGTTCATTATCCACGCTTCTTCGTGAACACATGGAGCCAACCATCGATCGCGAACCCATGATTCGCCTTGTAATAGATTGATACGCTGTGACATAGCCCTTGTCATACTTCTGTTGTCATCTAATATGGGTCGTCTCATATGGGCAGGTTTTGACACCGACAAGAAATCAACATCATCTGGTTTAAAATCTGGGGACATTATTTTTATGGTTGGCGATTTGAATGAAACGTTCGTAGAATGTTTGGTTGTCTATAGCCTCAGTTTCGCCTTTATCATTGTGAAACTGGTATCAACATGTACATTAGTGTCTTCAACTCTATATAACAGCTCCCATTGTGATTCGCCGGACATGGAAAAGAACGATGACGAGTAATAGTGTAGGTCGACGTTACAACTTATGGGAAACGTGAACGATGCTTGTTTCGCATCGTCCATAGTCAGTCTTTTGTCTAAAATCTCTACAATGACTGTTCCCTTCGAATTAAAGGGTACTTGATTGCGGTATTCAATAACGCAATGGTCTATTTTCATACATCGTCTCTGTAATCTTGCGATGGCAGTATCAAACGCAGAACGAAATTCTAGTCGAATTTTGTTCGATTCATGCGTGAGCCTGTATTCGTTGCGCTTTGTCTCGATGTAATCATGTCTTCCACCTATGGAGATATTAGCTCGAAGAGTAGGATCCATTTACCTAAATCGAACACAACAGATAAATTATTTCATCGCCAGTAATCATTATGTTATCCAGCAGCGAAACCGACATAACTATATATCAATCAGACCTCTGAACAAAACAATATCAATTAATTTATTAAACGCTCGGCCGCGCAGCAGTATAATTGGAAACATCATCCACAGTACATTCAAATTTCGAATTTACGATTCTCAGCAAACGAATTAAAAAGTTCTTACCTTCAAATGAGTAAAAGTGTCCGTGCACGCCTGGTGGATTGGTAAGCAATTCGTTTTCACTTTGGCTAGCTATGAACAAAGCTGAGGAAGCCCAAGGCCTATGTATACACATTGGTAATTATCATGTGCGTTCTTACTGTTCGTAGCAATCCTCTCCAAGTTTTAGAGAGAGAATGAAATATGAGGAGAGAGACGCTCTCCGTACAGAGGCAATCGGGTCCTCTCAAAACTCCCAAGCAATTGGGTCTTTCGGGTCCACTTATATACTAGGGGGCATCACGCTTAATATTACCGTGATGCCCTTGGGGCCGCTTAAATAGTGGGACTCACATATGCATACGTGGACCAATGAGGTTGCACCATTTAAAATACGAATAGGGTCGGATGCTATCCCAATCCAGGCCCATATTCTTACGAGATAGAATGGGCCTATCTTATACATTACGGCCCAGTTTGAGTTCCGCGTCTTGTTATTGTAATTTTCACCAACGGCCTGGATGAATGCACCTGTCCTTTTTATGTAGTTCATAATGTCTTGTCAACATTAACTTTATCCTCGCCTTTACTAAACCTGATATGTCAAAATTGTCGGTATCAAAACCTTGAAACGTGCTATAAAGTTGAACGTCTCAACGTTAAAAAAGGTGCAGTTGTTGTATTCACAACCTTTAGCAAGTCTATGTGTCTGGTCTTAAAAGGATGGAGACTATACGTCGATCAAAAGTAGCCAGAGGGGAATATGCACGTCGGAAGACAACATATGATCGACGTCGTCCACAATACCGTTTACCCGTTAGAAGAGCGTTATATCGCGATGTGCATAGGGAGAGGCTTCGCCTTGCTAGACTTCACGAAATCCACTCTGGTGACACGATGATCGTATACAACAACTTTAGTATCAGCCGATATATACAATGTCCTCGTAAGAACCATGGTATCACCGTCCGACGGAGAGACTACATTCGTATTCGGCAGATTGGAATATATGGCCGCATTAAGGTAAATTTAGCTCAAATCGAAGGCGCGATGGATACTGGAATATCCAATATCACTGGCGTGTTCACACTGGCCCTTCTTCGTGATAAGACCCCGTATCTGCCTACCGGTGTCGAATTACTGCCAGATTTCAAGGAACTGTTTGGATCGTTAGAATCCAGTTACGGGAAATTAATAGTGTTGCCCAAACATGATGGCCGATATTGTATTGAACGTGTATGGCAGAAGAACATCTGTGTCGATCGGAAGTCTTTCGAGTTTCCGGTTAAGATGGTTCGCCAGTATTATAATCGACGCTATGCTTTTTGTTTGCTATACATGGGTCTCAGAATCGACATCGCTATGCAATTTGTATCTTGACACTGAAATGGTCTTCTATGGGTGAAACGTAGTTATAATAATATTTAATGTTCTAATAACTAAGATAATCAATTTCATATAATATATTAAATCACCGCTAAGTAGCCATTACAAACAACCGGTGCTTAACATTATTGCAAAAAAATTTTTACAGATTTGAACTTGACGCTTTATCTGTGTTCTTTATCATACATTTATTAACCGTAGCCTCCACAATCTGAGCTAATCGCTGCTCGGTCAGTTCGCTATTCCCGATTTCAGACACTGAATCCCCAGGATTTATCGCCGCATCGTCTAGACGGTGAAGATGTCTGTATGGGTGTTCATTATCCACGCTTCTTCGTGAACACATGGAGCCAACCATCTGAAGGAGTGAAGAACACTCGAGCGGAAGCGTAAGCGGATCTTGGGCCTTGATTTTCATTAATTTCTAAGATTGAAGCATGTTGAAAACAAGAACGAAAAACAGAGCGTTATGAACTTACCTCTTTTAACTCCGAATTCAAGCTTGTCGTTGGATGTTTCTCATCACGAACTTGACATGGACGACCACCAAGATCTTCCCCGCTATTCTCCAGCCTTAGAACAGGCTTGTGGGAACCCGAGCATGATTAATTTGAGAAAGGGAGATATGGGTTTTATGCTTGAATGCCATGGTTTTGAGAGAGTTTTTTTTTTTTTTTTATCCTTTTGCATGTCACTTGCTGTATATCTCCATCAACAACTCCTACCTTTCTCCACCTCTTAACTGATATATATATGAAGGTTTATGGACTATTTGTGTTTACCACAAATTGACAGCAAGAGGATTAAAGGCTTACTCATGGGAGAGGTGGCAAGATTTTGATTTTTTCTTGAAATTCAATTCAAAATTGATTTTTCAATTTTATGAAAAATTCCATTAACTTTAAACAATTTTCAATTTCTTTTAAAGTTAATCAAAAAAATCTTTACCTAAATTAATTAAACAAAATTTAATTAATTATACATTTGTTTTACTTTTAATATCAAAATATTAAATTAATATAAACAAATACATCATACCCGAACCTTCTTAAAATTCCAAAAACTTTGAATCACAATTCAAATTTAAACCGACCATGTATCAAATACATTTTCAAATATTTAAATCATATTTAAATATTTCTAACTCTCTTATAGTTTAATTCAAAGATTAAACTAAAACACGTTAAGTATATCGTATATAGTTAACGTTAACTCCCTAATTCAAGTTTGAACGTACTTCAAATCCTTTCATCATTCTGTTCTAAGGTTAGATCCGATTGAGCTAACAGGGGGACCTAATGGACCTACAGATCATGGGCTCCAACGATCCGAGATTAACCAGTTGAACTCTTTCAATCCAAGTTAACCAACATTCGTTAACTAACGGGACACTCCACTATAGCCCGTAGCTGAACTCCCCTCACTGTAGATATATTTTTGTCCACCCGATATAACCGTGATTAGTAATTCAATCCTTCACAAGTTGTTCGTAACTATAGTAAGGTCAAAAGTCCGTTTTACCCCTATAGCACTTCTTGTTCCTTAAGCCTTCAACTGAGTCCCTATTGAACAATTGGTTTGTGGTCCAACCACTAAACCTAAAACCTCTCGGGCCAATGAGAGGGCGGCGCGCCTTTGTTCACGTCCCGGAGTCAGCACTTAAGGGAACAACCTTTCTACTATCCCTAAAGACGGATAGGAGTGAATTCCATCTTGCAGGAATATGTCCCCAGCTATCTATCCGGTCTTATCCCCAAAGTGGCAGGTTTACTGAGCGGCGCTTTATGGGCCACTCTCACCTATGCAAATCAAAGGATAATCCTGAATAAACAGGAGTTCATAGTTAGCTCAGGATTAAGATCGAGTTACCTAGGTCATCACTTTGAAATAGTCAGTTTCACAGTAAACGGCGTTATAAAGTGAAGGTGACTTATTTCACGGTCCGGTCTTATACAAACTTCTTTTGCATAGGACGCCCCCACTCACATGTCTCTACACGAACGGTTTAGGATCACATCGTTTGTATTAAAACAAAGTGGGCCTCGTCACATAGTTTTTCCTAGGATAAGATACCCAGTCTTATCCCTATACTATAGACCATTTTAGGCTATGTACTTGAACCTGATCCACTTATATGTCACTACACAAAGTTCAAGCATTCATCTCATAGTGAGGGATTCTAGTTTTATTGGATTTGGGTTAATAAAAACATAGTTAAACAGATCTTTCGACAACCATAATAAAAACTATTCTAATAAGTTTTATATATAACTTTGTTACATTTACTATCCACGAGTTTTAGGACATAAACCCCAACAAACTCCCACTTTGACTAAAACTCTAGTGGGTTGTTCAACTCGTAGACCTAGCCATCTAGATTTCCCTCGAACACTTTTAGCCATGAGGGCCTTCGTAAATGTTTCAGCAATATTTTATTCTTGAGGATCTTCTCATGACAATCACATCCCCTTAACTCATTAATCTCCTAGATGAGATGTAAGTTCCTGTTCTATACACTGCCTCATATTTGGAACAACTTTCCAAATGAACTTCCTAAGTCTTACAGACTCTTGAATTTGCTTTATAAGTAGCAACTTATATGGCCTTCAAGATAAAGTCTATGATACATCCTTACTCGATGCTATGCCAACATATAGATCCCTGTTAAGGGTGAAATCTGATGTCGATGTGGATTTCCATGAATCCTGATCGGTGTGCTAATCAGAATTAGTGTATCCTGTAAGGATCAGATCCTCAAACCCATACACGAGCCTATAAGCCCTCGTTCTCCCAAGATACTTGAGGATATTTGTACTGTAGTCCAACGGCCTTACTCTGGACTAAATTGGTATCTACTGACAATCCCTACTGCATACCTTATGCTAAGCCTGACAATTGATCGTCTAGGCACGGGAATTTCGTCTCAAGTTCTCAACCTATTGAGGCGTCTCAGGACACTACTCCTGTGACAAATGAATTCCATGTTTGAAAGGTAAACAACCCTTCTCGGAATTTTAATCTTATATCTAGCCAACAATTTTGTCCATATAAGATACCTGAGACAGAGCTAGCGATCTTTGTTCTTTTGATTCCAAATAGGTTGGATTCTAAGAACATACCGAGCCTCTCCAAATACATTATTTGGAACTAGGCTGCTAGCTCACTTTTAAATGTGAGTATTGATAACCTAAATCATTCCTAATGAATAGGATATCAAACAATACTAAACTAAGAAAGCTATAAACTATTTATAATTTTGCTGCCGACACAAGGCTTACAATAATATGATCAAAACCATAAGTTTTAATCAAACATTAAATCTTACTTTCCAAGATCGAAACCTTAGTTCAATCCATAAATGGATCGGTTAAGGTTGCAAACCTTTTACTTTAGATCTTGGATTATGAACTTCTTTTGGTCTATACCAAAAATGAATTGAAATATACGTATTCTATTCCCAGGTTCATAGTTTTGACTTAATTGTCCTTATCCATGTCATTCATTACCTCGTTAAAGGTCAATGAATCCTCGATATTGTCATCAGGCATGACAATGGGAGTTTCAGTTAAACTCACACAGTTTTTCATTAGGTTGTTTAACAACCCTCCTACTGCATTGAGGCTCTCTCAACAATTGAGAAGGACAGGATTAACTTAAAGTGTCAGTTTGATCAACAACCCTTTGTTGAAGAACCAGTTTGATCAACAACTCTTTGTTGAAACAAATCTTATCAACAACTCTTTTGTTGATATATTTATAGTTTTACATATAATTTACTTAACACCCTTTTAGTTCGTGGTTGTGATTTCTAACGTGACCTTCTTTTAAGAAAGTAACATTTGTCCATACAAATACTTTCTTTTAAACAAAGAAGTATCCATAACTCGTTTCTATGGAATAACCTATAGATAGGCACAATTTTGAATGAGGTTCTATATCCTTCGGGATTATCTCAAATGAGGATATCCCTAAGTTATGAAACAACAAAAACACATTTTATGCTTTTCAGAGTTCAAATAATGTTTCAGAAACATTCTTTTGAAAGAACCATATTCGTATTTTAAATTGCAGTCAATACTACATATCCCAAAACGAGTTTAGGCAACTCATTATCTAATGAACCATGTCAAACAAGGTTCTATTTCTCCTTACCGATACACCACTCTTCTATGATGTACTAGGTATTGAGAGTTTAGGACATAATTCCATGTTCTATCAAATAGACGTGTAATTTCAAGTCCATATACTCTCTACTTTGATCCCATCGAAGTGTCGTTTTTATTTTACCTAACTCAGATCTTATCCTCAGTGTTATACTATCTGAACTTCAAGAGTTCAGATGACACATTAGGTAAACATAGAGCACCTTGAATAATCATCAACGAAACAAATGAATTATTCATTCCTATTCGAGTATTAACATTCAAAATGTATTTGCTCTGAGGTTTCTTTTGCACGAAAACCTTTTACTTGAAAAAGGTCATTAAGTCAGTCTATTTTTAAGGTATGACTTATAGGGAAGTAATGAGTCGCCTTATAACCTGTTTAGAAGTTCATTTTAGACCAGTTTTCAATCCAATTGAAATTTAATTCAGTCTAACCTCAAGTGCAAAAGATAGGTGCTTTGGAAAAACATGTCACCTTTTCTTTTGAGTCTCAGCGGTTTAAATAGCTCATAATTAAAAGTCGCTCTGGACTCTATTGGTCTTAAAATGTAAATGTTATTCTTTATGTTTGCAGAGCAAATATTGGCATCCTTTTTTATATGAACGGTTCATACATAAAAGGTAATATAATAGCCTTGTTCTAGAAAACAAGATATTGAAATCAAATTTTCTTTTAATTTTAGGAACAATATGTATCGTTCCTTGAAAGAATAATTCTATGTCTCCCACTGCCTTAGCCGAGATGAACTCTTCTATTCAAAGTCTAAGAGTTATCTTAACTAGTTTGCAACTAGTGCTAGGAGATTATTTCTTGAAAAGAACATACGTGATTTAGTGGGTCCTGAACCGAATATCCAGATTGAATCACTATTCCCACTAAGCACGTTTTCAAGACGAATAAATCATATTTCTAGTCTTGAATCATGTTCTTTTGGTCAGGCAATTTTCTATGTTATTATGATCATTGCGAGAATGAAATAGATATAACATCTTGAGGACATATTACATTTTAAGACTGTTTACGAATCACTTACCACGATATGGTGTATAAGGTTTGTTTAGTAGTATATTTCTATACCAATGACGAATTTGGCGTAAGAGACATTTTATAAAACATATACCTATTGCTGAAAATAAACAAATAAACTTTAAATGGGTTGTCTTAAAAGTTTTAACCCTTTTTCTAATCCAATGAATTCAGCAAAAGCAATTACACGCCCTATATTCATAATTCTTTTGCTACGGTACTTCAGAGGTTCAGAGTAACTGCCACCGAGGGGTGGTCAGCTAGTCCTCCTTTGAACTGAGACATTCTCAACTAAACGTTAACACCATAATCGCTCATATCTTGTTATTTCGTTTAGTTACCGTTGTTTGGTCAAGAGTAAGCTAACCATTAGTTTTATCTTGTAAGTGTGACCCTCCATTTTTTTTTAGATCTCAGAGAGCGGTCCCAACAATGCTACCGAATGGAAAAGCTAATGTTGGGAACGACCCTAAGAAATCCTTTATCCTTATGGGGTGTTCACTGTGCTACAATCTCTATGTTACAACCCTCCGAATGGTGTAGCAGCTCCAGGGCGTGCTTAGCAGGCGAACATAGAGATCTCGCGATGTAAACCAATGGAGGAGACCGTAGGATGCGTTGACACGCTTCCTTCTCCCACTTACTATAAATACTTTCTCCATTCACCTTGATATTGATTTATGCCATCACCTTCCGAATGGAATGGTTACGTTAGTAAGTAACAAGAGGCTATGCATAAATCTCACGGTGTGAACTTTAGGGAGAAGCGTGAGAAGAAAAAGGTTTTGTTTTCATATAAATACTTTCTCTGTTCACTTTGATGTTGATTTATGCAATCACCCTCCGAATGGAATGGTTACGTTAGAAAGTAACAAAGAGCTATGCATAAATCTCATCGTATGAACTCTATGGAGAACTTGAGAAGAAAACGATTTTTCATAGACCTTTTTCCTCCCACTAAGTATTTTAACAATTAGGGCCTTTTACTTAGGTAAATCCTGGCTAAACGAATTTATCTAAGTTAATGCCTTATAGATAACTATTTTAAATAAGGTCTTTATTCTAATGTCTAGGCGAATTAAACTTTTTTAATTTCCTGGCGACATTGCATACTAATAAGACTATGGTTAATTCAACTCAGGTACCGGATTACCGGGAGAGTTCCCTTATAACCAACGTTTTATATCCTACTTATCGAATTTTAATTCTATTAAAACCTTTAAGCAGGAAGCTCTTCTAATCCTATTAGAAAGGCGTGATCTTAGGTCTAATCAATTTTAAACGTTTTAAAATTAATACGTGCTACCTAAGATCCTATGTTAGCATGCAATTCTTTGTTATAGGTTTGACGGTTTCTATTCATTAACCTTATAACTATTTATAACTTTTAATGAATTAATCCTATAACATGCTTCTAATGGTGATGAAAGCATATAACAATCATAATTCAATAAATAAATCACCATTCAAAAAGCTTAAACGATTTGAAACAACCTATGTTTAGGTGATATCCAACGACATAACTATTACGCTATGATGTCTAGGTGATAAAGCCTCACATCTCTTCACGCATGCTCATAAAACCGGGTTAACCTAACTCAAGTACCGGCTAGATGGCCAGGTAGGAGGTGTTCCGTAAACCGTCATCTTAAATACCTCCAGCCTTAGATAGCATCTCGCCGGGTGAGTTCACTTGTAACCTTAGCTTTACAAGATATCGACCTATTCTATGCGAATCATTCGAAATTGGATTTCGTTAACCCTAAGTGAGCATGCATTTATCTTGTTATAGGTTTTAACGTCTATCTCAATTTTTTATAACACTTTATAATATAGACAACCTATAACATTCATCTATGCTAAGGTGGTTTCATGCTGCATGCTCATTCGTTTTTCGTTTATTAATACAACGCTTATATTAAAACATCCATAAACGAAAAATTAAAACAAGCAACATGCATCTAATACGAAACCTAACATGCATTCATTTTATTATAGCCCTTATAATTATTTACTAATGCATGAACATGCTTTCCTATGGTGGGATTTTAAATCTATATGGCATACATTATGCATATTTAATTCTAATTTAATTATAACATACATTCCTAATGCATAAATAATTAAATACACTAAAGCGGACCAGTTTTGGCATCTAAACACAATCAAACCAAGCTAAATTATTACATTAATAATTAAATAAAATAGAGAACCGCTTCGAACAGCTCCCGAACCGGCCCCGAACACCTCGAACCAGCTTGAACCTTCCATAAAACGCTTGAACCGGACCAATGGGCTTCAAAATTGGCTTGAACCGGCTTGAACCAACCGAACCGGACCGGAAAATAAACCCCTAAACCGAACCACTGCCAAAATTCAAACCTTTTGAATTTTGGCGGTAGCGTCGAGACGCTGTTCATACAGCAGCCCAGAAAACGCAGTTTTCTGGTGCTCTGTTTTCGGCAGCTTGAACACTTCGTCTTCTTCGATCGATTACAGCCTAAATACAACTCTAAAACTTCCCAAATTGATACAGACTCTAGCCAAGACATTAATGCCCATATACATGTAGGCAATTACAAATTTAATCAACGAATTAAAGGATAAATTGATGCCAAAACCGAGTTCATCCACTTTAGCAACCAAAACAGATTCAACAATTGAAATTCACCCACCAAACTCAAATTAATGGAAATCAAGTGCCCAAACCATGCTCTGATACCAATTGAAGGAGTGAAGAACACTCGAGCAGAAGCGTAAGCGGATATTGGGCCTTGATTTTCATTAATTTCTAAGATTGAAGCATGTTGAAAACAAGAACGAAAAACAGAGCGTTATGAACTTACCTCTTTTAACTCCGAATTCAAGCTTGTCGTTGGATGTTTCTCATCACGAACTTGACATGGACGACCACCAAGATCTTCCCCGCTATTCTCCGGCCTTAGAACGGGCTTGTGAGAACTCGAGCATGATGAATTTGAGAAAGGGAGATATGGGTTTTATGCTTGAATGCCATGGTTTTGAGAGAGTTTTTTTTTTTTTTTTATCCTTTTGCATGTCACTTGCTGTATATCTCCATCAACAACTCCTACCTTTCTCCACCTCTTAACTCATATATGTATGAAGGTTTATGGACTATTTGTGTTTACCACAAATTGACAGCAAGAGGATTAAAGGCTTACTCATGGGAGAGGTGGCAAGATTTTGATTTTTTCTTGAAATTCAATTCAAAATTGATTTTTCAATTTTATGAAAAATTCCATTAACTTTAAACAATTTTCAATTTCTTTTAAAGTTAATCAAAAAATCTTTACCTAAATTAATTAAACAAAATTTAATTAATTATATATTTGTTTTAATTTTAATATAAAAATATTAAATTAATATAAACAAATACATCATACCCGAACCTTCTTAAAATTCCAAAAACTTTGAATCACAATTCAAATTTAAACCGACCATGTATCAAATACATTTTCAAATATTTAAATCATATTTAAATATTTCTAACTCTCTTATAGTTTAATTCAAAGATTAAACTAAAACACGTTAAGTATATCGTATATAGTTAACGTTAACTCCCTAATTCAAGTTTGAACGTACTTCAAATCCTTTCATCATTCTGTTCTAAGGTTAGATCCGATTGAGCTAGCAGGGGGACCTAATGGACCTACAGATCATGGGCTCCAACGATCCGAGATTAACCGGTTGAACTCTTTCAATCAAAGTTAACCAACATTCGTTAACTAACGGGACACTCCACTATAGCCCGTAGCTGAACTCCCCTCACTGTAGATATATTTTTGTCCACCCGATATAACCGTGATTAGTAATTCAATCCTTCACAAGTTGTTCGTAACTATAGTAAGGTCAAAAGTCCGTTTTACCCCTATAGCACTTCTTGTTCCTTAAGCCTTCAACTGAGTCCCTATTGAACAATTGGTTTGTGGTCCAACCACTAAACCTAAAACCTCTCGGGCCAATGAGAGGGCGGCGCGCCTTTGTTCACGTCCCGGAGTCAGCACTTAAGGGAACAACCTTTCTACTATCCCTAAAGACGGATAGGAGTGAATTCCATCTTGCAGGACTATGTCCCCAGCTATCTATCCGGTCTTATCCCCAAAGTGGCAGGTTTATTGAGCGGCGCTTTATGGGCCACTCTCACCTATGCAAATCAAAGGATAATCCCGAATAAACAGGAGTTCATAGTTAGCTCAGGATTAAGATCGAGTTACCTAGGTCATCACTTTGAAATAGTCAGTTTCACAGTAAACGGCGTTATAAAGTGAAAGTGACTTATTTCACGGTCCGGTCTTATACAAACTTCTTTTGCATAGGACGCCCCCACTCACATGTCTCTACACGAACGATTTAGGATCACATCGTTTGTATTAAAACAAAGTGGGCCTCGTCACATAGTTTTTCCTAGGATAAGATACCCAGTCTTATCCCTATACTATAGACAATTTTAGGCTATGTACTTGAACCTGATCCACTTATATGTCACTACACAAAGTTCAAGCATTCATCTCATAGCCAAGGATTCTAGTTTTATTAGATTTGGGTTAATAAAAACATAGTTAAACAGATCTTTCGACAACCATAATAAAAACTATTCTAATAAGTTTTATATATAACTTTGTTACATTTACTATCCACGAGTTTTAGGACATAAACCCCAACACCATCGATCGTGAAGCCCATGATTCGCCTGGTAATAGATTGATACGCTGTGACATAGCCCTTGTCATACTTCTGTTGTCATCTAATATGGGTCGTCTGATATGGGCAGGTTTTGATACCGACCAGAAATCAACATCATCTGGTTTAAAATCTGGGGACATTATTTTTATGGTTGGCGATTTGAATGAAACGTTCGTAGAATGTTTGGCTGTCGATAGCTTCAGTTTCGCCTTTATCATTGCGAAACTGGTATCAACATGTACATTAGTGTCTTCAACTCTATATAACAGCTCCCATGGTCATTCGTCGGACATGGAAAAGAATGATGACGAATAATAGTGTAGGTCGACGTTACAACTTATGGGAAACGTGAACGATGCTTGTTTCGCATCGTCCATAGTCAGTCTTTTTTCTAAACTCACTACAATGACTGTTCCCTTCGAATTAAAGGGTACTTAATTGCGGTATTCAATAACGCAATGGTCTATTTTCATACATCGTCTCTGTAATCTTGCGATGGCAGTATCAAACGCAGAAGGGAATTCTAGTCGAATGTTGTTCGATTCATGCGTGAGCCTGTATTCGTTGCGCTTTGTCTCGATGTAATCATGTCTTCCACCTATGGAGATATTAGCTCGAAGAGTAGGATCCATTTACCTAAATCGAACACAAGAAATAAATTATTTCATCGCCAGTAATCATTAGGTTATCCAGCAGCGAAACCGACATAACTACATATCAATCAGACCTCTGAACAAAACAATATGAATTAATTTATTAAACGCTCGGCCGCGCAGCGGTATAATTGGAAACATCGTCCACGGTACATTCAAAGTTCGAATTTACGATTCTCAGCAAACAAATTAAAAAGTTCTTACCTTCAAATGAGTAAAACTGTCCGTGCACGCCTGGTGGATTGGTAAGCAATTCGTTTTCACTTTGGCTAGATATGAACAAAGCTGAGGAAGCCCAAGGCCTATTTATACACATTGGTAATTATCATGTGCGTTCTTACGGTTCGTAGCAATCCTCTCCAAGTTTTAGAGAGAGAATAAAATATGAGGAGAGAGACGCTCTTCGTACAGAGGCAATCGGGTCCTCTCAAAACTCCCAAGCAATTGGGTCTTTCGGGTCCACTTATATACTAGGGGGCATCACGCTTAATATTACCGTGATGCCCTTGGGGCCGCTTAAATAGTGGGACCCACATATGCATACGTGGACCAATGAGGTTGCGCCATTTAAAATACGAAAAGGGTCGGATGCTATCCCAATCCAGGCCCATATTCTTACGAGATTGAATGGGCCTATCTTATACATTACGGCCTAGTCTGAGTTCCGCGTCTTGTTATTGTAATTTTCACCAACGGCCTTGATGAATGCACCTGTCCTTTTTATGTAGTTCATAATGTCTTGTCAACATTAACTTTATCCTCGCCTTTACTAAACCTGATATGTAAGAATTGTCGGTATCAAAACCTTGAAACGCGCTATAAAGTTGAACGTCTCAACGCTAAAAAAGGTGCAGTTGCTGTATTCACAACCTTTAGCAAGTCTATGTGTCTGGTCTTAAAAGGATGGAGACTATACGTCGATCAAAAGTAGCCGGAGGGGAATATGCACGTCGGAAGACAACATATGATCGACGTCGTCCACAATACCATTTACCCGTTCGAAGAGCGTTATATCGCGATGTGGATAGGGAGAGGCTTCGCCTTGCTAGACTTCACGAAATCCACTCTGGTGACGCGATGATCGTATACAACAACTGTAGTATCAGCCGATATATACAATGTCCTCGTAAGGACCATGGTATCACCGTCCGACGGAGAGACTACATTCGTATTCGGCAGATTGGAATATATGGCCGCATTAAGGTAAATTTAGCTCATATCGAAGGCGCGATGGATACTGGAATATCCAATATCACTGGCGTGTTCACACTGGCCCTTCTTCGTGATAAGACCCCGTATCTGCCTACCGGTGTCGAATTACTGCCAGATTTCAAGGAACTGTTTTGATCGTTAGAATCCAGTTACGGGAAATTAACAGTGTTGCCCAAACATGATGGCCGATATTGTATTGAACGTGTATGGCAGAAGAACATCTGTGTCGATCGGAAGTCTTTCGAGTTTCCGGTTAAGATGGTTCGCTAGTATTATAATCGACGCTATGCTATTTGGACTTCGTTCAAAGACACAGGCGATTTACACGGTGGCGGGAACTATCGAAACGTTTCAAAGAATGCCTTTTTCGTTTGCTATACATGGGTGTCAGAATCGACATCGCTATGCAATTTGTATCTTGACACTGAAATGGTCTTCTATGGGTGAAACGTAGTTATAATAATATTTAATGTTCTAATAACTAAGATAATCAATTTCATATAATATATTAAATCACCGCTAAGTAGCCATTACAAACAACCGGTGCTTAACATTATTGCAAAAAAATTTTTACAGATTTGAACTGGACGCCTTATCTGTGTTCTTTATCATACATTTATTAACCGTAACCTCCACAATCTGAGCTAATCGCTGCTCGGTCAGTTCGCTATTCCCGATTTCAGACACTGAATCAACAGGATTTATCGCCGCATCGTCTAGACGGTGAAGATGTCTGTATGGGTGTTCATTATCCACGCTTCTTCGTGAACACATGGAGCCAACCATCGATCGCGAAGCCCATGATTCGCCTGGTAATAGATTGATACGCTGTGACATAGCCCTTGTCATACTTCTGTTGTCATCTAATATGGGTCGTCTGATATGGGCAGGTTTTGATACCGACCAGAAATCAACATCATCTGGTTTAAAATCTGGGGACATTATTTTTATGGTTGGCGATTTGAATGAAACGTTCGTAGAATGTTTGGCTGTCGATAGCTTCAGTTTCGCCTTTATCATTGCGAAACTGGTATCAACATGTACATTAGTGTGTTCAACTCTATATAACAGCTCCCATGGTGATTCGTCGGACATGGAAAAGAATGATGACGAGTAATAGTGTAGGTCGACGTTACAACTTATGGGAAACGTGAACGATGCTTGTTTCACATCGTCCATATTCAGTCTTTTGTCTAAAATCTCTACAATGACTGTTCCCTTCGAATTAAAGGGTACTTGATTGCGGTATTCAATAACGCAATGGTCTATTTTCATACATCGTCTCTGTAATCTTGCGATGGCAGTATCAAACGCAGAAGGGAATTCTAGTCGAATGTTGTTCGATTCATACGTGAGCCTGTATTCGTTGCGCTTTGTCTCGATGTAATCATGTCTTCCACCTATGGAGATATTAGCTCGAAGAGTAGGATCCATTTACCTAAATCGAACACAACAGATAAATTATTTCATCGCCAGTAATCATTAGGTTATCCAGCAGCGAAACCGACATAACTATATATCAATTAGACCTCTGAACAAAACAATATGAATTAATTTATTAAACGTTCGGCCGTGCAGCGGTATAATTGGAAATATCGTCCACGGTACATTCAAATTTCGAAATTACGATTCTCAACAAACGAATTAAAAAGTTCTTACCTTCAAATGAGTAAAAGTGTCCGTGCACGCCTGATGGATTGGTAAGCAATTCGTTTTCACTTTGGCTAGCTATGAACAAAGCTGAGGAAGCCAAAGGCCTATGTATACACATTGGTAATTATCATGTGCGTTCTTACTGTTCGTAGCATTCCTCTCCAAGTTTTAGAGAGAGAATGAAATATGAGGAGAGAGACGCTCTCCGTACAGAGGCAATCGGGTCCTCTCAAAACTCCCAAGCAATTGCCCCCTAGTATATAAGTGGACCCGAAAGACCCAATTGCTTGGGAGTTTTTAGAGGACCCGATTGCCTCTGTACGGAGAGCGTCTCTCTCCTCATATTTCATTCTCTCTCTAAAACTTGGAGAGGATTGCTACGAACAGTAAGAAACGCACATGATAATTACCAATGTCTATACATAGGCCTTGGGCTTCCTCATCTTTGTTCATAGCTAGCCAAAGTGAAAACGAATTGCTTACCAATCCATAAGGCGTGCATTGACACTTTTACTCATTTGAAGGTAAAAACTTTTTAATTCGTTTGCTGAGAATCGTAAATTCGAAATTTGAATGTACCGTGGACGATGTTTCCAATTATACCGCTGCGTGGCCGAGCGTTTAATAAATTAATTCATATTGTTTTGTTCAGAGGTCTAATTGATATATAGTTATGTCGGTTTCGCTGCTGGATAACCTAATGATTACTGCCGATGAAATAATTTATCTGTTGTGTTCGATTTAGGTAAATGGATCCTACTCTTCGAGCTAATATCTCCATAGGTGGAAGACATGATTACGACAATTCTTACATATCTGTTTAGTAAAGGCAAGGGTAAACTTAATGTTGACAAGACATTATGAACTACATAAAAATGACAGGTGCATTCATCCAGGCCGTTGGTGAAAATTACAATAACTAGACGCGGAACTCAGATTGGGCCGTAATGTATAGGATAGGCCCATTCTATCTCGTAAGAATATGGGCCTGGATTGGGATAGCATCCGACCCTATTCGTATTTTAAACGGCGCAACCTCATTGGTCCACGTATGCATAGGTGGGTCCCACTATTTAAGCGGCCCCAAGGGCATCACGGTAATATTAAGCGTGATGCCCCCTAGTATATAAGTGGACCCGAAAGACCCAATTGCTTGGGAGTTTTGAGAGGACCCGATTGCCTCTGTACGGAGAGCGTCTCTCTCCTTATATTTCATTCTCTCTCTAAAACTTGGAGAGGATTGCTACGAACGGTAAGAACGCACATGATAATTACCAATGTCTATACATAGGCCTTGGGCTTCCTCAACTTTGTTCATAGCTAACCAAAGTGAAAACAAATTGCTTACCAATCCATCAGGCGTGCACGGACACTTTTACTCATTTGAAGGTAAGAACTTTTTAATTCGTTTGCTGAGAATTGTAAATTCGAAATTTGAATGTACCGTGGACGATGTTTCCAATTATACCGCTGCGCGGCCGAGCGTTTAATAAATTAATTCATATTGTTTTGTTCAGAGGTCTGATTGATATATAGTTATGTCGGTTTCGTTGCTGGATAACCTAATGATTACTGGCGATGAAATAATTTATCTGTTGTGTTCGATTTAGGTAAATGGATCCTACTCTTCGAGCTAATATCTCCATAGGTGGAAGGAATGATTACGACAATTCTGACATATCTTTTTAGTAAAGGCGAGGGTAAAGTTAATGTTGACAAGACATTATGAACTACATAAAAAGGACAGGTGCATTCATCCAGGCCGTTGGTGAAAATTACAATAACCAGACAAGGAACTCATATTGGGCCGTAATGTATAGGATAGGCCCATTCTATCTCGTAAGAATATGGGCCTTGATTGGGATAGCATCCGACCCTATTCGTATTTTAAACGGCGCAACCTCATTGGTCCACGTATGCATAGGTGGGTCCCACTATTTATGCGGCCCCAAGGGCAACACGGTAATATTAAGCGTGATGCCCCCTAGTATATAAGTGGACCTGAAAGACCCAATTGCTTGGGAGTTTTGAGAGGACCCGATTGCCTCTGTACGGAGAGCGTCTCTCTCCTTATATTTCATTCTCTCTCTAAAACTTGGAGAGGATTGCTACGAACGGTAAGAACGCACATGATAATTACCAATGTCTATACATAGGCCTTGGGCTTCCTCAACTTTGTTCATAGCTAACCAAAGTGAAAACAAATTGCTTACCAATCCATCAGGCGTGCACGGACACTTTTACTCATTTGAAGGTAAGAACTTTTTAATTCGTTTGCTGAGAATTGTAAATTCGAAATTTGAATGTACCGTGGACGATGTTTCCAATTATACCGCTGCGCGGCCGAGCGTTTAATAAATTAATTCATATTGTTTTGTTCAGAGGTCTGATTGATATATAGTTATGTCGGTTTCGTTGCTGGATAACCTAATGATTACTGGCGATGAAATAATTTATCTGTTGTGTTCGATTTAGGTAAATGGATCCTACTCTTCGAGCTAATATCTCCATAGGTGGAAGGAATGATTACGACAATTATGACATACCTTTTTAGTAAAGGCGAGGGTAAAGTTAATGTTGACAAGACATTATGAACTACATAAAAAGGACAGGTGCATTCATCCAGGCCGTTGGTGAAAATTACAATAACTAGACGTGGAACTCATATTGGGCCGTAATGTATAGGATAGGCCCATTCTATCTCGTAAGAATATGGGCCTTGATTGGGATAGCATCCAACCCTATTCGTATTTTAAACGGCGCAACCTCATTGGTCCACGTATGCATAGGTGGGTCCCACTATTTATGCGGCCCCAAGGGCAACACGGTAATATTAAGCGTGATGCCCCCTAGTATATAAGTGGACCTGAAAGACCCAATTGCTTGGGAGTTTTGAGAGGACCCGATTGCCTCTGTACGGAGAGCGTCTTTCTCCTCATATTTCATTCTCTCTCTAAAACTTGGAGAGGATTGCTACGAACAGTAAGAAACGCACATGATAATTACCAATGTCTATACATAGGCCTTGGGCTTCCTCAGCTTTGTTCATAGCTAGCCAAAGTGAAAACGAATTGCTTACCAATCCATAAGGCGTGCACTGACACTTTTACTCATTTGAAGGTTAGAACTTTTTAATTTTTTTGCTGAGAATCGTAAATTCGAAATTTGAATGTACCGTGGACGATGTTTCAACTTATACCGCTGCGCAGCCAAACGTTTAATAAATTAATTCATATTGTTTTGTTCAGAGGTCTAATTGCTATATAGTTATGTCGGTTTCGCTGCTGGATACCTAATGATTACTGCCGATGAAATAATTTATCTGTTGTGTTCGATTTAGGTAAATGGATCCTACTGTTCGAGCTAATATCTCCATAGGTGGAAGACATGATTACGACAATTCTGACATATCTGTTTAGTAAAGGCGAGGGTAAAGTTAATGTTGACAAGACATTATGAACTACATAAAAAGGACAGGTGCATTCATCCAGGCCGTTGGTGAAAATTACAATTGAAGGGAATAAAAGTCCCCACGCAGCGGAAGCGCATCGATTGGACCTTACGCCGTATATTAATTATCATTAAAATACTGTTACGATAACTTAAACAAAACTTTAAACAACCTTTAAAGCCGTTGTAAAATTGGTTTAAACATGCTAAAATAAATCTAAATTTATTTTTAATACTTTTCTAAAGAAAAGAGCAAGAACCGTTACAAACCTTCATTGAAGACTTGACCGTTCTTCGCCAACGACGCTCCACGAACGAAAACGCAGCAGCCGCCTTTGTTTTTCTTCGTTGGAAATTTCTTCTTTGATTGACACAATCACCACAGAGGTTACACCGGTATGTCTCTAAGTCTAGGAGTTAAAAGACTTGTGGGAGTCTTTCTCTAAGAGGGAGGCTAGAGAGAATTCTAGGTCTTGTCTTTCAAGAGTGTCAAGTGTCATGACCAATTAGGTCTAGTGTTCTATTTATAGAAGAGAGGCCATGAATAAAATATTCAATTAAATCAATCTTTTCCATAATTGATTAAATCTTATTCCTTAATTAATAAATCATGATCAATCAATTCCATAATTGATTAATCTTTTCCACAAATGACTAATTACTTCCATAAGTGATTAGATCATTTCCATAAATGATTAATCACTTCCTTAAGTGATTAATTATTTCCATAATTGATTAATTCCCGGTTAATGAATTCTTTAATTAATTAACCACCAATTAAATATCACATATTTAATTCCCGGCCTAGAATTAATTAATTTGCCCAAACACATTTTAGGCCTTAAATTAATTAATTCATTATTTTGAACTCTTTCAAACTTCCATAAATTTATATTTGAACTTTTCAAATATTAATTTCTCTCATAATAATATATCAATATATATTATATTTGTTTCCCTTAATAAATTGAACATTTTCAATTTACTTTTATTACTTAGTTGCCTCAAATTACTTTACGAGCTACCAGTGGGACCTAATGGACCTGCAGATCAGAAGCTCCAACGATGTGAGATTAATTGGTCAAACTCATTAACCACATTAATCAATATTCGTTAACTGTGTGTACATTCCACTATAGACTCACAGTTGCACTCTTCTCACTGCAGACGTATTTTCTTTGTCCATGGATCTAGACCAATATCGACTAGTTAGTCCTTCACGAGTGTCCGTAACACCAACTGGGTCAAATTACCGTTTTACCCCTGGGTTACCTCTATTTCCTTAAGTACCAATTCTCCTCTAATGAACAACCTGTTTGTGGTCCAACCATCAAACAGAAAACCCTCTCGTGCCATTGAGAGGGTAGGGCCCTTTGTTCAAGACTCGGAGTAACCACTTAAGGGAACACTCATCTGCTTCCCTAAAGTCGGGAAGGAGTGAATTCCATCTTGTACGATTATGTTCCCAGCTCCCCATTCGGTCTTGTCCCCAAAGTGGTAGGCTTATTGAGTCGGCGTATTGGCCACTCTCACCCATATAAATCAAAGGACAACCTCTCATGAGCAGGAGTCCATAATCAACTCAGGATTAAGACTAAGTTGTCTAGGTCGTCCTAGTGAAATAGAAAACCAACTAGTTAACGGTGTTATAACCAGTGGTTACTATTTCGCGGTCCGGTCTTATGCAAACTCATTGCATAGGATACCCCCACTCGCATGTCTCCTACACGAACGCGTTGGATCGCAGCGTTTGTATCAAATACAAAGTGGGTCGTATCCATAGTGTCACCAGGATAAGGCACCCAGTCTTATCCCTATACTATAGACCCTTTAGGCCGTTTCTTGAACAATGATCCCATATGTCACTACATATAGCTCAAGACTCATATTACAGCCTTGGATGTCTAGTTTATTGGATTAGGGTTATTATTAGGCAAAGACAAATATAAAATAACTAATAACAATTAATGGAAAAATATATCAATATTATTTCATTAATATCCGGTCAACGGTTACATTCACTATCTACGAGTTTTAGGGCATAAAACCCAACAAACTCCCACTTGAACTAAAACACTAGTTAGTGGGATGTAAATGCAATAATCTAAAGCTGGAATTGTCATGTATATTAATACAATGAACTAGGGCATCCTTATACCCATTATACATTTCTCCCACTTGCCCTAGATTAGATGGCATACATATCTCATAGACCTAGACCCTCTAGATGACCCTCAAACACTTTAGCCGTGAGAGCCTTCGTAAATGGATCAGCGATGTTGTGCTCCGAGGCGATCTTAGTGACGATCACAACTCCTCGTTGCACAATCTCCCGTATCAGGTTATACTTCCTCTCGATGTGTTTACCCCGTTTGTGGCTTCGAGGTTCTTTTGAGTTGGCTACAGCCCCACTGTTGTCACAGTATAGTGTTATGGGCACGTTCATATTCGGAACCACTTCCAAATCAGTCAAGAACTTTCTGAGCCATACTGCCTCCTTAGCTGCTTCGCAAGCTGCTTCATACTCAGCCTCCATGGTTGAGTCTGCTATGCATCCTTGTTTGATGCTTCTCCACACTACTGCTCCTCCATTGAGGGTGAATACTGACCCTGATGTGGATTTCCTTGAATCCTTATCAGCTTGAAAGTCAGAGTCAGTGTATCCAGTAAGAATCAAATCCTTAGCTCCATACACAAGCATGTAGTCCCTCATTCTCTGAAGATACTTGAGGATATTCTTAACCGCTCCCCAGTGGTCCAACCCTTGATTAGACTGATACCTCATAACATATGTCAAGCCTAGTGCAGAGCATAGCATACATTAAGCTGCCCACAGCTGAGGCGTAGGGAATGTGTCTCATGTTCTCAATTTCTTGAGGTGTCTTAGGAGACTGTTCCTTGGACAGGTGTACCCCATGTCTGAAGGGTAGTAGTCCCTTCTTGGAGTTTTGCATCGAATATCAAGACAACATCTTGTTGATATACGTTGCTTGAGACAGAGCTAGCGTTTTGTTCTTACGATCCCTAATGATTTTGATTCCCAGAACATATTGAGCCTCTCCCAAATCTTTCATTTGGAATTGGGTTGCTAGCCATTTCTTAATGTCAGTGAGGTATCCTACATCATTCCCAATGAGTAGGATATCGTCTACATAAAGTATTAGAAAAGCTACTTTCATTTTGTTGACTTTCTTGTACACACAAGGCTCATCAACGTTTTGGTCAAAGCCAAAAGATTTGATTGCAGTATCAAATCTAATGTTCCATGATCTGGACGCTTGTTTCAATCCATAAATGGATCGATTGAGCTTACAAACCTTTTGTTCCTGACCTTGGGCTATGAACCCTTCGGGTTGAGACATGAAGATATTCTCTTCAAGATTACCATTCAGAAAGGCAGTCTTGACGTCCATTTGCCATATTTCATAGTCATAATATGTGGCTATGGATAAGAGAATTCTTATAGACTTTAACATGGCTACAGGAGAAAAGGTTTCCTCATAGTCAACCCCTTCCTTTTGGGTATAACCCTTTGCCACTAGTCTAGCTTTGAAGGTCTGTACCTTTCCAGCTGCATCTCTTTTTCTCTTATAGATCCATTTGCACCCTATGGGTTTTACCTCATTTGGTAGATCTGTAAGTTCCCATACAGAATTGGAGTACATTGACTCCATTTCCAGGTTCATGGCTTTGACCCATTCATCCTTATCTTCGTCATTCATTGCATGTCGATAGGACAATGGATCCTCAATGCCATCATTAGGTATGACAACCTGAGTTTCAGTTAAACCCAAGTAGCGGTCAGGTTGTAATACAATCCTCCCACTGCGTCGAGGCCTTCCCAACGTTTGAGATGGACGGGATGGATCTGAAAAACTAGTTCCTTCATCAACCCTTGTTGAAGGTCCAACTTCATCAACTACTCTTGATGATTCTTCAGTAGTTTCTCCTAATATTATTTTGTTGCGTGGTTTATGATCTCTCATGTGGTCTTCCTCTAAGAAAGTGGCGTTTGTCGATACAATCACCTTATTTTCTTGTGGGTCGTAGAAATAACCACCTCTCGTTTCTTTAGGGTAACCAACAAATTGGCACAGTTTTGAACGAGGTTCCAGTTTCTTAGGATTTGTCACAAGCACGTGTGTTGGACAACCCCAGATGCGAAAGTGATGCAAACTAGGTTTACGCCCCTTCCATAATTCGAAAGGTGTTTCAGAAACACTTTTCGAGGGAACATTGTTCAAGATGTATACTGCAGTCTCTACTGCATACCCCCAAAACGAGCTAGGCAATTGAGCATAGCTCATCATTGATCGAACCATGTCCAACAAGGTTTTATTTCTCCTTTCTGACACACCATTCTGTTGAGGTGTACCAGGGGCTGAGAGTTGAGATTGGATTCCATGTTCTATCATATAATCCTGGAATCTTTGATCCATATACTCTCCTCCTCGATCTGATCGAAGTACTTTAATAGATTTACCTAATAGGTTTTCAACTTCAGCCTTAAACTCCTTAAACTTTTCAAGGGCTTCAGACTTATGTCCCATTAGGTACAGTAACCATATCTTGAATAATCATCTATAAACGAGATGAAATATTCGTACCCTCCTCGAGCTTTTACATTCATTGGACCACACAGATCCGAATGTATTAACTCTAAGGGTTCTTTGGCTCTGTAACCTTTTCCAGTAAAGGGTCTCTTGGTCATTTTTCCCTCGAGACAAGATTCACAAGGTGGTAGTGAATCATCTTCTAACTTGCTTAGAAGTCCATTCTTTACCAAAAGACCGATCCTATTGATGTTTATATGACCAAGTCTGAGATGCCAAAGATGAGTATTGTTACTTGATGGAGAAATCTTTTGCCTTTTACTTTGAGTTTCAGCAGTTTTAAATAATTCGTGATTTAAAAGTGCTTTGTTTTCGGTTGGTCTTAAAACGTACAAGTTATTTTCCAATTTGGCTGAACAAATAAGTACACCATTTTTATAAATGAACGCTTCATTCATATCAAAAGTAACTGTATACGATTGTTCAATCAAACATGAAATAGAAATTAAGTTCCTCTTAATCTTGGGAACGATTAACAAACTTTCTAAAAGTAAGAATCTATTTCTAAAAAATAACTTCGCAGCTCCCACTACTTTAGCTGAAATGACTTCTCCAGTTCCGACCCTGAGTGTCATTTCTCCATCGTTCAACTGCCGAAAAGAACTATTTTCCTGAAAAGAAGAGCAAACATGATTAGTTTCTCCTGAATCAAGTATCCAGGTAAACTCATCATGTTCTACCAGGCATGTTTCTAAAACAAGTAAATCAAACTTACCTTCCTTTTCCTTCTTTTTCTCAGCAAGGTACTTTGGGCAGTTTCTCTTCCAATGTCCATCTACATTGCAGTGGAAACACTTGCCCTTGTCTGCCATAGCTTTGGCTTTTCCCTTGCTTTTAGCAGCAATGCTGGGAGTTTTCCCCTTGTTTCCTTTCTTCTTCTGAGTTTTCTTTGAAGAAGTGGCTACAGATTTAGTTCTAGAGGATGAACCCTTCTCGAACTTTCTTTTAGAGTGGACAACGTTTGCCTCTCCTTCTATCTGTCCCTTGTTCTTAAGAAGAGACTGATAGAGTTGTAGCTCATTCAGGAGGCTAGTCAGGTTGAATGTTATTTTATTCATCATTGCATTGCTTCTAAATTGTAGAAAACTCTTCGGAAGAGATTCTAAGATGAATGCAACCTGACTACGCTCATCTATGACCGCCCCGTTTGCCTCTGCCACGTTGAATTGGACCATCATATCCAGGACATGCTCCCGAACATACGTGCCCTCTTTCATGCGACAGCTATAAACGTATTTGAGAGCGTCATGGTGGAGTTGATAGGACAGTTGTCCAAACATCTCCTGGAGAGAGTTCATAATCTCCCTCGCTGTTACCATGCTCTCATGCCTTTTAGCCAAAACTTCAGATAAGCTGGCTAGGATATAGACGCGAGTCTTATCATTGGCCTTTGTCCAGCGGTCATAAGCATCCTTAACTGCTTGGGATGCATTACGAGCAGGGGCTGGAGGACAATCCTCCGTTAAGACGAACCGCAGATCATCGACAACAAGAATCGTATTCAGGTTCGACTTCCACGTAGCATAATTTTCGCCGGTTAATTTCTCATTTTTAAGCAGAGAGACAATTGAGGAAGACATTGCTAAAATTTAAACAAACAATGACCGTATTAGTTATCTTTGCCTTAACCCATCATACAAGCAAACAATTGCAAACAATCCAATCAATTTAGCAAAACAGACAATCACAGAACCCTAAAACTATCGATTTAGTTTTGCAATGATGTTTCAGAGGTTTAGAATGTCAGCCACCGAAGAGTGATCAGGCACTCCTCCTTTGAAATGAGAAACCTCTCAGCTAATTCTAATTCCAGAATAACTCATATTCCTATAGACATTAGCCACCGTTGTTCGGTCAAGGATTTGTTAACACTTTTAACTCATCCTCGTAAGTGTAACCCTCCCACTTTCAGATCTCAGAGGCACGCACCAATAGGCTACCGAAGGGAAAGACAACTGTTGGTGATTAGCCTAAGAGCTCCTATCCTTTTCAGGAGTTCACGATGTTCTGAATCCTATGACCAGGCCCTCTGAAGGGATGGTTGCGCCAGGACAACCTGCAGGCGGATCACAGGACTCTCACGGTGCGAACTATGGGCGGAGACCGAGGGATACGTTGACACGTGTCCCGCTCCCACTTACTCTAGACATTTTTCCCATTCACCTTGATATTGATTCATGCAAACACTTTCCGAAGGGAGGCCGCTCCTAAGGCGACTCGAAGCCGAGCATGAATCTCACGTTGTGAATATAGGGACATAGGAGCAAAACTTGATTTAAATCTCGTTTTGTAACTTTCCTCCCACTGAAAATGTCATACGGTTAATTTAGGGTTGTTAAACTTAGATAGTATTCGGCTAAGTCAATCTATCTAAGTCTGTTCCTATTATAACAATTATGGAAAGGATTCAACTGCAATCTTTTGGGTGAATTAAACTTCTTTTAATAAACCCAACATTGCAAGTCAACATTACTATGGTTAATTCAACTCAATGTTCGGGTCAGTTCCCAGGTAGAAGGTGTTCTGTAAACCGTCAACTTAAATACCCCCAGCCTTAGACAGAACTTTACCGAGAGAGTTCCCTTATAACCTCAGTAATGTAGGGTCTTTACTCTAAAGATCTAGGTGCATTAAACACTTTTAATAAACCTAGTGATAGTGCATGCTAACATTTAACTATGATTAATTCAACTCCGGTATTCCAGGTCAGTTCCCAGGTAGGAGGTGTTCCGTAAACCGTCAACTTAAATACCCCCAGCCTTAGACAGAACATTACCGGTGGAGTTCCCTTATAATCATAGCAATGTTTTTCCTACTTAGTCAATTAAAACTAATTTTAATTCTAAGTAAGAAAAGATTCTAATCTTATTAGAAACTGATCTAGATCTAATTAATTTTAAACAATTTAAAATTAATCCAATTCATCCTATGATCTTATGTTTGCATGCAGATCTTGATTATAGATTGACGGTTTCTAATCATTAATATTAAAGAACTATTTCAAATTTTAATGATTAATCCTATAATCAAGAATCTAGGGTTTAATTTATTCAACAATCTCATTCAAATTAAATAATTAAACCACACTAATTGCATGAATAATATAACAATTATATTATTAACTATGGATGTTTCATGCTTCATGCAATATTGATTTTCTTTTAATATAACAATTATAAGCCAATAAAGAAAATCAATCAAGCATGCTTCATTCATCACATTAAACATAACTATTTATATTTAATTCAAGTAATGACATGCTTCATGGTTTCCAATTTTTCATATAATTAATATACACTTATATTAAAAAATATGAAAACAAATCCATGCATTTAAACATACATTATAACAATTTATAATATATAAAAAAATGCATGAGCATGTTTGTAACCTAAGGTGGGATTAAATATTCTATATGACATCCATAAAGCATATAAATAGCAATTGAACCGGTTAATTTTGGCCCCTAGGATAAAATAAAGCATTAAATTACATTAATTTAGCTAAATTCTATCCTAAAAATCCTTGTACAGCTCCGGAATTTTGTCTAGACATCAGGAACCGCCCCGAACCACCTCGAACCGGCCTCCAAAATCACGAACCATGCCAAAAATTGGCTGAACCGAGCCAATAACACAGAAAATCGGGCTGATCCAGCAAAAAAAAAACGAACGAGACCGATTTCCCGGTCAGGATCCCGGTCGGGATCCCGGTCTCGATCCCGGTCACGATCCCGGTCAACGATCCCGGTCACGATCCCAGTCACGATCCCGGTCACGATCTCGGTCGGGATCCCGGTCACAATCTCGGTCACAATCTCGGTCACGATCTCGGTCACAATCTCGGTCACGATCTCGATCGGGATCCCGGCTGGGATCCCGACCGGGAAATTTTCCAGCAACCCTAAAATTGTCAATTCCTCTGTTCTGCACTCTGTTTTTCCGATTTCCAGCGCCGTTCTTCATGCTTTTTGCCCAAAATCATCTCGATCTCCATCGATAACAGCCCTAAATCTAGACACGGACTTACAAGGACTCGATTTACATAAAAATTACCCGAAACACCGGGCCTTACATGATCAAAATCACATAAAAAAAATCTATGGCCACAAAATTAACCCAAACAGTTCAACGCAAACCGAACATACATTATGCATAAATCCCACCTATTTGAGCCTAACTTTTAATATTAATTAATAGGGACAGCGATGGCTCTGATGCCGATTGAAGGGAATAAAAGTCCCCACGCAGCGAAAGCGCATAGATTGGACCTTACGCCGTATATTAATTATCATTAAAATACCGTTACGATAACTTAAACAAAACTTTAAACAACCTTTAAAGCCGCTGTAAAATTGGTTTAAACATGCTAAAATAAATCTAAATTTATTTTTAATACTTTTCTAAAGAAAAGAGAAATAACTGTTACAAACCTTCGTTGAAGACTTGACCGTTCTTCGCCAACGACGCTCCACAAACGAAAACGCAGTAGCCGCCTTTGTTTTTCTTCGTTGGAAATTTCTTCTTTGATTGACACAATCACCACAGAGGTTACACCGGTATGTCTCTAAGTCTAGGAGGCAAAAGACTTGTGGGAGTCTTTCTCTAAGAGGGAGGCTAGAGAGAATTCTAGGTCTTGTCTTTCAAGAGTGTCAAGTGTCATGACCAATTAGGTCTAGTGTTCTATTTATAGAAGAGAGGCCATGAATAAAATATTCAATTAAATCAATCTTTTCCATAATTGATTCAATCTTATTCCTTAATTAATCAATCAAGATCAATCAATTCCATAATTGATTAATCTTTTCCACAAATGACTAATTACTTCCATAAGTGATTAGATCATTTCCATAAATGATTAATCACTTCCTTAAGTGATTAATTATTTCCATAATTGATTAATTCCTGGTTAATGAATTCTTTAATTAATTAACCACCAATTAAATATCACATATTTAATTCCCGGCCTAGAATTAATTAATTTGCCCAAACACATTTTAGGCCTTAAATTAATTAATTCATTATTTTGAACTCTTTCAAACTTCCATAAATTTATATTTGAACTTTTCAAATATTAACTTCTCTCATAATAATATATCAATATATATTATATTTGTTTCCCTTAATAAATTGAACATTTTCAATTTACTTTTATTACTTAGTTGCCTCAAATTACTTTACGAGCTACCAGTGGGACCTAATGGACCTGCAGATCAGAAGCTCCAACAATGTGAGATTAATTGGTCAAACTCATTAACCACATTAATCAATATTCGTTAACTGTGTGTACATTCCACTATAGACTCACAGTTGCACTCTTCTCACTACAGACGTATTTTCTGTGTCCACGGATCTAGACCAATATCGACTAGTTAGTCCTTCACGAGTGTCCGTAACACCAGCTGGGTCAAATACCGTTTTACCCCTGGGTTACCTCTATTTCCTTAAGTACCAATTCTCCTCTAATGAACAACCTGTTTGTGGTCCAACCATCAAACAGAAAACCCTCTCGTGCCATTGAGAGGGTAGGGCCCTTTGTTCAAGACTCGGAGTAACCACTTAAGGGAACACTCATCTGCTTCCCTAAAGTCGGGAAGGAGTTTATTCCATCTTGTACGATTATGTTCCCAGCTCCCCATTCGGTCTGGTCCCCAAAGTGGTAGGCTTATTGAGTCGGCGTATTGGCCACTCTCACCCATACAAATCAAAGGACAATCTCTCATGAGCAGGAGTCCATAATCAACTTAGGATTAAGACTAAGTTGTCTAGGTCGTCTTAGTGAAATAGAAAACCAACTAGTTAACGGTGTTATAACCAGTGGTTACTATTTCGCGGTCCGGTCTTATGCAAACTCATTGCATAGGATACCCCCACTCGCATGTCTCCTACACGAACGCGTTGGATCGCAACGTTTGTATCAAATACAAAGTGGGTCGTATCCATAGTGTCACCAGGATAATGCACCCAGTCTTATCCCTATACTATAGACCCTTTAGGCAGTTTCATGAACAATGATCCCATATGTCACTACATATAGTTCAAGACTCATATTACAGCCTTGGATGTCTAGTTTATTGGATTAGGGTTATTATTAGGCAAAGACAAATATAAAAAAAATAATAACAATTAATGGAAAAATATATCAATATTATTTCATTAATATCCGGTCAACGGTTACATTCACTATCTAAGAGTTTTAGGGCATAAAACCCAACAACAATAACCAGACGCGGAACTCAGATTGGGTCGTAATGTATAGGATAGGCCCATTCTATCTCGTAAGAATATGGGTCTGGATTGGGATAGCATCCGACCCTATTCGTATTTTAAACGGCGCAACCTCATTGGTCCACGTATGCATATGTGCGTCCCATTATTTAAGTGGCCCCAAGGCATCACGGTAATATTAAGCGTGATGCCCCCTAGTATATAAGTGGACCCGAAAGACCCAATTGCTTGGGAGTTTTGAGAGGACCCGATTGCCTCTGTACAGAGAGCGTCTCTCTCCTCATATTTCATTCTCTCCCTAAAACTTGAAGAGGATCGCTACGAACAGTAAGAAACGCACATGATAATTACCAATGTCTATACATAGGCCTTGGGCTTCCTCAGCTTTGTTCATAGCTAGCCAAAGTGAAAACGAATTGCTTACCAATCCATAAGGCGTGAACTGACACTTTTACTCATTTGAAGGTAAGAACTTTTTAATTCGTTTGCTGAGAATCGTAAATTCGAAATTTGAATGTATCGTGGACGATGTTTCCAATTATATCGTTGTGCGGCCGAACGTTTAATAAATTAATTCATATTGTTTTGTTCAGAGGTCTGATTGCTATATAGTTATGTCGGTTTCGCTGCTGGATACCTAATGATTACTGCCGATGAAATAATTTATCTGTTGTGTTCGATTTAGGTAAATGGATCCTACTCTTCGAGCTAATATCTCCATAGGTGGAAGACATGATTACGACAATTCTGACATATCTGTTTAGTAAAGGTGAGGGTAAAGTTAATGTTGACAAGACATTATGAACTACATAAAAAGGACAGGTGCATTCATCCAGGCCATTGGTGAAAATTACAATAACCAGACGCGGAACTCAGATTGGGCTGTAATGTATAGGATAGGCAAATTCTATCTCGTAAGAATATGGGCCTGGATTGGGATAGCATCCGACCCTATTCGTATTTTAAACGGCGCAACCTCATTGGTCCACATATGCGTAGGTGGGTCCCACTATTTAAGCGGCCCCAAGGGCATCACGGTAATATTAAGCGTGATGCCCCCTAGTATATAAGTGGACCCGAAAGACCCAATTGCTTGGGAGTTTTGAGAGGACCCGATTGCCTCTGTACGGAGAGCGTCTCTCTCCTCATATTTCATTCTCTCTCTAAAACTTGGAGAGGATTGCTACGAACAGTAAGAAACGCACATGATAATTACCAATGTCTATACATAGGCATTGGGCTTCCTCAGCTTTGTTCATAGCTAGCCAAAGTGAAAACGAATTGCTTACCAATCCATAAGGCGTGCACGGACACTTTTACTCATTTGAAGGTAAGAACTTTTTAATTCGTTTGCTGAGAATCGTAAATTCGAAATTTGAATGTACCGTGGACGATGTTTCCAATTATACTGCTGCGCGGTCGAACGTTTAATAAATAACTTCATATTGTTTTGTTCAGAGGTCTGATTGCTATATAGTTATGTCGGTTTCGCTGCTGGATACCAAATGATTACTGCCGATGAAATAATTTATCTATTGTGTTCGATTTAGGTAAATGGATCCTACTCTTCGAGCTAATATCTCCATAGGTGGAAGACATGATTACGAAAATTCTGACATATCTGTTTCGTAAAGGCGAGGGTAAAGTTAATGTTTAAAAGATATTATGAACTACATAAAAAGGACAGGTGCATTCATCCAGGCCGTTGGTGAAAATTACATTAACCAGACGCGGAACTCAGATTCGGTCGTAATGTATAGGATAGGCCCATTCTATTTCATAAGAATATGGGCCTGGATTGGGATAGCTTCCGACCCTATTCGTCTTTTAAACGGCGCAACCTCATTGGTCCACGTATGCATAGGTGGGTCCCACTATTTAAGCGGCCCAAAGGGCATCACGGTAATATTAAGCGTGATGCCCCCTAGTATATAAGTGGACCCCAAAGACCCAATTGCTTGGGAGTTTTGAGAGGACCCGATTGACTCTGTACGGAGAGCGTCTCTCTCCTCATATTTCATTCTCTCTCTAAAACTTGGAGAGGATTGCTACGAAAAATAAGAACGCACATTATAATTACCAATGTGTATACATAGGCCTTGGGCTTCCTCAGCTTTGTTCATAGCTAGCCAAAGTGAAAACGAATTGCTTACCAATCCATCAGGCGTGCACGGACACTTTTACTCATTTGAAGGTAAGAACTTTTTAATTCGTTTGCTGAGAATCGTAAATTCGAAATTTGAATGTACCGTGGACGATGTTTCCAATTATACCGTTGCGCGGCCGAGCGTTTAATAAATTAATTCATATTTTTTTTGTTCAGAGGTCTGATTGTTATATAGTTATGTCGGTTTCGCTGCTGGATAACCTAATGATTACTCGCGATGAAATAATTTATCTGTTGTGTTCGATTTCGGTAAATGGATCCTACTGTTCGAGCTAATATCTCCATAGGTGGAAGACATGATTACGACAATTTTGACATATCTGTTTAGTAAAGGCGAGGGTAAAGTTAATGTTGACAAGACATTATGAACTACATAAAAAGGACAGGTGCATTCATCCAGGCCGTTGGTGAAAATTACAATAACCAGACGCGGAACTCAGATTGGGTCGTAATGTATAGGATAGACCCATTCTATTTCGTAAGAATATGGGCCTGGATTGGGATAGCATCCGACCCTATTCGTATTATAAACGGCGCAACCTCATTGGTCCACGTATGCATATGTGGGTCCCACTATTTCAGCGGCCCCAAGGGCATCACGGTAATATTAAGCGTGATTCCCCCTAGTATATAAGTGGACCCGAAAGACCCAATTGCTAGGGAGTTTTGAGAGGACCTGATTGCCTCTGTACGGAGAGCGTCTCTCTCCTCATATTTCATTCTCTCTCTAAAACTTGGAGAGGATTGCTACGAACAGTAAGAACGCACATGATAATTACCAATGTGTATACATAGGCCTTGGGCTTCCTCAGCTTTGTTCATAGCTAGCCAAAGTGAAAACGAATTGCTTACCAATCCATCTGGCGTGCACGGACACTTTTACTCATTTGAAGGTAAGAACTTTTAAATTCGTTTGCTGAGAATCGTAAATTCGAAATTTGAATGTACCGTGGACGATGTTTCCAATTATACCGCTGCGTGGCCGAGCGTTTAATAAATTAATTCATATTGTTTTGTTCAGAGGTCTGATTGATATATAGTTATGTCGGTTTCGTTGCTGGATAACCTAATGATTACTGGCGATGAAATAATTTATCTGTTGTGTTCTATTTAGGTAAATGGATCCTACTCTTCGAGCTAATATCTCCATAGGTGGAAGACATGATTACATCGAGACAAAGTGCAACGAATATAGGCTCACGCATGAATCGAACAACATTCGAATAGAATTCCCTTCTGCGTTTGATACTGCCATCGCAAGATTACAGAGACGATGTATGAAAATAGACCATTGCGTTATTGAATACCGCAATCAAGTACCCTTTAATTCGAAGGGAACAATCATTGTAGAGATTTTAGACAAAAGACTGACTATGGACGATGCGAAACAAGCATCGTTCACGTTTCCCATAAGTTGTAACGTCGACCTACACTATTACTCGTCATCATTCTTTTCCATGTCCGACGAATCACCATGGGAGCTGTTATATAGAGTTGAAGACACTAATGTACATGTTGATACCAGTTTTGCAATGATAAAGGCGAAACTGAAGCTATCGACAGCCAAACATTCTACGAACGTTTCATTCAAATCGCCAACCATAAAAATAATGTTCCCAGATTTTAAACCAGGTGATGTTGATTTCTGGTCAGTATCAAAACCTGCCCATATCAGACGACCCATATTAGATGACAACAGAAGTATGACAAGGGCTATGTCACAGCGTAGCAATCTATTACCAGACGAATCATGGGCTTCGCGATCAATGGTTGGCTCCATGTGTTCACGAAGAAGCATGGATAATGAACACCCATACAGACATCTTCACCGTCTAGACGATGCGGCGAATAATCTTGGGGATTCAGTGTCTGAAATCGGGAATAGCGAACTGACCGAGCAACGATTAGCTCAGATTGTGGAGGCTACGGTTAATAAATGTATGATAAAGAACACAGATAAAGCGTCCAGTTCAAATCTGTAAAAAAATTTTTGCAATAATGTTAAGCACCGGTTGTTTGTAATGGCTACTTAGCGGTGATTTAATATATTATATGAAATTGATTATCTTAGTTATTAGAACATTAAATATTATTATAACTACGTTTCACCCATAGAAGACCATTTCAGTGTCAAGATACAAATTGCATAGCGATGTCGATTCTGACACCCATGTATAGCAAACGAAAAAGGCATTCTTTGAAACGTTTCGATAGTTCCCGCCACCGTGTAAATCGCCTGTGTCTTTGAATGAAGTCCAAATAGCATAGCGTCGATTATAATACTGGAGAACCATCTTAACCGGAAACTCGAAAGACTTCCGATCGACACAGATGTTCTTCTGCCATACACGTTCAATACAATATCGGCCATCATGTCTGGGCAACACTGTTAATTTCCCGTAACTGGATTCTAACGATCCAAACAGTTCCTTGAAATCTGGCAGTAATTCGACACCGGTAGGCAGATACGGGGTCTTATCACGAAGAAGGGCCAGTGTGAACACGCCAGTGATATTGGATATTCCAGTATCCATCGAGCCTTCGATATGAGCTAAATTTACCTTAATGCGGCCATATATTCCAATCTGCCGAAAACGAATGTAGTCTCTCCGTCGGACGGTGATACCATGGTCCTTACGAGGACATCATATATATCAGTTGATACTACAGTTGTTGTATACGATCATCGCGTCACCAGAGTGGATTTCGTGAAGTCTAGCAAGGCGCAGCCTCTCCCTATCCACGTCGCGATATAACGCTCTTCGAACGGGTAAACGGTATTGTGGACGACGTCGATCATATGTTGTCTTCCGACGTGCATATTCCCCTCCGGCTACTTTTGACCGACGTATAGTCTCCATCCTTTTAAGACCAGACACATAGACTTGCTAAAGGTTATGAATACAGCAACTGCACCTTTTTTAGCGTTGAGAGGTTCAACTTTATAGCGCGTTTCAAGGTTTTGATACCGACAATTCTGACATATCAGGTTTAGTAAAGGCGAGGATAAAGTTAATGTTGACAAGACATTATAAACTACATAAAAAGGACAGGTGCATTCATCCAGGCCGTTGGTGAAAATTACAATAACCAAACGCGGAACTCAGACTGGGCCGTAATGTATAAGATAGGCCCATTCTATCTCGTAAGAATATGGGCCTGGATTGGGATAGCATCCGACCATATTCTTATTTTAAATTGTACAACCTCATTGGTCCACGTATGCATATGTGGGTCCCTTTATTTAAGCGGCCCCAAGGGCATCACGGTAATATTAAGCGTGATGCCCCCTAGTATATAAGTGGACCCGAAAGACCCAATTGCTTGAGAGTTTTGAGAGGACCCGATTGCCTCTGTACGGAGAGCGTCTCTCTCCTCATATTTCATTCTCTCTCTAAAACTTGGAGAGGATTGCTACGAACAGTAAGAACGCACATGATAATTACCAATGTGTATACATAGGCCTTGGGCTTCCTCAGCTTTGTTCATAGCTAGCCAAAGTGAAAACGATTTGCTTACCAATCCATCAGGCGTGCACGGACACTTTTACTCATTTGAAGGTAAGAACTTTTTAATTCGTTTGCTGAGAATCATAAATTCGAAATTTGAATGTACCGTGGACGATGTTTCCAATTATACCGCTGTGCGGCCGAGCGTTTAATAAATTAATTCATATTGTTTTGTTCAGAGGTCTGATTGATATATAGTTATGTCGGTTTCGCTGCTGGATAACCTAATGATTACTGGCGATGAAATAATTTATCTGTTGTGTTCGATTTAGGTAAATGGATCCTACTCTTCGAGCTAATATCTCCATAGGTGGAAGACATGATTACATCGAGACAAAGCGCAACGAATACAGACTCACGCATGAATCGAACAACATTCGACTAGAATTCCCTTCTGCGTTTGATACTGCCATCGCAAGATTACAGAGACGATGTATTAAAATAGACCATTGCGTTATTGAATACCGCAATCAAGTACCCTTTAATTCGAAGGGAACAGTCATTGTAGAGATTTTAGACAAAAGACTGACTATGGACGATTCGAAACAAGCATCGTTCACGTTTCCCATAAGTTGTAACGTCGACCTACACTATTACTCGTCATCATTCTTTTCCATGTCCGACGAATCGCCATGGGCGCTGTTATATAGAGTTGAAGACACTAATGTACATGTTGATACCAGTTTCGCAATGATAAAGGCGAAACTGAAGCTATCGACAGCCAAACATTCTACGAACGTTTCATTCAAATCGCCAACCATAAAAATAATGTCCCCATATTTTAAACCAGATGATGTTGATTTCTGGTCGGTATCAAAACCTGCCCATATCAGACGACCCATATTAGATGGCAACAGAAGCATGACAAGGGCTATGTCACAGCGTATCAATCTATTACCAGGCGAATCATGGGTTTCGCGATCGATGGTTGGCTCCATGTGTTCACGAAGAAGCATGGATAATGAACACCCATACAGACATCTTCACCGTCTAGACGATGCGGCTATAAATCCTGGGGATTCAATGTCTGAAATCGGGAATAGCGAACTGACCGAGCAGCGATTAGCTCAGATTGTGGAGGCTACGGTTAATAAATGTATGATAAAGAACACAGATAAAGCGTCCAGTTCAAATCTGTAAAAAAATTTTTGCAATAATGTTAAGCACCGGTTGTTTGTAATGGCTACTTAGCGGTGATTTAATATATTATATGAAATTGATTATCTTAGTTATTAGAACATTAAATATTATTATAACTACGTTTCACCCATAGAAGACCATTTCAGTGTCAAGATACAAATTGCATAGCGATGTCGGTTCTGACACCCATGTATAGCAAACGAAAAAGGCATTCTTTGAAACGTTTCGATAGTTCCCGCCACCGTGTAAATCGCCTGTGTCTTTGAACGAAGTCCAAATAGCATAGCGTCAATTATAATACTGGCGAACCATCTTAACCGGAAACTCGAAAGACTTCCGATCGACACAGATGTTCTTGTGTCATACACGTTCAATACAATATCGGCCATCATGTCTGGGCAACACTGTTAATTTCCCGTAACTGGATTCTAACGATCCAAACAGTTCCTTGAAATCTGGCAGTAATTCGACACCGGTAGGCAGATACGGTGTCTTATCACGAAGAAGGGCCAATGTGAACACGCCAGTGATATTGGATATTCCAGTATCCATCGCGCCTTCGATATGAGCTAAATTTACCTTAATGCGGCCATATATTCCAATCTGCCGAATACGAATGTAGTCTCTCCGTCGGACGGTGATACCATGGTCCTTACGAGGACATTGTATATATCGGCTGATACTACAGTTGTTGTATACGATCATCGCGTCACCAGAGTGGATTTCGTGAAGTCTAGCAAGGCGAAGCCTCTCCCTATCCACATCGTGATATAACGCTCTTCGAAAAGGTAAACGGTATTGTGGACGATGTCGATCATATGTTGTCTTCCGACGTGCATATTCCCCTCCAGCTACTTTTGATCGACGTATAGTCTCCATCCTTTTAAGACCAGACACATAGACTTGCTAAAGGTTGTGAATACCATAACTGCACCTTCTTTAGCGTTGAGACGTTCAACTTTATAGCACGTTTCAAGGTTTTGATACCGACAATTCTGACATATCAGGATTAGTAAAGGCGAGGATAAAGTTAATGTTGACAAGACATTATGAACTACATAAAAAGGACAGGTGCATTCATCCTGGCCGTTGGTGAAAATTACAATAACCAGACGCAGAACTCAGACTGGGCCGTAATGTAAAAGATAGGCCCATTCTATCTCGTAAGAATATCGGCCTGGATTGGGATAGCATCTGACCCTATTCGTATTTTAAATGGCGCAACCTCATTGGTCCACGTATGCATATGTGGGTCCCACTATTTAAGCGGCCCCAAGGGCATCAAGGTAATATTAAGCGTGATGCCCCCTAGTATATAAGTGGACCCGAAAGACCCAATTGCTTGGGAGTTTTGAGAGGACCCGATTGCCTCTGTACGGAGAGCGTCTCTCTCCTCATATTTCATTCTCTCTCTAAAACTTGGAGAGGATCGCTACGAACAGTAAGAAACGCACATGATAATTACCAATGTCTATACATAGACCTTGGGCTTCCTCAGCTTTGTTCATAGCTAGCCAAAGTGAAAACGATTTGCTTACCAATCCATAAGGCGTGCACTGACACTTTTACTCATTTGAAGGTAAGAACTTTTTAATTCGTTTGCTGAGAATCGTAAATTCGAAATTTGAATGTACCGTGGACGATGTTTCCAATTATACCGTTGCACGACCGAACGTTTAATAAATAAATTCATATTGTTTTATTCAGAGGTCTGATTGCTATATAGTTATGTCGGTTTCGCTGCTGGATACCTAATGATTACTGCCGATGAAATAATTTATCTGTTGTGTTCGATTTAGGTAAATGGATCCTACTCTTCGAGCTAATATCTCCATAGGTGGAAGACATGATTACGACAATTCTGACATATCTGTTTAGTAAAGGCGAGGGTAAAGTTAATGTTGACAAGACATTATGAACTACATGAAAAGGACAGGTGCATTCATCCAGGCCGTTGGTGAAAATTACAATAACCAGACGCGGAACTCAGATTGGGTCGTAATGTATAGGATAGGCCCATTCTATCTCGTAAGAATATGGGCCTGGATTGGGATAGCATCCGACCCTATTCGTATTTTAAACGGCGCAACCTCATTGGTCCACGTATGCATAGGTGGGTCCCACTATTTAAGCGGCCCCAAGGGCATCACGGTAATATTAAGCGTGATGCCCCCTAGTATATAAGTGGACCCGAAAGACCCAATTGCTTGGGAGTTTTGAGAGGACCCGATTGCCTCTGTACGTAGAGCGTCTCTCTCCTCATATTTCATTCTCTCTCTAAAACTTGGAGAGGATCGCTACGAACAGTAAGAAACGCACATGATAATTACCAATGTCTATACATAGGCCTTGGGCTTCCTCAGCTTTGTTCATAGCTAGCTAAAGTGAAAACGAATTGCTTACCAATCCATAAGGCGTGCACTGACACTTTTACTCATTTGAAGGTAAGAACTTTTTAATTCGTTTGCTGAGAATCGTAAATTCGAAATTTGAATGTACCGTGGACGATGTTACCAATTATACCGCTGTGCGGTCGAACGTTTAATAAATTAATTCATATTGTTTTGTTCAGAGGTCTGATTGCTATATAGTTATGTCGGTTTCGCTGCTGGATACCTAATGATTACTGCCGATGAAATAATTTATCTGTTGTGTTCGATTTAGGTAAATGGATCCTACTCTTCGAGCTAATATCTCCATAGGTGGAAGACATGATTACGACAATTCTGACATATCTGTTTAATAAAGGCGAGGGTAAAGTTAATGTTAACAAGACATTATGAACTACATGAAAAGGACAGGTGCATTCATCCAGGCCGTTGGTGAAAATTACAATAACCAGACGCGGAACTCAGATTGGGCCGTAATGTATAGGATAGGCCCATTCTATCTCGTAAGAATATGGGCCTGGAATGGGATACCATCCGACCCTATTCGTATTTTAAACGGCGCAACCTCATTGGTCCACATATGCATAGGTGGGTCCCACTATTTAAGCGGCCCCAAGGGCATCACGGTAATATTAAACGTGATGCCCCCTAGTATATAAGTGGACCCGAAAGACCCAATTGCTTGGGAGTTTTGAGAGGACCCGATTGCCTCTGTACGGAGAGCGTCTCTCTCTTCATATTTCATTCTCTCTCTAAAACTTGGAGAGGATTGCTACGAACAGTAAGAAACGCACATGATAATTACCTATGTCTATACACAGGCCTTGGGCTTCCTCAGCTTTGTTCATAGCTAGCCAAAGTGAAAACGAATTGCTTACCAATCCATAAGGCATGCACTGACACTTTTACTCATTTGAAGGTAAGAACTTTTTAATTCGTTTGCTGAGAATCGTAAATTCGAAATTTGAATGTACCGTGGACGATGTTTCCAATTATACCGCTGCGCGGCCGAACGTTTAATAAATAAATTCATATTGTTTTGTTCAGAGGTCTGATTGCTATATAGTTATGTCGGTTTCGCTGCTGGATACCTAATGATTACTGCCGATGAAATAATTTATCTGTTGTGTTCGATTTAGGTAAATGGATCCTACTCTTCGAGCTAATATCTCCATAGGTGGAAGACATGATTACGACAATTCTGACATATCTGTTTAGTAAAGGCGAGGGTAAAGTTAATGTTGACAAGGCATTATGAACTACATGAAAGGGACAGGTGCATTCATCCAGGCCGTTGGTGAAAATTACAATAACCAGACGCGGAACTCAGATTGGGTCGTAATGTATAGGATAGGCCCATTCTATCTCGTAAGAATATGGGCCTGGATTGGGATAGCATCCTACCCTATTCGTATTTTAAACGGCGCAACCTCATTGGTCCACGTATGCATAGGTGGGTCCCACTATTTAAGCGGCCCCAAGGGCATCACGGTAATATTAAGCGTGATGCCCCCTAGTATATAAGTGGACCCGAAAGACCCAATTGCTTGGGAGTTTTGAGAGGACCCGATTGCCTCTGTACGGAGAGCGTCTCTCTCTTCAAGTTTCATTCTCTCTCTAAAACTTGGAGAGGATCGCTAGGAACAGTAAGAAACGCACATGATAATTACCTATGTCTATACACAGGCCTTGGGATTCCTCAGCTTTGTTCATAGCTAGCCAAAGTGAAAACGAATTGCTTACCAATCCATAAGGCGTGCACTGACACTTTTACTCATTTGAAGGTAAGAACTTTTTAATTCGTTTGCTGAGAATCGTAAATTCGAAATTTGAATGTACCGTGGACGCTGTTTCCAATTATACCGCTGCGCGGCCGAACGTTTAATAAATTAATTCATATTGTTTTGTTCAGATGTCTGATTGCTATACAGTTATGTCAGTTTCGCTGCTGGATACCTAATGATTACTGCCGATGAAATAATTTATCTGTTGTGTTCGATTTAGGTAAATGGATCCTACTCTTCGAGCTAATATCTCCATAGGTGGAAGACATGATTACGACAATTCTGACATATCTGTTTAGTAAAGGCGAGGGTAAAGTTAATGTTGACAAAACATTATGAACTACATGAAAAGGACAGGTGCATTCATCAGGGCCGTTGGTGAAAATTACAATAACCAGACGCGTAACTCAGATTGGGCCGTAATGTATAGGATAGGCCCATTCTATCTCGTAAGAATATGGGCCTGGATTGGGATAGCATCCGACTCTATTCGTATTTTAAACGGCGCAACCTCATTGGTCTACGTATGCATAGAGCGTCTCTCTCTTCATATTTCATTCTCTCTCTAAAACTTTGAGAGGATAGGCCCATTCTCTCTCCAAGTTTTAGAGAGAGAATGAAATATGAGGAGAGAGACGCTCTCCGTACAGAGGAAATCGGGTCCTCTCAAAACTCCCAAGCAATTTTGTCTTTCGGGTCCACTTATATACTAGGGGGCATCACGCTTAATATTACCGTGATGCCCTTGGGGCCGCTTAAATAGTGGGACCCACCTATGCATACGTGGACCAATGAGGTTGCGCCGTTTAAAATACGAATAGGGTCGGATGCTGTCCCAATCCAGTCCCATATTCTTACGAGATAGAATGGGCCTATCCTATACATTACGGCCCAATCTGAGTTCCGCGTCTTGTTATTGTAATTTTCACCAACGGCCTGGATGAATGCACCTGTCCTTTTTATGTAGTTCATAATGTCTTGTCGACATTAACTTTACCCTCGCCTTTACTAAACAGATATGTTAGAATTGTCGTAATCATGTCTTCCACCTATGGAGATATTAGCTCGAAGAGTAGGATCCATTTACCTAAATCGAACACAACAGATAAATTATTTCATCGGCAGTAATCATTAGGTATCCAGCAGCAAAACTGACATAACTGTATAGCAATAAGACATCTGAACAAAACAATATGAATTAATTTATTAAACGTTCGGCCGCGCAGCGGTATAATTGGAAACAGCGTCCACGGTACATTCAAATTTCGAATTTACGATTCTCAGCAAACGAATTAAAAAGTTCTTACCTTCAAATGAGTAAAACTGTCAGTGCACGCTTATGGATTGGTAAGCAATTCGTTTTCACTTTGGCTAGCTATGAACAAAGGTGAGGAAGCCCAAGGCCTATGTATAGACATTGGTAATTATCATGTGCGTTTCTTACTGTTCGTAGCAATCCTCTCCAAGTTTTAGAGAGAGAATGAAATATGAGGAGAGAGACGCTCTCCGTACGGAGGCAATCGGGTCCTCTCAAAACTCCCAAGCAATTGGGTCTTTCGAGTCCACTTATATACTAGGGGGCATCACGCTTAATATTACCGTGATGCCCTTGGGGCCGCTTAAATAGTGGGACCCACCTATGCATACGTGGACCAATGAGGTTGCGCCGTTTAAAATACGAATAGGGTCGGATGCTATCCCAATCCAGTCCCATATTCTTACGAGATAGAATGGGCCTATCCTATACATTACGGCCCAATCTGAGTTCCGCGTCTTGTTATTGTAATTTTCACCAACGGCCTGGATGAATGCACCTGTCCTTTTTATGTAGTTCATAATGTCTTGTCGACATTAACTTTACCCTCGCCTTTACTAAACAGATATGTCAGAATTGTCGTAATCATGTCTTCCACCTATTGAGATATTAGCTCGAAGAGTAGGATCCATTTACCTAAATCGAACACAACAGATAAATTATTTCGTCGGCAGTAATCATTAGGTATCCAGCAGCGAAACTGACATAACTGTATAGCAATCAGACATCTGAACAAAACAATATGAATTAATTTATTAAACGTTCGGCCGCGCAGCGGTATAATTGGAAACAGCGTCCACGGTACATTCAAATTTCGAATTTACGATTCTCAGCAAACGAATTAAAAAGTTCTTACCTTCAAATGAGTAAAAGTGTCAGTGCACGCCTTATGGATTGGTAAGCAATTCGTTTTCACTTTGGCTAGCTATGAACAAAGGTGAGGAAGCCCAAGGCCTATGTATAGACATTGGTAATTATCATGTGCGTTTCTTACTGTTCGTAGCAATCCTCTCCAAGTTTTAGAGAGAGAATGAAATATGAGGAGAGAGACGCTCTCCGTACAGAGGCAATCGGGTCCTCTCAAAACTCCCAAGCAATTGGGTCTTTCGGGTCCACTTATATACTAGGGGGCATCACGCTTAATATTACCGTGATGCCCTTGGGGCCGTTTAAATAGTGGGACCCACCTATGCATACGTGGACCAATGAGGTTGCGCCGTTTAAAATACGAATAGGGTCGAATGTTGTCCCAATCCAGGCCCATATTCTTACGAGATAGAATGGGCCTATCCTATACATTACGGCCCAATCTGAGTTCCGCGTCTGGTTATTGTAATTTTCACCAACGACCTAGATGAATACACCTGTCCTTTTTATGTAGTTCATAATGTCTTGTCAATATTAACTTTACCCTCACCTTTACTAAACATATATGTCAGAATTGTCGTAATCATGTCTTCCACCTATGGAGATATTAGCTCGAAGAGTATGATCCATTTACCTAAATCGAACACAACAGATAAATTATTTCATCGCCAGTAATCATTAGGTATCCAGCAGCGAAACCGACATAACTATATAGCAATCAGACCTCTGAACAAAACCATATGAATTAATTTATTAAACGTTCGGCCGCGCAGCGGTATAATTGGAAACATCGTCCACGGTACATTCAAATTTCGAATTTACGATTCTCAGCAAACGAATTAAAAAGTTCTTACCTTCAAATGAGTAAAAGTGTCAGTGCACGCCTTATGGATTGGTAAGCAATTCGTTTTCACTTTGGCTAGCTATGAACAAAGCTGAGGAAGCCCAAGGCCTATGTATAGACATTGGTAATTATCATGTGCGTTTCTTACTGTTCTTAGCAATCCTCTCCAAGTTTTAGAGAGAGAATGAAATATGAGGAGAGAGACGCTCTCCGTACAGAGGCAATCGGGTCCTCTCAAAACTCCCAAGCAATTGGGTCTTTTGGGTCCACTTATATACTAGGGGGCATCACGCTTAATATTACCGTGATGCCCTTTGGGCCGCTTAAATAGTGGGACCCACCTATGCATACGTGGACCAATGAGGTTGCGCCGTTTAAAATACGAATAGGGTCGGATGCTATCCCAATCCAGGCCCATATTCTTACGAGATAGAATGGGCCTATCCTATACATTACGGCCCAATCTGAGTTCCGCGTCTGGTTATTGTAATTTTCACCAACGGCCTGGATGAATGCACCTGTCCTTTTTATGTAGTTTATAATGTCTTGTCAACATTAACTTTACCCTCGCCTTTGTTGGGTTTTATGCCCTAAAACTCGTAGATAGTAAATGTACATTTGACCGAACATTAATAAAGTGATGTATTATTCAATGTTTGTATTATATCTTGTCTTATTAACCCTAATCCAATAAACTAAACATCCAAGGCTAATAGAATGAGGCTTGAACTAGTATGTACGGACATACGGGGATCAATGTTAAAGTTTTAGCTTGAAGGGTCTGTAGTATATGGATAAGGCTGGGTACCTTATCCTGGTGACACTATGGATACGGCCCGCTTTGTATATTGATACAAACGTAGTGATCCAACGCGTTCATGTGGTTGACATGTGAGTGGGGGTATCCTGTGCAATGAGTTTGCACAAAGACCGGACCGCGAAATAGTTAACCACTAACTGTAACACCGTTAGTTAGCCTGATTTCTATTTCACTAGGATGACCTAGGCAACTTGGCCTTAATCCTGAGTGGATTATGGACTCCTGTCCATGAGGGATTGTCCTTTGATTTGTACGGGTGAGAGTGGCCTGTTCGCCGACTCAATAAGCCTACCATTTTGGGGACAAGACCGAGTGGGGAGCTGGGAACGTAGTCTTACAAGATGGAATTCACTCCTTCCCGATATTAGGGTAAGTAGCGGTGTGTTCCCTTAAGTGGTGTCTCCGGGTCTTGAACAATGGGCCCTACCCTCTTTATGGCACGAGAGGGATTTCTGTTTGCTGGTTGGACCACAAACAGGTTGTTCATTAGAGGAGCACTGGTACTTAAGGACCAAGAGGTAGCCCATGGGTAAAACGGTAATTTGACCTAACTGGGATATGAACACACGTGAAGGGCTAACTTGCTGTTGACGGTCGATATCCGTGGACACAGAAATATATCTGCAGTGAGAAGAGTGCAGCTGTGGTTCTATAGTGGAGTGAACCACAGTTAACGAATATTGATTAAATTGGTTAATGAGTTTAGCTAATTAATCTCATATCGTTGGAGCTTCTGATCTGTAGGTCCATTAGGTCCCACCAGTAGCTCATTAGGGGTGTTGAGGTAAAATTCTAAAGGGGTTTAGAACATTCGAAGGTGTTTGAATGTTAAGTTTAATTATAAATTGGATTCATAATAAAAACTATAGGTTATAATTAATGCACATTTGATGTACATTACAACTATAGTTTATGAGAGAGAAATATAATTAAGTATATGATATTTAATTATAATATTAGTTAATTGATGAATTAATTAATATTATTTGGTTTTAATTTAATTTAATTTAATTTGATTTAATTACTTTAGATTAAAACTATGGGTTATGTGGGAGGATGACATAAATATGATTTATGGATTTCTTAATATTATTTAATTAATTATTATTAATATAGTAATTAATTTAATAATTAATATTTTCTCATCAGTTAATAATAACTGATAAGAATTAATCCTACCCACTCATGCTGCAGTACACACGATGTGGAGTAAGATAAGGAGTTTTTTTAGTAACTGAGTGATTCAGTTAGGGTTTAATCCCAATTTGGTCTCTGAGATTTTTGGCACTCCCTCAGTCGTGTATCTCTCTCCCTCTCTCAGAAGTTTTCTCTGTGTTTTTCCTCTCCTGTGAATTCAGAGAACTCCTCCCAAAATTCCTAGAATTTACTTGGTTCCCACAAACCTCTCAACTCCATTCTCTAAGAGAATATTGGTGCATCCTTTTTGGTGGTGTTCACAAGAGTTTTGCTGTGAAAAATGAGACTTTTAGTTGCTGGATTTTTCTGCAAACATCAAGAAAAAAGGCGAAACATATCAAGAACGTCATACAAAGTAAGTGTTCTTGATCTAGGATCATTAGGATCCATTTAGATTAGATCTAGTTTTTTCCCAATGAGTTTTAGCATGTTTTATAATTAATTTACAGCATGATTTAAAGTTTTTTTTTTCTGCTGTGATTTTATTTGCTAACGTATGGTATTTTAATTCAAATTAAATAAGAGTTAAGGTTCTGTTCGTTTCCGCTGCCAAGGGCTTTTATCCCCTTCAGCCTTTACTAAATAGATATATCAGAATTGTCGTAATCATGTCTTCCACCTATGGAGATATTAGCTCGAAGAGTAGGATCCATTTACCTAAATCGAACACAACAGATAAATTATCTCATCGCCAGTAATCATTAGGTTATCCAGCAGCGAAACCGACATTACTATATATCAATCAGACCTCTGAACAAAACAATATGAATTAATTTACTAAACGCTCGGCCGCGCAGCGGTATAATTGGAAACATCGTCCACGGTACATTCAAATTTCGAATTTACGATTCTCAGCAAACGAATTAAAAAGTTCTTACCTTCAAATGAGTAAAAGTGTCTGTGCACGCCTGATGGATTGGTAAGCAATTCGTTTTCACTTTGGCTAGCTATGAACAAAGCTGAGGAAGCCCAAGGCCTATGTATACACATTGGTAATTATCATGTGCGTTTTTACTGTTCGTAGCAATCCTCTCCAAGTTTTAGAGAGAGAATGAAATATGAGGAGAGAGACGCTCTCCGTACAGAGGCAATCGGGTCCTCTCAAAACTCCCAAGCAATTGGGTCTTTCGGGTCCACTTATATACTAGGGGGCATCACGCTTAATATTATCGTGATGCCCTTGGGGCCGCTTAAATAGTGGGACCCACATATGCATACGTGGACCAATGAGGTTGCGCCATTTAAAATACGAATAGGGTCGGATGCTATCCCAATCCAGGCCCATATTCTTACGAGATAGAATGGGCCTATCTTATACATTACGGCCCAGTCTGAGTTCCACATCTGGTTATTTTAATTTTCACCAACGGCCTGGATGAATGCACCTGTCCTTTTTATGTAGTTCATAATATCTTGTCAACATTAACTTTATCCTCGCCTTTACTAAACCTGATATGTCAGAATTGTCGGTATCAAAACCTTGAAACGCGCTATAAAGTTGAACGTCTCAACGCTAAAAAAGGTGCAGTTGCTGTATTCACAACCTTTAGCAAGTCTATGTGTCTAGTCTTAAAAGGATGGAGACTATACGCCGATCAAAAGTAGCCGGAGGGGAATATGCACGTCGGAAGACAACATATGATCGACGTCGTCCACAATACTGTTTACCCGTTCGAAGAGCGTTATATCGCGATGTGGATAGGGAGAGGCTTCGCCTTGCTAGACTTCACGAAATCCACTCTGGTGACGCGATGATCGTATACAACAACTGTAGTATCAGCCGATATATACAATGTCCTCGTAAGGACCATGGTATCACCGTCCGACGGAGAGACTACATTCGTATTCGGCAGATTGGAATATATGGCCGCATTAAGGTAAATTTAGCTCATATCGAAGGCGCGATGGATACTGGAATATCCAATATCACTGGCGTGTTCACACTGGCCCTTCTTCGTGATAAGACCCCGTATCTGCCTACCGGTGTCGAATTACTGCCAGATTTCAAGGAACTGTTTGGATCGTTAGAATCCAGTTACGAGAAATTAACAGTGTTGCCCAGACATGATGGCCGATATTGTATTGAACGTGTATGGCAGAAGAACATCTGTGTCGATCGGAAGTCTTTCGAGTTTCCGGTTAAGATGGTTCGCTAGTATTATAATCGACGCTATGCTATTTGGACTTCGTTCAAAGACACAGGCGATTTTCACGGTGGCCGGAACTATCGAAACGTTTCAAAGAATGCCTTTTTCGTTTGCTATACATGGGTGTCAGAATCGACATCGCTATGCAATTTGTATCTTGACACTGAAATGGTCTTCTATGGGTGAAACGTAGTTATAATAATATTTAATGTTCTAATAACTAAGATAATCAATTTCATATAATATATTAAATCATCGCTAAGTAGCCATTACAAACAACCGGTGCTTAACATTATTGCAAAAAAAAATTTACAGATTTGAACTGGATGCTTTATCTGTGTTCTTTATCATACATTTATTAACCGTAGCCTCCACAATCTGAGCTAATCGCTGCTCGGTCAGTTCGCTATTCCCGATTTCAGACACTGAATCCCCAGGATTTATCGCTGCATCGTCTAGACGGTGAAGATGTCTGTATGGGTGTTCATTATCCACGCTTCTTCGTGAACACATGGAGCCAACCATCGATCGCGAAGCCCATGATTCGCCTGGTAATAGATTGATACGCTGTGACATAGCCCTTGTCATACTTCTGTTGTCATCTAATATAGGTCGTCTGATATGGGCAGGTTTTGATACTGACCAGAAATCAACATCATCTGGTTTAAAATCTGGGGACATTATTTTTATGGTTGGCGATTTGAATGAAACGTTCGTAGAATGTTTGGCTGTCGATAGCTTCAGTTTCGCCTTTATCATTGCGAAACTGGTATCAACATGTACATTAGTGTCTTCAACTCTATATAACAGCTCCCATGGTGATTCGTCGGACATGGAAAAGAATGATGACGAGTAATAGTGTAGGTCGACGTTACAACTTATGGGAAACGTGAACGATGCTTATTTCGCATCGTCCATAGTCAGTCTTTTGTCTAAAATCTCTACAATGACTGTTCCCTTCGAATTAAAGGGTACCTGATTGCGGTATACAATAACGCAATGGTCTATTTTCATACATCATCTCTGTAATCTTGCGATGGCAGTATCAAACGCAGAAGGGAATTCTAGTCGAATGTTGTTCGATTCATGCGTGAGCCTGTATTCGTTGCGCTTTGTCTCGATGTAATCATGTCTTCCACCTATGGAGATATTAGCTCGAAGAGTAGGATCCATTTACCTAAATCGAACACAACAGATAAATTATCTCATAGCCAGTAATCATTAGGTTATCCAGCAGCGAAACCGACATAACTATATAACAATAAGACCTCTGAACAAAAAAATATGAATTAATTTATTAAACGCTCGGCCGCGCAGCGGTATAATTGGAAACATCGTCCACGGTACATTCAAATTTCGAATTTACGATTCTCAGCAAACGAATTAAAAAGTTCTTACCTTCAAATGAGTAAAAGTGTCCGTGCACGCCTGATGGATTAATAAGCAATTCGTTTTCACTTTGGCTAGCTATGAACAAAGCTGAGGAAGCCCAAGGCCTATGTATACACATTGGTAATTATCATGTGCGTTCTTACTGTTCGTAGCAATCCTCTCCAAGTTTTAGAGAGAGAATGAAATATGAGGAGAGAGACGCTCTCCGTACAGAGGCAATCGGGTCCTCTCAAAACTTCCAAGCAATTGGGTCTTTCGGGTCCACTTATATACTAGGGGGAATCACGCTTAATATTACCGTGTTGCCCTTGGGGCCGCTTAAATAGTGGGACCCACCTATGCATACGTGGACCAATGAGGTTGCGCCGTTTAAAATACGAATAGGGTCGGATGCAATCCCAATCTAGGCCCATATTCTTACGAGATAGAATGGGCCTATCCTATACATTACGGCCCAATCTGAGTTCCGCGTCTGGTTATTGTAATTTTCACCAACGGCCTGGATGAATGCACCTATCCTTTTTATGTAGTTCATAATGTCTTGTCAACATTAACTTTACCCTCGCCTTTACTAAACAGATATGTCAGAATTGTCGTAATCATGTCTTCCACCTATAGAGATATTAGCTCGAAGAGTAGGATCCATTTACCTAAATCGAACACAACAGATAAATTATTTCATCGGCAGTAATCATTAGGTATCCAGCAGCGAAACCGACATAACTATATAGCAATCAGACCTCTAAACAAAACAATATGAATTAATTTACTAAATGCTCGACCGCGCAGCGGTATAATTGGAAACATCGTCCACGGTACATTCAAATTTCGAATTTACGATTCTCAGCAAACGAATTAAAAAGTTTTTACCTTCTAATGAGTAAAAGTGTCAGTGCACGCCTTATGGATTGGTAAGCAATTCGTTTTCACTTTGGCTAGCTATGAACAAAGCTGAGGAAGCCGAAGGCCTATGTATAGACATAAGTAATTATCATGTGCGTTTCTTACTGTTCGTAGCAATCCTCTCCAAGTTTTAGAGAGAGAATGAAATATGAGGAGAGAGAGACGCTCTCCGTACAGAGGCAATCGGGTCCTCTCAAAACTCCCAAGCAATTGGGTCTTTCGGGTCCACTTATATACTAGGGGGCATCACGCTTAATATTACCGTGATGCCCTTGGGGCCGCTTAAATAGTGGGACCCACATATGCATACGAGGACCAATGAGGTTGTGTCGTTTAAAATACGAATAGGGTCGGATGCTATCCCAATCCAGGCCCATATTCTTACGAGATAGAATGGGCCTATCCTATACATTACGGCCCAATCTGAGTTCCGCGTCTGGTTATTGTAATTTTCACCAACGGCCTGGATGAATGCACCTGTCCTTTTTATGTAGTTCATAATGTCTTGTCAACATTAACTTTACCCTCGCCTTTACTAAACAGATATGTTAGAATTGTCGTAATCATGTCTTCCACCTATGGAGATATTAGCTCGAAGAGTAGGATCCATTTACCTAAATCGAACACAACAGATAAATTATTTCATCGGCAGTAATCATTAGGTATCCAGCAGCGAAACCGACATAACTATATAGTAATCAGACTTCTAAACAAAACAATATGAATTAATTTATTAAACGTTCGGCCGCGCAGCGGTATAATTGGAAACATCGTCCACGGTACATTCAAATTTCGAATTTACGATTCTCAGCAAACGAATTAAAAAGTTCTTACCTTCAAATGAGTAAAAGTGTCAGTGCACGCCTTATGGATTGGTAAGCAAATCGTTTTCACTTTGGCTAGCTATGTACAAAGCTGAGGAAGCCCAAGGCCTATGTATAGACATTGGTAATTATCATGTGCGTTTCTTACTGTTCGTAGCAATCCTCTCCAAGTTTTAGAGAGAGAATGAAATATGAGGAGAGAGAGACGCTCTCCGTACAGAGGCAATCGGGTCCTCTCAAAACTCCCAAGCAATTGGGTCTTTCGGGTCCACTTATATACTAGGGGGCATCACGCTTAATATTACCGTGATGCCCTTGGGGCCGCTTAAATAGTGGGACCCACCTATGCATACGTGGACCAATGAGGTTGCGTCGTTTAAAATACGAATAGGGTCGGATGCTATCCCAATCCAGGCCCATATTCTTACGAGATAGAATGGGCCTATCCTATACATTACGGCCCAATCTGAGTTCCGCGTCTGGTTATTGTAATTTTCACCTACGCCCTGGATGAAAATTACAGGATTGGGAATAGTGCATGAAATTGATGTATATCTTCCCTCCAATTAAAGTTTAAATAAAGTTTTGAGCCACCAAAATTATATTTGTTGTTGATTTTAAAAATATTTTTAAGGCGTGACCCAACCTCAATAGTAGGGTCACTTACTGAGTATTTAAAATACTCATTCTTTTGAAAAAAAAAAAAAATTCAAGTAAAGGCAAAGGCAGATGAAAGACGATTGATGAGAATCTGATAGACGACCATGAGAGGACTTGAGTTCATATTTTATTTTCTTTCGTGTTAAGAACACTGTTTTACTTTATTTGAATTATAAATTTGTTTCAAGAAAATTTCTAGAGGCCATGCACATTTATGTCTTAGGAATTATTTAAACTTTTTTTTTGATATCCGTGAGTGTCTGGGCCAGCTTACGTGCACCTCAACTAATCTCACGGGACAACCGTCTGACCCTACTACATTTGGTTGGCAAGGAAACTTGTAGGATATTAAATATCCTAGGTAGGTGACCACCATGGATTGAACCCATTCCCTCTAAGCCCTTTATTTTTTCTATGACCCTTTATTATTTAAACTTATTTAAAACCTTTGAAATTAGGGATCCCGAATAAAAGTTTTGTTTTAAAGTTTTTGGTTAACTTAGTGTTTCTGTTTCAAATTATTTTTTCTTAAAAAGACCTCCAAAGCATATATTGTCGTAACGGTCCCTTTAAGGCTTATTAAGAAGTCGGGTCGTTACAGGGAGAGCCCTAAAATAATGGAGTTGAATGCCCTACAAATGGATATCTATAAATATATATACAGTGTATTTGTAACAATTTTCATCTTTGTAGAGCCTTAATATTTTTTAAAATTTTCTTTTGTTGAAAAAAAATAGTAATTATTTGAAAACCCGGGTCATTACATTCTAGAATTTGTTTAATTACATGTATGATCTCTACATTTTTAGATTATGTCTAATAGGTGAGCACCAAAAAATGTCAATAGGTCTTCTAAACTTTAAAAAAAATGTCTAATAGATTTTTGAACATTCAATTGATTATTAACAAATTCTATCATTTTACAAAATTCATAGATCTACCCTTCAAGAATTTTTTTTTGAAACGGTCAAGAATTAAATTTTATGTATAATAGAACATTCATCATTTGTCGAGATGAGTATAATTCAACAGTAATTAACATGTATCATCAACTAAGAGATCAAGAGTTCGAATCCTTACCCCCAATACTCATCCTTTAATTTTATGTCTAATTAGAACATGAACCTATTATTAGACGTAAAATAAAAAATGCGGTTTGGAGTATGGCACATAAAACTAGTCTCGTCTCTAATGCCCTTTCCACTAACCGATGATGATGGATCAATTCTCCATAACTCACAAGCTCAAGCACGAATGTCTAAGCGCCTGTGGAAACTCCTCTAATCAATGTCCTTTATTTCCCTTTCTTCCTTCTTCCACAAGATGTAAAGGGTCTTTGCCAGTCAACTGACCCTATGCTTTTCCCTCTATTACGAAGAAGTTTCCTTTCCCATCTCCTTGCAAGCGAAGCCAGTCCACTACCCAGTAAGTGAAACTTTGCCTCTTTTTCCTTTTCCAATTCATCTTTTTCTTTTTCTTTCTCCCCAATCAATTTTTCCTATAAATTGATATCTGTCCCTTGTGCGTTTTGTGAATTAACTCAAGGTAAAGGCAAGTTACAAGTGTATGTGCCTTATGTTTGGATTTTTTTTTTTTTTCTTTTTGTTGGGGTTTTCCCTTTGTTTGTGTTTTGCATTTATGTTGTTAGAACTGGATCTTTGAGCTAATTTGATCAATCCATCTTGTAGAAATGTAGAATCGTGTTCATAGGTGTTGATATGTAGGGATTAGGTTATAATATATTCATTCTCTGATATATATTTCTAGCACTCTTATATGGGCTTATACACGTTTTTTAATGGGTTTGAACTAAGGACGTGTTGTTTTGATACTAAATTGAACCCAAAAGCTCCAGCTGATAGGTTATATTGTATTTAATTTATATGTATATTCTTACCACTTGTTTTGACAACTATCAGAAGTTGTTTCTCATTCTAAAACAACTTGTATCTCAACTCGCACAAAACTTGTACTAATGACCGGGAAGTCTGTGGTTCAAATCTCTCCACCTTCACATGTTGTAAAAAGAAAGAAAGAAAGAAAGCACCTTGAATCTTCTGAGGAATAACTCTTTCCTTGCTCTCAGATACTTTGATTGTGCATTGAGATCTTGCTGTATGGCTTATGTACCTCCACACAAACGTCATTCAAGGGATTTGGAGAAGCCATCTCCTACAGCAGAGTTGCTTGCTCCTCAATTCAACACAAAATTGAATTTCAGGCCATCTGCTCCTCGTTTCGCCCGAAAATTTGATTTGAGGTCATCTGGACGTAAAGTGGACAGGAGTGGAAAGATAGTCTATGCTGATCAGGCTATAAATAAATGGTTTAGCATTGGTAGTTCTGATGACGGTAACCTGTTTCCCTCTTGTGTTCATCTTGAGCCATTTTCTGTGCCGTCCATTGAGCGTAGAAGGGGTGAAAAACCTCTAGCTTTGGTGAACAACAAGATATCTCAAGGTAATAGAACTATCAACCATGACATGGAGTTTCTCTCTGCTTGCTGTATGTACGTACTTTCTGTTAACGAAGGATGTTGGTTTTGATTATAGGAAATAGAGAAGAGGAAGAAGTTGTAACAGAACCATGGGTATCTATTGTAGAGAATCTACTGCCTGACTTTTTTTCATCGGTTGAACACGTAAAGAATGAAATGGATCAGGATGAGAATGTGAAGCCGAAATTGGTAGCTAGGCTTGGAAAAGTTCTCTTTCATGGGTGAGCAATCCCTTGTTTGTTAACAAAACTTCCCATCAGATATTTGATTTTGTAACTGTTTACTTTTGCATATTACTTGTATAAAATTGAAGTCTTCTATTTCAAAGATTTTTGATGTTGCGATTGGAAAGGCTTTTGGTGGACATTGGCCATGAGAAGTGAGGGTGTTTTTGTTTAGGTGTTATTTATCTTTGTTATGCAGGATCTCTGAAATTGACAGAAATGATCTGCCTACTGAAGCGACATTGAGACAACTGAAGAGGTCGTTTTATACAAATGTCTCTGACACTTGCATGGAAAACATTAGAGAAAAAGTAATTCCACTGATTGGAGTTGAGTTTGTAGAGGAGAAAGATATATATCACGTGAAGGTATTTGTTTTGCCTTGGAGATGAGTATAGAATGTATGCTTCAAACATTTCAGACTGAGTTGCTACTCCGTTTTGATTTCCTCTCCGTTTGATGTTTCAATCTTTTTTCAGTTATCAGATGCACAACGACCATCTGTGACCATATCATGCAAATGCACTGCTGTGCCAGAGTCAAATAATCTTGAACTTTATAAGGTAAACATTTTGTTTCTTTTCTTACCTGGTAAAGTTTATGGAGTAGTGATTTTAATATTTTTCTTTTGTTGTCAATCTCACCCCATTGACCTACTGAAATGACCTGTAATAAATTGTCAGGGAGGATGGTCATTCACGATTATTACAGAATTCAATTTTAAATAATATTAATTCTATTAACAATATTTTACCTCTGTAAGTGGCAATTTCACAGTTGCTAAGCATACTTTTCATGTCTTTTGTAGGTTGAACTCAACCAAGTACGTCATATGGTGGTGGATATCTCATGCCTGAAACAAAATATGGATATGAGGCTGATGCTATGCTCCAAGAAGACTTTAGAGAAGCTGGCAGTGAGCCTTCTAAATCTAAACATTAAAAAGAGATATGAAACTTCATATTGGTTTTCTTTATAACAAATAGTGTTTTTTTTTCATTACAGTTTAATTGTTTTTAATAGTTTTCATAATTTAACTTCTTTTCTTTTAACGCTTCAACATTCCTTTAATTGGAATTTCACAATTTTTTTCAAGGTTAGATTACATTATTTGGATTAAGTTGAGCATGTGAATCCTTTGGTAATAATGCATCCTCATTTTAGTACTCTGAAAATTATATTGCAACATCTCAGAGAATTTATAACTGTAGTTTGTAATAGCAGAGGGCTCGCTCTCTCCCACAAGATAACTAATGCTCAATATTTTTCCTCTCCCCTAAGCCCCCAACTGTATTTACAATCATGCCACTACAAACCTACTAATAACATTCTCAATTTTCTCTATTAATACTGTAACGCATTCATTCATGAAGTAAAAAGGGGTATGCACTTAGAATTACAAACTTAAAATGTTTTGTAAAATAAGTTCAGTAGATAATAATTATGAAGAACAGAGTACTGCAGAAGTTAACATCTATTGATTAAAGCCTTATTTAATTTGATGTTTTTATTTACTAAGGTGAAGGAATTGAATTAACAAGTGAAACACACCTCAAATTTTGTATTCTAGGATGATGAGATGGAAGGGATAGCAGATCTTTTAAGTTCTGCTGTTTTAGACCAAGATGTGAAGGGTGGCTTAAGATGGCCACTGGGAAAAGGAACCTCTGGGGATAGATTCAGAGTGGTTGGAGTTTGGCACACTGTAGCCAAATCTTATGTAAATCCATTTATGAGGCTCAAACTAAGAAATGCTGATCGATACGATTTCAAGACATCGGTTGGTGAAGTGACAAAAGAGGTTACTTTGAAGCTGAAACAGGTTACTTCCGAACTACTGGTAGGAATTCTCCATACTTGAAGCCTTTTTACTTGATTAACTGACTTCCTCCGGTACTGCACGAATATAGTTTTTGCTCTAAGAAGATGCATGTTTGGTTGTTAAACCATTGAACTTGTGTTACTCATTTTGCATTTAGAATTAAATGTTCATTATAGGTATTATTTGATCATCATTTCCTTGGTAAGACCATGAACCTTTCTATATTATAATGATATGACATTGTAATTGTTTAATCCATGGTGGCCACCTACCTACGATTTAATATCCTACGAGTTTCTTATAATAGGGTCAAACGTCTTGTGAGATTTGTCGAGGTGCGTGCAAGCCGGTCTGCACACATGGATTTAAGATATGATATTGTTCAATTTTTGGTGGTTTAGACTAACAAGTATATTCCAGGAGTATGTTACATTTCTATGTTTCTTTGTAAAGAAATGTTTGAATAATATAATGTTTATGTGGCAATCTGAAGTGCAGCCAGTTTACTTTTTTGATTATTTCGTTGGCTGTTTTTTCTTTTTCTTTGTAGAAAGAAGAAGCTGAGCTTGATGTGATCTCTGATATGCTTAGTGACCATCTGAAGGTGTTTTGGAACCACTTCGTATGCTCTGCATCCTGTTTATCCCCTTCTGTTTCAACATAATGTAAGTTTCAGACCCTGGTAATGATGGTCTCATTGTACAACTCTTAACATTAGGTCAGGCTTTGGATGCTAGAGTGTGGATACTGGGGTTTGGTTTGCCCAGTTAGAATGGTTAATGCTGTATTTTTCTAAGTTTAGATCTTATGTATAGAAATGGATGGCCTTTTTTTTTTCTTTTCTTTTCTTTCTTTGTTTTTGGTGAGAAATGCTTTATGGACTTTCCGGTGGTGTAAGTATATACTTTTCGTAAAGTATATCAAATAATATAATTTAATGCTATATGGGAGATATTTTATAATGGTTGTTAGGACTTTTAAAATGTCCATTTTGGTTTCTAAACTCTTAATTTTAATCATGGTTGTTATTTAGGGCTTGTTTGAAATATATTTTAATTTAAATGTTTTTCAAGAATGCATTTTTTTAAAAAACATTTTGTATAAAAATTGTTTAGAATTTAAACACTCATATGTTTGGTTGCATTTCTTCAGAGGTGTTTTTATACACTAGTCATTGTATACTTCAAACTCCTTTTAAAAAAAAGTTGGTTTCAAGTGTTTCTCTCAAAATGATTTAGGATCTATTTAGAATACATTTTAATTTAAATGTTTTTCAAGAATGCATTTTTTAAAAAAAACATTTTGTATAAAAATTGTTTAGAATTTAAACACATATGTTTGGTTGCATTTCTTCACAAATGTTTTCATACACAAGTTATTTGTTTACTTAAGAAGTTTTTTTTTTTTTTTTTTTTTTTTTTTTTTTTTTTTTTTTTTTTTTTTAAGTTAGTTTCAAGTATTTCTCTCAAAATGGTTTATTTATCGATCTCATTTTCTAGTAAGTCATTTTTAGTGGTTGACAAACACTAATTTTTTTCAAAATGATTTATTTTCAAAATTAAACATTTGAAAAGTTAAACCAAACACACCCTTATTTATCCATCTCATTTACTAACAAGTCATTTTTAGTGGTTGCCAAACATCAAAAATCTTTTCAAAATGATTTTGTTTTCAAAATATAACCTTTGAAAAGTTAAACCAAACATATCCTTAGTTAATTGTTTCTCAAATTGATATTGCCACTTTGAATATGCTTATGAATGTGCTAATGTAGGCATATATTAATGTCGCATAGGCAATTGAATTGACACAGGGTATTGACTAATGTAGGAATTGATGGTAGAGAACTAAAATGGCTTCATGGTAGAGAACTAAAATGGCTTATTTTGTTAACTTAAATAGATGATTTTAAAGGGATGAAAATGAAATAAATTTGAAAGTCTAAAAGAAAAGAGAAAAAGATAATTCATTTTTTAGGTTACAAATGTAGCATTCATTAATGGTGTATTTTCATTTGTATCACAATTCATCTGTTTTTTTTTTTGTTTTTGTTTTTTTTTTGATAATATAAAACTAAGCAAGAGTTTCTTATTGCGTAATCCATAGTGGGACAGACACCCTCACTTATGTGATTTTCCACACCAATATCAAAATTATTCAAAGAAATTAACCATAAAGGAAAAAAAAAAAATTAAACCAACACATGGAGGTATTGGTATCAGACGCCAAACTGGCCAAAATGTGGGCCATGTTTAGGGGTGATCATCGGTCGGTCGGCATCCATTTTGAGCTCAAATCGGCATCGACCACTGATATCTCGGTTTGAGTCGGTCGGAGGATGTCGGTTTTGAGAGTTCTATGAGACTGACCGACCGACCACAAGCAAAAATCGATCGGTTTCGGTCAATTTTGGATGTTCCAATGGCGTCGTTCCGGTAAGGTGAAGGAGAAAGAAAGAACGGAGAAGAGAGGACAATATTTACTACAAGAAAGCATGGAGAAAGAGATGAGGGAGAAATAAAGAACTAAGAAGAAAAAAATACATGACGATTTCGGCGAAGAAAGGCGTTATTCCGGGCCGAAAATATCTTCAGTCGAAAGTTAAAGAAAGAGACTGAGAGAAAGTTCATGGCCGGAATTTCCGTGTAACACTAAGCTTCGACGAGGAATTTCTGGCGTGTTGAAATGCTTGCTCAATGTTCTTGGACGAAAGTTAAAGAAAGAGACCAAGAGAAAGTTTTACAGAGAGAGATTGAAAAAGAAAAGAAAATGAAGAGTGAAAGTAGAATGAAGAATTGGCTGAACAAAGAAGAGGAAAATAATAATATTTTTTTTTTAAAAAAGTAATGATTACCTATATATAGGTAATTAATGCTTGGGAGTTGGGAATCCGTGACATCCGACTGCAGCACACAGTTTTTTTTTAATATATATATTTTATATAAATAAAGAGATTCGGTTAGAAAAACCGACTCCAACCGAACTTGCTATAGAACCGACCAACCGACCAACCGACGTCGGTTCGGTCAGTTTCGGCCGATCGGATCGGTTTTTCGGTGTGTTATGTTCACCCCTAGCCATGTTATTATGTCTTCTTGGAACATGAAGAACACAGTCAAAATTAATAAGCTCCATTCGTCTCTTCGCTTCACGCACAAAATACCCAATTTCTGTGACATCTTCTACCCTTCTAGTGAGGAGATGAACTACTTGTAGAGAGTCAATTTCGAGAATCACCTTTAGGGGAATTGAGTGGAGTCGCTTGAAGGCCATCAACAGCTACTAGGGCTTCCAACGAACTAATTTGTCATTGTTGATTGATGCTTCTGTGTCCCGCTGCTATCAGTGAACCATCCCAACGACGGATAATCTAGTCGATTCCCCCTCTCTTTCTCCCCTCATTCCAAGTCGCGTCACAATTAATCTTCCACAAATCGGCCAAAATTTGACGCCATCGCAACGGTTTGTGGTTTGGAGCCGATATCCTTGGAAGACTCGTTGCCACCACCGTGTTGTTATACAGGTTCGTCTCTTCCTCTCCCAAATTCTTCTTAAGAGCTTTGATGATTTGTTGCTAGAGCATTGTTGTGCTGGGTTGTTGGTTGGTATGAACAATTGAATTTCGGTAATTCCAAATTTGCCAACATATTATTGAACTACAACGGATTTTTCCTTCATCCATCGTGTCGTTCGAACTTCCTCGCCATAGAATCTCACAGCAGTCATGAGTTGCCCAGTCAAATCTGTCATTAACAATCCATCTATTAGTAGAGGAATAAAACATATGCCACATACCTTTTGTTAGTTTACACTCCCAAAATAGGTGGATTGTTGTTTCCGTTCTAGACCTGCACAAAGGGCAAATTGGGTTAATATCAATTCCTCGATTAATCAAGTTTATGCGAGTCAGAAGAATGCCATTATAGAGTTTCCAGTCGCAAACTTTGATTTTAGGGGGGATTTTCGCTTTCCATAAGCTCTTCCAAACCATTTCCTTGTGAGTGTTGCTAGACCCAGATGCCTCTCTTAAGTTTTGAATATTAATACTCAGCCTGTAAGCACTTCGCACAGAGAAGAAGCCTTTAGGCTCATAATTCCAAATAATCTCATCCATGCTATTTTGTGGATCAATCGGAATGTCTAGGATTAGCTTTGCCTCCTCTTCAACGAAAAGACCTTTTAGCAAATGTTCCTTCCAAGTTCTATTTTGGTTTAGCAATTGGGCCACCGTGAGGTGTTGAGAGTTTCCTTTGATGAAAATTGGTCTACAAGACCCTTCCCGAGGGAGCCACGAATCTAACGCAACATCTATATGCACCCCGCTTCCAATACACCATCTATAACTTTGTTTGAAAAGTTCCCTTCCCCAAATTATGCTCCACCATATATAGGAAGGATTGTGCCCAATTTCAGCCTATAGGAAATTTCTAGTTTTGAAATAACGCCCCCTCATCACTCTTGTTAGAAGGCTATTAGGATATTGAATTATTCTCCAACTCTGCTTTGCTAGCATGATGTAATTGAACACCGCCAAGTTTTTGAAGTCCATTCCCCCATGAAACTTGCTCGTACACAATTTCTTCCAACTCTTCCAATGCATTTTGTTCCCATTTTCCGTTGTTCCCCACCATAATTGTAACGCCCCAGGTTTTCCAACTCTAGCCTAGAGACGCTACTACAACCCTTAAACCATTAACCACGGAACTGAACCACTTTAAACTGAAAGTACAGAAAATTTCGGCAGCATAACGGCGTAAAATGGCCTGAACCAAAATTTTTGCAACACCTGATAAAGACATTTAACACTTCTAATCATGCATAAGCCAAACTCCACCAAACTTTAGCTAGATTTCACAAACCTATCTCCTCTAGACGAGACAAGCCTTATTGGCAACATGCAATAAACTGAAACCATGCAGCGGAACTCAGAGACATTTTAATAACAAGGAAAGCAAGTCCACTAGCTAAACATCTTATTAAACTTAATAAAAAATTAACAAGTCTAGTTCATCAACTCGAAAACAAAACCTTTCTCAGGTGAATCCCTCACCATCACAGAACTACAAAATTAAACAACTCATGTCTCTATGAAAACAACTAAGAAAAACTTAACAACGAGAGAAAACCCAACACTCTAGGAACTTTCCTCGCAGTTCTCCTCCTCTCCACCAAGGTCCGGATCACCCCTCGATACCTGCAACATCTAAAATGTTTGGGAGAAGGTGGGGAGAGGGTATCAGTATAACCGTGGTACTGGTAAGCAACTCACACTTACCAAACCACAAACAGACAACCAATACAAGCATCATGCTCGACACACGCAACCAACAAGTTACACAACCACAATAAGAAGCATGCTTTCAAGCTAAAAACTACACACATGCTCAAAAATAATTCACTCATGCAATTGCACCACACGCTATGCAACGCACGCACTAGACTCCACATGATTTCTGCGTCATGCTCCGCTAATACATGATTTCCGCGTCATGCTCCGCTACACATGAATTCCGCGCCATGTGCTGCGCTACTTACATGATTTTCGCGTCATGCTCCACACCTACCCCACATGAATTCCGCGCCATGTGTTGCACCACTCTTATGTGATTTCCGCGTCCTGCTCCGCACTCACACCCATGTGATTTCCGCGTCACGCTCCGCTACACATGAATTACGCACCATGTGCTGTGCCTCACACCCGACTCATGCTACACATCTCCCATGCAATATGCAAGCCAGACTCAAATGTGCTAAACCCGACATCACATCATGCTTAACACCCAAACACGCCTATCTCAGGCAACACAAAGATACACCTCATGCTTCACACAAGCACTACAACGATCACAACATAACAAGTACAATTCATGCTCATAACCAGCAACAAATCAGTACATGCTCATCTTAAGCAACATAAGTAGTACATCTCAACAGTTCATATATTGCATAAATTTATAGGAAAAGCAAGTAACAAACAAATAGGCTTCACGCAGTCAAACAAACTTAGTAAGTAGAAACTACTTACCTATAGCGCTCCTACGCAACTCCAAAAAGCCTAAAGCAGCCAAGAGAAGATCCTAAATCACAAAGGCAGCTAAAAGGGTTAGAATTTACCTAAAGATTTTAAGATAAGCTTGAAAAGCCAAATCCCACTTACTAGACCTATTTCCTTGTTAAACAGTCTTCAAACATTCCCCAAAATGAAAACCCAAAAGCTTTAGACCATGGGCAACCATGTCTAAGGCACTACGGGCCATGGGCATATGCTGAACGACCATTACTAAGGTTTTTCAACCGCTGGACAGCAAGTAAAAAAGATACACGAATGACATTCTAAGAACTTCTAAAGCTTGGGTATTGCAACAAAGGCTTAGATAATAAATAGGACCACGGACAACAAGCAAATGACTCAATAAATCATGCTTTAAGAACTTAAAAGGGTTGGGCAATGCTAACAAGACCTAAACAATTAATGGGCATTGACACTACATGCTTTTAAACCACATACAACAACAACAATCCATTTTAAAGTATAATCTAGAACCTATAAAGGATCGGAAACATTCTAAGGCAACGAGGCTTAATGGGCATTGAAGAACTACTTAATTTTAGCCAGCAAAGCCATGATAACCCATTTTAAAACATGCTATAGGACCTTTAAGTGTTGGGGCAACACATAAGAGCCTAGTTATGCAATGGGTAACGATAAAACCATGATTCTAAGGCTAATATGGCTAATGAACAACAACCTTTAACGCTAAAAGCGAAGGGAAAGCAAAGAACTTACCCAAACAGACTCGTTTCAACACTAGACGGGTTATCCTAACCTCTAACGATGCTCTAGGACGATCCTTGGGCAGTGGGTATTCGAGTTGAAGTGTTTCGAACTCAATCGAACACTTAGGCAGCACTGCAGATCAGAAAATCAAACACAACCTAATTTTCCAGCACCTATAACAAATAGGTATTTTTACTTTATGCTCTAAACAAGGATGGGTAAAAGCTAAACTTACCGGAATCGCTACGCGAAGATGAAACACCCACAAATTGAGCAAAGACGGCGCCAGACAACAACTAATAAGACCTTAAATCCTGAAATACGGAATCCATAGCAATTGGGTAGTTTCTTAAACTCGAATAAAGGTCCAAAGGAGCATGGGTAAGGGATTAAGCTTACCAAAAACGCCAAACGACACCAACTCCAGTCGGAAACGTTGCTGGACGCACACGACTTCGACTGAAAAGAGCGAAGGAAGTTAGATTAGCCTTCAATCAACTGAGAACAAGAGAGATTGAGAGCTTACCCACGAGATTAAGGCTGAAAACGTAGAGAAGAAGGGGTTTAAACCACGAAACCCACCGATCAGAGAGAGGAAGAGATTCGAACGGCCTCCACTTGCAGCTGGACAGTGGCGGCGCTGCAACCCGAAGGCCGAACCTCGACGGCGGCTAGACTACACGGCTGGGGGGAGGGGGTCCTTCACCGCAACATCTAAAGGAGGGAGAGAGAAGAGAGCTTCTAGGGTTTTTTTGTCTTTTTTTTTTCTTTTCCTTTGAATTTCTTTTCTTTTCCTTAAACCGAATAATAAAAGCCCAAGAATAGATATTTCCCCTGATCAAGCGAGAAACTTTCAACGCTTAGTAACAACCTCCAAAAACTTAGAAATTAACGGCTTTAGGGAGGAATTTATGTACTTTTAACGCTCATATTCCCTGGAAAATTTCCGCATGCCTTGGTATTAAATTATAAATCCATATCAAGAGCCCAAATAATAAATATATTTCCATTCGACTTTATCCATGGAATTTAAATAACACCCAAAAAGCACGGGGCTTTACAAGAACCTAGCACACGTAGAGTTCAAATCATTACATAGCGACAAAGGGAGCTTAAAACAACTCATAGCATAATTTGGTATAGCCTGAGCCACAACATCGATAAGAATGTCCCTTCTAGCTACCGAAAAAACTTCAATTTCCATCCTTGTAATGTTTTCCAAACCCGATCTTTTATATTGTTTAAGACGACCTTCTTACTTCGAGCATTCCGAGAAGGTAAGCCTAGGTATTGCCCCAGACTATCAGTATGTTGGACCTGCAAAACATCTTTGATCTCTCTTATAAGAGTGGGATTAGTATTTGGGCTAACCATAAAGTTTGATTTATCATAGTTTATAATCTGGCTAGAAGCTTCCTCATATATGCAAAGAATTCACCGAATACACCCGCAATCTTTATTAGAAGCTTTAAAGAATAGAAGACTACCATCATCATGAAGGGAATAAAAGTCCCCACGCAGCGGAAGCGCATCGATTGGACCTTATGCCGTATATTAATTAACATTAAAATACCATTACGAAAAACTCAAACAAACTTTAAACACACTTTAAAGCTACTGGAAAATTTGTTTAAACATGCTGAAAAATAAATCTAAATTTATTTTCATGCTTTTCTAAAGAAAAGGAAGAACCGTTACAAACATTCGTTGTAGACTTGACCGTTCTTCGCCAACAACGCTCCAACGAACGAAATTCTTGTCTTGTGATCGCTGGAAATTTCTTCTTGGATGACACAATAACCACAGAGGTTACACCGGTATGTCTCTAAGTCTAGGAGGCAAAAGACTTGTGGGAGTCTTTCTCTAAGAATGAGGCTAGAGAGAATTCTAGGTCTTGTCTTGAGAGTCTAAGAGCAAGAGCAAAGTCTCATGGACCAATTAGGTCTAGTGTTCTATTTATAGAAGAGAGGTCACGGATAAAATATTCAATTAAATCAATCTTTTCCAAAATTGATTCAATCTTATTCCTTATTTAATCAATCCATGATCAATCAATTCCCTAACTGATTAATCTTTTCCACAAATGACTAGTTACTTCCATAAGTGATTAGATCATTTCCATAAATGATTAATTCCCGGTTAATGAATTCTTTAATTAATTAACCACCAATTAAATATCACATATTTAATTTCCGGCCTTGAATTAATTAATTTTCCCAAATTGATTTTAGGCCTTAATTAATTCATTATTTGAACTCTTTCAAACTTCCATAAATTTATATTAATATTTGAATCTCTTCAAATATTAATTTCTCTCATAATAATATATCAATATATATTATATTTGTTTCCCTTAGTAAATTGAACACTTTCAATTTACATTTATTACTTAGTTGCCTCAAATTACTTATGAGCTACCAGTGGAACCTAATGGACTTGCAGATCAGAAGCTCCAACGATGTGAGATTAATTGGTCAAACTCATTAACCACATTAATCAATATTCGTCAACTGTGTGTACATTCCACTATAGACTCACAGTTGCACTCTTCTCACTGCAGACATATTTTCTATGTCCACGGATCTAGACCAATATCGATTAGTTAGTCCTTCACGAGTGTCCGTAACATCAGCTGGGTCAAATTATCGTTTTACCCCTGGGTTACTTCTATTTCCTTAAGTACCAGTTCTCCTCTAATGAACAACCTGTTTGTGGTCCAACCATCAAATAGAAAACCCTCTCGTGACATTGAAAGGGTAGGACCCTTTGTTCAAGACTCGGAGTCACCACTTAAGGGAACACTCATCCGCTTCCCTAAAGTCGAGAAGGAGTGAATTCCATCTTTTACGATTATGTTCCCAGCTCCCCATTCGGTCTTGTCCCCAAAATGGTAGGCTTATTGAGTCAGCGTATTGGCCACTTTCACCCATACAAATCAAAGGACAATCTCTCATGAGCAAGAGTCCATAATCAACTCAGGATTAAGATTAAGTTGTCTAGGTCGTCCTAGTGAAATAGAAAACCAACTAGTTAACGGTGTTATAACCAGTGGTTACTATTTCGCGATCCGGTCTTATGCAAAATCATTGCATAGGATACCCCTATGAAGGAGTGAAGAACACTCGAGCGGAAGCGTTAGCGGATCTTGGGCCTTGATTTTCATTAATTTCTAAGATTGAAGCATGTTGAAAACAAGAACGAAAAACAGAGCGTTATGAACTTACCTCTTTTAACTCCGAATTCAAGCTTGTCGTTGGATGTTTCTTTACACGAACACGACATGGACGACCACCAAGATCTTCCCCGCTATACTCCGGCCTTAGAACGGGCTTGTGGGAACCCGAGCATGATGAATTTGGGAGAGAATCATATGGGTTTGAGAGAGTTTATTACATAGGTCTTTGAGAGGAAAAATCCAGCATTTTGTTACCACTTTCATCATCCTTTCATCTTCAGAATTTTTCTCCTTTTAAAGGCCATGAGCATGTTGTGTTTCTTGCAAATCTTTACAGCAAGATGGGGTTGATGATAAGTCATCAAATTATGTGGCAAGCCACAATTTTCTTTTGCAAGTTTTGTTAAACCAAAATTGATTTTCATTCTTAAAATCAATTTTCACATTTAATTCAATTTTAAGTTAATTTCCAGCAATTAACATTAAAATAAATAAATATTTAATTAAACAAATTTAATTAATGATATTTAATTTTGAGTATCAAATACCAAAATCAATACTTGCCTCATTCCCGAGTTTTCTCAATCCCGATGAATATGAATCGATATTCAAATTCAAAACCAATTATCTCGAACATGAATCCGTATTCATATGAGATATATTTAAATCATATTTAAATAATAATAACTCTCTCAATATATGGTTTAATGAACAATAAAACCGATATGTTATATTATATCAAATATAATTTCAACGATATCTCCCTTAATCGAATTTGAACGTCTTTCAAATTTCTTTCATCACTCTGTTCTAAGGTTTTAATCCGTTTGAGCTAGCAGGGGGACCTAATGGACCTACAGATCATGGGCTCCAACGATCCGAGATTAACCGGCTGATCTCTTTCAATCCAAGTTAACCAACATTCGTTAACTAACGGGACACTCCACTATAGCCCGTAGCTGAACTCCCCTCACTGTAGATATATTTCTGTCCACCCGATATAACCGTGATTAGTAAGTCAATCCTTCACAGGTTGTTCGTAACTATAGTAAGGTCAAAAGCCGTTTTACCCCTATTGCACTTCTTGTTCCTTAAGCCTCAACTGAGTCCCTAATGAACAATTGGTTTGTGGTCCAACCACTAAACCTAAAACCTCTCGAGCCAATGAGAGGGTGACACGCCTTTGTTCACGTCCCGGAGTCAGTACTTAAGGGAACAACCTCTCTACTATCCCTAAAGACGGGTAGGAGTGAATTCCATCTTGCAGGACTATGTCCCCAGCTATCTATCCGGTCTTATCCCCAAAGTGGCAGGTTTATTGAGCGGCGCTTATGGGCCACTCTCACTGATATGGATTCAATCAATAATCCATTACATGTACCTGAAGGACCAATCACAAGGAGCAAGGCAAAGAAGATACAAGAGGCTTTCACACTGCATGTTCAAAAACTAGCAAATGCACAACGAGAGGCCGGGAATTTTGAACCCAAATTTTTGTATAATGTTAGTTTAGCAAGTCAAGAAGAGAATGGAGTCAAGATGGCACGGGAAAAGTTGTGTAGTTTGGAAGATGGCACGGAGGACAAAAAAAGTGTGCAGAATTTGTGAAGAGGTGGCTGTCCAACTTGCATCTCTTGGGATTTCGTGATGTCAAAGGATGTCAAACGTTGCCATTATGAGGAGCGGATTCCATAGCACATATTTAAGACAATTTAAAGCAATTCTATCTTTTTAGTTTTGAGATATGGCTGCTCGTTTGATGTGCAATCATGTTTTAAGTTCCTAGGTCTTATTTTCTACAATTTGCAATTAAGTGTAGTTGAATGACTTTTGAGTTCCTTGGTCTATCCACGACCATTTGGCCTTTAAATGGCTTGTAATACTCTTGAAAACTCAGATTATGAATGTTAAAAAAAAGCTTTTGCTTATTCAACCCCTTTGGTGTTGTCTTTTCTTTCAAATCTTGTCTTAGGTTTGATGTTCAATCGATTCATTGGATTAGTTTTGATCAATCTAATTCTGGAGTGAGTCGTCTTAGGATCTTAGAGTGACAATCCTAGATTCTAAGTGTGATCTAAGTTAGCTTTCTTTGCGAGTGTTTGCAAGGATCCTAGAAGGACCTCTAGCTTTGCATCTAACAAGCAAGTGGGCGCTTATCACTCACCTATGCAAATCAAAGGATAATCCCGAATAAACAGGAGTTCATAGTTAGCTCAGGATTAAGATCGAGTTACTTAGGTCATCACTTTGAAATAGTCAGTTTCACAGTAAACGGCGTTATAAAGTGAAAGTGACTTATTTCGAGGTCCGGTCTTATACAAACTTCTTTTGCATAGGACGCCCCCACTCACATGTCTCTACACGAACGATTTAGGATCACATCGTTTGTATTAAAACAAAAGTGGGCCTCGTCACATAGTTTTTCCTAGGATAAGATACCCAGTCTTATCCCTATACTATAGACCGTTTTAGGCTATGTACTTGAACCTGATCCACTTTTATGTCACTACATAAAGTTCAAGCATTCATCTCATAGCCAAGGATTCTAGTTTTATTGGATTTGGGTTAATAAAAACATAGTTAAACAAATCTTTCGACAACCATAATAAAAACTATTCTAATAAGTTTTATATATAAATTCGTTACATTTACTATCCACGAGTTTTAGGACATAAACCCCAACACCCCACTCGCATGTCTCCTACACGAACGCGTTGGATCGCAGCGTTTGTATCAAATACAAAGTGGGCCGTGTCATAGTGTCACCAGGATAAGGCACCAGTCTTATCCCTATACTATAGACCCTTTAGGCTGTTTCTTGAACAATGATCCCATATGTCACTACATATAGTTCAAGACTCATAACTCTAACTCTTTGCCCCAAACACCCGCTTAGGGTTAAAAAACAAGAAACTTTGTGTTTTTCCTTTGTTTTCTTTCTGTTGGGTTTTCATTTGCACTCTATGGTTTTGTTCGTTGATTACATGTCTTCCTTCGATCTTTTCACTTATGATCGCAGTCGATGTGAGTTTCATTCATATTTCCCCCCTTTTTTTCCATTAGGGTTTCAAAATAGTTTCCATTTTTTTTAATTACTTTTGTCATTGCTTTCTTGATCAATTTTAATTCATTTTAGAAGGTTTAGTGATAAAGTTTAGGGAAATTGCAATGGGTAGCAAAAAACATTAGGATATTTGCAAATTTAGCTATGTTTTTTTTTAGATTTGCAAATATAGCAAAATTTTTAAAATCAAATTTTCGATTTTTTTATTATTCCAGTCTTACCCTTGTTGGTATATCAAATGGTATATTAGTAGTATATTTCATATACTTTATATTTACTGATATACAAAATATAAAGTATATCAGATATACCAAATTTGGTATACCGAATATATTGAATATGTACTGAATTTGATAAGCATAACCTTTGATATACCTAATTATGAGATATATGAATGATATACTTGATATATGAATGTTGATATACCAATGATATACTTGATATATTACTTTTCTTTACTTATATTTGTTATGTTAAATTTTTTTTCTTTATTGAATTGTGTTGTGTTATTTACATATTTTAAACGAAATGTTTATCTTCTATACTTGTTATGAATCGATATACCTCATTTGCTATATTATTACTCAAATACTTAATAACATTGATATACCTGATTATGAGTAGTAAAATACATCAATGATAGACTTGTTATTTTTTGAAAAAAAATCATTGATATATATTTTTAATAGTTGTTGTATTATCAACGTCGTGGATTGCAAAACTTATTATAAGTATATCAATAAGATGCAATTTTAAACATATTATTATTGGTGTAATAGTAGTATATCAATACTCACGAAAAATGTAATTTCAAGTATACCATTAGTGTATCAGTAGTATAATAATTAAAATGATATATAGTACATCGATGATATATTTGCCAATATGAGCACAGTTCAACTAGCTGAAGACATTCGCATTCAACCAAGAGATTAGAGGTTTAAATCTCTTGTCATACATATTGTCCCAAAATAAAACTAATATATCTAATTCTTTATTAATGAAGTATATCAAAAACATCTAAACTAGTGAAGGCTCATGTGTATACTTCAGGATATTATGTTCATGAAATATACATCTAATCTACTATATATTTAGTATATTAGTTGATTGATATACCAAATATCTAGTATATCAGTCACACTAAATAACTAAATGATGTAAAACTGATATACGGTATATCAATATCACCATTGATATACTTTTTAAACTTCCTATTTCCGACATGTTTTTTAGGATTTTTTTTGTTGGGTTTTATGTCCTAAAACTCGTAGATAGTGAATGTTAATGAATTATACACTTGTGTCAATAAGATGACCTAGGTAACTCGATCTTAATCTTGAGTGGGTCATGAACTCCTTTTCACGAGGGATTGTCCTTTGATTAGTATGGGTGAGAGTGACTTGCACGTCGACTCAAAAAGCCTACCTTCTTGGGGACGAGACCGAGTGGGGGGCTGAGGATATGACAACACAAGATGGAATTCACTCCTTCCCACTTCTAGGAGAAGTAGATGAGTGTTCCCTTAAGTGCTGACTCCGGGTCTTGAACAAAGGGATCCCGCCCTCTCACTGTCCCGAGAGGGACTTTTTGTTTATTGGTTGGACCATAAACATGTTGTTTATTAGAGGAACACTGATACTTAAGGAGCCAGAGGTAACTCAGGGGTAAAATGGTAATTTGATCCAACAGTAGTTACAAACACTTATGAAGGATTGACTTACCGATCTGTGGACACAAAAATATTCTACAATGAGAAGAGTGCAATTGTGGGTCCTTAGTGGAGTGACCCACAGTTAATGAATATTGGTTAACTTGATTAATGAGTTTAGTCAGTTAACCTCATATCATTGAAGCTTCTGATCTGTAGGTCCATTAGGTCCCCCTGCTAGCTCGTAAAGAGTAATTGGGAACAATTAATCTTGAAAGAATTTGAATAGTTCAAATTCATCTTGGAAATCAAGTTAATTGTATGAGATACAATTAATATAATGTATATTGATACATTATAATATAAAGTTTAATATATGTCATTAAACTTTATTAATTGAGAGAATAATATATTTGAAGGAGTTCAAATATATGACTAATTAAGTATATGATATTTAATTAGTGAATTAATTAATTAATTGTGAATTAGTTTTTTTTTTGAAAAGTAATACTTCATTAAATCAACCACCAACAATACAACCACCACTAACGTTTTCCAACGATAATAAAGACATACGCAGCCACGAGGGCATTTAATCGGGAAAGGTCTAGCTAATTGGCCAGGTAAGCTTCTCAAGCTCTCTAGAATGGCTTTCAATTCCAGGCATTTAATCGACCATTTCTTCAAAATTCTCTTGAATCCGGCGCAGATAAAAGACCCATTTGAGTCACAGAAAATCCACCCTAATCCCCCCAAATTTTTTCCGGAAGACCAAGACGCATTAGTTTTGATATTCCAAAAATAGGAGGAATTCGAAGGGGGAGATTGAAGGTCATGACTCAAACGACTCTCCGATCTAAGAGAGGTCTTCACACTTATGATGAGGTACTCTCTGCCCTTCCAGCTGGAGTCTATAGCTCTGATAATCTCTCTGGGATCTGGTCTAGAATTGCTTTGCTTTGCAGAGTTACGATACTGCCATAGATGCGAAATGATTGAGATTGCTTTGTCCCTGTCTTCCTTCATGCCTTGCTTTCTAAACGAAACCCACCAGTCCAAATCACTCCTAGCTCTCCCGAACATGAAAAGAAAATTATTCAAATTTGGGAAGAAATGAGCCCAGACTTTACTAGAGATCTTACACTCCCAAATTCGGTGCCTCCTCGATTCTTCCTTAGACTTGCAAAAGAAACAACAAGGGTTAGTATCAATTCCTTTGGCAATAATGTTCAATTGGGTGGGTAGGATATTCTGGATTGCTTTCCATGCGCAAATCTTCTCTCTTGGTAAAGCCTTAGCCTTCTAAAAATCATTCCAAATTGCTTTCTCTTTCGATAGATCAGAGGCGGTGGCAGCCTCAGAAGCTTCACCTCTTTGCGCTAAGAAATAGGCACTCTTAACCGAAATAACCCCTTCGGATTAAGGCCCCAGATTATATCATCAATCGACTTGCTAACACTAAGAGGAATATTCAAGATTTCTTCTGCATCCGAGGAGATGGAAGATGATCTTATTTCCCTCTCACGCCAGCAACCGACCTCATCAATCAGGGAACTCACATATTGGTTGGCTATATCTTTTTTCAGCACCACTGGCCTGGACCCATGAATCCCTCCCACCCAGGGATCTTCTCCAATCCTAATATGTCTTCCGTTCCCCACCCTCCATCTCATCCCTCGTTTGAACAACTCTCTCCCCCAGAGAATACTCCTCCAAGTGAAAGACGGGTTGTTCCCAATCCCAGCCTCTAGAAAATTCGAATTGTTAAAATATCTTCCCCTTAGGATTCTAGGAACCAGGCTATTCGGGTTCCTCAGCAGCCTCCAACTTTGTTTGGCAAGCATAGCTTGGTTAAATAAACTGAGATCTCTAAACCCCATCCCACCATTTACTTTGCTATTACATAACCTCTTCCAACTCATCCAGTGAGCTTTCTTAGAGTCTGAAGACGAGCCCCACCAAAATCTGGCACACATTCTATTAATCTTCCCGCAGATCGCTTTCAGAAGCTTGAAACAACTCATTGTGTAGTTAGGGATAGCTTGAGCCACTGCTTTAATCAGAATCTCCTTTCCTCCTGTAGAAAAAAGGCGCTCTTTCCACCCCTGAAGAGCCTTCCACACCCTATCTTTAACTTTCCAAAAAACTTTGTTCTTTTTCCTTCCCATTTAAGAGGGCATCCCGAGGTAATCACCTAGAGAATCAGAGATCTTGATTGCCAAAATTCTAGATAAAGCCATGGCTGCTCCCTTATTCACATTCATTCTAACCATACAAGAGGATTTATCAAGGTTGACTTTTTGACCAGACACAACCCTATACTCGTCTAGAATCCTCTTGATCGTTTCACACCCCTTTGTTGTAGCTTTGGCTAGAATGAGGCTGTCATCTGCAAAAAAAAGATGGGTTAGAGATGGACAATATCTATTAATTTTTAAACCAACTAAGTTAGAGGTGTGAACTTCCCTTTCAAAAAGCGTAGATAGCCCTTCGACACAGAGAAGGAAAAGATAAGGGGATAAAGGATCCCCTTGCCTCAACCCTCTATTTGGGCGAAACTCAGCTGACCGACTCCACACACCTCATGACCTTATTTATCCAACAATCCTCAAAACCCAGTTTCTGCATAATCCGACGGATAAACTTCCATTCGACCCTGTCATAAGTGTTAGCTTTAGGGCTTCAATCAAACCAAGTATTTTGATGATAACAAACTCTGATTTTTTATACTAACATTTTCAGTGTTTCAAAGTCACTATCTTGTAGAGCTCGAAACAACAATTCCAACGCCTTTTGAATCACTCAAATCGGAGCTCAAATGAAAAAGTTATGGCAAAAACAAATTTGATGGAGAAAAACCTACGTGGTAGTGACACGTGGCACAACAAATGGTAAAAATGATGACGTGGCAGCTAACGTGGCTCTTCAACTTTCAAATTTTGCTGACGTGGCGATGGCGTGGCAAGCGACATGGCAGCTGACGTGGATTACGTGGACCAATGGAATAGTGACACGTGGCAAGCTGATGTATAAATAAATTTTCACCCAAAATTCCTCCCAATTCAAATTTTATTCTTTCCAAAATCCATCCCAAAAATCCTTGATTTATTCTCATTATCTCTAAAATTCCAAATCTTCAAAATTTGCTCTTAATATCAAAATTCCTCCAAATTCAAATTTGATTTTTTCCAAAATTCATCCCATAAATCCTTGATTTTATTCTCCTAATCCTAAAATTCCAATCCTTCAAAATTCTCTCTTAAATTTGAAATTCTTTCCTTTTCTAATTCTAAATTCAATCTCCACCATTCATCCTTATTTTGATCCAACGGCCAATGTTCTTCCTCCTCGCCTATAAATTGGACTTGATTTTCACCTTTCATTAACACACCAAAGCTTTCAAGTCTTTAAGCTCTCAAATTCTCTCTACTCTTAAAATTCTTGTCCTCCCTGCTCCAAAATTGGCCTAGTTATATTTTTGTGAGGTTTTCTTTTTAGAGTGCTCAACTTGTGTATCTAGCCTTCAAGAGACAATATTGTGAGGTTCTCTTTTCTTTTCTCTTTGGGAATTGTATTAAGGTGTGGGTACACCTTGGGTTGTGAGAAAAAGAAGTTGGTTTGATCCTGAACCAGTTAAAAGGATCTTGGGTTTCTCTTTAGCCTAGGAAAAAGAGGGTCGTGTGTCGGTTTGGTTCTCACCCGTAAGAGAATCACTAGTGAAATACCCAAGAAGGAGTCTTGGGGAGTGGAGTAGGCAATTTGCCGAACCACTATAAATTCCCCGTGTTTTCTCTTCCTCTCTCTCATTTATTTTATGCCTTTAATTATTTCCTTTGCTTTATTGTCATAATTTTTAATTTCTCTTTAATTGCATGATTTAATTTTAGTGGGCTATTTAAATTTCTATTTAAATTCAAAGCTATCTTAGTGTGCATGTTTTAGGTTTTATATTGCTTAATTTTTCTTAAATTAAATTTGTGTGTTAATTTTTATTTGAGCATATTTCATAGATAAAATTATTTAAAAAAAATTGGTAGTCAACTCTATTCACCCCCTCTAGTGTTGCCTTTCGATCCTACAATTGGTATTAGAGCGGGTTGCTCGGTTTTCTTATTTCAAAAAGGTTTTTAAATATTTTTCCTTGTTATACATTCTGTTTTTTTAAATCTTTTCAAATCTGGAATTTTTCTAATTTTTGCAAAAAGTTTGGAAAATTGAGTTTTAAAAGCCGTTTTCACTAGAAATTTTTTTCTTTGAAAATTAGTTCTTCAAACCTCATTCTTTTTACTTCCTAATCTTTAAAATCTTTTTCAATTAAAATCTAAATTTTAGAAAAGTATTTTTCTTTATAAAAATGTTTGAAAAAAAAATAAAATTATATCATATTCTTTTTTTTCAGAAACTTAATTGTTCGAGCTTATGGCAACCACTGGAATAAATGAGTATGGTGAAGGTCAATCTACCACTAGGCCACCCATGTTTGATGGTAATAATTATTCATGGTGGAAAACTAGGATGAGAATTTATTTAATTTCGATTGATTATAATTTGTGGGAAACTGTTTCTAATGGTCCTGTAATTCCTACTAAGTTAGTTGATAATAATGATATTCCTAAGGAAGAAAAAGAGTTTAATGATGAAGATAAAAAAGAAAGTTTTCTATTAATGCTAAAGCCATGAATTGTTTGTTTTGTGCTTTATGTCTTGCTGAGTTTAATCGAGTCTCTGCATGTAATTCTGCTAAAGAAATTTGGGATATGCTTGAAGTAACTCATGAAGGAACTAATCAAGTTAAAGAGTAAAAAATTAGCATGTTAGTTCATAATTATGAATTGTTTAAAATGGATGCAAATGAAACTATATCTGAAATGTTTACTAGGTTCACTAACATTGTTAGCTTTGAAGGGATTAGGAAAATCTTATACCACCTCTGAAAATGTGAGAAAAATTCTCAGATCATTGCCTAAGAGTTGGGAAGCTAAGGTGACGGCGATCCAAGAAGCAAAAGACCTCTCAAAACTTCCACTGGAGGAGCTCGTTGGATCTCTCATGACGCATGAGATAATCATGAAGGCCAATATGGAAGAAGATGTCAAAAAGAAGAAGAGCCTAGCATTAAAGTCCACTCAAGTTCAAGAGGACTCTGAAACTGAAACTGAACTAAATGATGAGGAGTTTGCCTACTTGACCAAGAAGTTCAAAAAGCATTTCAGGAAAAGGAACTTCTCAAACAAAGTCAACAGTCAAGAAGGTAAAGGAGAAAAGAGCAACAAAGATACAATCATCTGTTATGAATGCATAAAGTCTGGACACGTGAAGTGGGACTGTCCTCAAAGAAAAGCCATTTCAAAGAAGAACAAGAAGGCCATGAAAGCTACTTGGGACGAAAGCGATGAAAGTGAATCTGAAAGCGAGGAAGAAGTAGCAAATCTGTGCTTTATGGCTTTTGGAGACGACGACGACGACGACGATGAGGTAAGTCTTGAAAACCTTACTCTTGATGAGCTCATTGATGCATATAATGAAATTAAAATTGAATTCGAAAAATTAGGTTGCAAATATATGTCTCTTAGGAAGAAAAATGCTAAATTAGCTCTAGAAAATAATAATTTATTAATTGAGCTAGATAATCTAAAAGAGAAAAATGAGACATTAAGAAAAGATCTAGATTCTTCTAAATCCAATTTGCATGCTTTAAAAGAAGAGTATAAATTATTAGAAAATAAAAACGAAGATATTTCATCTACTCTTTTAAAGTTTACAAATGAGAAAAAGAATTTAGATATCATGATGGGTAAGCAACAAGGCATATTTGATAAAAGTGGCTTAGGTTATAAACCTCACCAAAAACAAAAGAAATTTACAAATTATTTCGTGAAAGAAAGTTCTATTACTTGTCATGCATGTGGAAATCATGGTCATAAAGCTTATGCATGCAATTTAAGAAAAATCAATATTATGAATGATAATAAAAAGAGATGGATTCCTAAAGTTTTGTTAGCTAACCCCCAAGGACCCAAACAAATTTGGGTACCTAAGGTTACATCTTGAGAATTAACTCTTTCAGGTATGTTTGATATTGATAAAGAATAAGTGGTACTTGGACAGTGGATGTTCAAAACATATGACTGGGGACCACACAAAATTCACATACCTAGAAAAGAAAGATGGAGGATACGTTACCTTCGGCGACAATAAAAAGGGTAAGATTGTTGGCAAAGGTAATATTAGTAACGGTTCAAATTTTATGATTGAAAACGTTCTGTTGGTTGATGGATTAAAGCACGATCTATTAGTATTAGTCAGTTATGTGATAAAGGATATAGAGTAATTTTTAGTGATAAAAATTGCACCATAGAAAATACATGTGATGGAAAGATTATATTTGTAAGAAATAGAGATAAAAATGTTTATACTATTGATTTATTAGATTGTCCTACAGTAGAAAATAAATGCTTATCTGCTTTGGATGATGATTCGTGGTTATGGCATAGAAGATTAGGTCATGCTAGCATGCATTTAATTTCAAATATTTCCAAGAAATCCCTTGTTAGAGTTCTTCCAAAATTAAATTTTGAAAAAGATAAAGTTTGTGATGCTTGTCAAATGGGTAAACAAACTAAGTCTTCTTTCAAACCAAAGAAAATGGTTTCTACTTCTAGACCTTTGCAACTATTACATATGGATCTTTTTGGACCTACTAGAGTTGCAAGTCTTAGTGGAAAGCATTATGCTTTTGTTATAGTTGATGATTTTTCAAGATTTACTTGGGTTTTATTTTTATCTCATAATGATGAAGCTTTAAAATCTTTTATTAGCTTTTCAAAAAGAATTCAAAATGAAAAAGGTTTTATGATTTCGAAAATTAGAAGTGATCATGGAGGAGAATTTGAAAATGCTTCTTTTGAAAATTTTTGTGAAGAAAATGGAATTTCTCATGATTTTTCCTCTCCAAGAACACCCCAACAAAATGGTGTTGTAGAAAGGAAAAATCGATCTTTACAAGAATTAGATACTTCCATGCTTAATGAATATGATTTACCAAAATCTTTTTGGGCTGAAGCTGTTAATACTGCATCTTATGTTATGAATCGTGTTTTAATAAGACATGTTTTAGATAAAAACCCCTTATGAGCTTTTTAATAATAAAACTCCAAATATTAGCTATTTCAAAGTTTTTGGTTGTAAGTGTTTCATTTTGAAAGACAAAGGGAAACTTGGAAAGTTTGAGTCAAAAACAGACATTGGCATATTCTTAGGATATTCTTCATGTGGTAAAGCATATAGAGTGTTTAATAAAAGAACTCATGTAGTTGAAGAGTCAATGAATGTTGTTTTTGATGAAACGCATGTTGCCATTAATAAAGTTTCTGCTAGTGATGAATTAGAAATACCTGTTGAAGATCTTAGTATTAAAGATAGGGAAGCAACATCAAATGAATCTTAGAAAGAGCCAGAGAAATCCCTCCCTTAGGATTGGAGATTCTCCACTCACCATCCTCAGGAGCTAATAATAGGTGATGTATCTCAAGGGGTAAGAACTCGCTCTTCTTTAGATGCTTTAAATAATGTTGCTTTTGTGTCTCAAATTGAACCAAAGTCCTTTAAAGATGCTGAATCTGATGAGTTTTGGTTAATTGCTATGCAAGAAGAGTTAAATCAATTTGAAAGAAATAATGTGTGGGAACTAGTCCTGCGTCCTAGTGATCATCCTGTTATAGGTACTAAATGGGTATTTAGAAATAAAATGGATGAATCTGGTAATATTGTTAGAAATAAAGCTAGATTAGTTGCTCAAGACTATAGTCAAGAAGAAGAAATAGATTATGAGGAAACATTTGCTCCTGTTGCTAGATTACAATCTATTCGCATGTTGCTTGCATTTGCATCTCATAAGAATTTTACTTTATTTCAAATGGATGTAAAAAGTGCTTTCTTAAATGGTTTCATAATGGAGGAAGCATATGTTGAACAACCTCGTGGTTTTGAAAGCTTTGAAAATCCAAATCATGTTTTTAAACTGAATAAAGCTCTTTATGGTCTTAAACAAGCTCCTAGAGCTTGGTATGACCGTTTGAGTAAATTTTTGCTAGAAAATGGTTTTAAAATGGGACTTATTGATACTACTCTTTTTATTAAAATTAAAGATAATGATATTTTATTAGTGCAAATTTATGTTGATGATATTATATTTGGTGCTACTAAACCTTCTCTTTGTGAAGAATTTTCTAAGTGTTTGCACAATGAGTTTGAAATGAGCATGATGGGAGAACTTAAATTCTTCCTTGGGCTTCAAATCAAACAACTTGATGATGGAATCTTCATAAATCAAGAGAAGTAGACAAGAGATTTACTCAAGAGGTTCAAGTTTGATAATGCAAAAGTAGAAAAGACCCCGATGAGTACCACTACAAAGCTTGATAAGGATGAAAAAGGTAAAAATGTAGATATTAAAGCTTATAGAGGTATGATCGGATCCCTGCTTTACTTAACTGCAAGTAGGCTTGATATCATGTTTAGTGTATGCATGTGTGCTAGATTTCAATCATGTCCTAAAGAATCGCACTTGCATGCAGTAAAGAGAATTTTTAAATATTTGCTTGGTACCGTTGATTTAGGCTTATGGTATCCTAAAAATGCCTCCTTAGATTTAATTGCATATTCTGATGCTGATTTTGCTGGTAGTTTAACTGATAAAAAAAGTACTAGTGGAACATGCCATTTTTTAGGTAGTTCTTTAGTATCTTGGTATAGTAAAAAGCAAAATTATGTTGCATTATCTACCACTGAGGCTGAATATATTGTTGTTGCTAGTTGTTGTTCTCAAGTTTTATGGATGAAACAAACGTTGCGTGATTTTGGTTTAAATTTTGAACAAGTACCAATCTTTTGTGATAATACTAGTTCAATTAATTTAACCAAAAATCCTATTCAGCATTCTAGGACAAAGCATATAGACATTAGACATCATTTTCTTCAAGAGCATGTGCAAAATAAGAATATAGTCATTAATTATGTTAATACTGAGAACCAGGTGGCAGATATTCTTACAAAAGCTTTAAATGAAGAAGCTTTTTGTAGAAATAGACTTGCACTGGGCATTATTAGCATTGCTTAATTATGTTTGATAGGTGGAGCATTTCTGTTTTATAATTTATTGCGGGGGAGCATTATTTGTATGATTAAGGGGGAGCAAAATCACATGGTAATATCTTTTTGTTGATAACAAAAGGGGGAGAATTATTTCTAGTATTATGGTGGTTTGTCATCATAAAAAAGGGGGAGATTGTTAGCTTTAGGGCTTCAATCAAACCAAGTATTTTGATGATAACAAAATATGATTTTTTTATACTAACATTTTCAGTGTTTCAAAGTCACTATCTTGTAGAGCTCGAAACAACAATTCCAACGCCTTTTGAATCACTCAAATCGGAGCTCAAACGAAAAAGTTATGGCCAAAACAAATTTGATGGAGAAAAACCTACGTGGTAGTGACACGTGGCAGTCGCTGACGTGGCATCCGACGTGGCGCTGACGTGGCACAACAAACGGTAAAAATGATGACGTGGCTCTTCAACTGTCAAATTTTGCTGACGTGGCGATGTCGTGGCAAGTGACATGGCGGCTAACGTGGATTACGTGGACCAATGGAATAGTGACCCGTGGCAAGCTGATGTATAAATAAATTTTCACCCAAAATTCCTCCCAATTCAAATTTTATTCTTTCCAAAATCCATCCCAAAAATCCTTGATTTATTCTCATTATCTCTAAAATTCCATATCTTCAAAATTTGCTCTTAATATCAAAATTCCTCCAAATTCAAATTTGATTCTTTCCAAAATTCATCCCATAAATCCTTGATTTTATTCTCCTAATCCTAAAATTCCAATCCTTCAAAATTCTCTCTTAAATTTGAAATTCTTTCCTTTTCTAATTCTAAATTCAATCTCCACCATTCATCCTTAATTTGATCCAACGGTCAATGTTCTTCCTCCTCGCCTATAAATTGGACTTGATTTTCACCTTTCATTAACACAGCAAAGCTTTCAAGTCTTAAGCTCTCAAATTCTCTCTACTCTTAAAATTCTTGTCCTCCCTGCTCCAAAATTGGCCTAGTTATATTTTTGTGAGGTTTTCTTTTTAGAGTGCTCAACTTGTGTATCTAGCCTTCAAGAGGCAATATTGTGAGGTTCTCGTTTCTTTTCTCTTTGGGAATTGTATTAAGGTGTGGGTACACCTTGGGTTGTGAGAAAAAGAAGTTGGTTTGATCTTGAACCAGTTAAAAGGATCTTGGGTTTCTCTTTAGCCTAGGAAAAAGAGGGTCGTGTGTCGGTTTGGCTCTCACCCATAAGAGGATCACTAGTGAAATACCCAAGAAGGAGTCTTGGGGAGCGGAGTAGGCAATTTGCCGAACCACTATAAATTCCCGGTGTTTTCTCTTCCTCTCTCTCTTTTATTTTATGCCCTTAATTATTTCCTTTGCTTTATTGTCCTAATTTTTAATTTCTCTTTAATTGCATGATTTAATTTTAGTGGGCTATTTAAATTTCTATTTAAATTCAAAGCTATCTTAGTGTGCGTGTTTTAGGTTTTATATTGCTTAATTTTTCTTAAATTAAATTTGTGTGTTAATTTTTATTTGAGCATATTTCATAGATAAAATTATTTTTAAAAAATTGGTAGTCAACTCTATTCACCCCCCTCTAGTGTTGCCTTTCGATCCTACAATAAGCTTTACTCATATCCAATTTTGCCGCCATATAACCCTCCTTCCCCGATCTTTTGCTATTGATAGCGTGTATGCACTCATAACCCACTAACACATTGCCTGTGATTAGTCTTCCGGGGATAAAAGCAGACTGAGAGGGCGATATAATGGAATCTAACATCCATTTCATTCTATTAGCTAGCGCCTTGAAAATGAGTTTATAAACTGTATTGCATAAGCTGATAGGTCTGAAATTCTCCATTTGCCGAGGGTCAAAGACTTTAGGAATAATCGCAATCCAGGATCTATTCAGCGGCCCTATATCTCGATCATCATTGAAGATCCCAAGACAAGCTTTGCTCACGTCATCTCCCACGATATCCCAATATTTTTGGAAAAACATAGCATGGGCTCCATCAGGGCCTGGAGCCTTAGAGGGCTTAATATCTTTTAGCACCCTTTCGATCTCAGCTTTCGTAAACGGCCGCGTAAGCTCCTTTCTTTGAGCCTCTGAAACCCTCGCAGGAACCATACCAATAGTTGCCTCAATAGCCGCCTCCTCTAGAACAGTGGACGTGAAAAGATTTTTGAAGTATTGAATGGCTATTTTCTCAATCTCTTCTTCTTCCGTCCACCGCCCTTGACTATCCAAGATGCCTTTAATCAGATTCTTTCTCTTTCGAAAGGAAGCTCGGGAGTGAAACCATTTCGTGTTCCTATCTCCCCATTGCAACCAATCCTCTCTCGATCTAAACTTCCAGTACATTTCTTCTTCAGCAAGGAGCATGTTTAACTCTTTTTCTGCCACAGCGATGATCTCCTCAAAATTCGGAGGTTGGAACTTTTCTAGGTCTTGTATCTCCTTATATTTCCTGTCAACTGCTCCCGAAATCGAGCCTCTAAGTCTTTCTCTATTCCATTTTGCTAGCTTATATAGGGATGTCTCCACCTTCTGATAAATGCGCTCTGCGTCTGAGCGTCCCGATCCCTCCACTGACCAGCACTCCTCCACAATTCTTTTGCATGCTTCAAACTGAACCCAACCTTCTTTAAATCTCAGCTTTCTGACTTTTCGTTTTTTCCCAGTGGAAATCTTTGGCAGATTTATGGCTGCAAGGATTGGACGATGGTCAGATTGGTGAAAGCCCAGATGGTTGATTTCAACACTATCCACCTTATCTAAGAGATTTAAATTAGCCACAAATCAATCCAATCTTTCCTTTATAACCTCCCCTTTCTTATCTCTTCTTTTCCAGGAGAACTTATCTCCTTTAAAACCCAAATCCACTAAGTGACATAAGCTTAACGTGGACTTAAAGGCATCCAACTCTTGCTGATTCTTAGGCCTCCCTCCTTTCTTCTCGTGATCAAATAAAATCTCATTAAAATCACCTCCCACAATCCATGGGAGATCGTCTAAAGAATGAAGCCTTTTCAGCAACTCCAAAGATTCTGAACATTTGTCTCTCTTTGGGTTCCCATAGAACCCCGTGAATCTCCAGCAATCGTTACCCATAAGAAAAGAAGCATCAATGTGCCCCTTGGAAAAGGATTTAATATTAACCACCACCTTCTTTTTCCATAGAAGCACCAAACTGCCACTAAGACCTATGCTAGGCACCTCAAAACAGTGATCAAAGTTCAACTTCACTTTCAGACTATTTTTGTTTCTGCCTTTATCCTTGGTTTCAGAAAGGAAAATCATGTCAGGGTTGTTTTTGCGCACTTCAAGACGCAAGGATCGGATCGCTTGGGGGTTCCCCACCCCCCGAACGTTCCAGCATAATATTTTTCATGGCATTCGGCGGGGCTGTTCCACAGCCTCCGCCGATATCCCTCTTACATTATCGAAGTAATTAATGCAAAACCTCTTAACCTCCTGGACTTCAATCTCCTCATCAGATCTGGCTCGTTTTGTTTGGTTTGAAGTAGTCCAATCCATTTCAGAGTCCTTATCCCCAGTAGCTTCATTTCGGGCCCTTCGCTTCCAAGATTTTACTCCCTTAGTAGTTCTATTATGACTTCCTGGCATATCCATATCCTTTTGCTTGCCTTTCCCTTCTGACCCTCCCTTTTCATGTGTGCCTTCATACTTGGACATAGGTCTGTCCTCCTCGTTGATTTTAAGAATTATTTGGTTTTTCATTTTCTTTGCCTTTTTTTTAATACCTTTTCCTTCACCCTTTTCTTAATCTCATCATCTATACTGATCCTTGTTGCAGCTTCCTTTCGGTCGTGGGCCCCGGTTTCTGATAAAGCAGCTAAGTCACTTCTGTCATATCTTTCCTTGCCCTTTTATGTCCTCAAACTCTAACCCTCCTTATTATGAGTTAACGACTCTTTTTTCTCGAGGTTTGGTCTCTTCTCTTGTGGTTCCGTCAGAACAGTGATGCTCACCGCCGTCTATCCGCCATGGTGCCTCTCCGCCCTGTCCCCTTCTTCTTTAGCTGCCCCTTCAGTCACCTGCTCCATCAAACTGATTTCCCCCTTGTTCAGCTCAGGGGAAATTTGATTGTCTTTCCCCCCGTCAGACTGCCCTTTTGATTTATGCCCTTTTGATTTATTTGGTATGAAATTATCCTCCCTCATCCAAGGTCCGTATTGACTATCATCTGTAGAATCATCCTCTTCCTCGCTACAATCTTTTAACACATGCCCCAATCTTTCGCATATGTAGCAAAAGTCAGGTAGCTTTTCGTAAGTAATTCCACTCCAACTTTCCTCTGCTTTTGATCCAACTTTCAGAAGAGCACCTCTTACCAGCGGTTGGAGGATATTAATCTTCACCTTAACTCGTAATGTCTTCTCAGACTTCCTGCCATCATCTTCCAGGTCTGCTTTCTCATATTCCCCAACAATATTGCCTAACACTCATGCCCATTTCCTGGAAAAACAAACCATTGGTAAGTTGTGAAAATAAACCCACATGGAAGCGTACCTGAACTCCAGCTCCTCTATCTTGCTGACCCACTTCACATCTTCGAAAAGCATCAAAGATTTATCATACACCCATGGGCTACCTTCAATCACTCTCTTTTTTTCTTTTTGGCTATTAAAATGGCAGACGAATCTATTCTTTCCTGCCTTTTCTATTCTTATTTGTCCTACCAAATTCCATATCTTTGGAATCGTAGTTTTGATCCCATCTAGACTGACTGTTTTTTTCTGTGAAAACTTTGCACACCAGTGAGTTTTCCAGATTTCTATTCGTTGTAGCCAGTTCTTCATCTTCTACTCTTGATACCTTTCCTTTCTCTGCTTCCGTAACCTTCAGTTTCCCAAACCTTTGCTCTATTTCTTCCTTTTCCATCACGACCCAGTCCGCAGCCGGCCACGATCACAGAGGATCCCTTTATGCAACCGAGGTTGCCCTTTTGCCCATAGCTTCCTCACGAGAGAAAACTAAGGCCCCTATTATTTGTGAATTAGTTAATTATTCAATTTAGTTGAAATAAATGTGATTTAATTGAACTATAGTATATGAGAGATATATTAGAATATGATTTTAATATGTAATTAATTAAATATGAGTGATATTTAATTAATTTCTACATTTAATTTAGTTAAATGAGATTTAATTAAATTAATAACTATAGATTATTTTAGGGAAAAATACACTTTTAGTCCCTGAGGTTTGGGTTAGGTTTCATTTTGGTCCCTGTGTTTTCAAACTCAACAATACAGTCCCTGAGGTTTGATTTTAGTTTCATTTTGGTCCCTCCATCCATTTTTTCGTTAAAAACTAACGGCTTGCTGACGTGACATTAATTTTTAATTAAAAAACATTTTTAAATTTATTGAAATAAAAATATAATAAAAATAATAAAAATTTAATATTTTTATTCCTTTCGCTCTCTTTCTTCTTCTTCACTACCACCACCACCACCACCCTTCTGCTACTGCCGCCACTCACCGGCGGCCATCGCTCGTCAGCGGTCGCCTGCCGACGACAATTTTTTTTCTTCTCCTTCCTTTCTTCTTTACTTCTCTTCTCTTCTCTTCCTCTTCTTTTTATTTTTTTAAATAGAAAAGAGGGCAACACCTTTTCAATCGATAAATCGCCACAGACAAGCCTCGAATAGAAGAAGAAAAACGAAGCGTTCAAATGATTCCTTCAACTGCCCTTTCCTCGAACGCTTCCGGTTCTCTCTCCTGAAAGTTTCGTTCTAAAACTTGGTTTAAGCCTCAATCTGAAACTTGGTCTAAAATAGCTTTGCAATCTTGTTCGAATACTCTTTGCAAATCTCGATCTAAAACTTGGTTTCAAGCAGAAATCGAAGATCTCTGTCTTCTCCTCTCTCCTCTTCGTTTCAAATCTGAAACAAAGGAGATTTCTCCTTCGTTTCAAATTAGGCGACGACTGTAAACGAGCTGCAAACAAGCGATGAACGGACTGCAAGCGGGCGACGAACAGACTGCAAGCAAGTGGCAAATGGACTGCGAACAGGCGGTAGACTTCAGAGGCGGCTGACGGACTGCAAACTAGGAGACGAAGCGACTACGTTTAAAAAAAAATTCCGACAGCCGACAAGTGGTTCCCGGAAGTGGCGACTAGCGGCCTTGATGATGGCTGCAAGGTTAGTTTAGGGTTTCATTGGTGGAGAAGAAGAGGATGAGAAGAAGATGGATGAAGAAAAGAAAAGAAAAATAAAAAAATATATTTAACATATTATTTTATTTTAAAAATTAATAAAAAATATATATTTTTAATAAAAACTAATGCCACATCATCAATCTGTTAGTATTTGACAGAAAAATTGACGGAGGGACTAAAAGTTTAACGAAATCCAAACCTCGGGGACTAAATTGTTGAATTTGAAAACTCAGGGACCAAAATGAAACCTAACCCAAACCTCAAGGATCAAAAGTGTATTTTTTCATTATTTTAATGTGAATATGATTCATATTAAAACTATAGGTTATAAGAGAGATGCACATTTGAATATGATTCAAGTGTATGATTAATTGAATATGTGATATTTAGTTGATCATAGAATTAATTAATTATGAATTAATTAATTGTGTGGTTTAATTAATTTAATTAAATGTGATTTAATTAATTTTAATTAAAACAATGGCTTATGTGAGGAATGTTCATCAATATGATTTAATGCGTATGTAATTAAATATGAGATATTTAATTACATTATTGATTAATTAAATAGTTAATTAATTAATGATTAATTAATTGAATTAAGTTTGATTAATTAATTGGACACTTGTCATATGATGGTTAATTAATGGGACACTTGTCATATGATGGTGTTTTTCCTCCTACCCTCACACTTCACTACACGTCTAGGGGGTCAAATGAATTTGATTTATTCTGCATTTTTGTACTCTAAGAGATCTCTCACTCTCTTGTCAATTCTCTCTCAAAGAAAAAGAAAGTAGAGAAGAATTTTTTCTCTCTGTGGTGATTCTATTCCCTTTCAAGATTATTCCCACCACTAGGTTCCTGATCTCAAAAAATAGCATGGCAATCTTGTGGTGGTGTCCCAAGATTTCATTTTTGGTCCCTGGCGTTCAAGAACATGCTCTTGAAGTATTCAAAGTCGTCAGACGACAGTGTGTTCTTCTCATTCCTTATAGATTTAGATCTGAAAATATTATGTATGCTTAGCCTAGTGAATTTAGAATTCTATAATTTTTTTGCCAATGTATTGATTGCAAATTTCATTTTTATTTTTTCTATTCTTGCAACTGCACCTAAAGTTTATGCTCATTTGGTTAGAAACGATTCCAAGGAAATGGTTTTAGAATTCTATTTGTGATTGAGACCAAATTGACTTAAAACCCACCCTTTTCTTTTCTCTTCTTCTTACCCACCCAAACAAACCCACCCAAAAATCTCTCTCTTTTATCTCCCCCTGATGACCGCAAAGTGCACGAGCCACAAGTAATATAAAACGGTAGGTAATACCGAGTATCGAATCCTCAGGAAATTTGAATTATATCCATTAATTACCAAGCACCATCATGTTCAATTTTATTTAGAAGTCTAATTCCAATGATAAAGCGGAAGTTAAAGAAACTAATAAAAATAAACATGCAACAAAAAATGGAAATATCCTATTCAGGGGATTTGACCTAGGGTGTTAACTAGCTTTTTGGATATGTAGCTTAAATACATGGATGCATGTAACTAATAAACTTCAATTCCATGAATTTAGAAGTAATTTTAAGCGGATTTCTCTTTCAAGTTCCTCCACATCTCATACTAACATAACTAATTCACGTGTCCATTTCCTTAGTTAATCATAGTATGGCATTAAGCAACTTCATTATAGATTTCTAACAATTCTCTTTCACTCTCGTGTTCCAAGCAATCATTAGCCATGCAATTTGGATCTAATCTAACTTCTCTCCGTCGAGTATCAATTTAGACCAACATAACAATCAATCCGTGATCAAGAGGTTAAAAGCATTAAGCATGAATTGCATAGATGAAATATGAAGAACTTCGTTACAATATCCAAGGAATTAAACTACAATATCCAATTAGCTAGAATAACGAACCAAGGTCTCAAGATCTACTCACAAATGGAAATAATTTTGCCCAAGTAATCTTGATCCATAGGCCTAACTCAAACTACAATAAGGAATTACAAAGAAGTAAGGAAGAAATAACCGATAAGTTGATCCCAAGCTCCCATCACGATCATGTCGATTCCCGAGCCTTGGAATCTCGATCAATTCCACATTTTCTTCACAACTTTACTCTCTTTTTTTCTCTCTTTTGAGCTAGGGGAGAACTCCCCACCATGGGATGATTTAAACCATTGGAAAATTGGCTATTTATAGGATTCTGATGATGAAGAAGATGAAAATGATGATGAAGAAGATGCAGAGAAAGAGAGTTCCTCGGACGAGGACTAGGGGAGTTTTCTGACCCCTTTTCCTGTTGTTTTTTGTGAATAATACTGCTTACTGTTTTGGTTGTTTGCTGTTTTTTGAGTTTTAGCATGTTTACATTATATTTTTAGTTGTTTAGTTGCTGCTTTGATTGCTTTAATTGTTTAGTTTCTTAATTGTTATGTTCATAGAGTAGTTTAGATAGCTTGTTGATAGTTTAGATTAGGTAACCTTGCGTTTTTAATCCTTTCTTGGAAAAATTTTCTTGCTGTTTTTGAGCTTAACCTATGAACTTTTTGAAGAAATCAATCTTTAAGGAAGATAATTGCTAGAAAAAATGTTTTGGAAAAAGAGCATGTTTTCAAAGGAGTTTTCTTTTAAGCCCTCGATGATGAAAACTAGAGCTTTGTTCTATCTCAAAAATACCACCGTCACAACTGAATTGTTTTCTAGTCATAGGCTTTCCATTAGTCTTTTTCTTTACAAAATTTTCTTTAGTCTAAACTTCCTCGTGTTTAACCTTTCTAACACTCTAGGAGAGTTTAGCCTTAAAGTTACGGAAAACAGAAAGCCTTATGAAAAGCCCATGCCTTAAAAACAAAGCCAATGAGGACATTGTCTATTCTAATTGGGGGGGGGGGTGCTTTACCTTGTAAATATTTATGTTTTATGCTATGATTTTTGTAAATTTGTACTGCTGGAAAAGAATATTTGTAAAAAAAAAATGAAAAAAGAGAAAAAGAAAAAATCGAGAGTTACTCCTCCTTCCTAGAGTTTACTGAGTAACTAGGGGCATTCATGACACCCATGGTTTGCCACTGCCTGAAAGGTTTACGTAGGGAAGTGAGTATCATTCCAAGCTTGTGAACTTTGCTCGTAACTAGATATCTTCACCACAAAGTGTCGATAAGCTAGAACGAAGGTAAAGATGACAACGAGGATACTCTTGGGAGAAAAAATATGTTGAATAAAAAGAGCACCAATAGTCAAATAAGTTTGGGGGAGATAGAAAAAGGTCTAGTAACTAATGTATGCTCATTTTTACCTCAAGATTGTTTTTCTTAATTAAAAGGACTACACTAGGCTCAATGAGTAAAAGTTAGGTAGTTTAAACACATTGGTTAGGATGGACTAGGGAGAGTTTTGCTTTGAAAAAGAACGATAGAAATCTTCATGCCTAGGAAACATGTTTACTTTCCTTCCATGCCACTTGATTTGAAATTAAAAGTTGATACTAGTACCATGATTGACAATTACACATGATCCTTAACATTTTGGTTTGCAATGAGGATTGAGCTCTTACATTCTGATTTGCAATTAAAAGTTGATCTCTAACGTTCTGATTTGCTATTGCTTGAGGACAAGCAATCAGTTAAGTTTGGGTGTGTGATAAGGGTAAAAAATATACCTATTTTACCCTTATACTTAGCTCATTATCTTGTCAAAACTATATGTTTTAGATCAATTTTACTGTTCCCGAGCTCAAAATATGTTAAAGTTGTTAAGTTAGGGTGTTGAGAATAACTTTTGTCAAATTATGCTCATTTGTGCTTAAAAAGACTCAATTTTAAGGGAATTTGACAAAGTTTGTTGTTGTGCAGGAAAACAGAGGAAAAGTTGGAATTTGCCCAGAAATGCGACCGCATTTCTGGAAAAATAGAGACAGTTCCAAGTCTCCCACGGGTCGTTTTGAACGAGACTTCTTCCACCTAACTGACTGTTTTGACCCCGAAACCGACTGGGCTACCTACCAACACCTATTTTGCAGCTCCTCAACCAATTCCAACACTATATAAGCTCGAGATTCGAAGTCAAATTCAAACAGAACTCATTTGGAAGAAGAGGGTGGTGATAGAACCCTAGTTGACACCTATGAGTAGGGATGCCCGAAGTCCTTCTTAGATGACTAAATTCTAACCTTAGTTAGACATCAAACCTTAGGGTTTGTAGGGATTTTCACCCATTCCCACTTGTAAAAGCGAGAGACTGGAGTGTCTAAGCGAACTCTAGAAGGATTGGATAAAATAGAAAAACCCTAGTATTTGGGTACTGTCTTTATTTCCAACTTTTGATACTTTTCATTTATCTGTATTCTTTACATCTTATTTTCAATGAAAATGTATTCATTTGCAATTTATCTCACCATGAGTAGCTAAATTCCATTGAGGGGTTCAATATGGTGAATTCCCTTATGATTCAATAGCTTGAAAGTGTTTTATTTGCTTAAGTGTTGTTTAATGCATGTCATTCTTTATTGAATATCATTCTGATCTTGCTGAGTTTAACTTGATCACTTAGACTTTGCATGCTATGTGAGTTTGATCTCGAAAGGGACAAATGATATCAATTCTCATAAAGGTGATATAGGAGAAAAAGCTCGTAAGAGATTGTTCGGTGGTATAGGGCAAGCTGCCTAAGGCATCATATATCAACTATAGGGTTATAGATTGCATTCGTAAATCATCTATGTCGGAGTTGAGTCACAGAAATGTGCATAACGGTACTCACTTAGCCTTCTAACGGTTCTTGGGAGCAAGGCCAAATAGAAGTAAAATCTGACCCAATGCATTGAATAGACTTAAGTTGAATAATCCATGACTAAAGTTATTACCTTTGGGATGAATCCATGTTGAATACCTCGTTTTATTCATTCTTGTTATTCTTTATTTATTCACTTGTGTTATTTATTTTTCTAAAAATCAATCATCAATCATTTCTTTGGTTACCTATTTTAAGCAATCATTTGAGCAGTTTTTTCTTCAAATCTGAATTTCCAATTTAGTCCTCGTGGGATCGATATCCTTGGAATAATTCTAAGGTTTTTATTACTACGTGCGATAGTGTATACTTGCACAAAGGTTGGCTGAATTTATCTTTATTGTTATCTACCATCTTATCTCACATCCATCATTCAGCCTCTGCCACACCATCTGCTCCTGGATCTTGGATAAGTTTGAATGTAATCTCCTTGGGGGATCTAAGGATCTTTAAAGAAGGAAGTATTCTTGCCATTCCCAATCCTTTTCCGAATGCCACACGTACCCAAACAAAACCTCGCCAGAAAACAGAGCAATTACTTTTAAGTGGAGCTGATAGAAGAGAATCAACATTAATCTTTTGGTCCTACACCTGTTCATACTGAGCCAGAATGCTCCTCAGAGTCCACACCTGTTCAATTGAAACTTGACAAAAAATGAGACTGTCATGCAAAGAATAGGTGAGATATCGCTGGACAAAATTTTCATGGTTTGAATCCCGAAATGTTTTGTCGAGATACTGCCCCTGTAATAATGAAGATAATACTTCCGAAACAAGTAGAAACAAATATGGAGATAATGGGTCTCCTTGGCGTAATCCCCGCGTTGGTGCGATTCGACCCATTGGAACACCATTTAATAAAATGGAAAAACGAGTAGTTTGAACACACTCCATAATTAACTTCACCCAATTAGCATGGAAACCAAGCTTCAGCATCAATCGTTCCAAGAAACACCATTCAACACGATCATATGCTTTACTCATGTCCAATTTTAAAGCCATCCAACCCAACCAACCTCATTTTTTATTCTTAATAGAATGCAAACATCCGTAACCCATAATAACATTATCAAAAATAGATCGACCAGGCACAAATGCAGATTGATTATCAGAGACTATTTCTTGCATAATCCACTTCATTCGATTAGCTAATACTTTCGAAATGATTTTATATGACACATTACACAAGCTTATCGGCCTAAATTTAGAAATCAATTTTGGATTCTTCACTTTAGGGATCAAAGCAATATGAGTGTCATTCCAATCCCCAAGCGATCTTTCCATATTTAGTAATTCCAAAAAGTTTAAGGAAGTAATGTTACCAACCTCATTCCAATATTTTTGAAAGAATAAAGCAGGAGATCCAACTGGACCAGGAGCCTTGGATGGGTGCATCCGATTAATAGCTTGCTCAATCTCACATCTTGTAAATGGCCTAAGTAGTTTCGCATTCATTTCTGACGTCACCTTCGTTTGTATATCCTGTAAAGACTTATCAATTTGATCTATGGAAGGGTTAGATGATGAAAATAACTCAGTGAAATAAGAAATGAAAGCCCTATCCAACTGATTTTTCTCCGTGATCAGTGTGCCATCAGAATCTTGGATCTCTCAAATTTCATTCTGTTTCTTCCTGTGAGATGCTTGCTTATGGAACCATCGCGTATTTCTATCTCCCCACTTCAGCCAGCTTTCTCTAGAGTGTTGTTTCCAATAAATCTCTTCATCTTCAAAAGCTTTGTCTAAATTGTCCTTAATTCGTTTTATCTCAGCAAAATCCCATGGTGGCAGCTTGGAATATAAATCTTGAAGAATACGTTGGTTGGTCAAAATATTTTGCCGAATAGAGGATGATGTACCTTTGCCCCACTTTTGGAATCGAGCTATGTAACGCTGTAGACACATTTCAAGCCGTGGAGGATCACTCCTACGACTATTCCAACAGTCCAATCCTACGATGATCTGTTTGCAATCCGGATTGCTGAACCCACACTTCCTCAAAGTGAAATTTTCGTGGACGATTGGCCTTACGCTGCTCTCGATCGTCGATAGAACCATACAAAAGGATCGGTCTATGGTCAGATTGAGCCCACTGCAGATGCTCCATAGAAGTATTTGGGAATAACTGTAAAAAATCCTCGTTTGCAATGAATCTATCAAGGCGTTCATTAATCTGATTCTCTTTTTGTTGTCTATTTGACCACATGAACATATCTCCTATGTAATCCAAATCTTGCAACCCACAGTCATCCATAGCATCACAAAATGACTGCAGTTGGGAATCACGAACAACATTACCGCCTTCCTTCTCTTCAAAAAGAAGAGTTGCATTGAAATCTCCACCCACAATCCATGCAGAATCATCATGGTTGTACAGACGTCAAATTAAATTCCATGTAAGGGTCCGATTACTAGCATTTGGATTGACGTATCCCAATTGATCGATGCATCTATATGGTAATGGGAGTATGATCGAATTGTAACATCTACCTCCTCTTTCCAAAGAAAACAAAGACTCTCGCTACGACCCACACAATCCACTGTAAAACATCCAGAGTAATTCAAAGACATTTTTATTTTATTCAAAATTTGAGCTTTCGAAGTACATTTAGTTTCCAGCAAAAAAAAAAGTAACTGAGGATCATAATGTCGTAAACCATCACGAACAGCTCTGAACGTCCGTGGATTCCCCAGACCACGGACGTTCCAACAAATCGTTTTCATGGTTTTCGACAGGGCTGTTCAACAGCCTCCACCGTTGGTTCACTCGAAATTGTGAGGTCATCTTCATCAACTTTAGGCCGTTTCAGCGTACCTTCTGTCAGTTCGTCACCCAAGCATTTCTTTTGGTTCTCAACATTACTGCTGGTTCCTGGATCCGATTGTTGTTTGCGTGCACGTCTTTTCCATCCTTTAATACTGGGCCCAATTTTGGATAGATAAGTTGCAGTAACTGAAGTGTCTCCCAAGTCGACAGTGGGCTTTGTAAAGTTTGTGGCCCAACTCACATTTTGCTTGACATCAACGTCTTGCTTAATCGAAACGAAGTGCTGGCTCGGTTTTTCATCCTGGTTGGAGAGTGAGTAATAACCAGCCGGCGGTCCAGGTGTTGGAGCTGCGGGAAACGTAGCCGAATCTTTGCTTGAGGAAAGCGGTTGCATAATTTCCAACATTTTCTCTTCATTAATAAATGAATGAAATGAAAACCCATTAAATCCATTAATTGCCAGGCCTTTCCCTTTACGGTCAGCATTGAATTCGATCTCCTTTCATTCGAGTTTCTTCTTAATGGCTGAAGAATCAAGAGCATTAATGCCAATATTGGGGGCATTTAATGCGGGATTTTGGTCCAACACCGGAGTAAAAACAGGTTCCTCCACTGCCGGTGAGATATCCATCGGACGACTACCGGAGCCTGACAGAGGGGGTGATCGTTGCTGACTTTTCGGAATCGGATCTTGACCACCAACAATCGCCTGAACCTGAGAAGAAGATCCATAATTATTCGGTGAGACCTCCATCAGAATACGGTTGCTGCCCATTTGACTGGTAGATGGGGATCGATAAACATTAGAAGACCGTCCAGAAAAAGCCATCCCTATCCCATATTCTTGACGCCATGCAGAGCCATCATCACTGAAGGAGAAGTTACAATCTTTTGTGACATGGCTAATCCGACCACAATAAGAGCATATTTATGGTAACTTCTCATACTTGATGAGAGTCCAGATGCTGCCCAATGGATCATCAAGACGGACCTTGATACCTCGCCGGAAAGGACGTGTAATATCAATTATGACTCGCACTCTAAGACTTTCCTTCCATCTATACCCGCACCCTCCGTTGTCATACTCCTGAAATTGACCAATAGTGTTGCCCAATTGTTCCACCATAGATTGATTGTAGAGATCCATTGGTAAATCACAAAAATGAACCCAAAAGGTCGCAAGCTTGAATTCCATCGCTGTAGGTTTCACCATAGGAATCGGCTTTGATAAAACCAAAAGGAATTTATCAAAAAGCCATGGTCCTTGGCGAAGGACACGATTTTGTTCAACTTCTGATCGCAAAGAGAAAAAGTTAGGTCCCATCTTCTCTACCATAAGCCCATTTGGTATGTTCCAGGCGGACTTAAAGGTGTGCCTCAAAACATCACCAGAAATAATTCGAGGAACCAATAATTTTCTAATGAGACTGAAGCATAATGATTGACTAGTAATCTGTGCTGCTTGTCAATCAACATCAACTTCGGTAGTTTCCTCCTCAGCCGTGAGACTGAATCTCTCCCAATTTTCAAGCATGTTTTCGAAAGCCATGAGAAAACCGTGAGTTGTCTACAATAAGAGAAACCCGACTGATATTTCGATGATACTCGAACCTGCCACCATCACCAATTTAAATAACTGCCAAAAATTGAAACCTGAGATTCTAGAGATCACTGAAAATCACACAGACTTGAATTTTTGGATAATGTCAGGATGACCGGTGGAATAACAACGGATCACTGAATTAAAGCCAAAATCAGACGCTGATTCTAAGAATCAGAAATGAAAACTGAAGCATGATCCCCGTAAAGAGAAAGAACGGATGAAGTACTAGCCAAAATCCATAAAGTGAAATGGATGCAAAAAAACTAGCGTATCCAGAAAAACTGGATACGAAAATCGGTGAGTGAGATCACCGGAGTTGACGCCGATTGAATTCTAGAGAGAATTCTGGTGAAGCATTCGTCCCTGAAATATACTCTTTTTCAATGTTCAACCAATGTTCAACTAAAAACATAAAACTAAAAATGTATTAGATAAAAGATATTAAATAAATAACATATAATTCCTATAAAAATTACTAAATGAAAAGGAAACAAAATTAAGGTGTATAGAGAAAAAAGAAAAGAAAAGGAAAGAAAAGAAAAGAAAAATCACATTTGCTTGGCTATAAAAAAAATAGTTGTTTGTATTGAAAAACCTATTGAAAAGATGATTTTTTTTAACAAAAAAAAGAAAACTAACAAAGTATAGCAAAGTATGGATAAAAAAAAATAGAAATGAAGCCTGAAGTTAATTTTTGTTTCATTAAAAAAAAAAAAATCCTCCAATTGAAAAGGGTAAAATTAGAAACAATTTTTTAAGTTTAAAATCCGGTCAAATCCGACCTATTTGATACAATTTTTATTAAGAAAATAAGTTTTGAAATCCTAACTAGTTTCACATTCTTGACTTTTGCTTTGCATATACAAACATGTTGAATTGTTTCAAATCATAACTGATTTGAAATCCTTCCAAATCCAGGGCTTCCAAACAAGTCATTATTTTCAATGTGTTAGGTTGTTGGTTTTGAGCAAAAAATTATTTAGATATCTAAAACAATCTCTTTATTTTCCCCTCCAATACTCAATTAGAAATCAATTTCAAATGGAAGGGATTAATTAGAAAATAAATTCAAACCTTGAGACCAAATATTTTATTTTTGAAATCTCAAAGACCAAATAGAAACTAAATTTGAAAATTTAAGAACCAAGTAGAAATTAAGTAAAAATTATAGGAACCAAAAGTGTATTTTTCCTTGAAACATAGGAATATGAGTAGAATTCACAAAAAGGCAAGTCTCACACATGTGTAATTTGTAAATAAATTACCATGAAAATAATTATCAAATAATTAACAAACAAAATTTCCAAAATTCGCCTCTTTAAAAGATAAAAAATATTACAAATTGTTGTAAATATACCTAGTATATATTAGATATCCATATTACTTCATTAGCTTTAGTCAACCCATAATTGTAGCTATTTTTCCCATGACTCTCTCTCTCCCTTAGGAATAGCCATGAGACTCTCTATCTCTTCTATTTTAAGTATTTTTAAGTGTAACCTATCTCATTGCATTAGTATAAATAGGGGTTGTATGAAGTATGGAAAACACACACTTGAATGAAAAGACATTGGGAAAAATACACTTTTAGTCCCTGAGGTTTGGGTTAGGTTTCATTTTGGTCCCTGAGTTTTCAAACTCAACAGTTTAGTCCCTGAGGTTTCATTTTAGTTTCATTTTGGTCACTCCATCCAATTTTCCATTAAAAACTAATGGTTTGCTGAACTGACACTATTTTTTTATTCAAGAAATTATGTTTGAATTATTTTAAATATAAATATATTAAAATAATAAATTATTATTATTATTTCAATTTTAATTATTTCATTCTCTCCCCTTTTTCTTCATCTTTCTCCACCTTTTTCTCTTCCTCAGCCGTCGGTACTTCTCCTCCTCTTCCTCCCGCCGCCGGCCGGAGATTACCGACGACCACCGGTGGCCGACCGCCAACTTTTATTATTTTTTTGTTTTTTTTTCATCCTCCTCCTCTCTTCTTCTTTTCTCTTCTCCCATTTTCTTTTTTAAAAAAAATCGAGGAAGGGAGGGAACAGATTCGTCATGAACACGAATAGATCTTGACACCGCCTTCGATTCGGGCTGGAGTTCTAGATCTGAAGGCTGGCGTTCTAGATCAGCCGGATTCGAAGGCAGGCGTTTGGTTGACGTGGGTTGGAGCACGACGTTGGGTGAGTTGCAGCGGTATCAGACATTCATTTGACGACCCATCCTCGAGCAGCAGCGGCGCGATCACGAGCACGGCTGGCCGACGGAAACGAGAGAGAGGAAGATGAAAACCCACAACGATTCAAGATTTTCCAAAAGACGGTGTGGGTTGCTTCCATAAGACGACAATTCCAGATTTTTCAGTTGTTCTTGTCCGAGATTTTCACATTAGGAGTAAGATCTGGAAAACCCACCCTCCTCGACGGGGACAGGTGATGCCGGCTTCTTCAATCAGTGGGTACATGGACCAACTTCCGATGCACTTTCCAGCAAAACGGCATAAATCAACTGCAAATTCCTCCTCCGATTAAAATCCTCTTCACAGAACGGGGAACCAACAACCGTTCGGTTCTATGGATGACTCCATCAGGACGAACAATCTCAGCTGAAACTATGCTTCTCTTATCAGAATCAAAGTTCTTCTTCATATTTGAAACGAGGAGGGCATTTTGTGTTTAAAAAAATAAAGAAACAAAGAAGAAAAGAGAAGAAGAGAAAAAAAAAAAGAAAGAAAGAGAAAGTGAAGAGAAAGAGTTAGAAAAGAAGAAAGAAAGAGAAGAGAGAGAAAAAAAAAAGTAGTTCGCCGATCGCCGGCGAGTGGCGGTCGGCGGCAAGGTGGTGGTCATGGTGGTGATGGTGAAGAAGAAGAAGGTGGTGAAGAAGAAGGAAAAAAAAAAGAGGAGAGAGATGGGAAATAAAAAAAAAATATAGGGAAAATATACTTTTGGTCCCTGAGGTTTGGTTTATGTTTTGTTTTGGTCCTTGAGGTTTCAAACTCAACATTTTAGCACCTGAGGTTTGCATTTAGTAGCATTTTCGTCCCTCCATCCATTTTTCCGTAACAGTTTGCTGACGTGGCACTAATTTTTTATTTAAAAAAATTTATTTTTTAAATTTTAAAATATAAATATATTAAAATACTAAAAATAATATTATTTTATATTATTTTATTTATTTCTTCTTCTTCTTCTTCTTCTTTATTTTTCTTTTTCTTATTCTTCTTCTTCCTCGTCCAGTAGCCATCGACGCCGATGACTGTTGGACGAGGAATAAGAAGAATAAGAAGAAAAAGAAGAAAAATGTGGTGGACAGAGAAAGAATGAATAAATAAATTTAAAAAAATATATATTTATTATTTTAATATATCTATATTTTAAAAAATAAAAAATGATTTTTTAAATTAAAAAATCAACGCCACGTCAGCAATTCGTTAAATACTAACAGAAAATTGGATGGAGGGACCAAATTGAAACTAAAATCAAACCTTAAGGACTAAATTGTTGAGTTTGAAACCTCAGGGACCAAAATGAAACCTAACTCAAACCTCAGGGACTAAAAGTGTTATTTTCCCAAAAATATAAATATTATTATTTAATTATATTTATATTTTTAGAAACTTAAAAAATTATTTTTTTTAATAAAAAAAATAGTGACACGTCAGCAAACCGTTAGTTTTTAACGGAAAATTTGATGGAGGGACCAAAATAAAACTAAAATCAAACCTTAGGGACTAAATTGTTGAGTTTGAAAACTCAGGGACCAAAATAAAACCTAACCCAAACCTCAGGGACTAAAAGTGTATTTTTCCCAAAGACATTTGCTCTCTTTTCTCCCTACTTTGCTATCTCAAATTCTCTCTTAGTGTTTTTATTGTTATTCACGTTTTATAACACGTTATCAACATGAGTCTCTGCCATTTTTGTTCAGTTGAAGGTAGGGTTCATTTTACTTTGCATTATTAGTTGCAATTGTCTTCGGTACATTTCACATATACAGCGTATATGTTATATATACCGCATATATACATTGTGTATTGAACATTGACAACATATATTCTATGCAAGATTAACATGCTCTTCATTATTGTTCATACTATATGAAATTAGTAAGTATCATGTTTGTTTATGATGATATTAACATCATGATTCTATATTTGTCAACGATATTTATGATATTTATATTGTCCAATTAATTGAGATATTGAGAGTATGCTATATCCTAATTATTTTTGTAATAATCTAGAATGTATAATGCATATTCAATGAACATGATGCACATATATACCCCTGTATATATCTCATTTTTTAATCATATACATCTTCTAAAATTGATCATTTTGCTAATCAACTAATGTATATTGATCTCGTTAGTTTATATATTCTTTGTACATTATAATTTTCACATGATCATTTGAATACTTTATATCATGTGTATTTAATATATATATAAAGTGTACATATTTGATATACTATCATAGATCGTTTATGTACAGAACATGTTATATATGTTGTAATATATCTTATATAAATATTGCAATATGTTGTTTACCTACAATTATTTTTATAATGCATATATGAGATATTTCTTTGTGTACTGATTAGAGTTGAGTCTCTTAACATCAAAGTCAATATATGATTTTTCACGAATATTCAATGTTAAAATTTATTTGGGTATCATATATACATTTGAATATTTTTGTTTATGTTGATTAACTTTTGAAATTCATGATAGACACATGTATTAGTTTAAATTCTCCTATGACAAAGTTTGTAAGACTTATATAGTATAATTGCTCTTTCTAAAGTTAATTTTGATGTTGTGCACACGAAGTTGCATAAAAATGCCCATTTTGATGTAATGTACCTGAAGTTGCATCATTGCAAATCAAGTAGTACTCGTGATTAAATGCACTTGTAGCTGCATAATTTCAAATCAAGAATTTCTCATGATTAAATGCATCTGTAGTTGTAGAAGTTTAAATTAAGAAATGCGCTCAATTTAATTAAATGCACTTGTAGTTGCATAATTTTAATTAATAAGTGATTTTAAACAAGTGAGCATATGTTATGAATAATGTTGTTAATCTTTCTTTTCAATTATAGAATATGCTCCTGTAGTAGCAGTATTGAGAAAGATAGTTTTAAATATTGTGAAAGTTGTAAATGATATTGTGATGAGAAAATACCATGTCTTCTAGAGATTAAAGCAATCAAATGAGCATTTGATGAAAAATCATGAATTTCAATGGATCGTTTCAATATTATTCCCTGAAGTGAATATTGTAATATCAAATACCTATGGTCAATGTCGAGATCATGATCAATAATAATAAAGGAAGAAGCAATTACTTATCCAGTGGTCATTGTGAACCATTTGGAAAACCACACATATATGGTTACTAAAAGAAATGTTTCATATTTTAGAGCATTAATTTTGTACCTGTTGTGCGAAAATTGAAACCATGTGTGAAAACAAACTTTGGAAATCTCCTGAAGAGATAATTAATCTTGGAAATATGAAATAGATGTTGCATATCTCATTAAATCTCCTGAAGAGAAAATAAGCATCATTAAATGAGCAACAAAATTATATTAGATTATGTGAATATCGTTTTATTTAATGTTTAATTTATGTTTATTTATTAAGTTCGATTTTATATTCAATTTCTTTTTATGGGGCTCACTATGTGTTATTTTATTTTTCTGAAGAGACATGAATATTTCACATATTTTGGTTGACTCCAAAATGAACAATGAAGATTTATGTTTGGCAGATAGCGTAATAACACACACTATCCTTAAAAGTAGGAAATATTTTTCAGAATTAACAATGCTAGAAGCAAAAGTCAATACAATATCAGGTTTTGCAGACTTGATTGAAGGTTTTAGAAAAACAAATATTATTTTGCCTAGAGGAATAAAATTTAAAATTGGTAATGCTTTGTTCTCTATTAAATAAAAAAGAAACCTACTTAGTTTTAAAGATATACGTGCTAATGGTTATCATATAGAGACTGATAAGAAGAATAATATAGAGTATCTTTATATTATATCTACTGTCTCACATGAAAAAGGTATATTAGAAATGTTGCCTGCCTTTTCTTCTGGATTATATTACACACATATTCGTGTTATTGAAATATATGCAACAATGAACCTGAAGTTCAATGATCCAGATATATTTTCTGTTTGGCATGATCGATTGGGTCATCCTGGGCCAATAATGATGAGAAAGATTATTGAAAACTCACATGGACATTCATTGAAGAACCAAAAGATTCTTCAATCTAATGAATTGTCATGTGTTGCTTGCTCTCAAGGAAAATTAATTATTAGACTCTCACCAGCTAAAATTGGGATTGAATCCCCCGCATTTTTTAGAACAAATTCATGGTGATATATGCAGACCTAGAAATCCACCAAGTGGACCATACAGATATTTTATGGTTCTAATTGATGCATCCAGTAGATGGTCACATGTGTGTTTATTATCAAGTCGAAACCTTGCATTTGCAAGATTACTTGCTCAAATAATTAAGTTAAAAGCACAATTTCCTAATTATGTAATTAAGAAAATTCATCTTGATAATGCTGGTGAGTTTACATCCCAATCATTTAATAATTATTGTATGTCAATTGGGATAAGTGTTGAACATCCTGTAGTTCATGTTCATACAGAAAATGGTCTAGCTAATCATTTATAAAACGTTTGCAATTAATTGCTCGACCAATGCTTATGAGAGCAAGGCTTCCAATATCTGTATGGGATCATGCCATTTTACATGCTGCATCACTTATACGCATTAGGCCAGCAACCTATCATAAGTACTCTCCAATACAACTAGCTTATGGCCAACAGTCAAATATATCTCACTTACGAACTTTTGGAAGTGCAGTATATGTTCCAATTGCGCCACCAAAACGTACTAAGATGGGTCCTCAAATGAGGCTAGGAATATATGTTGGATTTGATTCCTCATCAATTATTATATGTCTTGAACCCCTGACGAGTGATGTATTTACTACACCATTTGCTGATTGTCATTTTAATGAAACAAAATTTCCAACATTAGGGGGAGAGATTAAGAAGTTGGAAAATGAAATTACATGGAATGCATCGTCATTGTCTCATTTAGATCCCCGTACAGATCAATGTGAATTAGAAGTTCAAAAGATAATTTATTTGCAAAATATTGCAAATCAAATTCCAGATGCATTTACAGATGCTAAGAAAGTGACCAAATCACATATACCAGTTGCAAATACACCATCGAAAATTGATATCCCGACGCAACAAGTTATCATCACTAATGATTTTGCGATAGGCCAGAAGCGTGGTAGACAAATGAGTTCCAAAGATAAAAATCATCGAAAAAGAAAAGTAGTCAATAATCAAAATGACTTAATTGATAATGTGAATATTCTGAAATCCTAAATGTGACTACTCATAAGAATATTAAAGAAGATGAAATACCTGAGGATAATAATAAAATTTCGAAAAATTATGTAATGAATGGAAAAAGATTGAACCAGAACAATATAGTTGTTGATAAAATTTTTGCAAATAATGTTACTTACAACATCATTTTTGAAAATGATGATTATGAACCAAAATCTGTCGAAGAATGTCGACATAGAAGGATTGGCTTAAGTGGAAAGAAGCAATCCAAACAGAATTAAACTCACCCTCAAAACGTGAGGTTTTTGGACCATTAGTCCAGACATCAGAAGATGTCAAACCTGTGGGATACAAATGAGTATTTGTAAGAAAAAGAAATGAAAAGAATTAGGTCACAAGATATAAAGCGAGACTTGTTGCACAAGGATTCTCGCAAAGACCTGGTATTGATTATGGGGAGACATATTCTCTTGTGGTGGATGTAATAACATTGAGATATTTAATTGGTCTGATTGTGTAAAAAGCTTAACATGCATTTTATGGATGTAGTTACAACATATTTATATGAATTTCTTGATAATGATATTTATATGAAAATCCCTGAAGGATTAAAAATACCAGAGTCATAATTCAAATCCTAGAGAATTATATTCGATCAAATTACAAAGATCTTTATATGGATTAAAACAATCAGGACAAATGTGATATAATCGTCTGAGTGAATATTTATTGAAAGAAGGGTATCAAAATAATCCAATTTGTCCATGTGTTTTTATAAAGAAATCACAGTAAGGATTTGCTATCATTACTGTATATGTTGATGCTTTGAATATAATTGGAACTCCTGAAGAGCTTCCAAAGGCAATAGAATATCTTAAAAAAGATTTTGAGATGAAAGATCTCGGGAAAACAAAGTTTTTCCTTGGCTTACAAATTGAGCATCTAGTAGATGAAATATTTATGGGAAAAATACACTTTTGGTCCCTGAGGTTTGAGTTAAGTTACACTTTGGTCCCCGAGTTTTCAAACTCAACAAAAATACCCCTAAGGTTTGAGATAAGGAGCAATTTGGTCCCTGCCGTCCATTTTGCCGTTAAATACTGATGGACTAATGAAGTGACACGATTATTTTAATTAAAAAATTAATTTTAATTTTTTAAAATAAAAATATTATTATTTTATTACTTTTTTAAATCTCTCTCTCTTTCTTCTCCTTCTTCTTTCTCTTTCCCATCTTCTTCTTCTTCAACTCCGGTGGCCGGCTGGCTGTGGCCACCAAATTGTTTTTCTTCTTTCTTCTTCTTCCCTTCTTCTCTTATTCTCCTTTATTTTTTTTCTTCTGTTTTTTAAACAGGGAAAGATTCAGGGAGGAGAAGGAGCTCCTCCTCTTCGATCTGGCGCATCTCTTTTCTATCTTTTTTTAAAAAAAAATAGTGAAAAAAGGGGAGGAAGAAGAAAAAGAAAAGAAGGGAAAGGAGAAAATAAAAAAAATAAAAAAAAGTCGTCGGCCGTCGGAGATTTGAAGAAGAAGGAAGAGGATGGAGAAGAAGAAGAAGAAGAAGAAGAAGAAGAAGAAGAAGAAAGAGAGAGAGAAGGAGAAAAAATTTAAAAAATAATAAAATAATAATATTTATATTATTTTAATATATTTTTATTTAGAAAATTTAAAAAATTATTTTTTTATTAAAATAATGGTGCCACGTCAGCAAACTGTTAGGGTTTAATGGAAAAATGGACAGTAGGGACCAAATTGCTCCTTATCTCAAACCTCAGGGGTATTTCTGTTGAGTTTGAAAGCTCAGGGACCAAAGTGTAACTTAACTCAAACCTCAGGGACCAAAAGTGTATTTTTTCTAATATTTATTCATCAATCAACTTATATAGAAAAGATCTTAAAGAGATTTTACATGGACAAAACACATCCATTAGTCCGTTCACTCGATGTAAAAAAAGACATCTTCCGACCTCGAGAAGATAATGAAGAGCTTCTTGATCCAGAAGTACCATATCTTAGTGCAATTGGTGCACTTATGTATCTTGCTAATAATACACGACCTGATATAACATTTTCAGTAAATTTATTAGCTAGATATAGTTCTTCTCCAACAAAAAAGACATTGGAATGGAGTTAAACACATTCTCCGTTATCTTCGAGGGACAATTGATATGAGTTTATTTTATTCTAATAAATCAAACTTTGATCTAGTTGGTTATGCAGATGCAGGTTATTTATCTGACCTACATAAAGCAAGATCTCAAATAGGTTATTTATTTACATATAGAGGAACTGCTATATCATGGGGATCTATGAAGCAGACAATAACGGTTACTTCCTCAAACCATGCTGAGATCCTGGCAATTCATAAGGCTAGTCAAGAATGTGTATGGCTAAGATCAATGACTCAACACATTTGTGAAACATGCGGATTGTCCTCTAACAAAGGTTGTCCAACAACGTTATATGAAGACAATACAACATGTATAGCCCAAATCAAAGGAGGATACATTAAAGGAGATAGAACGAAGCACATCTCACCAAAGCTCTTCTACACTCACGATCTTGAAGAAAATGGTGATATCACTAGTCAACAAATTTCTTCAAAAGACAACTTGGCAAACTTATTTACGAAGACATTACCTACTGCAACCTTTGAGAAATTGGTGCACAACATTGGAATGCGACGACTCAGAGATCTCAAATGATGTTTTCATGAGGGAGAGTAAATATACTGCACTCTTTTTCCCTTCGCTATGATTTTTCCCACTGGGTTTTCCTAGCAAGGTTTTTAATAAGACATTTGTTAATGTATATAAATATAATGTACTCTTTTTCCTTCACTAGGGTTTTTCCCATTGGGGTTTTCCTAGTAAGATTTTAACGAGGCATGTATTTTATATATAATGGATATCTAAGGGGGAGTGTTGTAAATATACCTGGTATAGATTAGATATCCATATTACTCCATTAGCTTTAGTCAGCCCATAAATGTAGCTATTTTTCCCCATGACTCTCCCTCTCCCTTAGGAATAGCCATGAGACTCTCCCTCTCTTCTATTTTAAGTATTTTGAAGTGTAACCTACCCGATTGCATTAGTATAAATAGGGGTTGTATGAAGTATGGAAAACACACACTTGAATGAAAAGACATTTTGCTGTCTTTTCTTCCTACTTTGCTATCTCAAATTATCTCTTAGTGTTCTTATTGTTCTTCACGTTTTATAACACAAATTTAGAATTAATGACCCAAAATATGGTAGTTTGTCACAACTACACTTCTAAATAAGTGTAAAAATTAAACCTTGAAACTTTTAAAATTATAAAAATTGAACCTCCAAATTTTCAAGTGTTAAAATTAAACCATCAATGATCAAACTATGATAAATATGAAAATTGGATCTATTTTATTCCTTACACAATCAATATAACAATCACAATTCACATATACAAATCCCATTATCAGCCATTGATTTTCAGGCACAACCTATCATCTATGTTTTCTTTACTCTATTTTGCTTATGGGCTCAGTAAACTAATTAGTTAATTATGACCCTAATGAAGGAATATAACTTAATTATTTTTTTTTAGTTTAGAGATGGAAACTTACAGTTCCAATGATTGAGGACAAGAACTGAGTTAGAAATTGAAGAGTGCGGTCGACGGTGGAAGAAGTGGATGGAAATTGGGAACTCTCTGCGCATCTGGAACGTTGGTAATTCAAGGTAAAAACTCAATTTCGTTAATTTTGAGTTACTTTGGTTGAATTTTGCAAATTTGGAGTTAAAAGAGAGAATTGAATGGAAGGTTTTGGTTAAATTGTAAATTAATAAGCTGGGATGACATTTTTGTAAATAGTTGGATGTTTGAGCCAAGCCAAAACCTAAGACCTCTCTTTAAATCTTGGTGCACGGAGTCGTAGGTGAGCCTTCATCTTCATCTTCCTCAATCAACTTCTTCCCCAACCCGATGGCATTTTTCCAGCGGCTTTCCGACGCACTCGCATGTTAAAAGGAAAATTCCCAAGAGGTCACCTAACATAGAACTTTTCCAAGCTAAGCACGCTTAAATTCAAAGTTCCTATAATTGAACCACTGAAAAGAAAGGTGCACCTTGTTGGTATAGGTAATATCTATCAATTCTTTTAAGCTTAATCTTGACCATGCTTTCATGTCCTTAGGATCACTCTCATTCAGATGTGATCTCGGTTCATTCGTGTACCCCTCCTAACCTCGAGCGTCACATGCCCACCAGCTTCTGCTTTGGTCATCCTCGAACCACATCCTACTGGGAGAGGTTTCGCTCTGATGCCATCTGTAATGCCCCAAGCCCAGGATTCGAAATTCGGATTCGGCACCTAACGACTCCGGCATTCCCCTACAACCTGGTCACGTTACCATACCCATCTTAAACCACTTCTAAGAATGAAGACTGTCCCCACAAACCAACACGGGGTCCTTTTAGCATGCTTTGTCCTCACTCGCATGTTTCCTAAGAAAATTCCCAAGAGGTCACCCAACATAGAACTTCTCCAAGCTAAGCACGCTTAACTTCAAAGTTCCTGTGATTGAGCCACCGAAAAGGAAGGTGCACCTTGTTGGTATAGGTAGTACCTATCAATTCTTTGAAGCTTAATCTTGATCATGTTTTCATGTCCTCAGGATCCCTATCATTCTGATGTGATCTCGGTTCATTCATGTACCCCTCCTAACCTCGGGCGCCACAGTCTTTCCCTCCGATCATCGTCTCCGGCAGCGGTGGTGTTAGCGACAACGACTTCTGGTGAACCCGAGAGCTTCGATGCGCGCGACTGCAGCAGGTGGGTCTTGGTTTGAAGTGTTTTTTCAGTCGGTTTTCTTCCTATTTCGCGTCTCCTCCGACGAGCTTTGCGGCGGCGCAACAACGGTACGACGATGGAGCAACGGTGCGTTTGCGACTGGTTGCGGCAGGTGAGTTCATGACTGGTTTTGGATCTCTCCCATCGGCTTCTCTCACTCGGTCTCTCTCTCTCTCTGCTTGCTCAGTTTCCAACAGTGGGTGCAGTGGTACAAAAGTTTTTCGGCGGCAGCAGCTTCTTCGGCGAACGACAACACGAATAACAGTGTTTTGTCAAGTTTTTGGTCGAATCTGGCATTGGGTAAGTTAGTTTACGATCTTGTTGGTTTTTTGTGGTAATTAGATTGAATACCCACTTAGTTTTGGGGTTTTTGCAGCAAGCTTCCCTTCCGATTGTTGGTGATTTGTTTAGTGGGTCTTTGATTTCCTTCGATTTCGAGTGAGTTTGGCTATGAGTAAGTGAGTTTTAAAGCAATTTTGGATTGATTTTTCCTCATAATGAAATACCCATGTTGGATTGGGTCTTGATTTTAGGCACCCATAGAGATTAGAGCTTGGATTGTTGAAATTAAGTGGATTTAGAACTTGGGGCAGCAAGTGTCGACTTCGTTTGTGTAAGTTTGAATCTCTTTAAACTATGTTGGGTCTAATAGAAGTGATTGAAGTTGAATGCCTCTAAATTTTAGATTTAGATTGGTTGGTTCGTGGTCGTGACCGACATTGTTGGAGTCAAATTGGAGTTTAAATTAAGGATTTAAAGCCAAGGTAAGTGGCTCTATTGTTGAACTTTTTAATTGGGAGCGCATGTTTGACTCTTTCCCAAAATTCATGTGTTTTGTGAATTGTTTTGATTATGTATATGCTTAAGAAAAATTGTTAAAGTATGGGTTATTTAAGTATGAAATTTGTTATGGATGTTTGCAAATGTTGAGATTTGAATTCATAAAAAATATGGTGGTCTCTTGAGATTTTTATATGATGCATGAATTTATACAGCCTTTATGCCTCTAAAATTTAGAAAGTGTACATGAAATTGATGTATTTTGATAACTTGCAAAAAACATATTATTTCTCCTTTAAACATAGGCTAAAAAGGCTAAAAGATATATTGATGCGTTATTACAACGCAGTAAGGAAGGAAAATGCGATGGTTGTCTGCGGAAGGCTATATTTATGGTTGCAGTACAAAATTATAAAAATATAAGGCGCTAACGCATAAAAAATGCAGTTGTTTGTTACACAAGTTTTCTTCAGCGCAGGCACACATCCCAAAACGATCGTGAAAGGAAAAGATGGATGAAAAGATCGTGCTGACACATAGCTGACACACAAATTGGCAGAAGATAACTGGGGCACGTTTTCTAGTTCCTTGGTGAAGTCAGTTTCCCTTGCCTATAAAAACCATCGACCTGCTCTAGAAAAAAAGGGAGGATCAAGAAAAGAAAGGAGAAAGAGAAATCACAGAAGGTTACTACGGAGGAAAGGCTTGTATTGAGCACATGATGTATTACGTAGGGTTGTTTGTCGGCCGGTCGGAGTCGGTTTTAGATGAAAACCGACGTCGAGAACCGATAGGTCGATTTTCGGTCCCGGTGTTGGTTAGTGTTGGGAGGCTTCATGAAACCGACCGGTCGACGTTGGTTCGGTTGGTTTCGGTCGGTCTGATTGATTTTCAGTCTAGTTTTGAACACCCTTAGTATTATGTAGTGTATTTCTCTGCTCGCATGAGCTAATTTTCTTCATCAAGGCTTAGCGCAGGCACCCATGCGGTGATAAGTTTATTTTGTAAGCGCATACTTTGACTTAATAAAACATTCATGCCTTCTACTTAGATGCGATAGTATTTTCATTACTAACTCCCGCATGGCCAGCCGGATGCGGTAGCAACATGATAAATCCCTGACAGGTAATGCATGTGGAAATATCTAAGTAGAACAAGCTAGCGCATTGCATGTAATCTTGGTAGCATTAGATAAATACTATCGCTATAAGATAGTGCATGAATGAGCTTTGACTGTGTTAAGACTAACACAATCTCTTGTAAGTTGTTAGAGAACTAAGCCTACTTATAAACTAACCAAAGAAAACAGTTTTTAGTTCTATGCCAAACGCAGAAGTAGTACCGGAAGGGAATCTTATGATTTTTCCTCACTTAGGCATTAATGGATCAATTAGTCATGGTATGCGCTACAAAGTTACTTATAAACGCATGAGGTTGCTACCGCAACAACCTTGATAGTATTCTCATTGAGAATTTCTTTTAACTCTTAGCGCATGTTTCACTTTTCTGCATATTTATTTCTTATTTCCCATCCTATCTCTTCTTTAAACTTTCATAATACCACGCATCTTTGAGTTCAAATCAGAAAAGTTATTAAAGATTTTCAAAATCGCCTTTCCCTGTGGATTCGACCCTAGAACTCACTAGGTACTACTTTATTGTGTTAATTTATACTTGGATTAATACATATCTGCTATAAATTCTGTATTAATTTATTGGCATACTAACAACCGACCATATTTTAAGAGATGCCTACACAGGACATATGGACATGAAATTGATGTACCTGATAGGACCTAAATAGTCCTATTTTATCACCTCTAATCTAAGTTTGTTAGAGTTATTTTATGCTTTACTTGTCTTATTTGAAGGATAATTGAGCTTAGGCTATGTCGGGAACCGATCATGCTAATTGGTGTTAATTCGAGCCAATTACAAAGTTTTGGAGCCATCTCGATGGCTTGGACGGTGAGGAGGTGAAGAGACCCAATTGTGTTGGAGCGAGCCTGAAGAATGACACCAAAAGCCGAAGATTGAAGCTCTGTACCAAGAAGAAGAGAGACAAGACCGAGAACTGAAGCAGCAAGTCAAGATTCAAGGCTGGCGTCGAGACGCCAACGCAAAATTTTCCCGGAGTGAAAAGTTCGCAGCGTCTCGACGCCGCCGTATTTTCTATAAATATGTAGCCTCAGTTTAGTCCGCCGTTAGGTTAGAATTTTGATCTTTTTGCGATTTCCTTTGTTCCTTTTACTTTCCAGCATTGTTGTAGACCTTTCTAGGTCATATTTTATGGATTCTTTCATTTCTATTGTTGCTTTTACTTCTATGCATAACTAATCGTATTTAGATTTTTGGATTGGGTTTATGCTTTGATCTCTAATAAGATTGGCTGAGTTTTCTGGTTTATCTTGTTGTTCTTGTTGTCTATTTCATTCAGTTTTGCATGTTATCTCGTTTAAACCAATAGATGAGGCTAGTCTAGTAGGATTGACGCCTTATGTGATTACCGCTTGTGTATGCTATCAGTTATTTTTAGATAGCCACTAGGTTTAAGCAAGCCACTCTCTATGCGAGACGACCCTTGATAGGCCTAGGATGCATGTTAAAGTTTGTAGGAATTATATTTGAATTGCATTTAAATTTAGTTCATACAATTCCGGATCCACGATCCTAAAGTGACTAGTTTAACTAGGTGATTGGGAAATCGCTTAATCTAAAATTAGTAAGATATAATTAGTAACCGTTGCAGAGGTCTCGGATGGTTACTATTTTATGAATAAGGGGTGGCGAGCGATAAAGTTAATATTAATTAATCTAGTTAATTGTAGAATTCACGGTTAGCATAGTTAATTAGCACAGGTTAGTGTAGGGGGGTCCTCCGAGTAACCCAGAAGCCGACCGGACTAATGAAATCAACATAGAATGATTATTAGAGAAAACTAGGAAGCCAACAAATTAGAATCAAGTATAAGAAATCCCAATCCAACGATCTCTTTTTATGTTATTGATCCCTGTCTTATTTCTGTTTTGCATGCTTAGTTTTCTGTCTTTTAAAATTCAATATTTAATTATTTTATTATTTTTACTTGTCCTTCATTATAAAAATCCCCCTTGTTTTCCTAAGCAAAAAATTTTACAACTGCTAGGTCCCCTTCCTTGTGTTCGACCTCGACCACTATTTCTACAAAATAGTAGTAGTGTCGTGGATTATAAGTTTATTTGACACGAACTTCGACAAGTCGCTCCCGTCAAATTGGCGCCGTTGCCGGGAAAGGGCGTTTTTCTAGTATTTTAAGGATTTTGTGTTTTTAATTCTTGTTTGCATGGTTTATGATCACACATTCTTTGCAAGGAAACGATCGGAGACGAGATTTAGAAGGCAAGCAAGAAGAAAAAGAGTTAATAATCTCGACGAGGTTGAAACACCAGTCATGGCTGAGAGGGCATTAAGGTAGCTAGCAGCGCCAAATCTGAACCAGCAGCCACTCTGTATTACCTACCTCGAGACGACAGGTAACTTTGAATTAAAGTTAGGTTTGATACAGTTACTTCCTATTTTTCGTAGTAGTGCAGGAGAGGACTCACACAAACATTTGCAAGAATTTCACATAGTATGTTATGGTATGAGACCTCATGGAGTGACAGAGGAAACGCTGAACCTGAGGGCATTCCCCTTTTCGCTAAAAGATTCAACGAAAGATTGGCTCTATTACCTTCCCTCCTGCTCTATTAGTACATGGAACGAGATGAAGAAGCAATTTCTGGAGAAATTCTTCCCTGCCAGTAGAGATGCCAACATCACAAAAGAGATCTATGGGATTTCGCAGATCATTGGGGAGACACTCCACGAATATTGGGAGAGATTCAAGCGTTTGTGCGCCAGTTTTCCACATCACTAGATCTCGGATCAGCTATTGATCCAGTATTTCTACGAAGGATTATTACCGATGGATCAAAGTATGGTGGACGTCGCCAGTGGAGGAGCACTAGTCAATAAGACCCCTGTTGAGGCTAGACAACTAATTTCAAGTATGGCTGTGAACTCTCAGCAATTCGGGACGAGAGGACCACTTGCAGTTGTTCAAGCTGCCACAAAAAGTGAGGTAAGCGAAATGCACTCCGAAATGAGTGAATTAACTAAACTTGTTTGCTCTTTGTGTTCAGGACAGGTGCAGGCGAAAGCTTGTGGACTTTGCTCGATGACTACCCACACCACCGATGCCTGCCCTGAGATACAAGACAATGGAGAGGTGAATGCCATTGGTGGGTTCAATGGGAATCAAAGGCAGTAAAACCCATACAACAACACTTACAATCCAGGATGGAGAGACCATCCAAATTTTAGTTATGGGAACCAACAGAAGCCACTGATGTTCGAGCAGAATCAAGCTTCCACCTCAACTCCAGGGACATCTTTCGATGAGGCACTTAAGAAACTTACTGACAGCTTTTTACAGTTCCAGCAAGAGACTAGGAACGCCAGTCAGAATTTAGGAAACCAAATCACTCAGCTGGTAACCCAAGTCAGTAAGATGAATAATAAAAGTTCTGGTAAGCTGCCTACCCAATCGGAGGAAAAACCTAAGGCAAACGTGAATGCAGTGTGGAATGGAGTGGCCACACCTGACTATCCCCATGGATTCCTCGTTGTCTCTGATAAGTTTTCTATTTCTTCTGGCAAATTTTTTTCTTTAAATTTAAATGATAAAGATTATTTTACCTCACCTGTGAACTTCATTGACCCTGCTACTCCAAGTGAGCAGGACAATTTAGATGTTTTTAGAAAAGTTAAGGTGAACATTCCATTGCTTGAGGCAATCCTGAAAATCCCAGCCTACGCTGAATTCTTAAAGACTTGGTATGAAGGTAAGAAAAAGTCCTCAGGTAAAGAAGAGGTTAGTGAAAATGTAAGTGCATTACTTTCTAAAGACTTACCTGTAAAGTGTTCTGATCCTGACATGTTTACTTTACCGTGTATGATCGAAGATTGCAAGATAAAATATATCATGTTAGATCTAGGAGCATCTATTAATGTTATGCCTGTATCTGTTTACAAAAGATTGAATTTAACTGATATTAAAACATCTGACATAGTCATTCAATTAGCAGATAAGTCTTACATTAAACCTCTAGGAATAGTTGAAAACGTTTTAATCAGGGTGGAGGATTTAGTTTTTACTGCGGACTTCTATGTTTTAAATACTCCTAACCCTGATTACAATCAATTTTCTGCTACAATACTTCTTGGTCGTCCCTTTATGAAGACTGCTGATAACTCTCCAAAAGGGAGTTATTTAGGCCTTAGTTTTATAGTGTTTTGTGTGTCATTTGTGCTAAATAGGGTTGCTTTTAGATAAATATTATATGTTTTAACCCATTTGGAAGAATGGATGTTTTGGAAGTTATTTTGTGCAGAATATATTGTGGAGCGTCTTGAGGGAGCAAAATCTGTGATCTAGCATAGCAAGGAGCAAAACTGCCACGAAAAAGCTCGTTATCCATTTTATTGAACTAAATTTAGTTGAGCTATTTTCGGACTTAAGAAGCTTGGAGAGTCATCCACGTGTAAAATTTGACCTAATTAGGGCTTGCTATCACTCTATAAAAGGGAAGAGTCGTCTCAAGTCAGAGGCGTTCCATCTTTGGGAAAGATCATTTCTCATCTCCATCTTTGGGAGCCGAATAGAGGAGGAAAGATTGGAGACTTCAAGAAGACCATCAATTACGGATGTGACCAGGGGAATTAACCTTTTCTTGTAAATTCTTGTAATTATGGATTCACATAATCAGATTGTAGTGTGTGTTATCATGAGCTTTATGAACTAAATTTGCTTAAGTGTTGGTTAGGAGTTATGTAGTTGTTGTGCTTAATTCTCTATGCAATATATGTTGGTTTGAGCTGTTGGGTTTTATGCCCTAAAACTCGTAGATAGTGAATGTAACCATTGACCGGATATTAATGAAATAATATTGATATATTTTTCCATTAATTGTTATTAGTTATTTTATATTTGTCTTTGCCTAATAATAACCCTAATCCAATAAACTAGACATCCAAGGCTGTAATATGAGTCTTGAACTATATGTAGCGACATATGGGATCATTGTTCAAGAAACAACCTAAAGGGTCTATACTATAGGGATAAGACTGGGTGCCTTATCCTGGTAACACTATGGATACGACCCACTTTGTATTTGATACAAACGCTGCGATCCAACGCGTTTGTGTAGGAGACATGCGAGTGGGGGTATCCTATGCAATGAGTTTGAATAAGATCGGACCGCGAAATAGTAACCACTGGTTATAACACCGTTAACTAGTTGGTTTTCTATTTCACTAGGATGATCTAGAAAACTTAGTCTTAATCCTGAGTTGATTATGAACTCCTGCTCATGAGAGATTGTCCTTTGATTTGTATGGGTGAGAGTGGCCAATACGCCGACTCAATAAGCCTACCACTTTGGGGACAAGACCGAATGGGGAGCTGGGAACATAATCGTACAAGATGGAATTCACTCCTTCCCGACTTTAGGGAAGCAAATGAGTGTTCCCTTAAGTGGTTACTCGAAGTCTTGAACAAAGGGCCCTACCCTCTCAATGGCACGAGAGGGTTTTCTGTTTGATGGTTGGACCACAAACAGGTTGTTCATTAGAGGAGAATTGGTACTTAAGGAAATAGAGGTAACCCAGGGGTAAAACGGTAATTTGACCCAGCTGGTGTTACGGACACTCGTGAAGGACTAACTAGTCGATATTGGTCTAGATCCGTGGACACAGGAAATATGTCTGCAGTGAGAAGAGTGCAACTGTGAGTCTATAGTGGAATGTACACACAGTTAACGAATATTGATTAATGTGGTTAATGAGTTTGACCAATTAATCTCACATCGTTGGAGCTTCTGATCTGCAGGTCCATTAGGTCCCACTGGTAGCTCGTAAAGTAATTTGAGGCAACTAAGTAATAAAAGTAAATTGAAAATGTTCAATTTACTAAGGGAAACAAATATAATATATATTGATATATTATTATGAGAGAAATTAACATTTGAAGAAATTCAAATATAAATTTATGGAAGTTTGAAAGAGTTCAAATAATGAATTAATTAATTTAAGGCCTAAAATGTGTTTGGGCAAATTAATTAATTCTAGGCCGGGAATTAAATATGTGATATTTAATTGGTGGTTAATTAATTAGAGAATTCATTAACCGGGAATTAATCAATTATGGAAATAATTAATCATTTAAGGAAGTGATTAATCATTTATGGAAATGATCTAATCACTTATGGAAGTAATTAGTCATTTGTGGAAAAGATTAATCAATTATGGAATTGATTGATCATGATTGATTAATTAAGGAATAAGATTGAATCAATTTTGGAAAAGATTGATTTAATTGAATATTTTATTCATGGCCTCTCTTCTATAAATAGAACACTAGACCTAATTGGTCATGATACTTGACACTCTTGAAAGACAAGACCTAGAATTCTCTCTAGCCTCCCTCTTAGAGAAAGACTCCCACAAGTCTTTTGCTTCCTAGACTTAGAGACATACCGGTGTAACCTCTGGTTATTGTGTCAATCAAGAAGAAAATTCCAGCGATCAAGAGGCGAGGAGGCTGCTGCGTTTTCGTTCGTTGGAGCGTCGTTGGCGAAGAACGGTCAAGTCTACAACAAAGGTATGTGACGGTTCTTCCCCTTTTCTTTAGAACAACATGAAAATAAATTTAGATTTATTTTTCAGCATGTTTAAACCAATTTTACAGCAGCTTTAAAGTTTGTTTAAAGTTTGTTTGAGTTTTCGTAACGGTATTTTAATGTTAATTAATATACGACGTAAGGTCCAATAGATGCGCTTCCGCTGCGTGGGGACTTTTATTCCCTTCAATTGGTATCAGAGCCATCGCTGTCCCTATTAATTAATTTTAAAAGTTGCGATAGGCTCTAATAGGTGGGATTTATGCATAATGTATGTTCGGTTTGCGTTGAACTGTTTTGGTTAATTTTATTGCCATAGATTTTATTTTTATGTGATTTTGATCATGTAAGGCCCGGTGTTTCAGGTACATTATGTGAAATCGAGTCCTATGTAACTTCAGGTCTAGAATAGGTTTTTATGAGATGAAAATCGAAGCAATCGCCGCTGAAATCGAGGCCAAAACCGAAGAAAAATTGCTGTTTTTTGCCCAGAAATCGATTCCAGATGCAACAGCGTCGAGACGCTACTCCAACAGCGTCGAGACGCTGTCCCAATTCGTAGGCGCTCGTTAAGGAAAGCGCACAGCATCGGGACGCTACCTCAACAGCGTCTCGACGCTGTCTCGATACCGCAGGCGCCAGACATGGAAAGCGCACAGCGTCGAGACGCTATCAACACAGCGTCGAGACGCTGTCACGATGGAGGCACGCATTAGGGTTTCAAAAGGCGCGATTCAAGGCGTGGCCGGTCCGGTTCGGCTGGGCTGGGACCTATTTGGTCCGGTTCAGCCAATTTTTAGCATGGTTCGTGATTTTCGAAGCCGGTTCGAGGTGGTTCGGGGCGGTTCGTGCTGTCTAGACTAATTCCGGAGCTGTACAAGGATTTTTTAGGATAGAATTTAGCTAAATTAATGTAATTTAATGCTTTATTTTATCCTAGGAGCCAAAATTAACCGGTTCAATTGCTATTTATATGCTTTATGGATGTCATATAGAATATTTAATCCCACCTTAGGTTATAAACATGCTCATGCATTTTATATATTATAAAATGTTATAATGTATGTTTAAATGCATGGATTTGTTTTCATATTTTTTAATATAAGTGTATATTAATTATATGAAAAATTGGAAAGAATGAAGCATGAAACATCCATAGTTAATAATATAATTGTTATATTATTCATGCAATTAGTATGGTTTAATTATTTAATTTGAATGAGATTGTTAAATGAATTAAACCCTAGATTCTTGATTATAGGATTAATCATTAAAATTTGAAATAGTTCTTTAATATTAATGATTAGAAACCGTCAATCTATAATCAAGATTTGCATGCAAACATAAGATCATAGGATGAATTGGATTAATTTTAAATTGTTTAAAATTAATTAAACCTAGATCGTTTTCTAATCGGATTAGAATCTTTTCTTACTGAGAATTAAAAATAGTTTTAATTGACTAAGTAGGAAATACATTGCTATGATTATAAGGGAACTCCACCGGTAATGTTCTGTCTAAGGTTGGGGGTATTTAAGTTGACGGTTTACAGAACACCTCCTACCTGGGAATTGACCTGGAATACCGGAGTTGAATTAATCATAGTTAAATGTTAGCATGCAATGTCACTAGGTTTATTAAAAGTGTTTAATGCACCTAGATCTTTAGAGTAAAGACCCTACATTACTGAGGTTATAAGGGAACTCTCTCGGTAAAGTTCTGTCTAAGGCTGGGGGTATTTAAGTTGACGGTTTACGGAACACCTCCTACCTGGGAACTGACCGGAACATTGAGTTGAATTAACCATAGTAATCTTGACTTGCAATGTTGGGTTTATTAAAAGAAGTTTAATTCACTCAAAAGATTGCAGTTGAATCCTTTCCATAATTGTTATAATAGGATCAGACTTAGATAGATTGACTTAGCCGAATACTATCTAAGTTAAACAACCCTATATTAACCTTAGGACATTTTCAGTGGGAGGAAAGTTACAAAACGAGATTTAAATCAAGTTTTGCTCCTATGTCCCTATATTCACAACGTGAGATTCATGCTCGGCTTCGAGTCGCCTTAGGAGCGGCCTCCCTTCGGAAAGTGTTTGCATGAATCAATATCAAGGTGAATGGGAAAAATGTCTAGAGTAAGTGGGAGCGGGACACGTGTCAACGTATCCCTCGGTCTCCGCCCATAGTTCGCATCGTGAGAGTCCTGTGATCCGCCTGCAGGTTGTCCTGGCGCAACCATCCCTTCGGAGGGCCTGGTCATAGGATTCGGAACATCGTGAACTCCTGAAAAGGATAGGAGCTCTTAGGCTAATCACCAACAGTTGTCTTTCCCTTCGGTAGCCTGTTGGTGCGTGCCTCTGAGATCTGAAAGTGGGAGGGTTTCACTTACGAGGATGAGTTAAAAGTGTTAAGAAATCCTTGACCGAACGACGGTGGCTAATGTCTATAGGAATATGAGTTATTCTGGAATTAGAATTAGCTGAGAGGTGTCTCATTTCAAAGGAGGAGTACCTGATCACCCTTCGATGGCTGATATTCTAAACCTCTGAAACATCGTTGCAAAACTAAATCAATAGTTTTAGGGTTCTGTGATTGTCTGTTTTGCTAAATTGATTGGATCGTGTGGAATTGTTTGCTTGTATGATGGGTTAAGGCAAAGATAACTAATACGGTTATTGTTTGTTTAAATTTCAGCAATGTCTTCCTCAATTGTCTCTCTGCTTAAAAATGAGAAATTAACCGGCAAAAATTATGCTACGTGGAAGTCGAACCTGAATACGATTCTTGTTGTTGATGATCTGCGGTTCGTCTTAACGGAGGATTGTCCTCCAGCCCCTGCTCGTAATGCATCCCAAGCAGTTAAGGATGCTTATGACCACTGGACAAAGGCCAATGATAAGACTCGCGTCTATATCTTAGCCAGCTTATCTGAAGTTTTGGCTAAAAGGCATGAAGGCATGGTAACAGCGAGGGAGATTATGAACTCTCCAGGAGATGTTTGGACAACCGTCCTACCAACTCCACCATGACACTCTCAAATACGTTTATAGCTGTCGCATGAAAGAGGGCACGTCTATTCGGGAGCATGTCCTAGATATGATGGTCCAATTCAATGTGGCAGAGGCAAACGGGGCGGTCATAGATGAGCGTAGTCAGGTTGCATTCATCTTAGAATCTCTTCCGAAGAGTTTTCTGCAGTTTCGAAGCAATGCAATGATGAATAAAATAACATTCAACCTGACTAGCCTTCTGAATGAGCTACAACTCTATCAGTCTCTTCTTAAGAACAAGGGACAGATAGAAGGAGAGGCAAACGTTGTACACTCTAAAAGAAAGTTCGAGAAGGGTTCATCCTCTGGAACTAAATCTGTAACCATTTCTTCAAAGAAAACTCAGAAGAAGAAAGGAAACAAGGGGAAAGCTCCCAGTACTGCTGCTAAAAGCAAGGGAAAAGCCAAAGCTATGGCAGACAAGGGCAAGTGTTTCCACTGCAATGTAGATGGACATTGGAAGAGAAACTGCCCGAAGTACCTTGCTGAGAAAAAGAAGGAAAAAGAAGGTAAATTTGATTTACTGGTTTTAGAAACATGCCTGGTAGAACATGATGAGTTTACCTGGATACTTGATTCAGGCGCAACTAATCATGTTTGCTCTTCTTTTCAGGAAAATAGTTCCTTTCGGCAGTTGAACGATGGGGAAATGACACTCAGGGTCGGAACTGGAGAAGTCATTTCAGCTAAAACAGTGGGAGCTGCGAAGTTATTTTTTAGAAATAGATTCTTACTTTTAGAAAGTTTGTTAATCGTTCCCAAGAAGGAACTTAATTTCTATTTCATGTTTGATTGAACAATCGTATACAGTTACTTTTGATATGAATGAAGCGTTCATTTATAAAAATGGTGTACTTATTTGTTCAGCCAAATTGGAAAATAACTTGTATGTTTTAAGACCAACCGAAAACAAAGCACTTTTAAATCACGAATTATTTAAAACTGCTGAAACTCAAAGTTAAAGGCAAAAGATTTCTCCATCAAGTAACAATACTCATCTTTGGCATCTCAGACTTGGTCATATAAACATCGATAGGATCGGTCGTTAGGTAAAGAATGGACTTCTAAGCAAGTTAGAAGATGATTCACTACCACCTTGTGAATCTTGTCTCGAGGGAAAAATGACCAAGAGACCCTTTACTGGAAAAGGTTACAGAGCCAAAGAACCCTTAGAGTTAATACATTCGGATCTATGTGGTCCAATGAATGTAAAAGCTCGAGGAGGGTACAGATATTTCATCTCATTTATAGATGATTATTCAAGATATGGTTACTTGTACCTAATGGGACATAAGTTTGAAGCCCTTGAAAAGTTTAAGGAGTTTAAGGCTGAAGTTGAAAACCTATTAGGTAAATCTATTAAAGTACTTCGATCTGATCGAGGAGGGGAGTATATGGATCAAAGATTCCAAGATTATATGATAGAACATGGAATCCAATCTCAACTCTCAGCCCCTGGTACACCTCAGCAGAATGGTGTGTCAGAAAGGAGAAATAGAACCTTGTTAGACATGGTTCGATCAATGATGAGCTATGCTCAATTGCCTAGCTCGTTTTCGGGGTATGCAGTAGAGACTGTAGTATACATCTTGAACAATGTTCCCTCGAAAAGTGTTTCTGAAACACCTTTCGAATTATGGAAGGGGCGTAAACCTAGTTTGCATCACTTTCGCATCTGGGGTTGTCCAGCACACGTGCTTGTGACAAATCCTAAGAAACTGGAACCTCGTTCAAAACTGTGCCAATTTGTTGGTTACCCTAAAGAAACGAGAGGTGGTTATTTCTACGACCCACAAGAAAATAAGGTGATTGTATCGACAAACGCCACTTTCTTAGAGGAAGACCACATGAGAGATCATAAACCACGAAGCAAAATAATATTACGAGAAGCTACTGAAGAATCATCAAGAGTTGTTGATGAAGTTGGACCTTCAACAAGGGTTGATGAAGGAACTAGTTCTTCAGATCCATCCCGTCCATCTCAAACGTTGGGAATGCCTCGACGCAGTGGGAGGGTTGTATTACAACCTGATCGCTACTTGGGTTTAATTGAAACTCAGGTTGTCATACCTAATGATGGCATTGAGGATCCATTGTCCTATCGACAGGCAATGAATGACGAAGATAAGGATGAATGGGACAAGACCGAATGGGGAGCTGGGAACTTACAGATCTACCAAATTGGGTAAAACCCATAGGGTGCAAATGGATCTATAAGAGAAAAAGAGATGCAGCTGGAAAGGTACAGACCTTCAAAGCTAGACTAGGGGCAGAGGGTTATACCCAAAAGGAAGGGGTTGACTATGAGGAAACCTTTTCTCTTGTAGCCATGTTAAAGTTCATAAGAATTCTCTTATCCATAGCCACATATTATGACTATGAAATATGGCAAATGGACGTCAAGACTACCTTTCTTAATGGTAATCTTGAAGAGAATATCTTCATGTCTCAACCCGAAGGGTTCATAGCCCAAGGTTAGGAACAAAAGGTTTGTAAGCTCAATCGATCCATTTATGGATTGAAACAAGCATCCAGATCATGGAACATTATATTTGATATTGCAATCAAATCTTTTGGCTCTGACCAAAACATTGATGAGCCTTGTGTCTACAAGAAAGTCAACAAAAGGAAAGTAGCTTTTCTAATACTTTATGAAGACGATATCCTACTCATTGGGAATGATGTAGGATACCTCACTGACATTAAGAAATGGCTAGCAGCCCAATTCCATATGAAAGATCTGGGAGAGGCTCAATACGTTCTGGGAATCCAAATCATTAGGGATCGTAAGAACAAAACGCTAGCTCTGTCTCAAGCAATGTATATTGACAAGATGTTGTCTCGATATTCGATGCAAAACTCCAAGAAGGGACTACTATCCTTCAGACATGGGGTACACCTGTCTAAGGAACAGTCTCCTAAGACACCTCAAGAAATTGAGAACATGAGACACATTCCCTACGCCTCAGCTGTGGGCAGCTTAATGTATGCTATGCTCTGCACTAGGCCTAACATATGTTATGCAGTGGGAGTAGTCAGTAGGTATCAGTCTAATCCAGGGTTGGACCATTGGGGAGCGGTTAAGAACATCCTCAAGTATCTTCGGAGAACGAGGGACTACATGCTTGTGTATGGAGCTAAGGATTTGATTCTTACTGGATACACTGACTCTGACTTTCAAGCTGATAAGGATTCAAGGAAATCCACATAAGGGTCAGTATTCACCCTCAATGGAGGAGCAGTAGTGTGGAGAAGCATCAAACAAGGATGCATAGCAGACTCAACCATGGAGGCTGAGTATGTAGCAGCTTGCAAAGCAGCTAAGGAGGCAGTATGGCTCAGAAAGTTCTTGACTGATTTGGAAGTGATTCCGAATATGAACGTGCCCATAACACTATACTGTGAAAACAGTGGGGCTGTAGCCAACTCAAAAGAACCTCGAAGCCACAAACGAGGTAAACAAATCGAGAGGAAGTATCACCTGATACGGGAGATTGTGCAACGAGGAGATGTGATCGTCACTAAGATCGCCTCGGAGCACAACATCGTTGATCCATTTACGAAGGCTCTCACGGCTAAAGTGTTTGAGGGTCATCTAGAGGGTCTAGGTCTATGAGATATGTATGCCATCTAATCTAGGGCAAGTGGGAGAAATGTATAATGGGTATAAGGATGCCCTAGTTCATTGTATTATATACATGACATTTCCAGCTTTAGATTATTGCATTTACATCCCACTAACTTGTGTTTTACTTCAAGTGGGAGTTTGTTGGGTTTTATGCCCTAAAACTCGTAGATAGTGAATGTAACCGTTGACCGGATATTAATGAAATAATATTGATATATTTTTCCATTAATTGTTATTAGTTATTTTATATTCGTCTTTGCCTAATAATAACCCTAATCCAATAAACTAGACATCCAAGGCTGTAATATGAGTCTTGAACTATATGTAGCGACACATGGGATCATTGTTCAAGAAACAACCTAAAGGGTCTATAGTATAGGGATAAGACTGGGTGTCTTATCCTAGTAACACTATGGATACGACCCACTTTTTATTTGATACAAACGTTGCGATCCAACGCGTTCGTGTAGGAGACATGCGAGTGGGGGTATCCTATGCAATGAGTTTGCATAAGACCGGACCGTGAAATAGTAACCACTGGTTATAACACCGTTAACTAGTTGGTTTTCTATTTCACTAGGACGACCTAGACAACTTAGTCTTAATCCTGAGTTGATTATGAAATCCTGCTCATGAGAGATTGTCCTTTGATTTGTATGGGTGAGAGTGGCCAATACGCTGACTCAATAAGCCTACCACTTTGGGGACAAGACCGAATGGGGAGCTGGGAACATAATCGTACAAGATGGAATTCACTCCTTCCCGACATTAGGGAAGCAGATGAGTGTTCCCTTAAGTGGTTACTCCGAGTCTTGAACAAAGGGCCCTACCCTCTCAATGGCACGAGAGGGTTTTCTGTTTGATGGTTGGACCACAAACAGGTTGTTCATTAGAGGAGAATTGGTACTTAAGGAAATAGAGGTAACCTAGGGGTAAAACAATAATTTGACCCAGCTGGTGTTACGGACACTCGTGAAGGACTAACTAGTCGATATTGGTCTAGATCCGTGGACACAGAAAATATGTCTGCAGTGAGAAGAGTGCAACTGTGAGTCTATAGTGGAATGTACACACAGTTAACGAATATTGATTAATGTGGTTAATGAGTTTGACCAATTAATCTCACATCGTTGGAGCTTCTGATCTGCAGGTCCATTAGGTCCCACTGGTAGCTCGTAAAGTAATTTGAGGCAACTAAGTAATAAAAGTAAATTGAAAATGTTCAATTTACTAAGGGAAACAAATATAATATATATTGATATATTATTATGAGAGAAATTAACATTTGAAGAAATTCAAATATAAATTTATGGAAGTTTGAAAGAGTTCAAATAATGAATTAATTAATTTAAGGCCTAAAATGTGTTTGGGCAAATTAATTAATTCTAGGCCGGGAATTAAATATGTGATATTTAATTGGTGGTTAATTAATTAGAGAATTCATTAACCGGGAATTAATCAATTATGGAAATAATTAATCATTTAAGGAAGTGATTAATCATTTATGGAAATGATCTAATCACTTATGGAAGTAATTAGTCATTTGTGGAAAAGATTAATCAATTATGGAATTGATTGATCATGATTGATTAATTAAGGAATAAGATTGAATCAATTTTGGAAAAGATTGATTTAATTGAATATTTTATTCATGGCCTCTCTTCTATAAATAGAACACTAGACCTAATTGGTCATGATACTTGACACTCTTGAAAGACAAGACCTAGAATTCTCTCTAGCCTCCCTCTTAGAGAAAGACTCCCACAAGTCTTTTGCTTCCTAGACTTAGAGACATACCGGTGTAACCTCTGTGGTTATTGTGTCGATCAAGAAGAAAATTCCAGCGATCAAGAGGCGAGGAGGCTGTTGTGTTTTCGTTCGTTGGAGCGTCGTTGGCGAAGAACGGTCAAGTCTACAACGAAGGTATGTGACGGTTCTTCCCCTTTTCTTTAGAAAAGCATGTAAATAAATTTAGATTTATTTTTCAGCATGTTTAAACCAATTTTACAGCAGCTTTAAAGTTTGTTTAAAGTTTGTTTGAGTTTTCGTAACGGTATTTTAATGTTAATTAATATACGACGTAAGGTCCAATCGATGCGCTTCCGCTGCGTGGGGACTTTTATTCCCTTCATGAGCATCTTGATTAATTGTTGTGCATATTTATATTTTGTGCCTGCTTGGCCAGCCTACCACTTCTTAGTGAGATGTGTGACATTTAATCACACTAGATCATTATGTATTGGTGAACGCCAGTGACTAAGTTAGGGATAGCTAGTTACCTAGTGCTTGATCGGTAGAGCGTCATTGAAGTTGAAACACATTCCAAAAAATCCAGAGTTCGGGAGGATCCTGCTAATAAAACTGCAAGAGTTTTGCCTAATCAATAATATTGCTAGAGCATCTTTTAAAAACAATTACTAAATCCTGACCAACGCTTGTTTCTAATCTGTCTGCTTTATTTGTTTACTTTTTGTTCTATCATTTCTTTTGCTTCAGCATTTTATCAAAATCAATCATTTTAACCACTTTTGAAACCATTAAAGAATTATACAAAGGGGGCTTTGCAGAGATAGCAAAAAGAAAATACAGAAAAAGAAGAACAGGAGAAAAATGAGGCAGAGGACCAAGCGAGAGAAGAAACAGAAAAGAAAGTAGAGGAAAAGATTTTTGCAAGCATCAAGAAGACATAGGCAAGGGAATTGTCGAAGCAGCGGATGAAACAGAAGAGGAAGCAACAGGAATACCGTTTATTCGCTTCGTCAATGAGCTTGCCAGAGCAAAATACAGGGAGATGCTGAAAAGGGATTTTCTTTTTTAAAGAGGTTTCAATGAAGATCGACCACATTTCTTGAGGGTTGGAATAGCAAATCACGGGTGGAGTCAGTTTTGTGCGAAGCTAGAACCACTGAATCCCAACATTGTTCGTGAATTTTACACGAACATAGATTATCAAGAAGGATTCCAAGTCATGGTTCGAGGGGTGGCTGTCGATTGGAGCCCAGGTGCAATCAACTCACTCTTCAACCTCCAAGATTTTCCGCACGCTGGGTTTAACGAGATGGATGTGGCACCATCTAACGATCAACTGAATGCGGCTGTAAAGGAGGTTGGAATTGAAGGGGCCCAATGGAGGTTGTCGAAAACAGAAAAGCGCACATTCTAAGTAGCTTATCTAAAAAGTGAAGCCAACACATGGTTGGGCTTCGTCAAGCTACGCTTGCTTCCAACAACTCATGATTCAACGGTGTCTCGAGATCGAATGCTTCTGGTATTCGCCATTCTTCATTCATTAAGTATAGATGTGGGAAAATTTATTTCAATCAGAATTTATAATTGCTGACACAAAAAGGTGGGGAAGCTGTTTTTCCCGAACACAATCACGATCTTATGCAGTAGGGCAGGAGTGCCCACGATTCCAGAGGATGTTATTTTGCTTGACAAGGGGATCATAGATACACCTAATCTAGCTCGGCTTCAGTGCACCCAGGAGGCATGCCAGGGTGGGCTAGTGTGTAGAATCCATCAAATCCTAGAGCAGCTGGCATTGTAAGCCAGTAGGCAAGAGTATGCTGAAAGGCAAGCTCAAACCTACTAGACCTATGCTAAGAGGAGGGATGCCACACTTCGAAGGGCCCTGCAATCCAATTTCTCAAAACCATATCAGGCCTTCCCTATGTTCCCTGATGATTTATTTAACCCTTGGATCCCGCCACCGCTAGTAGAGAGAGAAGAAAATGAAGATGATGAGCAGGGTCAGGAGGATTGATGGATAGGATGACCTTGGGCAAGCATAATTTTTGTTCTTATCATTTTGATTACTCGCGTATTCCTGAACCCAATTTCTTTTGATTTTATGTTTTCTTGTTTTTAATTTTCTACTTCTGGGCCACCAAAATATCTGCTGATGTAAATTTCTTTTTCTATGTTTTTAATGAAATTTCCAAGCATTTATGTTCTATAAGCACTGAGCATTCCTAACTTAACTAATTTTCTTTTGAATTTTTAAAGCTTGGACTAGTTAGTTTAGTTAGATCAAGGTATTCTGATCTCCAGAAACCTTTTGCTTGAACATTTCTTCTAGCCTGGTCGTCGCTGTGGCAAGAAGATTCAGAGGTAGTATTGACTTATGTGATCCACTCTAAGCTTAATTCTGGTCCCACGCTTAGTTTAAAATTTAGATAGAAATATTTAAGTTTGGGGGTATAATTCATAATGTTAATGATTCATTAGGGACAATGAATAATTCAAGTTTGGGGGATTTTTTGCTACTCCAATTATTTTGCTCGAGCATTCCTCTCCTTCATTAAATAATTTTCTAGGTTATTGAGTAACCAGGGACATTTGTGATACCCACAGTTTGTCTTTGCATCAAAAGATAACCTACGAAATATGAAAAAATGAGAAAAAAATTATTATTTGCTGAAAAAATTAATTGTGAAAATTTTGCTGAGAAAATTCACGGAGCAAAAGTTTTGAAGGATGAATGATAATCCAGCAGTTTTTCTGTCTCCCAAGACTTCGGTGAGCTTCATCATAAAATGTCGTCATTCTGAGGAGCAATGGATAGAATAACTAAGGATTTTTTAGCTTAGCAATGAGTATTTAGCCTAGTTGGTGATAAGTTTGAGGCAAGGGTATACTGCACCATAAAGTGGGTCATCCCATGCTTAAGAGCTTATGACTGTACGACTGCTTTAAGTCTGAAAGAACAAAAAAATATGAACCCTTTGTAAAAATGTGTTTTAATATGTCTGATAATAGAGCTAGGCTGTGGCAAGTTCTTAGGATTGACTTAGTTGGTGATTATTTGTCCATGCCAGAAGAATTATTTTGCTGCAGCAGAGCTCGGTTGTGCAGAATGCTCAGGTAAAGGTTGAAGGTAGTGTTGGATTATATGTTTTGATTGAGTTGTGCTCTGTCTGATGTTTTGAATTCTTAAGGGAAGGTTAGTTAGTATTGCTCGAGACGCGCAATAGTTCAAGTCTGGGGTATGATAACTCTCCAAAAGGGAGTTATATAGGCCTTAGTTTTATAGTGTTTTGTGTCTCATTTGTGCTAAATATTGTTGCTTTTAGATAAATAATATATGTTTTAACCTATTTGGAAGAATAAATGCTTTGGAAAAGTTATTTTGTGTAGAATATATTGTGGAGCGTTTTGAGGGAGCAAAATCTGTGATCCAGCAAAGAAGGAAGCAAAATTGCCACGAAAAAGCTCGTTATCCATTTTAATGAACTAAAGTTAGTTGAGCTATTTTCGGACTTAAGAAGCTGGGAGAGCCTTCCACGTGTACAATTTGACCTAATTAGGGCTTGCTACCACTCTATAAAAGGGAAGAGTCATCTCAAGTCAAAGGTGTTCCATCTTTGGGAATGATCATTTCTCATTTCCATCTTTGGGAGTCGAATAGAGGAGGAAAGATAGGAGACTTCAAGAAGACCATCAATAATGGATTTGACCATGGGAATTAACCTTTTCTTGTAAATTCTTGTAATTATGGATGCACATACTCAGATTGTAGTGTGTGTTATCATGAGCTTTATGAACTAAATTTGCTTAGGTGTTGGTTAGGAGTCATGTAGTTGTTGGGCCTAATTCTCTGTGCAATATATGTTGGTTTGAGCATCTTGATTAATTGTTGTACATATTTATATTTTGTGCCCGCCTGGCCAGTAGGTATGAATATACCACTTCTTAGTTTTAGGGATGATTTGAGAAGTGTGGCATTTAATCACACTAGATCATTAGGTATGGTGAACGCTAGTGACTGAGTTAGGGATAACCAGTTGCCTAGTGCTTGATCGGTAGAGCGTCATTGGAGTTGAAACACATTCCAAAAAGTCCAGAGTTTCGGGAGGATCCTACTAATAAGACTGCAAGAGTTTTGCCTAATCAATAATATTGCTAGAGCATCTTTTAAAACAATTACTAAATCCTGACCAACGCCTGTTCCTAATTTGTCTGCTTTATTTATTTACTTTCTGTTCTGTCATTTCTTTTGCTTCAGCATTTTATCAAAATCAATCATTTTTACCACTTTTTAAACCATTAAAGAATTATACAAAATAGATAAAGTGAGAGCTATTCAGCCCCGTGGATTCGATAAATACTTATTACTTGTTGCGGATTGTGTATGCTTGCACAATGTTCTAGAGTCTATTTTTACTTCATTTTTACCCACACTGGAAACCCAACAACTGCCAAGACTGTTGTTGATGTGGATGAGGGTTTTGTATCAATAGGATTTAAAGATAAAACCCTATACTTTAAAATTTTTGATGACATTGAAAATCCTCATGCATCTTCTGTTGAATACTATATGCTTGAACCTGACCCAGTGAATGATCGTACTTTAAATTCTAAATCATGCATGGTCACCAATAATGAGATGCTTTCTTCTGTTGTTAGATGCCCTGACTTAGACGAAGAATCGATTGATGTAGTCGATGAACACCAGATAACCCTTACTGATAAATCTGGTGGAGTCACCAAGTATTCATCTTCTAGAATTAGGGCTGAGCGCATTTTTTGTCAGCCCACCCTGCTTCCAATATTCTTTTTGCTTCAACTGATTCTTCCTTACAGGCCCCAAAACTACTGAAACGAGAGATTTCTAAAAATAATGTATTTTGGACCTGTGGAGAGAAGCCTCCCTAAGAAAAATAGAGGAGAGCATGGTTGATGTAACAACCCTTGTTTAGAGGGAAAAAGAAAAGGACAAGAGAGAAAAAAAAAAAGAAAATCAGTTTTTTTTATTCCCTAAAAAAAAATCTCCCTCTCCCGATTTTTCCCTCTTTTCCTCTCTAACCCACACCCATTTTTTTCTCCTCTCCCTCTCAGTAAACAAGCAGCAGCCACCGTCTCTCTCATCACTCACGCCCTCTCTCTCACTCGCTCTCTCTCTCTCTTCTGCAACCGAACAAGTTACCGCTGCCCATTCCTCCAATCGTTCAGTTGTCGCCTCCATTGTGTCTAGATTTGGTCGTCGTCGCTTAGACCCACGCTGCTGCAAGCCTTCCGCGTCAGATGTGACTCACGATAGCAGGTTGCAACGTCGTCCGCAGAGGAATTCGCGTGGGACTTCCTTCATTCTCTTCCACGTGATCTCCTCCTTTGTGCCAGTTGCTATCGTCGCTTGGCTTGGACGTTTTTCAGCCAATAGATTGGTGCGGACAACAACGTTTTTGGGCCGTTTTTACAATTTTCCAACAACTTTGGCTTTGGGTAAGTGAGATTGAAAGCTTTTCGGTTTGATTTTAGTGTTTAATCATATACCCACCAATGTTTAGAACTTGTTCAGCAAGCTCTGCTTTCGATTTTCAACGTTTCAGACAATGGGTATTTGATTTCCAGTGGACTTGAATATTTCTAGTAGTGGGTAAGAGTTTCTAAGATGAATTTTGGTTGGTTATGGTGTGTAATCAAATACCCATTGACTTTAGCTATTGATTTTAAGGTACCCATAGTATTTGGAGGCAGATTTTTTGATTTGGAGTGAAATTTAGAACTCGGACAGAAAGCTTAAGGTTCTACTTTAGTGAGTTTTGGGTGTGAAATGTATCTCCATGATTATTTGGCTCCTAGTTGTATGCTTGCAATAATCTCCTTTTGGTTTAAGAATTCTTTTCACCTTGTGTAGATTGATTAAAGGCCTTGGGAGCTAAGAAGCTAAATTAGCATTTGGCAAACATTATTTGGCTATGTAAGTAACTTATTACTTGGAAAGCCTTGGCTAGGCTAGGCTATTTATTATGAATTGTTACATGCTTTAAGTATTATAAGACAAGAGACATCGATTATGTACGGTTGGAATATGGAATGTGATATTGTGTGTTCTGGTGATACTAAATCTTCTGGTTATGCGTGTGTTTGTCACTATTGAATGCCCGAAATGTTTTGTGTTGGTAAGTATGAAATGTTCTGCTTGGGTAAACCTTGAATGCTTTGAATGCTCTATGTTGGGGAAGATAGGATGTTTTATATGGTTGAGTTGTGGATGCGAGACCTAACTCGCTTTGTTTTGTGGAAGTTCGGAGTCTATTCTATTGATTGGAAGTGTTGTGGAAGTTTGTAGTTGGGCAGTTCTGAATATAGAAGCGTATACTCTTGTTTACAGATGATAAGAAATTTGAGGTCAGCTATACGAGCGTCGTTGTTGATGTGGACTTTTCCTACCGCAAGCGCACGGGTCAAGTAATAATATAGTGAATAGTAAATTCAAATGTCGTCCTCTGGATTGGATTTTTAAGCAAATCAAGTATTATGAATAATCTTGCCCAATTTTATTTAGGGATCAAAAAGTGATGAAAAGGTGATGATAAAAACAAATCAAAGCAAGTAAAAAGAATGGAAATTCAATTGGGAAAACTACTTAGGGAATTGATTCGCCGATTTCGTTTAGGATTGATTTTAAAGAATAAGTTATTATGCACAATGAAATTATGAGCCAAAGACCCTTTAATCACAACTACCTCTCCCGAGTATAATTGATTCTCATGCAAATTAACCAACTTGATATCCCTATCTAAGTTTATTAATAAGCAAGGCAATGAGATCTTTTAACCAATTCTAAAGTTAATCTAAAACCGTCAAGAATTAGAAAGTAAACTTTATTCATGCAATCTTGAGTAAGTCTAAATCAAATCCCCTCTCTCGAGCTAGATTCGAAACTTAAATCATCCAACTAATGGCCAATTAATTGAAAGCATTAAATCAAGATTACAAACACAATAACATTGCACAACTTAAACCATAAATCAATCCATAAACTTAATCAACTACATCAATCCCTAAGCTACAAGTTTAGCTACTCATGAATGAAAATACAATCTCAACTAAACATATGAAAGCCATAAATCTAACTAAATGAAGAAAAGGGAAAAGAAAACTCAATGTAGGCCGAGTCCCGACGTCCCCGTCACGATCCCCACGAACAATGGGTTGATTTCCAAGTCTCCTCCTTTGTTTGCAGCTCCAAAACTCCTCTGTTCTGTCCTCTTTACGGCTCCAAAAGGTCCCAAATTGAACTCCCCTAAAACCTAGCCGAAGTGAAGCTTATATTCTGATTTTTTCGTCTTAGCGTCGAGACGCTGTCTCTTATACGCGCGTTCTGAATAAGGAAAAACGGAAGCGTCGGGACGCTTCCTATCACAGCGTCTCGACGCTGTAAGCTTTACGCACCTAATCTGATATGGAATGTGAGCGTCGAGACGCTCAAGAGCTAGCGTCTCGACGCTAGCCTGCTGTTGACCGAGATTTGACTTTTCTCCACTTTTACTCTTTTCATTCCTTTGCATCTTTTCACGCCCCGAGCACCCGATTAACTCTGATATTGCATTATAGCTCCAATCAACCATTTCCTACAAAATAAACAATAAAACACAGTAAAATGGCCCAAACACCATAAAAGACTAGCTAAATTAAATGAGTAAAAGTAGCTAGCTATGCTCGCTATCAAATACCCCCAAACTTAAGCTTTTGCTAGTCCTCGAGCAAACTCTAAATCAGACATACAATGGAAGAATGGATGCAACAATCATAACTCAATCCTCAAGGCTCAAAAGTCAATAACCAGGCAAGCAAGAGATATGCACACAAGGACCAATGAGGGAGACAAATTAAAATTTTTCCAAAATTAACTTGCACAAGCGAGATCTAACTCAACAAGATCAGACTCTACTAGCCCAGGATTGGATTATTAAACTCTCAGCTCATCTTCCCTCTACACTGGCACTAAGGCTTCACTAATGAGTTAATGCAACAAATTAGTTTGTTTATCTCCATACTTAGGTGCTTTTAATTAACAATTGAATTAAGCATGTAAATGTGGCACTAGCTTTCACACACCCATTGCAGGGACCCTTAACCTGAGTTTTCTCTGGTTGGCCTAACTGATCACAACAGGGGTAGCTCTTTTTGCCTTAATCTTTATTAAACATTGCAAACTGTGCACAGGCCATGGCATAATAATTTTCTTTTCAACAGTAACTACAAGAATGGTTTTTCGATATGAGCAAAAATAGCAGATATTCTTTTCTTTTCTCCTAAGCAAGATCAAACATGCTAATTTGCAAAAAATTAACTCTTTAGCTCTACCCTACACCTATCGAGGTGACAACAAGCATATGAACCCAATAATTCGCTCCTAAGCATTCAAATCCAAGTCAAGCCAAGATAGATACTCTACTCATGCAAGCCATCTCCTAGAAGAATTTTAAAAAGTCTCCCTTTTTGGGCACTTATGCTTACATCTCATCACAAGCTTGAAAATTGACAAGAAAGCCTATCCTAGGACATCATAATCATGCAAAAGTAGCATCCAGAAAACAACCATATGCATAATTCAAAGAAAGCTCAAAACTATAGCCCGAACTCAGATGCTCAAGGGCTCCACAAACATGCTAATCCACCCCCAAACTTAAAATATGCATTGTCCTCAATGTATAAAGAAAATAAAGCATAAACAAGCATGAGAACAATAAAAGAATGACAGGAGTGAACAATACTGGCCTGGAATGATGATGACTTCTTGCTTGAGAGCTTGGAATCTTGAAAGCTTGAAAGCAAAGGAGAGAAAGAAAACAAAACCTACAAAACAAAAACAAACAATAAATTAAAAACAAAAAGAAAACACACTAACTTACTTGGGTTGCCTCCCATAAGCGCTTGTTTAATGTCATTAGCTCGACATGTTGCACGTGCTTCAAGGAGGCTTTTGTTCTGTGAATCCAACAGAGGTGCTCTTTCTTGCACCTTTCCTGTAGCCCATGTAAAGCACTTCATCTTTAGAGTCTTCAACTGCTTTAAAGATCTCTTTTTCGTTCTTGACTCTAATAGTGAGCTCCCTACGCTCAATATCTATGATCGCTCGCCCAGTAGCGAGGAATGGTCGTCCTAATATGACAGGCATTGAAGGATTTTCTATCATGTCCATAACATACAAGTCAATAGGGAGGAAAAATCTACCTACTCTGATTAACACATTTTCTATAATACCAACTGGTCTCACCACAGATTGATCAGCCAATTGGAGCTTTACAGGAGTAGACTTAATCTCACCTATATCTAACTTTTTACACAAGGACAATGGGATAATATTAATGCTAGCACCTAAATCACATAATGCTCTGAAAGAATAAGTACTAAAACTACAAGGAACAGAAAAACTCCCTGGATCTGCTACTTTTTCAGGTACTTTTTGTTGTACTCTGGTGCTGCATGTGGAAGCAAGATAAACAATGTCAACTTTCTTTTCCTTTCGTTTCTTTGCTAATCACTCCTTCATGAACCTGTTGTATTGGGGCATCTCTAATGCCTCTGCAAAAGGAATATTAATATTCAGATTCATAAAAGCATTCATAAATTTATCAAACTGAACCTGATTATTCTTTTTCTTCTTTTTCTTTTTCTTTTCTTTAGGAACCAACAGTGTGGGAGAAGGAATAGGAGGCTCCAGGTTAGGCTGTTCAGCCTCATCAGATGATGTGTCCTCCTCAGCTTCCCCTGTAGGCGTTTCATAGTCCTCAGATTCAGGTTCCTCTTCAGATTCCTCCTGGTGCACAGTGATTGTCTTACAATATTCCATCTGGGGTTTCTCTTGTTCAGCTGGGGCCTTACCTTTGTTCATTGTACTTACAACATTCACCAACTATCCCAGCTGAGTCTCAATGTTCTTTATGGCTGCACTGTGGCCATTCACTGTTGAATTGATGGCAATGACTGCCTCCTCTAACTTGGTTGTCCTGTTACTAGACTCTGCAATGAAAGCTCCAACAAGATCTTCTAACTTTTTATTATCTTGAGTTTGAGGGGCAAAACCAGGAGGATTAAGAATATTCTTAGTATTAGCATAAGAGAAATTTTCAGGGTTCCTATTGTTAGGGTGATAATGTGTAGGTGTAGAACTATTATTATACCCCTTAAAATTAGAATTTGATACATACTGAACCTGCTCGATGGTCTCCTCCTGAGGTCTAGATGCTAAAGCAGCAGCTGATTCAATTGACTGTGCACTCCCTGTACCTGAAAATTTCATAAAAGCATTGGCAAGGGAAGTCATCTGGGCCTGGAGTGCACTTACTTTATCAACCTCAAACACTCCAGCAGCAATCTTTTTAGGTGTAGATCGCTCAGATGGCCACTGATAGCTGTTGGTGGCCATGTCCTCTAAAAGTGTGCGAGCGTTTTCTACGGTCTTGGACAACAGAGTCCCACCTGCAGCTGCATCAACAATCGTTTTTGTACTAGGAGTTAAACCATTATAAAACAACTGTACCTGAAGCCAATCGGGGTAACCATGCTGAGGACACTTCCTCAGTAGCTCTTTGAATCGCTCTCAAGCTTCGAACAGCTGCTCATCATATTGTTGTTGGAATGTCCCAATCTCGGTCCTCAGCTTGACCGTCTTTGCAGGAGGGAAGAATTTCTTTAAAAAGGCCTGGACCAAAGCATCCCAGGTGGTGATGCTCCCAGGGGTAATAGACTGCAACCAATCACGTGCTTTATCCTGCAAAGAAAAGGGAAATAAACGTAAACGAATAGCATCCTCAGAGACTCCATTAATCTTTACCGTCCCACAAATATCCAAAAATGATTTAAGATGAGAATTTGGATCCTCAGTGGCGATCCTCTGTATGCACAGTCTCGAGCCATCTGAATGAGACCGGTCTTCAGCTCAAAGTTGTTGGCATTAATCGGGGCATAGACAATTCCCGATTGCTGTCCCTGAAACACAGGCTGAAAATAATCTCTAATAGGCCTAGGCTCCTCAGGTAGATTTTGATCTGCCATTTGAATAATTTCTCTATTTTCCCTTCGAAGCCTAAGAATTGTTCTTTCTATCTCGGGATCAAATGGTGCTAAAATTAAATCTTTATCCCTACGCATAAACAAACAACTACCCTAAAAAAGAAAGAAAACAATTATGGAATGAAATAAAGAAAAGGAAACAACTAATCTAAATAAGGAAAATATAATCTAGAAAAGGAAACAAAGTAACCTAATATGGAATGCAAAAACAAATATGGCAAAATGCAAATAAGGAAACTAATCTAAAAAGGAAAAACAAGAACAAATAAAGAAAAGATTACTCAACTAAAAGAAAACTAACCTAGAAAATCAAATATGGAAAGAAAGACAAATAAAAAAAAATGCAACAAACCTAAAAAAGTAACAATACACCCTAAATTAAGATCAAGCAATTTTTTCACAATATCAATCTAGCTAAATGTGCCAATCCCCGGCAACGGCGCCAAAAACTTGATGTGGACTTTTCCTACCGCAAGCGCACGGGTCAAGTAATAATATAGTGAATAGTAAATTCGAATGTCGTCCTCTGGATTGGATTTTTAAGCAAATCAAGTATTATGAATAATCTTGCCCAATTTTATTTAGGGATCAAAAAGTGATGAAAAGGTGATGATAAAAACAAATCAAAGCAAGTAAAAAGAATGGAAATTCAATTGGGAAAACTACTTAGGGAATTGATTCGCCGATTTCGTTTAGGATTGATTTTAAAGAATAAGTTATTATGCACAATGAAATTATGAGCCAAAGACCTTTTAATCACAACTACCTCTCCCGAGTATAATTGATTCTCATGCAAATTAACCAACTTGATATCCCTATCTAAGTTTATTAATAAGCATTAAATCAAGATTACAAACACAATAACATTGCACAACTTAAACCATAAATCAATCCATAAACTTAATCAACTACATCAATCCCTAAGCTACAAGTTTAGCTACTCATGAATGAAAATACAATCTCAACTAAACATATGAAAGCCATAAATCTAACTAAATGAAGAAAAGGGAAAAGAAAACTCAATGTAGGCCGAGTCCCGACGTCCCCGTCACGATCCCCACGAACAATGGGTTGATTTCCAAGTCTCCTCCTTTGTTTGCAGCTCCAAAACTCCTCTGTTCTGTCCTCTTTACGGCTCCAAAAGGTCCCAAATTGAACTCCCCTAAAACCTAGCCGAAGTGAAGCTTATATTCTGATTTTTTCGTCTTAGCGTCGAGACGCTGTCAAGTCAGCGTCGCGACGCTGCCTCTTATACGCGCGTTCTGAATAAGGAAAAACGGAAGCGTCGGGACGCTTCCTATCACAGCGTCTCGACGCTGTAAGCTTTACGCGCCTAATCTGATATGGAATGTGAGCGTCGAGACGCTCAAGAGCTAGCGTCTCGACGCTAGCCTGCTGTTGACCGAGATTTGACTTTTCTCCACTTTTACTCTTTTCATTCCTTTGCATCTTTTCACGCCCCGAGCACCCGATTAACTCTGATATTGCATTATAGCTCCAATCAACCATTTCCTACAAAATAAACAATAAAACACAGTAAAATGGCCCAAACACCATAAAAGACTAGCTAAATTAAATGAGTAAAAGTAGCTAGCTATGCTCGCTATCAGTTGTGCTGCCGAATTTTTCGGTAGCATTACAGGAAATAATGAGGCTAAGTTTTGTGAGATCACTTGGATTACGATGTGCTAATATTGACTACTGGTTGTTTAAAATTTGCATATGCCTTTTCTATTTAGTGTTATGGATGTTGGTTATGATATCTATGCTTGAATGAGATGAAAGGCGAGGTAGTTACAACATGTGAAATTAGCCCTTCAGAGACCTTTATGGTTGCAAGTTAAATAAGACTTTGTTAACAGGGGCCCTAACACGAAATGAGGATAGGTTACTTATTCCAGTAGGGACCGTGGCAATTAAACACCTAGGACTGAAATGTTTATAGACTGAGATGAGGAGCTAAATGGGCGGGACTCGGCTTTGCAGACTAGGTGCCATCTACTATCTGTTGGAGTAAAGTTCCGACTACAAACCCATGGACGCCCCACCAGTGAGTTGGTAGTTATAGTGCTATGCACACATAGGTGCCTTGATGGGTGAGACTTGGCTTCACTGTCTGGGTGCCTTCTACCATCAGTAGGAGTAGAGATCTCTCGCGATTCCCACTTGTGTACCTCCAGTGAGTTGGTAAGCATGTGACATGCTGGTTAATTGTCCACGTGACCCGTACGTCATGATAGATGAAACGAAATGAAATGAAATGACCATTAGGCCCTTAGCAGCAACTAACCTCAAGTTATCCATGTATTGCTTGTAAATCTCCTCCAAATAGTAGTGTTACTTACTGAGTATCTTTAACACTCATTTTTTTAAAATGTTTCCTTTCAGGTACGAGCAAGGACATACAAAGCATGTGACGGATTGCTGCTGACGAGCGATGGAAAATATGTGAACGTGACTTCCGCGTAGTTTAGTTCCTCATTCTTCTTTTAGTCAGATTTGTAAATTGTGGTTTTTAAGGGTTTAAATATGTTTGTATATTGTTTTTAGAAAGCCTCTGTTTTAATGAAGGTTTTGCAAGTTTCTTGTTTTATTTGGGATCCCAGGCCGAAAGGTTTTCTTTCTTTAAAATCTCAAATGTTTTGTATTGAAGCTTATTTCAAAGTAAGTTTTCTCCTAAAAGTAATTAGGCATGTATGTTGTAACGACCCTAGGAATTTGTCATGAAAATGTGGGTCGTTACAGTCGAGCAAATGACCTTAAACATTTGCACCTTATAGTTTTACTGCTTTCTGTTATTTCATTTCTTAGATAGGTTTTATCTTTTTCAGTTGCTTTTATGCTTGTTTCTTTTTTTTTTTTTTTTTTTAATTTCTCTTTTAGGAATAGCGGTACCAAAGCAAAACTTGCACATTTATAAGAAAGCATGATTCACCACCCATGAGCGCAAAATTTAGGGAAGTTCTACTCTTTCCCTATGCATTGTCTTAATTCTTCATGATTTATTACATTGAGGGCAATGTAAATTTTAGGTTGGGGTGGGAAATTATACTTTATATTTCTGTTGGGCCTTGAGCATGTGAGCGTCAGGCTAGCGTTTATGCTTAATGAATGTCTTGCATGCTTGTTGTGTATGTGCTTGTTTAAGCGATGATGATTTCCTAGGATTGACTCAAATGTTTTTGAAAATTTATTGCTTTCGATGAGTTATGACCGAGAGTGTTCAAAAAAGGAGCCTTTTCAAAACTTTTCTAGGATACGTCTTGCACTAGTTGGGTATCTTTCTTGCTTTAAAGTAGGACTTGAATGCTTAGGAGCGAGTTACTTAGCTCATATTCCTGTTGTCACCTCAATAGGTGTAAGGTTAAGCGAAAAAGTCTAAATTTTTTGCAAAATAGTGTGTGGAGTCTTGTATAGGAGAGAAAAAGAAAATATGTCTGCAATAAAAAAAAAAGTGAAAAAATAAGTCAGAGAGCGCGAGCCAAAAGAGAAATCATATGCTCGTCATTTATTTTTATTTCAAAAGAAAAAAATAAAACATGCTTGCATTGAACTTAAACGCTCAGGGGTAAAAAGAGCTACCTGCGGTGTGATAGGTTAGGCCAACCAAGAGTAAAACTCGGGTTATGGATCCTTGCATTGCAGTGTGAAAGCTAGTGCCCCATCCAAAAGAAATGCAAAAAAAAAAAAAAAAGAAAAAAAAAGGAAAAGAAAAGAAAAAGGAATTCCTTGATCAGGCACCTAAGCAAGAGGAAACAACCTAGTTTGTTCCATTTGAGCCTTTTAGCAAGACCTTAGTGCCAGTGTAGGGGGAAGATAGAATGAGAGTCAAGTAAACCAATCCCGGGCTAGTAGAGTCTTCTTTAGGTAGGTTGGAACTCTCTTGTGCAAGATAATCTTTGAAAATTTTTTATTTGTCTCCTCATTTGTCTCTCTTGCGAATATCTCTTGATTGTTTTAGTTTTTGGAGTATTTGAGTCTTGAGGATTAAATCACTTTTCAATTATATGCACAACGTTTTTCTCCTTGGTCTGTGTGTGCCTTGCTTGAGGATTAGCAAGATTTAGGTTGGGGGTATCTGATAGGACCTAAATAGTCCTATTTTATCACCTCTAATCTAAGCTTGTTAGAGTTATTTTATGCTTTACTTGTCTTATTTGTAGGATAATTGAGCTTAGGCTATGTCGGAAGCTGATTGATAACTTGCAAAAAGCAAGTTATTAGTCCTTTAAACTTAGACTAAAACAAGGCCAAAAGAAACAAAGATGCGTTGCTTCAGCGCAAAAAGAGGGAAAATGTGATAATTTTATGCGGCGAGCTATATTCATGTATGCGGTGGGAAATTATAAAATATAGGGCGCTAACGCAACTAATGCAGTTGTTTTTTTAAGTTTCTTCTCAGCGCAGGCACATATCTCAAGATGATCAAGAGACAGATAAGATAATGAAAAGACAAGCGCTGACACAACTACCGCAAGTGGGCGGAAAAGAGGGAGAAAAGCTAAAGCAAGTTGGCTAATGATGATTAACGCAAGTTGCTAATTACTTGGAGAAGTCATCTTCCCTCACCTATAAATAGAAGCCAAAGATCATATATCAGGTATCCATCAATTTTTCATTCATTCTTGGCTCAAGGAAGAAGGAAGATCAGCAGAAGAATCATAGAGAGAGAGTTGTGATTAGGAGCAAATTTATGCTTGTAATGTTTTATTCAAGGATGTCTTATTTTGCTCGCATGAGCTAAATTCCTTTTCAAGGCTTAGCGCAAGCGCCTCATGCGGTGATAAGTATCTTTTGTAAGCGCATATTTTGAGTTAAATGAACCATTAATTACTTTCTATTTAGTTGCGATACTATTTTCATTACTAATTCCCGCTTGGCCAGCCGGATGCGGTAACAACATGCTAAATCCCTGACCGGTAATGCATGCGGACATCTCTGAGTAGAGCAAGTTAGCTCATGACATGTAGTCTTGGTAGCATTAAATTACTGCCGCATAAAAGATAGTGCATGCATGGGCTTATATTGTGTTGTGACTAACGCAATCCCTTGTAAGTTTTAGAGAACTACACCTAAAGCATGAACTAACCAAATAACCAATTGATAGTTTGTGCCAAACGCATAAGGAGTACCGGAAGGAAAACTTATGATTTTTTCTCACTTAGGCATTAATGAATCAATTACTCAAAGTATGCGATACAAGGTTCTTGTAGACGCATGAGGTTGCGACCGCAACAACCTTGATTTTATTCTCCTTGCAGATTTTCCTTTTACTCTCATCATATGTTTTTGTTTGATGCACTTATTTACTTTTCAAATATACCAACACCCTTGTTCCTTCTTTTTAAATAATATCATACGTTTTTTAGTTTAAATTAGTAAATATTGTTAAAAACTTAGTGAATATCCATTCTCTGTGGATTCGACCCTGGACTTACCAGGTACTACTTGATTTTGGTCAATTTATACTTGGATTGACTATCATCTACGACTATATTCCAGAACATACTGACAAAGAACCAATCACTAATCATGCTAATTGGTGTTAATTCGGGCCAATTACGGAGTTTTGGAGCCATCTCGATGTCTTGGATGGCGAGGAGGTGAAGAGACCCAATTGTGTTGGAGCGGTCCTGAATAATGACACCAAAAGCGGAAGATTAAAGCCTCGTACCGAGAAGAAGCGAGACAAGACCGAGAATTAAAGCAGCAAGTCGAGATTCAAGGCTGGCTTCTTGACGCCGAAGCGAAATTTGCCCAGAGTGAAAAGTTCGCAGCATCGAGACGCTGCCCTTGGCGTCTCGACGCCGCCGTATTTTCTATAAATATGTAGCCTTGGTTTAGTCTGCCGTTAGGTTAGAATTTTGGTTTTTTTGCAATTTCCTATGTTCCTTTTACTTTCCAGCATTGTTGTTGTAACGACCCGACTACTTAATATGTCTTAAAGGGACCGTTACGACAATGCATGCTTTAGAGGTCTTTTTAAATAAAAATAATTTGAAACAGAAACACTAATTTAAACAAAAACTTTAAAACAAAACTTTTATTCGGGATCCCTAATTTCAAAGGTTTTAAAAATAAGCTTAAATGAATTCTATTACATAAATATACAAGACCTTTAGAAATTTTCATAAAACCAACTTACAATTTAAGTAAAGTAAACAGTGTTCTCAACACGGAAGAAATTAAAATATGAACTAAGTCCTTTCATGGCTGCATAACTGGTTCTCATCAATCGCCTTCCATCTGCCCTTGCCTTTACCTGAAAAAAAATATTTTTTGAAAAGAATGAGTATTTTAAATACTCAGTAAGTGACCCTACTATTGAGGTTGGGTCACGTTTTAAAAACATTTAAAAAAAAAACCAACAACGAATACAATTTTGGTGGCTCTAAACATTATTTTAAGCTTAAATTTAGAGAGAAGATATACATCAATTTCATGCATATCTTAGACACATCAATTTCATATGCCTCCTACGGAGGCCGTCAATTTCACGAAACCTCGAGGTCGTCAATTTCACAAACCTCGACTTAGGTACATCAATTTCATATCCCTAAGCCCTGTGTAGGCATCTCCGAACGTACATCAATTTCATGTACGCAAAATTAAACTCATTCCTTTAATGGAATTTAAACTCATAAATAATTTTAAACTCAATCCCTTTAATGGGATTTTAGAAGACCACCAACTCAAATATTTTAAACATTAGCAAATGCAAGCAACGACAATGAATGACATGCTTCCAATAACTTTTCATAAACTCATGCATAATTAAAATAACTAATTATCATGCTCAATTCTCATACTTTTAATAATGAAAATAAATCTCAAGAACAACTCAGGAATTTTAGAAAATCAAATATTCGCACCCAATTAAAAGGGGTTCAATAGTAAGTTCAAGCTTTTAACTCCTTAATTTAAATTCCAATTTAACTTCAACAATGTCGATCACGACCACGAACCAACCAATCTGATCCACACGAAGAATACAAACGAAGTCGACGTTTGTTGGCCAAGATCTAAATCGACTTAATTTCAACAATCCAAGATCTAATCTCTATGGGTGCCTAAAATCAAGACTCAATCCAACATGGGTATTTCATAAGGAGGAAAAATCAACCCAAAATTGCTTTAAAATTCACTTACCCATGGCCGAAATCATTGAAAATCAAAGGAACTTAAAGACCCACTGCTCAATCTTGTCGGTGATGCTCCACGGAGAAAAACCCACTTTAAACGATTGTTGGCCGCCCACTGAAGGTGTTGGAAATCGCCCAAAAAACTTCCGCCTTCGCTGGAAAACACGCACAAAGGCCGAACTTGCCGTTGCACCTTGTCGACGCACCGCCACATGCACTGCCAGAAGAAACCCACGAAGAACGTCGACCCTCGCTGCTGTGAACGACGCGAGAGAGAGAGAGATTCGATCCACTGCTCGTTCCACCTACACGAACTGTCGCGGACTGCTGCTCGCCGGAGAGGTCGCGTCGTCGTGGAGTTCGCTAGAGAATCGCAGGAGACGCCGCTGGAGCTACTTCAGCCGACGGGTGCAAAGGAAGAAGAATAAGGCTGCTGTATCGTGGTGAAATCTTGGAGAAGAAGGGAGAGATGAAGAAGAAAGCTCCCTAGGGCTCCGTGCACAACTTTAAAAAGAATACTATTGGGCTTGGACTTGGCTCTAACACCTCAATAATTACGAAAATGCCACTCTAGCTTTGAATATTAAAAATTTCCACCAATTTCCCTTCTTTGAATTTTTTGAAAATTTTCCTCTTAACTCTAAATTAACTCCAACTAAGGAAATTTGAAATTTTCCTTAAATTACAGACGTTACAGTTATAGACCTTTCTAGGTCATATTTTATGGATTCTTTCATGTCTATTGTTGCATTTACTTCATCTATGCATAGCTAATCATATTTAGATCGTTGGATTGAGTTTATGCTTTGATCTCTAATAAGATTGGCTTGGTTTTCTGGTTTATCTTGTTGTTCTTGTTGTCTATTTCATTTAGTTTTGCATGTTATCCCATTTAAACCAATACATGAGGCTAGTCTATTAGGATTGACGCCCTATGTGATTATCGCTTGTGTATTCTATCAGTTATTTTTAGATAGCCACTAAGTTGAGGCAAGCCACTCTCTACGCGAGACGACCCTTGATAGGCCTAGGATGCATGTTAAAGGTTGTAGGAATTAGATTTGAATTGCAATTGAATTTAGTTCATACAATCCTGAACCCACGATCCCAAAGTGGCTAGTTTAATTAGGTGATTGTGAAATCGTTTAATCTAAAATTAGTTAGATATAATTAGTAACCGTTGTAGAGGTCTCAGATGGTTACTATTTATGAATAAGGGGTGGCGAGCGATAAAGTTAATATTAATTAATCTTGTTAATTGCAGAATTCACAGTTAGCAAGTAAATTAGCACAGGTTAGTGTAGGGGGGTCGTCCGAGTAACCCAGAAACCGACCGGACTAATGAAATCAGCATAGAACGATTAATAGAGAAAACTAGGAAGCCAACGAATTAGAATCAAGCTTAAGAAATCCCAATCCAACGATCCTTTTTTATGTTATTGATCCTTGTCTTATTTCTGTTTTGCATGCTTAGTTTTCTATCTTTTAAAATTCAGCATTTAATTATTTAATTATTTTTGCTTGTCCTTCATTCTAAAAATCTTCCTGTTTTCGTAAGCACAAAATTCTACAACTGTTAGGTCCCCTTCCTTGTGTTCGACCCCGACCACTATTTCTACAAAATAGTAGTAGTGTCGTGGATTATAAATTTATTTGACACGACCTTCGACAAGTCACTCCCGTCAGTACCTGAGTCGAGGTTCGTGAAATTGACATTCCTCCAAAGGCGACACATGAAATTGATGTGTCTAGGATATGCATGAAATTGATGTATATCCCAAAGTTAATAACTTTACGATAAAATTTAGAGCCACAAAATTATGTTTGTTGCGTGACCCAACCTCAACAGTAGAGTCACTTACTGAGTATTTTAAATACTCATTCTTTTCTAAAATGTTTTCTTTCGGGTAAAGGCAAGGGCAGGTGTAAGGCGAATGATGAGAATCCGTTAGACAGCCATGGGAGGACCGTGACTCAAGAACTTCATATTTTCTTCCTTTTTAAAAACTTTGTTTTACTTTATTTTGATCTGTAAACTTTTTTGAGAAAATTGTAGAGGCCATGTATGTGTATAGTTTGGAAATTATTTATGTAACGCCCCATGTTTCAAAATGGAGCCATTTTGGAATTAATTGGGCGTTCTTATTCTAATTTGGATAATTAGAATTTAAGCTTAGCCTCGGATCATTAAATTTAATTTCTATAATTTAGGGAAAAGAGATTTTTAATTAAATCTTTAAATTTCCTAAGATGGGAGGTTTAATATTTGATATTTATTTTAAATATCAAATGACCCAAATCCTAAATCAATTGGGTTATTTTATTTCCCCAAACCTTTTAGGAGTTAATATTCTAATTAGAATCCTAAATAAGAGATAACTCCTATTTTAATTGGGTTTTCTTATAGTGTTTTTAAAAAGAAAAGAAAAACTAAAAGAAAAGGAAAATTTCAAGCCCTAACCCTTCTCTCTCCCTCTCAATCTTGTGAACCAGCCCCCCCCAGAGATTTTCTTTTCGCCTCCATCATCGAGCAACCCCGCCGCATGAGTCGTTCCGTCGTGTAGCCATCGCGACGTCTTCCCTCGCGCGGATCTCTCTCTCTCTTGTTGGTCTCTCTCTCTCTCGAGTCGCGCCGCCCGTCTAGCCGCCGCCTCCTCGACGCGACGCCGCCGCTGCAACTAGGTGTGTCACCGCCGCTGCTTGATGACATGCAAAAATGCCATCATTTCCTATTAATTTTAGCTAGTTTTATGCTTGAATTGTGTTCTTTAATGCCATTTTCTGTTTAAATTTCAGAAAACCGAGTCAGGGAAGAAAAATCGAAATTTTTAGAGATTTTCGATGATTTTGGAGGTTTTTGGAGCAATTTGAAGAATTACATTAAAAGATCCAAGACCAAAAGCCAAGAAGAATGAGTTAGAAGCTCAAATTCATGAAGTCCAAGCCTTAAAATTATAAAGTTGGGTCAAGAAAAAAAGTCCAAAATCCATTACAAGAAGCATTTGGGCCAAAAGAAAGTTGGAGGCCCAAAAATGGAGTCAAAATCGGGCCATTATTGAAGATTCAGGGCCTAGCGTCGAGACGCTAAGCCTGGAGCGTCCCGACGCTAGGCAGCTGCGTGGAGAATTCTGGAATCGCAACAGCGTCGCGACGCTGTCTATGTAGCGTCTCGATGCTGCAACGTCTTGGAGCCCAAGAAAAGATGACGTTAGAGCGTCGCGACGCTGTCAACGTAGCGTCGCGACGCTACGCCTGCTGGGAGCCTTTTGCATCCATATTTAGGGTGCCAATTTGTGGGTTTTCACCCATTCAAGAGTCTACACTAAATTTGGAATTTTTGGGAGAGTTTTGGAGCTTTGTTGAAGATCTTTGGAGCTCGGGATCGAAGGAGGTCGGCGTGGGATCGAGGAGATCGACACTTTTATGAGCATTTCTCTTCCTTTTTCCTTTATGTTTTAGTTTCTAGAATTGTTGTGATTAGGAATTATTGGATTTTAGTGATTATGAGTAGTAAATTCCTAAATTCTATGAGATTGATTTAGATGTTGAACCTCTCCTGAATTAATGAATTGATGTGGTTTAATTGTCATTATTGTTCATTTGTGCATTTTGTCCGTAATGCTTTTAATCAACTGATCACTGATTAAATGAATCGTTTCTAAGTGGAAACTCGACGGAGAAAATCTTAGACTAGAACTGAATGCATGACTAACGGTTATTTACCCAGGTGACACGGGACAAGATAAATAACGTTAGAGGTTGTATTGAAGGGTCGTAATGCCATGCTAAGTAAATAAAGATGAGACTGAAAGGAGATTCTTTATTGAAAGGTATGAGATAGGAGGAGATCGACAGGAGAGTCCTTGTCATTAGGCTTCTTGACTTATGAATTGAATGATTAGTTAATCCAAATTAGTTAATTGATTAAGCATTAAAGGTCCAATTGATGAAATCAACCACTCTAGAATTATCCCTCCAAATTGTGTCTCCATTTATCTTTTGCTTTCTAGATTAGCTTTTTATTATTCTTTTTGGCATTAGATTTTGTTCTCTAAATAAAGTTAAGCAAGATTATTCGTGGTAATTAATTGAATAAATCCAATCTCTGTGGAGACGATACTCTATACTCAAAATCACTATATTACTTGTAACGACCCGTGCACTTGCGGAATTTAAAATCGTCAATAACACCGCTTCACCGTTGTTTGGATATGCGGTTTTAGGTTCATTTCTTGTGGGATTTCGCCAAGAAGAGAAGAAACTCGTGGTAATCCTTTCTCCTTCCATTCCTTGTGATTTAAGGCCTGATCTAAGTGTCTCTTGGTTCGATTCGTTGAATCTCGCGTCCTAGTAGCTTGAAGCCTCAGTTCCGCGCGATTTTGCCTCTGTCCAGCGGTGTTTTGGCTCCATTTTGGATTGTTACGACGTCGCTTAACATTTCCGGTATGTTTTAACTCTTACCCATTCATGGTTAGAGTTTAAATTAGAACACCCATGTGTTTAGGTGCTGGAAATTTAGTTTAGTGATGAATTTTCTATTCTGCAGCGCCGTTTAAGTGTTCGATTGAGTTCGAAACACTTCAGCTTGATCACCCACTACCCAAGGATCATTCTAACGCATTGTTAGAGGTTAGAATAACCCGTCTAGTGTGAAAGCGGGTCCTTTTGGGTAAGTTTCTTCGTTGTCCCTAGTTTGATAGCTTTAAAGTTGAGTTGCTCGTTAGGTGTTAAGCTTTCAAAACATGTTAAAATAATTACCCATGAGTTTTTTAGGCCTTATAAGTTTTTCCCAACATTTAGAGTCCTTAGGATGTGAGTTAAATGGGTCATCATTAGTTGTTCATGGCTTAAAAGCATGTTTCAATTAATGCCCATTATGTGTCGTTGCCTAATTAGTTTTACCTAACCCATGTAGGTTCCTAAGTCATGAATTTATGAGTTTTTGCTTGTTGGTCGTGGTTTAAAAAGAATGCTAACTTATCAACTATCAATTGTCTAGGCTCTAGTAGCGTTGCCCAACCTCTAGGAGTCATTAGAGTGCAAATTCATGTCATCTACTTGCTGTCCAACGGCTGAAAGCCTTGATTATAGCTATTCGGTGAATACCCATTGCCCGTTGTGCCTTAGACATGGTTGTCCATGGTCTAAAGGTTTTGGGTTTTTATTTTGGGGAATTTTGAGTGGCTGTCTAGCAAGGAAATAGACTTTCCTCAGTTGATTTAAGCCTTTCTAGCATGTTTAAAGTATTCAGTAGGTTTGTTCTAATTTTTAGAAGTTATCCTTGTTGTTTAGGAGTTTATCTAGATCTTTTGAGCTGTTTAAGGAGTTCTTTAGGAGCGCTCGTAAGCTTTTGGTAAGTAGTTTCTATTCGTTGAGTCTATTTGACTGCATGAAGTATGTTACTTGTTTATCCGCTTTAAAAGTATGTTTTGATGGTTATGAACATGTTAACTTGTTGTTTATGAAAAGCTTGTTGAGTTGTTTAATTCATTGAGCATGTCGTCTTTATTGTTTCTGGGTTATGTTGCATGAGAGTCAAGTTGCATGGTCTTGTGTGCTCAATGAGAGGTGAGTCGGGTTGTGTGAGCGGAGCGTGATGCGAAAATCATGTGTTAAGATTGCACTACATGACGCGGAAATCATGTCATTGGTGCGGAGCGTAACGCGTAAATCACGTGTGGGTTGTGAGTGCGGAGCGTGACGCGTAAATCACGTGTGAGTGTGCTCGCATGGCGCATAATTCATGTGTTGGGTGTGAGTGCGTTACATGACGCAGAAATCATGTTTTGGTGCGGAGCGTGATGCTTAAATCACGTGTTAAGTTGAGTTGCATGGCGCGGAATTCATGTGTTTTGGTGCGTGGCATGACGCGTAAATTATGTGCTAAGAAAGCGAGCATGGCGTGGAATCCATGTGGAGTTGCATAGCATGTTGTGTGTATGCATGAGTCATCCTGTGTGAGTTAATATGAGTCTTGTTGTTGAGTTCTCGCTTTAAGAAACATGATTAGTTGTTTATTGTTTTAAAAGTATGTTGGATGCGTGTGCCTAGCATGTTGATTTTGTTGTTTGTTGCTTGATGGCTCACCAGGTGTGAGCTGCTTACCAGTACCGTGGTTGTACTAACCCCCTCCCCTTTCTCCCCCAACATTTTTAGATTATGCAGGTGTTGATGAGTGTTATGAGCCTGGTGATGCAGACGAGGAGGCACACGAGGAGTGACTCCACTGGCCTAGGCGTTTCTATTATCTAGTTATTGGTTCCTAGTTTAGTTATAAAAAGTTATTTTACTCTTCTAGTTGTATAGGATAGTGTTTGTAACGCCCCAGGATTTTATGAACTATCCTAGGATAGAGTTTGTAACGCCCCGCATTTCGAAATCGAGCCATTTTGGTATTAATTGGGCGTTGTTATTCTAATTTGGAAAATTAGAATTAGAGTTTAGCCTTGGGTCGTTAAATTAAATTTCGACAATTTAGGGAAAAGAGATTTTTAATTAAATCTTTAATTCCTAAGTTTGGAGGTTTAATATTGATATTTATTTTAAATATCAAAAGACCCAAAACCCTTAATCTGTTGGATTATTCTCTATCCCAAATCGTTTAGGAGTTAAGTTTGGGATTTTAATTAAAACCCTAAGTAAAACTTAATTCCTAATTAAATTTGGATTCCTTTCTTAAGGTTTATTTTAAAAGAAAAGCAAAGGAGAAGAAAAAAGAAAGAAAACCCTACAGCAAAAAATAAATCTCTCTCCCTCCTCCCTTTCGTGAAGCGCAACCGCCAGCCCCCCTCCCCTTCTTCGTGTGTTTCCAGCCGCTAGTTCCCTTCCCGTTTTTCTTCCTCTCCCGCGCAGCCAAGCTTCCCTGAAGCCAAACTTTGGCGTCTTCTCTCCCTCCCTCTCGCGTGTTCGTCCGCCGGCAGCGAGACCCATCGTCGATCTCTCTCTCTCGTTCTTCCTCACGCTGAAGCCGCAGCTCTCTCTCTCTCTCTCCCGTGTTCAGCCGCCGGCAGCAGCAGACCCATGACCCCTGTATTCGCGAGCGTCGGCCAACACCCACAACTTTAGTTTTTCACCTTCAAACCCACGTGTTAGGTCCCTTTCTCTCTTGTTTTCTTCATCTAGTTCAGCAAAAAGAAAACAAGTTTAATTCCTTCCTTGTTTTTCGGTCAGGCTCGTGGGTAGCGGCAAAATCTTCGTTGTTCTGGTGTTTAGGCGCGTTCGGGCTGATTTAGGATCGTTTCGACGTGTTTAGGCCCTTTTGGTAAGTTCTCGATATTACCCATGAATTATTAAGCTCGAAATTAGTTTACCCACTCTCGTTCGGTGTTTAAACTGAGTTTCATGGTTGAATTCTTGTTTTTCCAGTGCTGCACGTAGCCGTCTTGGGATCGAAATCATCCTTGTTTTGTGACCCATCGTCCGTTGAGCCTTAAACTCGAACACCCATTGTCTAAGGACTTTAAGTAAGTGGTTTCAAATCACTTAGTTCGTTGGAAAGCAAGTGTTTGGGGCCATTTGGACGCGGAACGATAAATTCCAGCACCTTTTGTTTCCTTTATTAAGTCTATTAGGTGCTTTAAATTATTTCCTAACCCTTAGAAGTTGTTGGTTGTAGTTCGGGCTCCTTAGGCTCTTCCGGATCGTCCTGTTGGTTTTTTAGGTTTCTTAGGAGTGCTTATTGGTAAGTAGTTCTTACTTGCTGAAGTCTGTTTGACTGTGTGATGCATGTTGATTGATTTCTCGCTTTATAACTGTTCTCATGTTGCTTGTTTCTCTGAATATATATGTATATATGAAATCTTTTAAAAGCATGAACTGTTGTTGCGCAATGATTGGTTGTAAAGCATGATTGGTTCTGCTATGCATTCATGAGTGAGTCGAGAGCATGTAGTTGCATGTTTATGCTTGGTGGGCATAGAACAGGAGTCTAGAAGCGTGTTGCAGGGCAAATGCATTCTAGATATATGTGAGATAGAGGTCAGGGACCTAAAGTGTGAAAGAATTGAAAGTGTGAAAGAATTGAAAGTTGAAAGTTGGGTGAGTGTCAGTGCACCTCGGGTACAAATGGTCGAGGGGTGGCACGTCACCTTTGGTTTAAGAGGAGCATCGAGGCCTTGGGTACAAATGGTCAAGGGTCGGTGTGATGAGTCTAGAAAGCAAGTGTTGGGCGCCTGGGGAAGGGTCAATACTTTGCTAAGTCATCGGTGCACCTTGGGTACAAATGGTCAAGGGGCAATGCACAGTTCGGGGCCTTGGGTACAAATTGTCAAGGGTCGAACGTCGAGCTCCGTAGAGAGCATTGTGGCCCTGGGTACAAATGGTCAGGGGACAGTGCGACTCGAAGGATCAGTCTTGGAGAGCCATGTGAGGGCTAAATATGAGCGTTGAGTGAGCTCGTGGAGCTTGAGTGGTTAGCAAGTTGCATAGAGAGATGCATGAGTTATGGCTTAGGAGAGTTATTCGTTTTACTAGCTTTTGAGCATGACGTCATGTTTACCGCTTTTAAAAGCATGTTGTTTGCTTGTTTGTTGTTTGATGGCTTTCCAAGTAGGGGCTGCTTACCAGTACCTTAGTGTACTGACCCTTTCCCCTCTCTTTCCCCCCAACTACCAGATTTTGCAGGTTACGAGGACTGCGTGGACCATGGTGATGCAGAGGAGGCATATGAGGAAGGACCTTAGCTAGTCTGCGTTGTTTTTCATTTTACTTTCATGTCAGATAGCTTGTTGTTTAACTTGGATAGGATAGTAATGATTTCATTGGTTGGACAGTTGTTTGTCCTAATTGTTTAGTTTCGAATTCATTATTGAGGGACTCTAGGACTAGTTGTCTTTGTTTTAAAGAACTCCAACTATTCTCTTAGTTGTTAATCATTAAGTTTGTTTTGAATGTATTAGTGTTATAAGCTCTGTTAAAGTTGTGTTTCTGTTTAGTTAGTAGTTGTTGATGCGAGGTCTGGCTGGCTGTTAGTTCTGTGGAGTTCTGCTGTGTTGTAGTATGGTGGAGTCGTTGAATAATGTTGTTTAGAAGTGTTTTATGCTTAGCGGGTTAAAGAAAAAAAAAATTGGGTTAGTCCTATGTATGCTGTTATGCTGCCGAAATTTTTTGTGCACACAGTTAGTTTTGGGTTAAGAGTTAGTAATGTCGCTAGGATAGCTATTAAAATCCTGGGGCGTTATAGTGTTTATGTTTAATTCAGTTAAGGGCTTGTCTAGACGTTTTAAATTGAGAAGTTAGCTCTAGCTATGGTTAGCTTCATTTGAGTTTTGTTTCCTTTCAGTTAATAACATTAAGTTGTTTCTAGTAATTGAGTTGAATGTCTTTATTTATCATGAATCTTTTTATCGTTGGTTGTGAATGCGAGATCTGACTCGCTTTGTCGTGGAAGATCTGTTGTGAATCGGAGGCGTTGGTGTGTGGTTGTGAGTAGTTTGATATTGGAAGTGTGTTACATGCTTATTAGGTGTTATAAAAAATTTTGTTTAGTCCTATGTATGTCGTTATGCTGTCGAAATTTTTGGAGCATTCGGTTAGTTTGGTTTTAGAGTTAGTAATGTCGCTAGGATTAGTTCTAAAATCCTGGGGAGTTACAATTTAAGAATAATTTAAACCTTTAAAATCAGAGATCCCGAATAAAAGTTTTACTTTGAGGTTTTTACTGTTTATGTTATAAAATGTTTTTATTTAAAAAGACCTCCAAAACATGCATGTCGTAACGGTCTCGAAAAGATTCTTTTAAGGAGTCGGATCGTTACAACATCAAAAGTCTTGACCACAAAATGGAAAGAGGAGAGTAAATTGGAAGGAGGAAAGAGAAATGAAGTAAAATGGATCAAATTTTTATATTTACCCTTGTTTGTAGGTTTAATTTGTACCCTTCAAAGTTTAGGAGTTCAACTTTTACAATTTTAAAATTTCTAAGACAAATTATTGTTATTTGCAAATAAAAAGAATTAAGAAATGAAAATTATTTATAACTACATTCAAGTATCATATTTTTAGAGAGACACACCCACCCACTAGTCCATTCCATGAATAACACAAAAAGGAGAAAGTTATCAATAAACTAGAAGATTGCAAAACATGTGGTGCATTGGTAACTTTAACTTAAAAAAAGTAATCAATTATTTCATTAAAGTTCTCTAAATGCAAAGGAATTATTAATCTCTTTGTAATTTTACACCATATATGCAACCTCTCTCTCACAACAGTTTTTTTTTTTTTTTTTTCACACCTTTTCCCAAAGAAGCCCTTATAATATTCATGCATTGTTGTTGTTGGTTTCTGCCATATTGATCTCCTTTGTTTCTCTTTGATTCTTGACTGTTGAGAGACTTTGGTCATCTCCTTCATATTTTTGGCCTCCTTCCTCAACTTTCTCTTCTTTTCCTTCAAAACTATTTCCCTTTCTATTTCTGTATATCATGTACATTACCATTTGAACCATTCCTAGTAGAAACCCCACAACGTTTGGCATCTGACAAAATGATAGGAAAAGAAATTACCAGTTTGATTTTTCTGTGTAGATAACCTAGTCCATCATAATAAAGGTAAAAATATAATTTAAATATATAACAAAAATTACAATGTGTAAATCCATTCCATTAGTATAGTTAATATTATGTTTATCGGTGAGTGCGGTATGATCATTATTAACCAATACTTATATTAATGTTAATCAATGACTATCACATAAGGTAAAAATATGCTGAGAAATCTTGTTCAAAAAAAAAAAATATGCTGAGAAATCAACAAATAGTTATTTTTTTTTAAAAGAAAGAACGTTATATTTGCAATCCTTGTTTTAAGGATGCTATTTTTGTAATTTTTTTTTTTAAAAAAAATTACATAAGTTAAAGAATATGAAGCTACTCATTCAAATTTTCCTCTCATTTGCCAACAAGAGCATGACTCAACTGTCATAAAGCTTGTATCTCGACTAAGAGCTATATGTTGTCAAAAAAAAAAAAAAAAATCCTCCTAGACATTATCAAATAAATCTTTTATTGTTTCCTAAACAAATGGAACATAATTATTAAATAGACATCAAATAGATTTTTTTATAGTACAATAAATGTAGAGTATGGAGATTTGAACCTCCATTTTCGATTAACTTGTGCTCGTATGGACACATCAAATAAATTCACCCTTAGAAATTTCTGTCAATTTGAAGTTTCTTTTTTCTCTTTACCAATTTCAAACAATCATAATTACGCTTCAAGATATAGTTCATGCCTAGCTACAAATTATGTGCAAAAATCTCATAGTCATGAAAGGTAACATCTTCATGAATGCAAAAGGAAAATTTTTAACCAAAGTAAACTTATAGCTAAGTGGTAATTGACATATGTCATCGATCAAAAGGTTGGAGGTTTGAATACCTCATCTTTAAATATGGTTGAAATCAAACAAGAAAAACAAAAAAGAAAAAGAAAAGTTTTAAGTTTTACTTTCATAGCTACTCCCCTACTTTCTTTTGGTCTATCCTCATGAAAATTTATGAATACTCAATGTTCATTTATGTCCTTTAACTTCTCATATTACATTTAATAAAAATTTTAGGCTCCGCTTGATAACCATTTCGTTTTTGGTTTTTGGTTTTTGAAAATTAAGCTTATACACACTTACCTTTCACTTATAGATTTCTTTATTTTAGTATCGACTTTCTTCCTTGTTTTCAAGAACAAAGTCCAATTTTGAAAACAAAAAAAAAATAGTTTTCAAAAACTTGTTTTTGTTTTTAGAATTTGGCTAGGAACTCAAATGGATCCTTAACAAGGATGAAAGGTCATGGTAAGAAATTTATGAGAAAACAAGCATAATTTTCAAAAACCAAAAACAAAAAACGAAATAGTTATCAAACGTGGTCTTAAGTAATTCATTAGAGTATTATAAATATTCAAAAAAAAAATTTTAAAAAATACATGTGCTTCAAAACATAGGTCTACGTGGAATCCACTCAAAGTTTTAATTACATTGAATACGAAAAGTTAGTGATAATTAAAGAATGAAAAGAAATTTAAAGGTGAAATTTATATGGATGAAAGTATCTATTAAACTAAGAATAAGTGGAAATGAAATTAAGTCGAGGTTAGGTTAGGGGTTTGAAGCATGAAAGTTTAATTTTGACTTACAGCAATGAAGAGATCCTTCATAAAGAAACCATAGAAGAACCACATGGTGGCTGAAAGAGTCAGAAAGAAGGACAGAGAAAATGGCATATACTCCACACTTTTCGTTGTTATCACCCTCTTCTGCATATAGTCAAAGGTAAAAACTATCAACATTTATTATAAAATAGCAAATCTCATTTAATTCGTTGTTCAATTTATAAGTCCTTTCTGTGTTCAATTATTAACTGTTTTTTTTTCTCCGACGAGAAGTGAGATAGGAAGATTTCAAGCCTTCTCTCGATCAAATGTATATATATACTTAAACTAGTTAAGCTTTTTAGATAAAATGTTTAAAAAGAAACAAGTAAAAAATTATTCAAATGCATGTTCTAAAAAGTGTATTTAATGATTCCAAATAACTAATAAATAAATTAATCAATGATTTACTATTATAATTAACCGATGACAAATAAATTTAAAATCGAAATGAATTATTAAACAAATTTAGCCTTGAAATAAACATAAAGAAGCAATAATTGAAATTAAAGAGTGAGAGTGAGAGTGAGAGAGAGAGATGGAGGACCATGATGCTCAAAGGAGAAGCAAAAACAGAAAGATTGAAAGCTGCACAAATCCATCCAACAGCATTGGTGCGCTTATTCCCATGAAGAAAAAGCATTGTTCCCCCTACCATTACTCCACAAAACCCCAAGTTGAACATCATGAACAACTTCAATGTAAATATCTGCAAAACAAAATCATAAATCATAAATTATTATGTAATTTAATTTACACAATCCCATTTTTTTTTTTATCAATAATCAATTTAGTTATTTCATCTTACTTTTTTTTTTAGTTTACTAGTTAAGTTAGAGTTAGGTTTATGTTTGACCCTTATTTTATCTCACTTAAATGTTTCTTTTTTCCATCATTAGATTCTCGAATCATTGATATTTGTTCAAATTCTTTCTCCCTATGCTTCTTAAGAATCATAAATAGATTCAATAGTTTGAACTATTGACTTCGAGTTCATTTATGGCCTACTTTTAAAAATGCTTTTGTTTTCGATTTTCCTTTTGAAAATTCAATCGCTTTACTTTGTAATCACCGACTAAAAATGTTCTTAAAATCTTTTAAACAAACTGTAGTTTTTAAAATTTTGCTGTGATTTCAAAATAATTTTGAGAGTTAGATTAGAAATCAAAGAAAACAGCTAGTATAAAAAGCATATAATTTTGTAAACAAAGAACCCAAAATAAAAACGTTATAGAATGAGCTTTTTGATAAAAACTAATTTCAAAATTTATATTGATCGTTGAAATTTTACTAAAAAATACTAACCCTAAGAATAGTTCAAGCGGTTACATATTATTTGTAAATCTCCACCCATCAACTGTAATGAAATAATAAAAAAAAAAAATAGAAATGTGATGGATAATATCAAATCACACCCATATCCGCAATGATGCTGTATTCTAAAAAATAAATAAATAAACATAAAAAATGAAAAAAAAATCTCCAACAAGTTTTTTTTTTTAAAAAAAATAAATATAGTGAGAAAGTTACCTTTTGTCTCTTAGGAGCAAAAAAGAGGTAGAGTGCAATATAGATAATTTCTACGACACATCCAAAGGAATTAATGGTGACTAACAAAAAGGCATTGGTCTTAAGGGCAGCATAATAAAGCAGCAACATTGCACTCATCAGTGCCACCACATATGGTATCGATTGGAATCCTTCTGATGTTTTCTTCTTGTAGATTGTCCAAAATGTTGGCCTAACAACACAAATCACATAAACCTATTAATTACCACAATATGTATATATTTACATATACATAGATACATATATGCATATATAGGTACATAGAAAAGCAACATGTATTCTCAAAAGTAAATTAACCAAAAGAAATAAATGTAACAAAATGCAAATAGTTTTGATATACGCTTATCACTAATACTAATAGACTTCTCACATGATAGACATACGTACAGTTGAGATATGATGATAGGTCTTTTGGCCCTGTTTGATAACCATTTGGTTTTTTGTTTTTGGTTTTTGAAAATTATGCTTGTTTTCTCCTAAACTCCCTACCATGGGTTTCATCCTAGTTAAGGTTACATTTGAATTCCTAGCCAAATTTTAAAAACAAAAACAGGTTTTTGAAAACTGTTTTTTTTTTTTTTTTTTTTTTAAATTGGACTTGGTTTTTGGAAACAAGGTAGAAGTTTGATACTAAAACCAAGAAAATTATAGGTGAAAGTATGTGTGTATAAACTTAATTTTCAAAAACCAAAAACCAAAAATCACATAGTTATCAAACGGGGCCTAATGTTTTTAGGTTGTACTAATTTTGCTATTATTACTTTAGGTGAAATTGATATATGTGCAACTGTATTTAGAAAAAAAAAAAAAAACTATCTTAAATAGTCACTAAAACACATTTCCTCACTATATTTGAAAAATAAAAGAATTACTTTGTTAATAAAATTATAATAAAATAGAGAGTCTAAAATGTTGAGACTTATATAATCAAACAAAGCCTAAAATATAGCGAGCTTACAATGGAGCTAGGAAGACCATGAAAGATATTATATTACCTGTAAATTTAAAGGAAAAAAAGAATCAATCAAACAATTTAAATTACAAGTTGGGAAATGGAATCCTATCTAAAAGCAATGCATTATATTCTCATAAATAAATAAATAAATAAAACAATAATGAAATAGTACCCAAGAGACCAAAGATGAATTGGAGTTGATGAACACTTAAGCACTTCATTGTAGAAATGAATGGAGTTCTGTTTCCTCTTTCAATATAATGTATGAAAGAAAGTTAACAAAAGATGATTAAACCCAAACCAAGATGCTGTGTTTTTATAAGCAAAATATTGTAGTTAGGCAGTACTTAGTAATATAGAGAGAGAAGAAGATTGTATGGTTGAAATTGCTTATTGAAGGTTTGGAAATTAGATCTCTATGCTTTGAAGGGAAGTTACATATCAGTACTTTGTAATTATTTGGATGTGGCTTAACTCAAGTTACTGACTTCATTGAAATTCTTCTTCTTCCTTTTCCCTTTGGTGCTTTCTTTTTTAAGATAGATTGGGTTTTAGTTTGGTTTCTCTAGCACATGTGTACTTTAATCTCATATTTATGTTTATATATATCACGTATCTTAGAAACATTTTTGGTTTCAATTTTATTTGAAGCCAAATCATGTGATATATGTCCCATGATCTCTATATATGTAGCTGGTTTACCATCTTGATCGTGACATTTTAGGTCCCGTTTGATAATTATTTGGTTTTTGGTTTTTGGTTTTTAGTTTTGAAAATTAAGTCTATAAACACTACTTCCATCAACGGGTTTCTTTGTTTTGTGTTATCTAGATTATTTCCATGTTTTAAAAAATCAAGTTAAGCTTTGAAAACTAAAAAAAGTAGCTCCCGTTTGATAACCATTTGGTTTTTGAAAATTATGTTTGTTTTCTCCTAAATTTCCTACCATGACTTTCATTTTAGTTAATGTTGCATTTGAATTCCTAGCTAAATTTTAAAAACAAAAACAAGTTTTTGAAAACTACTTTTTTTTGTTTCCAAAATTGAACTTGGTTTTTAAAGACAAGGTAGAAGGTTTGATACTAAAACCAAAAAACTTATAGGTGGAAGTATGTGTATATAAGCTTAATTTTCAAAAACCAAAAACCAAAAACCAAATGGTTATCAAATGGGACCGTAGTTTTCAAAAACTTGTTTTTGTTTTTGAAATTTAATTAAGAATTCAAATGTTTTATCAATAAAGATAAAACCAATTGTAAATAAATTGAGAGAAGAAAAACTTAATTTTCAAAAGTAAAAAAACCAAAGACCAAATAACTATACAACGGGACTTTAATGTCGTTATATAGTTCCATTCTAATATGTTAGGGACGAAATCTGAAGGAAACTCAAACTGATGAGAACTGAGATATATGGAGGAGAGCCAGAGGCTGAATCCATATGAGTAAATTAGCGACCACTGCCCCCATGAGGACCAAAGCCAACCCTTTGGCCTATGCCCATCAGATCAATCCTCCTCGGGAAGAGGCCACAAGATCTAGTCCAAGGACAACTTAGCTCGAATGTGAGACAACGGAAAAACCCTAAATTGACCCCTATAAAGAGAAAGAGAAGTCTAAGATACAAAATCCTACTTTTGGCTACGTTTTGCACAAACCCTAACTAACTTAAGCGTTAGGAGTGTGTTTGGCAAGTAGCCACACTAATGTACTATTTGATTCTTTTGCGAAATATTACTGTCTTGTTATTTGATTGGATCATGCAGATTGACAATTGACCTTATAGGACAAATCCATGCATCAACCCAATCCCTTCATTTTCACATTAAGCATTTTGATATGAATTGCTTATAAGTTTTCTTAACAAATTAAAAGATGGAAGGTAGAATTGGAACTTTTTTTCAAATAAATTTGAAAACAGACAAATTTTGATTGAATTATACTGGATGTCATGGTTTGGTTCTAATTTTACTTTTAGTTAAGGTTAAAATAATATTTTGGTCCATGTACTTTGGGTTTTGTTTCATTTTAGTCCTTGTATACTTTCAAATGTCCATTTTTTGTCACTTTCTTTTAGTAAAGCTTCAAATCGATCTGAGTTTATCGTTAATTTTTCTTAAAAAAAAAGGGAAAAAAAATCATTTTTAACCCTAAACTAAATTTTAACCCTGAACTTTCAATTTCATCGAATTGAATCCTAAACTTAGTAAGTTATATCAATTTCAACCTTACACTTTTAATTTAATCAAATTGAACAACCCTAAACCTATCATGTCGTATCAATTTTAACCCCAAACTTACATAAGTATATTACAATGTATATCTTTGGTTAACTTTTCATTTGAACCACTCCGTACGTAATTGACTATTTCTTCATTTTTTTTTTAATTCACATCACACTTGAATTGGTTTCTTATAAATAAAATATTGGACAAACTTTATTTTAGAGGACTTTTTCTTGTTGTTGAGAACTTTGTGAGGACTTTATATTGCTACTATCTAAAATTACGTAAGCAAAGCAACTTTGGAGGTTTTTTGTCTTCAAATTTTTGCTGATTATTTTCTTGCTGCTAAGAACTTTGTAGGCTTTTTTCTTCTTTTACTGTTTTTTTTCTTGCTAATTAGAAGAATGTACAAATGTAGGAAATGAAAACAAAGAAGTTTTGAGTTTTTTGTTTCTCATATTTGCTGGATTTTTCTTGTTGCCAATAACTTTGTGTTTTTTTTTTTATAACAATGACAAGAATAGTTTGAGATATTTGATTTCTTCTGATAAAGAGTTTCTCGAACAATTTTTTTACAAAACACACCAACTCAAGTGCAATGTGAATTGAAAAAAAAAAAAAAAGAAATGTCCAATTGCATGCTTTAATGGCAATTCAAATGAAATAGTTGATCAAAAGTCTACATTGCAACACCTATGCAAGTTTGAGGTTCAAATTGTTATGATTTGTTAAGTTTGAGGTTCAAATTTGATAAAATTGAAAGTTTAGGGTTAAAATTGATACAAACTGATAAGTTCAATGGTCAAAATTGTTTTTTTCTCAAAAAATATTAGGGCCTGTTTGGTAGGCAATCCGGATCCTGTTTTATGTTTTCAGATTCACTGAATTCAGTGAATATGCGTTTGGTAGACGTGTTTCTGAAAACTGTTTTCGAATTCTGTGATCCAAATAGTAAAAATTCTGAAAACAACTTTTTTATGTTTTCGTTGTATCCAGATTTTGAATTTCAAAATTTTAAATGCAGAATTAATTTAAAAAAGATAAAAACTTTAATAAATATAGTATTTCACATTATAAACTTAATTTATTTTTGTAAAATTAAAATTTGTATAATATAATGTATTATAAATTATATGATATTGTAAAATAATAATAATAATAAATTTATAATACATAACATTTTTATAAATTAATTAATAATATTTTATATTCAACTTAGTATTTAGTTGATAACTACAAATAATTTATCGTTTATAAATATATTGTCAAACACATTCTGAACCATTATTTAAATTCAGATCCAATTTCTGAATCTGCTACCAAACACATATCTGAAAACATGAAATACAACTCTGTTTTCATTGAATCCCTTGTTTTCAAATTCCTGTTTTCAGATCACCAACCAAACGGACCCTTAGCCTTTATTAGTATTCCTTTTATAAATTTTATAAATTAGTATTCGATTTTTCTTCCGATTTCAGCGGCGGTTTCTCCGATTTTCATCTCATAAAAACCTATTCTAGACCCGGACTTACATAGGACTCGATTTTACATAATATACCCGAAACACCGGGCTTTACATGATCAAAATCACATAAAAATAAAATCTATGGCCATAAAATTAACCTAAACAGTTCAACGCAAACCGAACATACATTATGCATAAATCCCACCTATTAGAGCCTATCGCAAATTTTAATATTAATTAATAGGGACAGCGATGACTCTGATGTCGATTGTAGGGAATAAAAGTCCCCACGCAGCAGAAGCGCATCGATTGGACCTTACGCCGTATATTAATTAACATTAAAATACCGTTACGAAAAACTCAAACTAACTTTAAACACACTTTAAAGTTGCTGGAAAATTGGTTTAAACATGCTGAAAATAAATCTAAATTTATTTTCATGCTTTTCTAAAGAAAAAGGGAAAGAACCGTTACAAACCTTCGTTGTAGACTTGACCGTTCTTCGCCAACGACGCTCCAACGAATGAAAACGCAGCAGCCTCCTTGCCTTTTAGTCGCTGGAAATTTCTTCTTGATTGACATAATAACCACAGAGGTTACACCGGTATGACTCTGAGTCTAGGAGGCAAAAGACTTGTGGGAGTCTTTCTCTAAGAGGGAGGCTAGAGAGAATTCTAGGTCTTGTCTAGAGAGTCTAAGAGCAAGAGCAGAGTGTCATGAACCAATTAGGTCTAGTGTTCTATTTATAGAAGAGAGACCATGAATAAAATATTCAATTAAATCAATCTTTTCCAAAATTGATTCAATCTTATTCCTTATTTAATCAATCCATGATATCAATCAATTCCACAATTGATTAATCTTTTCCACAAATGACTAATTACTTCCATAAGTGATTAGATCATTTCCATAAATGATTAATCACTTCCTTAAGTGATTAATTATTTCCATAATTGATTAATTCCCGGTTAATGAATTCTTTAATTAATTAACCACCAATTAAATATCACATATTAATTTTTTGCCTTGAATTAATTAATTTGCCCAAATAGATTTTAGGCCTTAAATTAATTAATTCATTATTTGAACTCTTTCAAACTTCCATAAATTTATATTAATACTTGAATTTTTTCAAATATTAATTTCTCTCATAATAATATATCAATATATATTATATTTGTTTCCCTTAGTAAATTGAACCTTTTCAATTTACATTTATTACTTAGTTGCCTCAAATTACTTTATGAGCTACCAGTGGGACCTAATGGACCTGCAGATCAGAAGCTCCAACGATGTGAGATTCATTGGTCATACTCATTAACCACATTAATCAATATTCGTTAACTGTGTGTACATTCCACTATAGACTCACAGTTGCACTCTTCTCACTGCAGACATATTTTCTTGGTTACTTCTATTTCCTTAAGTACCAGTTCTCCTCTAATGAACAACCTGTTTGTGGTCCAACCATCAAATAGAATACCCTCTCGTACCTTTGTTCAAGACTCGGAGTCACCACTTAAGGGAACACTCATCTGCTTCCCTAAAGTCGGGAAGGAGTGAATTCCATCTTGTACGATTATGTTCCCAGCTCCCCATTCAATCTTGTCCCCAAAATGGTAGGCTTATTGAGTCGGCGTATTGGTCACTCTCACCCATGCAAATCAAAGGACAATCTCTCATGAGCAGGAGTCCATAATCAACTCAGGATTAAGACTAAGTTGCATAGGTCGTCCTAGTGAAATAGAAAACCAACTAGTTAACGGTGTTATAACCAGTGGTTACTATTTCGCGGTTCGGTCTTATGCAAACTCATTCCATAGGATACCCCCACTCGCATGTCTCCTACAGGATAAGGCACCCAATCTTATCCCTATACTATAGACCCTTTAGGCTGTTTCTTGAACAATGATCCCATATGTCGCTACATATAGTTCAAGACTCATATTACAGCCTAGGATGTCTAGTTTATTGGATTAGGGTTATTTTTAGGCAAAGACAAATATAAAATAACTAATAACATTTAATGGAAAAATATATCAATATTATTTCATTAATATCCGGTCAACAGTTCCATTCACTATCTACGTGAAGGTGTACATATTACACATGCGGAAGCAATTGAAGATCGAAAGCACTTAAGACATTCAATTTTACTCCTAAAGCATGCATGTTCTAGAAAAGACAGAATAGTGAGTTTAGAAAACACCAACCTTTGTAGCTCACTTATGTTGAACTCCTTGTGGTGTTTGCCTCTCCTATGCTCCTTGGACAACCTCTAGAGTCTTCCCTACTATACTCCGGGCCAAGAACGACTTGTGGGAGTCTATATAAGATAGGGAATGGGAAGGGAATGCTTGAAGCATCAAACAATGGAGAAGAATGAGAGATGAGAGAACTTTGAGTCCAAATTCCAGCAGCATAACCTTAAGGAAAAATGGTTCTATTTTGTTTGAATATGATTCAAACTCCTTTTAAAGACATTCTCCATGCAAAGCCAAGCCTCAAGACACAAGACACATGGTGTATTTGCAAGCTCAAGTGGATTCTAGGTGTACATTACACAAGACATGCAACAATGCATGAGTGAGTTGTCTTTCCACTTTGAATGATCATGCATTAAGTGGATTTCCAACTAAATCCACTAAATTCAAATTGAAATCAAATTTCAAGCTTGCAAATTACCCCCAATTTCAATTCTAAATTGAAATTGATTGCTTGGCAATTAATTTGAAAATTTTCAAATTAATTTTGATATGATTAATCTAATTAATCTTTGTTATCTTGTGCAATTCCATATATATGATTCCTAATACATATATATAGTATTCAAAACACTTTTAAATACTTCATCTCTCATTTTCTAATTTAATTCATAATTAAATTATTGTGTCAAACACAATTTACGATAATACCTTTTTTCCCGATTTTGAACGATTCAAAGCTTCCTATCTGTTGTTCTAGGCTTAATTCCGATATGAGCTAGTAGGGGGACCTAATGGACCTATAGATCATGGGCTCCAACGATTCGAGGCTAACCGTCTAATCTCATTGTCCAAGCTAGCCAACATTCGTTAACTATCGGGACACTCCACTATAGCCCGATAGTTGCACTCCCCTCACTATAGATATATTTCCGTCCACTTGATTTAACCATGATTAGTAAGTCAATCCTTCACAGGTTGTTCGTAGCTATAGCTAGGTCAATAAGCCGTTTTACCCCTATAGTACTTCTAGTTCCTTAAGTCCCACTGATCCTCTAATGAACAATTGGTTTATGGTCCAACCAATAAACCGAGTCCCTCTCGGGCCAATGAGAGGGCGGGATCCCTTTGTTCAAGCCCCGGAGTCAGCACTTAAGGGAACAACCTCTCTACTATCCCTTTTTCGGGTAGGAGTGAATTCCTTCTTGCACGACTATGTCCTCAGCTATCTACCCGTTCCTATCCCTGAAATGGGAGGCTTATTGAGTCGGCGATACTGAGCCACTCTCACCTATGCAGATCTAAGGATAAGCCCGAATAAACAGGAGTTCATAGTTAGCTCAGGATTAAGATCGAGTTACCTAGGTCATCACATGAAATAGTCAGTCTCGTCAGTAAACGGTGTTCTAAAGCGAGAGCGACTTATTTCTCGGTCCTGGTCTTATGCAAACTCATTGCATAGGACACCCCCACTCGCATGTCTCTACATGGACGATTTAGGATCACATCGTCTATACCATCTATAAAGTGGACCGCGTCTCATAGTGTCTCCAGAATAAGGTACCCAACCCTATTCCTATACTATAGACCGTTTTGGCTATTACTCAAGCTTGATCCACTTTTATGTCTCTACATAAAGCTCAAGTGTTCATCCTATAGCCATGGATCTTAGTTTATTGAATTTGGGTTATATATGTGCAATTTAATTTATTCAGTAATGACTTTTACTGAATCAATCTCGATAACACCTTTATCGAATAAGTATATAATTCGTTTAACATTCATTATCTACGAGTTTTAGGGCACCAATCCCAACAATCTCCCACTTGAACTAAAACTCTAGTTTAGTGGGATGTACTATAATCTATAACAGCAGTGGATGAATAAATACTTGTATTAATAACGGAGTAAAAATACAATAAACTAGGGCATCTAAATACACAATATACTAAGGTATCGATATACCGGTTACAATTCTCCCACTTGACCTAGATTATTTCTCGTACATATCTCGCAGACCTAGACCTTCTAGATGACTCTCGAACAATTTAGCCGTGAGAGCCTTCGTGAATGGATCAGCAATGTTGTGCTCCGACGCTATCTTCGTGACGATCACGTCTCCTCGGTGCACAATCTCCCTAATGAGATGGTATTTCCTTTCGATGTGCTTGCCTCTCTTATGGCTGCGAGGTTCCTTTGAGTTTGCAACTGCGCCGCTATTATCACAATACAAGGTGATAGGCAGATGCATATTTGGAACGACTTCCAAGTCAGTTAGGAACTTCCTGAGCCATACTGCCTCTTTTGCTGCTTCGCAGGCGGCTACATATTCGGCCTCCATGGTCGAGTCTGCAATGCATCCTTGCTTGATGCTGCGCCATACTATTGCTCCTCCATTTAGAGTGAATACTGACCCCGATGTAGATTTCCTCGAATCTTTATCGGTTTGAAAGTCAGAATCAGTGTATCCTGTAAGGATCAAATCCTTCGAACCATACACGAGCATATAGTCCCTCGTTCTCCTTAGATATTTGAGGATACTTTTAACGGCTGTCCAGTGATCAAATCCTGGATTGGATTGATATCTACTGACTATCCCTACTGCATAACAAATGTCAGGCCTTGTACACAACATGGCATACATTAGGCTACCTACTGCAGAGGCATAGGGAAAACGTCTCATGTCCTCAACTTCTTGAGGTGTCTGAGGACACTGTTCCTTAGACAAGTTAATTCCGTGCCTAAAAGGTAATAGTCCTTTCTTGGAATTTTGCATTTTATATCTAACCAACAATTTGTCGATATAAGACGCTTGAGACAGGGCTAGCGTTTTGTTCTTTCGGTTTCGAACAATTTGGATTCCTAGAACAAATTGTGCCTCACCCAAATCTTTCATTTGGAATTGAGTTGCTAGCCATAGTTTAATGTCAGTTAGATAACCTACATCATTCCCGATGAGTAGGATATCATCCACATACAGTACTAAGAAAGCTATAGAGCTGTTGATGATCCTTTTGTAAACACAAGGCTCATCAACGTTTTGTTCAAAGCCATAAGATTTGATCGCAGTATCAAATCTCATATTCTAGGATCTAGACGCTTGTTTTAATCCATAAATGGATCGTTTAAGCTTGCAAACTTTTTGCTCTTGATCCTGAGCTATGAACCCCTCTGGCTGAGACATGTAGATACTTTCTTCAAGATTACCGTTTAGAAAGGCAGTCTTGACATCCATTTGCCATATTTCATAATCGTAAAACGTGGCAATGGATAAAAGTATCCGGATCGACTTTAACATGGCAACAGGGGAGAAGGTTTCTTCATAGTCAATCCCCTCTCGCTGGGTAAAACCCTTTGCCACAAGTCGTGCCTTAAAGGTCTGTACCTTTCCAGCAGCGTCTCGTTTTCTCTTGTAGATCCATTTGCACCCTATGGGTCTAACCCCTTCAGGTTGATCTACAAGATCCCATACTGAATTAAAATGCATGGACTCGATCTCTAAGTCCATGGCTTTAATCCACGAGTTCTTGTCAACGTCATCCATTGCCTGTTTAAAGGTTAATGGATCCTCGATCCCGTCATCAAGTATGACGACTGGAGTTTCAGTTAAACCCAAATAGCGATCAGGCTGTCTAACAACCCTCCCACTACGTCGAGGTTCTCTTATTTCTTGAGAAGGACGTGATTGACTCGAGGTGCCAGTATCATCAACAACTCTTGTTGATGTTTCTGTAGCTTCGTTAGATAGTTCACTTAAAACGACTTTACTACGTGGCTTGTGATCTCTGAGGTGGTCTTCTTCTAGGAATGTAGCATTTGTCGATACAAGTACTTTATTTTCCTCTGGATCGAAGAAGTATCCACCTCTCGTTTCTTTGGGATAGCCTATAAATAGGCAAAATCTAGAACGAGGCTCCAATTTCTTTGGGTTTGCTTCTAGCACGTATGCAGGACATCCCCAAATTCTGAAATGTCGTAAACTAGCTTTACGACCTTTCCAGAGCTCAAATGGTGTTTCAGAAACACTCTTTGAGGGAACTACGTTCAAGATATAAACTGCAGTCTCTACTGCATAACCCCAAAATGAGTTAGGCAACTGAGCATAACTCATCATCGAACGAACCATGTCCAACAAGGTTCTGTTTCTCCTTTCTGATACACCGTTTTGCTGAGGTGTACCAAGGGCTGAGAGTTGGGACGTAATTCCATGCTCTATCAAATAGTCTTGAAAACTTAAGTCCATATACTCTCCACCTCGATCGGATCGAAGTGTTTTTATCGTCTTACCTAATAGGTTCTCAACCTCGGCCTTATACTCCTTGAACTTTTCAAAAGCTTCGGACTTATGATGCATCAGGTAGAGATAGCCATACCTCGAATAATCATCAATGAAACTGATGAAATATTCGTACCCTCCTCGAGCTCTAATGTTCATTGGTCCACAGAGGTCCGAATGAATGAGCTCTAAGGGCTCTTTGGCACGATAACCTTTTCCGGTAAAAGGTCGTTTTGTCATCTTGCCCTCGAGGCATGATTCACAAGGAGGCAACGAGTCGTCTTCTAACTTGTTTAGAAGTCCACTCTTGACCAATCTCCCAATCCTATTGAGGTTGATATGGCCTAACCTCAAGTGCCAGAGATAGGTATCTTGAGAAACTCTTCGCTTTTTAGGTTGAGTCTCAGCGGTTTTAAACATCTCGTGATTTAAAATAGCTTTAGACTCAATTGGTCTCAAAACATATAATTTATTCTTCAAGTTTGCAGAGCAAACATCAATACCTCTTTTAGTTATGAACGCTTCATTAACAGAAAAAGAAATTGAGTAACCTTGTTCTAATAAACAAGATAAAGAAATCAAATTTCTTTTAATCTTCGGAACTATGTACACATTATCTAATATCATGTAGTGTTCCTTGGTGAAGAATAATTTTATGTCTCCCACTGCAATAGCCGAGATGACTTCTCCTGTTCCAACTTTAAGAGTCATCTCTCCAGCTATTAGCTGTTGCCAGGAACTCATTCCTTGAAATGAAGAACATACGTGATTAGTGGCACCTGAATCGAGTATCCAGGCAGAATCGTCGTTTTCCACTAAACACGTTTCCAAGACTAATAAATCACATTTAGAGTCGTGGATCATGTTTTTCTTGGCTACGCAGTTAGTTTGAGGACATTCCTCAGTTGAGACCAAACCTAAATTCTTTGCCACGTGTTTAGCGTTTAAGCAAGTATTCTTAGTCGAATGTACTAAACCGTTTAATTTGGCATTTGACAAAGCACATACGTTTTTCGACATATTGCTGAAACAAACAAATTAATCTCTATTAGAAACATGCACTAAACCCATTAATCACATTTATCCAATCAGATTTAGCAAAAGCAATCATCGACCCATATATACAATTGATTTATTTTGCAACGATACTTCAGCGGTTTAGAATAACCGCTACCGTAGGGCAATCAGCTACTCCTCCTCTGAATCGAGACAATCTCGGCCAAATACTATTCCCAGAATAACTCTTACTCCAATAGTTATTAGCTAACGTTAATTTGGTCAAGACCATCTTGTAAGTGTTACCCATCATTTTCAGATTGCAGAGGGCGGCCCCAACAATGCCACTGTAGGGAAGAGCTAATGTTGGGAATGGCCCTAGGAAACCCTATCCATTTCTGGAGTTTGCGTTGTTCCGAATCCCATGCGCAAGCCCTCCGTAGGGTGATCGCTCCCAGGGCGACTCGCAGGCAGCGCATAGGAATCTCACGGTGCATCCTAATGATGGAGACCGCAGGATACGTTTGACACGTTTCCTTCTCCCACTTACTATGAACACTTTCCCCTTTCACCTTGATATTAACCCATGCAAACACCATCCGTAGGGGGACGCTCCCAGGGCGCCTCGAGGCCAAGCATGGATCTCACGGTGTGAACTCAGGGGGACGTGAGAGTAGAAACTTAATATGAATATTTTGTTTCTATACTTTTCCTCCCACTAAAGTGTCGTAAAGTTTTAGGGTCTATTACTTAGGTAAATTCCTGCTAAATGAATCTATCTAAGTCTATGCCTTATTAAACAAGGTCTTTACACTAAATGTCTAGGTGAATTAAACTCTTTTAGTAACCTAGTGACATTGCATGCTAGTAAGACTTTGGTTAATTCAACTCAGGTTCCGAACCATTTGCCGGGAGAGTTCCCTTATAACCAAGGTCTTATGTCCTACTTACTCAAATTTTAAAACTATTTTAAAAAAAACTAAGTAAGACATATTTCTAATCCTATTAGAAAAGGCGATCTTTAGATCTATTTCATTTTAAACCATTTAAAGAATGATAAGATCCTAAGATCCTATGTTAGCATGCAACTCTTTGTTATAGGTTTTATGGATTCTATTCATTAACTATTATAACTCTTATAACTTTTAATGAATTAACCCTATAACATGCTTTCTAATGGTGTTTAAAAGCATATAACAATCAATCATTCAAGTTATAAGAAAAGCACCATTTAGAAACAACCTATGTCTAGGTTTGCCTTGAATTAATTAATTTGCCCAAATAGATTTTAGGCCTTAAATTAATTAATTCATTATTTGAACTCTTTCAAACTTCCATAAATTTATATTAATACTTGAATTTTTTCAAATATTAATTTCTCTCATAATAATATATCAATATATATTATATTTGTTTCCCTTAGTAAATTGAACCTTTTCAATTTACATTTATTACTTAGTTGCCTCAAATTACTTTATGAGCTACCAGTGGGACCTAATGGACCTGCAGATCAGAAGCTCCAACGATGTGAGATTCATTGGTCATACTCATTAACCACATTAATCAATATTCGTTAACTGTGTGTACATTCCACTATAGACTCACAGTTGCACTCTTCTCACTGCAGACATATTTTCTTGGTTACTTCTATTTCCTTAAGTACCAGTTCTCCTCTAATGAACAACTTGTTTGTGGTCCAACCATCAAATAGAATACCCTCTCGTACCTTTGTTCAAGACTCGGAGTCACCACTTAAGGGAACACTCATCTGCTTCCCTAAAGTCGGGAAGGAGTGAATTCCATCTTGTACGATTATGTTCCCAGCTCCCCATTCAATCTTGTCCCCAAAATGGTAGGCTTATTGAGTCGGCGTATTGGTCACTCTCACCCATGCAAATCAAAGGACAATCTCTCATGAGCAGGAGTCCATAATCAACTCAGGATTAAGACTAAGTTGCATAGGTCGTCCTAGTGAAATAGAAAACCAACTAGTTAACGGTGTTATAACCAGTGGTTACTATTTCGCGGTCCGGTCTTATGCAAACTCATTGCATAGGATACCCCCACTCGCATGTCTCCTACAGGATAAGGCACCCAATCTTATCCCTATACTATAGACCCTTTAGGTTGTTTCTTGAACAATGATCCCATATGTCGCTACATATAGTTCAAGACTCATATTACAGCCTAGGATGTCTAGTTTATTGGATTAGGGTTATTTTTAGGCAAAGACAAATATAAAATAACTAATAACATTTAATGGAAAAATATATCAATATTATTTCATTAATATCCGGTCAACAGTTCCATTCACTATCTACGTGAAGGTGTACATATTACACATGCGGAAGCAATTGAAGATCGAAAGCACTTAAGACATTCAATTTTACTCCTAAAGCATGCATGTTCTAGAAAAGACAGAATAGTGAGTTTAGAAAACACCAACCTTTGTAGCTCACTTATGTTGAACTCCTTGTGGTGTTTGCCTCTCCTATGCTCCTTGGACAACCTCTAGAGTCTTCCCTACTATACTCCGGGCCAAGAACGACTTGTGGGAGTCTATATAAGATAGGGAATGGGAAGGGAATGCTTGAAGCATCAAACAATGGAGAAGAATGAGAGATGAGAGAACTTTGAGTCCAAATTCCAGCAGCATAACCTTAAGGAAAAATGGCTCTATTTTGTTTGAATATGATTCAAACTCCTTTTAAAGACATTCTCCATGCAAAGCCAAGCCTCAAGACACAAGACACATGGTGTATTTGCAAGCTCAAGTGGATTCTAGGTGTACATTACACAAGACATGCAACAATGCATGAGTGAGTTGTCTTTCCACTTTGAATGATCATGCATTAAGTGGATTTCCAACTAAATCCACTAAATTCAAATTGAAATCAAATTTCAAGCTTGCAAATTACCCCCAATTTCAATTCTAAATTGAAATTGATTGCTTGGCAATTAATTTGAAAATTTTCAAATTAATTTTGATATGATTAATCTAATTAATCTTTGTTATCTTGTGCAATTCCATATATATGATTCCTAATACATATATATAGTATTCAAAACACTTTTAAATACTTCATCTCTCATTTTCTAATTTAATTCATAATTAAATTATTGTGTCAAACACAATTTACGATAATACCTTTTTTCCCGATTTTGAACGATTCAAAGCTTCCTATCTGTTGTTCTAGGCTTAATTCCGATATGAGCTAGTAGGGGGACCTAATGGACCTATAGATCATGGGCTCCAACGATTCGAGGCTAACCGTCTAATCTCATTGTCCAAGCTAGCCAACATTCGTTAACTATCGGGACACTCCACTATAGCCCGATAGTTGCACTCCCCTCACTATAGATATATTTCCGTCCACTTGATTTAACCATGATTAGTAAGTCAATCCTTCACAGGTTGTTCGTAGCTATAGCTAGGTCAATAAGCCGTTTTACCCCTATAGTACTTCTAGTTCCTTAAGTCCCACTGATCCTCTAATGAACAATTGGTTTATGGTCCAACCAATAAACCGAGTCCCTCTCGGGCCAATGAGAGGGCGGGATCCCTTTGTTCAAGCCCCGGAGTCAGCACTTAAGGGAACAACCTCTCTACTATCCCTTTTTCGGGTAGGAGTGAATTCCTTCTTGCACGACTATGTCCCCAGCTATCTACCCGTTCCTATCCCTGAAATGGGAGGCTTATTGAGTCGGCGATACTGAGCCACTCTCACCTATGCAGATCTAAGGATAAGCCCGAATAAACAGGAGTTCATAGTTAGCTCAGGATTAAGATCGAGTTACCTAGGTCATCACATGAAATAGTCAGTCTCGTCAGTAAACGGTGTTCTAAAGCGAGAGCGACTTATTTCTCGGTCCTGGTCTTATGCAAACTCATTGCATAGGACACCCCCACTCGCATGTCTCTACATGGACGATTTAGGATCACATCGTCTATACCATCTATAAAGTGGACCGCGTCTCATAGTGTCTCCAGAATAAGGTACCCAACCCTATTCCTATACTATAGACCGTTTTGGCTATTACTCAAGCTTGATCCACTTTTATGTCTCTACATAAAGCTCAAGTGTTCATCCTATAGCCATGGATCTTAGTTTATTGGATTTGGGTTATATATGTGCAATTTAATTTATTCAGTAATGACTTTTACTGAATCAATCTCGATAACACCTTTATCGAATAAGTATATAATTCGTTTAACATTCATTATCTACGAGTTTTAGGGCACCAATCCCAACACTACGAGTTTTAGGGCATAAAACCCAACTGTTTCTTTGTTGAATAATAAGTTTAATTGAATACCCATTGATTTTTGAAACCCGTTCAGCAAGTTCTTGGCATTATCGTCGAGTTGGAGTAGTGGGTCTAAGAATTTTAGCATTTGTGAGCGATTTCGTCTTTGGGTTATCAACCAAGCAAGCTAAAGGTTGGATATTGACTTGCCAAAGTCTTTGAATCAAGAAGTTTGAAGAGGATTGATTTGGCGATAGTTAAGTCGAGGTAAGACTATTGAACTCTTTAATTGGGAGCATGTTGATTTTCTAAAATTTTCGTGCTTATGAGTTTTTCTTGAAATTTATTATTATTGTTTAAAAGCATGAAAATTGTGCATGAAATATTTATTATTTTCATTATGTATGAGTTTATGAAAATTAGTGAAAGCATGAAATTTATTATTATTGCTTTTAATCGTTAATATTGAAATAATCGAGTTGGTGGTCTCTTAAAATTTCATCAAAGGAATTAGTTTAAAATTCCATTAAAAGAATTAGTTTAAATTATTTAAGTGTACATTAAATTGATGTACATTCAGAGATAGGACTTACAGACATGAAATTGATGTACCTAAGTCGAGGTTCGTGAAATTGACGGCCTCCATAAAAGGCACATGAAATTGATGTGTCTAGGATATGCATGAAATTGATGTATATCTTTAGGAAGTTTAAAAATAAAGTTTAGAGCCACCAAAATTATAATTGTTGTTGATTCTTAAAATATTTTTGAAGCGTGACCCAATATCAATAGTAGGGTCACGTACTGAGTATTTTAAAATACTCATTCTTTTCAAAAATATTTTTTTCAGGTAAAGACAAGGGTAGATGAAGGGCGATTGATGAAAATCCGTTAGGCAGCCATGAGAGGACTTGAATTCATATTTTATTTTTTTCCGCGTAAATAACACTATTTTACTTTATTTGAATTGTAAATTTGTTTTAAGAAAATTTCTAGAGGCCTTGTACATTTATGTTTTAGAAATTATTTAAGCTTATTTAAAAACCTTTGAAATTAGGGATCCCGAATAAAAGTTTTATTTTAAAGATTTTGTTTAAATTAGTGTTTCTGTTTCAAATTATTTTTATTTAAAAAGACCTCCAAAGCATGCATTGTCGTAATGGTCCCAAAAATATTATTTAAGAATTCGGGTCGTTACATTTATGTTCCAAAGTTTCATGATTAATGTTTTTATTATTTAATTATTATTTAACAATTATTTGATATTTTTTAATTGCAGTTTACATTATCCATTATATGAAAATCCAGGGTTACTAGTGTAATCTTGAACAACATATAGTTGACATATGTGAGAATCATGTTCAAGAAATGACCTAAAGATTATAGTCTATAGTATATGGATAAGGTTCGGTGCTTTATCCAGGTGGTAACACTATTGATATGATCCAATTTGTAAGTGGTTACAAATAATTTGATACAAATTGTTCATGTGGAGACATGTGAATGGGGGCATCATATACAATGAGTTTGTATAAGACATTGGACCATAAAATATATAATCTCTCTTTATCAATCCTTAATTGAGAAGATTAATATTTCACAGGATGATCATATTGAAAGGATAAAAGCCCTTTTCGCAGCGGAAGACAACAGAGACTTTTTCGAATAAAACGCCGATTGGGATACCAATACGACGGCAAAACAAATAAATTTTACAGCAAGCATTACAGACAAAATAAGTGCTGTAAAACAGATATAATCATGCTGAAAAATAAGGAAAAACTCTAGATCCTAATCTAGAATTGGATCCTAATGATCCTAGAGTTCAAGAATGACTTACCCTTGAAGATTTCTTGAACTGCTTCGCCAAAACCTTTGTTAAACTTAAAAATACAGCAACCAACACCCAGATTTGATCTTGATCTTGCTGCAAAATTCACGAACACCACCGCCAAGGTTGCACCGGTATTCTCCAAGGTGTGTGTGTTGAGTGGTTATGTGGGAACCAAGAATTCTCAGGGTTTTTTTTTTTCTCTGGAACTCACTTCTGTTTCTCAGATGGAGGAGAGAAATCGAGAGAGAGACCGTAGGGAGAGGGATAGTTAGGCGTGAATGACGGAGATTCTGCAAAACTGCCTCCTGACTTCTTTTAACCTAACGAAAAGAAGGCCACACCTCACTAATTATCAGGTAACTGAAATATCAGTTACCTGATATTTTTAATTAATCATAATTCAAAAATCATAATTTTTAAATTATAATTAACTAAATTTTAATTAATCAACATTAATTAAAATAACATTAATTTAAAATCCAATTTAAATTAATATCCCTCTTATCTCATAGTTCAATTAAATCAAATTTAATTAAACTAGAACAATTAACTAATTCAGAATTAATTAATTTTAAAATAATAAAATTGAACACCATATATTCAATTATTATTATTCTCTCTCATGAAACTATAGTATTAATGTACATCCAATGCACATTAAATATAACCTATAGTTTTAATATAAATCAAATTCATATTTTAGTTTAACATTCGAACCCCTTCGAATACTCAACTTAACCTTAGAATTTTACCTCAACGCCCTTATAGAGCTACCGGTGGGACCTGATGGACCTACAGATCAGAAGCTCCAACGATATGAGATTAGTTGGCTAAACTCATTAACCAAGTTAATCAATATTTGTTAACTGTGGTTCACTCCACTAAAGAACCACAGCTGCACTCTTCTCACTGCAGATATATTTCTGTGTCCACGGATATTGACCGTCAACAGCAAGTTAGCCCTTCACGTGTGTTCGTACCCCAGCTAGGTCAAATTACCGTTTTACCCCTAGGCTACCTCTTGGTCCTTAAGTACTAGTGCTCCTCTAATGAACAACATGTTTGTGGTCCAACCAGCAAACATAAATCCCTCTCGTGCCATAAAGAGGGTAGGGCCCATTGTTCAAGACCCGGAGACACCACTTAAGGGAACACACCTCTACTTACCCTAATATCGGGAATGAGTGAATTCCATCTTGTAAGACTACGTTCCCAGCTCCCCACTCGGTCTTGTCCCCAAAATGGTAGGCTTATTGAGTCGGCGAACAGGTCACTCTCACCCGTACAAATCAAAGGACAATCCCTCATGGACAGGAGTCCATAGTCCACTCAAGATTAAGGCCAAGTTGCCTAGGTCATCCTAGTGAAATAGAAACCAAGCTAACTAACGGTGTTACAGTTAGTGGTTAACTATTTTGTGGTCCGGTCTTTGTGCAAACTCATTGCACAGGATACCCCCACTCGCATGTCAACCACATGAACGCGTTGGATCACTACGTTTTTATCAATATACAAAGCGGGTCGTATCCATAGTGTCACCAGGATAAGGTACCCAGCCTTATCCCTATACTACAGACCCTTTAGGCTAAAACTTGAACATTGATCCCCGTATGTCCCTACATACTAGTTCAAGTCTCATTCTATTAGCCTTGGATGTTTAGTTTATTGGATTAGGGTTAATAAGACAAGATATAATACAAACATTAAATAATACATCACTTTATTAATGTTCAGTCAAAAGTACATTTACTATCTACGAGTTTTAGGGCATAAAACCCAACACATATATGCGACCCAATTTTAATCCTAAGTGAATAATGAATGAGCCTGTGAGGGCTCCTCATTTGATGTGCATGGGGTGAGAGTGACTTTTTGCAACGACCCGACTAAAAGGAAGTTAAAACAGACTAAAGGTCGCTACTACATACATGAACACGTAGAACTTTTGAAACTTTAAAGTGGAAGAGACTATAAGTAAAAATCTTTTATTTAATAAATTAGGCCCAAAAGCGTAAGTCATTTTACAATAAACGAATAGTCGAAAACAATGATATATACAATTTTCATAAAACTAAACATATAAACATTTGAAAACATGAAACTAGAAAACTCGGTCCTAGACTTCTAGGGACATGATGTGCAGCTGCATCCCATAGCCTAGCCAAGTCACTACGCTCGCCACTCGCCTGATGTCATCAAGTACCACCTAAAAAGGAAAGTCATGTAGCATGGGTGAGTATATAAGAATATACTCAGTAAGTAGCCCACTTAAGGGTTAAAATTGATAACATGAGATCTGATACCATGAAATCTACTAGCATGAAACTTGGATTTGGTTCTTAACATCATAGGGACCTAACTGAAACAGTCATTCGAGTTTCTAACCCTAGGGCCATAATTGGGTTCATGAAATGTTCTATCTAGGGTGATTACTTATTCCCAACCTGTGCCAACTAGAGTGTTGTGTGGGTCAGTCGGGTAAGGAAAGTAAACTAGAGACTAGCTAGTAACCTCTAGCAGAACTAAACCTATCCCAACACAACACCCCTGAATCATGAAAATACGGTGGAGCAATCTGGTGCATGAAAACATGCATGAGTGTCATCTGGTGCACAATCCCATGCTTGGGCTCCACACTGTCCTGAGACTGATAGAGCACACGATCCCGTGCCTAAAAGCTGGACTCTAACAGTCAACTGATGGAATGCACAATCTCGTGCCTGAAAACTAGAATCTACCAGTCAATAATAGAATGCACGATCCCGTGCCTGAAAACTAGATTACATCAGTCTTGAGATGGGGAAAGAAATAACCCTAGCTAACATAAGACTTAAAGATCGTTTAAGTCTACCTGAGGCTCTAAAACATGATTAAGGTCCCTATTCAGATTCTATTCTCATTCATTCGTATGGTTCTCAATAAGTCATACTAAAACATGCTTGGAGAACCTGTGGTCTATACTAATCAGCTAGCCAAATTCAACCCTTCACTGTCCAAGGGATACTTCTAAACTTAGCATTTTTACTCACTGTAGTGCTACCAAAAATTTCGGCAGCATAACGACATACGAATAGGAAAACCCAAATTTTTCTTATCACCTGAAAAGAAAATAATACACTCCTATAACCAATGTGAGTCAGATCTCACATCCCCAATTCAACCACAACTTCAACAGACAATCAGCCCATCCTCCAATATCATAAACGGACACCCATCGTAAACCATAGACTATCCAACCCAAACATGCTTAAAAATAAACCCAAAGATACTAGTCCAGTTAGAAGCAATCTCATCATGCTACCATTAACTAAAACAATTCTCATTCAGACATCATGCTTCACAATGAAACTCAACATGCTTATTTAAATCCAAAAGCAAAACTCAAGGCTTAAATCCGATTCATGTTAGCATATATTAAATTTCTAATTTAAATGGGTCCAATACATGGGAACTTAATCTAAATAGCTATTTACATAAAGGCTAACTCAACATGTTACAATTAACTAATTGTGCTTGAATAGATCCAAGGACAAAACTTAGAGCTTTAATCCAAATGACTACTTACTTAAAGGCTAACTCAACATGCTACAATTAACCATAACATTCTCAATTATTCCCAAGCTTCCAAAAAGAACTAATCATGCTTGATTATATCCAAAGGCAAATCTTAGAGTCCGAATCCATATAGCTACTTACCTTAGCATATCAAATACTTGATAAAATAAAAAATAACTCCCTAGCTCTCAAAGCCTTTAACCAACTACATTAAAAGGGGGAAACATACTTAAAACTCATAAACCTCTTTGAATCAAAAGGCAAAAGGCTGAAACTTGAAGATCTACCTCTCAAATCGCCAAAAATGATGCGAAAAGCTAGCTAAACGAAGGTAAAAACGAGTGGGTATTCGATTAAATACAAAAACCAACCAATACAAGCGTCAATCCAACTTACCCACGCTGAAAACTCACCTAAAAACACCGGGAAACGTAGAAAATGCCCCAGAATGATGCTGTCCAGCACTGCGAAGTCGTCGAAAAAACGTGAAAACCAACCTCCCTTGAGCCTGAAACTTGCTAAAAACTGAGGGTGATAGATGGAGAACGAAAGGGATGAAGAACCCTAACCTTGAGGATGAAAATTTCGAGAGAAACGCACCCAAATCGCGCTAAAACGAACCCACGACTGTACACGCCTCAAACCGTGTTGCTCACTGCCTGCTGATGCGTCGCCGGAAGACTGCTCGCCGGAGGAGTCGTGCTCCATGGAGGGAACGACGACAGAAGGACCACGGCTGCCGACAGAAGAAGGAAGCAAGAAGAAGGTGGCTACCAGTGGATGCTTACGGCTGGAACGAAAAAAAAAAGAAGAAAATCGCAAAGGGGAAGGAACTAGGCTGCTGAAAAACGTGAAGAAGGAGAAGAAGGAATGGAATTTAGGGCTTGGTCTTGACTACAAACTCCTCTTTATTACACAATTGTCATTCCAACTTACTTAAATTGCAAAAATTGTAACAAAGCCTATTAAATCTTTTTCCAAGACAATTAACTCATTTAATTGAACTTTTTATTCAACCAATTAACCGAAAAGCAACAAAACTTGTAGTTTGAGAAATAAGAGCTTGACTTAAATTAGTGTTGTTACACATTTGTAGTTGATTCAACAAGCGTACTGCTGGGAATTATAGAGTGCAACCAAAGTCCCATATTTGCTAGACAAGGGGATGATCATGGGTTTATAAGGGAGGACAAGTATCTCCATTGGTATGAGGCATTTTGAGGTGAACCAAAAGCAAAACCATGAGGGTTTATGCCCAAAGTGGACAATATTATACCATTGTGGAGATTTGTGTCGTGTCCTTGTCCTTTCAAATGGTATCAGAGAAGATTGATTGGTTAGTAATTTGAACTAGATAAGTTTGATGGAAAGGGAGATTTTAGCCTTTCGAGAAAGAAGCTGAAAGCTCAAGTGGGCAAAATTTTAGATAATCCAGAAACATGGCATGCAGAGATAACCAAAGAAAAACATGTAGATAGGGAGGATATAGCTTATAGAACAACGATTCTTCACCTCTCTGATAATGTGCTTCGATAGGTTAATGATATTGAAAAACCAGGGGAACTGTAGACTAAGTTGGAGTCACTTTATTCAAGTAAATCTTTGTCAAATAAGATTTACTTGAAGGAAAGGTTTTTTGGGTTTAAAATGCAACTGCCAAAATCTTTATAAGATAATTTGGATGATTTCAACAAGATATGCGTAAACCTTGCAAATACAGGGGAAAAGTTAGATGATGAAAATCAAGTTGTTATTCTCATAAATTCGTTACCTGAAAGCTACAAGGAAGTTAAGGTTGCAACAAAATATGGCAGAGACTCATTAACTTTAGCCATTGTTTTAAATGCCTTGAGATCCAAAGATTTTGAAATCAAGTATGAGAAAAAGGATGTCGAAGCCTTAGTCATTAGAAGGAGGTCAGAATCAAAAGGAACATCACAAGTGAAGAACACTAAGCATAGATCAAAATCTAGAGGTAAAGAGAAGAGAAATGTTATTATTGCCATAAAGGACATTTGATTAAAAATTGTTTGCATTTAAAAAAACAAGAACAAGAGAGGATAAAAATGATGAACAAACTGTTGCAAATGTTGATGATGTTGGGTTTTATGCCCTAAAACTCGTAGATAGTGAATGTAAACAAATTGTATACTTGTTTCAATAAAGTGTTATTGTTAAATATTGCACAATTTGACCCAAATCCAATAAACTAATATCCAAGGTTGTTTGTATGAAACTTGAACTAGTATGTGGGGACATACGTGGATTGATGTTCAAGTAACAACCTAAAAGGTCTATAGTACAAGGATAAGGTTGGGTACCTTATCCTGGTAACACTATGTGATACGACCCGCTTTGTATTTGATACAGACGTATTGATCCAAAGCATCCATGTAGTGGACATGCGAATCGGGGTATCCTATGCAATGAGTTTGCATAAGACCGGACAATGAAATGGTAAACCACTAGATATAACACCGTTAACTAGTTAGGTTACTGTTTCAATAGGATAACCTACGTAACTCAGTCTTAATCCTGAGTGTGATATTGAACTCCTTCTCATGAGGGATTTGTTGGGTTTTATGCCCTAAAACTCGTAGATAGTGAATGTAAACAAATTGTATACTTGTTTCAATAAAGTGTTATTGTTAAATATTGCACAATTTGACCCAAATCCAATAAACTAAGATCCAAGGTTGTTTACATGTGACTTGAACTAGTATGTGGGGACATACGGGGATTGATGTTCAAGTAACAACCTAAAAGGTCTATAGTACAAGGATAAGGTTGGGTACCTTATCCTGGTAACACTATGTGATACGGCCCGCTTTGTATTCGATACAGACGTATTAATCCAAGGCATGCGAGCGGGGGTATCCTATGCAATGAGTTTGCATAAGACCGGACCACGAAATAGTGAACCACTAGATGTAACACCGTTAACTAGTTTGGTTACTGTTTCAATATGATGACCTAGGTAACTCAGTCTTAATCCTGAGTGTGTCATGAACTCCTTCTCATGAGGGATTGTCCTTTGATTAGCATGGGTGAGAGTGGCCAATACGCCGACTCAATATGCCTTCCTTTTTGGGGACAAGACCGAGTGGGAGGCTGGGGACATGACAACACAAGAAGGAATTCACTCATTCCCACTTCTAGGAGAAGTAGATGAGTGTTCCCTTAAGTGGTGACTCCGGGACTTGAACAAAGGGATCCCGTCCTCTCACTGGCCCGAGAGGAACTTTCTGTTTAATGGTTGGACCATAGACAGGTTGTTCATTAGAGGAGCGCTGGTACTTAAGGAGACAGATGTAACACATGGGTAAAACGGTAATTCGACCCAGTCGTGATTACGAACACTCGTGAAGGATTGACTTACCGGCATAGGTCTACATCCATGGACACAGAAATGTTCTACAGTGAGAAGAGTTCAACTGTGGGTCTTTAGTGGAATGACCCACAATTAATGAATATTGGTTAACCTGATTAATGAGTTTAATCTATTAATCTCATATCATTGGAGCTTCTGATCTGTAGGTCCATTAGGTCCCCCTGCTAGCTCGTAAAGAGTAATTAGGAACAAATATATCTTGAGAGAATTTGAATAGTTCAAATTCATATTGGGAATTAAGTTAATTGTATGAGATACAAATTAATATAATGTATAATGATGCATTAAAATATAAAGTCTAATTTGAGATTAAACTTTATTAAATTGAGAGATTGATATATTTGAAAGAGTTCAAATATATGTCTAATTAAATATAGGGTATTTAATTAGAAGATGAATTAATTAATTATTCAATTTAGTTTAAATTAAATGAGATTTAATTAAACTATAGTCTATGAGAAAAATAAATATTTGAAGAAGTTCAAATATTAATATGAATTTTATTCATATTAAATTTATAGGATATAAGAGAATTTGAAGAAGTTCAAATTTTAATATGGATTTGATTCATATTATAGAATTAATTAATTGAAGGCCTGAAATTAAATATATGATATTTAATTGGGTAATTAATTAATTAACTAATAGAAGGTCTGAAATTAAATATATGATATTTAATTGGTGATTAATTAATTAAAGAATTAATTAATTGGAAATTAATCAATTATGGAAATGGTTAATCACTTATGGAAGTGATCAATCATTTATGGAAAAGATTAATCAATTATGGAATTGATTGGTCATGGAATTGATTAATGGAAAAGATTAAATCAGTTATGGAAATAATTGATTTTAAATGAATATTTTATTCATGGCCTTTCTCCTATAAATAGAACACTAACCCTAGGGTTTAGGTACCACAACATATGGCCACCATAAGGCCCTCTCATATTCTCTCAACTCAATAACTCTAGGGAGAATTTTCTCTCAAGAGTTTTTCCCATTCAAGATTAGGTAGTCCCACAACTACGTTCCTAATCTCAGAGTTATAGCGGGGAAGATCAAATGGTGGTGTTCTTCGTTGTTGCAGAGCAATCAAGAATCATCCGTTGAAGTATTCAGAGTCGTCAACGGAGGTATGTTTCTCATCGCTTAACCTTTTGCCAATGCATTAGTATTTTAGTAGAAACAAAATTAACTACGAACGGTCCAATTGCTTCCGCTGTAACGGAATTGGGGAATTCCAATCCTTTCAATTGGTATCAGAGCTGATCGTATGCTTAATTTTGTTTTACAAAATTTGCGTTGGTTTTTGGTGGGATCGATTTACATTATGAATGTTTGGTTTGCTTAAAGACTTTTTAGGTATTTTTTTGGCATTAGATTTACAATTTTTGTATGATTTGATCATGTAAGGGCCCATGTTTTTGGGGCAAATTGTTGTAAATCGAGTCTTGTAAGTCCGTGTCTAGAAATTTAGGATCAATTTGTTGATCGGTGTTCGAATCGGGGTTGAAATCGGAGAAGATATGCTGCTGAATCGAAGGACAGAACGCTGTCCAGAGGCGTAGCGTCGCGACCCTGCTCATTAGAGTCGCGACGCTGTAGAACGAATGCAAAACGGAGATTTTTCGGGTCAGCGTCGCGACGCTATGCCTTCAGCGTCTCGACGCTGGCCACAGTCAATCACGCGTGAGGTTTCCAACGTTTACGGATAAATAAATGTTTTTTGCGTTCATTTATGATCGAACATAGGCCTTTGGAGTAGATGGTTTGCGTGCCTGTCTAGCATATCTGTGGGTGCAGGTTCGAGCTTTGACAAATGTGATTTTTTTTTAAAATTTGCTTCCAGCTGCTAAGTGGTCGCTTGAGTTCGGTTCGGTCCGGTTCAAGGTTGGTTGGTCCGGTTCTGGGAAAATTTGGACCGGTTTGAGCTATTTGGGTCCGGTTTAGGTGATTTTGACACGGTTCGAGCTGGTTCTGGGCGGTTCAGACCAATTACAAGGCGGTTTAGGGCTAGATTTTGAATTATTATTGTAATTTTTCATTATTTTTGCCCTAGGATGCCAAAATACCGGTCTTTATAGCTATTTATTGCTTTATGAATGTCATTTAGCTAGATCCCACCATAGGTTAAGCATGTTTCATGCAATTTTATGTTATAAATGTTATAATATTTGATAATTATGCATGAATTTAAATTTCATGAGTAATTTAGTATAATTGTTATATTAAATATATGAAATTTGAAAAACATTATGCATGTCATTAATTAGATAAATATAAAGTGTTATATTATATTAATGAAGCATGCATGCTTAGATTTATTTTCATGAGTATTAATATAATTTGTTATATTATGGATGGAAATAAAATATCAACGCTTATTTTCATGAGTATTTAATATAAATTTTTATGATTAGATTGATGAAAATTGAGAAGCATTGAGCATGAAATTACTTTAGTAAAAATATAAAAAGTTATATTTGTGAAAGTGATTTATTTGCTTATTTATTTTCATGAGCAATTAATATAAAGTGTTATGTTAATGTATGAAAATGTGAATGCTTAATTTAATTTTCTTGGGTAATTAATTTAAGAGTTAGATTAATTAAAGAAAATTAATTTGCATTGAGCATGAAATTACTTTAGTTTAAAAATATAAGAGTTATATTTATATTAGTAATTTACATGCTTAATTTTCATGAGCTATTAATATAAATGTTATGTTAATGTATGAAAATGGTAATGCTATTTTAATTTTCTTGTATAATTAATTTAAGAGTTAGGTTAATTAAAAGGAAAATTAAATTGCATTGAGCATGACATTACCTTAGATTAATATAATTGTTATATTATTGTATGTCATGTATGCTATTGTATGGTTAATTAATTAGAATTTGATTGTTAATTTATTCACCATAATAGCATGTTATAGGGTTAATTCATTAAAATTTATAATAGTTATAAAATTAATGAATAGAAACCGTCAACCTATAACAAAGAATTGCATGCAAACATAGGATCTTAGGATAAATGAATTAATTTTAAAATGTTTAAAATTAATTAGACCTAAGATCATATTTCTAATAGGATTAGAATTATTCTTACTTAGAATTAAAATTAGTTTTAATTGACTAAGTAGGAAAAACATTGCTATGATTATAAGGGAACTCCACCGGTAAAGTTTTGTCTAAGGCTGGGGGTATTTAAGCTGACGGTTTACGGAACACCTCCTACCTGGGAACTGACCTGGAATACCGGAGTTGAATTAATCATAGCTAAATGTTAGCTTGCAATGTCACTAGGTTTGTTAAAAGTGTTTAATGCACCTAGATCTTTAGAGTAAAGACCTTACATTACTGTGGTTATAAGGGAACTCTCTCGGTGAAGTTCTGTCTAAGGTTGGGGGTATTTAAGTTGACGGTTTACGGAACACCTCCTACCTGGGAACTGACCCGAAACTTGAGTTGAATTAACCATAGTAATGTTGACTTGCAATGTTGGGTTTATTAAAAGAAGTTTAATTCACTTAAAACATTGTGGTTGAATCCTTTCCGTAATTGTTATAATAGGATCAGACTTAGATAGATTGATTTAGCCGAATTTTATCTAAGTTAAACAACCCTAAATTAACCTTAGGACATTTTCAGTGGGAGGAAAATTACAAAACGAGATTTAAATCAAGTTTTGCTCCTATGTCCCTATATATTCACAACGTGAGGTTCATGCTCGGCTTCGAGTCGCCCTAGGAGCGGCCTCCCTTCGGAAAGTGTTTGCATGGATCAATAACAAGGTGAATGGGAAAAATGTCTAGAGTAAGTGGGAGCGGGACACGTGTCAACGTATCCCTCGGTCTCCACCCCTAATTCGCACCGTGAGAGTCCTATGATCCGCCTGCAGGTTGTCCTGGCGCAACCATCCCTTCGGAGGGCCTGATCATAGGATTCAGAACACCGTGAACTCCTGAATAGGATAGGAACTCTTAGGCTAATTACCAACAGTTGTCTTTCCCTTCGGTAGCCTGTTGGTGCGTGCCTCTGAGATCTGAAAGTGGGAGGGTTACACTTACGGGGATGAGTTAAATGTGTTAACTAATCCTTGACCGAACAACGGTAACTAAACGCTAACGGAATATGAGTTATTCTGGTGTTAGAGTTTGGTTGAGATTGTCTCAATTCAGAGGAGGAGTAGCTGACCACCCTTCGGTGGCTGTTGTTCTGAACCTTTGAAGTATCGTTGCAAAAACTAAATCAATAGTTTTATAGGGTTTCTTTGATTGCTCATTTGTTTTTGCAGAATTTGATTGGATTATTTGTAATGGGTTGGTGCAATTAATAATACAAGTAATTTGTTACTTCAGCGATTATATAATAATTTTATGTGTGTTGTCTTACGTCATTTTATAAATAACGGTAATACAACAAGCTTAAACGAAAAATTGTGGTAAATAAGTCTAGGATTATTCTTAACTGAGGAATGTCCTCATGCCCCATATGTTTAATTCATTAAGAATTGTTCTTGGTGAATATGACATAGAACCCTGCTTAGCAAAAAGAGAACTTGTTCAAGACCGTAATTTTCATTTACCTGTCTTGAAAATGTGATTAGTGAAGAATAGTGATTCTCCCTGAATACTTGATTCAGGGGCCACAAATCACGTGTGTTCTTCTTTTAAAGGAATAAGTTCCTGGCAAGAGTTTGTTGCTTGTGTAATAACTCTCAAAGTTAGAATTAGAGAGATTATTTTGGCTATATCAATGGGGGACATTAAGTTATTTTTCTCAGTGGGAGAAAATACATATTATTAGATAATGTGTATGTAATTCCTAAGATCAAAAGAAATTTGATTTCTGTGTCTTATTTGCTGGAACAATGTTACTCTTTACCTTTCTCTGCTAACGCAGATTTGTTTCAAGAAAGGGAGTTGACATTTGTTTAGCTTTACTGGGAAGTAACCTAAATGTTTTAAGACTAATCAAGAGTAAAGCAGTCATGAACACTGAGTTGTTTAAGACTGCTACTACTCAATGTGAAAAGAGGCAAAGGATTTCTCCTAAAGGAAAATACCTTTCTTTGGTTCTAAGGTAGACCATATTAATCCCAATTTGATTGGGAGATTGGTCAAGAGTGAACTTCTAAGCGAGTTAGAAGATGACTCTCTACTACCTTGTAAGTCATGCTTTGTGGGCAATATGACTAATAGATCTTTTACTGGAAAAGATCTAAGAGCCAAAGAGCCCTTAGAGCTTGTACATTTGGATCCTTGAGGTTCAATATATTAAAGCAGTGGGAGGGCATGAATAATTCATCTTTTTTGGATGATTATTCAAAGGTATGAGTATCTTTACCTAATGCAACTTAAGTCTGAAACTCTTGAGATATTCGAAGGGGCTTAGGACTGAAGTTGAAAACTTGTTAGGTGAGATGATAAAAACACTTCGATCCGATCAAAGTGTTGAGTATAGGGATTTGAGATTCCAGAACTATTTGATAGTGCATGGGATCACACCCTAAATCTAATTTAGGAGAAATAGAACCCTATTGGATATGGTTCATTCCATGTTGAGCTATGCTCAATTGTCTGGCTCGTTTTGGGGTCATGCAGTGTTGACTGCATTGCATACTGTAGTAGACAACCCCAAAGGAAACAAGAAGTGGATACTTCTTCAATTCACAAGAGAATAAAGAATTTGTATCGACAAATGCTAAATTCTCAGAAGAAGTTCACATCAAAAATCATAAACCACAAGAGTAAAGTCGGTTTCAGTAAGTTAACTAATGAAGCTACAGTAACATCCACAAGAGTTGTTGATGAGGTTGGTTGTTCAACAAAAGTTGTTGATGGATCAGTGCATCTAGTCAGTCACATCCATCTCAATAGTTGAGATTGCTTCAATGTAGTGGGAGGGTTGTTTGATAACCTGAACGTTACATGGGCTTGTTTGAAGCCTAGGTCATCATACCTGATGATGGCATAGTGGGTTCATTATCTTTTAGAAAGAAAATGAATGATGTTGACAAGGACCAATGGATTAAAGTCATGGACCTGGAAATGAAGTCTTTTGTATTTCACTTCCATCTGGGGTCTTGTAGATCTGCTTGATGGGTAACACCTATTAGTTACAAGTGGATTTACAAGAGAAAACGAGACATTAAAGGTCTTAACCAGAAGGGTTCATACAGCAAAATCGAAAGCAAAAGGTTTTGCAAGCTTAAGTGATCCATTCATGGATTAACCTAAGCATTTCGATCTTGAAATATAAGATTTGATAAAGAGACCAAATCTTTTGACTTTAATCAGAACATTAATGAGTCTTGTGTTTACAAGTAATCATCAATAGTTCAGTAGCTTACTTAGTATTGTATATGATTGATATCCTAATCATTGGGAATGATGTAGGTTATCTTACTGACATTAAAGGAGCTAGCAGCTCATTTCCAAGTGGAAATTTGGGAGAAGCTGAGTTTGTTCTTGGGATCCAAATTGTTTAGGAACCGTAAGAACAAAAGGCTAGCCTTGTCTCAGGTGTCTTATATCTACAAGATGTTAGTTAGATATAAGATGCAGAATTCCAATAAGGGTTCACTACCTTTTAGACATGAAATTCTTTTGTCTAAGAAAATGTTTCCTAAGACACCTCAAGAGGTTGAGGGCATGAGACGAATGCCCTATGCAGTAGGGATTGTCAGTAAGTATCAATCTAATCCAAGATTTAATCATTGGAAAACCGTTAAGAATATCCTCAAGTATTCGAAGAGAACGAGGAACTATATGCTCGTGTATGGGACTAAGGATTTGATTCTTACAGGATACACTGACACAGATTTTAAGACTGATAAGGATTTGAGGAAATCTACATCAGTATTTGTGGTCACTCTTTACGATCGAGCTATAGTATGACATAGTTACAGTCTTGACCGTATAGGCCGAAAAATTAGCTGTTTGTGAAGCAGCGATAGAGACTGTATGTCTTAGAAAGTTCTTGATTGATTTGGAATGTGTTCCAAATGTGAACTTGCCCATCACACTTTATAGTGATATAGTGGTGTTGTGGCAAATTCAAAAGAACATTGCAACCTAAGACAAGTAGACACATTACATTGAATGAAATATTGTTGATTCATTTACAAAGACTCTCTCGGCTAAAGTGTTTGAGGGTCATCTAGAAGGTCTAGATCTACGAGATATGTACAAAGGTGTAATCTAGGGCAAGTGGGAGAAATGTAATGGGTATAGTGATACCATTATGTAATGGGTATAGTGATGCCCTAGTTTATTGTATTTGTACATTGTATATGTTTTATACATGTATTTATACACCCAGTGCTGTATAGATTATTGTACATCCCACTAAACTAGAGTTTTAGTTCAAGTGGGAGTTTGTTGGGTTTTATGCCCTAAAACTCGTAGATAGTGAATGTAAACAAATTGTATACTTGTTTCAATAAAGTGTTATTGTTAAATATTGCACAATTTGACCCAAATCCAATAAACTAAGATCCAAGGTTGTTTACATGTGACTTGAACTAGTATGTGGGGACATACGGGGATTGATGTTCAAGTAACAACCTAAAAGGTCTATAGTACAAGGATAAGGTTGGGTACCTTATCCTGGTAACACTATGTGATACGGCCCGCTTTGTATTCGATACAGACGTATTAATCCAAGGCGTCCATGTAGGAGACATGCGAGCGGGGGTATCCTATGCAATGAGTTTGCATAAGACCGGACCACGAAATAGTGAACCACTAGATGTAACACCGTTAACTAGTTTGGTTACTGTTTCAATATGATGACCTAGGTAACTCAGTCTTAATCCTGAGTGTGTCATGAACTCCTTCTCATGAGGGATTGTCCTTTGATTAGCATGGGTGAGAGTGGCCAATACGCCGACTCAATATGTCTTCCTTTTTGGGGACAAGACCGAGTGGGAGGCTGGGGACATGACAACACAAGAAGGAATTCACTCCTTCCCACTTCTAGGAGAAGTAGATGAGTGTTCCCTTAAGTGGTGACTCCGGGACTTGAACAAAGGGATCCCGTCCTCTCACTGGCCCGAGAGGAACTTTCTGTTTAATGGTTGGACCATAGACAGGTTGTTCATTAGAGGAGCGCTGGTACTTAAGGAGACAGATGTAACACATGGGTAAAACGGTAATTCGACCCAGTCGTGATTACGAACACTCGTGAAGGATTGACTTACCGGCATAGGTCTACATCCATGGACACAGAAATGTTCTACAGTGAGAAGAGTTCAACTGTGGGTCTTTAGTGGAATGACCCACAATTAATGAATATTGGTTAACCTGATTAATGAGTTTAATCTATTAATCTCATATCATTGGAGCTTCTGATCTGTAGGTCCATTAGGTCCCCCTGCTAGCTCGTAAAGAGTAATTAGGAACAAATATATCTTGAGAGAATTTGAATAGTTCAAATTCATATTGGGAATTAAGTTAATTGTATGAGATACAAATTAATATAATGTATAATGATGCATTAAAATATAAAGTCTAATTTGAGATTAAACTTTATTAAATTGAGAGATTGATATATTTGAAAGAGTTCAAATATATGTCTAATTAAATATAGGGTATTTAATTAGAAGATGAATTAATTAATTATGAATTAATTAATTATTCAATTTAGTTTAAATTAAATGAGATTTAATTAAACTATAGTCTATGAGAAAAATAAATATTTGAAGAAGTTCAAATATTAATATGAATTTGATTCATATTAAATTTATAGGATATAAGAGAATTTGAAGAAGTTCAAATTTTAATATGGATTTGATTCATATTATAGAATTAATTAATTGAAGGCCTGAAATTAAATATATGATATTTAATTGGGTAATTAATTAATTAACTAATAGAAGGTCTGAAATTAAATATATGATATTTAATTGGTGATTAATTAATTAAAGAATTAATTAATTGGAAATTAATCAATTATGGAAATGATTAATCACTTATGGAAGTGATCAATCGTTTATGGAAAAGATTAATCAATTATGGAATTGATTGGTCATGGAATTGATTAATGGAAAAGATTAAATCAGTTATGGAAATAATTGATTTTAAATGAATATTTTATTCATGGCATTTCTCCTATAAATAGAACACTAACCCTAGGGTTTAGGTACCACAACATATGGCCACCATAAGGCCCTCTCATATTCTCTCAACTCAATAACTCTAGGGAGAATTTTCTCTCAAGAGTTTTTCCCATTCAAGATTAGGTAGTCCCACAACTACGTTCCTAATCTCAGAGTTATAGCGGGGAAGATCAAATGGTGGTGTTCTTCGTTGTTGCAGAGCAATCAAGAATCATCCGTTGAAGTATTCAGAGTCGTCAACGGATGTATGTTTCTCATCGCTTAACCTTTTGCCAATGCATTAGTATTTTAGTAGAAACAAAATTAACTACGAACGGTCCAATTGCTTCCGCTGTAACGGAATTGGGGAATTCCAATCCTTTCAGGATTGTCCTTTGATTAGCATGGGTGATAGTGGCCAATACGCCGACTCAATATGCCTTCCTTTTTGGGGACAAGACCGAGTGGGAGGCTAGGGACATGACAACACAAGAAGGAATTCACTCATTCCCACTTGTAGGAGAACTAGATGAGTGTTTCCTTAAGTGGTGACTCCGGGTCTTGAATAAAGGGATCCCGCCCTCTCACTGGCCCGAGAGGGACTTTCTGTTTAATGGTTGGACCATAAACATGTTCTTCATTAGAGGAGCGCTGGTACTTAAGGAGACAGATGTAACACATGGGTAAAATGGTAATTTGACCCAACTGTAATTATGGACACTCGTGAAGGATTGACTTACCGTTATAGGTCTATATCGGTGGACACAAAAATGTTCTACAGTGAGAAGAGTTCAGCTGTGGGTCTTTAGTCGAATGACCCACAGTTAATAAATATTGGTTAACCTGATTAATGAGTTTAATCAGTTAACCTCATATCATTGGAGTTTCTGATCTGTAGGTCTATTAGGTCCCCTTGCTAGCTCGTAAAGAGTAATTAGGAACAATTATATCTTGACAGAATTTGAATAGTTCAAATTCATATTGGGAATTAAGTTAATTGTATGAGATTCAAATTAATATAATGTATAGTGATACATTAAAATGTAAAGTCTAATTTGAAATTAAACTTTATTATTATGAGAGAAATAAATATTTGAAGAAATTCAAATATTAATATGAATTTGATTCATATTAAATTTATAAGATATAAGAGAATTTGAAGGAGTTCAAATTTTAATATGAATTTGATTCATATTATAGAATTAATTAATTGAAGGCCTGGAATTAAATTTAGGATATTTAATTGGGTAATTAATTAACTAACTAATAGAAGACCTGAAATTATATATGATATTTAATTGGTGATTAATTAATTAAAGAATTAATTAATTGGAAATAAATCAATTATGGAAATGATTAATCACTTATGAAGTAATTAATCATTTATGAAAATGATTTAATCACTTATGGAAGTGATCAATCAATTATGGAAAAGATTAATCAATTATGGAATTGATTGGTTATGGAATTGATTAATTATGGAAAATAATTGATTTTAAATGAATATTTTATTCATGGTCTTTCTCCTATAAATAGAACACTAAAACTCGGGTTTAGGTGATACAACATAAGGCCACAAGAATGCACTCTTGCATTCTCTCTAGCCTCCCTCTCATATTCTCTCAACCCAAGAACTCGGAGAATTTTCTCTCTAGAGTTTTTCCCATTCAAGATTAGGTAGTCCCACAACTGGAGGGGATAAAAGCCCCTACGCAGCGGAAGCGCAACGATTGGACCTTACGCCGTATATTAATTAACATTAAAATACCATTATGAAAAGGCAAAATAAACTTTAAACATGCTTTAAAGTTGCTGGAAATTGCTATAAACATGCTTGAAAATTAAATATAATTTATTTTCATGTTTTTCTAAAGAAACGAGAAAGAACCACTACAAACCTTCGTTGTAGACTTGACCGTTCTTCGCCAACGACGCTTCAACGAACGAAAATGCAGCAGCCTCCTTGTAGTTTCTTTGCTGGAAAATTCTTCTTCAAAGACAAAATAACCACAGAGATTATACCGGTATGTCTCTAATTCTAGGAGGCAAAAGACTTGTGGGAGTCTTTCTTTAAGAGGGAGGCTAGAGAGAATTCTAGGGTCTTGTCTTGTGAGTCTAAGAGCAAGAGGAGAGTACTGAACCAATTAGATCTAGTGTTCGACTTATAGAAGAGAGGCCATTAATAAAATATTCAATTAAATCAATCTTTTCCAAAATTGATTCAATCTTATTCCTTATTTAATCAATCTAAGATCAATCAATTTCATAATTGATTAATCTTTTCCACAAATGACTAATACTTCCATAAGTGATTAGATCATTTCCATAAATGATTAATCACTTCCTTAAGTGATTAATTATTTCCATAATTGATTAATTCCCGGTTAATGAATTCTTTAATTAATTAACCACCAATTACATATCTCATATTTAATTTTCGGCCTTGAATTAATTAATTTTCCCAAATAGATTTTAGGCCTTAAAATTAATTAATTCATTATTTGAACTCTTTCAAACTTCCATAAATTTAATGCGACTCAAATTTATATTAGTATTTGAATTTCTTAAAATATTAATTTCTCTCATAATATATCAATATATATTATATTGTTTCCCTTAGTAAATTGAACATTTCCAATTTACATTTATTACTTAGTTGCCTCAAATTACTTTATGAGCTACTAGTGGGACCTAATGGACCTACAGATCAAAAGCTCCAACTGTTGGGTTTTATGCCCTAAAACTCGTAGATAGTGAATGTAACCGTTGACCGGATATTAATGAAATAATATTGATATATTTTTCCATTAATTGTTATTAGTTATTTTATATTTGTCTTTGCCTAATAATAACCCTAATCCAATAAACTAGACATCCAAGGCTGTAATATGAGTCTTGAACTATATGTAGTGACATATGGGATCATTGTTCAAGAAACAGCCTAAAAGGTCTATAGTATAGGGATAAGACTGGGTGCCTTATCCTGGTGACACTATGGATACGGCCCACTTTGTATTTGATACAAACGTTGCGATCCAACGCGTTCGTGTAGGAGACATGCGGGTGGGGGTATCCTATGCAATGAGTTTGCATAAGACCGGACCGCGAAATAGTAACCACTGGTTATAACACCGTTAACTAGTTGGTTTTCTATTTCACTAGGACGACCTAGACAACTTAGTCTTAATCCTGAGTTGATTATGGACTCCTGCTCATGAGAGATTGTCCTTTGATTTGTATGGGTGAGAGTGGCCAATACGCCGACTCAATAAGCCTACCACTTTGGGGACAAGACCGAATGGGGAGCTGGGAACATAATCGTACAAGCTGGAATTCACTCCTTCCTGACTTTAGGGAAGCAGATGAGTGTTCCCTTAAGTGGTTACTCCGAGTCTTGAACAAAGGGCCCTACCCTCTCAATGGCACGAGAGGGTTTTCTGTTTGATGGTTGGACCACAAACAGGTTGTTCATTGGAGGAGAATTGGTACTTAAGGAAATAGAGGTAACCCAGGGGTAAAACGGTAATTTGACCCAGCTGGTGTTACGGACACTCGTGAAGGACTAACTAGTCGATATTGGTCTAGATCCGTGGACACAGAAAATATGTCTGCAGTGAGAAGAGTTCAACTGTGAGTCTATAGTGGAATGTACACACAGTTAACGAATATTGATTAATGTGGTTAATGAGTTTGACCAATTAATCTCACATCGTTGGAGCTTCTGATCTGCAGGTCCATTAGGTCCCACTGGTAGCTCGTAAAGTAATTTGAGGCAACTAAGCAATAAAAGTAAATTGAAAATGTTCAATTTATTAAGGGAAACAAATATAATATATATTGATATATTATTATGAGAGAAATTAATATTTGAAAAGTTCAAATATAAATTTATGGAAGTTTGAAAGAGTTCAAAATAATGAATTAATTAATTTAAGGCCTAAAATGTGTTTGGGCAAATTAATTAATTCTAGGTCGGGAATTAAATATGTGATATTTAATTGGTGGTTAATTAATTAAAGAATTCATTAACCGGGAATTAATCAATTATGGAAATAATTAATCACTTAAGGAAGTGATTAATCATTTATGGAAATGATCTAATCACTTATGGAAGTAATTAGTCATTTGTGGAAAAGATTAATCAATTATGGAATTGATTGATCATGATTGATTAATTAAGGAATAAGATTGAATCAATTATGGAAAAGATTGATTTAATTGAATATTTTATTCATGGCCTCTCTTCTATAAATAGAACACTAGATCTAATTGGTCATGACACTTGACACTCTTGAAAGACAAGACCTAAAAAATTCTCTCTAGCCTCCCTCTTAGAGAAAGACTCCCACAAGTCTTTTGCCTCCTAGACTTAGAGACATACCGGTGTAACCTCTGTGGTGATTGTGTCAATCAAAGAAGAAATTTCCAGCGAAGAAAAACGAAGGCGGCTGCTGCGTTTTCGTTCGTGGAGCGTCGTTGGCGAAGAACGGTCAAGTCTTTAACGAAGGTTTGTAACGGTTCTTCCTCTTTTCTTTAGAAAAGTATTAAAAATAAATTTAGATTTATTTTAGCATGTTTAAACCAATTTTACAGCGACTTTAAAGGTTGTTTAAAGTTTTGTTTGAGTTATCGTAACGGTATTTTAATGTTAATTAATATACGGCGTAAGGTCCAATCGATGCTCTTCCGCTGCGTGGGGACTTTTATTCCCTTCACCAACGATGTGAGATTAATTGGTCAAACTCATTAACCATATTAATCCATATTCGTTAACTGTGTGTACATTCCACTATAGACTCACAGTTGCACTCTTCTCACTGCAGACATATTTTCTGTGTCCACGGATATAGACCAAGATCGACTAGTTAGTCCTTCACGAGTGTCTGTAACAACAGTTGGGTAAATTATCGTTTTACCCCTTGGTTACTTCTATTTCCTTAAGTACCAGTTTTTCTCTAATGAACAACCTGTTTGTGGTCCAACCATCAAATAGAAAACCTTCTCGTGCCATTGAGAGGGTGGAGCCCTTTGTTCAAGACTCAGAGTCACCACTTAAGGGAACACTCATCTGCTTCCCTAAAGTCGGGAAGGAGTGAATTCCATCTTGTACGATTATGTTCCCAGCTCCCCATTTGGTCTTGTCCCCAAAATGGTAGGCTTATTGAGTCGGCGTATTGGCCACTCTCACCCATACAAATCAAAGGACAATCCCTCATGAGCAGGAGTTCATAATCAACTCAGGATTAAGACTAAGTTGCTTAGGTCGTCCTAGTGAAATAGAAAACCAACTAGTTAACGGTGTTATAACCAGTGGTTACTATTTCGTTGTCCGACCTTATGCAAACTCATTGCATACGATACACCCACTCACATGTCTCCTACACGAACGCATTAGATCATAGCGTTTGTATCAAATACAAAGTGGGTCGTATCCATAGTGTCGCCAGGATAAGGCACCCAGTCTTATCCCTATACTATAGTACCCTTTAGGCTGTTTCTTGAACAATAATCCTATATGTCGCTACATATAGTTCAAGACTCATATTACAGCCTAGGATGTCTCGTTTATTGGATTAGGGTTATTTTAGGCAAAGACAAATATAAAATAACTAATAACATTTAATGGAAAAATATATCAATATTATTTCATTAATATCCGGTCAACGGTTACATTCACTATCTACGAGTTTTAGGGCACAAAACCCAACAACTACATTCCTAATCTCAGAGTCATAGCTGGAAAGATTAATTGGTGGTGTTCCAATTGTTGATGCTTGGTCTCTATGAAATCAAGAAAGGCGTTCTTGATATTTCAGAGACGACAACGACAATATGTTTGTTTCTCTCCTTTAGAATTAGTTCTAAGGTTGTATGCTTAGTCGTAATAATTGATTTAGAATATTTTTCTAAATTTTTGCCAATGTATTGGTATTTTGGTAGAAACAAAAATTAACTACGAATCGATCTCAATTACGCTTCCGCTTTACGGAATTAGGGAATTCCAAATCCTTCAGATGAAGGATATAAAATATTAAAGAGTATCACATGAAAATTTGCAAACTACGTGGATAGCTTTGACCATTGATTTTTTCCTTAAAGAATCTTGTTGATGCCAAAATTCAGACAGAAGACACACCTAACCTTCTTGGGACACCAACAGTAAATTTGTAGAGGCTGAGGAAGACGTGACATACAAAACCAGCAGAAATTGCACACCGGTGTGGTGCTTGCCACACCTACTCCGATGCTTGAGTCAACAAATAGGAAGTAAAGAGTGTCAAGAATCAACGAACACTTCTCCAGACATGTAGAAGAGTATTTATACATGAGTCAACTTGGTAAGGTTTTTCCTTCGTTTTGGGACGATTCGAGATCTGATCCGGTCCAACTGGACTCTCCTGCAACCTCAGAGGCTCGACCCAAGAGCATCGAGCGTGCTCCAGGCCTAAGCCTGGGGTCGGCCTTGGCCTTGGGCCTTGGGCTGAGGCTAAGGCTGGGGATTAGGCAGGCCCAATCCCCTCGGTTCCTTGGTCCTTGATGACCCAACTCTTGCTCTAGGTAGACGTTGTGTTGCACCGTTCGCTCGACTTTTGGAGTGGTCCATTTTTACCTATAACATTAAACCTCCACTCTTGAATTGCGACTTGGGCGTGATTCGTTGCTAGAAGTTGCTCTCTAAGCCCAATTTAAGAGTATACTTCTTATTTTGTTGACTTGTTGTATTGGTTCCCTCATGAATCAATCTAAGGGCAGGGGTCAACTTGCAACAATTCATTACTGCAAATACAATTATGCATTGCGCTATAAAAAAGGTAGGGTCGGCCTCGACCCTTGTCGCCTTAAAAAATGCATAGTCGGTCTCAGCCTCAACCATTCCTTCGACAAAGCGTGCTACTGTAAGGATTTGGAATTCCCCAATTCCGTTAAAGCGGAAGTGTAATCGGGACCGATTCGTAGTTACTTTTGTGTATCCAAAAATATTATTGCATTGATTAAAACATAGAACAACTTCTATGCAAACTTAAGGCTAAGCATACAAAATTTATTAGATTTAAATCTAAAGGAGAGAAGCAAACATATCGTCGTTGACGACTCTGAATACTTCAACGGACACCTTCCTTGATTTTTGACCGAGCATCAACAATTGGGACACCACCAATTGATCTTCCCCGCTATGACTCTGAGATTAGGAACGTAGTTGTGGGACTACCTAATCTTGAATGGAAAAAACTCTAGAGAGAAAATTCTCCCTAGAGTTCTTGGGTTGAGAGAATATGAAAGGGAGGCTACAGAGAATGCAATAGTGCATTCTTGTGGCCTTATGTTGTAGTCCCTAAACCATAGGTTTAATGTTCTATTTATAGGAGAAAGGCCATGAATAAAATATTCATTTAAAATCAATTATTTCCATAACTGATTTAAACTTTTCCATAATTAATCAAGTACATGACCAACCAATTCCATGACCAATAAATTCCATAATTGATTAATCTTTTCCATAAATGATTGATCACTTCCATAAGTGATTAAATCATTTCCATATATGATTAATTACTTCCATAAGTGATTAATCATTTTCATAATTTATTAATTTCCAATTAATTAATTCTTTAATTAATTAATCACCAATTAAATATCATATATTTAATTTCAGACCTTCTATTAGTTAATTAATTAATTATCCAATTAAACATCATATATTTAATTTGAGACCTTCAATTAATTAATTCTATAATATGAATCAAATTCGTATTAAAATTTGAATTCGTTCAAATTCTCTTATATCCTATAAATTTAATATGAATAAAATTCATATTAATATTTGAACTTCTTCAAATATTTATTTCTCTCATAGACTATAGTTTAATTAAATCTCATTTAATTTAAACTAAATTGAATAATTAATTAATTTATCTTCTAATTAAATACCATATATTTAATTACACATATATTTGAACTCTGTCAAATATATCAATCTCTCAATATAATAAAGTTTAATCTAAAATTAGACATTATATTTTAATGCATCACTATACATTATATTAATTTGTATCTCGTACAATTAACTTAATTCCCAATATGAATTTGAACTATTCAAATTCTCTCAAGATATATTTGTTCCTAATTACTCTTTACGAGCTAGTAGGGTGACCTAATGGATCTACAGATCAGAAGCTCCAATGATATGAGGTTAATAGATTAAACTCATTAATCAGGTTAACCAATATTCATTAACTGTGGGTCATTCCACTAAAAACCCACAGCTGAACTCTTCTCACTGTAGAACATTTCTGTGTCCATGGATGTAGACCTATGCCAGTAAGTCAATCCTTCACGAGTGTTCGTAATCACAGCTGGGTCAAATTACTGTTTTACCCCTGTGTTACATCTGTCTCCTTAAGTACCAGCGCTCCTCTAATGAACAACCTGTTTATGGTCCAACCATTAAACAGAAAGTCCCTCTCGGGCCAGTGAGAGGGCAGGATCCCTTTGTTCAAGTCCCGGAGTTACCACTTAAGGGAACACTCATCTACTTCACTTAAGGGAACACTCATCTACTTCACTTAAGGGAACACTCATCTACTTCACCTAATTAGTTAATGGTGTTATAACTAATGGTTGACTATTTCGTGGTCCGGTCTTATGCAAACTCATTGCCTAGGATACCCCCACTTGCATGTCTACTACATGGACGTTTTGAATCAATACATCTGTATCAAATACAAAACAAGTCGTATCTCATAGTGTTACCAGGATAAGGTACCCAACCTTATCCTTGTACTATAGGCCTTTTAGGTTGTTACTTGAACATCGATCCTCGTATGTCCCCACATACTAGTTCAAGTTACATACAAACAACCTTGGATCATAGTTTATTGGATTTGGATCAAATTGTGCAATATTTAACAATAACACTTTATTGTAGAAACTCAATAACACTTTATTGAAACAAGTATACAATTTGTTTACATTCACTATCTACGAGTTTTAGGGCATAAAACCCAACAAACTCCCACTTGAACTAAAACTCTAGTTTAGTGGGATGTACAATAATCTATATAGCAGTGGGTGTATCAATACATGTATAAAACATATACAATGTACAAATACAATATACTAGGGCATCACTATACCCATTACATAATGGTATCACTATACCCATTACATTTCTCCCACTTTCCCTAGATTACACCTTTGTACATATCTCGTAGATCTAGACCTTCTAGATGACCCTCAAACACTTTAGCCGAGAGAGTCTTTGTAAATGAATCAGCAATATTTCATTCAATTTAATGTGTCTACTTGTCTTAGGCTGCAATGTTCTTTTGAATTTGCCACAACACCACTATATCACTATAAAGTGTGATGGGTAAGTTCACATTTGGAACACATTCAAAATCAATCAAGAACTTTCTAAGCCATACAGTCTCTATCGCTGCTTCACAAGCAACTATTTTTTCCGGCCTATACGGTCAAGACTGTAACTATGCCATACTATAGCTCCACCGTAAAGAGTGACCACAGATACTGATGTAAATTTCCTCAAATCCTTATCAGTCTTAAAATCTGTGTCAGTGTATCTTGTAAGGATCAAATCCTTAGTCTCATACACAAGCATATAGTTCCTCGTTCTCCTCGAATACTTGAGGATATTTTTAACGGTTTTCCAATGATTAAATCTTGGATTAGATTGATACTGACAATCCATATTGCATTGGGCATTCGTCTCATGTCCTTAATCTCTTAAGATGTCTTAGGAAACAGTTTCTTAGACAAAATATTTCCATGTCTGAAAGGTAGTGAACCCTCATTGGAATTTTGAATCTTATATCTAACTAAAATTTTGTAGATATAAGACACTTGAGACAAGGCTAGCTTTTTGTTCTTATGGTTCCTAACAATTTGAATCCCAAGAACAAACTCAGCTTCTCCCAGATTTTCATTTGGAAATGAGCTACTAGCCTCTTTTAATGTCAGTAAGATAACCTACATCATTCCCAATGATTAGGATATCAATCATATACAACACTAAGTAAGCTACTGAACTATTGATGATTACTTGTAAACACAAGACTCATCAATGTTTTGATGATTAAAGCCAAAAGATTTGGTCACTATACCAAATCTTATATTTCAAGATCGAAATGCTTAGGTCAATCCATGAATGGATCACTTAAGCTTGCTAACGCTATTGCTTTAGATCTTGTTGTATGAACCCTTCTAGTTAAGACATGAATGTCTTGTTTTCTCTTGTAGATCCACTTGTAACTAATAGGTGTTACCCATCAAGCAGTTCTACAAGATCCCAGATGGAAGTGAAATACAAAAGACTTCATTTCTAGGTCCATGGCTTTAATCCTCTAATCGTTGTGAACATCATTCATCAAAGGATTTGGAATTCCCTAATTCCAATAAAGCGGAAGCGTAATTGGGATCGATTCGTAGTTATTTTTGTTTATCCAAAAATACCATAACATTGCAAAAATCATAGAACAATTTCTATAGAAACTTAAGGCTAAGCATACAAAATTTAGATCTAAATCTATAATAATGAAAAGAGCAGCAAACCTCTGTTGACGTCAATTTGGTCTTCCCCGCTATAACTCTGAGATTAGGAACGTAGTTGTGGGACTACCTAATCTGGAATGGGAAAAACTCTAGAGAGAAAATTCTCCCTAAAGTTCTTGAGTTGAGAGAATATGAGAGGGAGGCTAGAGAGAATGCAAGAGTGCATTCTTGTGGCCTTATGTTGTTGTACCTAAACCCTAGCTAGGTTTAGTGTTCTATTTATAGGAGAAAGGCCATGAATAAAATATTAATTTAAAATCAATTATTTCCATAACTGATTTAATCTTTTGCATAATTAATCAATTCCATGACCAACCAATTCCATGACAAATCAATTTCATAATTGATTAATCTTTTCCATAGATGATTGATCACTTCCATAAGTGATTAAATCATTTCCATAAATGATTAATTACTTCCATAAGTGATTAATCATTTTCATAATTGATTAATTTCCAATTAATTAATTAATTACCAATTAAATATCATATATTTAATTTCAGATCTTCTATTAGTTAATTGATTAATTACTCAATTAAATATCATATATTTAATTTGAGGCCTTCAATTAATTAATTATATAATCTGAATCAAATTCATATTAAAATTTGAACTTCTTCAAATTCTCTTATATCCTATAAATTTAATATGAATCAAATTCATATTAATATTTGAACTTCTTCAAATATTTATTTCTCTCATAGACTATAGTTTAATTAAATCTCATTTAATTTAAACTAAATTGAATAATTAATTAATTCATAATTAATTAATTCATCTTCTAATTAAATACCATATATTTAATTAGACATATATTTGAACTCTTTCAAATATATCAATCTCTCAATATTACAGAGTTTAATCTCAAATTAGACTTTATATTTTAATGCATCACTATACATTATATTAATTTGTATCTTGTACAATTAACTTAATTCCCAATATGAATTTGAACTATTCAAATTCTCTCAAAATATATTTGTTCCTAATTACTTTTTACAAGCTAGTAGGGGGACCTAATGGACCTACAGATCAGAAGCTCCAATGATATGAGATTAATAGATTACACTCATTAATCAGGTTAACCAATATTCATTAACTGTGGGTCATTCCACTAAAGACACACGACTGAACTCTTCTCACTGTAGAACATTTATGTGTCCATGGATGTAGACCTATGCTGGTAAGTAAATCCTTTACGAGTGTCCGCAATCACAACTGGGTCAAATTATCGTTTTACCCCTATGTTACATCTGTCTCCTTAAGTACCAGCGCTCCTCTAATGAACAACTTGTTTATGGTTCAACCATTAAACAGAAAGTCCCTCTCGGGCCAGTGAGAGGGCGAGATCCCTTTGTTCAAGTCCCGGAGTCAAAACTTAAGGGAACACTCATCTACTTCACCTAGAAGCGGGAAGGAGTGAATTCCTTCTTGTTTTGTCATGTCCCCAGCCTCCCACTCGATCTTGTCCCCAAAAAGGAAGGCTTATTGAGTCGGCGTATTGGCCACTCTCACCCATGCTAATCAAAGGACAATCCCTCATGAGAAGGAGTTCATGACACACTCAGGATTAAGACTGAGTTACATAGGTCATCCAATTGAAACAGTAACCTAATTAGTTAACGGTATTATAACTAATGGTTGATTATTTCGTGGTCCGGTCTTATGCAAACTCATTGCATAGGATACCCCCACTTGCATGTCTACTACATGGACGTTTTGGATCAATATGTCAGTATCAAATACAAAGCGAGCCGTATCTCATAGTGTTACTAGGATAAGGTACCCAACCTTATCCTTGTACTATAGACCTTTTAGGTTGTTACTTGAACATCGATCCTCGTATGTCCCCACATACTAGTTCAAGTTACATACAAACAACCTTGGATCTTAGTTTATTGGATTTGAGTCAAATTGTGCAATATTTAACAATAACACTTTATTGTAGAAACTCAATAACACTTTATTGAAACAAGTATACAATTTGTTTACATTTACTATCTACGAGTTTTAGGGCATAAAACCCAACAATTCATTTTCTTTCTAAAAGACAATGAATCCTCTATGTCATCATCAGGTAGGATGACTTAGGCTTCAATCAAGCCCATGTAGCGTTCAGGTTATAAAACAACCCTCCCACTACTGAGATGGATGTGACTGACTAGATGCACTGATTCATCAACAACTTTTGTTGAACAGTCAGCCTCATCAACAACTCTTGTGGATGTTACTGTAGCTTCATTAGTTAACTTACTTAAACTAACTTTACTCTTGTGGTTTATGATTTTTGATGTGGACTTCTTCTGAGAATTTAGCATTTGTCGATACAAATTCTTTATTCTCTTGTGAATTGAAGAAGTATCCACTTCTCGTTTTCTTTGGGGTTGCCTACGACAGTATGCAATGCAGTCAATACTACATGACCCCAAAACGAGCCAGACAATTGAGCATAGCTCAACATGGAATGAACCATATCCAATAGGGTTCTATTTCTCCTAAATGAGATTTAGGGTGCTATCCCATGTACTATCAAGTAGTCCTGGAATCTCAAATCCCTATACTCAACACTTTGATCAGATCGAAGTGTTTTTATCATCTCACCTAACAAGTTTTCAACTTCAGTCCTAAGCCCTTTCAAATATCTGAAGAGCTTCAGACTTAAGTTGCATTAGGTAAAGATACTCATACCTTTGAATAATCATCCAAAAGAGATGAATTATTCATTCCCTCCCACTGCTTTAACATATTGAACCACAAGGATCCAAATGTACAAGCTCCAAGGGCTCTTTGGCTCTTAGATCTTTTCCAGTAAAAACCTATCAGTCATATTGCCCACAAGACGTTGACTTGCAAGGTAGTAGAGAGTCATCTTCTAACTCGCTTAGAAGTTCACTCTTGACCAATCTCCCAGTCAAATTGAGATTAATATGGTCTACCTTAGAACCAAAGAAAGATATTTTCCTTTAGGAGAAATCCTTTGCCTCTTTTCACATTGAGTAATAGCATTCTTAAACAACCCAGTGTTCATGACTGCTTTACTATTGATTAGTCTTAAAAAATTTAGGTTATTTTTCAGTAAAGCTAAACAAATGTCAACTCCCTTTCTTTAAACAAAACTGCGTTAGCAGAGAAAGGTAAAGAGTAACATTGTTCCAGCAAATAAGACACATGATAGCGAGCATAGCTAGCTATGTTTCCCTAATTAATTAAGCTAGTCTTTTATATTTAATTGGCCAAAATTATGCATTTTTATGTTCTTTTTGTAGGAATCATGTTTCGGAGTTAAATCGAGAAATTGGAGTTAAATACGTGTTCGGGACATGAAAATTGGCTAAAGAACGGAAAAGATTCAACCAAGAAGAAGTCAAAAGAGAGCCATCCGTAGGCCAGCGTCGGGACGCTGCTCTTGGAGCGTCTCGACGCTGCCTTTCCTTTTCTGAATTGGGCGGCAACAGAGACAGCGTCGAGACGCTATCTCCTTAGCGTCGAGACGCTGTGACAGCGTCGAGACGCTATGTACACAGCGTCGCGACGCTACCTGCAGATTTTCTATAAATTCATCTTTTCAGCTACGGATTTGGGGAGTCCAATTGGTTAGATTTTAGCCCTAATTTCGACTAGAGACCTTTAGTGGGAGCTAAAGCAAGGCCAAGGAGCGGGAATCAAGCGAGAAGACGTGGAGATCGTGACGGGGACGTGCCGGTTCCGACGGATTCGAGTTTTTCCTTTTCTTTCCCTTAACTCTTGTAGTTTTTATGGCTTTTCTTTCAATTAGTGTTTATGGTTTAAAGACTATGAATTGCTAGTTGCTTGTCTTAGGGATTGATGTAATTGTTTAAGTTTGTTGGATTAATTTTTGGTATGAATGTGCTTTTATTCTATGCATGCAATTTTGTGTTTAATGCTTTCAATTACTTGATCACTAATTGAATGATTTAAGTGTTGAATCTAACTCGGGAGAGAGGATTTGGCCTAAGACTTACCTTGTTTAATTGCATGACTAGAGTAGAAATTCTAAGTTTGTGACGGGATTTGGAATATCTTTAGAAGCATAACAAGGACCGAACCGAATAATGCCTTGCATGTTAATGAACTTAGATAGGGATATCAAGTTGGTTTATATGCATGAGAATCGATTATACTCGGGAGAGGTAATCGTGATAAAAGTTTCCTTGGCTTGTAGAATAATTGCACGGTCAATTCATTCCTATTAATCAATCCTCATTCTTAATCAATGAAATCAATTCCCTAAGAATCTTTCCATTTGAGTCTCCACTTTTATTTTATGCTTTTTGTCTTTAGATTTATCTTTTATCATTGAGTTTTGCTAACTAAATAAAATTGAACAAAAGTATTCGCGATACTTAATTTGCTAGAAAACCAATCCAGAGGACGACACTCATTTTACACGAAAACACTATATTATTACTTGACCCGTACACTTGCGGTAAGCAAATTGCACATCAAGTTTTTGGCGCCGTTGCAGGGGATTGGCATATTTAGTTAAATTAATATCGTGGAAAAATTGTTCGGTCTTAATTTAGGGTGTGTTTTATCTTTTTAATTTTTATTTTGTAGATAGATTGCATTTTTTTTCCTTATTTGTTTTTATTTTCCATATTTGTTGCATTCCTATTTTAGTGTTTTCCTTGTTTGTTTGATTTTTTTCCTTATTTGTTTTATTTCATTTTTTGTTTTTGTTTTCCTTTTCTATTTAGTTTTCTTTGTTCTTTTTCTTTCCTTTTTTGTTTGAGTAATTAGTCATTTGTTCTTGTTGGGTGATTATTTGATTGGAAGCCTAATTATCATAGTTGCTTTAATTAAATTGAATGGCTTTTTATTCAACACCATATTCCAATTTTTCATCTTTAAGTTATACCCCTTTAAAAGAAAATTCTTCCTTGGAAAGCATAATTCAAAATTATATAGAGGAGTCTAGAGCGAGGAGTCTAAAAATTGATGAAATCATAAGAGGACTTCAAACTCCACAGGAAGTTAGTGAGGTGGGATCCACTTCCATAGGTTGTCTAGTGAGTCATGTGGCCGATGATTCTTTGGCACCCATTCATGAGCTTAGTTCTTTCAATCTTGATGAGGATGAGCAGTTAGGGGTGAGTTGCATAGATAGTGGAGAAGAATTGGAGAGTTGTAGCACCTTTCAAGAACATGTTTGTGAGGAAGAAAAAGAAAATGAGCTTGCAGTGACGGTTCAGGAGGTAGAGTTTGAGGTTGAAAAGCCTTCGTCTGTTTTATCTTCTCCATCCTTTATAGATGTTGATTGTTCTTTTTTCTATTCTCACGAGTCAGTTTTAGAGTCAGAGTCTCTTTATTTTGATATTTCTCCTTTTATGCTTCTTTTATTCAAAAATACCAAAAATAATTCTATTTCAGGGGCCCATGAGAAGCTGGTAAGCTTACTAGCAATAGTGAGTTTTATTGATTCAAGAAAGAAGGGTCCAAAGAAATACGAGAATTTTTATGTGCCTTGACAGACTGCACGAGCACGTCGAGCTAATGACGTTAAACAAGCGCTTATGGGAGGCAACCCAAGTAAGTTTAGTGTGTTTCCCCTTTTGTTTTTGATTTATTGTTTGTTTTTGTTTTGTAGGTCTTGTTTTCTTCCTCTCCTTTGCTTTCAAGCTTTCAAGAGTCCAAGCATTCAGTCAAAAAGTCATCATCATTCCAGGGCAGTATTGTTCACTCCTGTCATTCTTTTATTGTTCTCATGCTTGTTTATGTTTTATTTTCTTTATACATTGAGGACAATGCATATTTTAAGTTTGGGGGTGGATTAGCATGTTTGTGGAGCCCTTGAGCATCTGAGTTCGGGCTATAGTTTTGAGCTTTCTTTGAATGATGCATATGGTTGTTTTCTGGATGCTACTTTTGCATGATTATGATGTCCTAGGATAGGCTTTCTTGTCAATTTTCAAGCTTGTGATGAGATGTAAGCATAAGTGCCCAAAAAGGGAGACTTTTTAAAATTTTTTCTAGGAGATGGCTTGCATGAGTAGAGTATTTGTCTTGGCTAGATTTGGATTTGAATGCTTAGGAGCGAATTATTGGGTTCATATGCTTGTTGTCACCTCGATAGGTGTAGGGTAGAGCTAAAGAGTTAATTTTTTGCAAATTAGCATGTTTGATCTTGCTTAGGAGAAAAGAAAAGAATATCTGCTATTTATGCTCTTATCGAAAAATCATTCTTGTAGTTACTGTTGAAAAGAAAATTATTATGCCATGGCCTGTGCACAGTTTGCAATGTTTAATAAAGATTTAGGCAAAAAGAGCTACCCCTGTTGTGATCAGTTAGGCCAACCAGAGAAATCTCAGGTTAAGGGTCCCTGCAATGGGTGTGTGAAAGCTAGTGCCACATTTAAATGCTTAATTCATTTGTTAATTAAAAGCACCTAAGTTTGGAGATAAACAAACTAATTTGTTGCATTAACTCATTAGTGAAACCTTAGTGCCAGTGTAGAGGGAAGATGAGCTGAGAGTTTAATAATCCAATCCCGAGCTAGTAGAATCTGATCTTGTTGAGTTAGATCTCGCTTGTGCAAGTTAATTTTGGAAAAATTTTAATTTGTCTCCCTCATTAGTCCTTATGTGCATGCCTCTTGCTTGCTTGACTATTGACTTTTGAGCCTTGAGGATTGAGTTATGTTTGTTGCATCCATTCTTCCACTGTATGCTTGATTTTTAGTTTGCTCGAGGACTAGCAAAAGCTTAAGTTTGGGGGTATTTGATAGCGAGCATAGCTAGCTATGTTTCCCTAATTAATTAAGCTAGTCTTTTATATTTAATTGGCCAAAATTATGCATTTTTATGTTCTTTTTGTAGGAATCATGTTTCGGAGTTAAATCGAGAAATTGGAGTTAAATACGTGTTCGGGACATGAAAATTGGCTAAAGAACGGAAAAGATTCAACCAAGAAGAAGTCAAAAGAGAGCCATCCGTAGGCCAGCGTCGGGACGCTGCTCTTGGAGCGTCTCGACGCTGCCTTTCCTTTTCTGAATTGGGCGGCAACAGAGACAGCGTCGAGACGCTATCTCCTTAGCGTCGAGACGCTGTGACAGCGTCGAGACGCTATGTACACAGCGTCGCGACGCTACCTGCAGATTTTCTATAAATTCATCTTTTCAGCTACGGATTTGGGGAGTCCAATTGGTTAGATTTTAGCCCTAATTTCGACTAGAGACCTTTAGTGGGAGCTAAAGCAAGGCCAAGGAGCGGGAATCAAGCGAGAAGACGTGGAGATCGTGACGGGGACGTGCCGGTTCCGACGGATTCGAGTTTTTCCTTTTCTTTCCCTTAACTCTTGTAGTTTTTATGGCTTTTCTTTCAATTAGTGTTTATGGTTTAAAGACTATGAATTGCTAGTTGCTTGTCTTAGGGATTGATGTAATTGTTTAAGTTTGTTGGATTAATTTTTGGTATGAATGTGCTTTTATTCTATGCATGCAATTTTGTGTTTAATGCTTTCAATTACTTGATCACTAATTGAATGATTTAAGTGTTGAATCTAACTCGGGAGAGAGGATTTGGCCTAAGACTTACCTTGTTTAATTGCATGACTAGAGTAGAAATTCTAAGTTTGTGACGGGATTTGGAATATCTTTAGAAGCATAACAAGGACCGAACCGAATAATGCCTTGCATGTTAATGAACTTAGATAGGGATATCAAGTTGGTTTATATGCATGAGAATCGATTATACTCGGGAGAGGTAATCGTGATAAAAGTTTCCTTGGCTTTTAGAATAATTGCACGGTCAATTCATTCCTATTAATCAATCCTCATTCTTAATCAATGAAATCAATTCCCTAAGAATCTTTCCATTTGAGTCTCCACTTTTATTTTATGCTTTTTGTCTTTAGATTTATCTTTTATCATTGAGTTTTGCTAACTAAATAAAATTGAACAAAAGTATTCGCGATACTTAATTTGCTAGAAAACCAATCCAGAGGACGACACTCATTTTACACGAAAACACTATATTATTACTTGACCCGTACACTTGCGGTAAGCAAATTGCACATCAAGTTTTTAAATCATATTTCTTTTGATCTTAGGAATTACATACACATTATCTAATAATATGTATTTTCTCCCACTGAGAAAAATAACTTAATGTTTCCCACTGCTATAGCCAAAATAACCTCTCTAATTCTAACTTCGAGAGTTATTACACAAGCAACAAGTTGTTCCCAGGAACTTATTCCTTTAAAAGAAGAACACACGTGATTTGTGGCTCTTGAATCAAGTATTTAGGGAGAATCACTATTCTTCACTGATCACGTTTTCAAGACAGGTAAATGAAAATTACAGTCTTGAACAAGTTCTCTTTTGCTAAGCAAGGTTCTATGTCATATTCACCAAGAACAATTCTTAATGAATTAAACATATGGGACATGAGGACATTCCTCAGTTAAGAATAATCCTAGACTTATTTACCACAATTTGTCGTTTAAGCTTGTTGTATTACCGTTATTTATAAAATGACGTAAGACAATACACATAAAACTATTATATAATTGCTGAAGTAACAAATTACTTGTATTATTAATCGTACTAACCCATCACAAATAATCCAATCAAATTTTGCAAAAACAAATAAGCAATCAAAGAAACCCTATAAAACTATTGATTTAGTTTTTGCAACGATACTTCAAAGGTTTAGAACAACAGTCACCGAAGGGTGGTCAGCTATTCCTCCTCTGAATTGAGACAATCTCAACCAAACTCTAACACCAGAATAACTCATATTCCATTAGCGTTTAGTTACCGTTGTTCGGTCAAGGATTAGTTAACACATTTAACTCATTCCGGTATGTGTAACCCACCCACTTTTAGATCTCAGAGGCACGCACCAACAGGCTACCGAAGGGAAAGACAACTGTTGGTAATTAGCCTAAGAGTTCCTATCCTATTCAGGAGTTCACGATGTTCCGAATCCTATGATCAGGCCCTCCGAAAGGATGGTTGCGCCAGGACAACCTGCAGGCGGATTATAGGACTCTCACGGTGTGAACTAGGGGCGGAGATCGAGGGATACGTTGACACATATCCCGCTCCCACATACTCTAGACATTTTTCCCATTCACCTTGTTATTGATCCATGCAAACACTTTCCGAAGGGTAGCCGCTCCTAAGGCGACTCGAAGCCGAGCATGAACCTCTCGTTGTGAATATAGGGACGTAGGAGCAAAATTTGATTTAAATCTCGTTTTGTAATTTTCCTCCCACTGAAAATGTCCTAAGGTTAATTAAGGTTAATTTAGGGTTGTTTAACTTAGATAAAATTCGGCTAAGTCAATCTATCTAAGTCTGATCCTATTATAACAATTATGGAAAGGATTCAACCACAATGTTTTGGGTGAATTAAACTTCTTTTAATAAACCCAACATTGCAAGTCAACATTACTATGGTTAATTCAACTCAAGGTTCGAGTCAGTTCCCAGGTAGGAGGTGTTCCGTAAACCGTCAACTTAAATACCCTCAGCCTTAGACAGAACTTTACCGAGAGAGTTCCCTTATAACCACAGTAATGTAAGATCTTTACTCTAAAGATCTAGGTGCATTAAACACTTTTAACAAACCTAGTGACATTGCAAGCTAACATTTAGCTATGATTAATTCAACTCCGGTATTCTAGGTCAGTTCCCAAGTAGGAGGTGTTCCGTAAACCGTCAGCTTAAATACCCCCAGCCTTAGACAGGACTTTACCGGTGGAGTTCCCTTATAATCATAGCAATGTTTTTCCTACTTAGTCAATTAAAACTAATTTTAATTCTAAGTAAGAATAATTCTAATCCTATTAGAAATGTGATCTTAGGTTTAATTAATTTTAAACATTTTAAAATTAATTCATTTATCCTAAGATCCTATGTTTGAATGCAATTCTTTGTTATAGATTAACGGTTTCTATTCATTAATATTATAACTATTATAAATTTTAATGAATTAACCCTATAACATGCTACTATTGGTGAATAAATTAACAATCAAATTCTAATTAATTTATAAAACCATACATTAGCATACATGATATACCATAAACATAGAAATTATATTAATCTAAGGTAATGTCATGCTCAATGCAATTTAATTTCCTTTTAAGTAACCTAACTCTTAAATTAATTATACAAGAAAATTAAAATTAAGCATTACCATTTTCATACATTAACATAAAAATTTATATTAATAGCTCATGAAAATTAAGCATGTAAATTACTAATATAAATATAACTCTTATATTTTTAAACTAAAGTAATTTCATGCTCAATGCAAATTAAATTTCTTCAATTAATCTAACTCTTAAATTAATTGCCAAGAAAATAAGCATTCACATTTTCATACATTAACATAACATTTTATATTAATATATCATGAAAATTAATTAAGCATGTTAATTACTTATATAAATATAACTCTTATATATTATTAAACTAAAGTAATTTCATGCTCAATTCAAATTAATTTTCTTCAATTAATCTAACTCTTAAATTAATTACCCAAGAAAATTAAAATAAGCATTCACATTTTCTTACATTAACATAACACTTTATATTAATTGCTCATGAAAATAAATAAGCTTATAAATTACTTTCATAAATATAACTGTTTTATATTTTTTACTAAAGTAATTTCATGTTCAATGCTTCTCAATTTTCATCCATTTAATCATAACAATTTATACTAAATACTCATGAAAATAAAATTCATACATATACATTATAACATTTATAATAATAAATATGCATGAATATGTTTAACCTATGGTGGGATTTTAAGCTAAATGACATACTTTATGCAACAATCAATTAATTTGATACATACATCACATGCATAATTAAATTAAAACTACCAAAATTGACCGGCATATTTGGCATATCCTAAGGAATTAAAAGCAATTTAAATTACAATAATTTAAATCCAAGACATATCTTGGTCTTCAAATTTTTTCCTTTTTGGCATTTACAATTGATCTAATCAAAAGTATAAATCTAATCCCAACAAATATGCCTAAATAATCAATTTTGTAAATTAAACCACATATCACATATATGAAATTAAAATACCCACCATTGAACCAATGCTAATTTTACAGAAACGAAATTAAATCTACGATCGACTATGATACCAATTTTAAGGATTTGGAATTCTCCAATTCCGTTAAAGTGGAAGCGTAATTGGGACCGATTCGTAGTTAATTTTGTGTATCCAAAAATATTATTGCATTGGTTAAAACATAGAACAAATTCTATACAAACTTAAGGCTAAGCATACAAAATTAATTAGATCTAAATCTAAAAGGGAGAAGCAAACATACCGTCGTTGACGACTCTGAATACTTCAACGGACACCTTCCTTGATTTTGGACCAAGCGTCAACAATTGGGACACCACCAATTGATCTTCCCCGCTATGACTCTGAGATTAGGAACGTAGTTGTGAGACTACCTAATCTTGAATGGGAAAAACTCTAGAGAGAAAATTCTCCCTAGAGTTCTTGGGTTGAGAGAATATGAGAGGGAGGCTAGAGAGAATGCAAGAGTGCATTCTTGGGGCCTTATGTTGTAGTCCCTAAACCTTAGGTTTAGTGTTCTATTTATAGGAGAAATGCCATGAATAAAATATTTATTTAAAATCAATTATTTTCATAACTGATTTAATCTTTTCCATAATTAATCAATTCCATGACCAACCAATTCCAGGACCAATCAATTCCATAATTGATTAATCTTTTCCATAAATGATTGATCACTTCCATAAGTGATTAAATCATTTACATAAATGATTAATTACTTCCATAAGTGATTAATCATTTTCATAATTGATTAATTTCCAATTAATTAATTCTTTAATTAATTAATCACCAATTAAATATCATATATTTAATTTCAGACTTCTATTAGTTAATTAATTAATTACCCAATTAAATATCATATATTTAATTTGAGACCTTCAATTAAATAATTTTATAATATGAATCAAATTCATATTAAAATTTGAACTCGTTCAAATTCTCTTATATCCTATGAATTTAATATGAATCAAATTCATATTAATATTTGAACTTCTTCAAATATTTATTTGTCACATAGACTATAGTTTAATTAAATTTCATTTAATTTAAACTAAATTGAATAATTAATTAATTCATAAATAATTAACTTGTCTTCTAATTAAATACCATATATTTAATTACACATATACTTGAACTCTGTCAAATATATCAATCTCTCAATATAATAAAGTTTAATCTAAAATTAGACATTATATTTTAATGCATCACTATACATTATATTAATTTGTATCTCGTACAATTAACTTAATTCCCAATATGAATTTGAACTATTCAAATTCTCTCAAGATATATTTGTTCTTAATTACTCTTTACGAGCTAGTAGGGGGACCTAATGGACCTACAGATCAGAAGCTCCAATGATATGAGGTTAATAGATTAAACACATTAATCAGGTTAACCAATATTCATTAACTGTGGGTCATTCCACTAAAGACCCACGGTTGTACTCTTCTCACTGTAGAACATTTCTGTGTCCATGGATGTAGACCTATGTCGGTAAGTCAATCCTTCACGAGTGTTCGTAATCACAGCGTGGTCAAATTACCGTTTTACCCCTGTGTTACATCTGTCTCCTTAAGTACCAGCACTCCTCTAATGAACAAATTGTTTATGGTCCAACCATTAAACAGAAAGTCCCTTTCGGGCCAGTGAGAGGGCGGGATCCCTTTGTTCAAGTCCTGGAGTCACCACTTAAGGGAACACTCATCTACTTCACCTAGAAGCGGGAATGAGTGAATTCCTTCTTGTGTTGTCATGTCCCCAGCCTCCCACTCGATTTTGTCCCCAAAAAGGAAGGCATATTGAGTCGGCGAATTGGCCACTCTCACCCATGCTAATCAAAGGACAATCCCTCATGAGAAGGAGTTCATGACACACTCAGGATTAAGACTAAGTTACCTAGGTCATCCTATTGAAACAGTAACCTAATTAGTTAACGGTGTTATAACTAATGGTTGACTATTGCGTGGTCCGGTCTTATGCAAACTCATTGCATAGGATACCCCCACTTGCATGTCTACTACATGGACGTTTTTTATCAATACGTCTGTATCAAATACAAAGCGGGTCGTATCTCATAGTGTTACCAGGATAAGGTACCCAACTTTGTCCTTGTACTATAGACCTTTTAGGTTGTTACTTGAACATCGATCCTCGTATGTCCCCACATACTAGTTCAAGTTACATACAAACAACCTTGGATCTTAGTTTATTGGATTTGGGTCAAATTGTGCAATATTTAACAATAACACTTTATTGTAGAAACTCAATAACACTTTATTGAAACAAGTGTACAATTTGTTTACATCACTATCTACGAGTTTTAGGGCATAAAACCCAACAACTACAACTGAGTGAGGTGGGTAACAGATTCCCTAACGGACCACCCAAAATTATAAAAAAAAACCATTCAAATCAGTTAAGGCATCAACGATAATTAGCCTTTCAATTAGATGCAAACACCAAATAACATCACAACAAGAACAAAGTACCAAGACTCAAACATAAAAGGAAAGAAAAAAAATTAGAAAAAAAAAGAAAACAAATACAAATAAGGAAAATGCAATTAAGGAAAATAACAAATAAAGAAAAAAAATGCAACTACCTAAAAAATTTAAAAATACACCCTGGATTAAGACCAGACAATTTTTTCACAATATTAATTTAACTAAATATGTCAATCCCCGACAACGATTCCAAAAACTTGATGCGCAATTTGTTTACCGCGAGTGTACGAGTCAAGTAATAATATTGTGTTTTCGTGTAAAACGAGTGTCGTCCTCTGGATTGGTTTTTTAGCAAATTAAGTACCGTGAATAATCTTGTTCAATTTTATTTAGGGAGCAAAACTTTATGCAAAAGATAAATCTAAAGAAAAAAAGCATAAACTAAAGGTGGAGACTCAAATGGAAAGATTCTTAGGGAATTGATTTCATTGTTGAAATTGAGGATTAATTAAGGGGATGAATTTAGAATGCTATTCTACCAAGTCTAGGAACCTTTTATCACAACTATCTCTCCCGAGAATAAGTGATTCTCATGCATGCAACCAATGCAAGGCTTTGGGTTTAGTTCTTCTAACAACTTCTAAAGCAATTCTAGGTTCCATCATGATCTTAGAAATTCTACTTTAGTCATGCAGTTAGTAAATTAAGTCTTAGGTTAAATCCTCTCTCCCGAGTTAGATTCAACACTTAAATCATTCAGTTAGTGATCAAGTAATTGAAAACATTTAATCATAATTGCATAGATAAAACAAAAGCACCTTCATACACCAAAAATCAATCCAACAAACTAAACAACTACATCAATCCCTAAGACAAACAACTAGCAATTCATAGTCTTGAAACTACAAACACTAATTGAAAGAAAAGCTATAAAAATAACAAGAGGTAAGGGAAAGAAAAGGGAAAACTCTTGAATCTGTTGAAACCGACACGTCCCCATCACGATCTCCACGTCTTCAAGCTTGGTTCCCACTCCTTGGCTTTGCTTCAGCTCCCACAGAAGGTCTCTAGTCGAAATTAGGGCTAAAATCTAATCAAATGGGCTCCCCTTGACCAGCCAAAATCGCATAGTATTTATAGAAAATCTATCGCGCGCTGTCGTATTACCCCCCATTCTGTTTATGGAATAATCGAGAGCGTCGAGATGCTATAGTCACAACATCTCGATGCTGTGACCTTTGTCGCCTAATTCACTTATGGAAATTACTAGCGTCGAGACGCCCAGAGAGCAGCGTCTCGATGCTAGCTCTCGAATGTGCCTCATTTTAGAAGCCTCCAACTTGATTTTTTTCGGTTCCTTGGCCTCTTTTCACGTCCCGAACACCCGATCAACTCCATTTTCTCGATTTAGCTCCAATAATTGATTCCTACAAATAAAACATTAAAATGCATAATTTTGACCAATTTAATCTCAAAGACTAACTAAAATAGATAGGAAAAAATGGCTTGCTATGTTCGCTATCAAACACCCCCAAACTATTATACATGATTAAAGAGGAACATATAAATAAAAAATAAGGTAAAATACCCTTTTTGTCCCTCATGTTTCGGGGTCATTTCTAATAGGTCCCTAGCTTTGAAAATTGAACAATCAAGTCCCCAATATTGATAGCGAGCGTAGCTAGCTATCTTTACTTGTTTAATTTAGCTAGTCTTTTATGGTGTTTGGGCCATTTTATTGCACTATAATGTTTATTTTGTAGGAAATGGTCAATTGGAGCTATAATGCAATATCAGAGTTAATCGGGTGCTCGGGGCGTAAAAAGATGCAAAGGAATGAAAAGAATAAAAGTGGAAAAAAGTCAAATCGCGGTCAACAGCAGGCTAGCGTCGAGACGCTAGCAAAAACTTGATGTGGACTTTTCCTAACCGCAAGCGCACGGGTCAAGTAATAATATAGTGAATAGTAAATTCGAATGTCGTCCTCTGGATTGGATTTTTAAGCAAATCGAGTATTGTGAATTATCTCGCCCAATTTTATTTAGGGATCAAAAAGTGATGAATAGGTGATATGAAAACTAATCAAAGCAAGTAAAAAAAATGGAAATTCAATTGGGAAAACTACTTAGGGAATTGATTTCGCCGATTTCGTTTAGGATTGATTTTAAGGAGTAAGTTATTATGCACAATGAAATTATGAGCCAAAGACCCTTTTATCACAACTACCTCTCCCGAGTATAATTGATTCTCATGCAAATTAACCAACTTGATATCCCTATCTAAGTTTATTAATAAGCAAGGCAATGAGATCTTTTAACCAATTCTAAAGTTAATCTAAAACCGTCACGAATTAGAAATTAAACTTTATTCATGCAATCTTGAGCAAGTCTAGATCAAATCCCCTCTCCCGAGTTAGATTCGAAACTTAAATCATCCAACTAATGGCCAATTAATTGAAAGCATTAAATCAAGATTACAAACACAATAACATTGCACAACTTAAACCGTAAATCAATCCATAAACTTAATCAACTACATCAATCCCTAAGTGACAAGTTTAGCTACTCATTAATTTAAATACAAGCTCAACTAAACAATTGAAAGCCATAAATCTAACTAAAGGAAGGAAAGGGAAAAGAAAACTCAATGTAGGCCGAATCCCGACGTCCCCGTCACGATCCCCACGAACAATGGGTTGATTTCCAAGTTCCTCCTTTGTTTTCAGCTCCAAAAGCCTCTATTCTGTCCTCTTTACGGCTCCAAAAGGTCCCAAATTGATCTCCCCAAAAACCTAGCCGAAAGGAAGCTTTTATTCTGATTTTTCGTCGAAGCGTCGAGACGCTGTCAAGACAGCGTCGCGACGCTGCCTCTTAAACGCGCGTTCTGAATAAGGAAAAACGGTAGCGTCGGGACGCTTCCTATCGTAGCGTCTCGACGCTGTAAGCTTTACGCGCCTAATCTGATTATGGAATGTGAGCGTCGAGACGCTCAAGAGCTAGCGTCTCGACGCTAGCCTGCTGTTGACCGCGATTTGACTTTTTTCCACTTTTATTCTTTTCATTCCTTTGCATCTTTTTACGCCCCGAGCACCCGATTAACTCTGATATTGCATTATAGCTCCAATTGACCATTTCCTACAAAATAAACATTATAGTGCAATAAAATGGCCCAAACACCATAAAAGACTAGCTAAATTAAACAAGTAAAGATAGCTAGCTACGCTCGCTATCAAATACCCCCAAACTTAAGCTTTTGCTAGTCCTCGAGCAAACTCTAAATCAGGCATACAATGGAAGAATGGATGCAACAATCATAACTCAATCCTCAAGGCTCAAAAGTCAATAACCAAGCAAGCAAGAGATATGCACACAAGGACCAATGAGGGAGACAAATTAAAATTTTTCCAAAATTAACTTGCACAAGCGAGATCTAACTCAACAAGATCAGACTCTACTAGCCCGGGGTTGGATTATTAAACTCTCAACTCATCTTCCCTCTACACTGGCACTAAGGCTTCACTAATGAGTTAATGCAACAAATTAGTTTGTTTATCTCCATACTTAGGTGCTTTTAATTAACAAATGAATTAAGCATGTAAATGTGGCACTAGCTTTCACACACCCATTGCAGGGACCCTTAACCTGAGTTTTCTCTGGTTGGCCTAACTGATCACAACAGGGGTAGCTCTTTTTGCCTAAATCTTTATTAAACATTGCAAACTGTGCACAGGCCATGGCATAATAATTTTCTTTTCAACAGTAACAACAAGAATGATTTTTCGTTATGAACTTAAATAGCAGATATTCTTTTCTTTTCTCCTAAGCAAGATCAAACATGCTAATTTGCAAAAAATTAACTCTTAGCTCTACCCTACACCTATCGAGGTGACAACAAGCATATGAACCCAATAATTCGCTCCTAAGCATTCAAATCCACATCTAGCCAAGACAGATACTCTACTCATGCAAGCCATCTCCTAGAAAAATTTTAAAAAGTCTCCCTTTTTGGGCACTTATGCTTACATCTCATCACAAGCTTGAAAATTGACAAGAAAGCCTATCCTAGGACATCCTAATCATGCAAAAGTAGCATCCAGAAAACAACCATATGCATCATTCAAAGAAAGCTCAAAACTATAGCCCGAACTCAGATGCTCAAGGGCTCCACAAACATGCTAATCCACCCCCAAACTTAAAATATGCATAGTCCTCAATGTATAATGAAAATAAAGCATAAACAAGCATAAGAACAATAAAAGAATGACAGGAGTGAATAATACTGGCCTGGAATGATGATGACTTCTTGCTTGAAAGCTTGGAATCTTGAAAGCTTGAAAGCAAAGGAGAGGAAGAAAACAAGACCTACAAAACAAAAACAAACAATAAATCAAAAACAAAAAGAAAACACACTAACTTACTTGGGTTGCCTCCCATAAGCGCTTGTTTAACGTCATTAGCTCGACGTGTTGCACGTGCTTCAAGGAGGCTTTTGTTCTGTGAATCCAACAGAGGTGCTCTTTCTTGCACCTTTCCTGTAACCCATGTAAAGCACTTCATCTTTAGAGTCTTCAACTGCTTTAAAGATTTCTTTTTCGTTCTTGACTCTAATAGTGAGCTCCCTGCGCTCAATATCTATGATCACTCGCCCAGTAGCGAGGAATGGTCTTCCTGATATGACAGGCATTGAAGGATTTTCTATCATGTCCATAACATACAAGTCAATAGGGAGGAAAAATCTACCTACTCTGATTAACACATTTTCTACAATACCAACTGGTCTCACCACAGATTGATCAGCCAATTGGAGCTTTACAGGAGTAGACTTAATCTCACCTATATCTAACTTTTTACACAAAGATAGAGGAATGATATTAATGCTAGCACCTAAATCACATAATGCTCTAAAAGAATAAGTACCAAAACTACAAGGAACAGAAAAACTCCCTGGATCTGCTACTTTTTCAGGTACTTTTTGTTGTACTCTGGTGCTGCATGTGGAAGCAAGATAAACAGTGTCGACCTTCTTTTCCTTTCGTTTCTTCGCTAACCACTCCTTCATAAACCTGTTGTATTGGGGCATCTCTAATGCCTCTGCAAAAGGAATATTAATATTCAGATTCATAAAAGCATTCATAAATTTATCAAACTGAACCTGATTGTTCTTTTTCTTCTTTTTCTTTTTCTTTTCCTTAGGAACCAACAGTGTGGGAGAAGGAATAGGAGGCTCAAGGTTAGGCTTTTCAGCCTCATCTGATGATGTGTCCTCCTCAGCTTCCCCTGTAGGCGTTTCATAGTCCTCAGATTCAGGTTCCTCTTCAGATTCCTCCTGGTGTACAGTGATTGCCTTACAATACTCCATCTGGGGTTTCTCTTGTTCAGCTGGGGCCTTACCTTTATTCATGGTGCTTACAACATTCACCAACTGTCCCAGTTGAGTCTCAATGTTCTTGATGGCTGCACTGTGGCCATTCACTGTTGAATTGATGGCAATGACTGCCTCCTCTAACTTGGTTGTCCTGTTACTAGACTCTGCAATGAAAGCTCCAACAAGATCTTCTAACTTTTTATTATCTTGAGTTTGAGGGGCAAAATCAGGAGGATTAAGAACATTCTTAGTATTAGCATAAGAGAAATTTTCATGGTTCCTATTGTTAGGGTGATAATGTGTAAGTGTAGAACTATTATTATACCCCCTAAAATTAGAATTTGATACATACTGAACCTGTTCAATGGTCTCCTCTTGAGGTCTGGATGCTAGAGCAGCAGCTGATTCAATTGACTGTGCACTCCCTGTACCTGAAAATTTCATAAAAGCATTGGCAAGGGAAGTCATCTGGGCTTGGAGTGCACTTACTTTATCAACCTCGAACACTCCAGCAGCAATCTTTTTAGGTGTAGACCGCTCAGATGGCCACTGATAGCTGTTGGTGGCCATATCCTCTAAAAGTGTGCGAGCGTTTTCCACGGTCTTGGACAACAGAGTCCCACCTGCAGCAGCATCAACAATCGTTTTTGTACTGGGAGTTAAACCATTATAAAACAACTGTACCTGAAGCCAATCGGGGTAACCATGCTGAGGACATTTCCTCAGTAGCTCTTTGAATCGCTCCCAAGCTTCGAATAGCTGCTCATCATATTGTTGTTGGAATGTCCCAATCTCGGTCCTCAGCTTGACCGTCTTTGCAGGAGGGAAAAATTTCTTTAAAAAGGCCTGGACCAAAGCATCCCAAGTGGTGATGCTCCCAGGGGTAATAGACTGCAACCAATCTCGTGCTTTATCCTGCAAAGAAAAGGGAAATAAACGTAAGCGAATAGCATCCTCAGACACTCCATTAATCTTTACCGTCCCACAAATATCCAAAAATGATTTAAGATGAGAATTTGGATCCTCGGTGGGCGATCCTCTGTATGCACAGTCTCGAGCCATCTGAATAAGACCGGTTTTCAGCTCAAAGTTGTTGGCATTAATCGGTGCATAGACAATCCCCGACTGTTGCCCCTGAAACACAGGCTGAAAATAATCTCTAATAGGCCTAGGCTCCTCAAGTGGATTTTGATCTGCCATTTGAATAATTTCTCTATTTTCCCTTCGAAGCCTAAGAATTGTTCTTTCTATCTCGGGATCAAATGGTGCTAAAATTAAATCTTTATCCCTACGCATAAACAAACAAAACTACCCTAGAAAAGAAAGAAAACAATTATGGAATAAAATAAAGAAAAGGAAACAACTAATCTAAATATGGAAAATATAATCTAGAAAAGGAAACAAAGTAACCTAATATGGAATGCAAAAAATAAATATGGCAAAATGCAAATAAGAAACTAATCTAAAAAAAATAAGAACAAATAAGGAAAAGATTACACAACTAAAAGAAAAACTAACCTAAAAAAAATCAAATAAGGACAGAAAAACAAATAAGGAAAAAAAATGCAAACAACCTAAAAAAGTAATAATACACCCTAAATTAAGATCAAGCAATTTTTTCACAATATCGATCTAACTAAATGCCAATCCCCGGCAACGGCGCCAAAAACTTGATGTGGACTTTTCCTAACCGCAAGCGCACGGGTCAAGTAATAATATAGTGAATAGTAAATTCGAATGTCGTCCTCTGGATTGGATTTTTAAGCAAATCGAGTATTGTGAATTATCTCGCCCAATTTTATTTAGGGATCAAAAAGTGATGAATAGGTGATATGAAAACTAATCAAAGCAAGTAAAAAAAATGGAAATTCAATTGGGAAAACTACTTAGGGAATTGATTTCGCCGATTTCGTTTAGGATTGATTTTAAGGAGTAAGTTATTATGCACAATGAAATTATGAGCCAAAGACCCTTTTATCACAACTACCTCTCCCGAGTATAATTGATTCTCATGCAAATTAACCAACTTGATATCCCTATCTAAGTTTATTAATAAGCAAGGCAATGAGATCTTTTAACCAATTCTAAAGTTAATCTAAAACCGTCACGAATTAGAAATTAAACTTTATTCATGCAATCTTGAGCAAGTCTAGATCAAATCCCCTCTCCCGAGTTAGATTCGAAACTTAAATCATCCAACTAATGGCCAATTAATTGAAAGCATTAAATCAAGATTACAAACACAATAACATTGCACAACTTAAACCGTAAATCAATCCATAAACTTAATCAACTACATCAATCCCTAAGTGACAAGTTTAGCTACTCATTAATTTAAATACAAGCTCAACTAAACAATTGAAAGCCATAAATCTAACTAAAGGAAGGAAAGGGAAAAGAAAACTCAATGTAGGCCGAATCCCGACGTCCCCGTCACGATCCCCACGAACAATGGGTTGATTTCCAAGTTCCTCCTTTGTTTTCAGCTCCAAAAGCCTCTATTCTGTCCTCTTTACGGCTCCAAAAGGTCCCAAATTGATCTCCCCAAAAACCTAGCCGAAAGGAAGCTTTTATTCTGATTTTTCGTCGAAGCGTCGAGACGCTGTCAAGACAGCGTCGCGACGCTGCCTCTTAAACGCGCGTTCTGAATAAGGAAAAACGGTAGCGTCGGGACGCTTCCTATCGTAGCGTCTCGACGCTGTAAGCTTTACGCGCCTAATCTGATTATGGAATGTGAGCGTCGAGACGCTCAAGAGCTAGCGTCTCGACGCTAGCCTGCTGTTGACCGCGATTTGACTTTTTTCCACTTTTATTCTTTTCATTCCTTTGCATCTTTTTACGCCCCGAGCACCCGATTAACTCTGATATTGCATTATAGCTCCAATTGACCATTTCCTACAAAATAAACATTATAGTGCAATAAAATGGCCCAAACACCATAAAAGACTAGCTAAATTAAACAAGTAAAGATAGCTAGCTACGCTCGCTATCAAATATTCCATAAATGGTTCTATTGAGTCCCTCCATTAACGGTTCTGTCAAATGGCTGACGACGATGCTGATTGGACGCTAACAGGGCGTTGAGGAGACAGTGACAGGGCGCTGAAGAAACGGTGACGGGGCGCTGATTGGACGGTGACTGGGCATCCTTAATTTTGACATGAAATGTCTGGAAAAAACGTGGGAATTGCAATGATGAAGGCGACGTGGCACTACCCTAGCCAGACACGCGTGTCCTTGAATTGACGTTAGTGGAAGCTACCCTTCTCCCAAGACCGTTCGATTCCTCTCCCTCTCACCCATTTCACATCTTTTGCGATTCCATCTTTCTCTCTCGTCTCTTTCGATTCAGTTCCAGGGAAGTTTCATCGCTCGTCTGCTTGAATTTCAGAAGAAAAAGTTGAAGAATTCGTGTAGAACGAATTGGCGACAAAGACTTATCCAACTACCAGTCCATTTGATTCAGCAACCAGGTTTTCAACCTCATTCTCATCTTTGCATGTTGTAATTCTTCATTTTCAGAACATTTGTCTTCATTTCTTCTTCAAGTTCTTTTTTCTCTAAGTTTTTTGGCATCGTGAGTCCTTTTGGCATGTGTTTCATCCGTGAGTCTTTTTCCAATCCCTATTTCAATCTCTATTTGTGAATATGTTTTGCTCTGATTGTTGAGTTGCTTGCATTGTGATTTTTCTTTAGTATTTCTTGGATGTTCGATTTAGGGGGTTTAATGTGATTTTTTTTAAATGTACAGAAAAATGGACGAGGTGTTTCATATCAATTTTCATTATAATGGTTGTATGGTATTCCTTCCGAGTCTGAACTACATTGGTGGAAGGCAAGCGGTTATTCGAGGGATAGATTGTGATAGGGTCTCGTTGATAGAGTTACGCATGATGTTGACTGATCTTAATGTATTCAACGCTGAGGAGTTTTATTATGTTAGGCCTAGGTAGACACTGTCTACTGGGTTCAAGGTCTTGTTAACTGATGTTGATGTCGTACAAATGGTTAGTCTAGCTCCTGAAAGTAGACTTATCCACATTTATGTTGAATATAATCCGAACATTGAAGTTTTAGACCTAACTGAACCTATTGCAATGGAAAGACCAATATTTTTGGAGTGGCGACCTAGTGCTTAGCGAAACTTCGTTCAAAACCAAGTAGAATTGGATGACTTTGTTGACGTAGAAGTGTCTGGAGAGTCTTCTTTAAGTGAGAGTGATAGTGCAAGTTCTTCTCTGTCTAGAGAGTCTATTGCTTCACTGAATATCAATATCAATGTGGCTGAAGAGGAAGTAGATCCAGATATTGGGTCATATTCAAATCTCAATACACCTATAGGGTCTGACGAGGAAGAGGATGTTAGGGGTCTTGAATTTAGGGCTGACACGGATATGAACCAGGTTGAGTTTAGGTTAGGGATGAGGTTTACCAGTCTGAAGGTCTTAAAAGATGATATAAAAGAATATGTTGTTAGAAAGGCTCACAATAACAAATTCATAAAGAATGATAAGGTGAGGGTCACGACAGTTTGTTTTGGACAGTGTAAATGGAGGTTGCATGCTAGTGTTATTGAAAACGATAACACTATTCAAATTAAGACATACATTGGTGATCATACATGCAGTATGGAATTTGCAAACGGGAACATGAACTCCAATTGGGTTGCCAAGATGTATTTGGAACGGTTTAAGAGTCAACCTAATTGGTCTCTTGCTGAAATTGTTGAGGAGGTGAAGGACTATCAAGTAAGAATTTCTTGAAGTCAAGCTTATAAGGAAAGGCGTAAGGCAAACAAGAGGATCAATGGTAGTCTTAATGAACAATAATATAAGAAATTGTGGGATTATGCTGCAAAGATTAGGCGGTCCAATGTTGGATCAACGGTGAAAATTCAATGTGAGAGGGTTACTGAAGATTCTCCCCCGGTTTTTAGGAGATGTTATGTTTGTTTTAAGGCTTCCAAGGATGGGTTCTTGGCGAGTTGCAGACCATTTATTGCCTTAGATGCTGCCATCTAAAAGGTCTTTGTCAAGGGCAAAACCGAAGGATAGCTGGACATGGTTCCTCGTTTTGCTACAAACAGACATCGGATGTTTCACATCTAAAGGATACACCTTCATCTCATATCAACAAAAGGTACATATTTTTTCTTCAATAAAACATGTTAGTTATATTTTAGTGACTTGTAATGTTTACATTCAAACTTTCTTTTCATAAGGTTTAGTTCCGACTTTTGAGGAGTTTTTTTTCCAAATGTGGCTCATCGTTTCTGTGTGCGACATTTGTATGGTAATTTTCAAAAAGAATTTAAAGGGTTGGCATTGAAGACTTTGTTTTGGAAGGCTGCTAAGTGTAATAACATGAAAGATTTTAATGATGTTATGACTGAGATTGGTAGGTTAAGTGTAGGGGCTTACCAATATTTGAGGGATTCCTAGCAAGTATTGGTCTAGGCATGCATTTCAATGTAATTCGAAGTGTGATTTCTTGCTTAATAATTTATCAGAGTCATTTAATGCACTTATACTGCCAGCCAGAAACAAGCCCATAATTCAATTATTTGAAACCATTAGGAAGTTGGTAATGGTTAGGATTACCAAGAAGCATGAAAAATGTAAAAGGATGGAAAAGGAAATTGGAAATAGAATTCTGAAGAAACTTGAGAAGAATATAAGTAGCTCTAGGAGTGCAATACCTTTGTGGGATGGGAATGGGAAGTTTGAAGTGGAGTCAGGTACAACTCAATATGCTGTAGACATTGATCAACAAACTTGTACGTGTGGGTTGTGGCAAGTAAGTGGGATTCCATGCCCACATGCTGTGCAGTGCATATATTATGTGAAAAAGAAGCCCAAAGAGTTTGTTGATGATGTATATAGAAAAAAAAAACACTCATGGAAACCTACTCCCATTTTCTTCTACCTTTGAATGGTCATGACCTTTGGCCAAAGACGACGTATGAGCCCATTCTCCCATCAGTTATCTGAAAACCACCTGACCGACCAAGAAAACAAAGGAAACAAGATGATGATGAAGTTGGGACTTCAAGTACCAAAATGCCTAGGAAGTTTAGATGCGGTAGATGTAGGTTGCCCGGACACAACTTTAGATCTTGCAAAGGTCCAGTAAAGAAGAGATCAAGGGAAGCATCAAGTTCTACATTCATGGGGTTTAGTATTCCATGTGTAAGTATTACATTCCTAAACTTGAAGTGTAACAAAATTCTATGTCATGAAAAATGCATAACTTACTGTGTTTTTTATCTTCCAGGAACATATTGGAACACAAGAGTCTGCTGCTAGAACTTCATCTACTCCACACAGGACTCCATCTGCTTCTGGGACTGCTTATACTGCAATTGCATCTGCTGTTGAGGCTTCATATGCTCCTGGGACTCCTTATGCTGCTGGACATCCATCTGCTGCTTCAACTCAAAATGCTGCCGAGACTCCATCTGCTGTTGGCACTCCATATACTGTTGGACCTCCATGTGCTGCTACAACTCCAAGTTCTGCTAGGACTCTGTCAACACCTCTAGGAACTACATCTGCTGTGACAAGAAGAGGAATGAAAAAGAAGTGAAGACTTGAGGAGTTAGATCTAGGGTTCCTTTTGTTGTATTCTTTTGGATAGGATTAAATGTTGTGTGGGTCTTTCTTTATCACTTTATTTTGTGGTTGGTGTGCCTTTTATGACATATGACATACTAATAGGAATCTTTTGATTGGTGTGACCCTCTAGGATAAGACCGAGTGGAGAGCTAGGAACATAATCATACAAGAAGGAATTCACTCCTTCCCGACTTTAGGGAAGCAGATGAGTGTTCCCTTAAGTGGTGACTCCGAGTCTTGAACAAAGGGCCCTACCCTCTCAATGGCACGAGAGGGTTTTCTGTTTGATGGTTGGACCACAAACAGGTTGTTCATTAGAGGAGAACTAATACTTAAGGAAATAGAAGTCACCCAGGGGTAAAACGGTAATTTGACCCTGCTGGTGTTACAGACACTCGTGAAGGACTAACTAGTCGTTATTGGTCTATATCCATGGACACATAAAATATGTCTGCAGTGAGAAGAGTGCAACTGTGAGTCTATAGTGGAGTGTACACACAATTAGCGAATATTGATTAATTGGTTAATGAGTTTGACAAATTAATCTCACATCGTTGGAGCTTCTGATCTGCAGGTCCATTAGGTCCCACTGGTAGCTCATAAAGTAATTTGAGACAATTAAGTAATATATGTAAATTGAAAGTGTTGAATTTACTAAGGGAAACTATATAATATATGTTGATATATTATTATGACATAATTTAATATTTGAAGAAATTCAAATATTAATATAAATTTGAGCCACATTAAATCTATGGAAGTTTGAAAGAGTTCAAATATGAATTAATTAATTTTAAGGCCTAAAATCTAATTGGGAAAAATTAATTAATTCAAGGCTGGAAATTAAATATGTGATGTTTAATTAATTGTTAATTAATTAATCGGGAATTAATCAATTATGGAAATGATTAAATCACTTATGGAAGTGATCAATCATTTATGGAAATGATCAAACCACTTATGGAAGTGGTCAATCATTTATGGAAAAGATTAATCAATTATGGAATTGATTAATTATGGAATTGGTTAATTATGGAATAAGATTGAATCAATTTTGGAAAAGATTGATTTAATTGAATATTTTATTCATGGTCTCTCTTCTATAAATAGAACACTAGACCTAATTGGTCAAGTGGTCATGCTAAGCCATCTTGCTCACAAGACAAGACCTTAGAATTCTCTCTAGCCTCCCCCTTAGAGAAAGACTTCCACCAGTCTTTTGCCTCCTAGACTTAGAGACATACCGGTGTAACCTATGTGGTTATTGTGTCTTTGAAGAAAATTTCCAACGAAGAAATCAAGAAACAATCGCTGTGTTTTTGTTTGTTGGAGAATCGTTGGCGAAGAACGGTCAAGTCTACAACGAAGGTTTGTAACGGTTCTTTCCCCTTTTCTTTAGAAAAGCATGAGAATAAAAATAGTTTTTATTTTCAAAAAATTTACAACATGTTTATAGCGTTTTCAGCGGTTTTAAAGTGTGTTTAAAGTTTTATTTTGCCTTTTCGTAACGGTATTTTAATATTAATTAATATACAGCGTAAGGTCTTACGATGCGCTTCCGCTGCGTGGGGGCTTTCATCCCCTTCAAGTGCAACTTTCGATCATTGTCCACGAACCCACTCTTTTCCTCAAGTTTTACTCCATATCCATCCCCACACCTCTAGGAACAAGAAAAAACACGAATGGATGGTCAATGACATCGTTTCGTACCTAGGGACTGTTAGTGCAACTTTCGCTCTTTGCGCACGAACCCATTATTTTCCTCCAGTTTTACTCCATATCCATCCCCACACCTCTAGGAACAAAAAAAAAAACACGAAGGGATGGTCAACGACATCATTTCGTACCCAGGGACTGTTAGTGCAACTTTCGTTCATTGCCCACGAACCCACTCTTTTCCTCCAGTTTTACTCCATATCCATCCCAACACCCTTTTTGTGTAAAAGTTATCATCATAAACATTTCGTTATATATGCAAGAATAAAGAACCATTTCCATCACACAACAACTACATTCAAAGCAAAGAACACACATATGTCCAAGATAAATTTTCATGTCCAAACTAACATTTCATTACACAGAAGAGTTCAAAATACATTTCTCATGTTAAACAAAATTACATAAAATCCAACTAATATAACAATAATTATCCTGTAGATCTTGATAGAGCACCGCAACACCTTCGTCTCTTTCTTCAATCTTCAAACTTCATCTCTCAAGTCATTTATAACATTGTTTTCATGTCGACAAACCGCAGGGTCAAACCAAGCAAAAAACCCACATCCAGAATCTCTTCCTTGTAGTTAAAGAAGAGACATGTAATGAGGAACATCACCAAAATCGGGTATATATCCAGACATGTACAAAAATACAATATTTACCTTATATGAGGCACATCCCCAAAATCGATGCCCTAGATTTGATTTCGTCCATGATGTTTTTCAGATGAGTTCGTAGATTGCAATAGCAGAACGTCTCTTTTCTATTTAACATACTCCTACTCATAGACTCTGAATGTTCATTTCGGTCTTCCATGCGGTTTTCCAAAAGGCGCTGACTCGACACTGTTAACCTTAAACTATGTATCGAAGACAAGGGAATGGGAGAAGGAGCGTTGTTTTTTCTGCCCTAGATCCGTATCGAAGAAGATGAAAGAAAAAGGCTTTTATGCCCTAGATCCATATCGAAGACAATGGCGCTGAAGAAAACGACTTTTGTGCCCTAGGTCAGTATCGAAGAAGATGAAAGAAAAGGGCCTTTATGCCCTAGATCCGTATCGAAGAAGATTAAGAAATGGCCTGTGAGTCCTACATCCGAATCGAAGAAGATGAAGAAGATGGCCTTTGTGCCCTAGATTCGAATCGAAGAAGATGAAGAAAAGGAGATCACCACTATATCAAAGAAAAGAAAACGAAGGGGAGAAAAAAATTGGGGTTTTTTCGTTAAAATGAAAATATAATGACATGTATAATTTTAATCTTTTGAATTCCATGTAAAAAAAAAGGACATCCAGTTAGCGCCCAGTCAGCATCGCCGTCAGCCATTTGATGGAATCGTTAATGGAGGGACTCAATAAAACCATTTATGGAATATTGGGGACTTGATTGTTCAATTTTCAAAGCTAGGGATCTATTAGAAATGACCCTGAAACATGAGGGACCAAAAGGGTATTTTACCCTAAGAAATATTTAAAAACAAAATTGTAAAATTTGTGACGAAACATAAGTTTCGACGCAAGGATGTAAAAAAAAAACTTGCGACGAAATATAGAATTTTGTCGCATGACTCCAACTATAGTGCAAATTTTGTTGGAATCATTCTTGCGATGAAATATTTTATTAAATTGTGTTGCAAGTTGCGATACTTTTTTCAATTTCGTCGCAACAAAAAAATGATGCTGACGATTTTCTCCGACTTACCTTTTGTGACGATTTTTGCGAGGTAGTGTGTTTTTCGTCGCTAATAATAATTTGAGACGAAATATATTTTTTTAGCTACGTTTTTTTTTTCGTCGCTAAAGACTTAATTTTTTCTTTTGTAGATATTGTAGGAAAAGATCAATATATAAAATGAAAACATTAATATGTAATTAGATACTCAAATTGAACTAAATTTTATGTGACAGTCATTGATAGCCTTCAATACAAATAGAATTCTACCAGTGATAATCGTTGATATTATATTACTGATAAAATTCTATCATTGATAGTCGCTAATAGACTTCTATCAGTGACCTATCACTAACAGCCGCTGATAGACTTCTATTAGTGATAACATGTTTTATGGGCATTTTAGTCATTTGCATGGGTTGATTATTAAGTTTTGCTATATTTATAAATAGTTTTAGATTTTGCTATATTTGCAATTATTTTGACTTATTTTATTATATGTGCAAGTACCTAAAAGAAAAGAAAAAATAAATAATATCTAAGAGATAATGGTTATTATTTGCAAAAAGGAAAAAAAAAACAATGTTTAAGAAATTAATATTAATTATAAGTTTATAACCATATCCAAGTATTTTAGAGGGAGAGCATCCTGTTGAAGGGGAAATTTTGGTTCATCACAAATTGTCACGTCATTATTTAAAATTAATGACAAAATCATAAATAATTAAATTTAGGACCAATTATAAGTTGACATGTGTCCCAAATCTAACTTGCAGACAAAGTTGACTAATTATATTTTTTAGAGCAAAATGTCCATTTGATCAATTAATTAAAAATAAATTTTTTGATCAAATTAGTTAATTTGACCAATTAATTAATAATAATAATAGTTAATTGGATCAAATTTGGCATTTTAAAAACATTTGGGTCATATGGTTTTCGGGTCAAATATAAACCAGACTCAAAACCAAATAGTTGAACCCAAGACTAATAAAGCTCAAGTCAAAGTTGTTAGGCCCAAAAGTCACTAGGGACAATCCAAGGAGAATTCTATAAATAGAGGAGTTTTCCTCTATTTCAAGGGGTTCAGAATTTTGAAGCTCTCAGCCAAAGTCAGAGAATTCAAAGAAACTCCACCAAGAATGAAGACTCCCTGAAATCCATAAGTTTCAAAGTGCTGAACGCTTCTTGAAGACTTCTTGAAGACTAAAGACTCTTCAAGACTTCAAGATCCCAAGACTTCTTGAAGACTGGAGACCCTTCAAGACCGGAAGACTTCAACAATCCTTGAAGACCAAAGACTCTCCAAGACTCTAAGACTTCAAGACCCGAAAACTTCAAAAGCTCCACGAATAAATTGAAGCTTCAGACTCGAGAACAAGCGCTCCAATCCTCGAGTGAAACACATTCACACACAAGAGAGAGAAATAGAGGATTAAAGCTAGATATTGTACACCCACACGCATATAACATTAATACAAATACACGTTTATTCCATGTGTCTCCCTCTTCGAAGTTACGTGTGAACACATCCACCTACTTTTTTTTTTTTTTTAAGGAAACATCCACCCACTTACCCATCGCAAAAAGAACACAAAAAAAAAAGTAAAAAACCCAGTAGAGATTGCAAAACTTGTGGTGCATTATAACTTAATTTAAAAAAGGTAACCCATTATTTGATTGAAGTTCTCTAAATGAAAAGCATAAACCTTTGAGATTTCACACTATTCAATCTCTATCTCTCTCTATTTTTTTTTTCTTTTCACTTTCCGAAACAAGCCCTTATGATGCATTGTTGTTGCTTTAAGCCATATTGATCTCCTTTGCTTCTCTTTGATTCTTGACTCCTTCCTCAAGCTTCTCTTCTTTTCCTTCAACATTATTTCCCTTTTTATTTCTGTATATCATGTACATTACCATTTGGATCATTCCTAGTAGAAACCCCACAATGTTTGGCAGCTGAAAAAATTACATGAAAAGAAATTGCCATGTTAATATTTCTATACATATAGTTTCAAGTCCATCATAACAAGGATAAAAATATAACTACAAATATAACAAAATTTAAAATGTGTAAATCAATTAATGAATACTACTTGGATTAATATTTATTGGTTTGTGTTAGTAGATGACTTCTACATAAGGCAAAGACATATTGAGAAATCAATTAATAGTATTTTTTTTAAAAGAAAGAATATTATATTTGCAATTATGGTTAAAAAAAAATGCTATATTTGTAATTATTTCTAAAAACAAACTACATAAGTTAAGGAATATGGAACTCCCGATTAAAAATTTTCAATTCGGTATTATCAATTTTTTTTCGTTATATATGTAGTAAAAGAATAGAACATGAAAAAAATAGGAATCAAATAGATTCTAGGGGTGGGAGGATTCGAACATCTGACCACTTGGTCGAGGGTGCATGCCAATTATTGCTAAACTATGCTCACTTTGACATCATCAAATAGATTCTTACCATTAGAAACCCATCAATTATTTTTAAGAAAAAATATTCTTTAGAAGATCTTATTAAAAAGATTAATCTCAACTAACCCCATTTACTTTGCAGAAACTTGTAGATTTGGTGAAGTTTTATGGTTAAGAGTTGAAAAATTAATGGTTGGTGAGGTAAAGTGTAAAAAGTTGTAAAAATTTTGGTAAAAAAAGTTGTTAATATTAAATAAATGGTATTTAATGATAGGAGGGCATATAAGTAATTTAACATTCACACTTTTACATGCTAACATCACAATCATCATCAAAGGGTTAAAAAAACAATGTTTTTCAAATGGGGTCTCTTTTACAAACACAAACCTCTTGGGACTAGTTCTTACAATTACCTTTAGAAACCTAGGTCATTTTAAGGATTTTTCTTTTGTCTACTTTACAAATTTAAGACAATCATAATTACACTAACTGTGCAAGCTACAAATTATGCTCTTGAGTCTCATAATCACAAAAGGTAACAACTTCATGAATACAAAATCACAAGTTTGAAAGTTTACTTTCATAGCTACTTCCTACTTTCTTTTGGCCTATCCTCAAAATTTATGAATACTCAAAGTTCATTTATGCCATCAATTTTTTGTATTGAGTTAATAATAAAATTTAAAGTCATTCATTTGAGTATTATAAATATAGAAAAAGTTACACGGATTAAAATATAGGTCTACGTGGAATCCACTAACAAGTTTTAATTACATTCCCTATAAAAAATTGGTGATAATTAAAGATTCAAAAAAAATTTAGAGGTGAAATTATTTATTAAACTAAGAATAAATGAAATGAAATAAAGTAGGAGTTAGGTTAGGGGTTTGAAGCATAGGAGTTTTGACTTACAGCAATGAAGAGATCCTTTATAAAGAAGCCATAGAAGAACCACATGGTAGCGGAAATAGTTAGAAAGAAGGACAGAGAAAATGGCATATACTCCACACTTTTCGTTGTTATCACCCTCTTCTGCATTTGTTCAAAGTTATAAACTATCAACATTAATGATTTGATATTTATATAATTTATTTGCTTCCTCAATCTACATATCTCTCCTCTCCACTATTAATTGATTAATTTCTTTTTTTTAATTTAATATGTGGATGAAAATTCAAACCTTTAACCTTCTAATTAAGAATATATGTCTTGATATGTTTAGCGATGCTTAGGTTGGTGATTTAATTTTTATTAAAATTTTAACTAATTTTCTAGCATTATAAGGTTGTTCCCTACAAATTTTATTGATATTTTTTCACTTTTAAAATTTATGATTTACTGATAATAATCCCTTTTATCTTTTTTATAATTTACCATTTTTGTTTTTTAAATCTTAAAAATGTTTTTAAAATAAAAAAAATATCATTAATTTCTATAATTTAGCTAGAATTTTGGAAATATTTGCAAAAAGATAGATTTTTCAAAAAAAAAAAAAAAAAAAAAAAAAGGAGGTTTGTAAATAACCTTATTTTTATAATTGGAAAATATAAATAAATTTGATTAGTTTGAAATTGAATCAATTATTTGTTTTTTTAAAAAACAAACTTGAATCGATGATTTTACATGTAGATAACTTGTATCACTAAATATAAATAATAGATTGAGTCCCATGATTACTAAATTAATAATCCTAGGTGGAACTCTTTTAACTTTACTCCAGTAACTAAATTCAATTAGTAACCCAAGAGTAAAGAGCCACTTCACAACCATTTTACCTATTCCCAAAAAACCATTTCTTCTAATTTTTTTTTTTTCTTTTACATGATTTACCTTTCGAAAATATATAAAAAAAAAAATCGAACTATTAATAAAATAATGATTCATAAAATCATTTTCAAATTTTAAATTTAGGTAAAAAGTCAAATTTTTTAAAAGGAATGGTTGGAATCTGACATAATTTAGATAAAATATCATTTGAAAAAAAATAATTTAGATAGAATATTAAAAAAAAAAATAGCTCCTATAAAATTAGAACTTAGAAGACTATGTATATTAAATGATTCCAATTAATTTAATTTGGAATAAAAAATGATTCCAATTAATTAATATTTAGGTTATTTAGTAATTATTATGATTATAGTTAATTATCCATTCATCTTAATCATGATATCATATTAAATAAAATAAGGTTAGATTTATAGGTGATGAATAAAGAAAACTATATCTACGGTTACGTTTTCTTTTACTATACTATATTTATAATTAATCTTGCGTACATAGACAATTAGTAAAGGATTTTAAAAAACTATGTTACACTATACATCCAAAGTTTTCTTCTTAAAATAGTAAAAAGTACAATAAAGAGATTGCCACAAATTTTTAAGGGGTTGTTTGTTTCATGGGTTTGGATTGGATTGGATTGGAATGGAAATGGATGCCCTTGTTTGGTTGGCCGGGGTTGGAATGAAAGGGTGGGCATGTGGATTCCAATCCATTCCCACATTTTGGTGGGTCCCACTATTTCTCTCTCCATTTTTCTTCCTAATTTTGATGGGACCCACAATTTCTTTTTCTATTTTAACCACATTTTGGTGGGTCCCACTATTTCTCTCTCCATTTTTCTTCATAATTTTGGTGGGTCCCACTATTTCTCTCTCCATTAATTGCAACTCAAATCCAATGCACCAAACACAGACATGGGAATCATGATTCCAGCAAAATATTCCCATGGGCATCAGATTCCATTCCATTCCATTCCAAACCCATTCAATTCCGGCGCACCAAACGGCCCCTAAAAGTTGAACACTAAAAACGTAGTAGTTTTAGGGCCTAAAAACAATTCTCCATTTATCTCTGTCTACATATGATTTGGGTAGATTAATTTGTAAATGAGTAAATAAATTTAAAATCGAAATGAATTGTTTAGGTCCGTCGTTTGATAATCATTTGGTTTTTTGTTTTTGGTTTTTGATTTTTAAGCTTATAAACATCACTTCCAACTCTAGGTGTCTTTGACTTTTCACCTACCTTCTTCCCCATGTTTTCAAAATCCAAGCCAATTTTTTAAAACTAAAAAAAGTAGTTTTCAAAAACTTGTTTTTGTTTTTAGAATTTGGTTAGGAATTCAAATATGTCTTTAACAAAAATTAAAACCATGGTGAGGAAATTTAAAGAAAACAAGCCTAATTTTCAAAAACCAAAAACTTTTCAAATGGAACCTTAAAGAAATTAATTGGGTTGAAGTAAATAAGAAAAAATAGAATTGAAATAAAGATAGAGAGAGAAAGAAAAAGAGAAGGAGGACCATCACCATGATGCTCAAAGGAGAAGCAAAAACAGCAAGATTGAAAGCCGCACAGATCCATCCAACAGCATTTGTTCTTTGATTCCCATGAAAAATAAGCATTGTTCCCCCTATCATTACTCCGAAACACCCCATGTTGAAAATCGTTAACAACTTCAATGTAAATACCTGCAAAACCAATAATAAAACACAATAATAAATCATTGCTTAATTTTTATATCCCACTGTTCGATCAAAATCTTTTTTTTTTTAAATCATCTATTTTGTTGTTTACATCTTCTTCGTTAAAATGAAATAAACCACTATACTTGCTTATTTTATATGTAAAATAATTTAAAGTAATTGTGAAAGAAAAATAAAAATAAAAAAAAGACAAAAATGAAAGAAAAAGAAAGGAAAATGTTGAATAGGTTTTAAAATATAGGTTAAAAAGAAAAAAGAGAGAAAAAAAATGAATAAAGAAGATAGAAAGTCAAAGTATTGGAAAATATTTTAATAATAAATAGGAGGTAGAAAGTTTTGATTTTTTTTTTATAAAAAAAAAAAAAAAAAAAAATCTTAAAACAATTTTTAATAAATATATAGAGAGAGAGGGACCTTTTGTTTCTTAGGAGCATAAAAGATGTAGAGTGCAATATAGATAGTTTCTATGACACATCCAAAAGAGTTAATGGTGATTAATAAAAAGGCATTGGACTTAAGGGCAGCATAATAAAGCAGCAACATTGCACTCATCAGTGCCACCACATATGGTATTGATTGGAACCCTTCTGATGTTTTCTTCTTGTAGATTGTCCAAAACGTTGGCCTAACAACACAAATCACATAAACCTATTAACAACATTGCAATATTCATATGAATATTTTGATGGTGACAAATAGTTTTGCCATATTTTCAAAATATAACCCAAGGCAGTCATTCATCATTCATAGGTGTCTATAGTTGATTTATGCCTATCACTTATATTGAAAGACACTTTGCTAATTATATATGAAAATTTAGATGTGTTGATGAGTCTTTTTCGAAAATCATGATATATTTGCAAGAGAATTTGCAGTGGGTGGCAAATAAGAATTATATAATTGCAAATATAGCACAATGTAAAAAAAAATTGCAAATATAACAAAATCTATCCGAGTATATTACTGATAGACATTGATACTCTAGTTAATTAGAGTCTATCTTATAGACTTCAATTATCAGAGTTTATCAGCGATAGACTCTGATTAATCAGAATCTATCAGTCTACTGATAGACTCTGACGACAGCTTTTTGGTCTTGTACAATTAATTTTGCTATATATGCAATTAGTTTGCAACTGTGCTATATTTGCTATTAATTTGGTTCAATTTTCCATCTATGCATCTGCCCCTATTTGCAAATCCTTTTAATTAGCTTGGACTAGACTTGCAAATATTTTGAGCTAAAATGTTGTATATGTGGCACCTACTCCAAAATAAATTAAGGAAAAAACTTAAAATAGTTACTCAAAAGAAAAACTTTAATAATGCAATTATTATCAAACGAAACCTAAAATATTGAGGTCTTACACGGGAGCTAGGAAGACCATAAACGATATTATATTACCTGAAAGGAAAAGGAACAAAAATCGATGAATATAAATTAGAATATGGAAAATAGAATCCTAACTCAAATGCATGCATGCTCAAAGGAAATTAAAATTAAACAACAATGTAATAGTACCCAAGAGTCCAAAGATGAATTGAAGTTGATGAACACTTAAGCACATCATTGTAGCAATGAAGGGGGAGGGGAGCTCTCTTTCCTCTTGCAATGTATGAAAGAAAGATAACAAAATATACTTAAAGCCAAACTAACAAGGTTGTGTTTTTATAAGCAAACAGTTGGAGTTAGGCAATTCTTACAAATAGAGAGAGAAGAAGATTGTATGGCTGAAGTTGCTTTGGTGAAGGGTTTGTAAAATTAATTAGATCTCTCTGCTTGAGTGGAATTTACATACCAAGTACTTTGTAATTATTTGGATGTGGCTCAACGAAGTTACTGACTTCATTGAAAATTCTTACATTAAATGAAAGCTTCCTCTTGTTTACCCTTGCCCAACTTTTAACTTTATCTTTATTATAAAAAAATAAAAAAAAAAAAGGAAAAATACACTTTTGGTCCCTGAGATTTGGGTTAGGTTTCATTTTGACTCATGAGTTTTCAAACTCGACAATTTATTCCCTGAGGTTTGGATTTTGTTTCATTTTGGTCCCTCCATCCACTTTTCCGTTAATTCTTAACGGTTTGCTGACGTCGCACTTATTTTTTTATTAAAAAAATATATTTTTTTCAATTTTAAAAATAAAATAACTTTAAAAAATATTTTCTTTTTAATTTTCATTTTCTCTCCCAATTTTCCCCCCTTAATCTTCTTCCTCTTCACAACCCCACCACCATTTCTTCTTTCTACTCAACCACCATCGCCACCACATGTTGCCGCCGACCGACTTTTTTTTTTTTTTTTCTTTCTTTCTTCTTCCTCCTTTCTTATTCTTCTTCCATTCTTCTTCTTTCCTCCATTTTGTTTTTTTTTTTTAAGTAAAAAAGGTCATTTCCGACGCCGAAACGGGAGGAGGAGCTTCTTCCTCCCTTTCCGTTTCAGATCTGTATGGCTGAAGTTGCTTTTGGTGAAGGGTTTGTAAAAATTAATTAGATCTCTCTGCTTGAGTGGAATTTACATGCCAAGTACTTTGTAATTATTTGGATGTGGCTCAACTGAAGTTACTGACTCCATTGAAATGTCTTACATTAAATGAAAGCCTCCTCTTCTTTACCCTTGCCCAACTTTTAACTTTATCTTTATTAAAAAAAAAAAAAATTACACTTTTGGTCCCTGAGGTTTGAGTTAGGCTTCATTTTTGTCCGTGAGTTTTCAAACTCAACAATTTAGTTCTTAAGGTTTGGATTTTGTTTCATTTTGGTCCTTCCATCCACTTTTCCGTTAACTTTTAACGGTTTGCTGATGTGACACTTATTTTTTTAAATTTTAAAAATAAAATAATAAAAAAATATTTTCAAAAAATATTTTCTTTTTAATTTTCATTTTCCATCTCAATTTTCCCACTCTTTTATTCTTCTTCCTCTTCACTGATAGGACCCAAGTAGTATATTAAACTACCCACTAGGATCACCTCCAAGACAATCAACCAATTAATAGTCCAAAAACACAACAGATAAATCACCAATTTATCACCAAGAAAACAACCAATCACGGACAGCAACCAACCATAAAATTCAGAGTACCAAGAACACAAAAACACACACAATTTATACGTGGAAAACCCCTTCGATGTGAAGAGTAAAAACCACGGGACTTGTGAGGAGTCCACCCTTGTCACTTTCTCTTATTATGATAAAATTGAGGGAAAAAGAATCCAAATCAGTCATACAAAGACTCACAACCCACCAATACTTTCATACATAAGAGACCTACACAAAAAGAGATAAAGAAGATAAAAATCTCCAGTTTCACAGGTTCTGTCCAGCAGCGAGTACGAACAAACAAGAGCTCAAAACGACGATCCAACCGTTCAAAACGAGGCCCTATGTGTCCCCAACAGGCTGACCAAATTTCAGCAAAATCCAACGGTTAAAAATCCGGCAATCGACAACTTTGTGAACGCTGTCGCTGAAAATCCGAACTGCACGGCTCTCCCTGCTTCTCTCCGTTTTTCTTGTAATTTTCTGTATTTTTCTTGCTGTCCTCTCCCTTAGGTAATCCCATATCAAAGGAAAAAAAAAAACTCTAGGCTTACAAGACAAGCCCACACATTTAACCCTAATTGGACTAAACACATAACCCGACATATTGGGCTCAAAAACACAAGTTTTAAAAAAACTCTTGCTCGTGCAACAAGTGGGCTGGACACCCACAACATTCACAGCCCACCACCAACTTCTTCTTTCTACTCAACCACACTATCACCACCACATGTTGCCATCGGCCGACTTTTTTTTTTTTTCCCCTCTTTCTTCTTCCTCTTTTCTTCTTCTTCTTCTTTCATTCTTCTTCTTTTCTCCATTTTGTTTTTTTTTTAAGTAAAGAAGGCCGTTTCCTACGCCGAAACGGGAGGAGAAGCTTCCTCCTCCCTCCCAAGCTCCTCCCTCCCTCCCTCCCCTGTTTCAGATATGTATGGCTAAAGTTGCTTTTGGTGAAGGGTTTGTAAAAATTAATTAGATCTCTCTGCTTGAGTGAAATTTACATACCAAGTACTTTGTAATTATTTGGATGTGGATCAACTGAAGTTACTGACTTCATTGAAATGTCTTACATTAAATGAAAACTTCCTCTTGTTTACCCTTGAGCAACTTTTAACTTTATCTTTATTCATAAAAAAAATGGAAAAAATACACTTTTGATCTCTGAGTTTCGATTAGGTTTTATTTTTGTCCCTGAGTTTTCAAACTCGACAATTTAGTCCTTGAGGTTTGAATTTTGTTTCATTTTGGTACCTCCATCCACTTTTCCATTAACTTTTAACGGTTTGCTGATGCGGCACTTATTTTTTTTATTAAAAAAATATTTTTTTCAATTTTAAAAATAAAATAATTTTAAAAAATATTTTCTTTATAATTTTCATTTTTCCTCTCAATTTTCCCACTCTTTTCTTCGTCATCCTTTTCACAACCCCACCACCATCTTCTTCTTTCTACTCAACCACCATTACCACCACATGTTGTCGCCGGCCGCCACACGCCGCCGGCCGCCTTCCTCCTTTCTTCTTCTTCTTCCCTTCTTTTTCTTTCCTCCATTTTGGTTTTTTTTTTTAAGTAAAGAAGGTCGTTTTCGGCGTCGAAACGGGAGCACCTCCCCCGTTTCAAAAAGAAAAAAAATGTCGTCGGACGGTGGCCGATGACTGAAGGCAGTGGGGGTTAGATTAGGGTTTGAGAGTTGTGGGGAAGAAGATGAAAGGAGAAAAAAACAATAAAAGAAAAAAGAAAAAGAAAATTATAATAAAAATATTTAATATATTATTTTATTTTAAAATTTTCAAAAATATATTATTTAAATAAAAAACCAATGCCACCTCAACATTCTGTTAGCATTAAACGGAAAAACTGACTGAGGGACCAATAGTGTAACGAAAATCAAACCTCAATGACTAAAATATCGAGTTTGAAAACTCAGAGATCAAAATGAAACCTAACCCGAACCTCAAGGACCAAAAGTGTATTTTTTCCAAAAATTTTTAACTTTATCTTCTTCTTCCCTTTTTTTTTTTTTTAATACGAATTGAGTTTTAGTTTGGTTGTTGTAGCCATGTATTTTAATCTCATATTTATGTTTGATTAAATTATAAGTTTAGCCGATGAACTTTTAGGATTGCGTCAATTTGACCTTTCAGTTTTAAAAAGTGTCTAATAGGTTCTCAAAATTTCAATTTTGTGTCTAATAGATCTCTTACATATAGGAGATTTAAAATTCAATTTTATGTCTATTAGGATTCTAAACTTCTAATTTTATACCTGATAGACTTGCGTGTTTTAAAAAATGTCGAATAGGTCAAGGACTTTATTTAGACACATGAATAATTAAAAGTTCAAGAACATATCAAACACAAAAGTGAAAGTTTAAGGACTTACATGGATACTTTTTAAAGTTTAGGAGACCAAATTGACACAAAATTGAAAATTCAATATCATATTTTACACTTTTTAAAGTTTAAGGACCAAATTGACACAACCCTAAAAGTTTAAAGACTAAACTTGTAATTTAGCGTTTTTGTTTATACATGTATTTTTGAAGCAGAAAGGTTTGAAGCAGAATTATCTGATACGTCATTTGTAAATTTTTTAGTAATATTTCAATCATTTGATTATAGTGAGGCCTTTTTTTTTCTTCTTTAACAACTTAAAAGTTGAAAGGTAGAACTGAATTAAACTTTATAGAGAGGTAATGAATGTTAGAATGCATATAGTTTGGTTCCAATTTTACCTTTACTTAATCATGTTCTGGAAGTTGTTGCTATATTCTACCTCCAATAAAACCTCAAGCATTTTTTATATGACATTTGTTAATGTATGGTACGTATTTATTAAAATATCTTATAAAATTAAGAACAAAAATGTGATGGAACTTTATTTAAAATGTAATTGTGAATATGAAACCAACTAGATTGAGGTTAAAATTCTTAGACAATCTCATTTCAAATTTCTACCGAACTTGATACATGTGGTTCAAAATATATGTCTACATGAGTTCAATATGCAAAATTTTTATTAAATGTAGTTCACAAACTTAATTAACCGACCAAAACAAAAGTTTGATGTAAAGTTTATATGGACCAAAATTGAATTTAAACAAAGAATTAATTAATAAACGTGGTTAGGTTTTGAATTAGTTTTTAAACCATAGTTCGGTTTGAGTTTTTTCTTTCATGTTTAAATGTTTCCCTAGCTAATACTTTAACACTTGAGCAAATTGACCCTTTTCTGACTTGCATAAATGTCGATAGAAGTCAATTAAAGAAAGTCGAAATAGAACAGTCAACAGATCCTCTACCGACGCCACTTTCAACGGCGTCGACAGAAATTGTATTTCTCGAACACTATCATCTGCGTCGAGAGAAAGCACATGTTCACACAAACTCGACTTGTGCGTCGACAGGAAAGGCACTTTGCCGATGCCACTGATGACGTCGGTAGAGAACCATTTTGTTGACGCCTTCCACGTGGCGTTGACAGAATGGCATCTGGCAGTATTTTTTTTTTTTTTTTTAATTAATGTTTTGACAACCTGTTTTATTCTCGAAATGAACCTCAAATTGACCACAAAATTTAATATGCAATTTTTCATTAAAATAAAATCAAAATTTACATACTTAACATCAAAATTACAAATTAATAAGTTAATCCATAACATCAAAGTAACATTTACATTACAAAGAAAGATAACTAGTTCAACAAAGATATAAAATTACAAAGTAAGATAACGTTCTAGAATTACAAAGAAAAGGAGGATGAAGGCAAGGAGCACCAGAATTGAAACTCCAATCATCATCCTAGGGCCATATCCTAGGCTTACTTGCAAGTATTCTTTCACAGCCCTTAAAACTGGGTCCTGTAATTAGGGTGTCTGCAACACTAAGTTATGAAGTGATGATACCCCTCAAAGTCCATGCAATTGGACAGATGTAGTAGAACCAAATCGAGAGGTGGATTATTCACGGTTCTTAATTTGTTTTTCTAAAACAAGACTTACTGATTTTGAAACAAGAAAACTAGAGAGGAGATTCCATAAAGAGTAAAATGCAGAAGAAACCATTGCTGCCATATGTTGCGAAGGAATGAGCCCAACCACCATCATACCATAAAAGGTGAAATGGGTGAACATATTCCAAATTTGAAACTATAAGTTTCAAGAGTTAAAAAAAAAAGTAAAGGAAAACATAGCAATTTTTTTTTCAAAATTGACCATGAAATAAGTGATGACACTGAACATTATGGTTTGTGCAGCAATGTATGAAACCTCCACTAAATCCGGTTGGGGATTAACAGGAAAAAGTTGATCAACCCTTAATTATTTACATACCAAAATTATACATATATATTATTTCAGGACAAAAATTCAATTACTTGTGCAAATGCATAAGCAAACAGACGGGGATAGTCTTACGAACTGCAGTCCCGATGGCTAAGTTGAATTGGGTGCGTACGTGTCTACTAGTTTCTTCACCTCAGGATCAATATGGATCGGAATCTTCCCATGCTTAAAAACATGTCTATTGAGGTTGATCTTCCGTCCATATCCTTATGTAGTCCACCTGGCTCTAGATGTACCATCGGGGAGAAAACAAGAAATGGTTAAAGTATTTCATTATATATAAAAAAAAAACTCATAAAATTTGTGAAAGAGTTAATATCGTGCATGCAGAAGCAATTAGGATCTTAGGCACTCTAACTACATCAATTTTAGAGATTAAAGCATTTTGTCCAAAGGAACCGCAAATAGGGTATTGAGCACCTACCTCTTGTAACTCAAAATTGATCCACAACGTTAGCTGTTTTTGTTCACGAACCGATCACAGACCACTGCTAGGATCTTCCCCACTATTATCCAGCCTTAGAACGGATTGTGAGATCTAATTGTGATGGGAATTGTAACGCCCCAACTTTTTAAAACTTATAGACTGACTAGGGACATTACTATATACATCTTATGAACTTGAATGACTCAAAGAACTATGAGGTTAACATTTTCTAGACATCCAAAAATGTACAAAATAGACAAATAATTTTAGTAAACGTTTATTTGGGATCCGAAAAAAACTTTGTAAAACATAAAAATATTTGGAAACCTCAAAAGCAACAAATTAAATAAATCTTTGATTAATTACATAGAAAATTAAAAAAAAAGCACTAATATGCAGAAGTAAAAATATGCTTACATCGTCCATCGTGGCGCCACTAGCAAGTACTCTTGATCAGTCGCCTAACACATTTTTACCGTTGCCTAAAAAAATTAAAATAAACAAAGAATTAGTATTAAAAATACCCAGTAAGTAACCCCTCTACCAGGGGTGGTTATGCAAGCACAAAAATTTATGAGGGGACCTAAACTTTGCTTTATAATAACATTATTTCTTTGCCATAACACCAAATGTGACCCTAACGCCACGAAAACTATACTCTGACTTTATCACCACTAAAATTTTATTGTGACCATATCGCCACCTGTCATCATAGCCATATCGCCAAGTTTTAAGAAAATTATTAAAAAAAAACCACATCTTGACCATATCGCCAAGTTTTAATAAAACTCCTAGCCATACCAAGAAGTTTTCCAATGACAAAACTTTTAAGAATGTACGTCATCGTGAGTCACACATATGCATGTGAGGATCCCTAACTAACTTTATGATAATGTAACACATGGAAATCCACATTTCATTCAAATAACTTTTTCATAAAAAACATCAAATTTCTAATTTACATGCACAACACTCCAGATACAAAACATATAAATCATAGTAAATTTCACATAATCAATTTCAATAAAAGCACCACAATCAACACATATCAACACCCAACAATTTTACAATTATCATGGCAACTAAGAATTTTACATTTAAGCAATAAATTTCTAACTTGCTAATAGGGGAGTCACTTACATAGTATTGCTCAAGAATTTTACTCAAAATTCTTACTCCAATGATTCTCTAAATCGTTAGTCAAAAATGGCCACAACTACGCATAAAAGGGGTTTCCAAGATTAGAAATTTTGGTCCAATAATTCAATTAAAACTCAAACATGCTTAAGGGAGGTCTTTACTCTTGAATACTCACCTGGAAAGGCCTAAACAACTGCTAGACAGTACTTAAAATCACTTAATCTTGCAATCTCCATGCTGGAAAATAGTGGGTAAAATTGAAATGGGCTCAATTAACAATGGGTCAACTTCAAATATCAAAATGATCGCTAACAGAGACTTAAATGAATAAATAATACTCACTCAATTCAATAATTTCTCCACTGGACAACACCTTCAAAAGACCAACTATTCAAGTTAAACACCGAGAACGTGGCCAAATAGTTGAAATCGATTTGGAAAGGATACGATTTAGTTTTAAATTGCCAAGGGAAATGTTTGAAAATATGAACGAACAAGATATCCACCATAACTTACCTTAAATCAACGATGCTTGTTTCTATCTTTTTTTATTTTTTGTCAATGACGTGATGGTGCGCGCGACGACACAACAGTGAATTGAAGGAGACGACTCGCGGATCGGTGCGCCGCCGACGTTGCGATGATGGTTGGACGACGATGTGTGATAATGCTGACTGGAGATGAAGAGAGGCGGCAACACAGATGTGAGAGAGAGAGCAAGGGAGAGAGCACAAGGAGAGAGAGAGTGAATCGAGAGAGAGGGAGACAGGGCTCTTGAAAAAAAATTCTTTTTTTTTAATCTCCCACTAATCGAATTGGGGGGTGTGAAATATATATATATATGTGTATATATATATATATATATATATATATATATATATATTTGTTTTTAAAAAAAAATATCTTTTTTTTAATTCTCCACGACTATTACATTATACTGACCTTAAAAGAACTTCCGTCTTCGAAAGTTTCCTCTTAATAGGAAAACTAAAGCTCTCTTGGCTTGCAACCTATGATTAGAATTATGCTCATAAATACTTATATCTTACCACCATTATTTCCAAATTCAAAAAATGGTCCAATCTTAACATTGGATAAGTTTCCACTACTTTCTGATTCAATAAATTCAGTCCAACTTGCATACACAGAGGCAACAACTAAAAACTAGCTTTGCTTGAATAAGAGACCGATACAAGTTCAGGAGTAGGGGAAGGTTCCATCAATAAAAAGAACTAGCATACTTTCGTAAGTAGTAGAGTTTGTGGCTCTTTCAATGTTCTTCTAGGGGCAGCATGATGCCATATGACCCTCCTGACCACATCAAAAACACACGCTAGCTCCCAGCAAGCAACTCCCTTAATGGCGCTTTCCATAATTATTACACATCGGCTTCTCATGGACAATATTCTGTTATCTAGCTTTTTGTCCCTGGGCTTGGTCTTGGGTGGATTCACGTGGGTGTCCTAGGATTGTTGTACATTATCGGATGTTTGGTCAAACCTCCTCTTCTGATCAGAAGAGGGTTCTGGCCCAGAGGGCGCTTGAGGTGTAGTTGCTGGACAACAATCTATTAACTCAACCACTTTAACTGCCATGGTGTAGTTCGGTGGTTGATGGGCAGCCACGCTACCTTGTATGCCATCCCTTAAACCCGTGATAAATTGCTCCACTTTGTTGGCCACCAAAGCTACCATAGTAGGGGCAAACCGGGACAACCTGGCAAAATTCGTCTCATATTCTTCTACAGTTCGCTCTCCTACTTGAGAGTTATGAATTCTGCCTGCTTCCTGAAACTTGCAATTGTAGGGTAATATTTCCTGAAGAATGCTCCCTTGAACTGGAGCCATGCCATAGGTCCATTACTGACCTCTATGGTCCTTTCGGTCGATTGCCACCAAATCAAAGTGTTGTCCTGCAACAGAAAAGCAGCACAATAAACCTTCTGATCTTCCGAACAGTTCATGTGGTGGATAATGTTTTTAATGGAAGATAGCCACAGTCCTGCCAATGTGGCGTCCTTTGATGCTCCATCAACTGGACGAGGTCCCACTTCCTAAAGCCCCTTAAACACCTTGCCTCTCGTGATAGTGCTTCATTTTTTTGAGGCGCTTGGGCCTGCTACCCCACAATCATGACTGCAATTGCCGCCTGCACTGTAAACTGTACTGTCCCGACAACTGCTGACTGCAAAATAGCCTGAATAGCATCCACCGTAACAGGTTCTGCTGTAGGTGTCGGTTGCAATACTAGTGGGTTCTCTATCGGATTGTTTTCTTGCCCCACTGGCGGTATTCTGACGCGCTTGGGCCTACTGCCCCGCAATCACGACATCAACTGCTGCCTGCACTGTAGATTGTATTGCCCTGACAACTACTGACTACACAATTGCCTGAATAGCATCCCCTGTAGCAGGTTCTGATGCAGGTGTCGGTTGCTCATCCGGGTGCTCTACTTGTGGGTCCTTTGTTGGATTGTTTTCTTGCCCCATTGGTGGTAAATCTGCCTCAGGGGTCGTGTGATCCCTTCCACGACCCATTCGCTGCTAACCTAAACTCCAACCTTATCTACTATTATTATTATTGATTCAAATAAAATAGTAAGAATAACAATAATAGCAATAAATAACATCAATAATAATCATTATATTAACTTTCATACCAACCATGTGATCATGCTGCTAGGCCATGGGAACACCTAAGGTTTACGATAATAGCCATGGGGACACCTAAGCTAAAATAAAATATAAACACCTAAAATGGGTAAATAAATAAATCATATTTTTATTAAGGTAATTGTGTACCTGACGATGACAAAGTGTTTGTTGCTAGGCCATGGGGACACCTAAGGTTTACGTGTAAACTAGTCTATAGAACTCTTAACCTAGAGCTATGATACCAATTGTAACACCGAAAATGAAGGTGCACCTTATTGGTATAGGTAGTATCTATCAATTCTTTTAAGCTTATCTTGACCATACTTTCATGTCCTCAGGATCCCTCTCATTCGGATGTGATCTCAGTTCATTCGTGTTGGGTTTTATGTCCTAAAACTCGTAGACAGTAAATGTAACACTTGACCTGCTTTAATAAAGCGTTATTAATTTTGTATATTTATTTTGCTTATAATAAACCACAAATCCAACAAACTAAGAACCCCTGACTATATTATGTATACTTGAACTTTGTGTATGACATAAATATGGATCAAGTTCAAGTAAATAACCTAAATGGTCTATAGTAAAAGGATAAGGCTGGGTACCTTAATCTTGGGGACACTATTGGCGCGACTCGCTATGTATCTAAGACAAATGATGTGATCCTAATCATTGATGTATAGACATGTGAGTGAGGGTGTCCTATGCAATGAGTTTGCATAGAGATCGGACCAAGAGATAAGTCACTTTCGCTTTATAACGTCATTTACTGCTGAATGAATATCTCATACGATGACCTAGGTAACTTGATCTTAATCTTGAGCTAACTATGAACTCCTGTTTATTTAGGATTGTCTTTTGATTTGCATGAGTGAGAGTGGCCTATCATCACCAATTTAATAAACCTACCATTTTGGGGATGAAACTAAATAGATAGCTGTGGACATAGTCTCACAAGACGAAATTCATTACTACCTGATTTAAGGTTTAGTAAGAAGGTTGTTCCCTTAAGTATTGACTCCAAGTCTTGGACAAGGGGTCCCACCCTTTCATTATCTTGAGAGGGACTTGGTTCAGTGATTGTATCACGAATCAATTGTTCATTAGAGGATCAGTGGAACTTAAGGAACAAGATGTAACTATAGGGGTAAAACAGACATTTAACCCAGTTCTAGTTACGAACAATAGGTGAAGGGTCGACTTACTAATCATGGTTATATCGGGTGGACAGAAATATATCTACAGGGAGGGGAGTGTAGCTACGGGCTATAGTGGAATGTCCTGGAAGCTAACGAACGTTGAATAACTAGGTCAATGAGTTTAACCGGTTATTCTCGTATCGTTGGAGCCCATGATCTGTAGGTCCATTAGGTCCCTCTACTAGCTCAATAGGAAGAAAATTTGGAACAATATGATAGGTTAAATATTTGAAACGTTCAAATTCTGAATAGGATGCAAAAGTCGGTTACATGCGATATTTAACGACATATTGGTTTAATTTTGAATTAAACTAAGAATGAAAGTTGGTTGTATTTAAATATGATTTAAATATTAAACATATGAATAAGGATTCATGTTCATGGTGTCAGATTCAAAGAGGTCGGGATTGAGGTGTAAAATATCAATTTAATATTTGATATTAAATTAATATATTTAATTAAAATTGTTTGATTAATATTTGAATTTAATTTAATTTAATATTAATTTTTGGAATTAATATTATTTAAAAATTAGAAAATTAAAATCATTTTTAAATTGAAAATTAACTTTAGAATTTAATTTTGATTTAAAAAAAATCATTGAATTTTAGGAGGTGGCGGACCACCTCTATGCACTAATTCCTTGTAAGTCAGCTCTCTAATCCAAGCTTAATCACCTCTTTAAGGTATCAATTTTTTTGTGCATTGTTGAAGGAGAAATTTTGGCCAATCACAAATTGTCACGTCATTAATATAAATTAATGATAAAATAAATTTGGGACCAATTACACATTTACACGTGTGCCTAAATTAAATTAATAGACATTAAAATTCAGTAAATCAAAGAATGCCACTTGTCTATTAGTGATTCATCAGATAACATCAGCCAAGTTCAATCAAATTATGCCACGTGGCAATTAGACCCAAGCCCAAGCCCATATGAGGTCCATCAAACTCTATAAATAGAGAAGCCACCATTCATTTTGGGGGGGATTCAACCAGAGGCAGAGAGGGCAGAGTCCAGAGCATTCTCCCAAGATCCAGAGTCTTCAGAATCCAAAGAGTCAAGAGAATTCAAAGATCCGAGATTCAGAATTCAAAGGATTCAAGACTCAGAAGATTTGAAGACTAGAAGACTCTAAAAAGAGATCAACAAGTCAACCAACTGATCAAGAAGATCAACAAGTTGTTCGCACGATTTTAAATTCCGCAAGCGTACGGGTCGTGACAAGTAATATAGTGATTTTGAGTATAGAGTATCGTCTCCACAGGGATTGGATTTATTCAATTAATTACCACGAATAATCTTGCTTAGCTTTATTTAGAGAACAAAATCTAATGCCAAAAAGAATAATAAAAAGTTAATCTAGAAAGCAAAAGATAAATGGTGACGCAATTTGATGGGATAATTCTAGAGTTGTTGATTTCATCAATTGGACCTTTAATGCATAATCAATTAACTAATATGGATTAACAAATCATTTGATTCATAAGTCTAGAAGCCTAATGACAAGGATTCTCCTGTCGGTCTCCTCCTATCTCATACCTTTCAATAAAGAATCTCCTTTCAGTCTCATCTTTATTTACTTAGTATGGCATTACGACCCTTCAGTACAACCTCTAACGTTATTTATTTTATCCCGTGTCACCCGGGTAAATAACCGTTAGTCATGCATCCAGTTCTAGTCTAAGCTTCTCTCCGTCGAGTTTCCACTTAGTAACGATTCATTTAATCAGTGATCAATTGATTAAAAGCATTACGGACAAAATGCATAAATGAACAATAATGACAATTAAACCACATCAATTCATTAATTCAGCAGAGGTTCAACATCTAAATCAATCTCATAGAATTTAGGAATTTACTACTCATAATCACTAAAATTCAATAATTCCTAATCACAACAATTCTAGAAACTAAAATATAAAGGAAAAGGGAAGAGAAATGCTCATAAAAGTGTCGATCTCCTCGATCCCGCGCCGACCTCCTTCGATCCCGAGCTCCAAAGATCTTCAACAAAGCTCCAAAACTCTCCCAAAAATCCCAAATTTTAGAGTAGACTCTAGAATTGGGTGAAAACCCACAAATTGGCACACAAAATATGGATGCAAAAGTCCCAGCAGGCACAGCGTCGAGACGCTACAAGGACAGCGTCGAGACGCTCTGACGTCATCTTTTCTTGGGCTCCAAGACGTCTCAGCGTCGAGACGCTACTTGGACAGCGTCGCGACGCTCTCGCGATTTTGGATCTTTCCACGCAGCTGCCTAGCGTCGAGACGCTCCAGGCTTAGCGTCGAGACGCTAGGCCCTGAATCTTCTATTAAGGCCCGATTTTGACTCCATTTTTGGGCCTCCAACTTTCTTTTGGCCCAAATACTTTTTTGTAATGGATTTTGGGCACTTTTCTTGACCCAAATTGATACTTTAAGACTTGAAATTCATGAATTTGGGCTTCTAATTCATTCTTCTTGGCTTTTTGGACTCGGATCTTCAATGTAATTCTCCAAATTGCTCCAAAAGCCTCCAAAATCATCCAAAATCTCTCAAAATTCCGGTTTTGCTTCCTTGGCTCGGTTTTCTGAAATTTAAACAGAAAATAACATTAAAGTACACAATTCAAGCATAAAACTAGCTAAAATTACTAGGAAAATGATGACATTTTTGCATGTCATCACACCCCCAAACTTAAATCTTTGCTAGTCCCGAGCAAAGCTAAAACCATTTATATGAATCAACTATTGCAAATGCATGACTCTAAGCTCAATGATCAAAATAATGAACTCTAACAATTAAAGGAAGTATTAAAACATATTCTTTCATCACGAAATTTAAATTTAAACTCTTCATCCCTTGCGTGTGTGTGTGCGAGCCTCCTTATTAGGTCTTTACTAGCCTAGAAAAGGTTTATAAAATCCTTAGTTCATCTTCCCCCTACACTGGTCATAAGCTCTAATTATCCAGCTTTCCAACAATCAAGAAAGCAATATCCCACTAAGGTGCCTGAAACAACGGGGTATGCCTCCCCGAAACTTGCATTTTTTTTTCTTTTTTTTTTTTTTTTCATTATTCTTATTTCATTGAGAATCCTTTTAGATGTAGCGCCTTCGTTTTGGCTTGCCAACATTGGTGATGAAAGCATCCAACTACGAGCGCCTCATCTTTCAGGTTGCCGAAGCATGCTCATTTCGTTTAAACGCTTTCATGCAAAGGCAAACGATGGGTGTCATGAATGCCCCTGGTTACTAACGCTCTCAAGAAAGTGGAGCATTCTTTTTTTTTCTTCTTTTTTTTTTTTTTCATTTTCTTTCTTTTCCCCTTTTTTTTTCATATATATATATTTTTTTCACTTTTCTTTTATTTGCAGGCTAATAAACATGATTTTTCTCCCAAGTAAAACATTACAGACTCTCATGTCGTTCATCTTTCAAATTAGATCTTAAGCCTATCGGAGTGACAACAAACATCTAGATAATATAATCCAGTTCTAAGCATTCAAAACCATATAAGTAGGCTAAGTGCTCAACATGTGCAAGGAAATCAAAGCAAAAATTTAAATTTACATGAATCTTGAACATGTTTTGATATTTCACAAAAATTGAATAAAATTCATTATCTAGATCATATCATAGACCGTCCTCATCAAAACAGATGCAATAGAATCATCATGAAAAAAATTTCGCTCAGATCAGAACAACAAAGCCTCCCCCCAAACTTAAATCATACATTGTCCTCAATGTATCAATTATCCAGACTAATTAAGCATGCATAAGGACAATTAAAAAGATAAAGGGAAAACAATACTGCCCTGAAGTGTGAGAGAAACCATGGATGTCAGCCTTCAACATTCATTGGGGTTGTTTTTGGAAGAAAATGTGGTCTCGAGCTCCTTCAAAAATTGATCAACGGGAACGGAAGATCAACATGCTCTAACTACAAAAAAAACTGAAAAACAAAGAAAAGGGAAATTAACGGAAAAATAAACTTGGGTTGCCTCCCAAGAAGCGCTTGTTTAACGTCTCTTAGCTAGACGAGTTTATGCGGTCTTTCAAGGCACATAAAAATTCTCGTATTTCTTCGGGCCCTTCTTCCTTGAATCAATGAAGCATACTATTGCTAGTAAGCTTACTAGCTTTTTATGGGACCCTGAAGCAGAAATATTTTTGGGATTTTTTTAATAATAAAAGCATAAAAGGAGAAAGATCAAAATAAAAAGACTCTGACTCTGACTCTGACTCGTGAGGACAAGAAGAAGAACACTCATTATCAAGAGAGGATGGGAAGGATAGAACAGACAAAGGTCTTTCAACCTTAAACTCTACCTCAAGAAACTCCTCAAATACTATAGGCTCATTTTCTTTTTCTTCCTCACAATCTTGTTCTTGATGGGTGCTAGAACTATCCAATTCTTCTTTGCTATTTAAACAACTTACCCCTATGTGCTCAAATTTAGCGAAATCGAAAGGATTAGGCTCTTGAATGGGCGCTAATGAATCAGTGGCCACATGACTCACTAGACACTCTATGGAAGTGGATCCTACTTCCCTATCTTCCTTTTGGGTATTGAGTCTCTCCATAGATTTTTCTAATTCTAAATTCATGGCTCTCGACTCTTGGATAAAATTTTCAAGCAAGCTCTCTAAGGAAGATTTATCTTCTAAGGAAGCGGATTGCACTTCACTCTCATCCTCTTGAGGATGCAATCTCCCTAGGGATTTTTCTAGAGCTAATTGAGTGGCTCTAGTATCCTCAATAAAATCTTGAAGCAAACTTTCTAGGGGAGATTTTTCTTCTAAAGGGGAATAATTTGAATAAAAAAAATTGGACGATGGTGTTGGTTCTTCGGGCTCAGATTCCCTAAAGGGCCACCCAAAACTATTAAAAGCCATTTAAAATAATTAAATTAACAATAATCAGGCTTTCAGTCAGATGCAAACACCAATTAAATGCACAACAAGAACAATGGACCAGGATAAAAATAAAACAAAGAAAGCAAAATAAAACCTCTAATCTAAAGCAAGCAATTTCTTCACAATATTAATTGAATGAAATTAGCCAATCCCCGGCAACGGCGCCAAAAACTTGTTCGCACGATTTTAAATTCCGCAAGCGTACGGGTCGTGACAAGTAATATAGTGATTTTGAGTATAGAGTATCGTCTCCACAGGGATTGGATTTATTCAATTAATTACCACGAATAATCTTGCTTAGCTTTATTTAGAGAACAAAATCTAATGCCAAAAAGAATAATAAAAAGTTAATCTAGAAAGCAAAAGATAAATGGTGACGCAATTTGATGGGATAATTCTAGAGTTGTTGATTTCATCAATTGGACCTTTAATGCATAATCAATTAACTAATATGGATTAACAAATCATTTGATTCATAAGTCTAGAAGCCTAATGACAAGGATTCTCCTGTCGGTCTCCTCCTATCTCATACCTTTCAATAAAGAATCTCCTTTCAGTCTCATCTTTATTTACTTAGTATGGCATTACGACCCTTCAGTACAACCTCTAACGTTATTTATTTTATCCCGTGTCACCCGGGTAAATAACCGTTAGTCATGCATCCAGTTCTAGTCTAAGCTTCTCTCCGTCGAGTTTCCACTTAGTAACGATTCATTTAATCAATGATCAATTGATTAAAAGCATTACGGACAAAATGCATAAATGAACAATAATGACAATTAAACCACATCAATTCATTAATTCAGCAGAGGTTCAACATCTAAAACAATCTCATAGAATTTAGGAATTTACTACTCATAATCACTAAAATTCAATAATTCCTAATCACAACAATTCTAGAAACTAAAATATAAAGGAAAAGGGAAGAGAAATGCTCATAAAAGTGTCGATCTCCTCGATCCCGCGCCGACCTCCTTCGATCCCGAGCTCCAAAGATCTTCAACAAAGCTCCAAAACTCTCCCAAAAATCCCAAATTTTAGAGTAGACTCTAGAATTGGGTGAAAACCCACAAATTGGCACACAAAATATGGATGCAAAAGGCTCCTTTTATAGGCTCCCAGTAGGCACAGCGTCGAGACGCTACAAGGACAGCGTCGAGACGCTCTGACGTCATCTTTTCTTGGGCTCCAAGACGTCTCAGCGTCGAGACGCTACTTGGACAGCGTCGCGACGCTCTCGCGATTTTGGATCTTTCCACGCAGCTGCCTAGCGTCGAGACGCTCCAGGCTTAGCGTCGAGACGCTAGGCCCTGAATCTTCTATTAAGGCCCGATTTTGACTCCATTTTTGGGCCTCCAACTTTCTTTTGGCCCAAATACTTTTTTGTAATGGATTTTGGGCACTTTTCTTGACCCAAATTGATACTTTAAGACTTGAAATTCATGAATTTGGGCTTCTAATTCATTCTTCTTGGCTTTTTGGACTCGGATCTTCAATGTAATTCTCCAAATTGCTCCAAAAGCCTCCAAAATCATCCAAAATCTCTCAAAATTCCGGTTTTGCTTCCTTGGCTCGGTTTTCTGAAATTTAAACAGAAAATAACATTAAAGTACACAATTCAAGCATAAAACTAGCTAAAATTACTAGGAAAATGATGACATTTTTGCATGTCATCACAAGTCAACAGGTCGATCATCCAAGAGGATCAACAAGCTAACAAGCCGATCCAACAGATATCAAGCCAACATGTCGATCCAAGAGATCATCAGGTCAGCAGGTCGATCATCAAAGAGGATCAACAAGCTAACAAGCCGATCCAACAGATATCAAGCCAACATGTCGATCCAATAGATCATCAGGTCAGCAGGCCGATCATCCAAGAGGATCAACAAGCTAACAAGCCGATCCAAGAGATCATCAAGTCAGCAGGCCGATCATCCAAGAGGATCAACAAGCTAACAAGCCAATCCAATAGATCATCAAACCAATAGGTCGATCCAAAAGTTCATCAAGTCAGCAGGTCGATCATCCAAGAGGATCAACAAGCTAACAAGCAGATCCAACAAATCAACAAGCCAACAGGCCAATCCAAGAGATCATTAAGTTAACAGACCGATCATCCAGGAAGATCAACAAGCCAACAAGCCGATCCAAGAGATCATCACGCCAACAGGCCGATCATCCAAGAAGATCAACAAGCCAATAGGCCGATCCAAGAGATCATCAACCTATTAGATCGATCATCCAAGAAGATCAACAAGCTAATAGGCTGATCCAAGAGATCATCAAGTCAGCATGTCGATCATCCAAGAGGATCAACAAGCTAACAAGCCGATCCAAGAGATCATCAACCTAGCAGGCCGATCATCCAAGAAGCTCAACAAACCAACCCAAGAAGATCAACAAGCTAAAGACCAAAGTTTATATATTTAAGAGAGAGAATCAGAGGATTAAAGTTAGAGATTGTACACCCACACGCATAATACATAAATACAAATATATTGTTTATTCCACGTGTCTCCATCTCGGAAGTTACGTGTGAACAAATTGGCACGCCTGGTGGGACTATCTCTACCTCTCATCTCTCTCTCTTATCTAAAAACACAAGTGTAAACATGTCGTTCAAGACTTCTTCAATGGTCGCTGTCATGAACAAGTCCTACATGAGTTGTACTGCTCGTTGTTGCTTCAATGAACTGACATTGTAAGAAGATAAAGCTTCTATCGTTGCAGGCCAAGAAACAACCTTGCAGGGGGCATATACTAATGACAAGTTTCTTGTTAAGTATAACCCTTTGTTTGAACTTGATTCTGACGTAGTGACTGTCATGATGGCTGAGACAAAAATTATGGAAGAAATAATGGCTGAGATGCAGGAACACATCAACACCTTGATGAAGGCGATTGACGAAAAAGATTCTCAAATCGTGCAACTAAAGAGCCAAATTGAGAACCAACATATCGCCGAATCAAGTCAAACCCAAGTCATAAAAAATTATGACAAATGAAAGACTATAGTGCAAGATGATCAGCCATAGTGTTCTACTTCGATCGCTTCACTATCCATCCAACAGCTCCAAGATATGATCACAAACTATATCAGAGCTCAGTACGGTGGACCTACTCAAGATTCCCTATTGTATTCCAAACCTTATACTAAGAGGATTGATAACTTGAGAACGCCAATCGGGTATCAGCCACAAAAATTTCAGCAGTTTGATGGAAAGGGCAATCCTAAACAACATATTGCCCACTTCGTTGAGACATGCGAGAACGCTGGTACTCGACGGGACCTACTAGTCAAGCAGTTCGTTCGAACACTTAAAGGAAATTCTTTTGATTGGTACACTGATCTAGAACCTGAGTCAGTAGACAGTTGGGAGGAACTTGAAAGAGAGTTTTTGAATCACTTCTACAGCACTAGAAGAACCGTTAGCATGTTCGAGCTCACCAACACTAAACAACGAAAAGGTGAACTCGTTGTTAACTATATAAATCGCTGGAGAGCCATGAGTCTAGATTTCAGAGATCGTCTCACTGAACTCTCTTCCATCGAGATGTGCATTCAAGGCATGCACTGGGAACTCCTTTACATCCTTAAAGGTATAAAGCCTCGCACCTTCGAAGAACTAGCAACTCGCGTCCACGATATGGAGCTAAGTATTGCTAGTCGAGAAAACCAAGACCTTATACTCCCTGACATGAGGAAAGAAGGAAGGAACGACGAAGAGACTATAGAAGAATCTATGGTTGTAAACACAACCCTTCATAAGTCGTCTTCGAAAGAAAAGCGACAAACGAATGGAACGCATCGCTTAACTTTAAAGGAAAGACATAAGAAAATCTATCCTTTCCCTGATGCCGATATCCCTGATATGTTGGAACAACTACTGGAAGCGCAACTGATAAAGCTTCCTAAGTGTAAACGACCAGAAGAGATGGAAAAAGTCGATGATTCCAAGTATTACAAGTATCATCGAGTTATTGGTCATCTAGTGGAAAGATGTTTCGTCCTAAAGGACTTAATTTTAAAGCTGGCTAAGGAAGGCAAAATCGAGCTCGACCTTGATGAAGTAGCCCAATCAAATTTTGCTACAATCAAAGGAAAGAACAAACATCAAAGAAAGAAGGATCCTAAGAAACTTCAACCCAAGAGGAAGAGAAGTAAAAAGTTTTCTCAACCTCAACAATTGGTGACTGCGAAGGAGATCTTCTCCATAAATTTCCACAAGAAGGAAAAAGAGAACTTTGCAACTTCCTACTGCATCGACGTAGAAGAAGTTGACAATTCCAAGAAGGGTGAACAAAGGACATCCGTCTTTGATCGCATCAAGCCTTCAACTACTCGTCCTTCGATATTCCAAAGAATGAGTATGGCCGCGACAAAAGAAGAAAATCAATGTTCGACGTCCACCTTCACTCGACCTTCAGCTTTCCAAAGGCTAAGTGTGTCCACATCGAAGAAAAGTCGATCTTCAACATCTGTCTTTGATCGCCTCAAAGTAACAAGTGGTCAATCTAAAAGAAATATGGATAACTTGGAGGTGAAACTTTTCGATGAAGTAAACAGCGACAAGAAGCTTCAAAGTAGCATCCTGTCACGTATGAAGAGGAAGTTCTCTGTTCTCATAAATACAGAAGGTTCCTTGAAGGTGAAACCAAATCTCATTATCTTGACCAATCCTACAAGTCAAGGATCTAATCAAGACCATGATGAAGATAAGGGCTTTTAAAATGTAAAAAGCTCCTTATCGCAAGAGCCTAAACTGCATGATGCTCCTAGCCCACACGAGCTTAAAAGGTGAGTGCAAAAAATTTTTGAACTACGTTATGACTTGATCCCTTTTCTTCAAAGGGTACGTAGGCAGCTTAAAAAAAAACTTTAAGTTCAGTCTCTGCAAACAAAAAAAAAATGTGCGACAAATATTGAAGCACAACAGTATAAATTGAGGAAATTCATCACTAGTGGGGGCAACACAACAAATAGAGGTTATGCTCCATTATGGATGTGAAGCTACGAGTTGGATAAATAAAAGAAAACTTCATTCCTCCAAGTTCAGTGTCTTGCTAGCCTCAAGTTCTGTGTTTCACTCACCCTATGTTCGTCGTTCTCTCTTCTTCAAGTTTGAAGGTTCTTACGCGCTTCGCTGGAGTTCATTCTCTTCAAGTTCGAAGGTTCTCATGCTCTTCGCAACAGTTCATTCTCTCCAAATTCGAGGGTGCTTACGTTGTACACTACTGTGTTGTTCCTTCTCCAAGTTTGAGGGTTCTCCGATGCACGCTCCTGCGTTGCTTCGCTGGAGTTCATTTTTTTTCAAGTTCGAAGATTTTCACGCTGTGTGGTTTCACTTGTGTCCTTCTTTAGGTTCGAAGGTTCTCAAGTGTTACACTTCCTTCTTTAAGTTCGAAGGTTCCCACGTTGCGTTGTTGTGTTGCTTCCTTCTCCAAGTTCGAAGGTTCTGATGCTGCGTTGCTTCCTTCATCAAGTTCGAAGTTCCTTCTCTCCAATTTCGAAGGATCTCGCACATTTCGCTGCAGTTCCTTCTCTCCACGTTTGAAGGTTCACACACTTCGCTGCAGTCCCTTTTCTCAAGTTTGAAGGTTTTCACGCTGCTTCGCTGCAGTTCCTTCTCCAAGTTCGAAGGTTCTCACGTTGCTTCGCTGCAGTTCTTTCCTCCAAGTTCAAAGGGGTTCTCATGCAACGCCTTCCTCCAAGTTCGAAGGATCTCACGCATTTTGTTGCAGTTCCTTCTCTTAGAGTTCAAAGTTCCTTCTCTCCAAGTTCGAAGGTTCTCACGTTGCTTCGTTGCAGTTTCCTTCCTCCAAGTCCGAAGGCTCCCCCAAGTCGAGTTGAAGGCTCACACATTGCTTCGCTGTAGTTTCCTTCCTCCAAGTTCGAAGGTTCTCACGTTGCATCGCTGCAGTCCCTTCTCTCAAGTTTGAAAGTTCTCACACTGCTTCGAAGGTTCTCACGCGCTTCACTATAGTTCCTTCAGGTCCTTACATTGTATGCTAATGCGGTGTTCAACCTAAAAGACAGTTTGAGTCGTAAAAAAAATTGACAGTTTTAAGACTCAAACTCATGACCTTAAAATATCTAGCTTGGATATTAAACTAATAGACCATTCAAGTATTTTAATTAACATTCGCTTGTTGATATTATACATATATGCTATTCAGTCAACACAGATTATTCTCAATCCAAATCATGTGAAAAATCAATTAAAGTCCAAACTCATTCTATTCCAAATGCAAGTTAAAATTGGATAGAATTTTACCTCAAGTCAAAAGTTAGCGACCTCGCTTCTTTTTCAAAAGTGACGGTTGGCGACTTTTGCTTCATCTTCAAAAGTTGACGGTTGACAACTTCACTTCAAAGTTGGCGGTTGGCGACTTTCACTTCATCTTCAAAAGTTGACGGTTGGCAGTCTCGCTTCTTCTTCAAAAATTGACAGTTGGCAACTTCACTTCATATTCAAAAGTTGACGGTTGAAGTTTTCGCTTTAGAACATCTGCAAAGAGGAACAAATTTAGCGTTGCCTTTATCTTGAAAGTGTCTAGACTGGAAGATGCATCTTAGCTGCAAGTTAAAAAAAATGCTTGATATCAAACCACAAAAAAAAAAAAAAGAGAAAGAAAGACAATAAATGTGTTGACCACCCCTGCACGAAACTACAGTCATAGAAGTGACTGGTCTAGACAGGTGATGAAGTCACTGCAAGTGAATCTAATGACTACCGTTGTAGGCGAGTCGAGTCTGGTGACCACCCTTACAGGTTACTCAGATCACCCAATAAAATAGGGACTGGTCTAGCAGGAGTGCATCACTGTAGGCAAATTTGGTGACTACCCCTACAGGTTACTCAGATCACCCAATAAAATGGGGACTGGTCTAACAAGAGTGCATCATTGTAGGCAAATCTGGTGACTACCCCTGCAGGTTACTCAGATCACCCAATAAAATGGGGACTGGTCTAGCAGGAGTGCATCACTGTAGGCAAATCTGATGACTACCCCTGCAGGTTACTCAGATCACCGTATAAAATGGGGACTGGTCTAGCAGAAGTGCATCACTGTAGGCGAATCTAGTGACTACCCCTGCAGGTTACTCAGATCACCCAATAAAATGGGGACTGGTCTAGCAGGAGTGCATCACTGAAGGCGAATCTGGTGACTACCCCCGTAGGTTACTCAGATCACCCAATAAAATGGGGACTGGTCTAGCTGGAGTGCATCACTGAAGGCGAATATGGTGACTACCCCTGCAGGTTACTCAGATCACCCAATAAAATGGGGACTGGTCTAGCAGGAATGCATCACTGAAGGCGAATCTGGTGACTACCCCTGCAGGTTACTCAGATCACCCATTAAAGTGGGGACTTGTCTAGCAGGAGTGCATCACTGTAGGCAAATCTGGTGACTACCCCTGCATGTTACTCAGATCACCCAATAAAATGGGGATTGGTCTAGCAAGAGTGTACACTGTAGGCGAATCTGGTGACTACCCCTGCAGGTTACTCAGATCACCCAATAAAATGGGGACTGGTCTAGTAGGAGTGCATCACTGAAGGCGAATCTGGTGACTACCCCTGCAGGTTACTCAGATCACCCAATAAAATGGGGACTGGTCTAGTAGGAGTGCATCACTGAAGGCGAATCTGGTGACTACCCCTGCAGGTTACTCAGATCACCCAATAAAATGAGGACTGGTCTAGCAGGAATGCATCCCTGAAGGCGAATTTGGTGACTACCCCTGCAGGTTACTCAGATCACCCAATAAAATGGGGACTGGTCTAGCAGGAATGCATCATTGAAGGCGAATCTGGTGACTACCCCTGCAGGTTACTCAGATCACCCATTAAAGTGGGGACTTGTCTAGCAGGAGTGCATCACTGTAGGCAAATCTGGTGACTACCCCTGCAGGTTACTCAGATCACCCAATAAAATGGGGACTGGTCTAGTAGGAGTGCATCACTGTAGGCAAATCTGGTGACTACCCCTGCAGGTTACTCAAATCACCCAATAAAATGGGGATTGGTCTAGCAAGAGTGTACACTGTAGGCGAATCTGGTGACTACCCCTGCAGGTTACTCAGATCACCCAATAAAATGGGGACTGGTCTAGTAGGAGTGCATCACTGAAGGCGAATCTGGTGACTACCCCTGCAGGTTACTCAGATCACCCAATAAAATGAGGACTGGTCTAGCAAGAATGCATCCCTGAAGGCGAATTTGCTGACTACCCTTGCAGGTTACTCAGATCACCCAATAAAATGGGGACGAGTCTAGTAGGAGTGAAATCACTGCAAGCAAATTCGGTGACGACTGTTGCATGAAGCTTACATATTCAAGGAAGAAAGAAACAAATTGCAAAAAAAAAAAAAAAACAAAAAAACAAAAAAAAAACGAAAATTAATAAAAAAAGAAAAAGAAAAAAACGAAAAGTAAAAAAAATGAAAATAAAAAATAAAAAAATAAATAAAAAAAAAGAAAAGGAAAGAAAGTTTCCTACTTGGATCCCTTCTTGAATGCTCTCTGCAATTGATGTGTGCTCTCCCTTACTGAGGTTCAGTCTTATTTATAGGGTGAGTTTTAAGTTCAAATCAAAGGTTTAGATAAAGATTTGACTCAAATGAAATCCTATCTCCGGTTCAAAATTTAATGAGATAATCTTTATCTTTATCTGAACCAACTTAATTAAATTGAAATTCCTAAAAGATAAGTGTTTCAATTCAAATCAATTTGGGAATTCAAATTTTATCTAAATAATTTTATTTATCTATTTTATTTGGGCATACTCCAAATTTTTCTTCCAAATCAAAATTTGAGATTCAAACATCAAATTCTATTCCAAATGCAAGTTTGAATTTGGTAAAATTTTACCTCAAATTAAATTTTGGCCATAATCCAAATTCTATCCCAAATGGACCAGAGTCCAAACCTCAAGTTCTATTCCATATGCAAGTTAAAATTGGGTAGGATTTTACCTCAAATCAAAATTTGGGTATAAACCAAATTTTGCCCAAACTTGAAATCAAAGTTTGCTGCCAAACAAGGGAAATCAAAATTTTGACCAAACCTCAAATTTTGATTAATTGGCGATAAAAGTGTGTCAAATAAAAAAAAGCAAAATTTTGACCAAAATTCATATTTTGATTAAATTGACACACCAAATGGAGTCAAAGTCAAGAACAAATACCTTGCATTTTAATTCCAAAATATATTTTTCAAGATTCACTCACACATAACTTGTGCCTAAATCTCGAAAAGAGGGTATTTGTTGAAGGAGAAATTTTGGCCAATCACAAATTGTCACGTCATTAATATAAATTAATGATAAAATAAATTTGGGACCAATTACACATTTACACGTGTGCCTAAATTAAATTAATAGACATTAAAATTCGGCAAATCAAAGAATGCCACTTGTCTATTAGTGATCCATCAGATAACATCAGCCAAGTTCAATCAAATTATGCCACGTGGCAATTGGACTCAAGCCCAAGCCCATATGAGGTCCATCAAACTCTATAAATAGAGAAGCCACCATTCATTTTGGGGGGGATTCAACCAGAGGCAGAGAGGGCAGAGTCCAGAGCATTCTCCCAAGATCCAGAGTCGTCATAATCCAGAGAATTCAGTGATCCGAGATTCAGAATTCAAAGGATTCAAGACTCATAAGATTTGAAGACTAGAAGACTCTAAAAAGAGATCAACAAGACAACCGACCGATCAAGAAGATCAACAAGTCAACAGGTCGATCATCCAAGAGGATCAACAAGCTAACAAGCCGATCCAACAGATATCAAGCCAACATGTCGATCCAAGAGATCATCAGGTCAGCAGGCCGATCATCCAAGAGGATCAACAAGCTAACAAGCCGATCCAACAGATATCAAGCCAACATGTCGATCCAAGAGATCATCTGGTCAGCAGGCCGATCATCCAAGAGGATCAACAAGCTAACAAGCCGATCCAACAGATCATCAAGCCAACAGGCCGATCCAAGAGATCATCAAGTCAGCAGGCCGATCATCCAAGAGGATCAACAAGCTAACAAGCCGATCCAACAGATCATTAAGCCAACAGGTCGATCCAAGAGATCATCAAGTCAGCAGGCCGATCATCCAAGAGGATCAACAAGCTAACAAGCCGATCCAACAAATCAACAAGCCAACAGGCCAATCCAAGAGATCATTAAGTCAACAGACCGATCATCCAGGAAGATCAACAAGCCAACAAGCCGATCCAAGAGATCATCACGCCAACAGACCGATCATCCAAGAAGATCAACAAGCCCAATAGGCCGATCCAAGAGATCATCAACCTAACAGATCGATCATCCAAGAAGATCAACAAGCCAACAAGTCGATCCAAGAGATCATCACGCCAACAGGCCGATCATCCAAGAAGATCAACAAGACAATAGGCCGATCCAAGAGATCATCAACCTATTAGACCGATCATCCAAGAAGATCAACAAGCTAATAGTCCGATCCAAGAGATCATCAAGTCAGCATGCCGATCATCCAAGAGGATCAACAAGCTAACAAGCAGATCCAAGAGATCATCAACCTAGCAGGCCGATCATCCAAGAAGCTCAACAAACCAGCCCAAGAATATCAACAAGCTAGAGACCAAAGTTTATATATTTAAGAGAGAGAATCGGAGGATTAAAGTTAGAGATTGTACACCCATATGCATATTACATAAATACAAATATATTGTTTATTCCACGTGTCTCCATCTCCGAAGTTACGTGTGAACATGCATTCTTGATGAATAAAGTTCCTCTATAAATAGAGAATTCAAAGAAGGAAATTGCATGGATTTTTCATACTGAAATGTTGAAGAAATTTACCCTCAAAGACATCTTGTTCAAACTCTCAATACTTGAGCTTTCAAGCTCTTCCCTTCCATAATTCCTATCACTAGAGGATCCCACAATCCGTTCCAAGGCCTGAGGATAGTAGAGAAGATCTTGGTGGTTGTCCTAGATCCATTGGTGTCAAGATATAACTCACGGATTGCACGAATTGGGAGCTACAAGAGGTAGGTGCTTTTAAGCCATGTTTTTTCTTAATATGAACCGCATGTCTTCTTGAGTCAAATTGATGAAATTGTGTGCCTAAATCCCAAATTGCTTCCGCATATTTAATATTAACACTTACAATTCATGTACCCCTCATATCCTCGGGCATCACAGGAATTGAAAGAGAAATGCTTGAAGGTTCAAGCTAAGAGTGAGTTTGAGAGTGTGGTGTTGAGGAACAAATTCATTAGCATTTTAGTATGTTCAAGCCTAAAATTTTCCACCATTCAGTCCTCTATTTAAAGAGGATTACATGCAGCTGGATTTAACAACAATTAGACACCAAAACAATGAGAAATCAAGAGGGATTAAGGTGGCTAAGAAATGCTAAGTGCATGGGATTTTGAATTTTGAAATTCAAATAATTGTTGATTTTTTGGAGGTGGAGTGCATGGTGACTATAGTCCACTCCCAAAAAAATCAACAATTACTTGAATTTCAAAAATTCAAAATTTATTTTTCTTTTTGAATTTCATAAATTCAATATTCAAAAAATTAATTTTAAATAATAATTATTTAAATAAATTATACTTATTTAATTTTAATATCAAATACCAAAATTTAACTATTACACCAATCCTGATTTCTTGAATATGAATCCCTATTCATACATTCAATATTTAAATCATATTTGAATATATCAAACTCTCTCAAATTATGGTTTAATTCATAATTATACTATTATGTCAATAATATCATATATAATTGACGTTAACTCCCTAAAATGAATTTGAACAATTCAAACTCTTCCATCACACTGTTCTAAGGCCTAGTCTAATATGAGCTAGTTGGAGGACCTAATGGACTTACAGATCATGGGCTCCAACGATCCGAGATTAACCAGCTAAATTCTTTAACCTAGTTAACCAACATTTGTTAACTTCCGGGACAATCCACTATAGCCCAGTAGTTGGACTCCCCTCACTGTAGATATATTTCCGTCCACTCGATATAACCATGATTAGTAAGTCGATCATTCACAGGTTGTTTGTAACTAGAGTTGGGTGGTCAAATGTCCGTTTTACCCTTAAACTTACCTCTTGCTCCTTAAGTCCTACTGATCCTCTAATGAACAATTGGTTTATGTTCCAACCATCAAATCGAGTCCCTCTTGGGCCAATGGGAGGCCGGTTCGTGAATAATTCAGCTCCAGTTCGTGATGGATTGGCTTCATTCGATTTTTTTGGAGGCCGGTTCGAGTCGGTTTGGGTCGTTTTGGTCCAATTCTAAAGCGGTAGAAGACTTATTAGGATAAAAGTTTTCTAAATTAATGTAATTTATTGCTTTATTTTATCCTAGGGGTCAAATTATCGGTTCATTTGCTATTTAATGCTTTATGGATATCATTTAGATTAAATCCCACCTTAGGTTAAGCATAATCATGCATTTTGATATATTATAAATGTTATAATGTATGGTGTTAATGCACGATGGATGGATTTCATGAGTTATTTAACATAATGGTTACGTTAAATATATGAAATTAAATAAGCATGTAGCATGACATTACATAGTTTAAATATAAATAGTTATATTTAATTTAATGTCTTGTGGATGCTAGAGTGATTTTCATAATTTGTATGATATAAGGAGTTATATTAATAAAATATGAAAATCAATTTGCATTGAGCATGACACATCCATAGTTTAATATAATTGTTATATTAAGTCGAGAAATGCAATTATTATTATTTATTGACTAATTTGAATTTTATTGTTAATTAATTAAAGGGAAAAATACACTTTTGGTCACTGAGGTTTGGGTTAGGTTTCATTTTGGTCCCTAAGTTTTCAAACTCAACAATTTAGTCCCTGAGGTTTGAATTTTGTTTCATTTTGGTCCCTCCATCTACTTTTCCGTTAAATTTTAACGGTTTGCTGACGTGACACTATTTTTTTTTATTAAAAAATATTTTTTAATTTTAAAAATAAAATAATTAAAAAATAATAATAAAATAATTAAAAAATATATTTTTTAATTTTTAATTTCCCTCCCTCATTCTTCTTCTTCTCCCTTCCTTCTCCAACTGTCGACCGACCGACCACCGCTGCCGCCATTGCCGACGTCCAACAGCCGGCCGTCGCCGGATTATTATTATTATTTTTTATTTTTTTCTTCCTTCTTTTTTTCTCCTTATCTCAGGTCTTTCTCTCCCTCGTGCCGCCACCCCTCGCCTCGCCGTTGTACCTTCGCTGCCCGTTTTGCCCCGTCGTCGTGCCTTCGCCTCACAGGCCTTTCTCTCGGAATCGATTTGGTCTGAAACGAAGGGGAAATCCCCTTCGTTTCAGATCTGGAACGAACCCATGGGGTGGTTTCGTTTCAAAACTTCCCCTTCGTTTCTAGCTACGCACGCTAGGACAGAAAATTTGAAGAAGGTAGAGGGATCTGGAACGAACGCTGAGGACACTCCAATTTTTTCTTCAATTAAAAGATTCAAGTACCAGAATACAGAGTTCGCTCGAGAATTGAGCTTCACAGAAGCTTCCGAAGCCAAAATTCCCTAATAACTGACTATCGCCGCCGGAGACCGACGAATTGCAGCTCTCAATGGCGGTGACCGTCGATGAATCACTACAATTTCCGGCAACGTTATCGAAGAACCCGCTGGTCATTGCCACATCTTCATTCAAGAAGTCCAATAGATATTCATAGATGGCGAAATGCTCGACGGTGGATTTTTTATTCTCCTGCAAAAATTGACCAGCTCCAGCGCAATAGTAGCCACCGACAAGATACTCTGGCACCTCCATTGGAATAGAGCACAGTGGTCGTGGGTCGTGGGTTTTCCAGCAACGTACTGAGATGCTCGTCAGAGTGGTTTTGGGTCTTCGTGGGTCGTGGGTTTTCTATCTTTGCTGGTCGTGGGTCTTCGCACATTGTGGATCTGTTTTTTGGCGCAAAGGAGAACAAAGAGAGACGGTGAGAAAGAAGAGAGGGATAGTGAGAGAAAGAGAGAGAAGGTGAGGGAGAAGAAGATGGATTGGTGTGAAATTGAGAAGAAGAAGAAAATGTGAGGGAAGGAGGAAGAAAAAAAAAAGTCACCGGCGGCGATTGCCTGCTAGCGAGTGGTGGTCGCCGACGACTTGTTGAAGAAGAAGGGAAGATGAGAAGAAGGTTGAAGATGAAGAATAAGAGAGAGAAATAGAAATAAATAAATAATAATAATAAAATAATAATATTTTTTTTATTTTAATACTTTTTATTTAAAAAGTTAAAAATAATTTTTTTATTAAAATAATAGTGTCACGTCAGCAACCGTTAAAATTTAACAGAAAAGGTGACGACAGGGACCAAAGTGCTCCTTATCTCAAACCTCAGGGGTATTTTTGTTGAGTTTGAAAACTCAAGGACCAAAGTGTCACTTAATGCAAACCTCAGGGACTAAAAGTGTATTTTTCCCTTAATTAAACCATCAGAAGTTTATTATAGGGCTAATCATTAAAACATTTTGTAAAAGTTATAAAATTAATGATTAGAAACCATCAACTTATAATAAAGATTGCATGCAAACATAGGATCATAGGTAAATGAATTAATTTTAAAATATTTGAAATTAATTAGACCTAAGATCACGTTAATTCTAATAGGATTAGAATTAAGTCTTGCTTAGTTCTTAAAATAGTTTTAATGAGACTAAGTAGGACAAACATAAACTATGGTTATAACGAAACTCTACTGGTGAAGTTCTGTCTAAGGCTGAAGGTACTTAAGATGACGGTTTACAGAACACCTCCTACCTAGGAACTAACCCGGAACTTGAGTTAAATTAACCATAGTTATGTTAGCATGTAATGTCTCTAGGTTAATTAAAAGGATTTAATTCACCTAGATCTTTAGAGTGAAGACTTTTCATTACTATGGTTATAAGGGAACTCTCCTAGTTAACTTCTATCTAAGGTTGGAGGTACTTAAGATGATGGTTTATGGAACAGCTCCTACCTGGGAACTAACCCGGAACTTGAGTCAAATTAACCATAGTTATGTTAGTGTTGGGTTCCTAGAGTGAGTAAAAGTATAGTATAAAATACTCTAGAATTCCTGTGCAAGTATACATAGTCTGCAGCAAGTAATATTATCAATCCAAGGTCTGAATGAGCTTCCACTTTATCTATTTTTGTGTAACTTTTTAATGGTTTCAAGAATAATAAAATGATTGGGTTTTATCGGAATTATGCTGAAGCAAAATAAATGACAGAACAACGAGTAAACAAATAGATAGACAGATTAAAGGCAGACGCTGGTTAGGCTTTAGTGATTGTTATAAAATATGCTCTAGCAATATTATTGATCATGCATTTCTCGTAGTATTATTAGCGGATTCCTCTCGGAACTCCGGATCTTTTGGGATGTGTTTCAACCCCAATGAAGAGCGACCGATCAAGCACTAGGCAACTGGCTATCCCTAGCTTAGTCACTGGCGTTCACCAATACACAATGATCGTAGTGTGGATAATTGCCACACACTCTCTAAATCATCCCTGAAACTAGAGAGAGCTATCTATACCGGCTGGCCAGGAGGGCATAAAATGGAAATAAACACAACAATTAACCGAAATGCGATAGTCAATTTATTACTAGAGATGAAGCACAGTAATCACATTATTCCTAACCAACACCTTAAGCTACTTAGTTCATAATAGGTATAGGAATACGAATTACAATCTGAGTAAGCATGTCCATAACCACAAATTAATAAAGGAAATAAACTCCCTAATCAGCTTGTGGAAGATGGTGTTCTTGGTGACCTTCAATTTCTCTACACTATTCGGCTTCCAAGGGAAAAACATGGAATACCTTTGACTTTGACGGCTACTTCCTTTTATAGAAGGATGGGAGGCTTGAATTAGGTCAACAAGGACACGTGTAAGGCTCTCTTTGATCCTTTATCACGAAAATAACTCAACAGAAGTCGGTTCATGAAGTTGGCTAACGAGCTGTGATGTGGCAGTTTCTGTTCCCAGTTTTGCTGCAGCATAGAATTTGCTCTCTCCAGTCGCTCAGCAGCATAATCTGCACAAAATAATTTCAAATGCTTCCATTCTTCCAAATGGGTTAAAACATTTAATATCTATCCAAAACCAACCCTAATAAGCATAAAGACACACAAATCCCTATATAATTGAGGCCTAAATAACTACCTTTTGGGTAGTTATCATACCCCCAAACTTAAATTATTGCGCGTCCCGAGCAATACTAACTAACCTTCCCTTCAAGAATTCTAAACTTTAGACAAAGATTAGCTTAATCAAACCAGACAATCCAATACTACCTTTAACCTTTACCTGAGCACTCTGCAAAACCAAGCTCTGCTGCAGCAAAATGATTCCTTCAGCAGGGACAAATAATCACCACTTTTCAACTTAATTCTAAGAATTCACTACAGCTTAGCTCTATTATCAGACATTTCAAAACATATTTTAAAGGGGTTTATATCATTATTTATCAGACTTAAAGCAGCCTTACAGTCATAAGCTCTTAAGCATGGGATGACCCACTTTATGGTGCAGTATACCCTTGCCTCAAGCTCATCACCAACTAGGCTCAATACTCATTATAAAGCTCAAAAATCCTTAGTTATTCTATCTCTTGCCCCTCAGAATGGCGACATTTTATGATGAAGCTCACCTAAGTTATGGGAGACAGAAAAACTGTTGGATCATCATTCATCCTTCAAAACTTTTGCTCCATTAATTTTTTTCAGCAAAATCTTCAACAAATAATTTTTCAGCAAATAATTATTTTTCTCATATTTCTCATTTTTTTTCTCATTTCCTAGGTCATCTTTTGACGCGAAGACAAACTGTGGGTATCACAAATGTCCCCGGTTACTCAATAACCTAGCAAATTTTAATTTGAAGGAGAAGAATGCTCGAGCAAAATAATTGGAGTAGCAAAAAGTCCCCCAAACTTGAATTATTCATTGTCCCCAATGAATCATTAATTTTGCAAATTATACCCCCAAACTTAAATTTTTCTAACTTAATTTTTAAACTAAACATGGGACTAGGATTAAGCTTAAAGTGGATCATATAAGTCAATACTACCTTCAAAATCTTCTTTGCCGCAGCAACAGTCCAGGCTAGAAGAAATGCTCAAGCAAAAGGTTTCTGGAGATCAAAATACCTTGATCTAATTAAGCGTAATCAGTCCAAGCTTCAAAAATTCAGAAGAAAATTAGTTAAGTTAGAGTTACTCAGTGCTCATGGAATAGAAACATCTAGAAATTTCATTTAAAAACATAAGAAAAGAAATTACAAAGCAGAGATATATTTTTAAAGCAGAAAAATTAAAAAGGAACAAGCAAACATATTTAGCAAACGGGGTCAGATATGCGCGAGCAAACAAAATGATAAGAACAAAAATAATGCTCGCTGAAGATCATTCCATCCATCAATCTTCCTGACCCTGCTCTTCATCCACATCCTCTTCTCGTTCAACAGGCGGGGGTGGTATCCAAAGATTAAACAAATCATCGGGAAACACTGGAAAGGCCTGATATGGTCTTGAGAAATTAGTTTGCAAGGCCCCCCTGAGCGCATCATCTCTCCTTTTAGCATAAGTCCAATATGTCTGAGCTTGCCTTTTAGCAAATTCTAACCTACTGGTCAACACTGTGAGATGCTCTAGGATCTTATTAACACGATACACCAGCCCTCCCTGGCGAGCCTCTTGCGTACGCTGAAGCCGCGCCAGATTAGGTGTGTCAATGATTCCCTTATCAGTCATGATCATATCTTCTGGAACCGTGGGCACTCCTGCCCTGCTGCATAACATTGTGATAGTGTTTGGAAAGAACAACTTCCCCACCTTCTTTTTCCAGCAATCAACAATCTCAGAAGAAATAATTTTTCCTACATCAATACTCATCGATCGAAGAATGGGAAAGGCAAGCAATACCCTGTCCCGAGATACTGTGGAGTCGTGTGTTGTCGGCAGCAAGCGTAGCCTGATGAAACCCATCCAAGTGTTGGCTTCACTCTTCAAATAAGCAGCTTGAAACGTATGCTTCCGCGTCTGCGACACCCTCCATTGAGCTCCCTCAATGCCTACCTCCCGGACAGCCGCACTCAGTTGATCACTAGATGGTGCAACCACCATCTCATTAAAAACGACATGCGGAAAATCCTGGAGATCAAACAATTCATTAATGGCCTTAGGACTCCACTGCACAGGCACTCCTCGAACGATAACCTCAAAATCATTCTTAACGTCAAGATTGGCATAAAATTCTCGAACAATGTTGGAATTGACAGGTTCTGGTTTCGCACAAAATCGCCTCCATCTGAGGTTCACTATTCCAGACTCCAAGAACCTGGGCAAATCACTGCCAAATCCTCGTTCGAACAAGAAGTCCCGTTTCAGCACCTCCTGGTATTTTGCTCGAGCAAGATCGTTGACGAAGCGAATGAATGGTGCCCTCGGCTCCTCAATTTCTCCCGATGCTTCGGCAATTCCTTTGCCCATGCTTTCTCTCTGTTTGTGCAAACGCTCTTCTTCTGCCTTTCTTGCCTCTTCTTCTTTTTCCTTATTCTCAGCTTCCCTTCTTTCTTCCTCAGAGTCCGACGTCGGAGGTGATGGAGTGTTCCGAAGCACCCTCACGCGACCCGCCTTCCTCTGGATGCGGCGGCGCTTGGGCGGTTCAGCCATAATGATTTCAACATGAGCCTCCTGCACCGACTCTGATGTTTTCTCTTTTTCAGGCATACCTGCAACTTGTCTTTCGACCTCTGTCTCATGTTCCTTCTCAGTATTCCCTTCCTGAACCGTAGCAGAAACTATCGGTTCTGTCTCAAGATTCTGAACAGCCTCTGTTTCTTGGATGACTTCTTGTTCCGCAGCCCTCTGCTGCCTCCGTCTTCGCTTCGCCTCCTTCTCTTCTGGCGTTCTTTTCTTCTTAGTTTTCCCTTTTTGCACTTCCGGTGTGACCGGTACCTCCTCTTCCTCACTCTCCCTCTCTTTCCTAGCTCTAGTCTTAGCCATGGAGGTATGAACGGTTTTGACAGAGAAAAAAGTGAAGGTGTACATATTACACATGCGGAAGCAATTGAAGATCGAAAGCACTTAAGACATTCAATTTTACTCCTAAAGCATGCATGTTCTAGAAAAGACAGAATAGTGAGTTTAGAAAACACCAACCTTTGTAGCTCACTTATGTTGAACTCCTTGTGGTGTTTGCCTCTCCTATGCTCCTTGGACAACCTCTAGAGTCTTCCCTACTATACTCCGGGCCAAGAATGACTTGTGGGAGTCTATATAAGATAGGGAATGGGAAGGGAATGCTTGAAGCATCAAGCAATGGAGAAGAATGAGAGATGAGAGAACTTTGAGTCCAAATTCCAGCAGCATAACATTAAGGAAATGGCTCTCTTATGTTTGAATATGATTCAAACTCCTTTTAAAGACATTCTCCATGCAAAGCCAAGCCTCAAGACACAAGACACATGGTGTATTTGCAAGCTCAAGTGGATTCTAGGTGTACATTACACAAGACATGCAACAATGCATGAGTGAGTTGTCTTTCCACTTTGAATGATCATGCATTAAGTGGATTTCCAACTAAATCCACTAAATTCAAATTGAAATCAAATTTCAAGCTTGCAAATTACCCCCAATTTCAATTCTAAATTGAAATTGATTGCTTGGTAATTAATTTGAAAATTTTCAAATTAATTTTGATATGATTAATCTAATTAATCTTTGTTATCTTGTGCAATTCCATATATATGATTCCTAATACATATATATAGTATTCAAAACACTTTTAAATACTTCATCTCTCATTTTCTAATTTAATTCATAATTAAATTATTGTGTCAAACACAATTTACGATAATTCCCTTTTTCCCGATTTTGAACGATTCAAAGCTTCCTATCTTTTGTTCTAGGCTTAATTCCGATATGAGCTAGTAGGGGGACCTAATGGACCTATAGATCATGGGCTCCAACGATTCGAGGCTAACCGACTAATCTCATTGTCCAAGCTAGCCAACATTCGTTAACTATTGGGACACTCCACTATAGCCCGATAGTTGCACTCCCCTCACTATAGATATATTTCCGTCCACTCGATTTAACCATGATTAGTAAGTCAATCCTTCACAGGTTGTTCGTAGCTATAGCTAGGTCAATAAGCCGTTTTACCCCTATAGTACTTCTAGTTCCTTAAGTCCCACTGATCCTCTAATGAACAATTGGTTTATGGTCCAACCAATAAACCGAGTCCCTCTCGGGCCAATGAGAGGGCGGGATCCCTTTGTTCAAGCCCCGGAGTCAGCACTTAAGGGAACAACCTCTCTACTATCCCTTATTCGGGTAGGAGTGAATTCCTTCTTGCACGACTATGTCCCCAGCTATCTACCCGTTCCTATCCCTGAAATGGGAGGCTTATTGAGTCGGCGATACTGAGCCACTCTCACCTATGCAGATCTAAGGATAAGCCCGAATAAACAGGAGTTCATAGTTAGCTCAGGATTAAGATCGAGTTACCTAGGTCATCACATGAAATAGTCAGTCTCGTCAGTAAACGGTGTTATAAAGCGAGAGCGACTTATTTCTCGGTCCTGGTCTTATGCAAACTCATTGCATAGGACACCCCCACTCGCATGTCTCTACATGGATGATTTAGGATCACATCATCTATACCATCTATAAAGTGGGCCGCGTTTCATAGTGTCTCCAGAATAAGGTACCCAACCCTATTCCTATACTATAGACCGTTTTGGCTATTACTCAAGCTTGATCCACTTTTATGTCTCTACATAAAGCTCAAGTGTTCATCCTATAGCCATGGATCTTAGTTTATTGGATTTGGGTTATTATATGTGCAATTTAATTTATTCAGTAATGACTTTTACTGAATCAATCTCGATAACACCTTTATCGAATAAGTATATAATTCGTTTAACATTCACTATCTACGAGTTTTAGGGCACCAATCCCAACAATCTCCCACTTGAACTAAAACTCTAGTTTAGTGGGATGTACTATAATCTATAACAGCAGTGGATGAAAAAATACTTGTATTAATAACGAAGTAAAAATACAATAAACTAGGGCATCTAAATACCCAGTATACTAAGGTATCGATATACCGGTTACAATTCTCCCACTTGACCTAGATTATTTCTCGTACATATCTCGCAGACCTAGACCTTCTAGATGACTCTCGAACACTTTAGCCGTGAGAGCCTTCGTGAATGGATCAGCAATGATGTGCTCCGTCGCTATCTTCGTGACGATCACTTCTCCTCGGTGCACAATCTCCCTAATGAGATGGTATTTCCTTTCGATGTGCTTGCCTCTCTTATGGCTGCGAGGTTCCTTTGAGTTTGCAACTGCGCCGCTATTATCACAATACAAGGTGATAGGCAGATGCATATTTGGAACGACTTCCAAGTCAGTTAGGAACTTCCTGAGCCATACTGCCTCTTTTGCTGCTTCGCAAGCGGCTACATATTCGGCCTCCATGGTCGAGTCTGCAATGCATCCTTGCTTGATGCTGTGCCATACTATTGCTCCTTCATTTAGAGTGAATACTGACCCCGATGTAGATTTCCTCGAATCTTTATCAGTTTGAAAGTCAGAATCAGTGTATCCTGTAAGGATCAAATCCTTCGAACCATACACGAGCATATAGTCCCTCGTTCTCCTTAGATATTTGAGGATACTTTTAACGGCTGTCCAGTGATCAAATCCTGGATTGGATTGATATCTACTGACAATCCCTACTGCAAAACAAATGTCAGGCCTTGTACACAACATGGCATACATTAGGCTACCTACTGCAGAGGCATAGGGAAAACGTCTCATGTCCTCAACTTCTTGAGGTGTCTGAGGACACTGTTCCTTAGACAAGTTAATTCCGTGCCTGAAAGGTAATAGTCCTTTCTTGGAATTTTGCATTTTATATCTAACCAACAATTTGTCGATATAAGACGCTTGAGAAAGGGCTAGCGTTTTGTTCTTTCGGTTTCGAACAATTTGGATTCTTAGAACAAATTGTGCCTCACCCAAATCTTTCATTTGGAATTGAGTTGCTAGCCATATTTTAATGTCAGTTAGATAACCTAAATCATTCCCGATGAGTAGGATATCATCCACATACAGTACTAAGAAAGCTATAGAGCTGTTGATGATCCTTTTATAAACACAAGGCTCATCAACGTTTTGTTCAAAGCCATAAGATTTGATCGCAGTATCAAATCTCATATTCCAGGATCTAGACGCTTGTTTTAATCCATAAATGGACCGTTTAAGCTTGCAAACTTTTTGCTCTTGATCCTGAGCTATGAACCCCTCTGGCTGAGACATGTAGATACTTTCTTCAAGATTACCGTTCAGAAAGGCAGTCTTGACATCCATTTGCCATATTTCATAATCGTAAAACGTGGCAATAGATAAAAGTATCCGGATCGACTTTAACATGGCAACAGGGGAGAAGGTTTCTTCATAGTCAATCCCCTCCCGCTGGGTAAAACCCTTTGCCACAAGTCGTGCCTTAAAGGTCTGTACCTTTCCAGCAGCGTCTCGTTTTCTCTTGTAGATCCATTTGCACCCTATGGGTCTAACCCCTTCAGGTTGATCTACAAGATCCCATACTGAATTAAAATGCATGGACTCGATCTCTAAGTCTATGGCTTTAATCCACTCGTTCTTGTCAACGTCATCCATTGCCTGTTTAAAGGTTAATGGATCCTCGATCCCGTCATCAGGTATGACGACTGGAGTTTCAGTTAAACCCAAATAGCGATCAGGCTGTCTAACAACCCTCCCACTACGTCGAGGTTCTCTTATTTCTTGAGAAGGACGTGATTGACTCGAGGTGCCAGTATCATCAACAACTCTTGTTGATGTTTCTGTAGCTTCGTTAGATAGTTCACTTAAAACGACTTTACTACGTGGCTTGTGATCTCTGAGGTGGTCTTCTTCTAGGAATGTAGCATTTGTCGATACAAGTACTTTATTTTCCTCTGGATCGAAGAAGTATCCACCTCTCGTTTCTTTGGGATAGCCTATAAATAGGCAAAATCTAGAACGAGGCTCCAATTTCTTTGGGTTTGCTTCTAGCACGTATGCAGGACATCCCCAAATTCTGAAATGTCGTAAACTAGCTTTACGACCTTTCCAGAGCTCAAATGGTGTTTCAGAAACACTCTTTGAGGGAACTACGTTCAAGATATAAACTGCAGTCTCTACTGCATAACCCCAAAATGAGTTAGGCAACTGAGCATAACTCATCATCGAACGAACCATGTCCAACAAGGTTCTGTTTCTCCTTTCTGATACATCGTTTTGCTGAGGTGTACCAGGGGCTGAGAGTTGGGACGTAATTCCATGCTCTATTAAATAGTCTTGAAAACTTAAGTCCATATACTCTCCACCTCGATCGGATCGAAGTGTTTTTATCGTCTTACCTAATAGGTTCTCAACCTCGGCCTTATACTCCTTGAACTTTTCAAAAGCTTCGGACTTATGATGCATCAGGTAGAGATAGCCATACCTCGAATAATCATCAATGAAACTGATGAAATATTCGTACCCTCCTCGAGCTCTAATGTTCATTGGTCCACAGAGGTCCGAATGAATGAGCTCTAAGGGCTCTTTGGCACGATAACCTTTTTCGGTAAAAGGTCGTTTTGTCATCTTGCCCTCGAGGCATGATTCACAAGGAGGCAACGAGTCGTCTTCTAACTTGTTTAGAAGTCCACTCTTGACCAATCTCCCAATCCTATTGAGGTTGATATGGCCTAACCTCAAGTGCCAGAGATAGGTATCTTGAGAAACTCTTCGCTTTTTAGGTTGAGTCTCAGCGGTTTTAAACATCTCGTGATTTAAAATAGCTTTAGACTCAATTGGTCTCAAAACATATAATTTATTCTTCAAGTTTGCAGAGCAAACATCAATATCTCTTTTAGTTATGAACGCTTCATTAACAGAAAAAGAAATTGAGTAACCTTGTTCTAATAAACAAGATAAAGAAATCAAATTTCTTTTAATCTTCGAAACTATGTACACATTATCTAATATCATGTAGCGTTCCTTGGTGAAGAATAATTTTATGTCTCCCACTGCAATAGCCGAGATGACTTCTCCTGTTCCAACTTTAAGAGTCATCTCTCCAGCTATTAGCTGTTGCCAGGAACTCATTCCTTGAAATGAAGAACATAAGATTAGTGGCACCTGAATCGAGTATCCAGGCAGAATCGTCGTTTTCCACTAAACACGTTTCCAAGACTAATAAATCACATTTAGAGTCGTGGATCATGTTTTTCTTGGCTACGCAGTTAGTTTGAGGACATTCCTCAGTTGAGACCAAACCTAAATTCTTTGCCACGTGTTTAGCGTTTAAGCAAGTATTCTTAGTCGAATGTACTAAACCGTTTAATTTGGCATTTGACAAAGCACATACGTTTTTCGACATATTGCTGAAACAAACAAATTAATCTCTATTAGAAACATGCACTAAACCCATTAATCACATTTATCCAATCAGATTTAGCAAAAGCAATCATCGACCCATATATACAATTGATTTATTTTGCAACGATACTTCAGGGGTTTAGAATAACCGCTACCGTAGGGCAGTCAGCTACTCCTCCTCTGAATCGAGACAATCTCGGCCAAATACTATTCCCAGAATAACTCTTACTCCAATAGTTATTAGCTAACGTTAATTTGGTCAAGACCATCTTGTAAGTGTTACCCATCATTTTCAGATTGCAGAGGGCGGCCCCAACAATGCCACCGTAGGGAAGAGCTAATGTTGGGAATGGCCCTAGGAAACCCTATCCATTTCTAGAGTTTGCGTTGTTCCGAATCCCATGCGCAAGCCCTCTGTAGGGTGATCGCTCCCAGGGCGACTCGCAGGCAGCGCATAGGAATCTCACGGTGCATCCTAATGATGGAGACCGCAGGATACGTTTGACACGTTTCCTTCTCCCACTTACTATGAACACTTTCCCCATTCACCTTGATATTAACCCATGCAAACACCATCCGTAGGGGGACGCTCCCAGGGCGCCTCGAGGCCAAGCATGGATCTCACGGTGTGAACTCAGGGGGACGTGAGAGTAGAAACTTAATATGAATATTTCGTTTCTATACTTTTCCTCCCACTAAAGTGTCGTAAAGTTTTAGGGTCTATTACTTAGGTAAATTCCGGCTAAATGAATCTATCTAAGTCTATGCCTTATTAAACAAGGTCTTTACACTAAATGTCTAGGTGAATTAAACTCTTTTAATAACCTAGTGACATTGCATGCTAGTAAGACTTTGGTTAATTCAACTCAGGTTCCGAACCATTTGCCGGGAGAGTTCCCTTATAACCAAGGTCTTATGTCCTACTTACTCAAATTTTAAAACTATTTAAAAAAAAAAAACTAAGTAAGACATATTTCTAATCCTATTAGAAAAGGCGATCTTAGATCTATTTCATTTTAAACCATTTAAAGAATGATAAGATCCTAAGATCCTATGTTAGCATGCAACTCTTTGTTATAGGTTTTATGGATTCTATTCATTAACTATTATAACTCTTATAACTTTTAATGAATTAACCCTATAACATGCTTTCTAATGGTGTTTAAAAGCATATAACAATCAATCATTCAAGTTATAAGAAAAGCACCATTTAGAAACAACCTATGTCTAGGTTTGTATAACGCTTTATACTACGATGTCTAGGTGATAACACTTTAAAACCTCACACCGCTCACGCATGCTCATAAAACTCGAGTTAACTTAACTCAAGAACCGACTCGATGCCCAGGTAGGAGGTGTTCCGTAAACCGTCAACTTAAATACCTCCAGCCTTAGACAGCATCTTGTCGGGTGAGTTCTCTCGTAACCATTGTTTTACAAGATATCGACCTAAACTATGCAAGTTGATCGAATCGTTGAAGGTTCATTAACCTAAGTGAGCATGCACTTAATCTTGTTATAGATTTTAGATTTCTATCTCTTTTTATAACAATTATAAAAACAATCCATAACAAGCCTAATTTGAGAATAACACTTATAATCAAACTAATGAAATTTCATGCTTCATGCTTGGTTAATTTTATCAATTAATAATTATAACTATTATAAGAATAATCAATTTTAATTAACCATTCAAGCATGAATCTCCCTAAATTAATACAACACTTATATTAATTAAACATGAAATTTCCCTCATGCATTTGAATTAATCAATAACACTTATTCAAATTAAACAAATGCATGAACATGCTTTCCTATGGTGGGATTTTAATCTATATGGCATGCTCATAATGCACATACATCCATTTAATTAAATCATACATTCACAATGCATAAAGTAATTAAATCAAGCTAAAATGGAATGGTTTGGCAATTTAAAAAAAACACAAGCAATTTCACTAATTATTACAATAATAATTAATAAATAAACTTGCAACACGCCCGAGCTTCACGAACCATCCCGAACCGCTCATCCAAGCAATGAACCGGCCATGCAATGAGTGAAATGAGGCTGCGACAGACCGAACCGGACCAAAAGGCAGCAGCTGAACCAGACCAAAAATCTGGAATAGAAGAAGAAAAAAAACTGCTTGCTGGAATTTTCATTTTCTGCTGCGTCTTCTCCGGTTTTTCTTCGATTTTACAGCCTATATGGACTCTAATGACTCTATAAAAATTACAGACTATAGTACACACATTAACGCTCTTACATATCCGAGCAATTACAATTTCATGAAGGTTTGAATGCTCAAAAAATTGCCAAACCAGAACACTTCCATTTTAGCACACAGAAAATTCAATTTCAAAATGGTACCCACCAAAGCAAAATTAAAACGAATTAAGTGCTCTAATCATGCTCTGATACCAATTGAAGGTGTACATATTACACATGCGGAAGCAATTGAAGATCGAAAGCACTTAAGACATTCAATTTTACTCCTAAAGCATGCATGTTCTAGAAAAGACAGAATAGTGAGTTTAGAAAACACAAACCTTTGTAGCTCACTTATGTTGAACTCCTTGTGGTGTTTGCCTCTCCTATGCTCCTTGGACAATCTCTAGAGTCTTCCCTACTATACTCCGGGCCAAGAATGACTTGTGGGAGTCTATATAAGATAGGGAATGGGAAGGGAATGCTTGAAGCATCAAGCAATGGAGAAGAATGAGAGATGAGAGAACTTTGAGTCCAAATTCCAGCAGCATAACATTAAGGAAATGGCTCTCTTATGTTTGAATATGATTCAAACTCCTTTTAAAGACATTCTCCATGCAAAGCCAAGCCTCAAGACACAAGACACATGGTGTATTTGCAAGCTCAAGTGGATTCTAGGTGTACATTACACAAGACATGCAACAATGCATGAGTGAGTTGTCTTTCCACTTTGAATGATCATGCATTAAGTGGATTTCCAACTAAATCCACTAAATTCAAATTGAAATCAAATTTCAAGCTTGCAAATTACCCCCAATTTCAATTCTAAATTGAAATTGATTGCTTGGTAATTAATTTGAAAATTTTCAAATTAATTTTGATATGATTAATCTAATTAATCTTTGTTATCTTGTGCAATTCCATATATATGATTCCTAATACATATATATAGTATTCAAAACACTTTTAAATACTTCATCTCTCATTTTCTAATTTAATTCATAATTAAATTATTGTGTCAAACACAATTTACGATAATTCCCTTTTTCCCGATTTTGAACGATTCAAAGCTTCCTATCTTTTGTTCTAGGCTTAATTCCGATATGCGCTAGTAGGGGGACCTAATGGACCTATAGATCATGGGCTCCAACGATTCGAGGCTAACCGACTAATCTCATTGTCCAAGCTAGCCAACATTCGTTAACTATTGGGACACTCCACTATAGCCCGATAGTTGCACTCCCCTCACTATAGATATATTTCCGTCCACTCGATTTAACCATGATTAGTAAGTCGATCCTTCACAGGTTGTTCGTAGCTATAGCTAGGTCAATAAGCCGTTTTACCCCTATAGTACTTCTAGTGCCTTAAGTCCCACTGATCCTCTAATGAACAATTGGTTTATGGTCCAACCAATAAACCGAGTCCCTCTCGGGCCAATGAGAGGGCGGGATCCCTTTGTTCAAGCCCCGGAGTCAGCACTTAAGGGAACAACCTCTCTACTATCCCTTATTCGGGTAGGAGTGAATTCCTTCTTGCACGACTATGTCCCCAGCTATCTACCCGTTCCTATCCCTGAAATGGGAGGCTTATTGAGTCGGCGATACTGAGCCACTCTCACCTATGCAGATCTAAGGATAAGCCCGAATAAACAGGAGTTCATAGTTAGCTCAGGATTAAGATCGAGTTACCTAGGTCATCACATGAAATAGTCAGTCTCGTCAGTAAACGGTGTTATAAAGCGAGAGCGACTTATTTCTCGGTCCTGGTCTTATGCAAACTCATTGCATAGGACACCCCCACTCGCATGTCTCTACATGGATGATTTAGGATCACATCATCTATACCATCTATAAAGTGGGCCGCGTTTCATAGTGTCTCCAGAATAAGGTACCCAACCCTATTCCTATACTATAGACCGTTTTGGCTATTACTCAAGCTTGATCCACTTTTATGTCTCTACATAAAGCTCAAGTGTTCATCCTATAGCCATGGATCTTAGTTTATTGGATTTGGGTTATTATATGTGCAATTTAATTTATTCAGTAATGACTTTTACTGAATCAATCTCGATAACACCTTTATCGAATAAGTATATAATTCGTTTAACATTCACTATCTACGAGTTTTAGGGCACCAATCCCAACAATCTCCCACTTGAACTAAAACTCTAGTTTAGTGGGATGTACTATAATCTATAACAGCAGTGGATGAAAAAATACTTGTATTAATAACGGAGTAAAAATACAATAAACTAGGGCATCTAAATACCCAGTATACTAAATTTTTCAAATTTATCCGATCAAATCAAATTTAATCTTTTATTCTCAAAAGAAGCCGAATAAATTAGAGAAAATCTCTATTAATTAAAACTAGAATTCAAATAACTGAAAATAAAATCTAGATAAAATCTAAAAAAAATCTAACTAATTAAAAGATAATTGAAAGATAATTTAAATAAATAACCCGAAAATCAAATCAAATTCAAAACAAAATAGATAAAATCTAATCAAAATATTTAAAGACAAAATCTAATAAATCTCGCAAAATCAAATCTAACCTAACCGCAATTAAAAATCAAATCAGCGAAAAAAAATAAAATTAATACAAACTCTGGGAGCTCAAAATTTTGCTCTGTGAAATGATCCCGCAAAAATCCTGCTCTCTCAATCATCAATCAACCTTAGGGAAGGATATTTTGACTGAAACTCCTCTCCCCAATAATGCTTGACACGCTGACCATTCACCTTGAATACTCTCCCATCTTTTTCATCCTGCAAAGTAAACGATCCTGACCATTTGGATTTTAATTTTCCAGGAAATAATTTTAATCTAGAGTTATAAAGCAAAACTTTTTGACCATTGACAAACTCCTTAGATTTTATTTTCTTGTCATGCCACAACTTAGTCTTTTCCTTATACATTTTCGCATTTTCGTAAGAAAATTGACGAAATTCTTCTAACTCATTAAGCTGCAGCATTCTTATAGCTCCTGCTCAACTCAGATCAAAATTTAACTTTTTCAAAGCCCAAAACGTTTTATGCTCAAGCTCTAGTGGTAAATGGCAAGCTTTCCCATATAAGTACCTATAGGGAGACATACCTAGAGGAGTCTTATAAGCTGTCCTGTAAGCCCAAAGAGTCTCATCCAACCTAAAGGACCAATCCTTTCTAGATGGATGGACTACCTTCTCTAAAATAGCTTTAATTTCCCTATTACTAATTTCAGCTTGACCATTTGCTTGTGGGTGATAAGGGGTAGCTATCCTATGCTTAATCCCATACTTAGCTAAAAGCTTAGTTAAGATATTATTAACAAAATGTGTACCCTCATCACTCACAAGAGCCCTAGGTGTCCCAAACCGCGCAAAGATGTGCGATTGAAGAAACCTTGAAACCGTCCTGGCATCACTCTGATGGCATGCAATGGCCTCCACCCACTTGGACACATAATCAACTGCCAATAAGATAAAAACATTGCCATTAGAAGGAGGAAATGGCCCCAAAAAGTCAATACCCCATACATCGAATAATTCAACTTCTAAAATGTAAGTAAGAGGCATTTCATCTCTAGGCCCCAAGTTTCCTCTCCTTTGACAAGCGTCACATTGCTTGTAGAACCAGTGGGCATCCTTAAACAAGGTAGGCCAGAAGAATCCGCAATGCAAAATCCTCATAGTTGTCCTTTGACCGCTGAAATGGCCTCCATACGGCGAAGAGTGACATTGCTCCAGGATTTCCTTTGCTTCAGCACCTGAAACACACCTACGAATAATACCATCAGAGCATTGTTTATACATAAATGGCTCATCCCAATAGAAAAATTTTGCATCATGCTTAAACTTTTTCTTCTGCCTCCAATCCATATCAATAGGGGTGACTCCCTTCACTAAAAAGTTGGCAATATCAGCATACCAAGGGACATCCCTGACTACCTTTACCTGAACAGCAAAAAGCTGTTCATCTGGAAAAGAATCGGAAATGGCAGATTGCTCCAGCAAAGATGATGATGGATCAATACGAGACAAGTGATCTGCAATGACATTCTCTGATCCCTTCTTGTCCTTTATCTCCAAGTCGAATTCCTGCAGTAATAAAACCCAACGAATTAGTCTAGACTTTGCATCTTTTTTTGACATTAAATACCTTATTGCTGCATGATCCGTGAACACCGTGACTTTGGATCCAACCAAATATGGCCGGAATTTCTCAAAAGCAAACACAACAGCTAACAACTCCTTTTCAGTAGTTGTGTAGTTGACCTGTGCCTCATTTAAAACCTTGCTTGCATAATATATAGGATGAATAAATTTGCCCTGCTTCTGCCCCAGCATTGCACCTACTGCAGCATCACTCGCATCACACATTACCTCGAATGGCAAATTTCAATTAGGTGCGCAGAGAATGGGTGCTGAGATTAAAGCAGCCTTCAATGTTTCAAAAGCCTTCCTACAATCTTCATTAAAGTCAAAAACATGATCAGTGCACAATAAGTTACAAAGAGGTTTACTGATTTTGGAAAAATCCTTTATGAACCTCCTATAAAATCCAGCATGTCCTAAGAAACTCCGAATCCCCTTCACTGAATTCGGTGGCTCTAGTCTTTCAATAACCTCAACTTTTGCTCTATCAACTTCTAGACCATTCCTAGAAATCCTATGACCTAACACTATGCCCTCCTTCACCATGAAGTGGCACTTTTCCCAATTAAGAACTAGATGGGTATCCTCACATCTTTTTAACACCTTACCTAAATTATCTAAACAACTCTGAAAAGACCCTCCAAAAACTGAAAAATCGTCCATAAATACTTCAACAGTGGACTCAATCATATCAGAAAAAATTGCTAACATACACCGCTGAAATGTTGCTGGAGCATTGCAAAGGCCAAAAGGCATTCGCCTAAAAGCAAATGTCCCATAAGGACAGGTGAAAGTGGTTTTTTCCTGATCTTCAGGAGCAATAGTAATCTGGTTATACCCAGAATAACCATCCAAGAAACAGTAATAGGTCTGACCAGCCAATCGATCCAACATCTGGTCGATAAATGGTAGAGGGAAATGATCCTTTCGGGTAGCTTTATTAAGCCTTCTGTAATCCATACAAACCCTCCATCCAGTTACTGTCCTCGTGGGGATCAACTCATTGTCTTTATTGCTAACCACAGTGACACCTCATTTCTTAGGAACACATTGGACAGGGCTTACCCAATTGCTGTCTGCAATCGGATAAATGATCCCAGCATCCAACCATTTAATCACCTCCTTTTTAACAACCTCTTTCATTGCAGGGTTAAGCCTTCTTTGTTGCTCAATACTCCTAAAGGATCCCTCCTCTAGAGTGATTTTGTGCATACAAAAAGATGGGCTAATTCCCTGAATATCAGCCAATGTCCAACCTATAGCTTTGCGGTATTGCTGCAGCAATTTTATTAAGGCCTCTTCATGCTCTGGCATTAAATCTGATGCAACAATAATGGGCAACGTCTCACTTTCCCCTAGATACACATACTTCAGATGATCCGGCAAGGGTTTCAAATCTAAAGTGGGTGCCTCAATCAGGGATGGTTTAATTGGGGGAGCTTTTCTTTGATCAAAATCTAAAGACTCAAATACATCCTCACATCAAAACAATTCTTTTTCTTTTTTTTTCTATCTAAAGAACAAAATTCAAAATCTTCTACACTAACCTCTCCATGCTTCTCTGAATGCTTATCAGCCGAATCCTGTATTGCTGTCTCAATAACTGTGCTCTCCAGAATCCTGATGAAAGAGCAATCTTCCATCTCGTCTGGATATTTCATAGCTTTGAACACATTAAATTTTACTTCCTCATTACAAACTCTCATTGTTAATTCTCCTTTTTGAAGATCTATTAACGCCCTACCAGTAGCCAAAAATGGACGACCTAGAATAATTGGGACATCTTTATCAGGCTCATAGTCTAAAATAATAAAATCAACAGGAAATATGAACTTATCAACTTTTACTAAGACATCCTCAATTTTACCCTCTGGATATGTGATAGACCTATCAACTAGTTGGAGTGTAACTGTGGTAGGCCTAGCTTCACCAATACCTAGCTTCCGATAGACCGAAAGAGGCATAAGGTTAATGCTTGCACCTAAATCACAGAGTGTTCTACCTAATTCTTTTCCACCTATAGACACAGGTATGGTAAATGACCCTGGATCCTTAGCCTTGGGGGGTAGACCATTCTTAAGAATAGCACTACACTCCTCAGTAAGAGATACAGTTTCAAACTCACCTAACCTCTTCTTTTTAGTTAAAATATCCTTAAGAAATTTAGCATAATTAGGCATTTGCTCTATAGCTTCTACTAAAGGGATATTTATATGCAATTGCTTAAGAATCTCTAAAAACTTTTTAAATTGACCATCCTGATTCCTAGGCTTTTGCCTTTGTGGAAAAGGTAGAGGTGGTACATAAGGTGGGGGCGGTACATATGGTGGTTCTACATCTGGCACAGAACCAAATGCTCCAGCATTCTCTCTGTTGCCTCCAGCACCCTGACCAGACTCCAACTCTTTCTCGACAACAACATTATTATCACTATTACTATTTAAATCCTGGGTCTTTTTAGACTCTTCTAGTGGCTTACCACTCCTAAGAGTTACTGCCTTTACCTGCTCCTTACCTTCCCTTCGAGGGTGTTCAGTATCTGATGGAAGTTTCCCTTGAGGCCTTGCCTTTAGCTCATTAGCTAGCTGACCCACTTGCAATTCCAGGGCTCTCATTGAAGCTTGATTACTTTGAATTGCGGCATCTGTGCGAGCCATAAATTCTTTCATCATCGCCTCGAGAGAATTTCCCGAATTTTGCTGGGGCAAAGCCTGCTTACTTTGCTGGGGCATTACCTGCGCTTTAGCAAATCCCAGCTGGTTCATCTTCTGTTGCGCTTGTACGTTATTTCCTTGACCTCCCCATGAGAAGTTGGGGTGGTTGCGCCAACCTGGATTATAGAAGTTAGAATAAGGGTTGTTCCTCTGATTACCTACAAAAAACACAGAAGCTGGATTGCTGGGGCAAAACTCGTAGTTGTGGTCTTCACCGCAATAGACACATGCTTCGTCCGTGACTTGGTTCACCACTGCTGCAGGCTCCATAGCTGGTGGCTACTGATGACTAATCACTGTCACATTCTTAAGAGCGTTAGCAATCATTGCAAGATCAGCCCTAATGGTGGACACACCATCAACCTCTAATACACTCTTAACCTTTTTATTTGTGGCTCTAACATCCGACCACTGACAACTATTAATAGATATTCTTTCTAAAATTTCATAAGCTTCATCTAAAGTTTTTGCCAAAAGGGCCCCTCCAGCCGAAGCATCGACCATACCTTGGGTTACTCCATTTAAACCATTGTAGAACGTTTCCATTTGAATACAATGAGGTAACCCATGGTGGGGACACTTTCGCAAAAGCTCCTTAAACCTCTCCCAAGCCTCACTAAAAGTCTCATCGTCAAGTTGCCTAAACCCTACTATTTCACTCCTTAATTTAGCATTTCTATTAGGTGGGAAATATTTACTCAAAAAATTTTCAGCTAACTCATCCCACGTCCTAATTGATCCTGGAGCAAAAGAGTTTAACCATGACTTTGCTCCATCTCTAAGAGAATATGGGAACAAAGTTAATCTAAGAGCATCTCTAGGCACTCCTTGAATCACAAAAGAATCACTAACTCTTAGAAAAGACTTAAGATGTAAATGAGGGTCTTTAGATGTCAAACCATGGAATTGCCCCACGGTTTGCAACATCTGAAACATTACCGGTTTCATTTCAAAATTCGCCGCTAGGATTTGGGGACGTGCAATCCCTGGATTCAACTCATTAAACATCGGAACAACATATGCTCGAATGGCTCTGGTCCTATCGTTCGCTATCAAGATAAGATTCTCAGCCTGATTATTTCGCTGCTCATTTTGCTCAAACAGTGGGTTTTGCTGCAGCAACGGATTCTACTAGGGGGTTCACTGCTACTGGACCTTCAGGAACCTGCGGAAGTTGCGGGGCGTTCTCCATCTGGTTTCTGCGCTGCTCACTCCTTCTGTTCCTAAATGTCCTTTCAATTTCTGGATCAAGCTCAAACCGTACCCCAGGCAGATCGCTCATGCACCAAAATCATACCTGCAAAAAATCAAAAAGTTCTAGCACCAAACCACTAAAACACATACACAAAATAGATCAGATAAAAACTTATTCAAGTCCCCGGCAACGGCGCCAAAAACTTGTTGGGTTCCTAGAGTGAGTAAAAGTATAGTATAAAATACTCTAGAATTCCTGTGCAAGTATACACAGTCTGCAGCAAGTAATATTATCAATCCAAGGTCTGAATGAGCTTCCACTTTATCTATTTTTGTGTAAATTTTTAATGGTTTCAAGAATAATAAAATGATTGGGTTTTATCGGAATTATGCTGAAGCAAAATAAATGACAGAACAACGAGTAAACAAATAGATAGACAGATTAAAGGCAGGCGCTGGTTAGGCTTTAGTGATTGTTATAAAATATGCTCTAGCAATATTATTGATCATGCATTTCTCTCAGTATTATTAGCGGATTCCTCTCGAAACTCCGGATCTTTTGGGATGTGTTTCAACCCCAATGAAGAGCGACCGATCAAGCACTAGGCAACTGGCTATCCCTAGCTCAGTCACTGGCATTCACCAATACACAATGATCGTAGTGTGGATAATTGCCACACACTCTCTAAATCATCCCTGAAACTAGAGAGAGCTATCCATACCGGCTGGCCAGGCGGGCATAAAATGGAAATAAACACAACAATTAACCAAAATGCGATAGTCAATTTATTACTAGAGATGAAGCACAGTAATCACATTATTCCTAACCAACACCTTAAGCTACTTAGTTCATAATAGGCATAGGAATACGAATTACAATCTGAGTAAGCATGTCCATAACCACAAATTAATAAAGGAAATAAACTCCCTAATCAGCTTGCGGAAGATGGTGTTCTTGGTGACCTTCAATTTCTCTACACTATTCGGCTTCCAAGGGAAAAACATGGAATACCTTTGACTTTGACGGCTACTTCCTTTTATAGAAGGATGGGAGGCTTGAATTAGGTCAACTAGGACACGTGTAAGGCTCTCTTTGATCCTTTATCACGAAAATAACTCAACAGAAGTCGGTTCATGAAGTTGGCTAACGAGCTGTGATGTGGCAGTTTCTGTTCCCAGTTTTGCTGCAACATAGAATTTGCTCTCTCCAGTCGCTCAGCAGCATTATCTGCACAAAATAATTTCCAATGCTTCCATTCTTCCAAATGGGTTAAAACATGTAATATCTATCCAAAACCAACCCTAATAAGCATAAAGACACACAAATCCCTATATAATTGAGGCCTAAATAACTACCTTTTGGGCAGTTATCAGTTAGCATGCAATATCACTAGGTTAATTAAAAGAGTTTAATTCACCTAGATTTTTAGAGTAAAGACTTTACATGACTATGGTTATAAGGGAACTCTCCCAGTGAAGTTTTATCTAAGGTTTGAGGTACTTAAGATGACGGTTTACGGAACACCTGCTACCTGGAAACTGACCCGGAACTTGAGTTGAATTAGCCATAGTTATGTTAGCATGCAATGTTGCTTGGTTAATTAAAAGAGTTTAATTCACCTAGAACATTAAAGTAAAGACCTCGTTATAAAAGTTATAATAGGCATAGACATAGATAGATTGACTTAGCTGGAGTTATCTAAGTTAAATAAACCCTAAAACCAGTAGAACACGTCAATGGGAGGAAAATTATAAAAACAAGTTGTTAATATCGAGTTTTTACTCTCACGTCCCCCTGTGTTCACACCGTGAGATTCATGCTCGGCTTCGTGTCACTCTAGAAGTGGTCTCCCTTTGAAAAGTGTTTGCATGGGTCAATACCAAGGTGAATGGGGAAAGTGTTCATAGTAAGTGGAAGAAGGACTTGTGTCAGCACATCCTACGGTCTCCTCCATTGGTTTGTTGCTGAGACTTCATGCTCCGTCTGCGTGTTGTCGTAGTGTGACCATCCCTTCGAAGGGCTTGGGCATGGAGTAGCAGAACAAATTCCAGAAATGAATAGAGTTTCTTAGGTTCATGTCACAACATTGTCTTTCTTAATAGTAGCTTGTTGGGGCTGACCTCTAGAATCTAAAAATGGAGGGTTACAGTTACGGGGATGAGTTAAATATATTAATGAATCCTTGACCGAACAACAGTGGCTAATGTCTATAGGAATATGAGTTATTCTGGTAGTAGATTTAGCTGAGAACTTTCTCAATTCAGAGGACGAGTAGTTGATCGCCCTTCGGTGGATGTTGCTCTAAACCTCTGAAGCATCGTTGCAAAAACTAAATCAATAGTCTATTAGGGTTCTATGATTGCTTGTTTTTGTTAAATCGATTGGATTGTTTTGCAATTTGTTTTCTTCTGTAATGGGTTAAGACAAAGATAACTAATACGGTCAATTATTTACTTTAATCTCAGCATGTCTTCCTCTATTAATGCCCATAAAAATAACGGTAATACAACTAGCTTAAACGATAAATTAGTGGTAAATGATTTACGATTAGTCTTAACTGAGGAATGTCCTCATGCCCCAATGTCTAATTCATTAAGAAATGTTCATGATGAATATGACATAGAACACTGCTTAGCCAAAAATAACATTTCCAGAGACTGTAAATATGATTTACTTGTCTTGGAAACGTGCTTAGTGGAGAATGATGATTCTTTTTCAATATTAGATTAAGGGGCTACTAACCACGTTTGTTCTTCCTTTAAAGGAATGTGTTCCTGGCAACAGCTTGAAGATGGTGAGATGACTCTTAAAATTGGGACTAAAGAGGTCGTCTCAGTTATAACAATAGGGAACATCAAATTATTTTTCAGTTAGAATAAATACATATTATTAGATGATGTGTATGTGGTTCCCAAGATCAAAAGAAATTTGATTTCTATATCTTGTATGTTTGAACAAGATTATTCCATATCTTTCTCCGTGAATAATCGTTCATTTCTAAAAAGGGAGTCAATATTTGTTCAGCTAAACTGGAAAATGATTGATATGTTTTAAGACCAATCGAGAGTAAAGTAGTCATGAACATTGAGTTGTTTAAGACTGTTACTACTCAATGTAATAAAAGGTAAAAGATTTCTCCTAAAGAGATTACCTAATGCAACATAAGTCTGAAGCCCTTAAAGTTCAAGAAGTTTAAGACTAAAATTGAAAACTTGTTAGGTAAGACGATAAAAACACTTTGATCTGATCGAGATAGAGAATATATGGACTTGAGATTTCAGGACTATTTGATAGAACATGGAATCACATTCCAACTCTTAGCTCCTGGTACACCTCAGTAGAACGATGTATCAGAAATGAGAAATAGAACCCTATTGGATATGGTTCAATCCATGATGAGCTACGCTCAGTTGCCTGACTCATTTTGGGAATCTTGAGGAAAGTATTTATATGTCTCAACTAGAAGGGTTCATCCAGCAATGTCAAGAGCAAAAGGTTTTTGAGCTTAATTGATCCATTTATGGATTGAAACAAGCATCTCGATCTTGGAATATAAGATTTGATATTGTGATCAAATCTTTTGGCTTTGATCAGAACATTGATGAGCCTTGTGTTTACAAGAAGATCGACAATAGTTCAATAGCTTTCTTAGTGTTGTATGTGGATAATATCCTACTCATTGGGAATGATGTATAGGTTATCTTACTGACAAAAAGAAGTGGTTAGCAACTCAATTCCAAATGAAAGATTTGGGAGAAGCTTAATTTGTTCTTGAGACCCAAATTGTTTGGAACTGTAAGAACAAAATGCTAGCCCTATCTCAAACGTCTTATATCGACAAGATGTTGGTTCGATATAAGATGCAGAATTCCACGAATGGTTTACTGCCTTTCAGACGTGGAATTCATTTTTCTAAGGAACAGTGTCCTAAGACACCTCAAGAAGTTGAGGACATGAGACGTATACTGATAAGGGTAAAAAAATATACTTATTTTACCTTTATATTTAGCACATTTCCTTGTCAAAACTTGTATATTTTAGATCAAAAACACTATTCCCGACCCTAAAAAGTGCTAAAATTGATAAGTTAGGATGTTGAGAGTCATGTATGTCAAATTATGCATATTTGTGCTTAAAATAACTCATTTTGGTAAGGATTTAACTTAGTTTTGTTGTTTTTCAGAAAATAAAGAAATCTGGAAAAAATTCCAGAAATGCGACCGCATTTCTAGGCAGAGGCAGACAGTTCCAAGTCTGTCGCAGGTCATTTTGAATGAGTGTTTTGCACACCTAACCGGCTGTTTTGACTCCGAAACTGACTGGGCCAACTACTACCACCATTTTCATGACTCCTCAACCACTCCCCATGTTATAAAAGACCTCGATTCGAAGGGAAATTCAAGCAGAACTCACTGGGAAGAACAGGGTGATGACAGAACCCTAGTAGATGCCTATGAGTAGGGATGCCCAAGGTCCTTGCTAGAAGACTAAATTCTAACCCTTAGTTAGACATCAAACCCGAGTGTTTATAGAGATTTCACCCTATTCCCACTTGTAAAAGGAGAGTATAGTGTCTTGAGAACTCTAGAAGGATTGGATAAAGTGAAAAAAAAACTCTAGTTTTAGCTATTGTACTATATTTTACAACACTTGTTTATTTTCATTACTTTGTATTCTTTATTCATTATTTCGATAAAAGTTGTTCATTTGCATTATATTCCATCATGCGTGGCTAAATTCCATTGAGGGGTTCGATATAGTGAATTCCCTTATGGTTTAAATGGCTTGAAAGTGCTTATTTGCCTAAGTTCTATCTATTGCATGTCATCCTTTATTGATTATCATTCTGAATCTTGCTGAGTTTAACTTGATCACTTAGATTTTGCATGCTATGTGAATTTGATCCTGAAAGGGACAAACAATATTGGTTCTCATAAAGGTGATATAGGAGAAAGGGCTCGAGAGAGTGTATTCGATGTTATAAGGGAAGGTTGCCTAATAAGACCTAAATAATCCTATTTTATCACCTCTAATCTAAGCTTGTTAGAGTTATTTTATGCTTTACTTGTCTTATTTACAGGATCTTTGAGCTTAGGCAATGTCGGGAGCCGATCACGCTAATTTGGTGTTAATTCGGGCCAATTACGGAGTTTTGGAGCCATCTCGATGTCTTGGACGGCAAGGAGGTGAAAAGAACCAATTGTGCTGAAGCGGGCCTGAAGAACGACACCAAAAGCCGAAGATTGAAGCCCCATACCGAGAAGAAACGAGACAAGATCGAGAAATAAAACAGTAAGTCAAGGATCAGGGATGGCGTCGAGACACTGCCCCTGGCGTCTCGACGCCGCCGAGTTTTCTATAAATACGTAGTCTCGGTTTAGTCCGCCGTTAGGTTAGAAATTTGGTCCTTTTAGATTTTTTTGCCTCTTTTACGTTTCAGTACAATTGTAGAATTTTTTAGGTCATATTTCATGGATTCTTTCATGTCTTTTCTTTTTTTTTTACTTCGTTTATGAATAGCTAATCACATTTAGATCGTTGGATTGGGATTATGCTTTGATTTCTATTCATATTGTCTGAGTTTTCTGGAGTTTATTGCACTGTTCTTGCTGTCTTTTCATTAAGTTTTGCATGTTATCTCGTATAAACAAATACATGAGGCTAGTCTATTAGGATTGACGACCCTATGTGATTACCGCTTGTGTATTCAATCATTTATTTTTAGATAGCCACTAGGTTGAGGCAAGCCACTCTCTAAGCGAGACGACCCTTGATAGGCCTAGGACGCATGTTAAAGGTTGTAGGAATTAGATTCGAATTGCATTTGAATTTAGTTAATACAATTCCGGACCCACGATCCCAAGACGGCTAGTTTAAATAGGTGATTGTGAAATTGCTTAGTCTAAAACTAGTTAGATATAATTTTGTGACTGTTGCGAGGTCTCAGATGGTTGCTATTTTATGTATGAGGGGTGGCGAGCGATAAGAAATATATTAATTAATCTTGTTAATTGTAGAATTCACGGTTAGCAAGTTAATTAGCACAGGTTAGTGTAGGGGGTCCTCCGAGTAACCCAAAAGCCAACCGGGCTAATGAAATTTGTCTAGAATAATTATTAGAGAAAACTACGAAGCCAAACGAAATAGAATCAAGCATAAGAAATCCCAATCCAGTGACCCATTTTCATGTTATTGATTTCCGTTTTATTTCTCTTTTGCATGCTTTATTTTGCCCCTTTTAAATTCAACATTTATTTATTTTTTCTTGTCCTTCTTTCAAAAAATCTCCCATGTTTTATAAGCGCAAAATTCTACACTTACTAGATCCCCTTCCCTGTGTTCGACCCTGGCCACTATTTCTACAAAATAGTTGTAGTGCTGTGGATTATAAATTTTATTTGACCAACAGGAGCCTCAACAACTCCGGCCCGTCATCGCCTTATAACAACTATAGGGTTATAGGTTGCATGCATGAACAATCTATGTCGGAGTCGAGTCACAGAAATGTGCATAATGGTACTGGCTTAGCCTTCTAACGGTTCTTGGGAGCAAGGCCAAATAGGAGTTAAAACTAACCCAGTGCATAAGTAGACTTAGGTTAAATAAGCCATTATTAGAGTTATTTGTCATCGGGTTGAAGCTATATTGAATACCTCGCTTTATTATTATTGTTATTTATTTACTTGTCTGTTTCTTTATTTTACAAAACCCAACATCAACTATTTTCTTTTGGTTACCTTTCAAAAGCAATCTTACAACAGTTTCTTCTTCAAATCTGTGTTTCCAACTTAGTCTCTATGAGATCGATACCTTTGGAATATTCCCAGAGATTTTTATTACTATATGCGATAGCGTATACTTGCACTTGGTTAGCTGAAAGTATTCTTATTCTTTATTTATCATCTTTTCTAACATCCACATTCAGTCACACATCATATACCCTATGTTTCAGTTGTGGGAAGCTTGATGTATGTCATGCTGTGTACGAGGCCCAACTTTTGTTATGTAGGAGGGATTATCAGTAGGTATCAATCCAATCCAGGATTTGATCACTAGACAGCTGTTAAGAATATCCTCAAGTATCTTAGGAGAACGAGGGACTATATGCTGGTGTATGGGTCTAAGGGTCTTTACAAGATACACCGACTCTGACTTCCAATTTGATAAGGATTCTAGGAAATTCACGTCAGAGTTAGTGTTCACCCTTAATGGGGAGTTGTAGTGTGGCGAAGCATCAAGCAAGGATGCATTGCAGACTCCACTATGGAGACTAATTGCAGACTCCACTATGAGGACTAAGTATGTAGTTTCTTGTGAAGCAGCAAAAGACATCGTTAATCCATTTACGAAGGCTCTCTCGGCTAAAGTGTTTGAGGGTCATCTAAAGAGTCTAGGTCTACGAGATTCTTACATAATATAATCTAGGGCAAGTGTGAGATATGTAACGGGTATGAGGATGCCCTAGTTTATTGTATTTGTATGCAATGTACTTATACAATTAACATTTCCATTGATATGGGTTTTTTATTCTAATATACAATTAACGTCTTGACGATGTCTCGATTCCACTTCGCTGACTCTCGAGTCTCCTTTGTTTTCTAGATTTCAACGTCGTTCTTCATCGATTTTGGCCGAAATTCATCCTGATCTTCATCAAAATGAATCCTAATGTAGACACGAACTTTACAAAACTCGATTTATGTTGGGTTTTATGTCCTAAATCGCGTGGTTTGTAAACTTTAAACATATTCCTATTTTGCAATGAAGTTGTTATCGAGGTTATTCTGTGAATTGCGAGTTATTTAACATAAATTCAATAAACTAAAATCCCTGGCTATAGTATGAATACTCGAACTTTATGTGGAGACATAAAAGTAGGATCAAGTTCAAGTATATAGCCAAAACGGTCTATAGTGTATGAATAAGGTTGGATACCATATTTTGGGGACACTATGGATGCAACCTACTTTGCATTTAGGGCAAACGATGTGATCCTGGATTGTTCATGTAGAGACTGTAAGTGTTAATATCATAAAAGCGGAAGCAATTTTGGATCTAGAACACTTAATAAGCTCAATTTGATCATCAAAGGCATGTTGTTCATTAAGAGAAAAACAGAGACAACAACCTACCTTGTCTTTAATGGAGAAATTGGCTGAATTGGCTGCTTGTTTTTCTTCACCAATGAGTCACGAACTACCAAAGGGTCTTCCTTGCTATCCCCAAGCCTTTGGAATGGATTGTGGGATCCTCAAGTGATGGAATTTTAGAGAGAAAAGATGAAAAACGAGTTCAATAACATATTAGGTGTGACTATGGATTTTGGCAGCATTTCAACACTAATCTTCCTCTCTTTTTCCAACCTTCTTCTTTAGCTTTATAGAGGGATTGTAGCTGAAGGAAATGCCCAAGATTTGCCACCAAATCAACTCCAAATTAATGGAGTATCAAGTGGCTCAAGAGAGGTGAGTGCATGGGTTTAGTCACCATGCACTCCACCTCCAAAAAATCAAATTTGATTTTGATTTTAATTAATCCACTAACTTAATTATTTAATTAATTTGAAATTTTGAAAAATAATTTTCAATTTCTTAATTTTTAAATTAATTCAAAATTAATTAATTATTAATTTAATATCTTAATATTAAATTAATATTTTGCCACTTTACCCGAACATTTCCGAAATGTTATTATTTCTAACATGAATCCCTATTCATGTTCTTGGTTTTTAAATCCTATTAAAATCCATATATACTCAGTTTTCACAAAACCCGACGTATCATCAACACCTATCATTTTTATTCATTTTCCTCAACATGAACTTTAAAAGCAATTCATATTCAATCCATCATATTATTCCAAAGGTTAGTCTCAAGCTAGCAATGGGACCTAATGGACCTACAGATCATGGGCTCCAACGGTGCGAGGTCAAACTAGTCAAAACCCTTTTTAAACTAGTTAACCAACTTCCGTTAACTACCAGGACACTCCACTATAGCCTAGTAATTGAACTCCCCACACTGCAGATATATTTCCGTCCACTCGATATAACCATGATTAGTAAGTCAATCTTTCACATGTTGTTTGTTACTATAGACAGGTCAAATGTCCATTTACCCCTATAGTACATCTAGATTCCTTAAGTCCACTGATCCTCTAATGAACAATTTTTTTATGGTCCAACCAATAAACGAGATCCCTCTCGGGCCAATGAGAGGGTGAGGCCCCTTGTTCAAGCCTTGGATTCATCACTTAAGGGAACAACCTTTCTACTATCCCTAAAGTCGAGTAGGAGTGAATTTCGTCTTGCATTACTATGTCCCCAACTATTCATCTATTGTTGTCCCCAAAATGGTAGGATTATTGAATGGTACTTTTGAACCACACTCACCCATGCAGATCAAAGGGCAACCCTAAACGAACAGGAATTCATAGTAAGCTCAGGATTAAGATCGAGTTACCTAGGTCATCGTATGAAAAAACCAGTCTTTACAGTAAACGACATTAATTATAAAGTAAGAGTGACTTATTTCTTGGTTCCGTCTTGTGTAAACATCTTTTACACAGGATCCCCCTACTTTCATGTCTTTACATGAACGATCCAGGATCACGTCGTTTGCCTTATTCGCAAAGTAGGCCGCACCCATAGTGTTACCAAAACAAGGTACCCAACTGTATTCATTTACTATAGACGATTTAGGTTATATACTTGAACTTGATCCCTGTCTATATCCAAGATATAGTTCAAGTATCTCATCTTATAACCATAGATGTTTCTATTGGATCTTTGAAATATAAATAAACAATTTCACTAAATAACATCTTTATTTATATAAAGGATAACAAAACTTGAGTTCTAGGAAATATACCCGAACAGAGACATGTGAGTAGGGACATCCTGCACAATGAGTGTCATAAGTTCGGACGAGAAATAAATCACTCTCACTTTATAATGTCGTTTACTGTTGAGACTGACTATTTCATACTAGATAACTCGATCTTAATCATGAGCTAACTATGAACTCCTATTTATTTGGGATTATCCTTTCATCTGCATGGGTGAGAGTGGCTCGTATTCGATGATTTAATAAGCCTACAATTTTGAGGATAAGGTCGGGTAGATAGCTGGGGACATAGTTTTGGAAGACGGAATTCACTCATATCTGTTATAGGGATAGGAGAGAGATTGTTCCCTTAAGTACTAACTCTGAGACTTAAACAAGGGGCCCCACCCTCTCATTGGCCTGAGAGGGACTCGATTTGCTAACTAGAACAAAAACCAAATTGTTCATTAGAGGATTAGTGGGACTTAAGGAATTCAAAGTGCTATAGGGGTAAAACGAACACTTGACCTAACTATAGTTACAAACAACCTGTGAAGAGTCGAATTACTAATCATGGTTATATCGAGTGGACGAAAATATATCTACAGTGAGGGGAGTTCAACTATTGGTCTATAGTGGAGTGTCCCGGTAGTTAACAAATGTTGGTTAACTAGGTTAATGAGTTTAGTCGTTTAACCTCGGATCGTTGGAGCCCATGATTTGTAGGTGATAGGACCAAAATAGTCCTATTTTATTACCTCTCCTCTAAACTTGTTAGAGGAATTTTAGGCTTTACTTGTCTTATTTATAGGTACTTTGAGCTTAGGCGATGTCGAGAGCCAACCACGCTAAATTGGTGTTAATTCGGGCCAATTATGGAGTTTTGGAGCCATCTAAGTGTTCTTGGACGGCGAGGAGGTGAAAAGACCCAAGTGTTTCGAAGCGGGCCTGAAGAACGACACCAAGAATTGAAGGTTGAAGCCCCATACCGAGAAATAACGAGACAAAACCAAGAAAAAAGACAACAAGGCTCGGATTGGGGATGGCGTTGAGACGCTGCCCCTAGCGTCTCAAAGCCAACGCGATTTCAACATGGAATGCAAAGTCCATGGCGTCGAGACGCTGCGACTTTTTCTATAAATATAGGGCTTCGGTTTAGTCCGCCGTTAGGTTAGAATTTTGGCCCTTTTGTGATTAGTCTCGCCTTTTCGTTTCTAGCTACTGTATAGACCTTCTTAGGTCATATTTTATGCATTCTTTCGTATTTGTTTGTAGTTTCTTTTTTTTTTATGAGTAGCTAAACTCGTTTGTATCGTTGGATTGGGATTATGCTTGAATGATATCTATCTTTGGCTGAGATTTTTGGTTTATACATTTTTTTTTGCTGCCTTTTATTGAGTTTTACATGTAATCTTGTTTAAACCAATGCATGAGATTAGTTTCTTAGGATTGACGACCCTAAGAGATTTCTATTTGTGCATTCTATCAGTTATTTTTAGATAGCCACTAGGTCGAGGCATGACAATCTCTACGGAGGGGTGGCGGCTAATTTAAGTAGGCAATTTTTAGTCTAAAGCGGCTAATTTAAGTAGGCAATTACAAGGTTTCAGATTGTTTATTTTAGATTGGTTTAGTAGTCATTGCGAGGTTTCAGATGATTATTACTTTATGCATGAGGGGTGGCGATCGATCATGTTAATTTAATTAATCACGTTAATTGCAGGGTTCTGGGTTAATTGGTTAATTAAACAAAGGTTAGTGTAGGGGGGTCCCCCAAGTAACCAAGAAGCTAACTGGACTAATAAAAGCTGCATAGAATGAGTTTTTAGAGAAAACTAGGAAGCCAAGTGAAATAACCTTCAAGCATAAGAAATCTCAATCCAGGGATCCCTTTCTGATATTGATTTCCATTTTATTTCTCTCTTGTATGTTTTAGTATTCAGATGCTTTTACATTCAGCATTTTACTTTACTGCATCACCTTTTCAAAACCCCCTGATCGGACATAAATAGTCCTATTTTATCACCTCTAATCTAAGCTTGTTAGAGTTATTTTAAGCTTTATTTGTCTTATTTACAGGTTAATTGAGCTTAGGCCGTGTCATGAGTCAATCATGCTAATTGGTGTTAATTCGAACCAATTACGGAGTTTTTGGAGCCATCTCGATGTCTTGGACGGAGAGAAGGTGAAGAGACCCAATTATGTTGAAGCGGGCCTGAATTATGACACCAAAAGCCAAAGATTGAAGTCTCGAACTGAGAAGAAGCGAGACAAAGCCGAGAAAAAGAGCAGGAAGCCGAGATTAGAGGCGGCGTCTCGAAGCCAAAGAGATTTCTGGCAGAAGACAAAAGTACACAACATCGAGACGCTGTGCCCTGACATCTCGACGCCGGCGTGTTTTCTATATATATTAGGTCTCGGTTTAGTCCACCGTTAGGTTAGATTTTGGATCCCTTTTACGAATTCTTTGCCTCTTTTACTTTCCAGCATCTTTGTAGACCATTGTTGGTCATTTACTATGGATTGTTTCATATTATTTATCGTTTTTACTTCATCTATGCGTAGCTAAACTTCTTTAGATCGTTGGATTGGATTTATGTATTGATTCCTAATGATATTGGCTAAGTTTTCTAGTTTATATCTTCTGTTCTTGTGTATTTTCATTAAGTTTTGCATGAAATCCCGTTTAAACATACACATGACCGTTAGTCAATTAGGATTGACGCCTATGCGATTATAGCTTGTGTATTCTATCAATTATTTGAGATAGCCACTAGGTTGAGGCAAGCCACTCTCTACGTGAGACGATCCTTGATAGGCCTAGGATACATGTTAAAGGTTGTAGGAATTTAGATTTAAATTGCATTTGAATTTAGTTTCTATAATTCCGGACCCACGATCCCAAAGCGGCTAGTTTTAATAAGTAGTTGTAAAATTGCTTGTTAATAATCTAGTTAGATATCGGTAGTATCCGTTGGAGAGGTCTTGGATGGTTACTACATTATGTATAAGGGGTGGCGAGCGATAGAGTCTATGTTAATTAATCTTGTTAATTGTCGAATTCACGATTAGTGAGTTTATTAGCTCAGGATAGTGTAGGGGGTCCTCTGAGAAACCCAGAAGCCGACCGGACTAATGAAATTAGTTTAAAGCAACCATTAGAGAAAACTAGGAAGCAAATGAATTAGAATCAAGCATAATAAATCCTAATCCAACGATCTCCTTTTTACGTATTTGATCCCGTCTTATTTCTCCTTTGCATATTTAGTTTTTGTGCTATTTAAAATTTAGTATTCAGTTATTTTATTTTAGTTTGTCTTTCTTATCATTCATCATAAAAAAAAAAAAAAAAAAATCTCCTGCTTTCATAAGCACGAAATCCTACACTTATTAGATCCCCCTTCCCTGTGTTTGATTGTTGGGGCTCCTAGAGTGAGTAAAAATGAGATGTAAAAAGACTCTAGAACTCTGTGCAAGTATACACAGTCCGCAACAAGTAATAAGTATTTATTGAATCCAAGGTCTGAATTAGCTCTCACTTTATCTATTTTGTTTAGTTTTTTTAATGGTTTCGAAGGTGGTTAAAATGATTGGTTTTTATAGAATGCTGAAGCAAAAGAAATGACAGAACATAAAGTAAACAAATAAGCAAACAGATTAGAAACAGGCTCTGGTCAGGATTTAGTAATTGTTCTAAATTATGGTCTAGGAATATTATTGATCATGCAAAACTCTTGCAGTTTTATTAGCAGATTCCTCCTGGAACTCTGCCTTTTTTAGAATATGTTTCAACTCAAATGAAGTACTAACGATCAAGCACTAGGCAACTGACTATCCCTAGCTCAGTCACTGGCGTTCACCAATACACAATGATCTAGTGTGATTAATTGCCACACCCCCCCCCCAAAAATCATCCCTGAAACTAGGAAGTGATATTCATACCGGCTGGCCAGGAGGGCATAAAATAGAAATGAGCACAACAAATAATCAAGATTCATCAAATCAATATTTATTGAATAGAAATTAAGCACGACAATTACATGTTCCCTAACCAACGCCTAAAGTTACTTAGTTCATATAGTGCATAGCTACACACGTTACAATCTGAGTAAACACATCCATAATTACAAAACAAAGTAAGAAAATACTAATTCCCTTGATCAACTTCGTAATTGATGGTCTTTTTGATATCCCTAATCTTCCTCCTCTATTCGGCTTCCAAAAGTGGAAATGAACTTCTTAAGAGTGGAATGTTCCTCCCAAAAAAGGAATGACTTTTACTTGAGACGACTTCTCCTTTTATAGAGTGATAGGAAGCTTGAATTAGGTTAACTTAGACACGTGGATGGCTCTCCTTGATCCTTTATCCCGAAAATAGCTTAACAGAATTCAATTCATTAAATTGGCTAACGAGTTGTGACGTGGCAGTTTTGCTCCTTTCTTTGCTCCAACACAGATTTTGCTCCCTCAAGTCGCTCAGCAATATATTCTGCACAAAATAACTTCCAAAGCATCCATTCTTCCAAATGGGTTAAAACACATAATATATATCTAAAAGCAACCCTATTTAGCACAAAAGACACACAAATCCCTATAGAAATAAGGCTTAAATAACTCCCTTTTAGGGAGTTATCATACCCCCAAACTTGAACTATTGCGCGTCTCGAGCAATACTAACCAACCTTCCCTTAAGAATTCAAAACGTTAGACAAAGAATAGCTTAATCAAATTAGATAATCCAACACTATCTTAAACCTCTACCTGAGCATTCTACAAAACCAAACTCTGTTGCAGCAAAATAATTCTTCCGGCATGGACAAATAATCACCACTTTTAACTCAATTCTAAGAACTTGCCACAGCCTAGCTCTATTATCAGACATATTAAGACACATTTTTAAGGGGTTTATATTTTTGTTTAATTTTGTTCTTCAGACTTAAAGCAACCGTACAGTCATAAGCTCTTAAGCATGCTCAAGCTCTAATGGTAAATGACAAGTTTTCCCATACACTAATCTATAGGGAGACATTACTAGAGGAGTCTTATAGGTTGTCCTATAACCAAAGAGCCTCATCCAACCTAAAAGACCAATCCTTCCTAGATGGATGAACTACTTTCTCTAGAATAGATTTTATTTCCCTATTGCTTATCTCGGCTTGACCATTTGCTTGTGGGTGATAAGGGGTAATTATCCTATGCTCAGTTCCATACTTAGCTAACAGCTTAGTCAAGATATTATTAACAAAATGTGTACCCTCGTCACTCACTAAAGCTCTAAGTGTCCCAAACCGCGCAAAAATGTGCGATTGAAGAAACCTTGATACTGTATTGGCATCATTTTGATGGCATGCGATGGCCTCCACCCACTTGGACATGTAATCAACTGCCAATAAGATAAAAGCATTGCCATTAGAAGGGGGAAATGGCCCCATAAAGTCAATACCCCACACATCGAATAATTCTACTTCCAAGATGTAAGTTAGAGGCATTTCATCTCTAGGCCCTAAGTTTCCTCTCCTTTGGCAAGCATTACATTGCTTGTAGAACCAGTGGGCATCATTAAACAAGGAAGGCCAGAAGAATCCACAATGCAAAATCCTCATAGTTGTCCTCTGTCCGCTGAAATGGCCTCCATACGGCGAATAGTGACATTGCTCCAGGATTTCCTTTGTTTCATCACCTGAAACACACCTACGAATAATACCTTCAGAGCATTGTTTATACATAAATGACTCATCCCAATAGAAAAATTTCGCAGCATGCTTAAACTTTTTCATCTGCCTCCAATCCATATCAATAGGAGTGACTCCCTTTACCAAAAAGTTAGCAATATCAGCATACCAAGGGATATCCTTGACTACCTTTACCTCAACAGCAAAGAGTTGTTCATCTGGAAAGGAATCTGAAATGGCAGATTGCTTCAGCAAAGATGATGTTGGATCAAGACGAGAAAAATGATCTGCAATAACGTACTCTAATCCCTTCTTATCCTTTATCTCCAAGTCGAATTCCTATAATAATAGAACCCAACGAATTAGTCTAGGCTTTGCATCTTTCTTAGACATAATACCTTATTGCTGCATGATCCGTGAACACTGTGACTTTGGATCCAACCAAATATGGCCGAAATTTCTCAAAAGCAAACAGAACAGCTAACAACTCCTTTTCAGTAGTTGTATAGTTGACTTGTGCTTCATTTAAAACCCTGCTTGCATAATATATAGGATGGATAAATTTTCCCTGCTTTTACCCCAGCATAGCACCTACTGCAGCATCACTCGCATCACACATTACCTCAAATGGTAAATTCCAATTAGGTGCACAAAGAATGGGTGTTGAGATTAAAGCAGCCTTTAATGTTTCAAAAGCCTTCCTACAATCTGCATTAAAGTCAAAAACATGATCAGTACACAATAAGTTACAGAGCGGTTTACTAATTTTTGAAAAATCCTTTATGAACCTTCTAAAGAATCCAACATGACCTAAAAAACTCCGAATCCCTTTCACTGAACTCGGTGGTTCTAATCTCTCAATAACCTCAATTTTTGCTCTATCAACTTCTAATCGTTCTTAGAAATCCTATGACCTAACACAATGCCCTCATTCACCATGAAGTGGCATTTCTCCCAATTAAGAAATAGATGGGTATCCTCACATCTTTTTAACACCTTACCTAAATTATCCAAACAAATTTGAAAAGACCCTCCAAAAACTGAAAAATCGTCCATAAATACTTCAACAGTGGACTCAATCATATCAGAAAAATTTACTAACATACACCGATGAAATGTTGCTGGAGCATTGCAAAGGTCAAAAGGCATTTGCCTAAAAGCAAACGACCCATATGGGCAGGTGAAAGTGGGTTTTTCCTGATCCTCAGGAGCAATGGTAATCTGGTTATACCCAAAATAACCATCTAAGAAACAGTAGTAGGCTTGACCAGCCAATCTATTCAACATTTGGTCAATAAATGGTAGAGGGAAATGGTCCTTACGGGTAGCTTTATTAAGCCTGCTGTAATCGATGCAAACCCTCCAGCCAGTTACAGTCCTGGTTTGGATCAACTCATTGTCTTTATTGCTCACTACAGTGACACCTCCTTCCTTAGGAACACATTGAACAGGGCTTACCCAATTGCTATCTGCAATTGGATAAAAATGCCAGCATCCAACCATTTAATCACCTCATTTTTAACAACCTCTTTCATTGCAGGGTTAAGCCTTCTCTGTCGCTCAATAATCCTAAAGGATCCCTCCTCTAGAGTGATTTTATGCATACAGAAAGATCGACTAATTCCCTGAATGTCAGCCAATGTCCAACCTATTGCTTTGCGATGTTGCTGCAACAACTTTATTAAGGCCTCTTCATGCTCCAGCATTAAATCTGATGCAAGAATAATGGGCAATGTCTCACCTTCCCTAAGATACACAAATTTTAGATGATCCGGCAAGGGCTTCAAATCTAGAGTGGGTGCCTCAATTAGAGATGGCTTAATAGGAGGAGCTTTCCTTCGATCCAATGCAGGGTTAAAATCCCTTGCGCAGCGGAAAAGGTCAGAGATCAAAGCCCAATTAAATTTGTGATTCAAATACTAATACGAAGGCAAAAATCAGCAACAATAATATAATTAAAACATGCTGCACATGGCTATAAAACATGCTAATTATTAATAAGAAAACCTAGATCTAATCTAGATTAATTTAAGGTATTCAAAAGAAATAAAGAATACTTACTTCCGTTGACGATCTTGACCGAAATCACCAACCTTTTTGAAGTTATTCTAGCGAATCTTTGTGAACACCACCACGAGAATGACACCGGTATTCTCTAAGGATTGAAAAGAAGCTTGCTTGTGGGAGCAAAAACAATTCTCTGGAAGAAAATTTTTCTGGGAGAGAAAACACACTGAGATCCTTTGAGAGAGTTATCAGGAAAAACACGTAGTCTGAAGATACCATCTCTCACTCTCTTAACTACTGGAGTAAAAGAAGGAGACTTAATCATGTAACCACCCACGATCAAGCACCCGTAAAACTGATCAAATCAGTTAATTCTCCTTTTGTTTTATTATTATTTTTCCTTTCATTTAAATTTAATTTTAAAATTAAATTTAAACTAAAACTAATTAAAAATAATAATAATTAAATTGATCATAACTAATTAAAATCTCATTTAATTAGTTAATTCATTTAAATTATCATTTAAATGAATTTCCTTCCTTTACCTTATAGTTTTAATTAAATCAAATTAAATAAAACTAAAATGATTAATTAATCATCAAATTGAATATCACATATTCAATTATTTTTCTCTCACATATACTATAGTATTAATGTGCATCCAATGGACATTAATTTTTAACCTATAGTTTTAATATGAATCAAATTCATATAAATTTTCCTTAGTAAATTTACCTCAATACCTTACACGAGCTACCGGTGGGACCTAATGGACCTACAGATCAGAAGCTCCAACGATATGAGATTAATTGGCTAAACTCATTAACCAAGTTAATCAATATTCGTTAACTGCGGTTCACTCCACTATAGAACCACAGTTGTACTCTTCTCACTGTAAATATATTTCTGTGTCCACGGATATTGACCAATACCAGCAAGTTAGTCCTTCACATGTGTTCGTACCCCAGCTAGGTCAAATTACCTTTTTACCCCTGGGTTACCTCTACATCCTTAAGTCCCAGTGCTCCTCTAATGAACAACCTGTTTGAGGTCCAACCAACAAACAGAAGTCCCTCTCGTGCCATAGAGAGGGCAGGGCCCTTTGTTCAAGTCCCGGAGACACTACTTAAGAGAACATACCTCTACTTACCCTAATATCGGGAAGGAGTGAATTCCTTCTTGTGTGATTATGTTCCCAGCTGCTCACTCGGTCTTGTCCCCAAAATGATAGGCTTATTGAGTCGGCGTGAGGGCCACTCTCACCCATACAAATCAAAAGACAATCCCTCATGAACAGGAGTCCATAATCCACTCAGGATTGAGACTAAGTTGCCTAGGTCATCCTAGTGAAATAGAAACCTACCTAGTCAACGGTGTTACGGCTAGTGGTTAACTATTTCGTGGTCCGGTCTTATGCAAACTCATTGCACAGGATACCCCCACTCGCATGTCCTCTACACGAACGCGTTAGATCAATGCGTTTGTATCATAATACAAAGTGGGCCATATCCATAGTGTCAACAGAATAAGGTACCCAACCTTATCCCTATACTATAGACCCTTTAGGTTGTAACTTGAACAACGATCCCCGTATGTCTCCACATACTAGTTCAAGTCTCATACTAACAACCTAGGATGTTCTGTTTATTGGATTAGGGTTATTTAGGCAAGATACAATACAAACAATAATAATACAGGAAATATTATTTTATTAATGTTCGGTCAAATGTTTACATTTACTATCCACAAGTTTTAGGGCATAAAACCCAACATCCAAATCTAAAGACTCAAAAACATTCTCACACCTAGACACTTCTTTTTCATTTTTTCTTTCTAAAGAACAAAATTCTAAATCCTCTACACTAACCTCTACATGATCTTCCAAATGTTTGTTTGTTGAATCTTGTATTGTTGTCTCAACAATTGTGTTCTCCAGAATCCTAATGAAAGAGCAATCTTCCATTTCGTCTGGATACTTCATGGCCTTAAACACATTAAATTTTACTTTCTCATTATAAACTCTCATTGTTAATTCCCCTTTTTGAACATCTATCAATGCCCTACCAGTAGCCAAAAATGGACGACCAAGAATAATTGGGACATCTTTATCAACCTCATAGTCTAAGATAATAAAATCAATAGGAAATATGAACTTATCTACCTTTACTAAGGCATCCTCAATTTTTCCCTCAGGATATGTGATAGACCTATCAGCTAGTTGGAGTGTGATTGTGGTAGGCCTAGCTTCACCAATACCTAGCTTTCGATAGACTGAAAGAGGCATAAGGTTAATGCTTGCACCTAAATCACAAAGTGCTCTACCTAACTCTTTTCTACTTATAGACACAGGTATAGTGAATGATCGTGGATCCTTAGCCTTGGTTGGTAGCTCATTCTTAAGAATAGCACTACACTCCTCAGTAAGAGACACAGTTTCAAACTCACCTAACCTCTTCTTTTTAGTTAAAATATCCTTAAGAAATTTAGCATAATTAGGCATTTGCTCAATAGCTTCTACTAAAGGGATATTTATATTCAATTGCTTAAGAATCTCTAAAAACTTCTTAAATTGACCATCCTGATTCTTAGGCCTTTTCCTTTTTGGAAAAGGTAGAGGTGGTACATAAGGTGGGGGCGGCACATAAGGTGGTTCTACATCTGGAACAGAACCAGATGCTCCAACATCATTATTGCTGCCTCTAGCACCCTAACCAGACTCCAACTCTTTCTCAACAACAACATTTTTATCACAATTCTTTTCTATATCCTAGGGTATACTAGGCTCTTTTCTTTCTTCTAGTGGCTTACCACTCCTAAGAGTTACTGCCTTTATCTGCTCCTTACCTTCCCTTCTAGGGTGTTCAGTATCTGAGGGAAGTTTCCCTTGAGGCCTTGCCTTCAGCTCATTAGCTAGCTGACCCACTTGCAATTCCAGGGCTCTCATTGAAGCTTGATTACTTTGAATCGCGGCATCTGTATGAGCCATATATTCTTTCATCATTGCCTCAAGAGAACTCTCTGAATGTTGATGGGGCAAAGCCTGCTTATTTTGCTGGGGCAATACATGTGCCTTAGCAAATCCCGACTGGTTCACCTTTTGATGTGCTTACACAAATACTTCCTTGTCCTCCCCATGCAAAGTTGGGGTGGTTGCGCCAACCTGGATTATAAAAGTTAGAATAAGGGTTATTCCTCTGATTACCTACAAAAAACCTAAAAGCTGGATTGCTGGGGCAAAACTCGTAGTTGTCCTCTTCACCACAATAGACACATGATTCCTCTGCAACTTAGTTCACGACTGCTGCAGGCTCCACAACTGGCGACTGGTGATGACTAAACACTGTCACATTTTTAAGAGAGTTAGCTAACATTGTAATATCAGCCCTAATGGTGGACACGCCATCAACCTCTAACAGACTCTTAACCTTTTTATTTGTGCCTCTAACATTCGACCACTAACAACTATTAGTTGATATTCTTTCTAAAATTTCATGGGCTTCATTAAAAGTTTTTGCCAAAAGGGCCCCTCCAGCCAAAGCATCAACCATACCTTGGGTTGCTTCATTTAACCCATTGTAAAATGTTTCCATTTGGATACAATGTGGTAAACCATGGTGGGGACACTTTCGCAAAAGCTCCTTAAACCTCTCCCAAGCCTCACTAAAAGTTTCATCTTCAAGTTGCCTAAACCCTACTATTTCACTCCTCAATTTAGCATTCCTATTTGGTGGGAAATATTTACTAAGAAATTTTTCCGCTAGCTCATTCCATGTCCTAATTGATCCTGGAGCAAAAGAATTTAACCATGCCTTTGCTCCATCTCTTGCTTCAATTGGTATTAGAGCATGGTTTGGACACCTAATTTGCATTAATTTGATCATGGTGGGTAGCATTTCTATGATGAATTTTTTTGGGTGCTAAAATGGATATATTACGTTTTTGGCAATTTATTTCTCTTCAATCTGTTGATAGAATTATAATTTCTCACATTTATATGAGCACTAATGTGTTGAGAAGAGTCTTTAATTTTTATAAAGTCATTAGAGTCCATTTAGGCCTTCAATTGTACAAAAGAAGAGGAAGAACACATGTTGGCCGAAGAACAGGGAGCTACCCAGTCGAGATAGCATCGAGAAGTTGCTCTTCAGCATCTCGGTGCTATTACATTTTCAAAGAGGCGCGGTAAAAATTCTAGTAGCGGTTCAGTCCAACATCCTCAGTCGGTTTGATCTATCTCGATCGGTTCAGCCCTAATTCAACCTTTGAAGGGTCGGTTTGTGATGCTCGGGAGCGGTTCAAGTAATTATTTGATTATTAAATGTAATAATATAGTTATTTGTTTGCTTCAATTGCCAAAACCGGTCGATTTTAGTATGATTTAATTAATTATGCATTATGGATGTATGTTTTAATTGAATAGTTTAGCATATGCATAATGTATGCCATATAGATTTAAATTATCACCATAGGAAGCAGATGCATGTTGGGGTTTCATGTTAGATGCATGTTGAATGAATAATTTTCGTTAATGATCAATTAGTATAAACGTTATATTAACTAAACGAAAATAAACGAAGCATGCAACATGAAACTACCTTAGCTCGATTTAAATCGTTGAGAACGATTAGAAAGCTTCTTATAGGTTAATGTCTTTTATAAATAGTTATAAAACGAGATAGACATTAAAATCTATAACAAAGATAAAAGCATGCTCACGTTGGGTTAATGAACCACAGTTTGATCAATCTCATAGAATAGGTCGGAAACTTGTAAAGTTAAGGTCACGAGTGATTGGTGTGGGATTCACTCCTTGAAATGATCTATTGCATGAATCAAATAACAAATATGGATATGATCACATTGTTGTGCATTAATCCAAGTATAAATCATGCACTACCAAGTAATACCTGGAGTATTCCAGGGTTAGAACACAGGGAAGGGGCGTGAAGTAAAAGTGTCTTTTGTTAACTCCTATTCTAATGCAACAATGCTGAAAACCTTTAAAGAATTTGAGATGCGACAGGAGCAAAGCTAATGTGTTAAAAGGAAAGCAGTGAGAGATGAGGTATCAATGCTTTCACCGCAGCAACCACATGCGACAAATAAGACATTAGTGTAGCGCATAGCAATGAAGTGACTGACTATTGATGTCTAAGCGAGAAATAATCATGTGATTCCATCCCAATATTACACATGAGTTTGGCATAGAACTAATAACGTTTTTGTTGCTTAATTCATGTGTTAGCATGATTCTCTATTTACTTGCAAGCGATTGAATTATCCCTAAGACAATCTAAACACATTCATAAACTATCCTCTGCGGCTGAGTTATTCCTAACGCAACTAGTCTACATGTAATGCGTTATCTTGCTCTACTTCGATATTTCCACATGTGTTACCCTCTCAGGATTTATCTGAAGGATTAAAAGCCCTACGGAGCGGAAAGAATCACCGAACCTACTCATAGTCTTTGATTTTTATTTGAAATACCAATACAATTTGCAAAAGATTACAGCAATAAAACTATGTTTAAAGAGTTGTACAACGGCTATAAACATGCTTAATAATAGCCTAGATCTAATCTAGATGATCCTAATGATCAAGGTTCAAGAATACTTACTATTGGAAGAAGCCTTGACCGAAAAAACTGCCTTTTTCACGATCTTGCAGAAAATTCCAGCAACCTTCTCTTGTGCGAACACCACCAATTGGTTACACTAGTATATCTATAAGACTTCTTGAAGCAGGAGACTGGTGGGAGTCTTTTAGGAGAGATCTCTGAGAGAAGGAGAATGAATGAGATGCCTTTCACCCCACCCTAGGGGTCCTATATATAGGTAAAGGCCAAGACCTTTTTGTTGGGATAGGTGTCCTAAAACTCATAGATAGTGAATGATAAACGAATTTTATACTTATTCGATAAAGGCGTTATTGAGACTAATTCAGTAAAGTTATTACTGAATAAAGTAAATTGCACATATAATTACCCAAATCCAATAAACTAAGAACCATGGCTGTAGGATGAACTCTTGAGCTTTATGTAGAGACATAAAAGTGGATCAAGCTTGAGTAATAGCCAAAACGGTCTATAGTATAGGAATAGGATTGGGTACCTTATTCTGGGGACACTATGAGACGCGGCCCACTTTATAGATGGTATAGACGATGTGATCCTAAATCGTCCATGTAGAGACATGCGAGTGGGGGCGTCCTATGCAATGAGCTTGCATAAGACCAGGACCAAGAAATAAGTCACTCTCGCTTTATAACACCGTTTACTGACGAGACTGACTATTTCATGTGATGACCTAGGTAACTCGATCTTAATCCTGAGCTAACTATGAACTCCTGTTTATTCGGGCTTATCCTTAGATCTGCATGGGTGAGAGTGGCTCAGTATCGCCAACTCAATAAGCCTTCCATTTCAAGGATAGGAACGGGTAGATAGCTGGGGACATAGTCGTGCGAGAAGGAATTCACTCCTACCCAATATAGGGATAGTAGAGAGGTTGTTCCCTTAAGTGCTGACTCCGGGGCTTGAACAAAGGGATCCCACCTTCTCATTGGCCTAAGAGGGACTCGGTTTATTGGTTGGACCATAAACCAATTGTTCATTAGAGGATCAGTGGGACTTAAGGAACTAGAAGTACTATAGGGGTAAAACGGCTTTTTGACCTAGCTATAGCTACGAACAACCTGTGAAGGATTGACTTACTAATCATGGTTAAATCAAGTGGACGGAAATATATCTATAGTGAGGGGAGTGCAACTATCGGGCTATAGTGGAGTGTCCCGGTAGTTAACGAATGTTGGCTAGCTTGGATAATGAGATTAGTCGGTTAGCCTCAAATCGTTGGAGCCCATGATCTATAGGTCCATTAGGTCCCCCTACTAGCTCATATCGGAATTAAGCCTAGAACAAAAGATAGGAAGCTTTGAATCGTTCAAAAATCGGGAAAAAGGATATTATCGTAAATTGTGTTTAACACAATAATTTAATTATGAATTAAATTAGAAAATGAGAGATGGAGTATTTAAAAGTGTTTTGAATACCATATATATGTATTAGGAATCATATATGATTTATTGCACAAGATTAGAATGATTAATTGGATTAATCATAAGAAATCATTTTGTAATGCCTCAAAATCAATTACCTAATGTTAAATTCAATTTGGAATTGAAATGAACATTAAATTGCAAGCTTGAAATTAGATTTCAATTCGTATTTGGCGGATTTAGTTGGAAATTCACTTATGCATGAACATTCAAAGTGGAAAGACAACTCACTCATGCATTGTTGCATGTCTTGTGAGATGTACACCTAGAATCCACTTGAACTTGCAAATACACCATGTGTCTTGTGTCTTGAGGCTTGGCTTTGCATGGAGAATGTCTTTAAAAGGAGCTTGAATCAGATTCAAAGCTATGAGAGCCATTTCCTTAATGTTATGCTGCTGGAATTTGGACTCAAAGTTCTCTCATCTCTCATTCTTCTCCATTGCTTGATGCTTCAAGCATTCCCTTCCCATTCCCTGTCTTATATAGACTCCCACAAGTCGTTCTTGGCCCAGAGTATAGTAGGGAAGACTCTAGAGGTTGTCCAAGGAGCATAGGAGAGGCAAACACCACAAGGAGTTCAACATAAGTGAGCTACAAAGGTTGGTGTTTTCTAAACTCTCTATTCTGTCTTTTCTAGAACATGCATGCTTTAGGAGTAAAATTGAATGTCTTAAGTGCCTTCGATCTTCAATTGCTTCCGCATGTGTAATATGTACACCTTCACTTTTCCGAATAGGAAAAGGTCTATGAATAAGTTCAAATCTATTATCTTATTCATATCTAATTTTAATAAATAATTAATTAATTCCCTAATTAATTAATTACCCAATTAAATATCACATATTTAATATTTTGGATTTTATTAAAATTTAAATTAATATGAATCCAATTCATATTAAATTTATTTGAACTCTTTCAAATATTTTCTCTCAAGAATTAGTTTTTGAAATTAATTCAAAAATTATATTATAAAGTTTCATAAACTTTTTATTATAATGTATCAACATACATTATACGAATCTCCTAAATAAATTGAACACTTTCAATTTACAATTTATACTTCATTGCCACAAGTCTCTTTACGAGCTACCAGTGGGACCTAATGGACCTACAGATCTGAAGCTCCAACGATTCGAGACTAATTGGCTAAACCCATTAACCAAGTTAGTCAACATTCGTTAACTGTGGGTCACTCCACTAAAGACCCACAACTGCACTCTTCTCACTGCAGAATATTTCTGTGTCCATGGATATCGATCGACAACGGCATGTCAGTCCTTCACGTGTGTTCGTACCTCAATTGGATCAAATTACCATTTTACCCCTGGGTTACATCTTTGTCCTTAAGTCCCCAGTGCTCCTGTAATGAACAACTTGTTTGAGGTCCAACCAACAAACAGAAGTCCCTCTTGTGCCATAGAGAGGGCAGGGCCCATTGTTCAAGACCCGAAGACACCACTTAAGGGAGCACATCTCTACTTACCCTAGAGTCGAGAAGGAGTGAATTCCATCTTGTGTGATTATGTTCCCAGCTCCTCACTCGGTATTATCCCCAAAAAGTAGGCTTAGTGAGTCGACGTGCAGACCACCCTCACCCATAAAAATCAAAGGACAACCCCTCGTGAACAGGAGTCCATAATCCACTCAAGATTGAGACCAAGTTTCCTAGGTCATCCTAGTGAGATAGAAACCTAACTAGCTAATGGTGTTAGAGCTAGTGGTTAACTATCTTGCGGTCCGGTCTTGTGCAAACTCATTGCACAGATACCCCCACTCGCATGTCCACTACATGAATGTGTTGGATCATTGCGTTTGTATCATAATACAAAGCGGGGCGTATCCATAGTGTCACCAGGATAAGGTACCCAGCCTTATCCCTATACTATAGACCCTTTAGGCTGTAACTTGAACATCGATCCCCGTATGTCCCTACATACTAGTTCAAGCCTCATACTAACAGCCTAGGATGTTCAATTTATTGGGTTAGGGTTAATAAGACAAGATCTACTCAATACTAACAAGATAAATCATTTTATTAATGTTTGGTTAAATGTTACATTTACTATCTACGAGTTTTAGGGCATAAAACCCAACATTATCATGTTTCTACCTCTATCGATTGATCAGACGAATATCGGTAATGAAAGAATTATCACATATAAGTAGAAAGAATCAATACCATTCATTCATTGTAGCGCATTCAAAAAAATAGTCTTAACTAATTTCGGGCCTTCTACGATCATGCAATTAACCAATTAGCAATTTAGAGGATTTATCGGGTTGTTAATTTGGCTAATTAGATTTAGGCGGAGAATTTATCGGTCTAAGTATGAGAGGCGGCAGGCGCAATTCACAATAATTAAATAATTAAGTTATTTCATGTGGTTATCGTTTAATTAAATTAATTAAACATACACTGAGTATGTGTGGTTTATCTGAAAAGTCAAGAAGCATTCCAGACAATTTAAATCAATCCATAAATGATTATTAGAGCAAACTATGGAACTAAATTGAACAAGGTGATCTAAAGAGTAACCAATCTGACAGTCCTGTCCTTTGTCTGATTTTTGTCAAATTTCACTTCGCTTCTATTTATTTGCGTGCTATTTAATTTATTCCATCAATTTCCCCTTTTTTCCTTGTATTTTAAATTATTTCAGTCAGTGACAGACCAAAAACTCCCTTTTTATACCAAAACCCCCTATTTAGCGAAATCCCAAAAATTATTAAAGATCTCCCTTTCCCTATGGACGATCCGACCACTACCTACTACAAAGTAGTTGTTGCTTTCCATAGTGGTTGAAAATATGATATGAATTAACTCTAGAGTACTATGCAAGTGCACATAATCTGCAGCAAGTGATAAGTAATTTATCGTATCCACGAGGTCTTGAATAGTCTCACTTTACCTATTTTGCTTTAGTCTTTTAGTGATTTTAGTATTGATAAAATGGTTTGGTTTTGAAATAATGTTGGAACAAAATAAATAATAGAGCAGAAATGTAAACGGATAAAGAAGACATATTGGAAACAGGCATTGGTTAAGACTTCTGTAATTGTTAAAAGATGCTCTAGAAATTCTATTGATCAGGAAATCTCTTGCAATATTATCAGCAGGATCCTCCCGGAACTCTGGATTTTTTGGAATAGGTTTCAACTCCAATGACATTTTATCGATCAAGAATTAGGCAACTGGCTATCCCTAGCTCAATTACTGGCGTTCACCAACTCATAATGGTCTAGTGTGATTACAAGCCACACATCTCTTAAATCATCCCTGAAACTAAGAGAAGATATTCTCACCGGCTGGCCAGACGGGCACAAAATGATATTAAGAATAACGAGTAATCAAGATGCTCAAGAATCAATATGAATTGCTAGATTATAAAAGAATGACAATTACATAATCTCAACCAACACCTAAAGCAAATTAGTTCATGGAATTGGAAACAACACATGCAACAATCTGGTTAAATGCATCCATAACTACAAACTCTACAAGAAGAAATGAACCTCCTTGAGGAAATCCATAGATGATGGCCTTCTAAAGTCTTCAATCGTTTTCTCCTCTATTCGGCTTCCAAAGATGGAAAGAATTAGACTCCCCTCTTGGAATGTTTTGACTTGAGATGGCTACTTCCTTTTATAAAGTGAAGTCAACCCTAATTAGGTCAAATATTACACGTGGAACTCTCTCCAAGCTTCTTAAATCCGAGATCATTTCTGGAAACGCCACCTCATTAATGAATCACGTACAGCTCACGTGGCCAGTTTTGCTCACAGCTTTGCTGCATCATGGATTTTGCTCCCTCAAGTCGCTCAACATTAATTTAACTGCAAAAGAACTTCCAAAGCATCAATTCTTATAAATAGGATAAAACACATTATATTCAACTAATACACACCTATTTGGCACAAATAACATGTACATCATGATAGAAATTAGACACAATAACTCCCTTTTAGGGAGTTATCAGTAGCATGGAGCTAGAGTTATAAATTTTATTTGACAACGAGGACTCGACAAACTTGCACCCGTCAAATTGGCGTCGTTGTCGGGGAAAGTCGTTAGTTTTCTTTTTTATTTTTGGGTTTTTGCATTTTTTCTCCTCTGCTTTTTCTTTGTATGATCACTCGTTCCGTGTAGAATAAAAATTTAAGTTATAATCTTGAGATCACACGGGAGGAGCGACGCATGAGGAGGAGAGCCAGGAGCAGAGAGAGCAAGAGTAGATAGCCTATTCAATTTCCTGACATGGGAGACGAGACGCTCAGACAGATGGCAGCGCTTGATTTAAATCAATAGTCCCTATGTATCACCTACCCTGAAATGGCAGGTACCTTCGAACTTAAATCTGGTTTGATCCACTTACTTCCTATCTTTCGCGATAGTGCAGGAGAGGATCCACATAAGCATCTGAAGGAATTCCACATCGTGTGCTCTGGTATGAGGTCGAATGGAGTCACGGAAGAGACTATCAACCTAAGGGCTTTATATTCTCTCTGAAAGATCAAGCCAAGGACTCGTGTTGGGGCTCCTAGAGTGAGTAAAAATGAGATGTAAAAAGACTCTAGAACTCTGTGCAAGTATACACAGTCTGCAGCAAGTAATAAGTATTTATCGAATCCAAGGTCTGAATTAGCTCTCACTTTATGTATTTTGTTTAGTTTTTTTAATGGTTTCAAAGGTGGTTAAAATGATTGGTTTTTATAGAATGTTGAAGCAAAAGAAATAACAGACAGAAAGTAAACAAATAAGCACACAGATTAGAAACAGACGCTAGTCAGGATTTAGTAATTGTTCTAAATGATGCTCTAGCAATATTATTCATCATGCAAGACTCTTGTAGTCTTATTAGCAGATTCCTCCCGGAACTCTCGATTTCTTAGAATATGTTTCAACTCCAATGAAGTACTACTGATCAAGCACTATGCAACTGACTATCCCTAGCGCAGTCATTGGCGTTCACCAATACACAATGATCTAGAGCGATTAATTGCCACACACCCCCCAAATCATCCCTGAAACTAGGAAGTGATATTCATACCGGCTGGCCAAACGGGCATAAAATAGAAATGAGCACAACAAATAATCAAGATGCATCAAATCAATATTTATTGCATATAAATTAAGCACGACAATTACATGTTCCCTAACCAACGCCTAAAGTTACTTAGTTCATAAAGTGCATAGCAACACACGTTACAATCTTAGTAAACACATCCATAATTACAAAACAAAGCAAGAAAATACTAATTCCCTTGATCAACTTCGTAATTGATGGTCTTCTTGATATCCCTAATCTTCCTCATCTATTCGGCTTCCAAAAGTGGAAATGAACTTCCTAAGAGTGGAATGTTCCTCCCAAGAAAGGAATGAGTTTGACTTGAGACGACTTCTCCTTTTATAGAGTGATAGGAAGCTTGAATTAGGTTGACCTAGACAAGTTGATGGCTCTCCTTACTCCTTTACCCCAAGAATAGCTTAACAGAATTCAGTTCATTAAATTGGCTAACAAGCTGTGACGTGGCAGTTTTGCTCCTTGCTTTACTGCAGCACAGATTTTTCTCTCTCAAGTCACTCAGCAATATATTCTGCACAAAATAACTTCCAAAGCATCCATTCTTCCAAATGGGTTAAAACATATAATATATATCTAAAAGCAACTCTATTTAGCACAAAAGACACACAAATCCCTATAGAAATAAGGCCTAAATAACTCCCTTTTGGAAAGTTATCAACTGGCTATACTATCTACCATCAGGCTCAGTGACTACCTGGAACGAAATGAGGAGACTTTTCTTGGAAAAGTTCTTTCCTGCGAGTCGAGCAGCAAATTTAAGGAAGGAAATCTAGGACATTTCTCAGATCTCTGGTGAGACCCTGTACGAGTACTGGAAGAGATTCAAGCGATTATGCGCTAGTTTCCCACACCATCAGATTTCAGACCAGCTTTTGATTTAATATTTTTATGAGGGACTTATCCCTATGGATATGAGTATGATCGACGCTGCTAGTGGTGGTGCGTTGGTGAATAAGACGGTAGCTGAGGCCCGAGCATTCATTTCAAGCATGGTAGAAAACTCACAGCAGTTTGGCACGAGAGAGCCTGCAACACGTGTTCAGGCCGCTTCAAAAAGTGAGGTAAGTGAGAGCACTCTGAACTTTCTGATTTAGCTAAGCTTGTTCGTTCAATATGTGCAGGTAAGACACAGGTAAAGGCTTGTGGGTTGTGTTCGATGACCTCCCACACTATTGATGAATGTCTCCAGCTTCAAGAGAGCAGTGAAGCCAATGCTATTGGAGGCTATGCTGGGAACAATGGGAACCAAAGGCCCTATAATCCATACGGGAACACCTACAATCTGGGGTGGCGTGACCATCCAAATTTCAGCTATGGGAATCAATAGCCCCAGGTGTTCAAGAAGAATCAAGGCACAGCTTCCTCTTCAAGTAAGTCTTTAGATGAGGTTGTTAAAGAGCTTGCTGATAGTTCTTTGCAGTTCTAGAAGGAAACCAGGAACGCGATTCAGAACCTAGGGAATCAAATGATTCAGATGGCCACGCAAATCAGAAAGCTAGAAAACATATGCTCAGGAAAAATCCCTGCACAACCGGAGGTTAATCCTAAGGCGAACGTTAGTATCTTATCGAGTGGAGTAGCCCAACCTATTTTTCCACTAGGATCTTTCTTTTCCCCTTCTTCTGATCAAAATTTTTCTTTGAATAAAAATTTTTCTGTTAACAAAGATGATGAGGTAAATATTTTTCTACTTCCTTCAAACTTAATACTAATCTTGTCTCCTTGATGCACAAGATGAATTAGAAATGTTTAGAAAGTTGCAAGTGAACATTACCCTTCTTGAGGGGGTACCACAAATTCAATCCTATACCGAGTTTCTAAAAGCTTGGTATCAAGGTAAGGTTGAGTCCTCAGGTAAGGAGATAAGTGAAAATGTTAGTATGTTACTTTCTATTGATCTTCCTGAAATATGCATAGAACCTGGCATGTTTTTACTTACGTGTATGATCGGCTCCACTAAAATAAAGCATCCCATGTTAGATCTAGGTGCCTCAATTAATGTTATGCATGTTTCTCTATATAGGGAGTTGGGTTTAACAAATATTAAGAAGTCAGGAATTTTAATTCAGTTAGCTGATAGATCATGCATTAAACCTTTAGACATAGTGGAGAATGTTCTTGTTCAGGTTGAGGACTGATAACTCTCCAAAAGGGAGTTATTTAGGCTTGAGTTATATGGTATTTTGTGTGTCATTTGTGCTAAATAGGGTTGCTTTTAGATTAATAGTATATGTTTTAACCTATTTGGAAGAATAGATGCTTTGGAAGTTAGTTTATGCAGAATATATTGCTGAGCGACTTGAGGGAGCAAAATCTGTGATCAGCAAAGCAAGAAGCAAAACTGCCACGTCACAGCTCGTAATCCATTTTAATGAACTGAAGTTAGTTGAGTTATTTTCGAATCTAAGAAGCTTGGAGAGCCTTCCACGTGTACAATTTGACCTAATTAGGGTTTGCCATCACTCTATAAAATGAGAGAGCCGTCTCAAGTCAAAAACATTCCATTCTTGGAGAAGAAAAGTCATATTCCATTTGTGGAGGCTTACTTACCATCTTTGGAAGCCGAGTAGAGGAGGAAAGATTGGAGACTTCAAGAAGACCATCAACTACGGATTTGAAAAAGGGAATTAATCTTTTCTTGTAATTTCTTGTAGTTATGGATGCACATACTCAGATTGTAGCGTGTGTTATCATGAACCATATGAACTAAATTTACTTAGGTGTTGGTTAGGAATCATGTAATATGTTGATTTGAGCATCTTGATTAATTGTTGTGCATATTTCTATTTTGTGCCCGTCTGGCCAGCCAGTATGAATACCACTTCTTAGTTTCAGGGATGATTTGAGGTGTGGCATTTAATCACACTAGATCATTGTGTATTGGTGAACGCCAGTGACTGAGTTAAGGATAACCAGTTGCCTAGTGCTTGATCGGTAGCACGTCATTGGAGTTGAAACACATTCCAAAAAATCCAGAGTTTCGGGAGGATCCTACTAATAAGACTACAAGAGAATTGCCTAATCAATAATATTGCTAGAGCAACTTTTAAAACAATTACTAAAATCCTGATCAATGCATGTTTCCAATCTGTTTGCTTTATTTGTTTACTTTCTGTTTTGTCATTTCTTTTGCTTTAGCATTTTATCAAAACCAATCATCTTAACCACTTTTGAAACCATTAAAAAGTTATACAAAATAGATAAAGTGAGAGCTATTCAGCCCCGTGGATACGATAAATTACTTATCACTTGCTGCGGATTGTGTATGCTTGCACAGTGTTCTAGAGTCTATTTTTACCATATTTTTACCCCACTCTGGAAACCCAACAAGGACCTAGTATTTCCTACTGATTTTTATGTTTTAAACATGCCTACGCATGCATCTTCTACTTCATCTGCATCATTAATCTTGGGTCATCCATTTACGAAGACGACCAGAGCAATGATAGACGTGGATGAGGGAGTAGTTTCTATAGGATTTCAGGATAGGACTTTTAAGTTTAAAGTTTCTGATGATACCGATAGCCTCAAGTCTTATCTTTAGAATATTACATGTGAGACTCAGATCCAGTGTTTGACCAATCTAGTAATGCCAAGTCTATCATGATTTTTTATAATGAAACCCATTCTTCTGTTGTTAGGACCCCAATAATTAATGGTGATGTGTATGATGTAGTAGACGATCACCATGTTTCTATTACTAAGAAATCCACTGGTGTGTCAGTATGTTTGTCTTCTAAGGTCAGGGTTGATAGTGTTGTTTGTCAGCCCTCTGCTTCTTCTGATTTTTCTTTACAGGTTCCCCACCTTTTGAGAAGGCAAACTTCTAAAACTAATGTTGTATGGTCTCGAGGAGAGAGACCACCTTGAATGAAGAATAGAAAGGAGAATCTGGTCGAGCAAACGACCTTAAACATTTGCACTGAATAAGTTTTACTGCTTTTTGTTCTTCCTTTCTTTCTTTAGTTTTGCATTTGCTTTGTTTTTCTCATTCAGTTTGTTATTTGAATTCTTAGGTAAGAGGCGTTTAAAAGACAGATTCGTACACCTTTCAACCTTGAGCTTCAATTCAGGGGAGTATCTTTTCTTTCTTTTTCTATTTATTGCCTATATTGTTCATGTCTATTATTACATTGGGGACAATGTAAGAATTAGGTTGGGGGTGGGGTACGCTTTGCTTTATGTCTGTTGGACCCGGAGCACCTGAGCGTCGGGCCAATTGTGTACTCTTATTGTTTGACTTGAATGTTTGATGTTTTTAGATGTTTTTAGCATGACAATGATTTTCTAGGATTAGCTTCTGTATTGATAGGTTTGCTTTCGATGAGTTGTAATCGTGAGTGCCCCAAAAGGGAGCCTTTTTAAAACTTTTCTGTGAAATATCTTGCATTGGTTGAGTTTCTTTCTTGCTTTAGAATAGGATTCGAAAGCTTAGGAGAGGTTTATTAGGCTTAGATTTGTGTTGTCACCTCGATAGGTGTTAGGATGAGTTTAAAGAATAGAAACTTTTTGCAAATTAGCATGTAAACCTTGCCTAGGAGAAAGAAAAAGAAAATTTGCCTGCTGGAAAAAAAAAAAAAAAAAAAAAAAAAAAAAAAAAAGCTCATCTTTCTTGTTTTTATTTTCATTAGAAAAAGTATGCTTGCAACAATCATGAGTGATAAGGGGTAACAAGAGTTACCTACCGTGTGATCAGTTAGACCAACCAAGGATAAAACTTGGGTTATGGGTTCATGCATCCCGTTGTCACTCAGGTAAATAAACATTAGTCATGCATTCAGTTCTAGTGTAAGTTTCTCTCCGTCGAGTTTCCACTTAGAAAACAATTCATTTAATCAATTATCAGGTGATTAAAAGCATTAAGGACAAAGTGCACAAATGAACGACAATGACAGTCAAACCAAGTCATAAGGTTCAACATTCTAAATCAAACCAAAAGAATTTAGGAATTAACTACTCATAATCACTAAACATCCAATAATTCCTAATCACACCTAATCTAGAAACTAAAAGTAAAGGAAAAGGGAAGAGAAATGCTCAATAAAGTGTCGATCTCCTTGATCCCATGGTGACCTCCATCGATCTCGAGCTCCCAAGATCTTCAACAAGGCTCCTAATCTTCTCCCAAAACCCCCCAATTTTAGCATTGAATCGAGAGTAGGGTGAAAACCCTCAAATTGGCTCCCCTTTCAAGGCTGAAAAATGCTCAATTTATAGATGTCCAACAGCTCTGGCGTTAAGACGCTGATGTCACAGCGTCTCGACGCCATGACATATCAAACTTGGTGCCCAAGTTGCCTCAGCGTCAAGACGTTGAGGGCGGCGTCTCGATGCTGCTTGACTCTTGGCTTGATCTCCATGGATTGCCACCGTCGAGACACCCAAGGCTAGTGTCGAGACGCTAGCCCTCGGACTCCTCTTGAAAAATGGTTCTTTGGTCTTCAATTTGGGCCTCAAACTCTCTCTTCTTGGACTTTTGGGCTTGGATCTTCAATGGACTTCTTCACAATGCTCCAAAAGCCTCCAAAATCATCCAAAATCTCTCAAAACTCTGATTTTGCTTCCTTGGCTCGGTTTTCTGAAATTTAGACATAAAAACACTTCAAAGCACACAATTTAACCACAAAACTAGCTAAAATTAATAGGAAATAGATAGCATTTATGCATGCTATCAAATACCAATACATTGGCAATAAACATAAAGCTATTCTAGATTTATATTTATTAAGGCTAAGCATACAACCTTAGATCTAATCTAAAAATGAGAAGCATACATACCGTCATTGTCGTCTCTAAAATATCAAGAACGCCTTTCTTGATTTCATAAGGACCGAGCGTCAACAATTGGGACACCACCACTATGACTACATCAATATGACTTTGAGACTTCTAGAGGCAGAAGACTGGTGGGAGTCTATGGAGCCTTCAGGGGAATTCCCTGAGGGTAAGAGAATGAATGAGATGCCTTTCACCCCACCCCAGGGGTCTTATTTATAGAAAAAGGCCATAAGATCTAATCTTTATAGGAAAATGTCATGAATAAGATCTAATCAAATCTATTATCTTATTCATATCTAATTTTAATAAATAATTAATTAATTCCATAACTAATTAATTGTCCAATTAAATATCATATATTTAATTTTAGGGATTTTATTAAATTATTTATTTTATTAATATGAATCCAATTCATGTTAATTATTTGAACTCTTTCAAATATTTTCTGTCAAAAATTAATTTTGAAATTAATTCAAATTTATATTATAAAGTTTCATAAACTTTATATCATAATGTATTAACATACATTATATGATTCCTCTAATTAAATTGAACACTTTGAATTTACAATTATTACTGAATTGCCTTAAGTATCTTTACGAGCTACTAGTGGGACCTAATAGACCTGCATATCAGAAACTTCAACGATGTGAGATTAATCGGCTAAACTCATTAACCAATTAACCAGTTTTCATTAACTGTGGGTTTACTCCACTAAAGACCCATAGTTGCACTCTTTTAACTGCAGACATAATTCTTTGTCCACGGATATAGACCAATAACAACAAGTTAGTCCTTCACGAGTGTTTGTAACTCCATCTGGGTCAAATTATCGTTTTACCCCTGAGTTACCTCTACCTCCTTAAGTACCAGTACTCCTCTAATGAACAACCTGTTTGTGGTCCAACCATCAAACAAAAACTCATCTCGGACCAGTGAGAGGGTAGGGCTCTTTGTTTAAGACCCAGAGACACCACTTAAGAGAACACTCATCTACTTCCTCAAAAGTCGAGAAGGAGTGAATTCCATCTTGTGCGATTATGTTCCCACCTCCCCACTAGGTCTTGTCCCCAAAATGGTAGGCTAATTGAGCCGGCGTATTGGCCACTCTCACCCATACAAATCAAAGGACAATCCCTCGTGAACAGGAGTCCATAATCCACTTAGGATTCAGACTAAGTTGCCTATGTCATTCTAGTGAAATAGAAACCTAACTAGTTAATGATGTTACAGCTAGCGGTTACTATTTCACGGTCCGGTCTTATGCAAACTCATTTGATACGAACCGATGTGTGTTAATCAAGCTACAATAACCCAAGATGGATACAAACTTTAGAGTTAGCTAATTGGAAGATGAATCTCGGATTTAAGGAGCTTATATTGTAATTTTCAGTTTAAAAGTTGTTTTTAATGTTTTAACTTATTATTTAGTTAGTGGTCATTATAGCATTGATGGGGATGAAAGTTACAACCCTTAATATGACCATAGGTTGTGTTTGAAGGCTATAAATAGCCATCTATGTTGTTGCTTTAAGAAGAAGATTTGTTTTGATGGGATTTCAATGAAAATTAAGTCTTTTGAGCCTAAAGGCCATGAGCAACTTTGCATATCTTGTGTTTAGATTTGCATGCTAGGATCATTCTAGTAGCATTGATCAAACTACTTGTGGAGTGATTAGAATCTTGAGTTTAGAAACAAGTTTTCTCTACTCTTTATCTTGATCATCAAGGTAAATCCGCTCTATCTTCTTCCTTGGGATGAAATCATCTTGATTTGGGGGTTTTAGAATTTGAGATCTTGGGGTTTGCATATCCATAAGGGTTCTTAGATCCAATTGGCTAGGGTTTTCAAATCATAGGAATTTTTAATTAGGTTTTGGCCACGATGCATTGGTTGGGTTAGAAATAATTGGGATCATTAATCCCGTTGGCTTTTCTAGTGGGTAGTTAGACAATTAACCAATAATTTGATAAATAAGAGAGTTTATGGTTTGGAATTGTCAAACTGAATTTGGACAACCAATTGCGCGACCCGAGGTAAGATTAGCCAGTCCATTCTTCTATTTTCTAGTTATTTTAAACTCTATAATTTAATTTGTAGCATTTTCATTTGTTTCATCCTCAAATTCTTCCATGCCAAACCTCCCCCCCCTCTGGTTACTCATTGAAAAATCTTAGGTCAAATTAATTTATTCGATTGCTCTCTACGTTCGAATCTGACCACTAATTCTACAAAAATAGTTGTAGTGCCGCAGAATTATAAATTTATTTAATACGACCCTCGAAAAGTCGTATATCACCCGTATGTCCCCACATACTAGTTCAAGTTACATACAAACAACCTTAGATCTTAGTTTATTGGACTTGGGTTATATTGTGTAATACTTAATGATAAGGGTCAAAAATATACCTATTTTACCCTTATTCATAGCTCATTTCTTGGCCAAATATGGAGTGTTTAGGTCAATTTTACTATTTCCGAGCTCAAAATATGTTAATTTGATAAGTTAGGGTGTGGAGAATCACTTTTGTTGAATTATGCTTAATTATGCTTAAAAAGACTTGATTTGAAGCAAATTTGACTTAGTTTGCTGTTGTGCAGAAAAACAGAGTTGAAGCTGGAATTCCCCATAAATGCGACCGCCATTTCTGGGAAGAAGAAATGGAAATGCCACCGCATTTCTGGAAAAACAGAGGTCGTTCCGAGTCGCACGCTGGTCGTTGTTGATGAGTCTTCTTCGCACCTAACCGGTTGTTTTGACCCCGAAACTGACTGGGCAACCTTTCCAGCACCTATTTCGCAGCTCCTCAACCAATTTCTACACTATATAAGCTCGAGATTCGAAGTCAAATCCAAGCAGAACTCACTTGGAAGAAAATGGTGGTGACAGTACCCTAACTCGACGCCAATGAGTAGGGATGCCCGAGGTCCTTCTTAGATGACCAAATTCTAACTCGAGAGAGAGTTAGACATCAAACCTTGTGGTTTGTAGAGAGTTTCACCCATTCCCATCTTGTAAAAGTGAGAGAGTGTGGTGTCTTAGCGAACTCTAGAAGGATTGTATAAACAAAAAACCCATAATATTTAGCTATCTCTTTTAATTCCAGCTCTTGAATCTTTTCATTACTTTGTATTATTTACATTATTCTTTCAATGAAAATGTGTTCATTTTCTCTTTATCTCATCATGAGTAGCTAAATCCCGTTGAGAGGTTCAATGTGGTGAATTCCCTTAGGGTTTAATGACTTGAAAGTGTTTTATTTGCTTAAGTAGGGTTTAATGCATGTCATTCTTTATTGAATATCATTATGATCTTGCTAAGTTTAATTCGATCACTTAGACTTTGCATGCTATGTGAGTTTGATCTCGAAAGGGACAAACGATATCGATTCTCATAAAGGGTATATAGGAGAAAAAGCTCGAAAGAGATTGTTCGGTGGTATAGGGCAAGCTGCCTAAGACACCCTATATCAACTATAGGGTTATAGGTTGCATTCGTGAATTATCTATGTCGGAGTCGAGTCCCAGAAATGGGCATAACGGTACTCGCTTAACCTTCTTACGATTTTTGGAAACAAAGGCCAAAAGGAAGTTAAATCTGACCCAATGCATTAAACACTCTTAAGTTAGATATTGCATAAGTATGGTTGTTACCCTAGGGATGAATTCATGTTGAATACCTCGTTTTATCTTATTGTTATTCTTTATTGTTTTATTGCTAGTTTTATTTATCTTTTCAAAAACCCAATCAATCTATTATTTTCTTTGGTTACCTTTTTCAAAAGCAATCATTTAAGCAGTTTCTTCATCAAATCTGAATTTCCAGTTTAGTCCTCGTGGGATCGATACCCTTGGAATACTTTCTAAGGTTTTTTATTACTACGTGCGATAGTGTATACTTGCACTTAAGTGTTGGCTGAATATTTCTTTATTATTTCACTTATCATCTTATCTCACATTCCATCCATTTAGTTCTCACACGCACCACTTAACAACAACACTTTATTGTAGAAACTCAATAACATTTTATTGAAACAAGTATACAATTTGTTTACATTCACTATCTACGAGTTTTAGGGCATAAAACCCAACAGTGACAAACCATCCCCCCAATTTTTACCCCCTTTTTGTGTGTGTGTGAGTAAAGACCCGAGAATTATTGAGAATCACCCTTTCCTTGTGGACAACTCGACCACTACCTACTGCAAAGTAGCATAGAGCCGAAGTTTATAAATTTATTTGAATTCGACCTTCGACAAGTTGATCGTTCAGATACCCCCACTCACATGTCTCCTACACGAACTTCTTGGATCATTGCGTTTGTATCAAATACAAAGTGGGTCGTATCCAAAGTGTTACCAAGATAAGGTACCCAGCCTTATCCCTATACTATAGACCCTTTAGGTTGTATCTTGAACATTGATCCCCGTATGTCTCCACATACAGTTCAAGACTCATGCAACAACATAGGATGTTGGTTTATTGGATTTAGGGTTATTTAAGACAAAACTAATACAATAATTCGATAACTCTTTATAGAATATTAATCAATAACACTTTATTGATAACAGTCAATAGTTTACATTTACTATCTACGACATTTAAGGCATAAAACCCAACAAATTCATCTATACCTTGGTGTCTTCATGAGATGAAGATGTTGCATGTCTTCTCTCTTTAAATAGAAGAAGAAAAACTGAGAGTTGGATTGATGAAAAGTTGTGTTTTTGAATTAAAAAATCTTTTGCCTCCAACTCTCAAACTCTCTCATTTTCTCTCTAAAATTCCTTCACAAAAGGTTCTCACAAGTCGTTCTAAGGCCAGAGGATAGCAGAGAAGACGGTCGTGGTGGTACACAACACGATCGTGACTCAAATCACCCCACGGACTTGTTGAATTTTGAACTAAAAAGGTTTGTGAAATTCTACCTTTGTTTCGATTCATGAGATTGCATGTTTTTTCTTTATAAAATTAATGAAATTAGAGTGTTTTCGATCCAAATCGCTTCCACACGAGTGTTGTACACTCTTTCAACTTAAACATGTAATTGTTATTTTTAGAGAGATTTAGGATTTAATTGAATTGAACTTACCACGACAGCCTCGATTACATGAACTCTAAGGTATTGACTTGAACTTTTGCTATTCTCGCTTTCTAGTTTCTTACACTCTTTTTACTTTCCATATTTAACTTTCATACTTATTCTCAAAACCCCTCTTTTTGTTATCTAAACGGAAAAGGAAACTTAAATTCGTGTGCATAGACTCCCTGTGATCGATCTCGGCCTATTGCTACAAGTTAGCTCTAGTTGTTGTGGATTTCAAATTTATTTGACCCGAAGCCTCGACAACTTCGATCCGTCACATTCTAGTTTTTTTTTTTTTTTTTTTTTTTTGAAAGAAAGAAATTCCATTAATCAAGAGAAGAGAATCCTCATTGGAGTGCAAATAGTGACATCTCACTAGAAGCTAAATTCTCTATATCCATGATGGATGATTGTTTAGCTATAACATCGAATCTAAATTTAATCTAGTCCATGTTAATCTATAAGCAAAACCATTTATATATCCTTGCTAACATGGGTAAAAGTTAAATGCCTAAAATTACATCTCATGGTGTGGATGTCCCATATAGTCAAATGAACTACATGTGCAATTTCAGCATCTCCATTCAACATAAATACCACTAATAGCGGGTCAGAAAAATGCTAACTTGATTCATTTTTAACCTGTTGGCTAAACGAAGAGCATCCATAATTGTTTGGGTCTCTGCACATAGTGGAGACAATATCGAATCATAGGAATTGGCCATAATCGCCTCCAGATGACCCCATTGTTCCTGATCACTACTCCAATACCCATTCGAGCATTACGAATGTCACCAGCCGCATCCGCATGTATAAACCGCATATTACCCACCAACTCTACTTGAACAATCTTATCCCTTTGGTTTTGGACTTCCTCTTGTCCGTCTCATTGGCGTTTTGGAAATCTTCTATGTAGTCATGAATCCATATACACCTAATATCTAGAGTGGATATTGGATGATTGTAAACCATATTGTTAGGGTCGTTCCACATATTCCCACACATATTAACTCAAAATATTTGTCATTATATGCAAAGCTCAGACTCAATAGGTGGTCTTGAATATCATTTAAATAAGACTTACCAATTTGGATACCTGGATTTAATTGGCGCCACAAAGATCTAGCCCTTGAACATTGGGAGAGTGCATGGTCCGTTGTTTCAGGCACTTTGTTACAAAGTGGACATAACCCATCAACATTATTCATATGATATGATGTCGTTCTAAATTAACCAAAGTCAGGATGCAATTGTGGAACGCACGCCATACAAAATTAGGACCCTCCTAGTTGAGTTGGACTACAACAACTTCAAATGTACTTGAACCGAGTTTATTAAGGGGTCGTTTGATAACCATTTCGTTTTCTGTTTTCTGTTTTTGTTTTTCATCTTTAAAAAACAGGAGTGTTGGATAACCATTTATGTTTTTTGTTTTATGTTTTTTAAAAACGTTTTTGAAATTATAAGCAAATTTCAAAAACCAAAAAAAGTAGTTTTTAAAAATAGATTTCTGTTTTTCAAAAACTCATTTTTCTTCTAATGCTTATTTTTCTCCTCATTTACCTATCTCTCTCTAACAAATTCATTTTTCTATTTTTTTTCTCCAAAACGTTTTTCTCAATAAAATTCCTTTTTCTCTCTCAAACATTTTTTTCTCTATAACTTATCTATTTCTAAAAACTTATCAATAAATTTTCTCTTCTTAATAAATATATTCTAATTTTTCTTTTGAAAAAAAATTTCTCTAAAAATTTCTCTCGCTACAACTTTTCTTTATTTTTCTAATTTATCGTTATTTTTTTAGCATATCTTTTACTCTTAACATTACTATCTCTCTAAATTTTCTCTTTTTATTTAATTTTTTTATCTAAAATTTATCGCTTTTACTCTAACTTTTTTTTCTATTTTTTCTCTAACTAATATCTTTTCTCGAGTCTAACTAATATTCTCTCTCTAAACATTTTCTTTCACCTCTCTAAATTTTCTATGTTTAACTTTTCTCTCGAAAACATTTATATTTGCGTCTCTAATTTTTGTTTCAATGTCTTTACACATTTTTCTCTCTCTAAAACATCTTTTCATCTTTCTAAATTTTAAAAAACCTGAAAACCAAAAATAGTTATCAAACAAGGTTGGTTTTCTGTTTTTTAAAAACAGAAAACAAAAAACAGTTATCAAACCTATATGGTTTTTGTTTTTAACAGAAAAACCAAAAACCAAAAACTCAAATGGTTATCGAATGGAGTCTAAATGATTAAATGTCACGAACATAGCACAAGGACAAATGTGTAAATTTGTAATATAAATCATGCTAATTGGTAATGGAGAGATGTAGCCGTACATACTTTGTAGTCGTTTGAACTCTCTCTTTTTTAGACATGTGGACAATTCTAGAGAGCCATCATTTTCTCCCATAGATAATGAACTGCTTTTTATGGCTTACTTTGATTTCACTGTTAAAAAATTCAAGAGGAAAAAGAAAAGAGGGGTCGGTTATACGTTAAGCTCACGGTTTCCACACAAAAATGGCGGCTTATCTGAAGCCCACATTGCCGCCTTTTTTCTATCGTTCCTCCTCCTTCTTCCATGTACACTTCTCTTCAAACCACTGATGCCCACTTCTGCCATGAAATCCGTCTGGCCCTCCTCTGCTTCTTCATCCTCACCTTCATTTCCTCCTGCGAGCTTCACCACCAACTCTGTCGCCACTACCAGGTCTGCCTCATTTCTATAATTTTCTTCCTTCGAGGTTTTCTATGAAATTTGTGTCGAATCGCTCGGAAATTTGGAATTAGGTCGGCTGTAAGGCGGATGTTGAAATCCGTGTTTGCTTCTTCGAGTTCATTGATTCATATGGTTATATGTGATGCAGGGGAATGCTGAAATTGATGAAAAATGTTTTTTGTTGAGTTATGTAGTCTCATGAATTGCGTGATGATGTACTGGGATTACAAAAATTGTAAACAGTAAATAGATTATGTACTGCATCGATAAACAAAACTACTATTGAAAATTGTAATCATGTACTAGATGAATTGATGTGGTCTCCTTAAGATGAGTTTTCTCTTCTTCTGCCTGAAATTTGTGCAAGCATCTGTCTTCGGAAGGTGTGTTTAAGTTGGAAGTTGCAAAGGAACCTGAAGAATGCAACTTGTGTTTGGGACTGAGCTACAGTTGGAACAGTGTTAGAACACAGGGAATGAAGAAAAGAGGGAAAAGGGAACCATGGATAAATTTGCTTATTTGCAATCAAATATAATGCAAGATTCACTTATTTTTGTAGACTTGTTCTGATATATTTGAACAATTATGATGATCCACCTCCCAAACAGCTCCAATTGATTGGAATAGATGAGATTGGTCAGTAAGGTGACAGCTCTATCTATAATGAATAAGCTTCTTTATAAATATGTAGTTGGATTACATCAAGTCTAGAGTTAAGCCCAGATACAGAGTCTATCCTCTACCGTTCGTGATATTATCAAGAGAGATTGATAGTTGATGTCTTTCTAGAGGAATGCACCCATTTGAAGAAATACATGGGTTGCGTGTGTTGAGAATAGTCCTTATATCATATGTGTAATATACTTGATTTTTCATGCTTATCCAAGTGCAAGCCCAAGCTTAAGCTGGTAGGTTGGATGTCAGTGTGGCCCGGAAACTATGTAGGTTGATCCCACAGTTATATAGGCTCCTTTCTCTTCCACAAGCATCGACATCCCTTTGGGCTCAAATGCACAAATGAAATAAATAATTACGCCGTGGGAGACGATTATATTTAATACGTCTCTGTGGGCCTCGGTTTCTAAGTTTTTTTTTTTTTGTAATTATCACCTAGGTCTTATTCTTTTGGATTGGGACCCGTTCTTGTAGTTTGGCGGGTGTTCTTGGTTGGACTTGTTTTTTGTATGCTCTCTTGTATTCTTTCATTTTATTCTCAATGAAAACGTGGTTTCTTATAAAAAAAAAAAAAAATCCTAGCAGTCTCAACATTCTAAGTTTGGTTGATGATGATTTATAATTGTTTGTCACTTTACAAATGTTTGTAATGCTTCCAGGAGAAAGGTCTTATGTTATCAAGGAATACTGGTTGATAAAATATATTCAAAATACTTCCTACATTGCAAATCTACTTCTAATGGTAGATTTTCGAAGTCAAGAAGTTTAGCAATTCTCTCCCATAGGTCAGAGAAGACTGTCTTACGTCAAACGAACATAAGTAAACCCAAGGTACCTCCCTAGATTTACTTTCTCTTAATTTCTTTATGGTTTCAATTTAATGATAGTTGTTAACACCTTTTCTTTTCTTTTTCCTCTTTTTCCTTTTGCTTTGCCTTGTTCCTCTTTGTCACTTTGGAAGGTGGATGAATGCTTTGACTTTATTTTTGGAAAATCATTAAGTTTTCTTCAAGAATGGAGTCAAATACAATCAATGGGCATAATTGTTATACTGACGTGCACATTCATGTTCATACCATCATCCCAAGCTGTTGATGCACTCAAAACATGTACATGCTTACTGAAGGAATGCAGGTATTTATCCATGCTATTTAGTAATTGATATCACAATTTCTCTCCTCATCCTCTTCCTTGTGTTTCCCCATCTGCACATATTTGATCTGTGATGAAGCTGGCAAAAGATATGCTCATATGTGCACCTTTTACAACTTTGAGAAAGTTTCTATTCTTGGTTACAAATGATTTGGGGCACTAATTACCCTTGCTTGATTAGCAATTTTGAGAGATATTCTTTAGTTCAACCATGGTGAATCCTCTGAATTGTGAGCAATACACTTGTTAGTTTACTTCTGCACCCAGGAAATAGAGACCCCCCCCCCCAGCCCAACCAAAAAAAAAAAAAAAGATACAGAAAGACGTAATGGTTCCAGTTGAATTACCTTGTAAGGACAGTATCTGAAACCAGGTAGTCACCAAAGTTTTATAATTGAAGAAATTTCCTTGATTAATCCATTTCCATACAATACAGAAGGGAATAATATGAAATAAGAAACTCAAGAAAAAGTAGATGATATCACTCAGTTTCCTAGCTCTTGACTAATGGAAGGGCATTTTGCTCCATAATTACACCTACACCAACTTTTCACCATTTCCACATCAATTCGGTTCAAAGATGTGTTGCAAATCAAACTCACTAAATGTGTTGAAATATTTTTTTAACTTATTTTGTGTGAACGAGAGTAGTGTGCTTTTTTTCATTTTCCTACACATTTGTAGCTCTCTTGAAATAGAAGTTGGCAAGAGAGTAGAGTAAATGAATCAAATGATGCTGAAAGAGAATATGATATTCACTCAACACAAGTACGCTTATTTATTCACATGGGTGAAAGAAAAATCAGTGTATGCATGTGTGCACGTGGGTGAAAGAAATATAATGGATAGAATTCTAAACTAGTTTCATCATTTGCTTTATATAAAGAAACTTCAAAATGATCTGATGTGTGTAATGACACATCCCTTTATGGCTTTACCTAGTACTTTCTTAAGCAGCATTACAAGTTCCTCACTTTGGCGATTCTTTAGCCATTCTTTTCTAACCTAAATGTCTTGGTTTTCTTTTTTTGTCTATAGACTTCGGATTTTTTGTCAGAATAGAAAATTACGGGAGTGTTTCTATTGTGAGTTGAGGACTTGACCAAAATAATGACCAATTATCCAGAAAATGATTTGCCCCTCGGTTTGTTGGTGGAGTAATTGTTGTCCTTTCCATATCTTGGTTTTGTAGAGATGAATGTCTTATTGTTATAGCTTAGACCACTTAATTTCCTTGCATTTTTCCACTTTTTAATTTGTTCTCAATCATTTTTTAGCTTTGTTTAAATTTGTCCTCCCTAGGCTTTTGAAGGTCTTTATTTCTCCTTTGCATTCATTTAAATTTGTAAGTAGGAGATTACGGCCCCGTTTGATGACAATTTTATTTTTTGTTTTTAATTTTTCGTTTTTGAAAATTAAGCCTATAAACACTATTTCCATTAATAAGTTTCGTTGTTTTGTTCTCTATCCTCTTCCCATATTTTCAAAATCCAACTCAAGTTTTGAAAACTAAAAAAACTAGTTTCCAAAAACTTGTTTTTGTTTTTGGAATTTGGCTAGGAATTCAAATGTGTCATTGACAAGGATGAAAACAATGGTAAGAAATTTGGGAGAAAACAAGTTTAATTTTCAAAAACCAAAAACCAAAAACCAAAAACCAAATGGTTATCAAACGGGGCCTACGGTTTTGGTTGCTTTCAAATTTAGTCCATACATTTGTAATGATCCTTCAGTTCTTCAAGTAGTATTTCTTATATCTTCTATTTGTAACTTTCTTTTGATTGGAGGTCTTTTCTCCCCCATCGAATGATTGATTAAATTTTACACTTGATTCTACTACATTTAGTTGTCCAAGAAATTCATAGGATATTAAATCCTAGGTAGGTAGTTACCATAGTTTGAACTCATCCTCTCTTAGTCTTTTACGTTATTTCTTGGCTCTAATGACAACTAGCCAACGAAAGTGGTTCCTATGCTTCTTTAGTTATACCACATACGAACTTCATCAATACTCAATAGGAGGGTGTTAGGGACCAAGGCAGTATGGGATGCCTTTGTCCCACATTGGAAAGATATGGGCTTCTAATGGGGTATATAAGTGGTTGGTTCTCCCTCCCCAATCGCCTGGCTTTTGGGGTGTGGCTCTCCAACTACTTAGATACCTAACAATTGGTATCAGAGCCGGTGGCCGACGGCTTCGAAGAGGAGTGGCGGCGGAGGGGCTGACCGGAACCAGCCGAGTGAAGCGTCGCCGTGCACAGCCGCCGAGACGTCGGCTTTCCGGGGAGGGGCAATTGTTAGGGACCAAGGCAGTATGGGATGCCTTTGTCCCACATTGGAAAGATATGGGCTTCTAATGGGGTATATAAGTGGTTGGTTCTCCCTCCCCAATCGCCTGGCTTTTGGGGTGTGGCTCTCCAACTACTTAGATACCTAACAGAGGGACAGCATTAAAGATAAAAGTAGTATAAAGTGCCTTGAAATTAGAACTAGCCAGCATGCTGTCAGCAATGGTCGATGCATTGATCATTTTCTGGATGGTGTTTAGTAAAAATCTAATATATTGCCTCAGTATTTTAGAGTGGTTAATTTCTTCCATTTTATTCTTATATCTCCGTTCTTCGACCAAAGAAGAAAGTTGCGTGGCCATCAAATTTCAGAATCTGTGTTTCTGGCTTCTGAAATGACTGGTTTCTTTACCCTTATGTCAGGCTTGAACTTGCCAAATGCATTTCAAACCCACTATGTGCTGCCAATGTTGCTTGTCTACAAACCTGCAACAATCGACCCGATGAAACTGAATGCCAGGTTAGTTGTTCTCTTGGCTCTACATATTGTGTCACATGATTAAACTACCAAAGGAAATGAACTAACTTTTTGTTCTCTTTTGAAGATTAAATGTGGTGACCTGTTTGAAAACAGTGTTGTGGATGAATTTAATGAATGTGCAGTATCACGAAAGAAATGCGTGCCTATGAAATCTGATGTTGGGGACTTTCCTGTACCCGACCCCTCTGTTCTTGTTAAGAGTTTCAATATATCAGATTTCAGTGGAAAGTGGTTTATCACTAGTGGCTTAAATCCCACTTTTGATACGTTTGACTGTCAGTTGCATGAATTTCATGTGGAGTCTGGCAAACTTGTTGGGAATATAACATGGAGAATACGGACTCCAGATAGCGGTTTTTTCACACGATCGACTATGCAGAGATTTGTGCAAGATCCCGAGCGTCCTGGGATACTCTACAACCACAACAATGAGTATCTTCACTATGAGGATGACTGGTATGCTTCTATTTCATTTCTATATGATCAAACTTCCTAGTACCTGGTTTATCTGTGGGAAAATCCATCTAGTGCAGGAAGCAAGAAGAAAGAAGAAAAAACTGCCCGATTGAGTTCGTCTGATAATTATATATATATATATATCACGTGTAAGTGAGGGAAGAGAGTTTTATTAATTCACTAAAACTCTTACACAAATGAGTTTATCCCTCTGCTTTAAATACACAGAAATAACAGAAATGAATAACAGAATTTTAACCAATGTTTAACAACCCAAGAGCTAACTAATAACAGATTTAAAACTTAACTAAATAATACTCCCCCTCAAGTTGGTAAATATACATTAGTCATACCCAACTTGCACATTAACAGGGTCAAAACAGTAGATGGAAGAGCCTTTGTAAACATATCAGCCAGCTAAAGATTGGAACGTATTGGTAACAGCTTGAGAAAGCCTTCAACTATCTTGTCATGAAACGTGGGTAAAAGAATCTCTCTGATACCATAACACATGTAAGTGAGGGAAGAGAGTTTTATTAATTCACTAAAACTCTTACACAAATTAGTTTATTATCCCTCTGCTTTAAATACACAGAAATAACAGAAATGAATAACAGAACTTTAACCAATGTTTAACAACCCAAAGCTAACTAATAACAGATTTAAAACTTAGCTAAGTAATAATATATAAGAATTAATATAGTTAAAATTTCTAGCTTCACCTTGAATCTATACTATTGGCATTCACTATCATGACTTGTATTCAGATTTAATGAAATAACAAAAATGCACTCCATGGCTTCGATTTTCAATATTATTTCCCCTTGTTTTCATTTAAACCACAAAAATATGATATAAAAGGCGATGACTACGGGTAGTTGTCACTAAGTTGACAGCCAAAGGGATCAAAATATTTTTCTGTTATTTCCGCACAAATGAAAAAAGAAGATATATGAAAAATAGTAAGATTGAAGAAAGTGCAATGAAACAGGTGAGTGTAAATATGTTAGTTTGATTCAAATTAAGTGTCTGCTTCTTTGCTCAATGTGTGCATGTGTAGTAGTCTCAACTAGGAATTAAAATTGTTTATTGCCATTTCAAGTTGGCATCCATGCTCTCATTATGTTGAACGTTAATTCTGCAGGTATATTTTATCAAGCAAGGTGGAGAACAAACCAGATGACTACATTTTTGTTTACTATCGTGGTCGGAACGATGCATGGGATGGCTATGGCGGAGCTGTTGTATACACAAGAAGTGCAGCACTGCCAGAAAGTATAGTTCCTGAGCTTGAAAGGGCAGCTAAGAGCGTAGGGAGAGACTTCAACAAGTTCATAAGAACAGACAATTCATGTGGTCCCGAGCCACCGCTAGTAGAAAGGTTAGAGAAGACATTGGAAAGCGGAGAACAAACAATCGTCAGGGAAGTCGAACAGATTGAACAAGAGGTGGAGAAGGAGGTTGAGCAGATTGAAAAAGAGGTGGAGAAGGAGGTGGAGAAAGTAGGGAAGACAGAGATGACATTGATTGAGAAGTTGGGAGAAGGTTTTAGAGAACTTCAACAGGATGAGGAATTTTTCCTTAGAGAGTTGTCAAAAGAAGAGGCTGATCTTTTGAATGAGCTTAAAATGGAAGCAAATGAGGTTGAGAATTTGTTTGGAAGAGCACTTGCTCTTAGAAAACTAAGATGAAGTCTTTGATATGTTAACTTTTCAGATTATTAGTCAAAGCCATTTTGTTTAATTACATTAATTTTTTATGTAGGGTTAAAGGCATTCATCTGTTTATTGTGAGTTAGGAATTGGCAGAAGCTTATCTGTGCTGAAGATGTTAGGTTCATGCCCCAATTACTTTTGACATAAAAACTAGAAGCTCATTTCTTGAACATATAGAAAATGCTAGAAGTAATATTACTTCTGGATTTTTTATGATTTAATCTTATAATCTTAATACAATTTTACTATTTGTGTATAGAGTGTTTCCAAGAGTTTCACATTAATAATGACAAAAAATATATGTATGTAAAAGATGGGTTATTGGTAGAAAATCATCTTGAAACTTTTTTGCTTTTAGTTTTCTGCCTCTAGAAGCAATCATTAACAACTCCTTTATCCTAGATCTACTTGTAATCGTTAAGGGTTCGTTTGATAACGTTCTCGTTTTTCGTTTCTTGTTTCTTGTTTCATGTTTATTGTTTCTAAGAACTAAAAACAGAAACATGTGTTCTAAGACCGGTGGTGGTCGGTCGACACAGGGCAGTCAGCGGATGTTGGCGACGACTGGTAGTCGGAGGTCAACGGGGTTGGTCGGTCAATTGAGGTCGACGGCGATCGGTAGTCAACGGTCCACGGGGACGATCGATCAGCGAAGGGCGGTTAGTGGAGGTCGACAACAATCGGTAGTCGGAGGTCGACGATGGCGGTTGGTCGATGGCACGACAGTCGGTAGTTAGTGGTCGTTGGTCGGCGGCATAGAGGCCGATAGTTGGAGGTCGATAGTGGCGACCAATTGGCGGAGTCGGCGACGGTCGGTAGTCGGAGGTCAACGGTGGTGGTCGGTAGTTGAAGGTCGACGGTAGCGGTCGGTTGGAAGAGGTCGACGACGGTCGGTCGAATAGAGGTTGGCGGCAGCCTGTAGTCAGAGGTTGACGGTGGTGGCTGGTTGGCGGAGGTCGACGACAGTCGGTAATCAGAGGTCGGCAGTGGCGGCTGGTCGGCGGAGATGATAAAAAAAGAAAAAAAATGGAAAGAAATAATAGAAATAATAAAAAAAATGAAAGAGAAAGAAATAATAAAAAAATGAAAGAGAAAGAAATAACGAAAAAAAGAAAAAAGAAAAAAATGAAAGATAACGAAATAATGAAAAAGACAAAAAAAAAAAAAAAGGTAAGGAAGTGGTAAAAAAATAGAGAGAGAAAGAGCAGAGATTGGCGTAGGAATGAGAGAGAGAGATTGGCGTCGGAATGAGAGAGAGATGGATACATGCATGAAAGATAGGAAAAAAAACATAAATAGAATTTGAGAAACAATTTTTTGTAGTTTCTCAAATTTTGCCTCTTTTTTAGAAATGTTTCTAGAAATTTAGTTAGGAACAAGAAACATGGATGAGTTATCAAACACGTATGATTCTTAAAAAAAAAAAAAAAGAGAAATGGGAACAAGAAACAGGAAACGGAAACGTTATCAAACGAGCCCTAAAATACCGTTTGCAAAAAATAACGATAATAAGGTTAAAATATAATTTTGGTCCTATACTTTGGATTTCATTCCAATCTTTGTATTTTTGAATGTTCAATTTTAGTCCATATACTTTGTTCCTAGTGTTGGTTTATTGTTACCATTTCTTAAAAAAGAATCAATTTCATTAGCGATTCCTCTATAAATTTTGGAAATATGTTCATATTATGGCATGAACATGAATTATTATGCTAATTTAATCAATTTCGAAAAAAAAATTAACTTCAAACTAACGGTAGGGACCATTTGGATGAAAATGGAGTGAAACCAAATTACATGGATCAAAATGGTATTTTAACCCAATAATAATAAGACTCATTGTTCACACGAGATTTCGACAAGGAAATTTAATTCGTGGAAATGAACTTGATTTTATTGATTTTGTATATATAAGTGTTACAATCTCTAATATTTATCCTCTAATGCTTTCTCTCAAAATGTAGAGTCTGATCTGAGGGCTGGCGAGCTTGATCTCAGACGGAGGAAGGTTGAATCTTCAACTTGTATTTTGATGGAGAAACGATCTTCAACTTGTATTTTGATGGAGAAACGATTGATTCTTTGGAGTCTTCCAGTCGTTGGATCTTCTGAGTCTTGAGATGGCCGAATTCTGAATCTTGGATCTTCTGAATTCTCTGGACTCTCTGACTTCTGAAGACTCTGGACCTTGGGAGAATGATCTGGGCTCTGGCTTCTCTGACTCTGTCTGAATCCCAAAAATGAATGGTAGCCTCCTCTAGAGTTTGATGACCATCATATGGCCTTGGGCTTGGGCTTAAGCTATATTTGGGCTTTAATCCAACTCTTTTTTTTTTAATAAAATTGGATTATTTTAATTTAGCCCAATTTCTTCAATGATCTCGGGTCACATTAGTCTCGGGTCCAATTGCCACGTGGCATAATTTGATTGGACTCGACTTATGTTGGATCAATAATAGATGACATTGTTTGATTTGCCGAATTTTAATGTCTATGAATTTAATTTAGGGACACGTGTAAATTTGTAATTGGTCCCAAATTTATTTTATCATTAATTCAAATTAATGACGTCACAATTTGTGATTGGTCAAAATTTCTCCATCAACAAATGCCCCTTTTCGAGATTTGGGCACAAATTATGTGTGGATGAATCTCAAAAAGAGATTATTTGAAATCAAAAAAATTTTTTTTACCCCACTTGCTTGGTGACAAATTGCAACTTGAATCTCAATTGGATTTTAATTCCATATTGAATTTCAGTCATGTCCAAATTCTATGTATCTTTGAATTTGGAGTAATTTCACACTATTTTGAATTTGACTCGAGTTTAGTTTGGGACCGAATTAAAATTAGACCCAAATTATCTCAAGATAAACTCAACTTCAAATAGAGAATTTGGAATGAAGCTTGATTGAGGTAAATATTAAGTTCTATCCCAAAAATCTGGTTTAAGGAATGAAATTTTAATATACCCCTCTCAAATTTAATTTGTATAAGCTATATCGCAATTCAATTTAATTTAAATTGCAACAAATTTGAAACCTATCCAAATTATCTTTTGATTTAAAACTGGACTAATTTATCTTTCAAATCAAAATTTGATTTTAACCAAAATTCCTAACTTAATAAGGATTTCCTGTTGGGTGAATTTTCACTTATGTGGAAATGAGCCCAAGGCCCATTAGGGCCAATAACTTTGTTTTAATAAAGTTTGCAGCCGCCGGTCATAATACACACGGTGAGAGAGTGACGGGAGAGAGAGAAATAGAAAGAAAGAGGGAAAAGAAAAGCCATCCGTACAGTACCGTCTTTCAGCCTTTTGGAGGTCGATCCGTGGTCCGATCGAGCTGAAATTTTGACAGCGTGTTCCTGACACGAGGGTCTTCAAACTGAACGGTGGAGATTTCTTTTGGTGCTGCCTACAGTCAGATTGCAGTGGGTAGTTGGTTTCCACTTCGGTGAGATCTTTCTTATTTGTTCTCTTGTCGTTTGTTGCCGAGATTATTATCTTGAGATATATTTGATTGTATGCCTCTAGTTGTATCTAGAGAGAACTCGTTGTAACCCATTATTGATTATAGTGGAGATTTTGACTTCGGTCCGTGGTTTTTTACTCCTCGCCTTGGGGAGGTTTTTCCACGTTAAAAATCGTTGGTGTCTTGTGATTGTGCATGATTAATTTTTCCGCTTCTACTTTACTAATTTCCTATTAGGTTCACACAAGAGGGGATAATTGATCAATAAAATATAGTGTTTATCCCAACAAAGTGGTATCAGAGCGAGGTTGTGTTTATTTAAGTGCCTTGTGTTGAACATGGAAAATAGTACAGGTAAGATGATTACTTTGAATGGCTCAAATTATCAAGTTTGGAAAAGGAAGATGGAAGATATTTTATATGTGAAGGATTTATATCTTCCTGTTTTTTCACTTGAAAAGCCTGAAGATTTAACTGACATAGAATGGGAAATATGTCATAAGAAAGTGTGTGGTATTATTAGACTTTGGGTAGAAGAAAATATTCTAAGTCTTATTGATGAAGAAAATCATGCACGGACACTTTGGAATAAACTTGAGTCCTTATATGCCCCGAAAACTGGTAATAATAAATTGTTTTTGATTAAGCAAATGATGGCTTTGAAGTACCAAGACGGAACATCTATGTTAGATCACTTGAATACATTTCAAGGTATTATTAATCAGTTAGCTAGAATGAATATCAAGTTTGATGAAGAGATACATGGATTATGGCTTCTTGGTTCGTTGCCGGACTCATGGGAGACATTTAGAACTTCCTTATCTAACTCAGCCCCAAATGGAGTAATAAGTATGAACTTAGTAAAAAGTAGTGTCTTGAACGAAGAGATGAGAAGAAAGTCGCAGGGCTCGTCTTCACAGTCAGATGTCCTTGTTACTGAAAGAAGGGGGAGGAGTAAGAGCAAAGGTCCGAAGGATAGAGATAGAAGCAAAAGCAAGAGTGGCCGGTTTGCAAATGTCGAGTGTTTTTACTGTGGTGTGAAAGGGCATATAAAGAAACATTGTCGAAAATTCAAAAGGGAAAATAAAAATGACAAAGGTAAGGAAAAGAAGAATGACGATGGTAATGATGCAGATAGAGTTGCTGCAGCCACCGAAGAGTTCCTTATTTTATTTGACGATGATGTGATTAATCTTACTACACAACAGAGCAGTTGGGTGATTGATAGTGGCGCCTCAATTCATGCTACATCTAGAAGGGATTTCTTTGCATCCTACACATCTGGTGATTTTGGGAGTGTTAGGATGGGTAATGATGGATCAGCAAAAGCAGTTGGCATGGGAGATGTGTACCTGGAGACCAAGAATGGTTCTATGCTGATTTTGAAGAATGTGAAACATATCCCTGATATCCGTATGAATTTAATCTCCACAGGTAAGCTTGATGATGAAGGTTTCTGCAATACCTTTTATGACGGTAAATGGAAGCTTACTAAAGGCTCTATGGTGGTAGCTAAGGGTGAAAAGTGTTCATCACTGTATTTGATGCAAGCAAAGATTACGGATTGCGATATAAATACAGTGGATAATGATGAGAGTGTTGAGCTTTGGCATAAGAGACTTAGTCACATTAGTGAGAAGGGTTTGATGATTTTGGCCAAGAAAAACCAGTTGCCTGGTATGAAGAATGCACCTCTGAAAAGATGTGCTCATTGTTTGGCAGGAAAGCAAACCAGAGTTTCTTTTAAGGCATCTCAGCATTCAAGGAAGCCAAATATACTTGACTTAGTATATTCTGATGTATGTGGTCCTATGAAAACTAAAACACTTGGAGGTGCGTCATATTTTGTGACGTTTATAGATGATCATTCGAGGAAGACATGGGTTTATACCTTGAAGACCAAAGATCAAGTGTTGCAAGTGTTTAAACAGTTTCATGCTCTTGTTGAAAGAGAAACTGGTGAAAAGTTGAAGTGTATTAGGACTGATAATGGGGGCGAGTATTGTGGACCTTTTGATGAGTATTGCAGAGATCATGGTATTAGGCATCAAAAGACACCTCCTAAGACTCCTCAGTTAAATGGGTTGGCTGAAAGAATGAACAGAACACTAGTTGAAAGGGTGAGATGTTTGCTTTCACAGTCACAGTTACCGAGATCATTTTGGGGTGAAGCATTAAGTACAGTTGTACATGTTTTGAATCTCACACCATGTGTTCCATTGGCATTTGAAGTTCCAAATAGAATCTGGTCAAAGAAAGATATATCTTATAATCACCTGCATGTCTTTGGTTGTAAAGCTTTCGTCCATGTTCCTAAAGATGAGAGATCGAAGCTTGATGCAAAGACAAGACCATGTGTGTTCCTTGGCTATGGTCAAGATGAGTTTGGTTACAGACTGTATGATCCAGTGCAGAGGAAGCTCATTAGGAGTCGAGATGTTGTGTTTATAGAAGGCCAAACCATACAAGATATCGAGAAGGCAGATAAAACAGAATATGAACACAATGATGATCTGATTGATTTAGACTCAGTTCCTTTGACACAACTTTCTACACAGATTGAAAATGAGGTCCAAAGTGATCAGCTTGATGATACAGTTGAGGTAGAGGGTTCTGAACAGGTTGAGGAAAATGACGATGTTTATGAACAGTTGTCAGAGACAGAGGTTCCCACAGATGTTTCACTCAGGAGATCTGTCAGAGATCGACGTCCGTCAACAAGATATTCAGCTAATGAATTTGTGTTATTGACTGATGGGGGAGAACCTGAGAGTTATGAAGAGGCCATAGAAGATGAACACAAAAGAGAGTGGATTGATGCAATGAAAGATGAGATGAGGTCTTTACATGAAAACCATACTTTTGAGCTTGTTAAGTTGCCTAAAGGAAAAACTGCACTGAAAAATAAGTGGGTTTATCGAGTGAAACAGGAAGAACATACCTCAAGACCGCGTTTCAAAGCGAGACTAGTTGTCAAAGGGTTCAGTCAGAAGAAAGGTGTTGACTTTGATGAAATTTTTGCTCCTGTTGTCAAGATGTCTTCCATACGTGTAGTTATGGGTTTAGCAGCTAGCCTTGACTTAGAGGTTGAGCAGATGGATGTTAAGACTGCATTCCTTCATGGAGACTTAGACAAAGAAATTTATATGGAACAACCAAAGGGTTTTGAGGAGAAAGACAAGGAAGATCTTGTATGCAAGCTGAAGAAAAGTCTTTACGGGTTGAAACAGGCACCAAGACAGTGGTACAAGAAGTTTGAGTCAGTTATGGGGGAGCAAGGCTACAAAAAGACTACTTCTGATCACTGCGTTTTTGTGCAAAAATTTTCTAACGATGATTTTATTATATTATTGCTCTATGTTGATGACATTTTGATTGTTGGCAGGAATGTTTCGAAAATCGACATGTTGAAGAAACAGTTGAGCAAATCCTTTGCAATGAAGGATTTGGGGCCAGCAAAGAAAATTCTTGGAATTCGAATTGTACGAGACAGAACATCCAAGAAGCTGTATATGTCACAAGAGCAATACTTGGAGAAAGTGCTTGAAAGATTCAACATGAGTAAAGCTAAAGCAGTAAGTTCTCCTTTATCCAGTCATTTTAAACTGAGTAGCAAACAAAGTCCGTCTACAAATGAAGAGAAGGAAGAGATGAGAAAGGTCCCATATGCTTCAGCAGTTGGGAGCTTGATGTATGCCATGGTATGTACTAGACCAGATATTGCTCATGCTGTTGGTGTTGTCAGTCGTTTTATGTCTAATCCAGGAAAACAGCATTGGGAGGCGGTCAAGTGCATCATGAGATATTTGCGAGGAACCTCCAGTTTGAAGCTCACTTTTGGAAGTGGAAAGCCAGTGCTTGTCGGTTACACTGATTCAGATATGGCAGGTGATCTAGACAACCGAAAGTCCACTTCTGGCTATTTGATGACATTTGCAGGTGGTGCAGTGTCTTGGCAGTCAAGACTACAGAAGTGTGTTGCACTTTCTACGACTGAAGCAGAATATATTGCAGCAGCAGAAGCTTGCAAAGAGATGTTGTGGATGAAGCGGTTTATACAGGAGCTTGGCTTCAAGCAGCAACGGTATGTGATATTCTGCGATAACCAGAGTGCCATTCATCTTGGTAAGAACTCTACATTTCATTCAAGAACTAAACATATAGATGTGAGGTATCACTGGATGAGAGATGCTTTGAATGATGGTTTGTTTGAGCTTGAGAAGATACATACTGATTATAATGGATCTGATATGTTGACTAAGAATTTACCAAGAGAAAAGCTTGAGTTTTGTCGTTCCGCTGCTGGAATGGCAAGTTCTTCCACACAGTGAAAAGGGGGAGATTTGTTGGGTGAATTTTCACTTATGTGGAAATGAGCCCAAGGCCCATTAGGGCCAATAACTTTGTTTTAATAAAGTTTGCAGCCGCCGGTCATAATACACACGGTGAGAGAGTGACGGGAGAGAGAGAAATAGAAAGAAAGAGGGAAAAGAAAAGCCATCCGTACAGTACCGTCTTTCAGCCTTTTGGAGGTCGATCCGTGGTCCGATCGAGCTGAAATTTTGACAGCGTGTTCCTGACACGAGGGTCTTCAAACTGAACGGTGGAGATTTCTTTTGGTGCTGCCTACAGTCAGATTGCAGTGGGTAGTTGGTTTCCACTTCGGTGAGATCTTTCTTATTTGTTCTCTTGTCGTTTGTTGCCGAGATTATTATCTTGAGATATATTTGATTGTATGCCTCTAGTTGTATCTAGAGAGAACTCGTTGTAACCCATTATTGATTATAGTGGAGATTTTGACTTCGGTCCGTGGTTTTTTACTCCTCGCCTTGGGGAGGTTTTTCCACGTTAAAAATCGTTGGTGTCTTGTGATTGTGCATGATTAATTTTTCCGCTTCTACTTTACTAATTTCCTATTAGGTTCACACAAGAGGGGATAATTGATCAATAAAATATAGTGTTTATCCCAACATTTCCGAAGATATGATTAGGGTTAGCCCAAATCAAATTAGGATTTGTTACCAAAATCTACCTTTATAAATTGGGGAGATTATACTTGCACTTTTTTTTTTGAGTCTTCCCTACCTACGGTACCTACTGTACTTTTTATATCTTTTCTCTCCTTTTTTTTTTTTAAAACTTTTGCTCTCCTTACGATTATTTTAATTTTTTAATTTTTTTTAATTTTTTAATTTTTATTTTTTTAAAGGATTGGTCAACACAGCACAAAGCACAAACTCAAGAAAATTCTTCTTCCTCTCAGGTTTCTTTCTAAAATCTTGTTTTTTTTTTCTAAAAAAAAAACTCCCACTCCCCTTTGTTTGCTGCATTTTTTCTAGGGAGACAACTAGAAAGACAGTAGAATGGGGAATGGGCGACGGTCAAGATCAAGAAGAGTTTCTTTTTTTATATCGCGTCGCTGCTTGGAAGGAAGACGACGGCGAGCTCATCTTCAAGAACACGACGGCAGCGAGCTCGGCTTCAGACTGCAACGGCCGCGGGAAGGAAGAGGCAAGCGAAAGAGATGACAAGGAGATACCGGCGAGGAGACGACTGTTGGGAATGACAAATAGTTTTGTCCCACATCGGAAGCATAGGTCTTGGAAAGTCGATTTAATAACACTTGTTGTGTATTGGGCTTATAAACTTGATGTGAGGTAAGCCAAGACCAAGGCCCATACGCGCACTGTCGTCCGGTTCGGACTCGGGCTTGGGCTTATTTTTGGGACTTTCTTGGGACTTTCTTCTTCTTATTCCTTAGTCAAATCCACGTGGCAGACTCGGAGGAAAGGAAGGATTCATACTTTGGCTAAGTCTTTGCTGAAGAGTTCTAGGACACGTGGCATCTGCAGAGGAAATGGGGTTGGTCAAAGGACACGTGTGTGGCCACTGTTTTTTTGAGTTTTTTAATTTTGAAAATTCTACTTCTAATTTTGGCCACTTCTACATTATAAATAGAGTCCTACCCCTACCTTCTTGATCATCCCATCTCATTCTATCTTCTTCTCCTGCTTTCATTTTCCTTTCCTGAGCATGAAATTGATTCCACTCCGACCCGACGAGTGCACGTCTGTTTCGGAGGTTGTGTTAACCTTGGGGAGCATACCGGCAATTAAACGATTTAGCACCAAGGTCGTGCCGAGTTTTGCTTTCAAGGCAGTGGTTCCATCCACGACACAACAATTCTGTCTTTCGATTCCAGTTTTACCATCCTTTCTAGCTAACAATTTGAAAGCAAAACTGTTTACACATTGATTTTACACATTGAGTTCGTTTCGTTGCTCATGGTGAGAGGAATTCAATTGGCTCAAGTCAAATTAAAGTGGATGATACCCAAACTTCTATTTGGTAAGATATTAAAGGGAAGTATTTGGGGTTTGATTCAAATCCTTTGGTTTTTACTATATTAGATATATGTTGAATTGTATAATATATTATGGTTAGGGATTTTCTTGATTTGTTCAAATTGGTGAATTGATTTTCCCTTATAATACATTTGTTGAAATTGTGAGATATATGGTGTGACAAATTATTAGCATTGAGATTTGTTATATATATATATATCTTCTCATATTCAGAAGATGATTGATATCTCGTTGGGTCTCCTAGACTGAATCTCTCTAGATACCATGCTTAATTTTTGAAAATTTAGCAATTTTATTCCATTGCTATTTTTAAGCATGATATTTGATACATATCTAATATGTGTATATATTTGTTCTTTCATTGAACAAGTTGTTTCTCCATCATGAAGTGAGATAAAAATTATTATTGCATTATCTTGAAAATCTCAAGTTTATAGGCGGTTATAGTGATCTATTAGGGAAGCCTAATTATCAACATGTATGGAAATAATGTTTCTTTGGAATATTATTGATAATATTGTAAACTGAAGCCTATGTGGCATTTAAAATAATTTTGGAAATACGGATAAAGTTTAAAGTTGTTTAGTTATACAGCTTGAACTTGTGAACCTATTGAAGGTTGAGGTAGTGAAGTGACAATTTAAGTGTATGACCCTATATCTCAAATTGCAATGTTTAAGAGTAGTATTTTACTTCTATTAATTTTCATGAAATTGAAAATTAAAACTATTGCTATTAATTGAGTTTGACATATATTATTCTTTGCTTATTACTTGATTGGAAGTATAAAAATGAGTAAAATCTCAATTGCATGTGGAGCTTATAGAAATTGGTAGTAGTTTAAGATCTTGCCAATCAATGCAAAGTGTGTATATTTTCATTTGATTGAAAATATGTTATTTAATCATAATGAATATTTCATTGAGCATGTCTATGATCTGGAAAAATAAAAATAAAATTGGGCATTAAATAGTGGATAATTGTCCTTGGTAAGATTCATAGACACAAGCTTTAATGGGGGTAAATTGTGAATACATGTTATTGAGATGTTCCATGTATTATTTATGATTTTATATGATTTGGCTATTTAAATAGAAAGGTTAGAAGATATGCTATGGACAGTATTGGTGAAGTGTATTGATATAACTATGTGAAATTTAATTAATTATTGGTAGAGTAATTAGTTTGTGATGCATTTCCTATGTCCATAGTATATATCAATTTTATTGTGGTGTTCTTAATTATGCATGTGTGCATAAATTATTTGTTTGAGAGATTAAAACATATATGCGATATATCTCAAAATGTGGGGGCCACTAAAATGGTTTATCTGATGATATGTGGGGGGAAGCTATTCTTTCTGCCTGTTTGATTCTTAACAGGGTTCCTCACAAAAAGCTGAATAAGACATCGAACGAGCTCTGGAAGGGATGTTCACCAAACCTAAGCTACTTGAGAGTGTGGGGGTGTTTGGAAAAGTAGCATATCCGACGTTCAAAAACCTACGGTTGTTTCTAAAACCTTTGATTGTGTTTTCATAGGTTATGCCCAAAATACTTCTGAATATAGGTTTATGTGCTTAAATGATAAATCAATTGGTGAGTATAGAGATGCTGAGTTTTTTGAAAATATCTTCCCTATGATTAGAACTGATAATGAATCTAGTGGAATATCAAAACAAGCATGCAATGCAAGCTTAAAAAGTCTCTCTATGGTCTAAAACAAGCTCCCAAACAATAGTATGAAAAGTTTGATAACACTTTAATAACTAACGGTTATAAAGTAAATTGTTCTGATACTTGTGTTTACTCAAAATTGTTTGGAGCAAAATGTGTGATTATTTGATTGTATGTTGATGACATGTTTATATTTGGTTCGAACTTAGATGTCATTAAATGAGACCAAGTTACTCCTTTCTTCGCATTTTGAAATGAAAGACTTAGGAGAGGCTGATGTAATACTTGGTATAAAAATAAGGAAAATGACAATGGGTATTCCTTATGACAATCACACTACATTGAGAAAATGTTGAAGAAATTTGATCACTTTGATAAATCACCAATAAAAACCCCTTATCGTGCAAGCATTGGTCTTAAAAGGAACCAGGGCGACAGTGTATCTAAATCTGAATATGCATAAATCATAGGTAGTTTCATGTTTTTGATGAATTACACTAGACCTGATATTGCATATGTTGTTAATAGACTGAGTAGATTTACACACAGCCCTGGTAAAGAACATTGGACTGCTATACTTCGTTTGTTAAGGTGTCTTAGAGGTACAATGTATTACTGTTTGCATTTTAACAAATTTCCTGCTGTGCATGAAGGATATTGTGATGCAAATTGAGTAACAGATAATGATAAGGTAAGCTCCACTAGCGGGTATGTTTTTACCTTTGGTGGAGGAACTATCTCATGGAAATCAGCAAAACAAACCTGCATTGCTCGTTCTATTATGAAATCTGAGTTCATAGCACTTGAATTAGCAGGTCAAAAGGTCGGATGGTTAAGAAGTCTTCTTGGAGGCGTGCCACATTGTGAGGAAAGACTGTACATGTGTCCCTATACTGTGACTCACAGGCTGCCATAGGGATTGCCAAAAACAACATGTACAATGGCAAGAGACGCCACAAACGCCTGAGACATGGAGCCATAAAGCAGTTGCTGAAAGATGGAGTTATCTCCTTGGAATATGTGAGGTCCAAGAGGAACTTGACAGATCCTCTCACCAAAGGACAAACAAGGAGAGTAATTCTAGAGTCCTTAGAATGTATGGAACTCAAGTCATGATGTTTCTCTCGTGAGAATCCATAGCCCTTTTTGGGTGGTCCATGCGTGGACTTGATGGATATAGTGAAGCTCGTGAGAATCCATAGCCCTTTTTGGGTGGTCCATGCGTGGACTTGATGGATATAGAAAGCTCGTGAGAATCCATAGCCTTTTTTTTTTGGGTGGTCCATGCGTGGACTTGATGGATAGTATTCAAAGTCTTCTTAGCTCAGTCTGAGTGGTCTATCCATGATAGACTAGATGAAGCAGCGACGTGATTGTGAAGGTGGGGCCGCCTTCTATGAAAGAGCTGAGGAGCCTCTTTCTAGAGCTTTCACGATGACCCAAGGTTTTGTGCATGGCCATTAAAAGCACTTGATAACTATCGCGGAATCAAAATCGAGGATTCAAACGTGTTGTGGGGGTCTCAATTATAAACACTGGAAGTTCAAGAGGTAACTCACTTCCACCCTTTAGGTTGTTGCCCTACTTCACTATGCATTAATTCAAATCGAAAGATATTAATGCTTAAGTTTATTATCCTTACTCAGGAAAACTTTATTTCATCTTAATCCTCTTTACTTTACTATTTTGTCATTCGTGGGGGATTGTTGGGAATGACAAATAGTTTTGTCCCACATCGGAAGCATAGGTCTTGGAAAGTCGATTTAATAACACTTGTTGTGTATTGGGCTTATAAACTTGATGTGAGGTAAGCCAAGACCAAGGCCCATACGCGCACCGTCGTCCGGTTCGGACTCGGGCTTGGGCTTATTTTTGGGACTTTCTTGGGACTTTCTTCTTCTTATTCCTTAGTCAAATCCACGTGGCAGACTCGGAGGAAATGAAGGATTCATACTTTGGCTAAGTCTTTGCTGAAGAGTTCTAGGACACGTGGCATCTGCAGAGGAAATGGGGTTGGTCAAAGGACACGTGTGTGGCCACTGTTTTTTTGAGTTTTTTAATTTTGAAAATTCTACTTCTAATTTTGGCCACTTCTACATTATAAATAGAGTCCTACCCCTACCTTCTTGATCATCCCATCTCATTCTATCTTCTTCTCCTGCTTTCATTTTCCTTTCCTGAGCATGAAATTGATTCCACTCCGACCCGACGAGTGCACGTCTGTTTCGGAGGTTGTGTTAACCTTGGGGAGCATACCGGCAGTTAAACGATTTAGCACCAAGGTCGTGCCGAGTTTTGCTTTCAAGGCAGTGGTTCCATCCACGACACAACAATTCTGTCTTTCGATTCCAGTTTTACCATCCTTTCTAGCTAACAACGACGACTGCCATTCGTGCGACGACGACGGGAGAAAGGTTGAAGACCAAGTGCAGCGGCGTGGGTCTGTGTAGCGCTTGCGAGACGAGAAGGAGAGAGATAAACAAGAAGACGGTGAAAAAGAGGATTAAGAAAATCGTGGGAGAGAGAGAAAAAAAAATCAAAACCTGTATCTTTCCTTCTCTTTTTTTTTTTTTTTACTTTTCGTTTTCTTTTTTTTGTTTATTATTTCTTTAACCTTTTTTTTTTTATTATTATTATTTCTTCTTTATTTACTTTTTGCTTTTTTCTTTTATTGATTTTTTTTTTTTACTTTTTACTTTAGCTTTTTAGTTAAGTTTTTTTTGGTCTTTTAGTGCTATTGTGCACCAAAAAGACTTTTTTTTTTTAATTTTTTTTTCCGACTTTTGTTGCTAATTACCTTTCTTTCTTCGTAGGATTTGGAATTAACAAATTTTGACGATCTCTTGGGGCACAACATTAATCTTTGTCCACCATCTAGGTATATACATATTCAAACTTTTTTTTTTTTACTTGCCATTTTTTTGTTTGAATATGCATATATATTCCATTGGTGTCCTTATTGGATCTGTACATATGAACTGTGTTTTTTCTCTCTTTTTTTTTTGAACATATATTATTGCAATTTGTTTCTTTCTTGCTTGATTGTGTAAACATCGTGCAACAGTCGTCACCAAATTCACTTGCAGTGATTTCACCCCTGCTAGACGAGTCCCCTATTTTATTGGGTGATCTGAGTAACCTGCAGGGGTAGTCACCAGATTTGCCTACAATGATGCACTCTTGCTAGACCAGTCCCCATTTTATTGGGTGATCTAAGTAACCTGCAGGGGTAGTCACCAGATTCGCCTACAGTGATGCACTCCTGCTAGACCAGTCCCCATTTTGTTGGATGATCTGAGTAACCTGCAGGGGTAGTCACCAAATTTGCCTACAGTGATGCACTCTTGCTAGACCAGTCCCTATTTTATTGGGTGATCTGAGTAGCCTGTAGGGGTAGTCACCAGATTTGCCTACAGTGATGCACTCCTGCTAGACCAGTCCCCATTTTTTTGGGTGATCTGAGTAACCTGCAGGGGTAGTCACTAGATTTGCCTACAGTGATGCACTCTTGCTAGACCAGTCCCCATTTTGTTGGGTGATCTGAGTAACCTGCAGGGGTAGTCACCAGATTCGCCTTCAGTGATGCACTCCTACTAGACCAGTCCTCATTTTCTTGGGTGATTTAAGTAACCTGCATGGGTAGTCACCAGATTCACCTTCAGTGATGCACTCCTACTAGACCAGCCCCATTTTATTGGGTGATTTGAGTAACCTGCAGGGGTAGTCACTAGATTCACCTTCAGTGATGCACTCCTGTTAGACCAGTCCCCATTTTATTGGGTGATCTGAGTAACCTGTAGGGGTAGTCACTAGATTCGCCTACAATGATGCACTCCTGCTAGACCAGTCCCCATTTTATTGGGTGATCTGAGTAACTTGTAGGGGTAGTCACCAGATTTGCCTACAGTGATGCACTCCTGCTAGATCAGTCCCCATTTTATTGAGTGATCTGAGTAACCTGCAGGGGTGTTCACCAGACTCACCTAAAGTGATTCCACTCTGTCTAAACCAGTCGTTTTGATGACTATAGTGTCTTATAGAGTTGATTATATATATATTTTTTGTATGATTGATTATTCATGCATCACTTTCTTGCCTCCATAACTTCTTGGATAAGATTGACATTTTTTTTTTGTGTAGAGAAACTTATCTCCATCATGGTGTATTTCACTGAGCACCCTGATCCTGAGAAAAACTGCTTAGTCATCTTGAAGGATAAAGATCAGCCTGTTGAAAATGGCGTTATACTTCCTGTAGGAGAGACAATATGAGGTAATTTTAGGGGATCACAACATTGCCTGGATAATTCAACCTCTTTGTCTAGATGGTCAGAAGAAAGACTTTTGAGTCACGACTCTTCATTGAAGGCGTGGTTTTTAGAGTCTCCAATACATAGGAAGGTGCCGGATGAAAATCCAGAATCAACTTTAGGTCGTCGAATTATTGGAGACGAACAAGTTCGTTGGGGTAATTCAATAAGAATTCATGGAGAATTCTTTTATATTCCTGATTATTGGGAATGGTTAGAGGTCGTAATTTCTTTAAATACGCCGATACTGAAGAAGACTCGTTTGTTTGATGTTGTAATGGCTTCCCTATACACTTATGACCGCAATAATGATATAGTTCGAGCTTTTTGTGAAGCATAGTGTCCATCCACAAATACACTTCATACATCATCAGGAGAGTTGTCTATCTCTCTATGGGACATGTGGAGATTAGGAGGTCTTTCCATCAATGGTAGGTTTTATGATGAAGTTGTTCCTTGCTGTAAGGAATTATTAGGTTCGCCTGATCGAGAGGATGAAGATTGCCCAAAAGTTTGTGAGTACCATTTTGCAGCGTACTATCACATTGCCTCTCAACAACGCGATTGCCTTCAAATTCCTATCAAATCGTGGATTTCTTTCTGGTTTAAAGGAGATTCGAAATATGAAAAACCTCCTTCCCGAAAGCCGAAGAAGACTTCTCGTCCACGTCAGACCCATAATCCGAATGGGGCTCCTATCAAGCGTCACAGCTGGTCCGAAAAAGAAATAGACTTATTTTGCATGTTGGGCGTAGAAGATGAATTGAAAGATAATGCATACTTGGCTGCCTTTGTTTCTTGTTGGTTGTGCACATTTGTATTTCCCGACCAACGTGCTTCTCTTCGTCCAGAAGTTTTTAAAGTCGCTAGTCTTATGGCTGAAGGTTACGTTTTCAGTCTTGTTGTTCCTGTTTTGGGCAATATTTATCATGGACTCGGCCAGATTCACAGTGCATCTCCTTCTGCTGGATTTTCAAAGGCTTGTTTCCCTTTGCACTATGTCCATGCTTGGCTGGCTTATTATTTTAACACACATTACAAAGTCCCAACACCTGTCATTGGCCCGATGATGGTTGAGTTTTCTGGCGAGGGTGGGGCTAAGTATTTTAACGATTTTGAAGCACGTGTACATATTCACAAAGGTAAATATGTGTCATGGTATGCGAGTCTTCAAGCCAGAAATACAGGCGAGCTTTTGAAAGATGACGGGAAATTATCGTTTTGGCTTTCTTCATTCTTCATAAGCATTCGGTCGTGTTTCTTGTCTTCACGTTGTCGGTCGTTGATGGTTATTGTAGCTTACAGCCCTTGTCGATTTAGTCGACAATTTGGATTCTATCAAGACATACCGAATGACTTGAGTAAAGAAATTCCTGAGGCAAATTTAGCAGATGTGTTTCGTCTTTGGAGGATATGCACTCAAAGAGGAACATTATCTCAAGTATACCTTCCTGCTCGTGCAACGAAACCACACACTCAAGTTACTCAACGCTACAGAAGTTGGTGGTTAGCCAAGCATGAGAATTATCTTAAAGAAGGCATACAAAAGTTGGCGGATAGCGCTTCTCCTCTTCCCTCTAAGCCAAAATTTCCTAAAAAGGTTGGTAATGACAACGGAGGCAAAAGGATTCGCATGTTTGAACCTGGTGAATTTTGCTCTAAGGATAATGATGGTAGTCAAAGCAGTAGCGACGATCATCACTGGAAAAGGTCTAAAAAGTCCAAACAACCATCAACATGTGAAGATGAATATTTTGATGGAGTTCCTAGTTCATCACAATTTCCTGAACTCTCTGCACCACTGGTAAGCGTTTTCATTCCCTTTCATCATAATATTTTACCATCATTATTATCACTATTACTTACTTTTTTGTTTTTGCTCTTTTTGAAGTCATCTTTAAATGATCTCCTTATAGAAGTCGAAGGGCATCATAGTCCTCCTTCTTTTGTGAGTCCAGACGTTTTTTACTCTGTAGCTGCGCGTGTGGGCCATTCCAAAGTGCCAACGGATAGAGTTGTAATTCAATCTTGTCATCCTGTAATTGATGAAATTCCTGAACAAAAGAAGACAACAACTCATGCAGCTCCGTCTGAGATCTCTGATTATTGTGTTGATGATGTTATTTCCAACTATAGGAAACAGTTTGCCCTTGCCCTATGGAAGAGCATACACCAGAAGATCATACGCACTTCGTTTGACAAAATACCTCGCCTTAAACAAGAGGCAGTCAAAATACTTCATACAATTTCTGAGATTCGTGTACCTGGCTTGGATTCTCTTAAAGAAATTGTAAGTGCGTATTTCAAGAAAGTAGAGAAGTATAACCAGCTGCAATCGTCATTTTCTTCTCAATTAACTTTGGAGAGTAAGAATCGCCAACTAGAAGAGACTAGGTTTAGCTTGGAGAAGATACTATATAGTGAAAGTGAACTACTCACAGCGAAGAGTATACTTCAGCAACAACATTTGCAAGCATCGTGAGAAGAAGAAGAATGGGAAGCTAAGCTTGAAGCTGTGAAAGCTAGGCGAGGTGAGATTTCTAAGTCGATTGTCGAGAAGGAGGACCTTTTAAAACAACATCAACTCGAGGCTTCCAAACTGTGAGGAACTATAAGTAGTATTGAAAATGCCCCTGTTCTTACTGATGCTGATGCTAACCATTGACGATGCTTCGTGGGATGTTGGAAGATGCACAAGAAGAGCTGAAGAACTACAAGTGGATGCCGTGATCAGACTTCAATTTCTTTTGTAGCAATTTTTTTTGATATCGGAGATGTATCCCTTTTTTTTTGTAATAGGCAAACTTTGTCATTCAATATTAGACTTGTTTCTCATCATAATTCACTTACAATTTTTTTTTTGTATTATTCAAGAACGAATTTCCTTCTTTACCAACATGGGATAATAATTTTTTATTTTATTTTATGGGCTGAGCTTAAAGTTTCCTTTAAGTTGCCTACGTACCCATTAATAAACGGGATCAAGTCATAACGTAGTTCAGATTACAAATTTGGTTTTTTTTTTGGGGTCGTTCACCTTTTTAACTCATGCGAGCCAGGAGTATCATGTAGTTTATACTCTTACGATAAGGAGTATTACATTTCACGCACAAAACTTTTTAAGAAATTTGCCATTTATCAGGCCTATTCTTAATCCATCTTTATCCACGATCTTGTATGCTCCATTTGTGTAGACTTCTTTGACAACGTAGGGTCCATCCCATTTAGGTGTGAACTTATTCCCTGTGTGTCGTGTCGTGATGATGGGTCTTCGAACAGCTAGCACAAGATCACCAACTTGAAAAGATCGAAGTTTCACATTCTTGTCGAAGGCTTTAGACATCCGTGCTTGGTAGCATTCCAAAGCTTGCTGAGCCTCTAACCTTCTTTCATCAAGTGCTTCTAACTCTTGAAGGCGCAACCTAGCATTATCTTCCGTTGTCAACCCTTCTTGGACAGCCATCCTTAATGAAGGAATCTCTCTTTCTAACGGGAGCACAACTTCTACCCCATAGACGAGGGAATAAGGTGTGACCCTTGTAGGAGTGCGATGAGTAGTTTGGTAGGCCCACAACACTTCATCGATCTTTTCTTGCCAATCTCTCTTTGTCTTGGAGACTACTTTCTTCAATAAGTTACACAGCGTCTTATTGAATGCTTCTGCCAACCCATTTGTTGCGGCATTGTACATAGAGGACTTGTATTGTTTGAAGTTAAACTTCTCACACAATTTATCCATTAGGTCGTTGGAGAATTGCCTTCCATTATCTGTCACAATGCGATGAGGGATACCGTATCGATAGATTATATGAGTTCGGACGAAATCCACAACATTTTCTTTCTTGGCTTCTTTTAATGTGACAGCTTCAGCCCATCTTGAGAAGTAATCCGTCTCTGCAAGAATGTAAGAATGTCCTGCTGAAGACTTAGGTGTTATAGGGCCAACAAGGTCAAGTCCCCAAGCTTCAAAAGGCCATGAAGCTACGGTCGGATGGAGAGGCTCTGGTGGCTGATGTATGAAGTTTGCATGGAATTGACAAGCTTCACACTTCTTTGCAAATTCCATTGAGTCTCGAATCATTGTAGGCCAATAATAACCCATCCTTTTTAATTGAAACTGGAGTTTTGGACCCGACTGGTAGGCGCCACAAACACCTGAATGTGCCTCATCTAATGCCTTCGCTGCTTCTTCCTTCCCAAGGCATCGAAGGAAGAGTCCCTCATAAGAACGACCATAAAGGGTCTCCTTGTAGTAGATAAATCAGGCACCTCTTCTTCGTATATCAGCCCTACGTCTGAGATCTGTAGGAAGTCTTCCATGTTGAAGATAATCTATAATAGGTTGTCGCCAGTCCTCTTCGTCAATTGCATAAACAGAGATCGTATTTGCCTCTTGACCTTCATCTTCTATTGGTAGCACAATCCACTTCTGACAAAGTGAGATGTTCATTGACATATCCTCTGGGATTGTTAGGGCAGTCGCCAAATTAGCTAGAGCATCTGCCTTTTTATTTTCTGATCTCGGAACATGCTCTAGTACTATACTGTCAAACCTTTCTAGCAGCTGTTTGGCATAGATGAAATAAGGCTTCAGGTCTTTATGCTTCACTTCATACTGGAGTAAGAGTTGGCTAACGACCAACTTTGAATCACCATAGACCTCAATATATGCTAAGCCAATCTCCAAGGCCATTTGGAGGCCAATTATCAGTGCTTGATATTCAGCGACATTGTTTGAACACAATTCACCAAGCACAAAGCTATAGGGGAGCATGTGTTTCTCAGGCGAAATAAAGACGATTCCTGCCCCCGCTCCACTTCTTCGTGCTGCACCATCAAAGTACATAGTCCAGGGCTCCTTGATTTCAACATAGAAGACTTCTTCATCAGGTAGGTCCTCACATAACTTCCAATCTGAAGGAATTGGATGATTCGCCAAGAAGTCGGCCAATGCCTGCCCCTTGACTGCCTTTTGAGGTACGTACACGATGTCATATTGCTGGAGTAAGATGGCACACTTAGCTAAGCGTCTAGAAATAACCGGCCTCGATAGAACATATTTAACAGGATCTGCCTTCGCGACCAAGTGCACTGTGAAAGCTTGCATGTAGTGCCTTAACTTGTCAATAGCGAAGAAAAGAGCAAGACACATTTTCTCAATGGGTGAGTAATTTATCTCAGCACCATTCAGAGTCCTGCTCAAGTAATAAAGGGCTCGTTCTTTTCCCTTCTCGCCTTCCTGTGCCAATAACGCTCCCAGTGACCTTTCTTGAGCAGCGATATATAGAATCAATGGCTTTCCAGATATGGGAGCTCCTAAGACAGGAGGGTTAAGCAAATATTTCTTAATGCTTTCGAAAGCATTTTGACATGCTTCATCCCACTCAAAATTTTCCCCTTTCCTCATTAGCCTTTGAAAAGGTTGGCATCGACCGGCTAAGTTAGAGATGAATCTTCGAATGTAGGCCAAACGACCCTGCAAGCTTCTCAACTCATGTAAGTTTTTAAGCCTTGGCATCTTTTGAATGGCGTCAATCTTTGAATGGTCTATTTCGATTCCTCGATGTCTAACAACAAATCCAAGGAATTTCCCAGAAGTAACACCGAATGCACATTTGAGAGGGTTCATCCTCAATTGATACTTTCTCAAACAATCAAATACCACTTTTAGATCCTTCAAGTGATCTTGTCGTCTCTTTGACTTAACAACAAGATCATCGACATAGCACTCGACATGTTTATGCAGCATATCGTCGAAGACCTTTTGCATAACACGTTGATAAGTAGCACCGACATTCTTTAATCCAAAGGGCATCACTTTGTAACAATATATCCCTTTTGGAGTTCGAAAAGCTGTCATTTCTTCATCTGTAAGAGCCATTCGAATCTGGTTATAGCCCGATGATCCATCCATAAAAGACAAAGCTTCATGTCCTGTGGTGGCATCCACCATGATTTTTGTAATTGACAGTGGAAAATCGTCTTTCGGACATGCGTTATTCAAATCACGAAAGTCAACACAAACACGAAGCTGTCCATTCTTCTTTCTAACAGGAACAATGTTGGCTATCCATGTAGGGTATTTCACCTCACGGATGAATCCTGTTTCTATCAACTTGTTGACCTCTATTTCGATTTGAGGGATAAGTTCCGGGCGAAAGCGTCGTTGAGCTTGTTTGACCGGCCGATACCCCTCTTTAATTGCGAGATGATGGACAGCTACTTTTGGGTCAAGTCCAGGCATCTCTTTATATGACCAGGCGAAGATATCTCTATATGAAGCGAGTAAACTCATATATTCACCTTCTTCTTCGGGAGTAAGTGACATGCTTATAAAAGTTAGGTGTGGCTCTTCTGGCGTACCCAGGTTTACTTCTTTAAGCTCATCCACTATAGATTCGCTGCTGTCTTCAAGTGATAAAGGTGCTTCGTCCTCATCTACTTCAGACATTTCGACCTCTGTTTCTTCTTCAACAGTGATGTGAAGACAAGAGGCTTGTTCTTCTTCCTGGTCACTATCTTCTTGTGAAGGATTGGTGATGATAACATCACGTCTCTTTACCTTCAAAGAACCATCCGTATCGACAGTAACAAAGGTTTTCTTTTCATTCGTGAAGGAACTGCACTGTGAATTTCTCCCTCGACCTTTGTGATCTTTTCAGTTTTCATTGCATCTTCATGAAGTTGGCGAGAAGTCGACGAAGCAGACTGCTCTTTTTTGTCTCTTCTCGTGGTAACACTTAACCTTTGAAAAACTGATGGTCGAGTCACATCTGAAGTTGAAAATGTACCTTCTTCTTTCCCAACGAGCATATTTAACCTTCGAAAAGCTGAAGGTCGCATGGCATCTGGAGTTGAAAGTGTACTCTCTTCTTCCCCAATGGGCATACTTACCCTTTGAAAAGCTGAAGGTTGAGTGACATTCGGAGTTGAAAATGTACTCTCTTCTTCCCCAACAGGCATACTTATCCTTCGAAAAACTGAAGGTCGAGTGGAGCTATTAGTAGGTTGTGTGCTCTCTTCTTCCGTTTCATTGACACTTAATCTCTAAAAGACTAAAGCACGAGCAACTGGTGGCCTAATGCGCCTAAAAACAGAAGTTCGTTGGTCGACACTTTCTTTTTCTTTTGAATCATCAACCTCCTTTACTGTTATATGATTTGTGTCTGCCACTTTCGCCTTCCCTTTTCTTGTTATGCTAACTGGTTCGGGCGACTTATATCCAAGTCCTTTTCTCATCGTAGGCAGACTATAGCCCTCCTTTAGAAGCTTCTTCTGTGTTGCAGAGAGCTCAGACCTTCCATCAAAAACCCTTAGACTTTTAAACTCAGTATGAGTTGTGAAGTCATAACCTGCATTCGCTAGAAGTTTGTATGCCTTGGGGTCGAACCCGTCTTTAGTTCGTTTGTCAGGCAGAATCATTTTTATCTGCTCATCCCCAGGTTTCTTAACCTCATGCTTTGTGATCTTTGTAAGAGGCGTAGTGAAACTTTCTTTCAGTATTTCAACGTCACCGACCTTTATGCATTTTGGACACCCAGTGAAAGGTGATTCACCCTTTTTACGTCGAGACAAAGGGGTGTATCGTAAGACAGGTGAACACTTCTCATCTTTTACAACTTTAGGTTTCGCAAGACTTGTAGATGTTTCACCCTTTTTCAGATCAGAAGTCTCCACATCTTCAAAAGCTTCCTTTCTTGTATCAGCTTGGGGTTCTAAATTGAGTTTCTCATTCTTTTTTATCAAAGGGGATTTCTGCAGGTATAGTCTCCCCAGTGTTGTCGCTCTTCATATAAAATTTTGCATCAGCGAAATGGGATTCAGCTTCTGAGAATGGGTTAGTGTCAGCCTCAACTTTCTTAATGTCATCTTGATAGAATTTGAAACACTGGTGCAATGTAGAGGTTATCACTCCATTGCCATGGATCCAAGGACAACCTAATAGCAGCTTATAAGTGGTCTTGGAATCTATCACATGAAACAAAGTATCGACCTTCAAATCCCCAATGATGACCTCAAGGCGTATCATGCCAATCGCTCGTTGTCCACCTTGATTGAAACCTTGAATCACCAATTTACTGTTTGATAATTCTTCCATCGAGATGCCTAATTGCTTCATGGTTGACTTAGGCATTATATTGACAACTGATCCATCATCGATGAGGATCCGACTTACCCTCTGTTCTCGGATGTATCCCGAGACGAATAAAGGTCTATTGTGAGGCTTTAACCCTAACAACAAATCTTCATTGGAAAATCCTATAGTCATGCAACACGAAGCACATGTGCGTGCCTCGGAGGTTGGGATGTTTGTACCATCAGACTCTATCAATGCGTTAACAAGGACACTTTTAGCTTCCTGAGGGAGTGACAGTAAGTCTTTTATGCTGAAGGAGGATAAGTCTCCTGGACCTGCCACCGTTCCCAAGGAGCTAGCAGGGATATCTTCATCTTCCGCCACGTCCACAATGTGACACGTGACGATTTCAAGTGTTTCTCCTTGACTATCATCGAGAAAGCGACTTGGGAAGTATTCTGCCAAAGTTATGGGCTGTGAGGGCAAAAGAAATCTTCACTTTCCTCCACGACAGGCTTTGACCTCCTCGACTTCTTTTTTCCCTTCTTCCTTTAAGACTTAACCTTTCTTTTACTATCTCGAAATAGGCGGGACTCTTTCTGTGCGTAACTTTGCCTTTGCTTTTTGCGACGAACGACAAGGGTCCAGCCTTCGTTCTCATCTTCAATGGAATTATATTTTCCTTGGGACTCCTCCATTGTGGCTTCTTTTCGGAATCGAACCATTACGGGATCAAGGGTCCCAAATTGAATCAGTCTCTCTTCATAATCACATGAGGAGATTAGAGGATTTTCATTCCCTACATTTGCCATTACGGTTGCATGATTTGTTTGAGCCACCTCATCAAGGTCCAACTCAATTTTCTTTTCACGAGCCAACTTAAGGATTAGCTCCTTCAATACAAAACATTTCTCCACTGGATGGCTAACAACTCGGTGATACCTGCAGTAGTTAGGATCATTGACTTTCCCTAACTCTTCCGGTCGTTTGCATTCGGGGAGTTCAATTAATTGCTTCTCCAACAATTGTTCCAACATATCTGATAGCGAGCATAGCTAGCTATCTTTACTTATTAAATTTAGCTAGTCTTTGATGATTATTGGCCATTTTATTGCACTTAATTGTTTATTTTGTAGGAAAACGTTGATTAGAGTTAAAACGTGGAATAAGAGTCAATCGGGTGTTCGGGACGTGAAAAGATGCCAAAGAACCGAAAAGATTCAAGTAACAAGGAGCCAAGAGAGGGCATTCTGCCCATTAGCATCGAGACGCCACTCTTAGAGCGTCGAGATGCTACGTTTCCTTAATTAGAATACGCGGCAGACTCACAGCGTCTCGACGATGTGATAGGAAGCGTCCCGACGCTACCACAATTCCTTTTCCAGACACACGCATACAAGAGGCAGCGTCGAGACGCTGTCTTAATAGCGTCTCGACGCTACGACGAAAAATCTTCTATTTAAGCATCCTTTTGACTAGGTTATAGGGGACTTCAATTTGGGGACTTTTGGAGCCGACAATAGAGCAGAAATTGGGCATTCTTGAGCTGAAGCAAAGGGGGCAAGTTGGAAATCAACCCATTGTTCGTGGGGATCGTGACGGGGACGTTCAGTCTCGGCCTACAACGAGTTTAATTTTCTTTTCCCTTACTTTAGATAGTTTGATGGCTGTTTTAGACTCTCGCTATATTGTAACGTTGTGTATGAGTAGCTAGGCTTTAATTTTTAGGGATTGATGTAGCCGTTGGGCACGTTATGGATTGATTTACTGTTTTTATGCTATTGATTTCATTTATGCATATGTTGTATCCTTAATGCTTTCGATTTACCGGCCATAAATTGATTGATGTTTATATTTGAATCTAACTCGGGAGAGAGGATTTAAATTAGTAATCAATATGCATAACTAGAATTTAGCTAAAAAACGGGAGATTAAGGTTAATTCTAGAAATTGTTATAAAGGTTAGCCTTATTGTCTTGTATGTTTATTGGATTTAGATAGGGATATCGGGTTCAATTGCATATGGGAGAATCATGGATGCTCGGGAGAGATATGTGTGATTTTAGTTGCCAAGATTTATGAATCATAGTATTTGTTAATTCGTTTATTAATCCATAACTCCAATTGGTGAAATCAAATCCCTAAGACCAATTCTTCCCATTAGATTGCCACTTTTTGCTTGAGTTTTGTGTTTGATTTAATCATATTCTCATCCAATTTGATTCCCTAAATAAAATTGGCTAGACACCAATCCAGAGGATGACATTCGAATTTACATTCACTATATTATAACTTGACCCGTACACTTGCGGTAAGCAAATTGCACATCAATATCTGGGACGTCGGAGTCTGGAAACGGATACACTTTTTCTTGTCTTTCTTTTAAAGTTAGGCGACGTCTCTCGCCTGTCTCTATTCGCTTATTGGATTTACTTTCCTTTCCTTTGGAGGAAAATTTCAACGGGGTCGTGTTGACGACCATGGATTATTTCGTGGCACTCTTCCCAACTTTCTCAGTGCCCTTGACTTCCTTATTTTCTTTCCTCATGTCTGGGACTACGAGATCTTTGCCCCCTCTACTAGTGATGCTCAACTCCATATCATGAGCGCGAGTCGCTAATTTTTCAAAGGTCCGGGGTTTTATCCCCTGCAAGACGTAAAGAAGTCCCCAATGCATACCTTGGGTGCACATTTCAACAGAGGACACCTCAGAGAGTCTATCTTTACAGTCAAGACTCAAGGCTCTCCAACGATTGATGTAATCAATGACTGGCTCACCCTTTCGCTGCTTTGTGCTCATGAGTTCTGTCATACTAACTGTTCGCCTCGTACTGTAGAAGCGATTCAGAAACTCTCTCTCCATCTGTTCCTAGCTATCAATTGTATCAGGCTCCAGGTCAGTGTACCAATCGAACACGTTTCCCTTCAGTGTTCGGACAAATTTCTTAACAAGCAAATCTCCCCGAGTACCGACGTTCTCACAGGTTTCAACAAAGTGGGCGATGTGTTGCTTTGGGTTGCCCTTTCCGTCAAACTGCTGGAATTTGGGAGGCTGAAACCCAGTGGGTAGTCTGAGATTGTCAATCCTCTTTGTATAAGGTTTAGAATACAAGAGGGAACTTTGGGTGGGTCCACCATACTGAGCCCTGATGGAATTCATGATCATGTCCTGCAGTTGTTGGACAGACAAAGAGGCAACTGACGCGGAGTGTTGCGGTTGATCCTCATGCACGACAACCTTCCCTTTATCATTCTTTCCTGCAGCAGGGGTCTGGCTAGACTCAGCCACTTCTCGGTTCTGCAGTTGGTTCTTCAAATAGGCAATCTCAAGATCTCTCTCATCAACTGCCTTCATTAAGAGATTGAGTTTCCTTTCCATCTCTGCCATTCTTTCATCTTGGTCTACATCAGTCATCATGACGGACATCACATCAGGATTTAGTGTATCCTTTGGCTACTTAGATGTTGGAATGACAGATTCGAACAATGGGTTGTCTTGGACTGCAACCTTATCCTTAGAGGATTATTCAATCAACTTTGAGATCTTGCTTGCAACGGCGAGAGGAGTGTGATCCTCCTTGATCTCTATTCCTTGGGAACGACTACGAGTGACAAGACCCGTGTAAGAGTCGCTTGATGTTGTAACCTTCGCGGGAGCTTTCTTTGGTGCCATCACGTTGGTTGGATCTTTAAACAAGAGAAAGAGATGAGAGGTAGAGAGGTCCCACTGGGGGTGCCAATTTGTTCACACGAGATTTCGACAAGGAAATTTAATTCGTGGAAATGAACTTGATTTTATTGATTTTGTATGTATAAGTGTTACAATCTCTAATATTTATCCTCTGATGCTTTCTCTCAAAATGTAGAGTCTGATCTGAGGGCTAGCGAGCTTGATCTCAGACGGAGGAATGTTGAATCTTCAACTTGTATTTTGATGAAGAAACGATTGATTCTTTGAAGTCTTCCAGTCGTTGGATCTTCTGAGTCTTGAGATGACCGAATTCTGAATCTTGGATCTTCTGAATTCTCTGGACTCTCTGACTTCTGAAGACTCTGGACCTTGGGAGAATGCTCTGGGCTCTGGCTTCTCTGACTCTGTCTGAATCCCAAAAATGAATGGTGACCTCCTCTATTTATAGAGTTTGATGGCCATCATATGGGCTTGGGCTTGGGCTTGGGCCCAACCTCTGGGCTTAAGCTATATTTGGGCTTTAATCCAACTATTTTCTTAATAAAATTTGATTATTTGAATTTAGCCCAATTTCTTCAATGATCTCGGGTCACATTAGTCTCGGGTCCAATTGCAACGTGGCATAATTTGATTGGACTCGGCTTATGTCATCTGATGGATCAATAATAGACAAGTGGCATTGTTTGATTTGCCGAATTTTAATGTCTATGAATTTAATTTAGGGACACGTGTAAATTTGTAATTGGTCCCAAATTTATTTTATCATTAATTCAAATTAATGACGTGACAATTTGTGATTGGTCAAAATTTCTCCATCAACACTCATTTCTCGTAAGTATTTGCAGTGCTCTATCAACCTCGATAAATAGGATAAATTAGATAAAAAAACAATATATATATTGTTGATGGTCAAATTTGGTCGGGAGGAACTCACCTGACCTTCACGTGCCACCAACGGTAAATTTGTTTAAGAGGGGGGAAGACATGATCTACAAGACAGAGAAACCTGCACACCGGTGTGGTTCTTGTCACACCGCCTCCGATGCTTATGTCAGAAAACAGAAGGAGGGTAGCAAGAGAGCAAGAGGAGAAAGTAGAGAATAGAGTTTGGGATCCCTTCTTCAGTGACGAAGAGGGGTTTAAATACCTATTTATGCTCCTAGGGTTTTAGGAATTCGGAGGCGTTTCGGGACTAACCAGGTGGAATCGGAGAGACCAGAGGTAGCAGGGACCGAACAGAGGTGAACGAACTCGGTCAGCGCAAGCGGGCCGACCATATGGGTGGAGCCAAGTTGGCCCGACCCTTTGGTCTGGTCTTCCTCTAGGTTAGTTTCATGGTCTTATCTCTGTCCGGTTGTCCTCGTCAACTCCTTGTGCATTAGAGTGGTCCAAAATTACCTGTAACATATATTATGTTTTTGTGTATTAATATATATATATATTTTAAACTTAGTGGTTTTTCTTTTTGCATTAAGTAATAATTGTGGTTGTTTTTTTTTTTTTGAAATATTCAAATTTATATATATATATTTTTAACTTAATTAAGGATGAAAAAATGATTTTATTTTTTCAACTAATGATGACAAAGTGATTGTAATTATTAAATTTTAGTTTTAATTTATAATTTTGTATTTTTTTCTCCAAATTGTGGTAATTGAAAAATTATTACCATAGTATTAATTATTAATTTATTATAATTTAATGAATTTTATTTTGTTAATTTTAATGTAGAGTTTTTGTTTTTTGTTTTTGTTTTTGTTGTTTTTTTTTTTGATGGGGCCACAAATTGTAAGATTATAGATGTTTTATTCCAAAAATTAATTTACAACTTTTAAAAGTATGAAATTACATTTTTCTTACCAATTTTGAAAATTAATTTTTCATTTATATATTTATTTATTTATTTATTGTTATTGGATTTTCATTACTTCTTAACGAAGGATAACATCGCTCCATCAACCTCGATATACAAAAAGTCATCAACAACCTATCGGTTGCATGGTAAGATTTCAAAAATTGAAGTTCATTTAATAACCATTTGGTTTTTGAAAATAATACTTATTATTTTCCAATTTACTTACTGTTAAGTAAACATTTGAATTATTAATCAAATTTAAAAACAAAAACAAGTGGTTGAAAACTTTTTTTTTTTTTTTTTTTTAACTTTCAAAACTTGGCTTGGTTATTTAAACATGGAAAGAAGATAAATAACAAAACAAAGAAAATTATTGGTGGAAATTGGGTTTATAAACTTAAATTTTCAAAAATAAAAAACAATAACCAAATAGTTATGAAAGGGACATCATGTTTGCCAATTTATATATATATAACTTCCCCTCCAAATTTAATGAATCAAAACTTTTCTTTGTTAACATTTCTTTCTTTTTTCATGTCATTTCTAAACCTAAAAACTTCTTTAGTATGGATTTGGTTTATGATGGAAAAGTTTATGGTGTATTTTGTTTCTTCTAAAACTCCAAAAATCTAACATTAATTTGAACGGTAAAGAAGAGATAAAACGAGAGATCAGAAGAAAAAAAAAAACTAAACATGAGAGATTAGGAAAAAATAAATAAAAATCAACATAAACAAACACGATGATAAATAGTTAAGAACAATACAGAAGAAGCAAAAAAATGAAAAAAAAAATCAATTGGATTGATTGTCATTCGATTTGTGAAAATATGTTGGACTGATGAAATAATATCAAAGCTATCAAATTTAACACAGGGTTCTGCTAAAGAAAATAGGAGAAACGTCAAGAATGTTGAACTGGGAAAGAAAGGCTCAACCAGATTGAAATGAGTTAATGATGGTATTTGTTGATGCCAAAATTTGGCCAAGGGACTCAACTGACCTTCACGTGACATCAACGGTGAATTTGTAGAAATTGGGGAAGACATGACCTGCAAGACCAGTAAAAACCGCTGCACATCGGCGTGGTGTAGGGCACACCGCCTCCGATGCTTAAGTCAGAAAACGAGAAGAAAGCAAGAAAGTAAGAGAAGAAAGTGATCATTCAGTTCGGGTCCCCTTCTTTAGTGGCGAAGAGGGGTATAAATACCTGATCATGCTCCTAGGGTTTTTTAGGAGTTCGGAGGTGTTTCGGGACAAACCAGGCGGATCCGGGGTGGCTGGAGGCTACAGGGACCAAACGGGGCCTGGGTCGGCCTCGGCAGTCCAAAAGCCCGACCCCTTCGGTCTTGGCCCGTCCCGCTCGTCGGTTTCGCCTCTTGGGTCCACCTTCCAGTCTGATTTCTGCTCGATTGACCTTGCCAGCTCCTTGTGCATCTGGGTGGTCCAAAATTACCCATAACATTAAGCCCCCACTCTTGAATTGGGATTCAGGTGCGACTTAATGCTATAGGCTGAGCTCCTTAAGCCCGATTTAAGAGTACGACTCTTGTCTCGTGCTGACTCATGTATGACTTCTTTGTCGTCCTGCAAGATAGGAAAAAAGTGGCTGAAGGGTCTCCTTGGTCAGCCTCGGCCTCGGCCTCGGGAAGAGGCCGAGCACAATAAAAAATAGGCTTATCCACAATAAAAAATAGGTCATTCGGTCATTCGGAGTGCTTCATTCCAGATCCAGGGCTTATCCACAATAAAAAAAATAGGCAAGAATAGAAGACTTTCACAACTCCTGCACTAAAAAGTTAATTTCTGCAAAAGAATGACGAAAGAGGAGGCTAGGGTTGGCCTCGGCCTCAGGTCCCTGTTAACTCAATACCTAGCCCCATACATTCATTATTCCCTGTTACTCCTTCGTCATGCCTCACGCAATTTCAGAATTACATAAAAAAGCCTCATCATAATTTATGAAATAATCTTATCTTGGATAAATAAGAAAAAATGGGTCAAAACCATGCAAAAAGTGGTCACAATTATGACATGGTATGGGATCGAAATAATCACTGTGATGACTATAGCAAAGGAATGGAATGGCCTTAACCTATCCCCATTCCAGCCCCTACTCAAATTGTGCATTTAATACCTCAGGAGCTGCATTTCTTGAGTAGGAAGGAATAATTTCATACCCGGCCTTTTGAAGGTGGATGGTCAGCCTCGGCCTTGGCATGAGGCCGATCTACACTTTTACATCGCCAGCTCATTCACTTCATGGTTACATTGTTGTGCAGGCTCACTCCATGGTCGAACATCCCCTTGCTACTTTGAATGTTTCGGTTGTGTAAACAAATGAAGTGACTAAGGGTTGGCCTCGGAGCTAGGATGCTCGGCCTCGGCTATGGCATGAGGCCGAGCATTTCTTCTGCTTGGCTTGCTAATTTACTCTGTTGTATCCATCCCGATGGTGCATACACTCAGTCGGGGAAACTTGGGGAGGTTGAAGAAATAATCGAACCTCTCTCCAAGGGTGCATACACTCTTCTAGGGAAAAGCTTGGGGAGGTTGAGGGCATGCGTCAACCTCTCTGCAAGAGTTTAGTCTCCTTCCAAGGGAAAGTGCAGAAGTTCGGCCTCTACAAGAATCACCCTCGTTTGGCCATATGCGCCCATCCTATGGAAAAAAGCTTTGCACAAACATAGTATAAAGAATTTTATCAAATTTGCAAGTGTCTGCATTGTACCATGGGAAAAAGCTATGTGCTATACAAAATGAGAATAAATAATCTTTAAAATAGCTCCACCGTTGTTCGTAATCCTAACTTGAATAAGAAAGGAAAGTCAAAATCATCGCAACATGGCCATGACTATGATGGACTCGGTTTGTCCTTATTCTCCACCCCCACTCAAAATGTATATTCAATATCTTGGATATTCATTTTTTGAGTAAGGAAAAACTAACTTCGTACCTAGGCCTTTGAGGGTGGAGCTCGACCTTGGCCTCAGGATGGTCGGCCTCGGCCATGGCATGAGGCCGACCAACCCCTCTGTGTTGTTTGCTTGCTTGTTTTCCATCCCAAGGGTGTCTGCACTTAGTTGGGGACTTGGGGAGGTTGAGGGCATGCGTCAACCTCTCTTCAAGTGTTGTGTCCATCCCAGGGGTGTGTACACCCTTATGGGGAATACTCGGGGAGGTCAAGGAATTTCCCGAGCCCCCACTCAAAATATGCATTCAGTACTAAAGAGTTACATTTTTTTCAGTAAGAAAATATAATGTCATACCTAGTCTTTTGAGGACAAAGTTCATCCTTGAAGCTGAGGCAGTCGACCCCGACCTTGGCATGAGGTCGAGCCTCGCTTCTCCATCACCTGTTTGCTAGCCTCATAGTTGGACTCATGTGCGGAAACTTTGGCTGCGAAGTGACTACCAAACTCAGTCGAGCCCCATCCCTTGTCTAATGGTCGGCCTCAGCCTTGGCATGAGGACGAGCATTTTCCCTGCATGGCTTGATAAGTTTGAGGGAAGCTTGGGGAGGCTTTGGGATTTTCCCGGGCCTCTCTTCAAGCATCATGGTCATCCCAGGGGTGCGTACACTCTTCTGGGGAAAAGGCTTGGGGAGGCCTAGGAAATTCCCAGGACCTCTCTTCAAGCATCATGGTCATCCTAGGGGTGCGTACACTCTTCTGGGGAAAAGGCTTGGGGAGGCCTAGGAAATTCCCAGGGCCTCTCTTCAAGCGTCGTGGTCATCCCAGGAGTGCGTACACTCTTCTGGGGAAAAAGCTTGGGGAGGCCTGGGAAGTTCCCGAGCCTCTCTTCAAATGTTGTATTCTTCCCGAGGGTGCGTACACTCAGTCGGGGAACAAAGTATGCTTACACTCCCTTCTATCATATTTCCACACAATTTTGATGGCACATGAAGCAACAAAGTACTTTAAAGGGAGAAACTATACTCAAAAGTTTGAAGCTTGAAAATAGCCAGGCAACAGCCATTGCAATATAACTCATGATTACTCCCAATCCCCCACTCAAAAACATGTATTCAATACGTAAAACATGCATTTTTTGAGTAAGGAAAGACTTACCTCGTGGCCAGGCTCTTGAAGGTGGTGATAGGCTTTAGCCTCTAGGTGGTCGGCCTCGGCCTTGGCATGAGGCCGACCCGAGGCCGACCAACTCCTCTATGTCATCTGCGTGCTCAGTCTGTGACTCGACTTACGTGTAGAGCACCTCCCTTTCGGTGCTTTAGGGTCGGCCTTTTTCATACCGAGGTCGACCCCAGTCTGGTTCGGCGCTTTCTGCTCATACCCGATGTTTCTTTCTGGTTTCTGAACCCGATCCATCCTGCAGACCACCACCAATGCGCGGTCTGAATTGGCAAGCACTCTTCCCCACAGACGGCGCCAACTGTTGATGCCAAAATTTGGCCAAGGGACTCACCTGACCTTCACGTAACATCAACGGTGAATTTGTAGAAATTGGGGAAGACATGACCTGCAAGACCAACAAAAACCGCTGCACACCGGCGTGGTGTAGGCCACACCGCCTCCGATGCTTAAGTCAAAAAACGGGAAGAAAGCAGGAAAGTAAGAGAAGAAAGTGATCATTCAGTTCGGGTCCCCTTCTTCAGTGGCGAAGAGGGGTATAAATACCTGATCATGCTCCTAGGTTTTTTAGGAGTTCGGAGGTGTTTCGGGACAAACCAGGCAGATCCGGGGCGGTTGGAGGCTACATGGACCAAACGGGGCCTGACGGGCTCGACCCGTGAGCGGGCCGAGGGTCGGCCTCGGCCTTGGGCCAAGGCCGAGCAGGGGGTCGGGCTTCGGTCTTGGCCCTTCCCGCTCGCCGGTTTCGCCTCTTGGGTCCACCTTCCAGTTTGATTTCTGCTCGATTGACCTTGCCAGCTCCTTGTGCATCTGGGTGGTCCAAAATTACCCATAACAGTATTTTTTCGTTGCATAATGTAAGTTTCGACACTTCTTTGATTTAGATTTGATCAAGTTATAAGTTCGATACAAGAATTTTAAAGTTTATTTCTATTCAAGTTTGAACTTTTAGAGTTGTGTCTATTTAAACAGATCCAAGAACTTGCAATTGTGTCTCATAAGTTCATATTGTTAATTCCATCAATTCAGCACTTACATATGGCCATGTTAATTGTATTATTTTAAAAGAGAAAAATACAGCTTTGGTCCATGAGGTTTGGATTTCGTTACATTCTTAGTCTCCCCGTCAATTTTTTTGTTAAACACTAACAGATTGTTGACGTGGATTATTTTTTATTAAAAAAATATATTTGTATTAATTTCTTAAAATAAAATAATATATATTTTTTATTAGTTATTATTTTTCTTTTTTCTTCTATTTTTCTTTTTCCATCTTCTTCCTTAATCTTCTTCTTCACCATCTTTCTCTCTCCCCCCTTCTTCTACTTCTTTTTCAACTCTGGCCGTCAGCCACCAGCGACCGCCGACGACACTTTTTTTCTACTCTTCTCTTCTTCTCTCATCTCCCACTTTTCTTTTTTTTTAAAAAAAAAATAGAGGAGGTCCCTCCTCCCTCCTCGTCCAGATCTAAACGGGGAGGAGGGGGACTCCCTCCTCCTCCCTCCCCCATTTCAGACAACCCACACGTGTATAGAAGCTATCGGATGAAAACCCAGACCAACGCGCGTTTCATAAGCCCAAAACGAGACCCACAGTGCCTGCTTGTTGATCGCAAAGAGCACGGGTCGCAAGTAATACAGTGGTTTTGAGTATAGAGTATTGTCTCCATTGGGATTGGATTTTCAATTAATTACGTGAATAATCTTGCTTAGCTTTATTTAGAGAACAAAATCTATTGCCGAAAAAGATAAACTAAAAACCTAATCTAGAAAGCAAAAGATAAATTGAGACACAATTTGGAGGGATAATTATAGGACGTTGATTTCATAAATTGGACCTTTAATTGCTTAACCAATTAGTCAATTCAAATTAATTAACATTTGATTCATAAGTCTAGAAGTCTAATATCAAGGATTCTCCTGCCGGTCTCCTCCTATTCTCATGTGTTTTAATAAAGAATCTCCTTTCGGCTTCCTCCTTATTTACTAAGCATGACATTACGACCCTTCATTAACAACCTCTAACGTTATTCATTTTATGTCGTGTCACTCGGGTAAATAAACGTCAGTCATACATTCAGTTCTAATCTAAGCTTCTCTCCATCGAGTTTCCACTTAGAAAACAATTCATTTAATCAGTGATCAGGTGATTAAAAGCATTAAGGACAAAATGCACAAATAAGTGATAATGACAATCAAACCAAATTAATTCATTAATCAAGCAAAGGTTCAACAATCTAAATTATACTCATAGAATTTAGGAATTAACTACTCATAATCACTAAACATCCAATAATTCCTAATCACCTAATCTAGAAACTAAAACACAAAGGAAGAGGGAAGAGAATTGCTCATAATAGTGTCAATCTCCTCAATCCCATGGTGACCTCCATCGATCCCGAGCTCCCAAGATCTTCAACAAGGCTCCAATTCTTCTCCCAAAACCCCCAAATTTTAGTGTCGACTCTAGAATGGGGTGAAAACCCACAAATTGGCTCCCCTTTCAAGGCTGAAAAATGTTGGGTTTAATGTCCTATAAAATCGTAGTTTGTAAACCATTAAACATATTCTATTTTCAATAAAGACGTTATTGAGGTTATTCAGTAAAATATGTTATTGAATATGTAAATTGTGAATGATTAACCTAAATCCAATAAACTAAGATCCTTGACTATAAAATGAATACTCGAACTATATGTAGGGACATCGTAGGATCAAGTTCAAGTTTATAGTCAAAATAGTCTATAGTATAAGGATACGGTTGGGTGCCTTAACCTGGAGACACTATGGACGCGACCCACTTTGTATTAAGTACAAACGATGAGATCCTAAATCGTTCATGTGGTGACATGCGAGTGGGGGCGTCCTATGCAATGAGTTTGCATAAGACTGGACCACGAAATAAGTCACTTTCTCTTTATAACGCCGTTTACTGAAGAAACTGACTATTTCTCATAGATGACCTAGGTAACTCGTTCTTAATTCTGAGCTATCTATGAACTCCTGTTTATGCGAGATTATCCTTTGATCTGCATGGGTGAGAGTGGCCAGCATAGCCGACTCAACAAGCCTACCATTTTGGGGATAAGATCGAATAGATAGCTGGGGACATAGTTTCGCAAGATGGAATTCACACCTACCCATTTCAGGGATAGTAGTGAAGGGAATAAAAGTCCCCACGCAGCGGAAGCGCATCGTTTGGACCTTACGCCGTATATTAATTAACATTAAAATACCGTTATGATAACTCAAACAAAACTTTAAACAACTTTTAAAGCCGCTGTAAAATCGGTTTAAACATGCTAAAATAAATCTAAATTTATTTTAAAACTTTTCTAAAGAAAAGAGGAAGAATCGTTACAAACCTCCGTTGTAGACTTGACCGTTCTTCGCCAACGACGCTCCACGAACGAAAACGCAGCAGCCGCTTTAAGGTTTTCTTCGCTGGAAATTCTTCTTTGATTGACACAATCACCACAGAGGTTACACCGGTATGTCTCTGAGTCTTGGAGGCAAAAGACTTGTGGGAGTCTTTCTCTAAGAGGGAGGCTATAGAGAATTCTAGGTCTTGTCTTTCAAGAGTGTCAAGTGTCATGACCAATTAGGTCTAGTGTTCTATTTATAGAAGAGAGGCCATGAATAAAATATTCAATTAAATCAATCTTTCCCAAAATTGATTCAATCTTATTCCTTAATTAATCAATCATGATCAATCAATTCCCCAATTGATTAATCTTTTCCACAAATGACTAATTACTTCCATAAGTGATTAGATCATTCCCATAAATGATCAATCACTTCCTTAAGTGATTAACTATTTACATAATTGATTAATTCATGGTTAATGAATTCTTTAATTAATTAACCATCAATTAAATATCACATATTTAATTTCCGGCCTTGAATTAATTAATTTTTCCCAAACACATTTTAGGACTTAAATTAATTAATTTATTATTTGAACTCTTTCAATCTTCCATAAATTTATATTTGAACTTCTTCAAATATTAATTTCTCTCATAATAATATATCAATATATATTATATTTGTTTCCCTTAGTAAATTGAACATTTTCAATTTACATTTATTACTTAGTTGCCTCAAATTACTTTACAAGCTACCAGTGGGACCTAATGGACCTGCAGATCAGAAGCTCCAACGATGTGAGATTAATTGGTTAAACTCATTACCACATTAATCAATATTCGTTAACTGTGTGTACATTCCACTATAGACTCACAGTTGCACTCTTCTCACTGCAGACATATTTTCTGTGTCCACGGATCTAGACCAATATCGACTAGTTAGTCCTTCACGAGTGTCCGTAACACCAGCTGGGTCAAATTACCGTTTTACCCCTGGGTTACCTCTATTTCCTTAAGTACCAATTCTCCTCTAATGAACAACCTGTTTGTGGTCCAACCATCAAACAGAAAACCCTCTTGTGCCATTGAGAGGGTAGGGCCCTTTGTTCAAGACTCGGAGTAACCACTTAAGGGAACACTCATCTGCTTCCCTAAAGTCGGGAAGGAGTGAATTCCATCTTGTACGATTATGTTCCCAGCTCCCCATTCGGTCTTGTCCCCAAAGTGGTAGGCTTATTGAGTCGGCGTATTGGCCACTCTCACCCATACAAATCAAAGGACAATCTCTCATGAGCAGGAGTCCATAATCAACTCAGGATTAAGACTAAGTTGTCTAGGTCGTCCTAATGAAATAGAAAACCAACTAGTTAACGGTGTTATAACCAATGGTTACTATTTCGTGGTCCGGTCTTATGCAAACTCATTGCATAGGATACCCCCACTCGCATGTCTCCTACACGAACGCGTTGGATCGCAGCGTTTGTATCAAATACAAAGTGGGTTGTATCCATAGTGTCACCAGGATAAGGCATCCAGTCTTATCCCTATACTATAGACCTTTTAGGTTGTCTCTTGAACAATGATCCCATATGTCGCTACATATAGTTCAAGACTCATATTACAACCTTGGATGTCTAGTTTATTGGATTAGGGTTATTATTAGGCAAAGACAAATATAAAATAACTAATAACAATTAATGGAAAAATATATCAATATTATTTCATTAATATCCGGTCAACGGTTACATTCACTATCTACGAGTTTTAGGGCATAAAACCCAGCAAGTAGAGAGGTTGTTCTCTTAAGTACTAACTCCAGGATTTGAACAAGGGGCCCCACCCTCTCGTTGGATCGAGAGGGACTTAGGTGTAATGGTTGGACCGCAAACCGATTGTTCATTAAAGGATTAGTGGAACTTAAGGAACAAGAAGTACTATAGGGGTGAAACGGTTATTTGACCTAGCTATAGCTACGAACAACCTGTGAAGGAACGACTTACTAATCATGGTTAAATCAAGTGGACGGAAATATATCTATAGTGAGAGGAGTGCAACTATCGAGCTATAGTGGAGTGTCCCGGTAGTTAACGAATGTTGGCTAACTTAGATTATGAGATTAGTCGGTTAGCCCCGAATCGTTGGAGCCCATGATCTATAGGTCAATTAGGTCCCTCTACTAGCTCATATTGTATTAATGCTTAGATCCTAATGATAGGAATCTTTGAATCGTTCAAAAATGGGAAATAGGGCTTTATCGTAAAAATGTGTTTGACACAATTTTTAATTATGAATTAAATAAGGAATTGAGATATAAGGTATTTAAAAGTGTTTTAAATTCCATGTATATGTATTAGGAATCATATACTATTAATGGCACTAGGTAAGAATGATTAATTAGATTAATCATGATATATTAACTTGGAAATGTCCCAATTTATAACCTAGAAATCAAATTCAATTTCAAATTGAATTAAGGTAAATTACAAAGCTGAAAATTCAAGTATGAAGGTTCAATTTAGTGGATTTAGTGGCATTCCCACTCTTGCATGTTGATGCATAGTGGAAACAACACAACCATGCACTAGTTGCATGTGTTGTGAATTAAACACCTAGAATCCACTTTGAGTTGCATTTTCACCATGTGTCTAGTGTCATGAAGCTTGTCTTTGCATGGAGGAGGTCTATATAAGGACCTTGAATCAGATTCAAAAGAGAGAGAGCTTTTACCTACTGTTATGTTGCTGGTTTTTCCTCTCAAAGACACACTCTTCCTTAGTTCTGTCAATAGCTTGATCCTTCAAGCATTCCCTTCCCATTCCTTATCTCTATAAGACTCCCACAAGTCATTATAAGCAAGGAGAATAGTAGAGAATACTCTAGAGGTTGTCCAAGGTGCATTGGAAAGGATAACACCACAAGGAGTTCCATATAAAAGAGCTACAAAGGTTGGTGTTCTCTAACTCTTTTTTCTGTCTTTTCTAGAACATGCATGCTTTAGGAGTATAATTGAATGTCTTAAGTGCTTTCGATCTTCAATTGCTCCCACTGTATATGAATTAATATCATCTCTCTTGGTTTCTTCTCATTTTTATATCTCCTCACAAAATGTGGTTGCCCTAAAAATATACTCCTCTTTTCATTGAATTCAGGGCTACATCAGCTTCTTTTCAGCAAGATGGCAGACTCCCATTGGATGAAAGAGCTGATTGTAATAAAAAGTTCCAGCTCATTTGATGAACTGATTTTTCCCTCGTGTGAATCACGTGCGAACTTTGCTCCAGAATTGATCCAGCAATTCCATCTCCAGCTCCTCAATCACTTCAACTCTACACATGCTGCCTTTAGTCTGCTACCAAAATGACTTTATGGATCTGCAATATAAGTACACAAAATTTAATGCATTTCACCTTCAAAACAGTAGCAAAATATTAACTATTTCCTCAAAGATGATTCAGACCAAAACATGAGATTTAGAGGAAAATACCAAAATATGCTAGCCAATTACCCCCATATTAAAGAATCAAAGCTAAAAGATAAGGTAAATAACTCTTATACTAAGAGTTATCAGAAGCTTGGTTACTTAAACCAATTTTAGAGAGATGAAGTTCTTGTCTTTTGAGAGAATTCAGAATGTAATCATACTAATTTCTCAGCTATTCTCTTCCTTTTAAACAACCATATCTTGCACAAGTCTTCACCATCTCAAGAAGTATTAGTCATGGTCTTGGTGTCAACATGGGGTAATTTACCTCTTGGTTTAATGTTTTTATAAATGAAAAACTATTTCACCAAAACCCACTAAAATTGATATAATTGAAATAATTTTAATCAATTTTAAATAGGATTTAAACAAAAATTTATTAATTAAACATTTTAATTAATAATTACAATTATTTAATATCTAAATATGAAATTAAGTAATTAACTTGACACCAATCTTGACCTTGCTCAAATTCAGTTTTTCAAATATGAATCACTATTCATATTCAAACCAATATGTGCCTCGAATTCTAATATTTAAATCTTATTTAAATATCCGCGTCTCTCTCTAATATAGTTAAATTATTAATTAAATTTTAAATGTCAAATATATATATCATATATATTTTAACGGTAACTCCCTATGTCAAATTTGGATGTTTAAAATTTTCTCATCACTAAGTTCTAAGGTTATTCCGTATGAGCTAGCAGGAGGACCTAATGAACCTACAGATCATGGGCTCCAACGATCCGAGTTTAACTGGTTAAAATCTTTTAACTTAGTTAACCAACATTCGTTAACTACCGAGACACTCCACTATAGTCCGATAGTTGAACTCCCCTCACTGTAGATATATTTCTATCCACCCGATATAACCATGATTAATAAGTCGACCTTTCAAAGGTTGTTTGTAACTAGAGCTGGGTCAAACGTTCGTTTTACCCCTAAAGTTACATCTTGTTCCTTAAGTTTCTAGCTGAGTCCCTAATGAACAATTGGTTTGTGGTCCCACCACTAAACCTAAAACCTCTCGGGCCAATGACAGGGCATGATTCCTTTGTTCACGTTCCAGAGTCAGTACTTAAGGGAAAAACCTCTCTACTATCCCTAAATTGGGTAGGACTGAATTCCATTTTGCAAAACTATGTCCCCAACTATCTATCCCTTCATATCTCTGAAATGGGGGGGGGGGGTTATTGAGTCAGCGATGTTGAGCCACTCTCACTCCTGTAGATCTAAGAATAAGCCTGAATAAAGAGGATTTCATAGTTAGCTCAGGATTAAGATCGAGTTACCTAGGTCATCGCATTGAAATAGTCAGTCTTGTCAGTAAACGACGTTATAAAGCAAGAGTGACTTATTTCTCGGTCCTGGTCTTATGCAAACTCATTTGCATAGGATGCCCCCACTCGCATGTCTATACATGAACGATCCATGATCACATCGTTTGTACTCAAACAAAGTGGGTTGCATCACATAGTTTTCTAAGGATTAAGGTACCCAACCTTATCCCTATACTATAGACCTTTTAGGCTATTACTTGAATTTGATCCATATTTATGTCACAACATATAGTTCAAGCACTCATGTCATAGCCATGGATACTAGTTTATTGGATTTAGGTTATTTAACGTGCAATTCACTCATTTAATAACTTGAGTAAACAAAAATTCCATAACGATTTTATCGAACAAGTATATAATTATTTGTTTCATTCACTATCTACGAGTTTTAGGACACCAACCCCAACATATGTATATATATATATATATATATATATATATATATATATATATATTTCATTTTATATTTCTCATTGTTACTGGAAGTTGTTAATCAATAGCGTCATTTTATGTCAAACAATATGTTTATATTTTTTCTTCCATTTTTGGTTTGATTTTGATTATTTATTATTATTATTATTCTCAACAAACCATCCAACCATATGGTGTGAATTTTTCTTATTTTGTTTTTAATATCTAATATAATGACATGAGATGTTTGTAATTTTATATATTTTTTTGTTCACATTAACTCTATTTACATCTAATCACTCAATTGTTTGTAGAATTTCTTTTTTTTTTTTTTTTTTTGATAGAAGAGGAACAGAATGCGAAAAGGCAAAATAAGAAAAACAGAACTGGACCGCCCATGCACAGCAACCCTCTACCGTCTGCTTCTGTCAAAATCCAATCTCCGGCTACCTTCTCTTCTGTCTAAGCAAACCAACTGACTCGCCCATGGAAGAGCTTCTTCCATCCAGACTCCATCGACGCGACATCTTCGAGCATGGACAGCTAAGGCGTTTGCGACTTGATTTGATTCTCTAGAGGTTAGTAACAACCCTTCCATCTCCCCTGAATCTCCATAGGATTTGATATCTTCTATGATATTTTGAGTTTCGTTATCATAGGTATCGACTCCCTGAACGAGCTTCCACACTAGAAGTGAATCAGTTTCCACCCAAATTGGATGAATATCGATTGATTTTGTGAGTTCGATCCCCTCCCAAATGGCTAAAGCTTCAGCCATTTAAATCGAACCCATAAAAGGTCCTACGGATTGTGCAGCTGCCATCATCTCTCCTATGTCGTTTTGAATGATAATTCCTCGACCAAGCGCTCCATCTTTGATAGAAGCGTCAGTATTAACTTTGTAAGTATCCTTTTCCGGCGCCCTCCATCTTTCCCTTTGATCTGAGACATGACTTGTGCTGCCAAAATGTGTCGCTTGTGGATCTACACTATAAACAATATAAACAATTATAGAAATATTTGTCATTGTTTATATAGTTCACAAGTAAAATTTCATAATGATAAATATATACTAGGCAGTATATTGTATTATAAATATATACTTAGATGTATATTATATAAACCTCACTATATAGTATATATACATCATGGTTTATATAGTTGGAAACTGAGCTGTGACGCGTCATGGAGCGAAGATCTTCAACGGGTCGGATTAGGATGGATTCTTCGGGACTGGAGGGGGAAACCGATAATGGCGTGATTCAGATGCATAAGGCGAAAGTGGGAGATTAGTTGGCTTGAGACTATGGCGATCACTGACGGATTGCGTGCGACTTCATCGCAATCTCCCCTACAACCTAGAGTTTCGTACCTCAAATTCGCGTGGAGAGTGATTGTCTCCAGGTGGTTCGGCTGATTAATGGCGAAGATGTAGATGGAACTGAACTTGACTTTTTCATAAAGGAAGGCCAACAACTTATTGCTTTGAGAAGGATAGATCTGACTTCTCATATCCCTATGGCTTATAACCAAATGGCCCATAGGTTGGCCCATATGGCTTGTGAGGAAAATGAGTCCAAATTAGGGAAATCCTCAGATATGACCAGAAATTACAGGGTAATTTCGAAAAATGGCCAAATCGTATTTTTTAATGAAAAATGGTCAAACCGTATTTTTAACCTATTTTCACCTGTTTTATTCTTCCAATTATACCCCTAAGTCAATTCTCACGTCCCACCGGAAGCCATTTAATTTTTTTTATTTTTTATTTTTAAAATCAATTATCCCATGAATCAAGCAATGGTTGGTTACAACATATATATTATCTCTTATCATTTGAAATTCAAATCCAGATTGCTTCATCGTCTTTTCCAGTAGATTTTTATTCTGTAATCAACAAACCAGATTGCTTCATCGTCTTTTCCAACCATTCTGATTGATTATTGGTCTTCATCGTTCCTTCCAACACTATAAAGCTATTGATCATAGGTATATTTCTGCATTTTTTGTCATTGCTTTCATGGTTTCTGTTACTCCAAAAGTAAGCGTTCAGATTGATTATTGCTTTCATGTTTTCGTTCACCCGAGTTATTCTTTTCATTTGTTGAAAGCTCATTTGAACTTTCTTCCGCATCAGTCTCAATCACCTTTGAACCTTCCCCCTCCTACAAAAGTAAATAATTTTTAGAAGAAACCCTTACCCGTTTTCATACACACTATAATTGTGATTAGACAAAGATCACAACTACAGTGACTTTTCTTCAATTTCTTCAATTTGCATGATGAATTCCAGCTGTAACATGTATGATTTTTTTAAATGAGGAAGAGGAAAGGGTTTTTTTTGGAACGTGAGTGTGTTCCCAAGAGAGTAATTATGCCTTAGGGTTTTTTTTTTCCAAGAAGCTATTAATCCAGAGGTTTGTTTGAAATTGTGTATCAATTTTTTCATTTTTTTTTTCTGATTATACTTTAATTTTGATATTTTAGGTGTTCATCCCATTAGGTGAATCTAGATTTTTTTTTTCTGATTGTACTTTAATTCTGATTATACTTTAATTCTTCTTTGAATTTGGAATTTTTTTAATTGATGTTGTTCTTCATTGTTATTGAATTTGGTAAGCTCTTACATTTTTTCTTTTGATATACACTGTTTAAATTTAAATCCTCCTATTTTTTCTCTCTTTTTTTTAATTCAAATCTCTTGTTTTAAATTTAGGTTGTCAGATTTATATTCCATTTCATTTGAATTTCGGTTAGTTTTGATTTGCTAGATGAACCAATGGGTAAGAAAGCTAGATTTGATTTTTTTTTTCTGATTATACTTTAATTCTGATATTTTAAATTATGATATTTTAGGTGTTCATCCCATATTTTAGATGAATCTAGATTTTTTTCTGATTATACTTTAATTCTTCTTTGAATCTGGAATTTTTTTTAATTGAAGTTGTTCTTTCATTTTTTCTTTTGATATACACGTTTTAAATTTAAGTCCACCTATTTTTTCTCTCTTTTTTTGAATTCAAATCTCTTGTTTTAAATTTAGGTTGCCAGATTTATATTCCATTTCCATTTCATTTGAATTTCTGTTAGTCTGTTAGTTTTGATTTGCCAGCTGAATCAATGGGTAAGGAAGCTAGATTTTGTCCTTATTTATAGTGTATTTGTTTTATTTTATTTTCAGATTTAAGATTTGTTAAAGGGTATTTTCGTCCAATTTCATGCCAAAATAGTGTACTAAAAATAGGATTTGGCCGTTTATCAAATTGGAAATACGATTGGCCATTTTTCAAATCAGTTATTTTTTTTTTTGGCCATTTATCTGGTTGCCCCTCAAAATTATTGGTTCATTCCTATCCAAGTTGGCTTTTATCTTACAATGAAGTTGATGTTGGTTTTATCTTGACAATCGTGGGGGTTCATGTCCCACTAATGTCAATCTTTTGAACTTTTTGCATTGATCTTATAATAGTTAATTTCTTCTCAAAAAAAAAAAAAAAAAAAAAACATCATGGTTTAAATAGTTCATAAGTGAAATTTCAAAATGATAAATATAGGCAATGCAACATATTGCGTCCATAAATATATACTTAGATGTATATTATATAAACCTTATTATATATTCGTCATATATTTTTTTTTATAGTTAATAATCTCATTCACATATGGATGGTCTATTTGTTGGAATGAGATTAACAATATTGATTATCAATTTTCTCATATTATTATATATGAAGGAATGTCATTCACTAATTTGATTGAAGTTGTAACACAAACCAAGGTAACAAAAAAAAAAAAAAAAAAAAAACTCGTGACTGATTTTTATAGACTTCAACTCTCATTTGATATTTATATAATTGCTTATATCATGTTGTAAGATATATATATATATATATATATATATATATATATATATATATATATATATATATATATATATATATATATAATTTTTTATACATTATATACCCCTTATATACTTATTAATATACAAAATAAACACAGTATGATTTTTTTAAACTCTAATAAACTTGCAAATAATAATAGAATCGATGTTTTAAAAAAGAAAAAAAATATATTGGTTTACATAATATATAATGCCTTACATATTGTTAATTAAAAAAAAAAACTTACTAACTAAGTAAACAATAACACTTTTTCTATAACAACAACAACATAACAGCAATCAACATCTTCTAAAAAAACACACACACAACAATCAACAGAGAAAAAAACCTTGTATGATTTTTATAAACCCTTTTAACTAAATAGAGAATACAGTAGCCAAAACGAAAGAAAAAAAAAACCTAGTATAATTTTTATAAACCAAAAAACAAACCAAATTCTTCTTATGTTAACGAATTTCAATTGACGACAAGGAGGAGGAGTGAAATCTGGATGACATGAGCTTAGATAGATGAAGCGATGGACAACGTGAACGTGGGGTTCACCACTCAATAATAAAGAAGCATGAATCAATTGATGGCGTGAACCGACGTGTGTCGTGAACCGTCAGACTGTGTTTTCACGATGTTGGCACTTCTTAACTGGCATGCAGCAGGAAGTGATAATGATGAAGGTTTGGTGGTGATAGTGGACGAAGGTTTTCTATGTTGAAATCGTAAAATCCTTGTTCGATGACTATATCTGTGGCAGTGAACTAGCATTAGGCGTTGAGGAAGAGAGAGCAAAACTTTTTTTTTTTTTTACAATTTGAATTGAAAGTAAATGTGAGATGATGGTTTGAAAGGAAATCTTGAGAGAATCAAGGAGTTGCAAATTTGGGGGAGGGAAGGTGAAAGATTAATAATAGCAATGGATGGAGATATTTAAGGAAAAAAATTTCAACGATTATATTAATTAAGCATCTTTTATTTTTTGAATTTAAATATAATATAACGGATATTAAAATAAATTAATCTCTACATTGGCTTGGCTTTGGACAAAGCTGATAATTTTTTAGAAACTAGATATTTTTTAAATTTCAATTTCAATTTGGCATATCTATGTAGTTAACCCTAAATGTGTTTGACCTTATGAGCTCCAAAAATTGTTAATGTAAAAGAGAGTAAACTTAAGCAATCTGGCCCATTAGTTATATTGGTAAGGATCAAAGAGGTTTTTATTGCAATTAAAAGCAACTAAACCCATCAATGGTCACGATATCGATATAACTAAATGACATAGATCAAACCATGAATGCACATGAAAATTTCTTGACCTACACATGCCTATTTCCAATTGTTCCTTCTTTACTTTAGTGAGATACAAAATTTTTAACATAATGAGACAAAGTAAAAAGAACTTAATTTTTTATCAGAATAATATTGTAAAAAAAAACATAACATACATGTCCAAATCAAACATAAAGCGATACAAACTCCCACTAAAACATGATATCCTCATGAAAAATAACCCTCATATGAGCAATATGTTCATGAAAGACCTTGGGTGGTACTCTCTTTGTAAGCAGATCCGCTATCATGAAGTTTGTTTCAATGTGCTTTATGGATATGTGTAAAGGGACAGATGTCCGGACGCAGCAGAAGCGGTTCAGGAACAATTCACAATTAATTTAGAGTCATGAAACACTAATGCACTAGCAGTATACATATATTCATAATCTATTGTATATATAGATTAAGCAAAATAAAAAACTATAGAATCTAATTCTAATTTACATAAAGTAACAAGCTACTTACTCTCATTGATGACTCATATTAATTTCACCAACTGCTAGAGAAATAATCACAAACAACTTGGAACATTACCACAGGGAAACACTGGCATTCTTTGGGGAATTTGAGGTCAAGGCAGTGTGAACCCCCTTCTTGATTTTAGGGAGAATTGAATGAAGTGAGTGTGTTCAACTAGGAGAGATTCAATGGTTTATATAGAATGTCATATCCCTTTCCTATTCATAATAGGTTAGGGATATATTTAATTAATTACTCTTCCTAGTTGTAATAGGATTGAGATTTATTTAATTAATTAATAATAATTAATTAATTAAATCAAATTTAATTATTTCATTTAAATCATATTTAAATGAACATCTCCCATATAACCTATAGTTTTAATATGAATCCAATTCATATTAAAATTAATATTTGAAATCCTTCGAATGTTTAATTAATTTTGAATCATATCCAAAATTTAAATGTATCACCATATATTATATTATTTCCTTTATTAAATTTCAACACTTCAATTTACAATCAAGACTTAATTTCCTCAATTACCTTTTACGAGCTACCAGTGGGACCTAATGGACCTACAGATCAGAAGCTCCAACGATATGAGATTAATTGGTTAAACCCATTAACCATATTAATCAATATTTGTTAACTGTGGGTACACTTGATAACGCTCATTTATGTGCGCTATTTGGCCTTAAAAACTTAGGTTATTGCTAGGAAAGCAAGGACTTTGTGCTTAAAATCATACATTTTTTAGTCAAAATAGCAAAAGTCTTAGAATCATGTTGGAAATCTTAGAAATATAGAATTTATATGCTTAAAATGTCTAAAAAGGGGTTACTTTTGTAAGAATTTATCCAAGTTAATGTTTTTGTGCAGAGGACAAATTGCGGTGGAAATGTGCCCACAAATGGAGATAAAGAATTAGCGGAGCAAAAGTTCGAAGTTTAAGATTTACGCCCACATTTGGTCCTGAAGATGTGGAAATTGCTTTCGAATTGTGCCCGTAAATTGATAAGGAAAGTAGCCCCAACCGAAGACAGAATTGTCAAAGCGGCTGATAGCACCTAATTCGTGCTATCTTATTGCCCTAATCTAAGCTTGTTAGAGAAATTTTATGCTTTAATTGTCTTATTTTTAGGTAATTTGAGCATAGGTAACATTGGGAGCCAACCACGCATCTTGGTGTTAATTTGGGCCAATTAGGGCGTTTTTTTAATTATCTTGAGGTCATGGTCAGCGAAGAGGCAAAAAGACCCAAATGGACCATGACGGGTCTGAAAAGAAGTGCCAAAAGGTCAAAGGTTTGAGCCCCAAATGAAGCAAAAGAAAAGAAGGCAGCAAGTTGGAAAGACGCTGACCCTAGCATCTCGACGCCGACGCTAAATTTACACGGAAGGTAGTATCGTAGCGTCGCGACGCTGTCTTCCTAGCGTTTCGACGCTATGACAATTAGTATATATATTAGGGCTCGGTTTAGTCCACCGTTAGGTTACAAACTTCACACTTTTACGATTTCTTTCATTCTCTTTTTGTTTTTTGAGTAGTTTAGACCTTTTAGGGTTGTTTCTTATGCATTCTTTTGAGGTTTATTGTTGTTTCCTGATAGCGAGCATAACTAGCTATCTTTCCTTATTGAATTTAGCTAGTCTTTGATGATTATTGGCCATTTTATTGCACTTTATTGTTTATTTTGTAGGAAATGGTTGATTGGAGCTATAGCGCAATAATGGCGTTAATCGGGTGCTCGGGACGTGAAAAGATGCAAAGGAAGGAAAAAGAATCAAAAAGGAAAAAAGTCAACATTTGGTCAAATATAGACCATCGTCGAGACGCTGCTTCTTTAGCGTCTCGACGCTGGCATTCCATATCAGAGGAGGCGCGAAATTGTCGCAGCGTCGAGACGCTGCGACCTTAGCGTCTCGACACTGCGAGAATTCCTTTTCCAGAATGCGTGTTTTAGAGGCAGCGTCTCGACGCTACGACGAAATTTCAGAATAAAAGCATCCTTTCGGCTAGGTTTTTGGGGAACCAATTTTGGGACTCCTTGGGGCCGTAAACAGAGCAAAAAGAGAGGAATTCAAGGCTGAAGCAAAGGGGAAAATTCGAAAATAAACCCATTGTTCGTGGGGATCGTGACGGAGACGTTCGGTCTCGGCCTACAACGAGTTTTATTCTTCTTTCCCTCACTTTAGTTAGATTTTTATGGCTTTTACATGTTTAGTTGAGCTTGTAATTTTAATCATGAGTAGCTAAACTTGTGAGCTTAGGGATTGATGTAGTTGATTGTGTTTATGGATTGGTTTATGATTTAAGTTGTGCAATGTTATTATGTTTTTAATTTGTGACGGTTTTAGATTAACTTTAGAATTGGTTAAAAGATCTCATTGCCTTGCATGATTAATAAACTTAGATAGGGATATCAAGTTGGTTAATTTGCATGAGAATCAATTATACTCGGGAGAGGTAGTTGTGATTAAAGGGTCTTTGGCTCATAATTTCATTGTGCATAATAACTTACTCCTTAAAATCAATCCTAAACTAAATCGGCGAAATCAATTCCCTAAGTAGTTTTCCCAATTGAAATTTTACATTTTCTACGTGTTTTGATTTAGTTTTCTTATTATTCAATCATCACTTATTGATCCCTAAATAAAATTGGGCAAGAAAATTCACAATACTTGATTTGCTTAAAAATCCAATCCAGAGGACGACATTCGAATTACATTCACTATATTATTACTTGACCCGTGCGCTTGCGGTAGGAAAAGTCCACATCATTTCCCTTCATCTATAAGTAGCTAAACTTTATAGAATCATTGGATTGGGGATTGCTTTGAATGGATTGACACTTTGGTTGAGTTTTCTGGTTTATGAATGAATTTTCAGTTGTATATCTGATGTTTTTCCATGCAATCTTGTTTAAACCAATGCATGTTATTGAGTTCTTAGAATTGACGCCTCTTATAATTTAGTTTTGTACATTCTATCAGTTATTTGAGATAGCCACTATGCTGAGGCAAGTCCATCACTAATCTCACATGTTTAGTGTAGATTCCTGATAGACCTAAGATGCATGTTAAAGGTTGAATTAATTGAATCTAAATTTTTATTATTTTTAATTAACTCAATTCTGGACCCTTGTGTTTAAGGCAATTAATTTTCGTAAGCAATCGCGAGATCTCGGGTTGTTTATTTTAAATTAATTAGATATAGTTTGGTGATTATCGGGCTATGCATGCAGGGTAACTGGCGAATTCCTTAAATTAATTAATTAGATTAGCTGTGGGATTCTGGGTTAATTAATTAATTAAACACAGGTTAGTTGGAAGGATCCTCCGAGTAACCAAGAAGCACTATCGGACTCAATTTAAATTGTATGAAATATTTTTTAGAGAAAACTAGTAAGCCAAGTAACAAACCATTCAAGCGTCAAACCCCCAATCTAGCGATCCTCTTTTTTATTTAATTTTATCTCAATTTCCCTTCGTTGCATGCTTTATTTATTTATTTTATTTCTTCGGGCTGCATTTCTAAAACCCCCTCTGTTTGTGTTCTGCACAAAAACCTGCACTCTACTAGAACTCCATTCCTTGTGTTCAAGCCCGGTCACTATTACTACAGAAGTAGTTTGAGTGTTGTGGCTATAAATTTATTTGGCTCGAACCCTTGACCAGTCTCGTCAAATTGGTGTCGTTACCGAGGAAGGGTGTATTCTTAGTGTCATTTGGGTTTTTGTGCTTTTTCCTTTCTTGCATAACCTCTGTGTGGTAAATCAGGATCCCATGGTCGAGCGCATGATACGATGCATGATCTAATAGCTCTTGATTCGAGTCATCTCCCATCTCTTGGAGACCTTGAAGTCACCAGAGAAATCATATACATCACCCAGGCAACCGTGGAGGAATTTCACAAGTATTGGGATCGCTTAAATGGGCTATGTGCGCTTCTTCATCGCCCATTGTTCGAAGAGTCCTTACTTCTACACTTCATCGAGGGATTAACATTTGACGATAGAAGAATGCTCGATATAACGAGTGGTGGTGATGCACTAGAAAAAACACCCAGTGAGGCTAGAGAGATAATTTCAAGCTTGACAACGTACGTTGGATTCATCATATGGCAAGCACGAGAGGTAAATTCTTCTCATTCCTCGAATATTCAAGATTCTGAGCAGCAGGAAGGTAAGTTTGATTAGGACAATAAGTCTGAACTTAAACCTTCTTTAGATTCTGAGTCTAATTCATGTAATTCTTCATGCTTTGATAGAAAAAATAGAAATAGGTGATGAGTTAGCTTCGGTCCATTCTATGTTAATTTCCATTTTCCCTGAGCTTGTTGGTTCTGATTTGCATGAGATAGTCTTGGTCATTCCAGTAGCTGACCAGTCTGTTGCTTAGTTTAGAGGTGTTTTGATTAGTATTTTGGGGATGACTGATGATTTATTCCAATTTTCTTATGTTATGCACTCTGTGTGCAAGTTGAATTTATGTGTGCAGGAGCTGATCAAAAAGAAGAAAAAGAAAAAGGATGTCCTGAAAATTGAGGTCGATTTCGGATTAAAAACAAGGAGAATCTCATCGAGCAAGCGACGATAAATATTTACACTAAATAAGAATTTACTGCCTTTTGTCATTTTTTTTTGTAGTTTCAGTTGTTTTAGATAAGGTGTTTCTAATTTCTACTAGTAGTTCTTTTTCTTTTGAGGTTGACGGTGCTAAGGCGAGCTCACATTTGTTCATAATCGATGCTCTCCACCCACAGGCTTAATTTCAGGGAAGTTTCTTATTCTTCCTTTATACATTTGTTCCTATTTTTCATGTTAATTACATTGAGGACAATGTAGCCTTTTAGGTTGTGGGTGAGGTGTTCTATTTTCTGTTAGGCCTTGAGCATCTGTGCATCGGGCCAGCGTTTGCGCTTAATGTTTGCCTTTGCATGCTTATTATTGATAACTCTCCAAAAGGGAGTTATTTAGGTCTTAATTCTATAGTTATTTGTGTGTCTTTTGTGCTTAATAGGGTTGCTTTTAGATATATGTTATATGTTTTAACCCATTTGGAAGAATGGAAGCTTTGGAAATTATTTTGTCCAAAATTTGTTGCTGGGCAACTTAAGGGAGCAAATTCTGTGCTGCAGCAAAGCTGGGAGCAAAACTGCCACGTCACAGCTCGTTAGCCAATTGAATGAACTGAATTCTGTAAAGCTATTCTCGGGATAAAGGATCAAGGAGAGCCATCCATGTGTCTAGGTCAACCTAATTGAAGTCTCCTATCACTCTATAAAAGGAGATGGCCGCCCAAGTCAAATTCATTCCACTTTTGGGAAGAGATCCTTCTCATTTCCATTTTGGGAGCCGAATAGAGGAGAAAGATTGGAGACCATCAAGAAGACCATCATTTGCAAGCTGATCAAGGGAACTAATATTTTCTTGCATTATTTTGTAAATATGGATATGCTTACTCAGATTGTAACATGTGTCTCTATGCATCTTATGAAATAAGTAGCTTTAGGCGTTGGTTAGGGAACATGTGATTGTCGTGCTTAATTTCTGGTAATAAATATTGATTTAATGCATCTTGGTTAATTGTTGTGCTCATTTCTATTTTGTGCCCGCCTGGCCAACTGGTATGAATACCTCTCTCTAGTTTTAGGGATGATTTAGGGAGTGTGTGGCGGTTAATCACACTAGATCGTAGTGTATTGGTGAACGCCAGTGACTGAGCTAGGGATAGCCAGTTGCCTAGTGCGATCGGTAGTACTTCATTGGAGTTGAAACACATTCTAAAAAATTCGGAGTTCCGGGAGGAATCTGCTAATAAGACTGCGAGAGTTTTGCATGATCAATAATATTTCTAGAGCATCTTTTAAAAAAATTACTAAATCCTGACCAACGCTTGTTTCTAATATGTTTGCCTATTTGTTTACTTTTTGTTCTGTCATTTCTTTTGCTTCAGCATTCTATAAAAACCAATCATTATAACCACCTTTGAAACCATTAAAAAGCTAAACAAAATAGATAAAGTGAAAGCTAATTCAGATCTTGGATTCGATAAATACTTATTACTTGTTGCGGACTGTGTATACTTGCACAGAGTTTTAGAGTCTATTTCTTACTACATTTTCACCCACTCTGGAAACCCTACAGTTATATATATATATATATATATATATATATATATATATGTTTATGTGATGATGATTACCTAGGATAGACTTAATTTTTTCAAAAATTTTTTGCTTTCGATGAATTGTAATCGTGAGTACCCCAAAAGGGAGCCTTTTTTTAAAAAAAAAAATCTTGGATATATCTTGCATAGGTTGGGTGTCTTTCTTGCTTTAGAGTAGGATTTAAATGCTTAGGAGCGAGTTATTAGGCTCATATTCCTATTGTTAGGGGTGGTCACGGTTCGATTCGGTTCGATTTTGGACCAAACCATGGATCGAACCGAGGAGGTCAGTTTCTTGACCTGCTAAACAGACAAAAATCAAACATATATCGGTTTCGATTTTTGAACCGAACCGATCTGGTTTGGTTCAGGTCGGTTCGGTTCGGTTAAAACCGTTTTTTCATTTTTTTTAAATTTTGCTTCCCTTTTCTAACCCAGATTCTAAAGCAAAAAAACTTATGGCTCCAAAGTTTCTTGGCAAAGAACACGATTTCAAAGAAGAACCCAAAGATTTGATAGACTTAGAGATCTTAGTCTTACAAAAAAAATAAGAAAATCAAATTAATAAAAAGAGAACCGACCTTCTAAATGGGAGGGAGAAAAAATGGAGACCGGCGTCATGAACTTCGGCTCGGCAACGTCGATTGGAGGTTAAATGATGACTGAGTTCAACCTCCACGCGAAAAAAGAAAATGGAAGCTTCAATAATGCAGCGATCGGCAGTGTCTTAGTGGCATGAGAAAGAAAATGGAAGCTTCAGCGACGACGACGATGAGAGCTTGAACGAGATAAAAATGGGTTAGGGTTGAGAGAAAGAGATGGAGACGTTGAGAGAGAGAAAAGAGAAGGGTTGGCGGCTAGCTTATCTTCACGTGAGAAAAAAAAAAAAAGAAAACTAGGGTTGGAAGGCAAACTTAATGAATGGTATGGGCTAATGGGCTGTGAGTTTTAAAAATAGGTTGGAGAAGTGGGCTGTGAGTTTTAGAAATGGGCTAGAGAAGTGGGCTGTGAGTTTAAACTTCAATCATTAAATTGGGTTGTGGTTAAATATATTAAAATATATTATATTTAGTAATAGTTTGGTTCGGTTAAGTTTTTTCGGTTTTTTTCAAGTGTGAGGTGTACTGACATCGGTTCTCTATATTTATGAACTGAGGAACTGATTTTTTTTCAAAAAAAAACGGACCAAACCAGTTGGTTCGGTTCGGTTCAGTCAGGTTCATCGATTCGGCTCGGTTTTTGCACACCCATACCTGTTGTCACTCTGATAGGTGTAAGGTTTAGCGAGAAAGTCTAATTTTTTTTGCAAGATATTGTGTGGAGTCTTGCCAATGAGATAAAAAGAAAATTTGTCTCCCATAAAAAAAAGAGGTAAAATAAGTGAAGTGAGCTTTTGTGTAAATATTTTTGTGTTCATCTTTTCTTATTTTATTTTTCCTTTAAGAAAAAGCATGATTGCATCGATTATGAGTGTTTAGGGGTAAAAAGAGTTGCCTGCAGTGTGATCAGTTAGGCCAACCAAGGGTTAAACTCGGGTTATAGGTCCCTACATTGTAGTGTGAAAGCTAGTGCCCCGCCCTAAAAAGAAATGCAAAAGAAAAAGAAAAAGGAATTCCTTATTCAGGCACCTAAGCAAAGATGAAGCCTTCTACTCAAGGTATCTACATATTTGAACCCCCGAGAAGAAGCTTAGCTCATTGAGGAAATTAAAATGTAAGACAGCACAGAAAGCCCCACCGATGCGAAGGCAACTTTCCTTCCTCTTAGCATTGTTTGTTTTCGCTGAAAGTTTAAATTTCATTGGTAGCTTAAACTGATCACTTAAGCTAGCATAGTTTGTGCTCAATTGGTGGCCGAAAGGTTGGAGTTGAATGTGTACGTTCGCAAAAACAATAGTGGAATAAATCCTAGAAATAAGACTTTGTTTTCTTGCATCCTAGAAATAAGACTGGAACCACTAGAGTTTTGGAAGTCGTGTGCAATAATTATCTAAGTTTCAGCTAGCCCTAGAAATAGATGTCTAATTGGATTAGTCTTCTAAAGGCACCTATAGAGGAGGTGAATAGGAGTAGGACTTAACTTACAATCTAGTTGTCAGGGCATTTGCAGGCGCAAACTAGAGCAATCTGTCTGCACTATGTCTATGTGGACATTATAGATAGTATTCTCTAGTTGTGTGCAGTGCCTGAGTAAGTTGGCACAATGATGGGCGCAATTTAGTGCTTTTGGTTGGTGTTTATTTGAATTCCCCACTTATCTCACATCTCTTTATTCGCTTTCATTTACTTGCTTTCTTTTATCTTTTTGTCTTCAATTATAAAAATCTCCATCAAATTATTTCTTTGGTTACCATCCTCGGTTGCAAACTTAGAGGAGGTTATTGTTTTATTGAATTGAGTGTTTTCCAACTAGTCACCATCTCCCTTGGGTACGATATCCAGAGTACTCTCTATTGGGTTTTATGCCCTAAAACTCGTAGATAGTAAATGTAAACTATTGATTGATATCAATAAAGTATCATTAATTGTTACTCTATAAAGAGTTATGGAATTATTAAATGTTTAGTCTTAAATAACCCTAAATCTAATAAACTAACATCTTAGGTTGTTGCATGAGTCTTGAACTGTATGTGGAGACATACGGGGATCAGTGTTCAAGATACAACCTAAAGGGTCTATAGTATAGAGATAATGTTGTGTACCTTATCTTAGTAACACAATGGATACGACACACTTTGTATTTGTTACAAATGCAATGATCCAACGCGTTCGTGTAGGGGATACGTGAGTGGGGGTATCCTATGTAATGAGTTTTCATAAGATCGGACCGCAAAATAGTAAACCACTAGATGTGTAACTCCATTGACTAGTGAGAGTTCTATTTCCCTAGGATGACCTAGGCAACTTAGTCTTAATCCTGAGTGTATTATGAACTCCTATTTGCGAGGGATTTTCCTTTGATTTGTATGGGTGAGAGTGGCTCGATCGCCGACTCAATAAGCCTACCATTTTGGGGACAGAACCGAGTGGGTGGCTAGGAACATAATCATACAAGATGAAATCCATTCATTCCCGACTTCAGGGTAAGTAGATGAATGTTCCCTTAAATGGTGTCTCTAGGTCTTGAACAAAGGGTCCTACCCTCTCATTGGCACGAGAGGAGTTTCTATTTATTGGTTGGATCATAAACAGGTTGTTCATTAGAGGAGCACTGGTACTTAAGAACATAGAGGTAACCTAGGGGTAAAACGGTAATTTGACCCAACTGGTGTTACGAACACCCGTGAAGGACTAACTTGTTGTTATTGGTCTATATTCATGGACACAAAAATATTCTGCAGTGAGAAGACTGCAGTTGTGGGTCTATGGTGGAATGTACCCACAGTTAACGAACATTGATTAATTTGGTTAATGAGTGATAGGACCTAATTAGTCATATTTTATCACCTCTAATCTAAGCTTGTTAGAGTTATTTTATGCTTTACTTGTCTTATTTATAGGATATTTGAGTTTAGGCTATGTCGGGAGCCGATCATGCTAATTTGTGTTAATTCCAGCCAATTACGAAGTTTTGGAGCCATCTCGGTGTCTTGGAATGTGAGGAGGTGAAAAGACCCAAATGTGCTGAAGCGGGCCTGAAGAATGACACAAAAAGCCGAAGATTGAAGCCCCATACTGATAAAAAATGAGAAAAGACCGAGAAATAAAATAGCAAGTCGAGAATCAAGGCTGGCGTCCAGAAGCTCGATGCAAAATTTGGTTGAAGAGTAAAGTTTGCAACGTCGAGACGCTGTCCTTGGCGTCTCGACGCCGCCGAGTTTTCTATAAATATGTAGCCTCGATTTAGTTCGTCGTTAGGTTAGAATTTTGGTCCTTTTACAATTTCTTTTGCCTCCTTTACGTTTTCGTACTGTTGTAGACCTTCTTAGGTCATATCTTATGCATTCTTTCATGTCTATCCATGTTTTTACTTCATCTACGAGTAGCTAATTGTATTTAGATCGTTGGATTGGGTTTATGCTTTGATATCTAATAAGATTGGCTGAGTTTTCTGGAGTTTACTTATTGTTCTTGCTCTATTTTTTTTTTCCAGTTTTGCATGTTATCCTGTTTAAACCAATACATGAGGCTAGTCTATTAGGATTAACGACCCTATGTGATTATCGCTTGTGTATTCAATCAGTTATTTTTAGATAGCCACTAGGTTGTTGCAAACCACTTTTACGCGAGATGACCCTTGATAGGTCTAGGATGCATGTTAAAGGTGAAGGGAATAAAAGTCCCCACGCAGCGGAAGCGCATCGGTTGGACCTTACACCGTATATTAATTAACATTAAAATACCGTTACGATAACTCAAACAAAACTTTAAACAACCTTTAAAGCCGCTGTAAAATTGGTTTAAACATGCTAAAATAAATCTAAATTTATTTTTAATACTTTTCTAAAGAAAAGGGGAAGAACCGTTACAAACCTCCGTTGTAGACTTGACCGTTCTTCGCCAACGATGCTCCAACTACAAAACGCAGCAGCCTCCTTTGGTTTTCTTCTCTGGAAATTTCTTCTTTGATTGACACAATCACCACAGAGGTTACACCGGTATGTCTCTAAGTCTAGGAGGCAAAAGACTTGTGGGAGTCTTTCTCTAAGAGGGAGGCTAGAGAGAATTCTAGGTCTTGTCTTTTCAAGAGTGTCAAGTGTCTTGACCAATTAGGTCTAGTGTTCTATTTATAGAAGAGAGGCCATGAATAAAAATATTCAATTAAATCAATCTTTTCCATAATTGATTCAATCTTATTCCTTAATTAATCAATCATGATCAATCAATTCCATAATTGATTAATCTTTTCCACAAATGACTAATTACTTCCATAAGTGATTAGATCATTTCCATAAATGATTAATCGCTTCCTTAAGTGATTAATTATTTCCATAATTGATTAATTCCCGATTAATGAATTCTTTAATTAATTAACCACCAATTAAATATCACATATTTAATTCCCGGTCTAGAATTAATTAATTTGCCCAAACACATTTTAGGCCTTAAATTAATTAATTCATTATTTTGAACTCTTTCAAACTTCCATAAATTTATATTTGAACTTTTCAAATATTAATTTCTCTCATAATAATATATCAATATATATTATATTTGTTTCCCTTAATAAATTGAACATTTTCAATTTACTTTCATTACTTAGTTGCCTCAAATTACTTTACGAGCTACCAGTGGGACCTAATGGACCTGCAGATCAGAAGCTCCAACGATGTGAGATTAATTGGTCAAACTCATTAACCACATTAATCAATATTCGTTAACTGTGTGTACATTCCACTATAGACTCACAGTTGCATTCTTCTCACTGCAGACATATTTTCTGTGTCCACGGATCTAGACCAATATCGACTAGTTAGTCCTTCACGAGTGTCCGTAACACCAGCTGGGTCAAATTATCGTTTTACCCCTGGGTTACCTCTATTTCCTTAAGTACCAATTCTCCTCTAATGAACAACCTGTTTGTGGTCCAACCATCAAACAGAAAACCCTCTCGTGCCATTGAGAGGGTAGGACCCTTTGTTCAAGACTCGGAGTAACCACTTAAGGGAACACTCATCTGCTTCCCTAAAGTCGGGAAGGAGTGAATTCCATCTTGTACGATTATGTTCCCAGCTCCTCATTCGGTCTTGTCCCCAAAGTGGTAGGCTTATTGAGTCGGCGTATTGGCCACTCTCACCCATACAAATCAAAGGACAATCTCTCATGAGCAGGAGTCCATAATCAACTCAGGATTAAGACTAAGTTGTCTAGGTCGTCCTAGTGAAATAGAAAACCAACTAGTTAACGGTGTTATAACCAGTGGTTACTATTTCGCGATCCGGTCTTATGCAAACTCATTGCATAGGATACCACCACTCGCATGTCTCCTACACGAACGCGTTGGATCGCAGCGTTTGTATCAAATACAAAGTGGGTCGTATCCATAGTGTCACCAGGATAAGGCACCCAGTCTTATCCCTATACTATAGACCCTTTAGGCTGTTTCTTGAACAATGATCCCATATGTCGCTACATATAGTTCAAGACTCATATTACAGCCTTGGATGTCTAGTTTATTGGATTAGGGTTATTATTAGGCAAAGACAAATATAAAATAACTAATAACAATTAATGGAAAAATATATCAATATTATTTCATTAATATCCGGTCAACGGTTACATTCACTATCTACGAGTTTTAGGGCATAAAACCCAACAAAAGGTTGTATGAATTAGATTTGAATTTTATTCTAATTTAGTTAATACAATTCCGGACCCACGATCCCAAAGCAGCTAGTTTAATAGGTGATGGCAAAATTGCTTAATCTAAAACTAGTTAGATATAACTTAGTGACCATTGCGAGGTCTCAGATGGTTTCTATTTTATGTATGTGGGGTGTGTAGGGATAAAAGCCCTAGGTAGCGGAAACGTATCAAAGACCTTACTCAAACAAAACATCGATAGGAATACCCATATGATGGCAAAATAAATTACAACAGTTAAATCACAATTAAACCTACTGTAAAAGGGCTATAAGCATGTTGAAAATTGAAGGAAACTACCTAGATCTAATCTAGATAAATGATCCTATTGATCAAGGGATGAGGTACTTACTACAGCTGTTGTTCTTGATTGAATTTCGCCAATTCCCTTGTCGTAATCCAGAAAATACAGCAACCTCGAAATCTACTTCTTGCTGGAAATTTGTCCACGAACACCACCAAATTGGAGACACCGGTATTCTCACAAAGGTCCTTGCGTTGATTGCTTGTGGAAGCAAGAAGCACTTAGGGAAAAAAATTCTCTCTCTGTGTGTTTGCAGAGAGAACGAGAGAGAGAGTAACTCGATAGAGAGGAAGACCATCTGTTACCAAAATCACGTAACCTCTTCCTCTAAAAACCCTTTAAACGTGTAACTGCCTAGGTTAGTGGGAAGACCACTTCTTTCAATTAATTGATAATAGTAATTAATTAATAATTCAAGAATTAATAATTAATTAACCAAATAATTAAATTAACCAATTAATTTAATATAAATTTATATAAATCATATTTATATAAATATTCCCACATAACCTATAGTTTCAACGTAATTCAATTAAATTAAATTAAATTAAATTAAATTAAAACAAATGATTAATTAATTCATCAATTAATTAATACTATAATTCTTTTCAAAAAAAAAATTAATTAATACTATAATTAAATATCATTTATTTAATTATATCTCTCTCAAATAGCCTATAGTATTAATATGCATCTAATGCACATTAATTTTAACCTATAGTTTTAATATGAATCCAATTTATATTTTAAACTTAATACTCGAACACCTTCGAATATTCAATTCTCCCTTAGAAATTTACCTCAACGCCCTAAGTGAGCTACCAGTGGGACCTAAGATCAGAATTAGCTCCAACAATATGAGATTAATTGGCTAAACTCATTAACCAAGTTAATCAATATTTCTGTGTCCACGAATATCGACCAATAACAGCAAGTCAGTCCTTCACGTGTGTTCGTACCCCAGCTAGGTCAAATTACCGTTTTACCCTTGGGTTACCTCTTCATCCTCAAGTCTCAGTGCTCCTTTAATGAACAACTTGTTTGAGGTCCAACCAACAAACAAAAGTCCCTCTCATGCCATAGAGAGGGCAGAACTCATTGTTCAAGACCCGGAGACACCACTTAAGGGAACACACCTCTACTTACCCTAGAGTCAGGAAGGAGTGAATTCCATCATGTGTGATTATGTTCCGAGCTCCCCACTCGACCTTGTCCCCAAAATGGTAGGCTTATTAAGTCGGCGTGCAGGCCACTCTCACCCATACAAATCAAAGGATAATTCCTCGTGAACAGGAGTCCATAACCCACTCAAGATTGAGACCAAGTTAACTAGGTCATCCTAGTAAAATAGAAACCTAACTAGCTAACGGTGTTACAGCTAGTGGTTAACTATTTCGCGGACCAGTCTTATGCAAACTCATTGCACATGATACCCCTACTCGCATGTTCACTACACGAACACGTTGGATCATTGCGTTTGTATCAAAATATTAAGCAAATCGTATCCATAGTGTCACCAGGATAACGTACCCAGTCTTACCCCTATACTATAGACCCTTTAGGTTGTATCTTGAACAGTGCTCCCCGTATGTCCCTACATACTAGTTCAAGTCTCATAATAATAGCCTAGGATGTTTAGTTTATTGGATTAGGGTTATTTAGACAAGATTACTCAATACAAACAAAAAATGAATAATACATCATTTTATTAATGTTCGGTCAAATGTTACATTTAATATCTACGAGTTTTAGGGCATAAAACCCAACAGGGTGGCGAGCAATAAAGAATATATTAATTAATCTTGTTAATTGCAAAATTCACGGTTAGCAAGTTAATTAACACAGGTTAGTGTAGGGGGGTCCTCCGAGTAACCCAGAAGCCGACCGGACTAATGAAATCAGTCTAGAATAATTATTAGAGAAAACTAGGAAGTCAATCGAAATAGAATCAAACATAAGAAATCCCAATCCAGCGATCCCTTTCATGTTATTGATTTTCGTCTTATTTCTATTTTGCATGCTTTATTTTGTTTCATCTAAATTCAGTATTTATTCATTTTTTTCTTGTCCTTCTTTCCAAAAACCCCCCTTGTTTCATAAGCATGAAATTCTACACTTACTAGGTCCCCTTTCTTGTGTCCGTCCCCGACCATTATTTCTACAAAATAGTTGTAGTGTCGTGGATTATAAATTTATTTGGCTCAAACCTTCGACAAGTCTCGTCAATGAGTTTAGCTAGTTAATCTCATATCGTTGGAGCTTCTAATTTGTAGGTCCATTAGGTCCCACGGATAGCTCGTAAAGGGTAATTGAGGAAATTAAGTCTTGATTGATAAGAGACATAATATATGTATAATGATATATTATAAATTTAATTTTGGACATGATTCTTCAAATCAAATAAAACAAAATCTAAAATTGTAATCGAAAATCTAAAATTACATGGTAGTTAAACTAAATCTATTATTTAAATCAAATAAAACAAATTTGTTTTCAAATCCCTTTAAATAGAGTGGTTATTATCTATAAAAAAAAAAATTTCAAAAAATACAAATATATTTTTCTTTAAAAAAAATCTAATTTTCATGTTTTCAAATCTTTAAATAAGAGTCATCATATATCAAAAATTTGAAAAAAACGAAGTAACTAAAAAATATCTAATTTTCATATGTGTTTCAAATACGATCGCATAAATAAAGGGTCATTATCTACCCAACAAATTCAAAAAATTATTTTCATATGCATACTCATGATCCCAGAATTACAGGTATTTAAATCAAATCTATGATCCAAATCAAATAAAAAAAAATCATTATCAATCAAAAAATTCAAAAAATACAAAATAAAATTTTAAAAAATCTAATTTTCATATGCATTTTCAAATTCTTAAATAAGGGTCATTATCTATAAAAAAATTCGAAAGTACAAACTAACTTAAAAAAATATTGTTTTCAAATCCCATAAATTAAACAAAGAGTCATTATCTATAGAAATATTCGAAAATAAAATTAATTTTTTTAAAAATATCTAATTTTCATATGCATACTCATGATCCTAGAATTGTAAATAAGGGAGTAAATAGTTTCAATTACAATATGAAAATGTGAACTCGACTATAAATACCTGGTATTGTGAATTTCAATAAGGTTTCCAAATCGGATTGGTCATAAAGTTTCGTAAGGAATTTAAAAATCAATAGCAAATCAAGACTTTCAAGTGTCAAATCAAAATTAAAACCTCAACATTTGTATTTAAAAACTATGAAAAGAAATTTTGATCATATGTTGCTATACATCTTTGTAACCTTAATGGAACAAAATCTTAGATTTTAGGCATTGAGATACACAAATATCTGTATTTAAAAACTATAAAACTATGAAAAAAAATATTCATAATATGTTGTTAGTTGTTACTCAATTCCTATTATCTTTGTAACCATAGAAATACAATACATGGTACTCAATTGATAGTGTATGACAGTGTCTATTTCCACTTAATAAAAAATTTAACATTGATCCGTACTCAACCTATATTTCTATTTCTCTTTTACATTCTATTCTAAAAATATTATGTCTACTAAAATAAAATGTAACTCACTAACTTTAAAAATATTTTGATATCTATATTCAACGTCGTAACAATAAACTTCCTTGAACATAATCACATTAGAAAGCTGCAGGAGGTGGTTTTGAACAGAACTACACATCTATATATACTCTCGACATTAGGGAAAAGACTAGAAAAATTTATCAAACTTCCTGTACCACGAATGGAGACGGTAGGGCTGATCAACTTCCTATACCATGTGTGAGAACGAAAGGGCCAATTAGATGATGAAAATTGTCCTGGAGAGATATTTATCTCACCTTTTCTTCTATGCATTTTTCATCCTCTCCAGGGGAAAAAACTGTCCAACACCGTGGAGATGTAACGAACTCCATGAAGCTTCTCTTTTCGACTACTCTTGGACTATTTATCCACTGAATTTTTTTGTGATATCTCCCAATGTGACAATATGTTTTTGCAAATCAGATTATCAACGAAACCTTGCGACTTGTGAGCGGTAGAGAGATGAAGCTGCAAATTGAAGCCGTCGACAAATTCCTTTTCTGTGGAATTTTTGTAACGCCCCAGGTTTTCCAATCTCTAACCTAGAGACGCTACTACAACTCTAAATCCTTAACTACGGATCTAAACCACTTTTAAACCAGATGTACAGAAAAATTTGACAGCATAACGACGTAAAATGGCTTGAACCAAAAAATTTTCAACACCTGATAAGCAATAAAAACACTTCTAAACAATTCAGCCCAACTCCACCAAACTACATTTCAAATTCACAACCTACTTCGCTATACGAGTTAGGCCTCGTAGCAACAAGCGTAAATAAAACATGCACAAACCAGATTACCAATTCAACTTTTATATTATCACTAGCAACTTATCCCAAAAGAATACTAACTAAACATCTTTATTTTTTAAATGAGATAGCAACAAAATTAAACCTTAAGCCTATCAACAAGGCCAGAACACATCTTAACAGAAGCCTAAAACATATCAAGTGAAACTCTCACCATAACAGGACTACAATATAACCAAACCAATCCAAACTAGCCTATCAAAACATAAGTACAAAATAAAACCATAACAACGCTAGCATATCCAAAACGTAGGAAGCAAGTTAAAACCATGACATCCTAAACATCTTTCCTCGTAGCTCTCCTTCTCATCACCAAGATCCAACTCATCGACCAGACCTGCAACATCTAAAATGTTGGGGGGAAGATGAGGAAGGGGGTATCAGTACAACCGTGGTACTAGTAAGCAGCTCACACATACCAAGCCACAAACAACACAACCAACATGCTTAACACACACATCCAACATGCTTTCACAACCACAAACAGGCAACGTGCTTATACAACCACAAACATCCAACATGTTTTTAAGCCATAAACTAACAATATGCTTAAAAACAACAAACTCGTGCAAATGCATCACACGCTATGCAACACACGCACTAGACTCCACATGATTTTCGTGTCATGCTCCGCTAAATACATGATTCCCGCGTCATGCTCTGCTAATTACATGATTTTCGCGTCAAGCTTCGCACCTATCCCACATGAATTCCGCACCATATGTTGCGCCACTCTTACATGATTTCTGCATCATGCTCCGCTACACATGAATTACACACCATGTGTTGTGCCTCACACCCGACTCATGCTACACCTTCATGTAACATGCAAGCCAGACTCAAACATGCTCAACACGACATCTCATCATGTTTAACACCCAAACACTCAACATGCTTAAAACAAACATTCATCATGCTTAAACACCTTAAGCGTACACAACTCAAGCAACACAACAAATACGATTCATGATTAACACAACCATTTCAACATTCACAATACAACAGTTCATACATAGCACAGATACAAGTAAAGCAGGTAACAAACGATCATGCTTCATGCAATCAAACAAGCTTAGTAAGTAGAAACTACTTACCTACAACACTTCCAAGGCAACCTTAGTAATCCAAGGTAGTCCAGTAAAGCCCTAAATAACAAGGATAAACCTACTGAATTAGAACCAACTTAAAGCGACCCTAAACATGCTTAAAATGCCTAATTCAACTAAGAGAAGACCTATTTCCTTGCTGGACAACCACTCAAAATTCCCCAAATTAAAAACCCAAAACCTTTAGACCATGGGCAACCATGTCTAAGGCTCAACGAGCAATGGGTATTCACTGAATGACCATGTTCAAGGCTTTTCAGCCGCTGGACAGTAAGTAAAAACTCACACGAATGACATTCTAAGAACTCTTAAAGCTTGGGTATTGCGACAAAGGCTTAGAAAATTAACAGAAACCTATTTGACATGCTTTTAAGCCAATAACAGTAAGCAAAAACCAGTAAAATCATGCTTTAAGTGTTGAGTTTTATGCTCTAAAACTCGTAGATAGTAAATGAAACAAATTAATCGATCTCAATAAAGCGTTATTTGAGTAATTCAGTAATTTGGTTATTGAATAACCGAGTTTACATTAATAAACCCTAAATCCAATAAACTAAGATCCAAGGTTGTTTAAATGAAACTTGAACTAGTATGTGAGGACATACGGGGATCGGTGTTCAAGAAACAACCTAAAAGGTCTATAGTATAGGGATAAGGCTGGGTACCTTATCCTGGTGACACTATGTGATACGACCCACATTGTATTCGATACAGATGCAATGATCCAAGGCATCCATGTAGGAGACATGCGGGTGGGGGGTATCCTATGCTATGAGTTTGCATAAGACCGGACCGTGAAATAGTAACCACTAGATGTAACACCGTTAACTAGTTTAGGTTTCTATTTCAATAGGATGACCTAGGTAACTCAATCTCAATCCTGCGTCTGTTATGAACCCCTTTCAGGAGGGATTGTCCTTAGATTTGTATGGGTGAGAGTGATCAGTTTGCCGACTCAATAATCCTACCATTTTAGGGGCAAGACGAATGGGGGCTAGGAACATAACAATACAAGAAGGAATTCACTCCTTCCCCTATTGGGGTAAGTAGATGTGTGTTCCCTTAAGGACCGATTCTGGGGCTTGAACAAAGGTGCGTCGTCCTCTCCTGGCCCGAGAGGAACTTCTGTTTAGTGGTTGGACCCTAAACAACTTGTTCATTAGAGGAATCAGTGGTACTTAAGAAACCAGAGGTAACCTAGGGGTAAAACGATAATTTGACCCAGCTGGTGTTACGAACACTCGTGAAGGATTGACTTACTGCTTGGTTGATATCCGTGGACACAGAAATATTCTACAGTGAGAAGAGTGCAGTTGTGGGTCTTTAGTGGAGTGACCCACAGTTAACGAATGTTGACTAAACTTGGTTAATGAGTTTGGCTAATTAGTCTCGTATCATTGGAGCTTCTGATCAGTAGGTCCATTAGGTCCCATTGGTAGCTCGTAAAGAGACTTGAGGCATTTAAGTATAAATTGTAAATTGAAAGTGTTCAATTTATTTGGGGAATCGTATAATGTATATATAACATTATAATATAAAGTTTATGAAACTTTATAATATAATTTTTTAATTAATTTCAAAAATTAATTCTTGAGAGAAAATATTTGAAAGAGTTCAAATAAATTTAATATGAATTGGATTCATATTAATTTTAATTTTAATAAAATCCCTAAGATTAAATATATGATATTGAATTAGGGAAATTAATTAATTATGGAATTAATTAATTATTTATTAACATTAGAGACCTTTTCCTATTAGGAAAAGGTATTCCTTTTCCTATTAAGAAAAAAGTCTTGGCCTTTACCTATAAATAGGACCTCTGGGGTGGGGTGAAAGACATCTCATTCATTCTGTTACTCTCAGAGAATTCCCCTCAAGGCTTCCTCTAGACTCCCACCAGTCTCCTGCGTCTAGAAGTCTCAGAGTCATACCGATGTAGCCATAGTGGTGGTGTTCGCACTAGTTCGTGATTAATTCACAAGCAGTTAGTGAATTTAATCTGAGTCGTCAACGAGAGTAAGTAATTTGTTACGATATAAATTAGATTTATATCTAATATTTTTGTATGCTTAGCCTTAATATAAATCTAGAATTGTTCTAAGTTTATTGCCAATGTATTGGTATTTTAGAATCGGTCCCAATCACGCTTCCACTTTACGGAATTACGGAATTATAATCCTTCATTAAGAACCTATAAGGGTCGGGCAAAGCTATATAGGGGACGAGACTAAATGGGCATTGATGAACTACATGAATTTTAACTAAAACAACAACGACAATCCATTTTTAAACATGTTCTAGGACTTATAAAGGTTGGGCAACACCTACGGACCTAGATAACTAATGGGTAACGACCTAAAACATGCTTCTAAGGCTAGAACAACTAGTGGCAACAAACTTGAGACTAACAAGCTAGGGGCAGGGAAGAAACTTACCAAACGGACTTGCTTCCACACTAGACGGGTTAGTCTAACCTCGAACAACGTGTTAGAACGCTCCTTGGGCAGTGGGTATTCGAGTTGAAGTGTATCGAACTCAATCGAACACTTAGGCGGCGCTGCAGATCTGAAAATCAAACACAATCTTAATTTTCCAGCACCTAAAATGAATGGGTATTTGATTCCAACATTAATAAAGATCGAGTAAGCGCTTAAACTTACCGGAATCGCTAAATGACATTCAAAACGCCCAATGACGCTGCTGCACAGAGGCGAAAATGCGAGGAAAAGAGGCTTCGAGTTGCTGTCTGCGCAAGATCTAACCAAACATCACAAAGGACTCTTAGATCGGGCTTGAATGACTAAGAACGAGAGATAGGAAGATTACCCACGGGTTTTTCTTGGCCAAAACACAAGAAAAAGAGGCGGCGACGCTCGGGCTACACAGAGGCAGCGCGACTCAGTCACCGACGAGGGCGCGGGGAGAGAACTCGCACGAAAGGTGGTGCTTCGAGTTGACCACGACGGCGCCGATTGCTTCACGGAGACGACCCAACACGAGGGGGAGAGAGACGAAGATCTGCATGAAGAGGGCCACACGACGGGTTGCTGGTCGACGACGCTCACGATCAGGCTAGGCGGCGGTGACGACTCCACTCCGACGAGGGTTGGACGACCTTCACGGCTGGGCGACGACGACGACTCCACTCCGACGAGGGCTGGACGACCTTCACGGCTGGGCGGCTGCAACACACGGGTAAGGGGTCCTTCTCGCAAGAGAGTAAAGAGATGGAGAAAGAGAGAGTGTTCTAGGGCTTTTTTTTTCTTTGAATTCCTTTTCTTTTCTTTAATTAAAAAACCCAATAATAGAAGCCCAAGAATAGCTATTTGCAACTAAAGCCCTTTTAATAGCATGAAAACTTTCAACACTTAACTTTTCTTGCAACCAACATTGGCTTTAAAAATCTAGCAAGCCTGAGGGAGAGATTTAATTTATGTAACGCTCATATCCTGACAATAATTCCAATGCCTTGGTATTAAATTATAAATTCATATCAAAAGCCCAAATAATAAATATATTTTCATTCGACTATATCCATGGAATTATTTACACCAACAATGCACGGGGCGTCGCAATTTTCTTGAGCTTTGATGAACCTTGCGACTTGTGTAGAGAGACTAAGCTGGGAATCATTAAAGCCTTCGACAAATTTGGAATTTGATTTTTAAATTTCATATCTAACAATATTTGGAGAGAATTTTTGAAAAAAAAAAAGATTTGAAGACAGGGAGATTCACCATCCATCGCATGACTTTGGGTGAAGGGATAAAATGGGTAAATGAGGGTAAAACTTGGAGCATGTAAACATCACGTGTGGCCATTTTTCTCATAATTTTTTTTTTTTTGTCTATATTTCTAAGCCAAAGAGACTCCAAAAGATAAAGTCAGTAGACTTCCTGAAAACCTTAAATCCTTGAGTGTTGAAAACTTCTTAAAGACTAAAAAATCTTTAAGCTAGACTTGAAGACTCCTAGGATTGATTGAAGCTTCAAACTCGAGAACAAACGTTCTAAACCCTTGAGTAAAACACACACAAGTGAGAGAATCAGAGGATCATACATTAGAGATTATACTACACCTCACAAGAGATTCACTCAAATACAAAGTTTATTCCACATGTTCAATTTCTTTGAAATTGTGTGAACACTATGATTAATATGTCAATTGAATTTCTTTCAAAGTTTTAAATGGTTTTAAATTTTGGTTGACATGTCAACATTTCCATCAACATTCTCACATGTCTATAAGTTCAACATACATGAGGAGTGAATTGACATTTCCATTGTACCATAGAAAAGCTAATGAAATATAACTTAAATATCAACAAAATATCATTATTGTAACTCACTTAATATTAATAATAAGGAATTTAAACTTATTTCAAAATGGTGAAATGTTTATTTATTAATTTAAAAATTTTTATGAATTTTTTATATTTATAGTTGGTAAGAAATATCCATTGACATTAACAATATTTTTCATAAAATTGACACCTCTATATTTGTGTACCATCTACGTTTGAAAACTTGATTCTATTTAGATGCATAAATATCTGTACAAACGTATGCAGACAGTATGATAGGAATGGAAATTATACCCAACACAGAAAGCTGAGCACTGAGCCTTGTATTAATAATAGGATGATAGACATGTGAAGACAAAATACAGGAAAAAGGGAAGAAGAAATACAACAGTAAAAAGGAGTAACTCTAGGTAAAAAATAACAGAAAAGGTAAAATGGCTAACATCCCCCCTCAAGTGAACGTGGTTTGGAGACCACCGTGAGTTTGGTTCTGAGATTTGTAAATCGTGGAGATGGAAGGCACTTCGTCATGATATCGGCAAGCTGAGCTTCCGATGGAACGAAACGAACTATGAGCTGTTTGCGGGCTACCTTTTCTCGTATAAAATGATGGTCAACCTCCATATGTTTGGTTCTGTTATGCAGCACGGGATTTGCAGCAATGTAGGTAGCACTTACATTATCACAGAGAAGAAGAGGAGGGGGAGAAAACACATCGAGTTCTCGTAATATCGATTGAATCCAAGAGATATCTGCTGCCGCATTTGACATACCACGATATTCCGATTCAGCACTTGACCTCGAGACCACCTTTTGTTTGGAAGAACTCCAAGAAACAAGGTTGGGACCGAGGAACATGCAAAATCCACTAGTGCTCCTTCTATCATCCGGACAGCTTGCCCAATCGGCATCCGTGTAACAAGTTATAGACATAGATGAAGAAGGAGTAAATAGAATACCAAGGTGGGATGTACCTTTTAAGTACCGAAGAAGCCTTTTCACTGCTTGCATATGAGAGGAAGTAGGGGCGTGCAAAAATTGACATAACCGATTGATAGTGTAGCTGATATCGGGTCTTGTCAATGTACAGTATTGTAGCGCACCTACTAAGCTTCTATATTCGGTTGGTGACTCCAAAAGAATTCCATCATGCAGGGACAAAGGAGGGCCAGTCGCCATGGGAGTGGGCATGTGCTTACAAGAGTTCAGATTTGCCCTAGCAACAACGTCAGATATATACCTTTGCTGCGACAGATACAAACCAACATTAGTCCGAACAACCTGTATACCAAGGAAGTAGGATAGACCGCCCATGTCTTTAAGAGAAAAGTGATGACTGAGATCTGAAATATATCGCTGAATAAGAAGTAGACTTGAGCCAGTAACAATGATATCATCAACGTAAACCAAAAATATAGTAATGTGAGAATGAGTCTTAGAAACAAACATAGATGCATCTGCTAAGGAAGCAACAAAGCCCCAACTTGTTAAACACGAACTAAGCTTCGAAAACCAAGCACGAGGACTTTGCTTTAACCCATATAAAGCCTTATGCAACCGAAGAACATGATTGGGAAGTGAGGGATTCTCAAAACCAGCAAGTTGACGCATATAGACCTCTTCTGTAAGATCACCATGAAGGAAAGCATTTCGCACATTTCGCACATCAAGCTGTCGAATGGATCATCCTTTAGAGACAGCTAAGGATAAAACAATTCTAATCGTGGCAGGTTTTACAACTGGACTAAAGGTTTCGAAATAATCGATTCCAAAGGCTTGATTATATCCTTGAGCTACCAATCTTGCTTTATACCGATCTATAGCGCCATTTTGCTTGAGTTTAAGACGAAAAACCCACTTGCAACCAATTATTTTGCGGCCAACAGGAGCTGGAACTAAGGACCAAGTTCCATTCTGAATAAGAGCTTTATACTCATCATACGAACATATAAATTTACTACAATTTTTTTTTAAAAAAAATCAATAAAAACGTAGTGCTCAAACAGTTTCTCCATTTTCTCTATCTTCTCACCTTTTTTTTTCTTTGAGAAAAGTACTCTATCTTTCTCACTCTAATAATCTCTTTCTTGCTATCTCATTTAAGACTATAAAATCAACTATTTAAATTTGACTTTTGAATTTCATACTAACTTCCCATTTTCTTTTAATGAGTGGACCTAAGTTTTTTTAAAAAACTATAATAATATTAAATAAATAGTTTACTGAATAAATTAATGAATAGCCAATTAAATTTTCCTAAATATAACTCGGGTGGTTAGTATTAAATTATATGGGCTTCCATCTCAAAACCAATTGGCAATGAGTGGAGTGACCCTTGAAGCTTATATATTGTGAGGTCTCCACCAATCTTTTCGATGTGGGATCCTCAACATGCCCCTCAAGATGGTGCATCTTTGGGTTCACCAATCTTGGATCGGATCCCAATTTCTTTTTATTAGAAAACATAGGGTTCCATCTCAAAACCAATTGACAATGAGTGAAGTAATTCATATATCTTATATATTGTGAGTTTGCTACTTATCTTTTCAATGTGAGATCCTCAACCGTTAGTTTATAGTTTTATAACTTTTTTTTGAGTTTAAATATCATTTTAATCCTCGTGTACTTTAAGTTACATCTAATTTGTTCAATTTTAATGACTATATTTTGAATAAAACTTAAAATTAGTTCATATAGTTTTGACTTAAATTTTAGTAAAGTCAAAGTAGTTGGATAAAAATAAAAATAGTTGAAGTGTACGTAAGCGCGGAGTGAAAGAGTGGAAAAGAAATGATGAAGTAGGTTAGAAAGAGAAAATGGCAAGGAGTGTAATTAAGAAAGGGAAAGGCATGGGAGTTTGGAGTTAAAGGATTAGGCGTCACTCTCGCTTAAAGTGGCCTTGAAAGTTGACCACATATACAAATACCCCCTCACTTTTTGTGCTTCTCCACCCGCCCTTCTCTCTCTCAGATTCTCACGTAACCCATTTTCAATCCCTCCCCTCACCTATCTTTCTTCATTGCCAATGGCGCTCAAGCTCAATCCCCCAGTGAAGCTTCCATGTCATGCCCTCCCTTCCACACACCTCCGCCATCGCAGATCTCCCACTCTTCTCATGGCCTCCACTCTCCACTCCCTCTCCAAGTGAGTATCTCAACATTTCCGCCTCTTCCTCAATCTCATTCTTTCATGTTTTTCGATCCATTTCCTCTCTCTCTCTCTCTCTCTCTCTCTTCGATCAATTCTGTTGTTTAGGGATTCTAATCTGGAATCGCTTTTTACTGTTGCTATTGCGTTCTTAGGAATCTCCGCCTGCCCCCAAATTGGAAAATCATTCAACGTGATTGAGGATTTGGGTTTTCTCTCTCTTGGGTTTAGGGAGTTTTTGCGATCTTTGAACTACAATATCGTTGATTCCACCTTCCATCTTGATGTGATGTAATTTTTGTCTGAAGAAGAGGCATTTTTTTATTGATTGTTCGAGTGACAGTTTCTGTTTGAATAATTGCATGTGTGGATGATTTGTTTTCGGCTTCATACTTGCTAGAAATCTGAGAGTCTAATTTTTAATTTCTTTATTTTGTGATTCCCATTATTATAATGTTTTATTAAATGATCTTGCAAGTTGCAACTGCATTGATTTTTTTTTTTTTTTTTCTCTTTTCGGTGCGATTCTTTTCCAATCGCTGTCTATCAATCTTTTCTTTGGGGGGTCCTATTGTTAGGTCATCATGGTAGAATCGTCTTCTTTCTTTTATATATCTATATATCTATATATATATTATTAGTGGTCCAAGTTGTATATATATAAAGTTAAATTATTACTTCAATTACTTTTGCCTTTTGCGTTTGTCATTTTTTTCTCCAGACTTTAAAATTTCAATTCCATTTAAATTTTCGACCCTTCAATAAAAATATTAAAACAAAATCAATTTTACGCATTGATGTGGAATTGTGAAGGGGATCCTTGATTTTTTTTTTTTTTTTTTTTTTTTTCTTTTTGATGTATTATTTTCTTAAATATATGTTTCCTTTACTCTGTTTTCACATGGCAGCTATCTGAACTCCTTAAAGATTTTCAGTTGTGATAATCTCTCTTCAAACAGACACACACGTTGATATATACCATACATGTACGGATACTGCATACATACGTTCACACTAGTCTGATATTTGTGTTTTCAAAATTGCGCTCTATGCATATGAATACCTTATTCTTGCATTGATTTTACCAATATTAAATTAAACCATATTACACATTGAATGCAGCATTCTATGTTTGTTTTTTTGACATCCGAATCATTTCAATTTCTTGCAGAGGTTTTCTTTTTTGATTCATTCATTTTGTCTAGTTTTTTGGAGTTTAATGATTTATTATTGGTTATGTTTAAAAAATTAGGCTTGTTTGCTAACAATTTTTTCGTTTTATTTTCTATACTTTTGAGTTTTTAGCCAACTTTTTAAAATAAAAACATATTTTCTAAAATTCCTTTTTAAGAAAAAAAATTGACTATTATTCTTTAAACATTTTTAGAAAGTAAATTATATAACAAAGTAATTGAGTATGTATAAGATTTTTCTTTTCTTTTACGAAAATTGAAATTGTTAATGAAATGGTTATCAAACGGGTATCGGACTAACATGTTTGCACGAGCTTAATTATTCATTGTCTGGCTTACTTTACTTTTAGGTATTTTAAACAAGAATAAGCTTGCAGTCTTATAATTTGGTAGCTGCATCTTGGACTTCTGAAAAATGGATGTTGTGTTGTGGTTGGTGTAGTTGATCTGCCAGTACTTGTTCTAGATTATTGAACTATTCCCTGCTCATGGTGCATATTATAGTTATTTTATTGTTTTATTGATATTGTGTTGTTAATGCTTATTAGTATAATTATACCCTTATTCTAAACCAGCGCATGTATATTGCCTGATTTAGTTCTACTTGATGTTGAACTCTGTCTGCGCACATTCGTTGAAAAATTTTGTGAATGATCTATCACATAGTAACAATACTTGTGTTCAACTTGAAGATTTGTAGGCACAATAAATTGGTAGCAAAAATTGTAATCCTGAAAATTTATAATTATTTCATATAATTGCTGATAGAGGGACACTAAGTATACATTCTGCCGTGACTTTTTGGAGTTTGACCAACCGAAGTAAACAATTCTTTGCCTGATGCCTTTTATATATTTGTTCAATCTGCATATGTGGATGAAATACTCCAATCGAATTGTGAAATTACATTTTAAAAAAAAAAATCTATACTAATTGTTGAATGTAATAACGACCAGTTTAGTAAATAGCTTGTTTTCGTGTTGTTTCTTTTCTATGGTTGTGTTATGTTCGTATTTATGACTGGAGCCATGTCATATATGTTGCTCTCCACTAACTACTGGCTTCCTCAAACTACATTTCCATTCAATTTGCTATCTAAGCAGTCAGCAGTTGCTCATTCAGAATTAGCTTGTAATTTCTGAAGTGGAGTTGAGTTTTGATGACTCTCTTCTTTCCCAACCATTCTTAATAATTTGTTCTTCTTGAAAAGAAAATTTCTGAATTATACAACTGAGACTGACTTATCACTGTTGTTTCTTCTATTTTACAGCCAGACAGAGAGAACAAAGAAGCCATATTTCCCGCCCCGGGAAGTACATGTCCAAGTGACTCATTCCATGCCACCTCAAAAGATAGAGATCTTTAAATCTTTAGAAGATTGGGCAGAAAAGAACATCCTGGTTCACCTAAAGCCTGTAGAAAATTGTTGGCAACCTCAAGATTATCTCCCAGACCCAGAATCTGACGGTTTCTACGACCAAGTCAAGGAAATAAGGGAGAGATCAAAGGAGATTCCTGATGACTATTTTGTTGTGTTGGTTGGGGACATGATCACTGAAGAAGCCCTTCCAACTTACCAGACAATGCTGAACACCCTTGATGGTGTTCGTGATGAGACCGGTGCAAGTCTCACCTCGTGGGCAATATGGACAAGGGCCTGGACTGCTGAAGAGAATAGGCATGGTGACCTTCTGAATAAGTACCTTTACCTGTCAGGACGAGTGGATATGAAGCAGATTGAAAAGACCATCCAGTACCTCATTGGATCAGGAATGGTTAGATTTCTCGTTGTTCTCACAGTTTTTTGCTTTTGTTTCTATGAACAATTTTTGGGTGACCCAGAAAAGTAAAGATTAGCGTGCAATTGAATTCATAGTTCAACATTAAGTACTAAAGGGGTCATCCATAAAAATAAACTAGGAAAAATAAACAACTTAAAAAGACGTCATCTGAGCATGTTTTCGTTGATGTTTTTATTTTAAAGGCAGAGAACTCTTTTCCAAAACATTCTCAAATAACACCCAAGTTTTTACAAATTTTGTGGACCCCCTTGGAATTCTGAGTTCAAACAATTGGATCTTTGTTAGTATCCTAGGTCATATAATTGTGTACTTGGATCTCTTTTAAGAGTTGTACAGTGTCAGATTTGATCAAACATTATATTTTGATCTTAAATGAACTGGATGCCGGGTCATAGTGAGTAGGTACAACTTGCTGCTTCCACATAATGTCCTTTGCTGCTATCTGAATGCAAAGAAATAGTGCATTGTCATTTTTCAGCTTGTAGAATTGGGCATTGGATCCTTTTTGTTTATTTTTGGTTTGCAACTGTTACCATCTGTCTGTGACCATGTTCATTATAAGATGTTTTGCTGTTATTCTTTTCTTTTTAGATTCAAACAGACCCCATGGTTTTTCTTTGTGCCTTTTAGGATCCCAAAACAGAAAACAATCCATACCTTGGTTTCATCTACACCTCATTTCAAGAGAGGGCAACTTTCATCTCCCATGGCAACACTGCCAGACTAGCCAAGGAGCATGGTGATTTTAAGCTCGCACAGGTATGTGGTATAATTGCATCCGATGAAAAACGCCACGAGACTGCCTACACCAAGATCGTGGAGAAGCTTTTCGAGGTTGACCCCGATGGCACAGTTATGGCTTTAGCCGACATGATGAAGAAAAAAATCTCAATGCCCGCCCATTTGATGTATGATGGCCAGGACAACAACCTCTTCGAGCACTTCTCATCTGTTGCTCAGCGGCTTGGAGTTTACACTGCTAAAGACTATGCTGACATTCTGGAGTTCCTCGTGAGCAGATGGAAAATAGAGGATTTGACAGGTCTCTCAGGCGAGGGACGCAAAGCACAAGATTTCGTGTGCGGGTTGCCTCCAAGGATTAGAAGGCTGGAAGAGAGGGCTCAGAGCAGAGCCAAGCAAGCACAAAGAGTTCCATTTAGCTGGATCTTCGGTCGCGAAATTCAAGTGTAAGAGCAACAGCCTCAAAGGAAGGTGTTAAACGACTTGACTCTACCCGACTCGACTGAGGCCTTTCTGACGGTAATCGAATACAAATTTCTAGTGTTTTCAACTTTAGGTACCACTTTCAAGTCCTAATTGCTTAAGGAGAGTAGTATGTAGATTAGACTGTCTTGTTGCGGCTGCTGTATTTGGTAGTTGCAACAACCATGTCACCACCCCAGTTCCGTATTTCTTTAGAAGAAAAGGATCGGTATTGGCTTGGGTTTTAGTTTTTGTCGCACATAAAATAGAATGCCTAGCAAGTTCCTATCCGTTGTAATGAAAGGACCAAACCAACTCTAAATTTTGGCACAAAATCCTAATGCTGTTTTCGTTTACTTTGCCGTTGCTTGTTTTAGCTTAGACTGTAATATGATTTTATCTTTCATTTTCATTGAAGTCTTCTCAAGAAAGATAAATATGAAAGAAACAAATATTAAAAATTTAACATGGAATGAAGAATGATTCTTTCCTTTTTCTACTTCTAAAATATATGCTTACTTCCTTACAATGGAATTACATTGGTGTGATTTTTACCTTTCTTAAACTCATTTGAATTGAAAAACGTTTGATATAGTAGCTGTAGCTCCATTTTGTAAAACATAAAATCAAAAGGAAATTAGTTAATAGTTATAAACATAATTTAGAATTGATTCATCAGATTTAGCTCCCAATTCCCCCGTAAAGGAATATGAGGGAGAGGAAAGATTGATTGACCGATAAATGGACCCGTTAGAAGAGAAAGATGAAGCAAACAAAGATAAGTTGATTTATAAGCAAACTATATCTTGTATCACGTGTACAATCTTTTCAATTTGTTAAAATAATTACGAGAAGTTTTTTGGAGATTCAATTCAAATATCTCAAACATATCACACTAGTTATTTCTTGAAATGTTTTAAAGACGGTAGGAAGATATCTTGATTTTAACAATTTTGTTTAGACTTCATGGATATCTAACCTTTGTTTTTCATTCCATGATGATTTGGTTTTTGGTTTTTGAAAATTAAGTTGGTAAACATATTATATCCACCTATGAGTTTCTACGCTCAATTATTTATTTTCTAAAAATGTTCTTGAAATTCATATATAATTTTGAAAACTAAAAAAAGTAATTTTTGAAAACTTGTTTTTGTTTTTGAAAATTTGATTAAGAACTCAAGTGTTTCTTTTAAGAAATGAAAATCACCGTAAAGAAACAAGCATAAATTTCAAAAGCGAAAAAATAAAAATGAAACTGTAATCAAATGGGACCAATTATTTAAGTTCCAAAGATCTCTAGCCTATAAAGAGAAAACTGGTCTCCAATGAGTCCAAAAATGAGTCAAGACTAGACTACCAAAAATATCTCATACAATGGTTCACACTCAAATTTTCTTAATAAAAGTTTCTTGCTCAAGCATTTCCCCTTTTCATAAAATTTAAATCTGAAACCTTTTTTCTTCTAACGTTTATATATATATATATATATATTTTGAAAAACTTCTTACGTTTATATATTTAACAATAACTTTTATAACATCTTCAAAAAAAAAAAAAAAAAAAAAAAACAATAACTTTTATAATATAATTTCCCTAAACTAGCCGTTTGCTAAAAGCAGTAGACAAAGTCAAATCACAGGAGAAACACCACAATCAATTTGAAAATAATCCCATCTTTAAACAAGCAAACAAACAATAACTAGCCGTTAAGCCCATCTTCTTGCCAGCAACAGCAACGTCCCTCAAAATTAAAAAATCAAAAAAAAAAAAAAAAAGCCTTCAATTTTGAAGCAAAAAAGAAGCGGACCGTTGCCCCAAAAAATCCTCAAACCCTATATCTTCCCCCTTCTCCATCCCCACCTCATCTCAAACTCAAAAATTCCCCAAAATTCTTCAAAATTCTCTCAATCCATCGCACACTTTCGAAGGCCGAAAATCCAAACTCCTCATCTCTCCAATGGGCCTTTCATCAATTTCATCTTTGCCCTCAATTTCTAGGGCACACTACAACACCCAGAAGCTCTTCCTCCTCTGCAACTACATCCTCCTCGGCGCCGCCTCCTCCTGCATCTTCCTAACTCTATCCCTCCGCCTCCTCCCTTCCGTCTGCGGCTTCTTCGTCATCTTCCTCCACGTCTTCACCATTGCCGCCGCTGTCTCCGGCTGCGCCATGGCCTCCGCCGCCACCGGCCGCTGGTTCGGCGTCCACATGGTCTTCACCGTCCTCACCGCTATCTTCCAAGGCTCCGTCGCGGTTCTCATCTTCACCAGGACAAGCGACTTCCTCGGCGAACTGAAATCGTACGTCCGGCAGGAAGATGGATCGGTGATTCTGAAATTGGGCGGTGGATTGAGCGGCTTGATCTTCTGTTTGGAGTGGATTGTTCTGGTTTTGGCTTTCTGGTTGAAGTATTATTTGTATGTGGAAGGAAATGGAAGTGGTGAAGGGGTTAAGAGGAGTGCCAAAGTTCAGCAGTTTGAAGATTCGAGTTGGGCGGCGCCGTTCCCTGTTTAGAAACTTAAGGAAAGCTTTCTTCTCCAATTAATTTTGCCTCTGGATTTGTTGTTTATTCAAATTGATTTGTATTTGATTATATATTGTGATGTATTTTGTATTTCGAATTATGGCTTCAAATGTGATTCTATTTGATGATGGATATTGATATAATACATACTACAGATTGTTCGGTTTCACTTCTTTTTAAAAAAGGAAAAAAAACACTCTTTTTTTTTTTAATTTTTTATTTTATTTTATCCGAAAAAACTCTTCTACTTGAAACTTTTCAGAGACTATGAAAAGACGGTATTGAACCCTATTATACCCAAAGGAATAACAATAAAATAACAAAAAAGGGGGAAAACCCATAACAAAATAACTAATATCCATAACATCCCCCCGCAAACGAAAGACTATCGAGGCATGAGTTTGGAGCGAAGGAAGCATAGGCGATGACTAGTTAGAGGCTTCGTAAAGAGATCAGCTAGCTGAGTAGAGGTAGAAACATATTGCAATGAAATATCCTTCCGAGTAACCCGTTCGCAAATGAAATGAAAATCAACTTCGATGTGCTTAGTTCGTCCATGAAAGACCGGATTACGAGCAAGTTGAATGGCGGACTGATTGTCACATAATAGAAGAGGAGGTGAGGAACCAAAGATGCAGAGATCACGAAGAAGCTGGCGAACCCAAAATAATTCAGCAGCCGTAGAGGCAAGAGCACGATACTCAGCTTCTGTGGAACTTCGAGACGCAGTAGATTGTTTCTTTGCTCCCCATGAAATTGGATTAGGCCCTAAAAGGATAACAAAGCCTGTCGTGGAACGTCTATCAAGAGAACTCCCAGCCCAATCCGAGTCGGAGAAAGCTGTGAGATTCAAAGAGCCACCGCTTAGCAGCAACTAAGTGAGCATGAGAAGGATTCTGCACAAACTGAGAAAGCCAACTTACAGAGTAAGCAATATCAGGGCGAGAGAAGGTGAGATAATGTAATGCACCAACAAGAGCCCGAAAAGTTTGAACATCAGCAGACAAACAGAGAGAACCAACATCAGTAGTTGGCTTGAGAGAAATCGGTGTAGAACAAGGCTTAGCATTGGCCATACCAAAACGATGAAGAATATCACGTGCATATTTAGCTTGAGAGACATGAATCCCAGTAGAAGACATCTTGACTTCAAGACCAAGAAAGTATGTAAGATAACCAATATCAGTCATGTCAAATCGAGACTGCAACTGAGATATTAAGGAGCTAATCATAAGATTGTTAGTACCAGTGATGATAATATCATCAACATAGAGAAGAAGATGTATAAGATGTCCATCATGTTTTAGAACAAATAGAGATGAATCTGCCTGAGAAGCACAAAAACCCAATGTGAGTAAATAGGATGTAAAACACTCAAACCACGCCCGAGGTGCTTGCTTGAGACCATAAAGGGACCGAAGTAATTTGCAGACATGAGTCGGATTGGTTGAGTCAACAAATCCCTGAGGTTGCAGCATATAGACTTCTTCATGTAAATCCCCGTGCAAGAAGGCATTCTTAACATCGAGTTGACGAAGTTGCCAACCATAGTGAGCAGCCAAGGAAAGAATGACTCGGACGGTTGGTTTCTTAACCACCGGACTGAAGGTTTCGTCATAGTCAATACCTTCTTGTTGATGGTAGCCCTTGGCAACTAGACGAGCTTTGTAGCGAGCAATGGAGCCATCTGGATTACGTTTGACTCGATACACCCATTTGCATCCAATGGCACTTTTACCAGGAGGGAGAGGTGTAAGTTGCCAAGTCCCTTGTTGTGTGAGAGCCTCAAACTCGGATCTCATTGCTTGCTGCCAAACAGGAAACTTAGACGCAGCAGTAAATGAAGATGGTTCAACTTCAGAATCATGAGATAAAGAAGTGGTAGCAAGAAACACCTTCCGCTTAGAAATTCCTGATTTACCACGAGTTTGCATTGAATGTGCTTTTTGAACATGAGGCACTGATGGAACATCATGATGAACAGATTGCAAAGAAACAAGATCGGTAGTATTAACATCAGAAACAGCAGGAGGCACAGAAACAGAAGCATCAGGAGCATCAATAATAGCATTAACACCACAATCAACAAGAGAGTCTTGTACAGTAGGTTCAACCGTAATATTAAGCCTATTGTTATTAGTAACAGTTAAAGAACAAGTATCAATAGAAGAGGAAGTTGGGGTAGGGGAAGAAGTGGTAGGTAACAGAACCAAATGGTTGAAACTAGGAGACGATAAAGATGTGGATGGAATGGAAGATGTAATTAGTAAAGAGAAAGGAAATACAGTTTCATAAAAGAAAACATGTCTATAGAGGTATAGAATTTCTCATTGCTCATGTTGTAACATAGATAGCCTTTATAATCTAATGGATAATCAAGAAAAACACACTGAGTGGATTTAGGCTGGAGTTTGTTAGAGTTATAAGGAGTAAGTAAAGGGTAGCAAGCACAACCAAAGGTCTTTAAATGAGAATAGTCAGGTGGCTCTTTAAATAGGCATTCATATGGTGATTTATTATGTAAAGAAAGAGAAGGTAAACGATTTATGAGATAAATGGCAGTAGCAAATGCATAAGACCAAAATTTTGTAGGAAGAGATGCTTTAGACATAAGAGATAAAGCCATTTGAACAATATGGCGATGTTTGCGTTCAGCAACACCATTTTGTTCAGGTGTGTAAGCACATGACTTTTGATGAATTATGCCATTAGAAGAAAGATAAGATGAAAGAGATTGATTAATGTATTCACCACCACCATTTGTTCGAAGAGTTTTAATTCGAGTAGAAAATAAATTTTCAACTAGTGGCTTAAAACGTTGGAAAACAGTAGAAACATCAGATTTTCGAGCAATAGGATATAACCACGTAAATTTAGAATGATCATCAATGAAATAAACATAATAATTAAATCCATTGACAAAAGTTTCAGGAGCTGGGCCCCAAACATCACTGTGTATAAGATTAAGAGGCAAAACTGAAGCAGAAAATGAACGGGGAAAAGGTAATTTAGTCATTTTGCCACTAGCACAGTGTTGACAAATAGAAGAAGAAATAGAACATGAAGATAAACCTAAGAAACGAAGAATAGAATTAACAACAGAATAACCAGGGTGTCCTAATCGATTATGCCAAAGAGAATAAGAGCTATCTGTAGCAACACGAGCAACATGACATGATGGAGCAGAAGATGTAGGAATAGATGATAAAGGATAGAGGCCATTTACACTAGGTCCTTGGAACAAAACCTTGCCCGTACATTTGTCCTGAACAACAAACTTGTGTGAGTCAAATATGATAATACAGTTGTTGTCTACACATAGTTGATGGACAGATAGAAGGTTGGTAGCAATATGAGGAACATATAGAAGATTATTAAGCTGGAAAGAAGAGGAAGATGTATGGAGAGAACCTGAGCCATTGTGAGAAATTGGGAGGGATTGGCCACTTCCTACTGACACTTGATCATCACCTGCATATTCTGAAGCAATAGAAAAATTATTGAGATCAGCGGTAAGATGAGCATTACAACCAGAATCGGTTAACCAAGTAGAAGAGGAACCAACTCCATTGTTCACACTGCTTGATGTTGTGTTGCAGTAGCAACATATTGAGAGGCCACCATGGCTGCTAGTTGCGCAGGTGGATGACGCCCTTGGAAATGGTAGTTCATTCTGTTAAAACAATCAATTGCACTATGTCCAGGGCGTTGACAAATTTGACATGAAACTCGTCCTTGTCCGTTAGAAGACTGTGTAGGAGAAGAAAATATGCCTCTACCTTGATTACAATTTCCACGACCAGAAGGATTGAATCCACGACCACGACCTTGATTGCGTCCATGGCCAGATGACCTTCCTCGATTAAAATTTCCAGAGGAGTTGGAACGCTGAGAGAGATTGGGCATTGTTTGAGACGCAAACATGACAGAAGGATGAGTTAGGGCATCATCTTGCTTTGATTGTTTCTCAATAGCAGCCTCCTCTGCTTTTAGAAGGACGTGGAGTTCATCGAATGTAACCGATTGTGACCGTGTTCTCATAGATGTGCGAAAAGTGTTAAAAACAGAAGGTAAGCCATTTAAGGCATAGATAAGAATATCCTCTTCATCCACAATAACAGAAACATTAGCTAATTTATCCTTGAGTTCTTTGATTTGTTTAACATAATCATCAATTGACTCACCCGACTTCTTGGTTATTGATTGAAGATCTGACTTCAAATGGATGATGTTGGTTCTTGAGCTCGAAGAGTAGTGCTTTTCAAGAACCTCCCAGGCTTGTTTGGATGATGTGCAACCAACAACATAGGCTAAGGCTGCCGGCGACAGAGTGGCATTGATCAATGTCATTAGAGCTTGATCTTTGGCAACCCACTCCTCATAAAGTGGATTAATCTGAGAAGATACTGGAGCAGGAGGTGCTTCAGTTGCAGTCTCCGTCGATGTAGAGGACAATGTGGTGGATGATGGAACCGTCTTTGGAGGGCAATTAGTGGAGCCATCGATAAATCCAAACAACTTGTGAGCCTTTAAGATCGATTGTAGTTGAAATTTCCAGAGGACAAAATTTGTGGAATCAAGCCTCAGAGAAATTAGGTTACAGATACTTGAGAGCAAAAATATTGGTGAATGAGAGTCATTAGATGCCATCTCAGCAAAAAGAGGGAAGCGTGAAAAAAAAAGAGGAAAAAAAAAAGGACATGAGTCACTTAGAGCTCTGATACCATGAAACTTTTTAGAGACTATGAAAAGGCTGTATTGATTGAGTGATTTGAGAATACACAATTGAACCCTATTTATACACAAAGGAATAACAATAAAATAACAAAAAATGGAGAAGATCATGGAAAAATAACAAAAACCCATAACAAAATAACTAATATCCATAACACTACTGACTTAGAAAGCAAAAGTTTTGGACAAATAAAATTGTAGCCACAAGTAGTAAACATCTCTGTTGAATTGATAGGAAACTATGTTTTCTTTTTTCCTACAAATATAACAAATATTGTAGTATTATATTTTTAATTTTTTAAAACGATACTATGTTTTTTTTTTTAAACCAATTCGTTGAATCGCCACATGGGTAATAGGAAACTGGTCATTCTCAACCAACATATGCTCCAGTCTGGGACATTGCCAAGCCAAGTCCGTTTCAATTTTAACTCTCTCGCACGTCTAGTTATGCTATCTGCCACACCATTACATTTTCTAGGTATATGAGTAAACGAAATTACACCACACCATTGCCCAAATTTCTTCTACTAACGCTTCAACATTGCTCCAAACTTCTGACTTTTTTGAAATTAGATTAATTGCAGGCACAATCTGATTCCAAAGCTAGATAGTTACAACCCATTGATATGACCATATCCAAGCCCAAAAGGATGGCTTTCAATTCAGCTAATGGGCCTTCAAAAATCTAGTTGATATAATGGGCCGCCCCACTAAAATTTTTCCTTCATGATCCCTACAAATGGCCCCCAGCCCAGTCAATGGTTGGGCAGACTTCCATTGCGAGGGAATCCTCAAGGTACTCGATTATCCACTTGCTTCTAACGTTTGTAGGAGGAATTGACTCTTCATGGATGAGTTTGTTCCTGTCATTCCAAATCGTCCAACATGCAATCGTTGCTAATTTCAATTCTTTTGATGATAGGTTTGAAGAAATCTTCAACCAATGATTGTGAAGCTGTTGTTGAAGTCGGTATCCAAGGAAACTTGATCCAAGGTTTGTCTCCAGATCTCTTTTGCTCTTTGACAGGTGAAAAAGATATGATCTGTAAATTCGTGATGGTTAGTACAATAGGGACACGAACTAGAAATATGAATTCCTCTACTAATTAAATTTGTTCTTGTAGGTAATGTATCATTTTTGTAGCTTTCCATATGAAATGTTTAATTTTCATTGGGATTTTTAGGTTCCAAATTTTGTTCAGATGTTAGCTATTTGACTCGAACTAGAAGAAATACCATCAATTTTGGAATTCATGAAAACCTTGTACCTACTTTTTACGGAATACTTGTCAGTTTTGTCGAAGTGCCATATTATTTTATCTTCCAAGTTTCTATTTATGGGAATCTGTTTGATTATGTCAACATCAGGTACTTAACTTAGAATTTTATAGCCTTTGAATATCCCAATCCCTCGAAGGAGTGATAAACTCAGACACTTTCCCATCAATAAGACTCCAGTTAGTACAAGTAGGTTTAAAGGAGTTGCCCCTCGGCAGCCAAGGATCTTTGAACATTGATATATTTCTCCCATTACCAACCCTATATCATAAAAGACTTCTCCATAAGTAGGATGAGTTTCTACCAAGCCTAACTTCCAGAATGCTAGAGTTATCATACCCTTCAAAAATCTGGAAGCTAGAGAATTAGGATAGTAGATTAGTCTCCAAACTTGCTTAGCTATAAGAGCTTGGTCAAAACCCCCTACATCTCTAAAATTTAGGCCTTCTAGACTTTGGGAAGGCATAACTTATCCCAACTACACCAGTTCTCATTTTCCTTTTGTTATTTTTTGACCCTCACCAGAATCTAGCAAAATTTCTTGTGATACCATCACATATTTTCCTAGGGATCTTAAAAACACTCATCACATATGATGTGATAGCTTGACCCACACTTTTGATTAATATTTCTTTTCCAACCTTAGAGAAAAAATGGACTTTTCCAACCTTGAACAACTTTCCAAACCTTATATACTAAGAAGCTAAAATCCTTAGATTTCTTATTAGTTAAGACTGATGGAACTCCCAAATATTTCCCGAAGTCACATACATTATTGACTCCTGGTAAACTACTAAGATAACACTTCCTATCAGTATTAACTCTTTTAGAGAAAATGATGGCTGATTTAGAAAAGTTTATACATTCCCCAGGTGCAAGCTCATATGTTTTTAAGAGGTTTTTGATATTGGTTAGTTCGATCTCATCAACTTTATAGACAATTAAGCTATCATATGCAAAAAGAAGATGTGAAATAGAAAGACTGTTTGCCACCCTAAGACCCAATAAATTCTCATTACTAGCCCTAGAAATTAAGTGAGATAAATCTTCTGTCACTAAGAGAAATAAGTATGAGGATAAAGGGTCACCTTGTCTCAATCCTCTAGTTGATTTAAATCTACCTATTCTTTCACCATTAATTAATATAGAGAAATCAACAGAAGAAATGCATTTTGGGATAAGGGTAACCCATCTAACATCAAACCCTAGTCTAAGCATTATCTCTTCTAAATAAAGTCATTCCACCCTGTCATATGTTTTACTAAAGTCAATTTTTAGAGCAACCATATTAGTCTTAAATGAGCCTATTCTTTTTTATAGTGTTTATACATTCATGCCCTATAAGGATATTGTCTGTGATCAATCTCCCTTGAATAAAGGCCAATTGATTTTCAGATATAATGTCTTTAAGGATCCATTTTAGCCTATTTGCAATTGTTTTTGTAATTATTTTATAATTAACATTGCATAGGCTAATAGGTCTAAAATCACTAATTTCCCTAGGATTTGAAATCTTAGGAATTAAGACTATATTAGTGTTGTTCCACTTTTAAATATTAGAACTCCCATTTAAGAAGTCAAGGCACTCTTTAATTGTTTTATTTCCCATAATATTCCAATACTTTTGATAAAAGATAGCTGAAAAACCGTAAGGGCCCGGAGCTTTCGTAGGGAATATTTGGCTAATGGTTTTTTCCTCCTCTATTCTTGTAAATAGGGCTAGGAGCATGTTATTCATTGTTTGATTCACTTTAGGCTGTAAACCTTCAAGGGCCAGATTAATGTGATTCCTTTCTGGATTGCTAGATTTGGAAAGCTTACTAAAGTAGGATATAAAGGTTTCTTCTATGGATAAAGGATCTTTAGTCCAACTACCATTGGCATCCACAATTCCTAAGATTTCATTAGTTTTCTTTCTCATAGAAGTTTTTTTATGGAACCATTTTTAATTTCCACTACAAGATTTCTTGGATATGCCAACGACAAAAACCATTGAGGATGTTGAAGAAATTAGCACGAAAAGGGGAGATACAAACACTTGGAGGAAAGAAACTTTTATTAGGAAAATACAAAGAAGGACATTCTTAGGAAAAAGACTTTCTCACTTTCTCACACTCACTTTTGATGCTCTCTCTCTCACTTGTTGATGCTTTCTCCAAGTTGTGTTTATTCCTCCAAGTTGTTACACTTATGTGAGACACACTCCTATTTATAGGACTAAGATCCTTGAAGCCCAAGCAAATGGATTTTTCTAGGCTCTTCTTGGATCTAACAATATCCTAGATATTTCTATCCTTATCCTTATCCAAAGGAATTCTTGGAGCCTAAAGGTAAGATAATTTTAGACTTTCTTTACAATATTCAAGATAAATCTAGAGAGGACTAATTATATACATCCATGTAGATATTTCAATAATATTCTAGATAGTTAGTGTTGCCATTTACTTTAACACCCACCGTCAACACTAACTATTCTATCTCGAGTCGTTGCTGAAACTTTGCATGCTAGGATACTCTTAGCCTTTGGATACCAAGTCCCATATTCGTTTTCTTCGTAGTGCGCTAACTTCTTCTTCCACAAATTTCCTCCATTGGATATTCTTCGATGTTTCTTCATATATTGTTGGCTCTTCCAATGTTATTAATGCTGCATTCACATACTTGGGATTTGGTTTTCTTTGTTTGATTGATCTTCGTAGTTGTGGCTCTTGATCATGTACGCCACTTTGCCATGGACTCTGTGTCCTTAACTGTTCTTTCTCTCCATTGTTCTCTTCTGGAAGGTCTTCTTCTTCTTCTATTGGAACTTGTTGCACTTGACTCATCTCCTCTTTTAATCCTTCCTTGAAAGACCTCTCGTCCATAGGTGCCTTCTCTGATTCAGGTGCCCACCATGATGATGCTTCATCAAATATAACATTCCTTGATGTATAGCATCGTCCAGTGACAGGATCAATGCACCTCCACCCTTTTCTTTGGTTGTCATAGCCAACAAAGTTGCACCTGATTGTTTTCTTGTCAAACTTGCTTCTCAGATGATCTGATACAAATATATAGCATACGCAACCAAAGACTCGGAACTGTTTAACTGTTGGCTTGTTCAATAGCTTCTCATATGGCGACTTTGAACCCAAGCCTCTGTTGGGGAATTCTGTTAATCACATGGGCTGTTGTTCTCATGCACTCAGCCCAAAATCTCCCTAGTACATTATTTGCATGTAGCATGCTACGACATACTTCCGCAAGATGTCTATTCTTTCTTTCAGTCACTCCATTTTGTTGTGGAGTGTTTGGACACGTCAATTGGTGACGTATCTTAAACTTTTGTAAATATTGGGAGAATTCATTAGACATATATTCTCCCCTGTTATCTGTAAGAAGACATTGAATTTTCTTTCCCAATTCACCTTCAACTTGTTTTTTGAATTCCTTAAATTTTGTAAAAGTTTCAGACTTTTCTTTCATAAAGAACACCCAAACATACTTGGAGAGGTCATCGATAAAGGTCACCATGTAGCGCATGCCACTAATTGAAGGTTGCTTGACAGGACCAAATATGTCGGAGTGCACTAGCTCCAATGGTTGCTTTGCTTTGAATTTGGACTCCTCAAATGGTAGTTGATGTGCCTTCCCATACTGGCAACCATCACACACCATGTCTTCTCTAACATCAAGTTGAGGCAACCCCTTGAGCATAGACTTACTTATCATTATCTTCAATTTGTTGTAACTGACATGACCAAGTCTTGCATGCCACAAATTTGCTGTTTCATTCTTTCGTGTCTAATTCACATAGGCGACCTCTGCTGACATGATGTAGATGGAGTCCATTCTTCGTCCTTCCATTAGTGGCGTACCACTGACTTTGAGATCTTGGTACACCTTGACATCGTTAGGTCCAAACACTATGAAGTTGCCTGATGATGTTAGTTGTGATACTGATACCAAATTCGTCTTCATTCCATGTACATAAAATACATTCTCCAGCTCTACTTGCTTGGAATTGGAGCGAGGCATTATCATAGTTTTGCCAACATGAGCTATTGGCAATTTTGAGTTGTTTGCAGTCAGTCACGACAACTCGACTTCCTTTGTACTCAGATGTGTTTTGCAGCTTCTTTTTATCACATGTCATATGGCTAGAGCAACCTGAATCAACAATCCAATCATTTTCATAACTTACCTCTTCTGCGTGGAGAGCTAAGTCTTCCTTCTTCATTCCATTGGATGCCGACTTTGAGTCAGGTTCCCCTAATGCCAAAAATGCTTCTACATCCCACTCTGCTTCACTAATGCTCTCAACTTGGGAGGTTGCATTGCCTTCTGCTGATTTTTTCTTCAGATGACTGTAGGTTTTAATATCACACATGCGGAAACAATTTTGGATCTTAGGCACACAATTTGATCAATTTAATGCTTGAAGTCATGTTCATAAGAACAAAAAACAGAGTAATAAGGTACCTACCTCTTGAAGCTCCCAATTCGTATAATCCGATGCTTTATAATTCACACGAACAACTTTTTGACAACCACTTGGATCTTCTCTACTATCCTCAGGCCTTAGATCAGATTGTGGAATCCTCAATTGATAGAAATTGGAAAGGAAAGCTTATGAGTATAAACAAGCTTGAAAGTATGAATATGGAAGTTCTTGGGAGAATTTTGGCAGCATTTTAGGTTGAAGAATTCCACCCATTTTCATCAGCTCATCCTCTATATATAGAGGAAAATCATGCATAAGAATTGCACAAAAAATTATCAGCAATTTGGGAGTGATTTGAGTCATGGATTAGGTGGTGCAAGAAGGCTAATCTAAGGTGATTAGTCACTAAGCACCACTTCCAAAAATTACCAACCTTTTTGAATTTCTTTTAAATTCAAAATTTGTAATTTAAAACATAAATCTGAATAATCCCACTCAATTATAATTTTAATTTAATTTAAACAAAACTTATTTATTTTAATATCTTATATTAAATTAATACCACTTGTGCAATCTTGGTTTTTCTCCCAACGAAATTTCTAGAACATGAATCTTTATTCACGTGTTCAATATTTAAGATTTAAATATACCCAACTCTCATTTTAAGTTTAATTCGTAATTAAACTAATATATCGTTAAATATCGTATATAAGCGACTTTTGTATCTTTTTTCGAATTTGAACGTTTCAAATATTAACCTATCATATTGTTCCAAGTCTTATTCCTATTGAGCTAGTAGAGGGACCTAATGGACCTACAGATCATGGGCTCCAACGAAATGATGATAACCGGTTAATCTCATTAATTTAGTCATCCACTATAGCCCATAGCTGAACTCCCCTCACTGTAGATATATTTCTTGTCCACTTTAGATAACCATGATTAGTAAGTCGACCCTTCACCGGTTGTTCGTAACTAGAGCTAGGTCAAAAGTCCATTTTACCCTTATAGTTACATCTTGTACCTTAAGTTCCACTGATCCTCTAATGAACAACTAGTTCGTGATACAATCACTGAACCAAGTCCCTCTCAAGGTTATGAGAGGGTGGGACCCCTTTGTTCCAGACTCGAAGTCAACATTTAAGAGAACAACCTTTACTAACCCTAAAATGGGTAGCAGTGAATTCCATCTTGCAAAGCTATGTCTCTAGCTATCCATTTAGTCTTATCCCCAAAATGGTAGACTTATTGAGTCAGCGATGTTTGACCACTCTCACCCATGCAAATCAAAGGACAATCCTAAATAAACAGGAGTTCATAGTTAGCTCAAGATTAAGATCGAGTTACCTAGGTTATATGTATGAGATGTTCAGTTTCAACAGTAAACGGTGTTGTAAAGTGAAAGTGACTTGTCTCCTGGTCTGATCTCTATGTAAACTCTTTGCATAGGACGCCCTCACTCACATGTCTTATACATGAACGATTAGGATCATATCGTCTGTCTTCCAATAGTGTCCCTAGGAATAAGGTACCCAACCTTATCCATATACTATAGATCTTTTAGACTATTTACTTGAACTTGATCTATACTTATGTCACACATAAACTTCAAGTATACATAATATAGCCATGGGTTATTAGTTTATTGGATTTGTGGTTATATTTAGGCAAAATAAATATATAGAAATAATACTTCATTGAAGCAAGTCAAATGTTACATTTACTATCTACGAGTTTTAGGGCATAAAACCCAACAAAACAATCTTTGGCATAGTGATCTATTTTGCCACAATTATAACATTCACCGTTTTTTCTATACTCGTGTTTATTATTTTTGTTAGCTCCCCCTTCATGAGAGCGTTTTGGGTTCCTTCATCTCCTTTTGATCCTACTTTCTTTCGATATTTTGGATGACCTTTTCTTTGGCCACTGAAGGGCGTTTCTTCATTATTGCCCTTTAATGTGACCCCTGACATTTGCTTACCCATTGCTTCTTGACCGACAAGCAAATTTTCAAGGTCAATGAGAGAAGGTTGGACTGACCAACCTTGAACAGCAACAATAAAACTTCTATATTCAGGTTTAAGACCATGAATGATAATCCTCCTCATTCTTGATTCTGAAAGAGTGGTAGTAGGATCTAATTCAGAGATTTCACGGCAAAGAGTTTTTACCTTGTTGAAGTACTGATTGATAGTCATCTCCCTTTGAGCAACTGACAGAAGCTCGTTCTCTAGAAACTGCAGTCTTGCATCATTCCTCTTTGAGAAAAGTGAGACAAACGTGTCTCATGCCGCTTTAGGCGTCTCTGCTCTCCTAATGTACTCCAACATTTCTTCATCAATTGTAGTTTTAATAGCAAACATGGCCTTACCTGCCTTGGTCTTCCATTTCTTCAAGGTTGTAGCATCTTCAGGTGGCGTGACTTTAGTGCCTCCCACGACATCCCATAAGTCTTGGCCTTGGAGATACGACACCATGCATGTGGACCATGTTTTGTAGTTCTGAGTGTTTGAGCTTCTTGATTCCTCCAACTACTTGAAGATCTCCCATCATCTCGTAGTGATGAATGCAGTCCACGAGTAAGCTGTGTCCCAAACAACAAGCACAGTCCCAGACTGTACGTGATCTTCAAAAGCACCACCACAACAAGCTATGCTTGCTTGGCTCTGATACCACTTGTTGAAGAAATTAACACAAAAAGGGGAGATACAAACACTTGGAAGAAAGAAACTTTTATTAGGAAAATACAAAGAAGGACACTCTTAGGAAAAAGACTTTCTCACTTTCTCACACTCACATTTGATGCTCTCCCTCACTTGTTGATGCTTTCTCCAAGTTGTGTTTAGGAAAAAGACTTTCTCACTTTCTCACACTCACATTTGATGCTCTCCCTCACTTGTTGATGCTTTCTCCAAGTTGTGTTTATTCATCCAAGTTGTTACACTTATGTGGGACACACTCCTATTTATAGGACTAAGATCATTGGAGCCCAAGCAAATGGATTTTTCTAGGCTCTTCTTGGATCTAAAAATATCCTAGATATTTCTATCCTTATCCTTATCCTTATCCAAAGGAATTCTAGAATTCCTTGGAGTCTAAAGGTAAGATAATTCTAGACCTTCTTTAGATATCTCTTTACAATATTCAAGATAAATCTAGAGAGGACTAATTATATACATCCATGTAGATATTTCAAGAATATTCTAGATAGTTAGTGTTGTCATTTACTTTAACAGAGGATACTCTAAAAACGGCGTAAATCATGCTGACGGTTTTTTACCGTCGGGCCTACCGTTGGCAAAACCACGTCGGAGTAGCTAATGCCAACGATTTTTTGAAAACCGTTGGGAAAGCGGAGAAAATTCCAACGATAATCAAAACCGTTGCGAATTAGAAGAAAACCTAATGGTTAGAGGAACCATTGGTATTACCGTTAGTTTTCGACGGTTTAAAAACCGTTGGCATTGTTTGTATCTCCCAACGGTTTCCTGCCAACAGTTTTTGAAACCGTTGGCATTTCCTTTGATTTCCCGACGGGTTTACTACGATTTGGCTGTTCTTTGATTTTCCAACGGATTTTGAAAATCGTTGGCTTTTCTTGGGTTTTCCAACGGTTTTACTCATTTGCTTTGTATATTTGCCAACGGTCTAGACCGAAGGCTTTTTGATTTTGTTTTTTTTTTCATATTTATATTTATACATATACAAACTAGTGCCCTTAATAAAAAAAAATGATAGTAATCTACAAATGAACTCAACCAAAAGTCGTGTCTTTATTACAAGGTTAAAGTAAATTACAAAGACTAGTCCAAAAGTTGATAAACAAAAGAGAGTTTAAATCATTCCTTTGCTACATGAAAAGAGATGAGAAATTGAGTTTGTAAAATACTACAAAAGAAAATTTAAATCATTCCTTTGCTTATTAAGGAGCTGGTCTCAATGTGACTAAATAATAGAAAGCATCATCGTACTTGTTGGACTATTGCCATAGTACTACCACAACGTTGTAAAAAGCAACCATGAAAGATTTGAAACCGCTTTCACTAGCTGCTTCTACCTGCACACATGATTTAAGACAGAGTTTCCATTGTCATGTTTTGTGCAAACTAAGGCAATACCTTTTACAAGATAACAAAGTAAAATCTATGATAATTATGAATGAAACAAAAGAGTAATGATCAAAAAAATTACTGCAAAAGCAGCTGTAGCAACCACTCTTCTACTAACACTTGTACCCAGCAAAACCTTTCCCTCAAAGCAGTTGCTTTAGTCAAGCTGTCCCTAGCCCATTTATTATATACTGACTGACCTGCAATTAGACAAGAAAAGAAGAAACCTAAGTACTGACAAAACCAAAAAGACAACAATTAAAGACAACAATTAATTATCAAGTATTGTTTGAGTGGCTGCAAAAACCTGTATATTAAGAATAAGCTCGAGGTCATCACATAATCTAGAGATATGAAATAATTAACTACTGAGAATAATCAGACTTACAGTTTCATTTTTCATATAAACACAGTCGGTTCTAATGATCTTCAATTAATCATGCTAGGAAAAGATCAACTCTAAGTTTATTTTTCATTTCCCTTCCTTTTATCATTAAGTTCAAAGTTTATCAATTAAAGCATTTAAGATAGCTGCCCACACATAGACATACCTCCACAAAGGCTCTCAAGTTGACACCATTTTCAAAGTACGTGCGCGAAATATGACGATTCAAAGAAGCATAGTTGAACTGGGTTAGCACAAATATCTTGTTGATCCCACTGTTAATGCAGTTGCTTATTGGAATATCTATAAGCCTATAACATCCTCCAACTGGAACCTACCAATATGAGTAAAAATTAGATGGTCAAAGTTACATACATCAGCCACCTGTTTAGTCTAATCTCTACTATATATAAAAGGGGCTTAGGGGGGAGAATTTTTACGTTCCCTTATTGCCCCTAACATTTTTTATAATGACACTTTGCCCTTTTACCCTAATTTCCCAGAAAATTTCGATCTGTTTTCTCAAGACTTCGATTCTATTTAAACTCTTCTTCTCCTCAAATCCGTCGATGCCTTCATCAACCTTTTTGTCGCTGTTTTGCCGCTGCGTAAATACAACCCAGGACGGATAAAACTCTTTCGGAAGGATGCTTTCATCAACCTTTTGTTGCTGTTTTGCCGCTGCGTAAATACAACCCAGGACGGATAAAACTCTTTCGGAAGGTTTTTTTCTCGAATCCTGAGCCGTCATCCTTGCAAATGTCGCAATAGTCGTCACCTAAATCATGAAAAGAGAAGAAGTGAAATGAAAAGATACCAAATCAGAACGACGCTTGGAGCGAACACTCCCGGCACGAGCAAGAGCGATGATCAGCATGACGCCAACGACAATGCCGAGGAAGATTCCGGAAAAGAACGATATGAAGGACGATTCGGAGATAGACCTGAGAAAACCAAAGCCAAACGAAACAGAGGAAAACGAAGAAGGAAGCTAACAGCTAAGCTGTGCGTTAGCTAATGGCGTCTCTGGAAGGAATGGCATTGAAGAAATGGCGGAAGAGGAGAAAGTAAAGCCATTAATCTCAGGAGTTTGATTATTTAATCTCAAAGAAGAAGGTATGGACATTTAATATATGGTATCATAAGCACTTCGATGAATGTTGTGAATGTTTCTTTGGTTTGATTGTGATATTATATTTTCTCTCTTTCCTGTTGACTTTGAAACTCTGGAGGAGAGATGTGGCTTAAAAAGTTCAAAGAAATTAACCTTTTATTTCTCTTTAAGTATTTGATTTAATCATTTTTTTTTTTTTTTGTGTAGCTTTTATTTCCGTCTTCTATTTTTAAAAGCCAGATTGCAATGTGCATCACTTAGCTTCTCTGGTGAGTAGGTTGGACCATATTCATATATATGTGCAAGTAGGTAAGTCAGTTTGTCGAAGTATCGATGATTTTCAGTATTCTAAGGCAAAAATGATTCGTATGTTCTAAAGATTTATGAAATTAAATGTTAATCTAAGCCGAGTTAGAAGTTGTTGGAGAACCTATTCGTATGATGAATATGCATGACTATTCGTCTCTTGCAACAATTTGTGGGTTGCGGCTTATTTGTTGCTCATTATCATTCTCTTATCTTGTTAGAAAAGTGGCTATAGAAGTTAAGGATTTTATCATCTTTTAAATTGTTATTGCTGCTCCTCGAAGAAGGAGAGGATTTTCTTGATGTATTAAATTTATGCACAAAAAAGGAAACCGTTGCTGTTGGGGATTCAAACATGCGAAATTTAAAGCGTGGAGACATATTGCAGTTGGAGAGGAAGGGGTACTTCAGATGCGATGTTCCATATGTCAGGCCATCGAAACCGATAGTACTATTTGCAATCCCAGATGGCAGGCAACAATCATGTTTGAGTGAATACTTCATCCATTGTGGCGACATTCGATGAAACCAGCGATCGAAAGTGACGGAATGAAGCTACCGACGGCGAAAATGAAGAGAATAAGGCTTTTTGTAACTGAGCCAAATATGTCATTTTGTTGGAAAGGCTTCATTGTTAGTCAACTATGACAAAAACACCCCATGACTCTTGATTTCATACCTAAGGGAGTACCTTAGTTGGTTCACATCTTCTGAATTTTTTCTTTAAGTTTATATTAAATTCCTTATACAAACGCGGTTCACATCTGCTATTTTGTTCTGAATTTTTTCTTTAAGTTTATATTAAATTCCTTATACAAACGCATCTTTTCACAAAATAAATACAACTAATTCTATTTTAAAATTGTTGGTAAATTAAATTTAAAATTCATATAGACACATCCTTTCAAACATACAGACACATCCTTTCACCAAGTAAATACAAATCATTAGACACATCCTTTCATCAAGTAAATACAAATCATTAGACACATTCTTTCACCCATTAAATAAAAATCATTAGACACATCATTTCACCCATTAAATACAACTCATTTTGTTTTCCTTTGGCCAAAACTTTCTTTTCAAAATGTCAAATGAGAAGAAGATGGTTTCTTTTATAAGAGATCTTAAAGCCTTTCAAAGAGAATGGAAGTTAAAAAATTTCGTTCTTCGTAAAGGAAACATTGAATCGTGTCAGAATGACGCTTTGAGAATACAAAAGTTTATTTTCGCCGATGAAGAGGTAACATTTTTATCTTCAAATGTTAGTATTTATCCATTGTTATTCAAATTTAGCAATACAAATCATGGATGAGTATTTTTTTCTCTGTTTTAAGTCATGTTCCACCTTACACTTTCTGCATAGTTTACTGGATTATATCTTACGAGTTTAGTGTGTGAAAGAGAAAATGTTGGTTTTTTTGTTATATGGAAACTAACTTATTGACAATCTTAACTAATATTCTATGAGTGAGATACACCGTGAAAATCATTTCTTCAATTTCTTGTGCTTTCAGGGATCAAAAATTCAAGCAGTAATATTCAACGAAGTTATAGAAACCATTGGAAATGGTATTCTAAGAAATAAATCTTATTTTATTGAAAATGGAAATGTGAAAACTGTGAATTCCAAAAATGCAAATGTAAATGAAGAAATTGAAATGACTCTGTCTTCATCGACGATGATAGAAGAAATTGAAGGACCATTTCCTCTTCATAATTTGAAGTATAATTTCATCCAATTTTCTGAGATGGAATCCTTTATTATGACAGGAAAAACGATAGGTAACATTTTTTTACAGAAAAAAGTTACAGTAAATTTAGATATTATACAGATTGTTTTCATGTTAATTAATTCTCTACCTATTTGTGCAGATTTTGTTGGAATTGCGTTCTCTGTGAGATCCATGGTTGAAATAAAAATAAAAAATTCAAACAATAAAACAATGATGAAGAGAGAAATATTTTTGATAGAGCAAATGTTAGCAACTATGTCAATGTATGTTTTATATACAAAAATTAATTATTTCATGGTTGTTTTATGTTAACATGTGGTAATTTATTTTGTAGTTGCAAGCCAATTAAACTGACGCTATGGAATGATTTGGCTACCAATGAAGGTTCAGAATTAGAAGAACAAATTATTCACAACCCAATAATTTTAGCATTCAATCTTAAGGTAGATATGTATGAAGGTAAGCTTTAAAAATTCAATATAACAGTAAGATATAACATTAATATAAGGGGGAGAAGAATTTTTAATTGAACTTTTTTTTCCTTATGTTAGGAGAATTAAGCATGACAACAACAATGACGAGCAACATTTTAATTCAGCCAAATTTTATAGATTCAAAAGATTTTAAAAAAAGGTATTTGTCCATATATCTCTAATTTTGAAATTTGCATTTATTCCAAAATTAACCTCTACATTTATACTACTATTTTTTGTAGGAGGGAAATTCTTTTGGAGCATACAAACATGTCTACTTTTATTCCTCCCTCTAAAAAAATGGAAAGAGCAAAATTAGTAAGCATCAAAGATATTATTCATGGGTTAGTTGATGATTTATATTGTTCTATCATTGCCTCAATTGTCGAGATAGTTAACAAAGACAATCTATGGTTTGAGAAATGCAAACTTTGCAACCATAGAGTTTACCCCAATGGAAGTCAGAAAATGACTCATTGTAACAATTGCAACGATCTTGTCCAATTCATTAGAAAATATATGCTAAAGCTTATAATTTCTGATGGGCAAATGACTGCACATATAACTGCTTTTGAGGCTGCAGAAGTCATAGTTGGATGTAGTGTTTCCCATTATGCAACCCAAATTTTGGAGGTAATCATAAGAAGCATGAATTTATTTCTTAAATAAATCCCCTCTAAACTTTTATCTAACATTTTATATTTGTCGTATACCAAGCTCAGATGAAGAAGGAGGATTCTAAAAGTTATCGCAATTTCATCCTCGCACAAGGAAAAACTTACAAGTTCCTCATTCGCATGGACAAGAAGTCTGAAGGAGATCGATCAAAGGGGCATTTTGTTGTTCAAGAGATCAATAAAGCTCAAGTTGAAGAATGTGACGCTCTTGAAGTTTTACATGTTAAGAAAAAAATTAAAATATAGAAAGATAGTTTCAAAGTTTTTTTTAATATATTTTTCACTTTTTTTAATACTTTAAACGATCCACATGTAATGTTAACTATCATATTTCGACTTTGCTACTTTTAGTTTTTCAGTAGTTTTCTTATTTGAGTGCCATAATCATAAATGATCTTTAGTGGGCATGAAATGTCCAATTATATTGTAAATTTCTTAATTTTCTTAATATTTTTTTAGACAAATATGTTCTTAATATTATAAGTATTCGTTTGTAACATATTATGGTGTATTAGAATATCATATATTATATTTCTTTCAATATTATGAGTTTTTGATTTATCAACTCTCATGATATTAACTGTATTTCATAATTTTCTAATTTTAGTCGTACGATCATAAACGGAAAATGTAACGATGATAATAATAATGATAATCAATATATAAAAACATTATGATATATATTAAATGAAAAATAAAGAACTACTGGCTATAAAAAAATGAAAAATCCTAAAAAACCGTCAACAAAATCTCAAAGACAAATCTTCGTCGTAGATTTAATTTTTTTTTTTGTTCACAACTATTGTAGATTTTTTTTTTTTTTTTTTTGAGAAGGACAACTATTGTAGATTTAGTTAAACATTATATGTATAAAAAATTATTTGGTTATTATATAAAAAAAAAAATGGTTTGGGAGATTAGATTCTAATATAATAATAATGAGAAAACAATGTAATTATCAAATTTGAGGAAAAAAATTACAAACTGTGTAAATACTTCAAAAACTAAATTTAAATTTTAAAATATAGAACCACTTAGAAAACTTTAAATAAAGTATATTATTAGAAAAAACATTCAACTAATCAAAGATATATATATATATATATATATATATATATATATATATATATATTCATAATTATAGATACACAATAAAGTAATAAAAATAATCCACAATTTTCTCAAAAAAAAAAATCCACAATTATAGATAAAAAAAAAATAATAATCAAATACGTAATAGATTAAAAAAATAATAGTAAAATTTTAATCCAGATTTTTTTATTAATATATATATATATATGGCACCTTTTCATGAAATCACGATTTGAATGGGCACAATTGAAAATCGTATAACTTCCTCTGCCGTCTCTTCTTCCTCTGTCGTTTCTTCTGCAACTGCAACTGAACATATCGATTCAATTTTGTTGGGTTCCTCCATTACCAAATTCCTCAGGTATGAACTATATATAAATTCATCTTCAATTTTTATTCGTTTGTTTTCCATTTTTTTAATTTAACTATAGTATGATGATGCCCTTCTGAGAATTTCTAATTTATAGTTCATGGATCTTTGGTGTAGGGTGCTTCTCGCTCTCATTCCAAATCTACCATAAGTGATTGTGTAAATTTCTTGAAATTGGTAAGTTTGAATTGCAAGTATCTTCATCTTTATGAATTTACCTATTACATGATATTTAATTTGGAATTCAAACAAATCATATCTTTTCTTTTTAGTTCCATGTTTTTTGAAACAAATCATCTTAGATTTTTTTTCTTTCTTTTTTATTGATGGATTGTTAATTTTATCTTTATTCTCTAAATATTTCAAACAAATCATATCTTTTATTTTTAGTTGTTTTTGGGTTCTATTAAATCGAGATTTCTAATTCAGTTTTTGCCTTTTGGTTTTGGTTAGATAAAATAGGTCTAGGGTCTTTATTCTCTGCCGTTTCTTCTCCCTCAGCTGCCGTTTCTTCTGCAACTCCAACTGAAGATATCGATTCAATTTTGTTGGGTTCCTCCATTACCAAATTCCTCAGGTACGAACTATATATAAATTCATCTTCAATTTTTATTCGTTTATTTTCCATTTTTTAATTTAACTATAGTATGATGATGCCCTTCTGAGAATTTCTAATTTATAGTTCATGGATCTTTGGTGTAGGGTGCTTCTCGCTCTCATTCCAAATCTACCATAAGTGATTGTGTAAATTTCTTGAAATTGGTAAGTTTGAATTACAAGTATCTTCATCTTTATGAATTTACCTATTACATGATATTTTATTTGGAATTCAAACTAATCATATCTTTTCTTTTTAGTTCCTTTGGCTCTCTGTTTTTTGAAACAAATTATCTTAGATTTTTTTCTTTCTTTTTCATTGATGGATTGTTAATTTTATCTTTATTCTCTAAATATTTCAAACAAATCATATCTTTTATTTTTAGTTGTTTTTGGGGTTCTATTAAGTTTTTAAATTAATGGAGTTCTGGACTACCCTACAGTTTGATGTGTGTAGAATTTCATCATTTAGCTTCGGGAGAATCTGTATTTTATTTCCACTTTTTTAGTCAACATATTTATATATTTACCTATTGGCAATTATATACCCCAGTTGTGGTTTTTCTCATTCTTATAAATTCATTTTGTTTTCTGGTGTTTTGCATTTAAAAATGTGAATGTTATGAAGCTCTCATGCTTGATTTTAGAAACATAGGTGGGATGGGATGCCATCTTGAGTAATGTTAAAAAAAATATAAAGAATGATTATTTAAAAAAAAATTAATATGCTTAAATGTGAATGATTATGCATTTTATGTTTGGTTTAGTTGATCAAATTTGGGTTGTCCATTTAAAAAAAAAAAAAAAACTAGAATTGTTAAGATTTACCAGGATAAATAATGGTTGAAATTGTTAAGATTTATGTACTTGAAAAATAAAGTGATTGTTTAATAATCTATTGTTATTTTTTGGTTCTTGAACTTTTTTGTTATTGTGTTTTCATTTTTTATGTTTGAAGAATGTTTGGTAACCATTTTTAGATTTTTATTTTCCATTCATTTTTAGCAATTTGTTTTTGTAATATCTTTCATATAAAAATAAATTTAAACAATTTTAAAACCTACTATGTTATGATATTATAAAAGAACACTTAAAAACAAAAGAGAAAAAAAAAACATTGATTTCGTTAGCTTGATTTAATAAAATATGAAATTGAAAAATAGTCATTCAGTTTAGTTTGGCTAGATTTTTGGGTTTTAATCAATTTAACCTTTGATTTTTAAATTTCATGCCTTAAACCTCTGCAGTTGTAAAATCGATTGGTCTCATTCACTTTATTGGCTTGTTTAAAATTTTGTTTTCTTTAATAAAAAAACTAATTACCTATTAAAGTGAACCTAAGTTAACCATTAATATACTGATAAACGTTTTTCGTTGTTGATAAAGACGAAACTTAAAAATTCTAACATTAACAGGTTGTAGAAGGAATACAAGTTAAAAAAAAATGAAGAAAAAGCCAGCTATGTCATTTATAAAAGGGAAAACAAAATGAATAGGCAAATTAAATAGATTTTCATGAATGACTTAACTTTTTACATATTGTAAACATGACCATTCACATATAGCTAGGGTATTTGAATATTGCATTAGGACTAAAATACCCATAGGCAAAATATAATAATTTTAGCGTATTCGATAATTCAAGATTCAGACTGTATTATCTCTAACTAAAATAAAATAAAAAAAAAACCGCTTATAAATAAGCTATCAAAATACAGAATTAAAAAAAGAAGGTCAAAAGAGTGGCAATGATAAAATCTTATATAATGTAAAAATAAATAAATAAATACAAACTATATATAAATCAACAAGGCAAGAGAGATATAGGTAAATTAAAAAAAAAAAAAAAAGTAGCATGGTTTTTTTGTTTTGTTTTGTTTTTTTTTTTAGGAAAGAAGATACTCCATTCAAGAAATGGAACAAATAAAAAAGATAGACTAGAGGAAAGCCTTCCAAGCATGTTAATGGGGGACCAAATGTCAAAAGTAAACAAAAAATTGGATTTATAAGTCAAGTTTATATAAGTAACATAATTGTTTTATTTCAAAAAAAAAAAAAGTAACATAATTGTTTGCTGGTTCATATTTTAAGTATAATTTTTTCGCATATGTGGTCCAAAAATATATCACATACACAAGATTGTACCAAATAAGATATTCATAGAGTAAATTAATTCATCAATCTTGACTACGAAAGAATACAGCTTTTATAAGACCATTATTGATAACGAAAAAATAATATGAATATATTCATTGAAGGAAAACAGTATGAATGTATTCTTTAAATTAATTCATCTAATTTTTTATTCTTATTTTATTCTATGTAATGTACATTTAATTTGTTTTTCAATTTTTAGATACAATGGAGATGAATCCAAATTCCGTCATCAACTATGAACATGAAGGAAGTTCTTCAAGAAAAGGGTATCATAACATTATTCAAACATATATATATATAATTGTTTTATACCTATAACGTATGATTGTTAATTTCTTATACAGGGAAACAAAAAGAGAAACAAAAGGCAAATGCAAATGCACGGAAAAGAAAAAAGTATGCAGAATTGTCAATTGAAAAACGAAGAGAAAAAATCCTAAAGTCAGCCAATACAAAGAAAATTGCATTGGCAAAAATAGCTTTTCAAAATAAAGATCTTGGAATGGAAAATATACCTAACACAAGTCTGCTAAACGAAACAACAATAGTAGGTATGATTTTCTTTTTTTTCTTTTTTTTTTACCTTTTTCATATATTTGATTTAAATTTTCTTTATTATATCGATAATTTAAAATATTATGTTTCGTATTTAAAACAGATTTTGCTTTGAACAATGAAAACACACTCATTCATGAATTGAAAAGGATGTCTCCATGTATCTATTGTAATGCAACAAGATTTGAATACGAAACACCAACGTTTTGCTGTTATAATGGACAAGTTCGACTTTCCCCAGCTATAATTCCAGATGAATTGCTTAAACTATATTTGAATTTAGACGATGATGGAATCATGTTTAGAAAGAATATTAGAGCATATAATAGCATTTTTTCTTTCACTTCATTTGGTGTGAATTTGGACAAAAATTTGGGTTCGTCAAGAAAAGGTGTATACACATTTAGGGCCCAAGGACAAATATATCATGATCTACCAGCCTTCCTCCCAGAAGATAGACCAAGATATTTCCAATTATATTTTTATGACACTGACAATGAAATTCGAAATAGAATCGGTGTGATGCAAGATGGAGGCATTAGTGACCGTTTAGTATAGAAGTTGATTGATATACTACTATGCAATCCTTATGCACAAGTATTTCGATCATTGAAGGACTTTGACCATTTTCAAGATATTCATATAAAAATTGCAAGTAATGTGAAAGTTGATCAACGAGTCTATAACATACCTACTGTAAATCAAGTAGCTGCTATATGGATTAAGGGAAATCAAGATTCTTCACCTTTTGAAAGAGACATTGTCATCCATGCCCATTCAGGAAAGCGTCATAGGATTAAACATTATTTTAGTTGTTACGACTCGCTACAATATCCATTGTTATTTCCAAAAGGAGAACCCGGATGACACCAAGAAATAACAAGATGTGGCACAACAAATGAGAAAAGGATGATATCATTTATAAATTGTCAAACTTCAGAAAATTGTGGTTTCCAGACTCCTGAACAAATCCTTCTAAGAGAACATCTAGGTAACGTATTTCACATATTTCAATTTCACATTTCATGCCTTATCTTTTTAAAATGTTAACATTATTTGAATTCTAATGTTCAGGTTTAGCAAAGAAACAACATGGAAGAATTTCATGCAGAGAATATTATTGCTTCAAGTTTCAAATTAGAACGACTTCAAAATCAGTTTTTCTTTTAGCTGGACGTTTGTTTCAACAATTTGCTGTCGACATGTACATAAAACTTGAAACAACAAGACTAGATTTTTTTAGAACACAACAGTCTCAAATAAGATCAGAGTTATACCAAGGATTGGTTGATGTCGTTAACTCAGGAGAAGCATATGCACGTAAAGTAGGGAAACGAATAGTACTTTCTGGTTCTTTTGTTGGAGGTCCAAGAGATATGCGACGTAGATATTTGGATGCAATGACCTTAGTACAACGATTTGGAAAGCCGGATCTTTTCATTACTATGACTTGCAACTCTGAGTGGAAAGAAATTAAAGATGAACTTTTAGAGGGACAATAACCTCAAGATAGACCAGATCTTACTTCTCGAATCTTTCGAGCAAAATTACAAGACCTTAAAGACCAACTTTTTAGAAAAGAAGTTTTTGGAAGGGTTGGAGCATATGTATATGTGATTGAATTCCAGAAGAGGGGATTGCCACATGCTCATATTCTGATTATTTTTAAAAGTGGGTATAAAATAGCAAATGCAGATCAATACGATAACTATGTTTCGGCTGAAATTCCTGATAAGGCTGTAAACCCACTCCTTCATAAGTTGGTTATCAAACACATGATACATGGACCTTGTGGAGCACTGAAAAAAAGTAGCCCATGTATGGTGAATGGAACATGCAGATTCCACTATCCTAGACCATATTCTTCTCAAACTATGCAAGGAAAAGATTCGTATCCAATATATCGGAGAACAAACGATGGAACACAGGTGCACAACTTTTACATAATTTACAAATTTTATATATGTCAATGCATGAAAAGATTCTTTTCTTAATTCCAAAACTATAGTAGTAATAAATATTAAAATTTTATTCGCAGATATGCGTTCGAAATGTCATGTTAAATAATCAATGGGTAGTTCCTTTTAATCCATATATTCTTCAACGATACAATTGTCACATAAATGTTGAAATTTGTTCTGCAATCAAGGCGGTTAAATATTTGTACAAATATATATATAAAGGTCATGATAGGGCAGCAGTTTCGATAGTAAATGATGGTGAGGATTTTACTGTGAATGAGATTCAAAACTTTCAAGATGCTAGGTGGGTTTCTGCACCAGAAGCATTGTGGAGAATTTTTGATTTCAGACTAAATGAAATATCTCCTTCAGTTATAAACCTGCAATTACATCTTCCAAATCAACAATTTGTTTCTTATTGGGAAAACCAAAATCTAAAGAAACTCATTGGATTTGATCATGTATCTAAAACAATGTTGACAAAATTTTTTAATACATGCCAAAGAGATGAAGATGCGAGAAAATTATTGTACAAAGAATTTCCTGAGTACTATGTCTGGGATAAAAGATTGAAAGAATGACTACAACGTAAAAGGGGTCATGTTATAGCAAGAATAAATGGAGCGAATCCAATTGAGGGAGAAAGGTATTATCTAAGGCTCTTATTGAATAATGTTAGAGGCCCAACATCCTTTGATGATTTGCTGACAGTTGATGGGAAAAAGTACTGTACATTTAAAGAAACATCACAAATAAGAGGACTACTTGAATCTGATGAAAGTTTGATTGATTGTTTGAAAGAGGCTGAATTGCTTGAGATGCCGTATGCATTTCGAAGACTATTTGCTACTTTGTTGGTATATTGTGAACCTACAGAAGTTAGAAAATTATGGAATTTATTTTTCGAAGCCATGGCAGAAGACTATAACCGATCAAATGATTTATCCAATGAACAACAAGTTCAATTGGTTTTGAAAAACCTAAATTACTTCCTCCAATCAATGGGGAAAAATACTTCACAATTCGATCTCCCTCCAGTTCATAAAGATAACTTCGATGATGACTTCATTTCAATGACAGAGATAAGAGATGAAGAATCCATTACAGTAGATGAAGAAGATGTTCTAGCATCAACAAAATTAAATGAGGAGCAAAAAATTGCATATGATATCATCATGGAAAAAGTTGATGGCAATAAAAGTGGACTATTTTTTATCGATGGCCCAGGAGGAACTGGAAAAACCTTTTTGTATCGGACACTTTTAGCAAAAGTTAGATCAAATGGAATGATAGCTTTGGCAACTGCAACATCTGGTGTAGCAGCATCGATATTACCTGGAGGTCGAACAACACATTCCAGATTCAAAATTCCATTGTAAGCTACTGATTCGACAATGTGCAATATGTCAAAACAGAGTGTTACAGCAGAACTAATTCGAAAGGCAAGACTAATAATATGGGATGAGGCACCTATGGCAAAAAGATATACTATCGAAGCTGTTGATCGTTCATTGAGAGATATAATTGATTGTACTCAACCATTTGGAGGAAAAGTATTCGTGTTTGGAGGAGATTTTCGTCAAGTACTTCCAGTACTTCTGAAAGGAACAAGACAACAAACTGTTGCAATCAGCTTGAGAAAATCGTATCTTTGGGATAAAATGCATCAATTGCATTTGAAACAAAATATGAGGGTACATAATGACAAAGCATTTGCAGATTTTATCTTAAGAATTGGAAATGGAGTAGAACCTACCTATAATGATGATATCATTACCTTGCCTCAAGAAATTGCAATACCACATTTTGGAAGTAACATGGAAATGGAATTCATAAGACAGATATATCCAGATCTATAATTTCATGTTACATCAATGGAATACATGACCAGCAGAGCAATTTTAGCTACAACAAATGATCATGTTGATTATTTGAATGAACTTTTGATAGATATCTTTTCAGGAGAAGTTAAAACCTTCAGAAGCTTTGATGAGGCAATGGATGATACAAATGCCTATTATCAGGAAGAATTTTTAAATTCTTTGCTACCAAATGGAATACCACCACATAAGCTTATACTAAAGGTTAATTGTCCTATTATGTTATTGAGAAATTTAGACCCATCCAATGGATTGTGTAATGGAACAAGAATGATATGTCGATCATTTGGAAAAAACATAATACATGCTGAAGTAGCAATGGGAGAACATGCAGGAAAACAAGTTTTCATACCACGAATTCCATTAAGTCCACCTAATGACGAAGGGTATCCATTCAAGTTCAAAAGGAAACAATTTCCTATCCGATTATGTTTTGCGATGACAATAAACAAAGCACAAGGACAAACTGTTCCTAATGTTGGAATATATCTTCTTGAACCTGTATTTTCACATGGACAACTTTATGTTGCATTATCAAGAGGAGTTTCAATGTCAACAACAAAAGTTCTTATCAAATCACTAGAGGATCCAAATTTGTCTTCCAGACATACAAAGAATGTTGTTTATAAAGAGATTCTCCTTTAATGAAGGTTCAGATCATTAAATACATATTTAATTTTTTATAACATCGAGATATATTATTCTTATGAAGTGTAATTGTTTTTTTCCAGTAATCAATCTCTTTCAAGAAAGACCAAATAATTTCCCTTGAGGTAATAAGTTGTCCTATTATTATGTCACTTTCTTTATAGCTTTTACTTTACAATTTTTATTTCAATCATATGATTTTTTTTGTATTCACCTATCTATTTTTAATATTTTTTCTCTTTCATAACTTTTTTCATGAATGTGTTTTGGATGATAAAGTTCATTTTCAACCTTTTCCAACTAAATGAATATTTAACCACGTGCATCGCACGGGTATTTCTACTAGTAAAAAAAAAGGATAATACTTGAGGTGAATTACTTTGGACTATATGATTAGAGCTGCAAAAACTGGCGAAAGCTAATAGAAAACTACATTTTAACACATGATTTCCAAAGAAAGAACAAGTTCATTTATTCTAAGAAATACATCAACATCATTGAGAATGAAAATTCACATTTTTTTTATCTAAAAAACAAAGAACTGTTCTGAAAACAATCTAATTCCCCTTCCTTTACCAAAGTTTCATCAAAACAAACACTGAAAAATGATCTAAACAAACACTCAAACTCTTCTCAAGTATACAACGAACATAAACAACCAACCTGATATAAAAGGACAACATCGTAGTATTGGCAGAAAGACATCATAGTTTCATTATCATACCTAAAATATTCTATACATGCAGGATAAAATATATTACAGTACTACAATTTCCAGGCAATGCTCTACGCTTAAGAAGTCCAGAAGCCTCCTTAAACCATAAGATTATGACATTTGTGTAAAAGTAAATCATTTTCTATTCAAAACAACATGGACGTTTTAATATAAGGTACTTGTTCAAACTTTGAAGAGATAATTGAGTGGAAGTATACCTGAACAAGTGTAACAATGTTTGCACTTGGGAAATTATAAGAAGAGAGAGTTGCTTTGTTGAACAAAACCAAGAGCTCTGCATAATGGATAAGAAGCCTTCGGTTAGATAAACTTGAAACAAGAACCGACACCATAAGTTGTCTCCCAGTCATCGATCAATCAGACTTCCGAAAACCACTAAATCATGTAGAATCCGAACAGTAAAACGAACTCATCCTTCAACATTAATTCGAGGATAGCTCATAATCGGTAAACAAAACAAAAACATACAACAAGCAGTTGGAAACAAAGTACGTTATGTAAGTCGAACAAATTATTAACACGAGTTGCACCAAATTCTTTAGAAGCAGTAACACAAGTACAAAATCATCCTCATCGGAAGACCTAATTCTTAGAAAAGCAATACGCGCAAAAAAACAAACACTCTACATATAGATCTAGACAACAATTAGAAAGCCTCAACGAATCAAACAACAAATTCAGATGCGATTAGGCGTACAAACAAGAGGAACTCTCACAAAATCTCTTGATTTTTCCCTTTTCATAACTTTCGGAGTCAGTAAAATCACTCCACAAAATGTAAAACCAAAATTTCTCTTTCTAATAATCATATGAAACAGAATACGATCCGCAAAACCTTAAGAACAAAAAGAAGAGGATGAAAGAGAGGACCAAACGGAGAACGAGGGCAGGCTCCTTACGGAAATTATTATCTATGAGCAGTTACCAAAGTCTCAATAAATCTCAATCCATCGAACCACGACGCAAATTTCTCCTTCTCCGATGATGAATCCGAGCCGCAACCTCTGTTTGCACCAGATTCTGAAAAGAAGCCCTAAAAATGCAATCCGACAAATCAAAAGGGGATTAGGTCATCAAAATTCCTCGAAACGAAATGGTCAAAGTACGCTCCATCGATGCAGAAATTGAACAATGGCGAGCATAATTCATTCATAAATAGCAAAGATTGAGAGAGGAAGAACCTGCAAAACACGAATAAGCCTTTTTTTTGCGGCCAAGGAGAAGAAACCCAAAAACGAAATGGTGGAAGAAACCCAAAAACAAATGGTTTGGAGGAGGCGACAAGATGGAAGTGATAGCGGACAGAAATGTTGCTATTTTAGTCCTAAAATATTAAGCTTTTTAGTGCTTTAATTGTGTTTTTATTAAAGATATTTAATATATTTTGTTATTTTGTCTTTAGGAGCAAATTATGGAATTTGGTGAAAAAAATGTCCAAAAAGAAGTCATTCAAGCCCAATTTCCATACATGGGTCAAGGGGAAATCCCAAAAAGTCAACCATGAAGAAGAGGCCCAAAAGAAATGAAGAGAGGCACAAATTCAAGCCCAAAACCGCGCCGGAAAGTTCTGGAATTCGCCTAGCGTCGAGACGCTGTAGGGACAGCGTCGACGCTATCCCATTTCTTGGTCGGCAAGTCGATGACATCACAGCGTCGCGATGCTGTGCCGATAGCATCGCGACGCTGTCCAATTTCTGGGCCTATAAATAGCGCCCCTTGGTGCCCATTTTTACCATCAATCATCATTCCTTCCATTCTTTCCTTTCTTTCCTTGGAGCCACTCTCAAAGCTTTCTAGCCTTTTTGAGAGTTCTTTAGAGAAAACTTTGGGGAGTTTTGGGGAGCACTCTAGGAGGCTCAAGGTGTGCTCGGAGGGACTCCAAGCGCCAACGACGGGGTCTTCGACGGTCAATTCCTTCCCTTTTATTGTGCTCATATTTATGCTTTCCATTGTAAATTTTGTGAATATTTTATCTATGTATAGCTAAACCCCAATTTGGGATCTTGAGATGAAATTATAGTTAAATGTTGCTATAATTGCCTATCTCTTGCCCTTTTTCCTAATTATTTGTATGGATGCTCGTAATGCTGTATGCAATCTGCCCAATTGTGTATTGATTCGATTCTTAATGAAGACTCGATGGAGAGAAGTTAGGATAGATCATGATCCATGCAACTAGTTTAATTGCCCGTAGTGACAACGAGATTAGTTTATTAAACTTAGATTCCTAAAATGAATTAGAGCGTAATAATTAATGAATTTTAATGGTGCTAAGGACACTTAGGTTGTTAAAATGGATTAATTACAATTAGGGAGACCGACAGGAGAACCTATGTGATTAACGGAGATTCTAGGATTATAATTAGTGGGCATCGAGATAGGATAATTGTAACAATTGTTTAGCTATTAATTGATTTTCAAGGCCACATTTCCCATTAAAAACTCTTTCTCCACATTTCACTTTTCTTTGATTGATCAAATTTGCTCTTTAAATTGCTTTAGTTTTAGATTCGCTTTAATTGCATGTTTTGGTCCCTAAATATTATTTCGCCTAAGTATTTTTAGTGATCATGAATCTGTCAATTTGCTTAAATTTCGCTTCGCCTCCCTGAGGATTCGATACTCGGAATTCTTCCTTTTTACTATTACTTGTGACGACCCGTGAGCTTGCGGATATCGTAAACAAACAATCGCGTAACAAGTTCTTGGCACCGTTGCCGGGGAGGCTTGATTTTTAAGCAAATCAATTTTTCTTGACATTAAAAAGAAAAGGATAAATAGTAATTTAGGTGTAAATATTTTTCTTTTGTGAATATTTTATTTTTATTTTTTGTTTGGTTCTTTTGATTGATTGCGAGTGTTGCATGCGAAGACATAAGGTGGTTGAATTATTTCCTTTAGATCTTGAAATTACCAGGACACTCAGATCTATTCGTAGAGAGAAAAGACTGACGGAAGCAATGGCCCATCAAGATGAAGCTCCCAAGGCAATCAGAGACTTTTTACAGTCAGTTCTCCCCTTCAAAAATTCAGGCATCATTTACGCACCAATCCAAGCTAACAATTTTGAGTTGAAGACAGGACTGATTGATATGGCGTGCGACAATTCTTTTAAGGGACACCCTTCTGAGGATCCACACTCACATCTGAGATCATTCTTGGAAATATGCGGGACGGTAAAGATGAATGGAGTTTCAGCCGACGCTATAAGATTGAGGTTATTCTCATTTTCTCTGCAAGACAAGGCAAAAGATTGGCTCGAATAACTCGAAACGGGCAGTTTCAGCACATGGGACGAGCTTGCCCATGCATTCTTGACTAAATTTTTCCCGCCTGCCAAAACTACGAAGCGCCGGATAGAGATAGGAACATTTAGGCATTTGGTTGAGGAGCAACTCTATGAGGCATGAGCTATAAGGAAATGCTTAGGCGGTGCCCGCAGCATGGATATCCAGACTGGCTCCAGGTGCAGTTGTTTTACAATGAATTAAATCCTTCCACCAAGACCGTTTTAGACACATCAGCGGGTGGGAGTTTTCTTTCCAAGACAGTGATGGAAGCCAAGGATCTTCTAGAGGAAATGACAGCAACCAGTTACCAGTGGCCGACTGAGAGGGGGATAGTTTCCAAGAAGGATGGAATTTGTGAAATTGATGAGTCGAGTTCGTTGAAGGCACATATGACATCTTTGACAAACACTCTGAACAAGTTAACTTCATCTGAGGTGGTCAAATCCATTTCCACCTTAGCTGAAGGATATTCAAAGAAAGAGAGTCAAGATGTGAAAGAAGTTCAGTACGTGGGAAACAAACCATTCACTCAAGGAGTACCGAACTTCTACCACCCCAGTCTGTGCAATCATGAGAACTTCTCGTACTCGAACACGAAGAACGTATTGCAGCCACCACCAGGTTTTGCATCATCCAGTACGCTAGAAAAGAAGAGTAACCTGGAGGAGATGGTGGCCATGTTTATCAAAGAACAGAATGTGTTAAATGTGAATCTCCAGACAACAGTTAATAAACACGACACAACTCTGAAAAATATGGAAGTTCAGATAGGTCTGATTGCTTCAGCGTTGAATGCCCTTCAGAAGGGAAAATTTCCAAGCGACACTGAACCCAACCCAAGAGAGTAGTGCAATATGGTGACACTAAGAAGTGGTAGACGGTTGGAGGTCAGTCCAGAAAAGAAGAAAGAAGAAAAAAGCATGGATGAAGATGAAAGGGTTGAGGCACAAAAAGCCCCCTCTGAAAGGTCCCAACATCCTCCTAACTCTGTTGATTTTAATTATGATGTTTCTAACTCTTTTGCACGAAAAGAAAAAGATGACAGGCATGAAGAGAAACTGAACGAGGAAGAAGTGGTTCCATGCAACCATCATGACAAAGACTCGCACATTAGCTCGCCCAAGCGGAGGGGCGAATGTCCAACCTTTGACTACAGGGAGTTACCTTTTCCTCAGCGCTTTAAAAATGTTAAATTAGATGAGCAGTTTCAGAAATTGCTAGAGATGTTTAGAAAATTATCTGTGAACATTCCCTTAGTAGATGCTTTGTATAACATGCCTAGTTATGGGAAGTTCATGAAAGAAATGTTATCTATGAAGAAAAGTTTGAAAAAAGAGGTTTTTAAATTGTCTGAAAGTAGTAGTACCATAGTTTCTGGAAAGATGCCTTCTAAACAAAAAGACCCAGGGAATTTTACTGTTCCCTGTATTATTGGAGAAGTATCTTTCAATAGGGCTTTATGTGATCTAGGTGCTAGTATAAATTTGATGCCCTATTCTGTGTACAGGAAGATTGGTCTAACAGGACACCAACGTCACCCTCCAGCTTGCTGATAGATCGATTACCCACCCAATGGGTGTTGTGGAGGACGTGCTGGTGAAGGTCAACAAATTTATCTTCCTTGTAGATTTTGTGGTACTGGACATGCAGGAAAACAGAGAGGTACCCATTATTCTAGACAGACCTTTCTTAGCTACAGGTAGAGTTGAGATTCGTGTGCATACAGGTAAGCTTACCTTGAACGTATATGATGAAAATGTCGTTTTTAGTATTTTTGGCCAAGATGAGTCTGTATGTAGTTTGCATACATGTTTTTCTATTGGTACTGAATACTTGACTGACGATGAGGAAGAGGTAGAGTTTAATCTTGGTCTAGGATTAGAAGAGGAGCCTATGAATGATGAGAATTTCAATCATAATGCATTTTTTGATGTCCCTCTGTTTGAAAATAAGCTAATTGATGTAGAATTGCCTGCTTTTGAGAATGATATGTCTGCAGTTGATGACTTACCTTCTTTTGAGAATGAATTGGAATTGCCTGAAATCGATGATTTTGATAATGAGATTGAATTGCCTGATTATGAGAATGAGATTAATTTGTCTAATAACGTGCATGAATTGCATGGATATGATTACTTGATAGATGATAATTTTGAGTCTGATCATGATAATGTTGAATCTATCAAGTCTGATCCAGATGAGTATATAGAGTCAGACCTTGAAAGTGTGAATAATGTTGATTCGGGTCCTGATGATGTAGATAGTATAGAATCTGACCCAGAGAAGCTAATATTCTTTAATTCTTCTGATAGTGAGTCATGATAACAAAACTTGTTACACGATTGTTTGTTTACGATATCCGCTGATAGTGAGTCATGATAATAAAACTTATATTCTTATATTCTTTGATAGGAGCTTATATTCTTTAATTCTTCTGACCTAGAGGAGTTTATATTCTTTAATTCTTCTGATTGTTTGATTGAAGCTTATATTCTTCAATTCTTCTGACCCAAAGGAGCTTATATTCTTTAATTCTTCTGATAGTGAGTCATGATAACAAAACTTGTTACGCGATATGACTCACTATCAGAAGAATTAAAGAATATAAGCTCCCCTGGGTCAGATTCTATACTATCTACATCATCAAGACTCGAATCAACATTATTCACACTTTCAGGGTCTGACTCTATATACTCATCTGGATCAGACTCGATAGATTCAACATTATCATGATCAGACTCAAAATTATCATCTATCAAGTAATCATCTCCATGCAATTCATGCTCATTATCAGGCAAATCAAGCTCATTCTCATAATCAGGAAATTCAATCTCATTATCAAAATCATCAATTTCAGGCAATTCCAATTCATTCTCAAAGAGAAGGTAAGTCATCAACTACAAACATCTCATTCTCAAAAGCAGGAAATTCTAATTCATTCTTAAAATCAAGCAGATCTATATCAATTAGCTCATTTTCAAACAGGGGGTGAGAAAAAATTGCATTATGATTGAAATTCTCATCATTCATAGGCTCCTCTCCTAATTCTAGGGTCAAGATTATACTCTACCTCTTCATCATCGTCAGTCAAATATTTTGGACCTATAGAAAAACAAGTATGCAAACTACATACAGACTAATCCTGCCCAAAAATACTAAAAACGACCTTTTCATCGTCTACGTTCAAGGTAAGCTTACCTTTATGCACACTAATCTCAGCTTTACCTATAGCTAAGAAAGGTCTGCCTAGAATAATGGGTACCTTTCTGTCTTCCTGCATGTCGAGTACCAAAAAGTCAACAGGGAAGATAAATTTGTTGACCTTCACCAGCACGTCCTCCACAACACCCATTGGGTGGGTAATCGATCTATCAGCAAGCTGGAGGGTGACGTTGGTGTCCTTCAATCCTGTTAGACCAATCTTCGTGTACACAGAATAGGGCATCAAATTTATACTAGCACCTAGATCACATAAAGCCCTATTGAAAGATACTTCTCCTATAATGCAGGGAACAGTAAAACTCCCTCGGTCTTTTTGTTTAGAAGGCATCTTTCCAGAAACTATGGTACTACTACTTTCAGACAATTTAAAAACCTCTTTTTTCAAACTTTTCTTCATAGATAACATTTCTTCATGAACTTCCCATAATTAGGCATGTTATACAAAACATCTACTAAGGGAATGTTCACAGATAATTTTCTAAACATCTCTAGCAATTTCTGAAACTGCTCATCTAATTTAACAATTTTAAAGCGCTGAGGAAAAGGTAACTCCCTCTAGTCAAAGGTTGGACATTCGCCCCCCCGCTTGGGCGGGCTAATGTGCGAGCCTTTGTCATGATGGTTGCATGGAACCACTTCTTCCTCGCTCAGTTTCTCTTCATGTCTGTCATCTTTTTCTTTTCCTACAAAAGAGTTAGAAACATCATAATTAAAATCAACAGAGTTAGGAGGATGTTGAGACATTTTAAAGGAGGTTTTTTTGTGCTTCAGCCCTTTCATCTTCATCTATGCTCTTTACTTCTTTCTTCTTTTCTGAACTGACCTCCAGCTGTCTACCACTTCTTAGTGTCACCATCTTGCACTGTTGGGTTGGGTTCAGTGTCGCTTGGAAATTTTCCCTTCTGAAGGGCATTCACCGCTGAAGCAATCTGACCTATCTGAACTTCCATATTTTTCAGAGTTGTGTCGTGGTTATTAACTGCTGTCTGGAGATTCACATTTAACACCTTCTGTTCTTTGATAAACATGGCCACCATCTCCTCTAGGTTACTCTTCTTTTCTAGCGTACTGGATGATGCAAAACCTGGCGGTGGCTGCAATATGTTCTTCGTGTTCGAGTACAAGAAGTTCCCATGACTGTGCAGACTGGGGTGGTAGAAGTTCGGTACTGCTTTAGTGAATGGTCTGTTTCCCACGTACTGAACTTCTTCCACATCTTGGCTCTCTTTCTTTGAATATCCTTCAGCTAAGGTGGAAATGGATTTGACCACCTCAGATGAAGTTAGCTTGTTGAGAGCGTTTGAAGATGCCATATGTGCCTTCAACGAACTCGACTCATCAATTTCATAAATTCCAGCCTTCTTGGAAACTGTCCCCCTCTCAGTCGGCCACTGGTAGCTGGTTGCTGCCATTTCCTCTAGAAGATCCTTGGCTTCCGTCACTGTCTTGGAAAGAAAACTCCCTGTCTAAAACAGTCCTGGTGGAAGGATTCAATCCATTGTAAAAAAAACTGCACCTGGAGCCAATCTGGATATCCATGCTGCGGGCACCGCCTAAGCATTTCCTTATAGCCCATGCCTCATAGAGTTGCTCCTCATCCAACTGCCTAAATGTTCCTATCTCTGTCCGGAGCTTCGTAGTCTTGGCAGGTGGGAAAAATTTAGTCAAGAATGCCTAGGCAAGCTCGTCCCATGTGCTGATACTGCCCGTCTCGACTGATTCGAGCCAATCTTTTGCCTTGTAGCAGAGAAAATGGGAATAACCTCAATCTTATAGCGTCGGTCAGAACTCCATTCATCTTTACCGTCCCACATATTTCCAAGAATGATCGCAGATGTGAGTGTGGATCCTCATAAGGGTGTCCCTTAAAAGAATTGTCTCGCACCATCTGAATCAGTCTTGTCTTCAACTCAAAATTGTTAGCTTGGATTGGGGCGTAAATGATGCCTGAACTTTCAGTGGGGAGAACTGGCTTTAAAAAGTCTCTGATAGCCTTGGGAGCTTCATCTTGATGGGCCATTGCTTCCGTCAGTAATTTCAAGATCTAAAGGAAACAATTCAACCAGACAAAAAATAAAAATAAAATATTCACAAAAGCAAAATATTTACACCTAAATTACTATTTATTCATTTCTTTTTAATGTTAAGAAAAATTGATTTGCTTAAAAATCAAGCCTCCCCGGCAACGGCGCCAAAAACTTGTTTATTTGCAATTGTTTGTTTACGATATCCGCAAGCGCACGGGTCGTCAAAAGTAATAGTAAAACAGAAGAATTCCGAGTATCGAATCCTCAGGGAGGCGAAGCGAAATTTAAGCAAAGCGACAAATTCGTGATCAGTAAAAATACTTAGGCGAAATAATATTTAGGGACCAAAATAAAGAGCAAATTTGATCAGTCAAAGAAAAATAAAATGTGGAGAAAGAGTTTTTAATGGGAAATGGGGCCTTGAAAATCAATTAATAGCTAAACAATTGTTACAATTATCCTATCTCGATGCCCAACTAATTATAATCTTAGAATTAGGCGAATTCCAGAACTTTCATGGGTGACTTTCTTGGCTTCCCTCTTGACCCATTTATGGAAATCGAAAATACCACGACAGTGACCAGAAGCGATAGAGGACGGCGATCGAAGAAACGGCGGACTCAAGGTAAATCAAAGTAGTCGTGGTGTTTGGAGAAGAGTGGGAAAATGAGAGAAGAAATCGATAGATGTAGAATGGGAAAATGGAGGGAAGAAGAAATCGATTTGGGGGGATTTTTAATTCAGAATATACCCACGGTTTAATTTTACCGTCGGGTTACACCCCTGAATCACCAACGATTTGAATAAACCGTTGGGAAATAAAAACAAACCCCCACAGTTGACGCAAACCGTTGCCAAATAGAGACAAACCACCGACGATTTACTCAAACCGTTGGCAATCAAATAAACCAAGACTTCAAACGATTTGAGATTTCCTACTTATCTACCAGCGGTTATGGAAACTGTTGGCATTTTCCAGATATCTGCCCACGGTTTTTCTAAACCCTTGGGTTTTCTCGGATATATACCAACGGTATTAAAAACCGTTGTTAAAAACTGTTGGCATTTCCCTCATATACATCAACAGTTTTAGTCACCGTTGGCTATACCAATGAATCAAATAAACCACGACTTCAAATGGTTTGAGATTTCCTACTTATCTGCCGACGGTTTGGAAAGTCGTTGCCATTTGCGAGATATATGCCCACGGTTTGTCTAAACCGTTGGGATTTCTCGAATATACCAACGAATTTGGGAACCATTGCCATTCCCCTAACAAACGCCAACGATTTTAGTCACCGTTATCATTTCACAAATATACGCCAACGATTTCATAAACCATTGGCAATTCCTTCATATGCCCACGACTATTTAACCGTCGGGAGAAAAACCGTCTGGAAATCTTTTAATTCTTATAGTGTTCTATCCCCCCACTTAAGTCATTCCTCTCTTAGACCTTTGTTTGTAATAAATTTCCTCTTCTTCTAATAATTTATCAAGCTCATGTTCAATACTATGGAAAGCCTCAAAGTTAATAAGGGGAATATTTCTATAAGCATCATTTAGAGCCCTTTTACACATAGATATCCTATTCTTTCTATGCAAATTAATTTCTTTCCCTCATTTCATTAGTTCCTTAGAACAATTTGTGAGGTCTTCTCCTAGTGAAGATAAATGAAGCTCATTTTCATCCCAATTCCCGTGTTTAGATATTATATCAGAACATTCTTCATGTTTTATCCAAATTTCTACAAATTTAAAGGAGCTAATATACTTTTTATTTAAACAAGAATAGTGAAAATTCAACTTAGCTTCGATTGGTCTGTGGTATGAGAATAACCAATCCAGATTTTCTATCTTTGCCGAACTGAATAGAGAATAAAAGGCAAAATCACATAGGAACCGATCTAGTCTCTCCCAGATGTGGATTCCTCTTCTGTTGCCATGCCAAGTAAACATATTTCCTTTTGGTCTCAAATCTATTAACCCACAATCATCCAGAGCTTCTTTAAACTTATCCAGGCATTGTGATTCTCTCCTAGGACCTCCTAGTTTATCATCATGTGATAGAATTTCGTTTAGGTCACTTCTGCCTTGTGCAAAGTGATGCTAAATGTGCTATAGATAGCTAAAAAACGTGCAAGCATACACATCATGACAACAAGTGATAAGTATTTTAAGATCGTTCTCCACAAGGATTGATTTGGGGAATTTTACTACTTCTAAGCTTAATTTTCAATGAAATTCAAAGTAACCAAGGACCAAATATTTTTCATTAACTAAGTGCAAGAGATTAAAATGGTAGACAAGCTTAAAATGACAGACACTTAACAAAATAGAAGCAAAAACAACAAATCAACATGGAGAAAATAAGGTTCAGATTAGGGGTTGTCCACTATCACAAGCTGTTTGTTATAGAAGAACCTTTTAGTTTACAACTCACTCAAAATTTCCTACGAGAATTTTCCAATTCTCCTAAGGTTTAGGCGATTAAACTCCCATTTAATCCCTTCTTTTTAGCTCAACTGCTCAGTGCCTTAGGTGGTTATTTATCCCTAAATTACCCACTCTTTTCCATGACTTTGAAAAGCTAAGGTAAAGTAAACCAATCGGTTATTAGTTGTTTTTCCAAACACTTAATAACAATGCTAGAAAATGGTTGACCAAACTAAATTCCAGCTTAAATCATGAAGAACACTTTACTTTAAGTTGCAATCTACAAAGTTCCATAAAAAACAAAAAACAAGTTCAAGCTTAAGCACCATAATCCTCACCTAAGAGGATTTAACTCATGTTCAAGGTGGAAACAATGAAAGTACAACAGTGAACTACTATATTAGCTATAATTACAGCCTTAAATATCAACTAAACACTAAGAGAAGAAAGGATAAAAGAAGGAAAAAGAAGAGGAGAAGCTCCCAAGAGATTCCAGTTTTCCCAAGCTGGAAAATCTTCAAAACAACAACCTCTCATTGTCGTTTCCTTCACTGATGGCAACAACTCCTCGGTCAAATTCTCTCCAGTCGGTCGTCCCCTTCTTTTGGCAATAGGATCTTGAATTCAGGGTTGATTAGACTTTATTCCCCACATGGACCTTCCCTAATTGGCTAAGATGGTACAAATCAACTCCACATAGATGCCAGCTCAACTAATGAAGATTCCCACGTAGACAACACGTACGACCACTTAAATTCTCGACTTTTGGCCTTCTGCTATAAATTCAACTTAAGCTTGGCCTACTGATATGTAAAATATGCATCAAGGAATACTCATTTTCATGCACAAACCAAAGCTCAAACACATCAAAAAGTAGAGTTTTTAAGCCCAGGAGAGAGCCAATAGCTCTTATTTCTAAGAGCTATCAAACCCCCAAACTTGAATCATTGCTCGTCTCGAGAAATGCTTGGCTGCAAAACTCACACTCACGCACCACCTATCCAGCTTGCAATCAAAATGGCCTAACTATAGCACCTAGCTACTTTTTGACAAACCTACCTCTCTGAATGCACACAACTACTCAACATTTGCACTACTTTTTAAAATCACCCTAATCACCCTTTAACTTGGCATTTTCAAAATTTTAGTGCTCTTCTATTAATCCTCTAGCTTAGCCTATCTCCAAAAGCCATCATATCAAATTGCACCAACCTATTGATATCAAGGAAGCCACTAACCTTCTAGACTTTACTTGCCTCAAACCTCAATCCTAAAGCTTGCTAAGCAATCCTACAATCCCTTTGTCCAACTTCTAACCTCTCCAAGCTCAACCTAAAACTTCTCTCCAACTTTCATTTTTCTCTTTTACTAGCTTAGAGAGTCTCACAGGTCATAGCTTTTTGGTCCAAGAATGGCAACACTTTTTGGTGAAACTCACCTTAGCCTCCAAGCTCATCACCTAACGAGAACTACACGTATTCTTCTTTGGATTGCCTAAGATAGCCCTCTACCAACCACTTCCCTGATTCTTAGAATGAAAACATTTTATGATGAAGCTCACCTAAGCCCTGGGGAAGGTTGTAACCTTCAAGCCAACACTCATCCCTTTTTCCATCTCAATTTGACTTTTCGTTTCTACTCATTTTTAGAATGTTTTCTTTCCCTTGAGCTACTTTTTGACGCAGGGACAAACTATGGGTGTCATAAATCCCCCTGGTTACTAGGCATGCTCAAAGAAACAAAAAACTTTTAAAAAGGGAGAGGAATGCACCTTAGGTGAAGCTAAGAAAAAGAGGAGTGCCTTCTAAGCTACACTATTTTATTTCCTTTAATTTTCATTCTTTTATTTTTTTTACAGGGTTACCTCACCTCCAAACTTAATTCATTCATTGTCCCAAATGAATAAGAAAGCAAGGCAAGGACCCCCAAACTTATTTTTTTTTTCTTTTGTTTTTAAGAGAAGTTAAGGCTTATTGCTTAGGGAGATTATAAGACTTGTGCAAAAGGGCTAGCAACAAGCTTTCCTAACATTTGAGCTAAGCTAAGAAAGAAAATTAGGAAGCTTCCCATCTACCTAAGGACTTAAAGCACAACATGATAATCTAAGCAAACATGCTAAGCTTTTGGGGATCATAAGTCAGAACACTACATTTGTACAATAAAACAGATCTTTAACCAAGGACAGCTGTTGTTGTAGCATTCAAAAAACTACGCTTGAACAAAAGAACAACTAAAAGATATGCCCTAAACCATTTCGAAACAAGCTGGACAAACCAATTTTTCAACTAAAACGACTCTTACATAAGCTCAAAATTTATTCAGCAGCTCACCCACTAAATTTGTAGCAGAGACAACTTACACTTATGTTTTAGATGGCATAATTAACACTCGAACAAACATGCACAACTTTGGCATAAAAAAACTCATAAGAAAAAAATTCAACATATTGCAACAAGGAAAAACAGGCACAATGCCTAGTTGCACTTTCATGGCAACAAATAACATCCAACAGATATGTCCATTAATCTCAATTGAATATGCCTCCATATTTTCAAGCTATGCACGAATGATGCTAACATAAAACAACATTTTTTAGCAGCAGTTAAGCACAAAAATAGCAGGCCATCTCTTTCTCTTGTTTCTATTTTCTAAATTATTGGGGGTCAACACAACAAATAGTGCACACAATCACCATTTTCAGAAGAGATATTTCATTAAACTTGGAAGATTACACAATTAGCCCATACATTCTTGCATAAATCTCTTCTTTTTCATCACTAAACAAAACAACATAAAAGCTAGAATTGATGGCAAACAACACTAAAATATAAAGACAAATAAGCAACAAAGATAAACAGCAACAACAAACAACCAAACGTAAAGATAGTAAGCACAACACATGAGAATCCCTTTTCTTGTTTTCTTCAGTCTTCTAATCTTCTTGTCCAGCAAAAGCATTATCATCCTCATCATTTCCACTTTGAGAGGGAGAGGGGCACCGTGGATTTAATACTCTTGTAGGAAATGGAGGGAATGGTTGAGGAAGTTCCTCAAAGCCAAATTCAAATGTCTTTTCCATAGCAAAGTCTCTCTGATGAGCATACTCTCAATATGATCTTTACTGTTCTGCATTGTATGCTAACTGCCGAATCATACTTCTTTGCTGCCTCAACATTTCCTCCACTCCACAAACTATATTTGTACTCTTCCGCCCTTTGCTTTCTCCTTGCAATCTTGCTATAGAAGCTGAATCAATGGCTCTTTATCCATTATAATTTCTTCATCATCATCTACTTGAACTTGTGCCCTTAAACAGAAAGCCGTGATCAGATTAGGGAAAAACAACCTCTCTTGCTTTACTTTTGCACACGCTAGGATCTCCTTAGCCAATAATCTTCCAACATATACTCAGAATTTTCAAGATAGAGAAAACCAACAGGACCCTCTCGTTGGACACAGTTGTGTCATGTGTGGTAGGAAGCAATTTACTTCTTACAAAAGTGTGCCACACGTTTGCTTCCAGCATCAAATAAGCTGCTAACAGTGTCCTATTGGAGTTTCTTAACATTTTCCAACTAGCCCCTTTGCCCCCACAAGTTTCTAAGGCTGATTGAAGTTTCTCATTAGATGGAGCAACCTCCATGGAATTAAAAATTGCTTGGGGGTAGTTTGGAATATCATAGAACTCATTAATTCCATTGGGCGACCATTTTACTCATTTGCCTCTTACTTTTGTTTGGAAAAGGTCATTATCCTGTAAGTTAACATAAAATTCCTTCACCAAGGGAATTATGGCTGGCTCGGGCTTTAGGCAAAAAGATTTCCGGCCATGATTGGTTACCATAGTCGAGACAAACAGTGGTAGCTTTCCCATGTAAGCTTCAAAGCCCCTTTTTTGGGAGTGGCTCTCTTTTCAGCATATCTTCAAATCTCTTCTTAGTGCATTACCAAATTTTTCCCTTGGACTCTCATTGACTACAAGCATGGGCTCTTTTTCGTTTTTCTTTTGAGTTTTCTTCCTAGCCGGTGGACTTGCAGGTGCTGGAATGCATTTTTCTTCTTCTTGAACTTCGGCTACCAACTCTTCCTCTTGCAATTCTTCCCTTTCAAGAACTTTCTTTCCTTTCCCCTTAGCTCTTGGGCTCTTACGAGTAGCTCTAGAGTGAGCTTCCTCATCTTGGACAATGACTTCTTTGTCTCGAACCTTGCTCATAAGTGTTGATGATTCAACAACTTTTGACCTAAACAGCTTCTTTAGAACCTTGGGGGCCATATTTTCTCAAAGGGAAAATTCATTGTGGAAGCACTTGAGTGAGTAGGAAATTCCACAAGCAATCCGAGAGAGAGAAATGAGGAATTCTGATATCCAAACCACTGGGAGCTTTTCCCTTTTTAAAAACCTTTTTTCATGCAGCATTGAATGATGTGGAGATCATGGCTGGTAGAGGAAGATCACAGGCATTAATGCACATCACAGCTCACTGCCCCAAAAATCCGCTGCTATAAATCTGCAAGGATTATGCTGCAGCTGCCAGACTTTCCATTCTTGAGCATTGCAATATTCTGATTCTTTTTCCATCAAACCCGCTATTGGGCTCCTAGAGTGAGTGAAAATATGATATAAATAGACTCTAGAACTCTGTGCAAGTATACACAGTCCGCAGCAAGTAATAAGTATTATCAATCCAAGGCCTGAATTAACTTCTACTTTATCTATTTTGTATAACTCTTTAATGGTTTCAAAAGTGGTAAAAATGATTGGTTTTTATAGGAGTATTGCTGAAGCAAAAGAAATGACAGAACAAAAGATAAACAAATAAGCAGACAGATTAGAAACAGGCGCTGGTCAGGATTTAGTAATTTTTTTAAAAGATGCTCTAGCAATATTATTGATCGTGCAAAACTCTCGCAGTCTTATTAGCAGATTCCTCCCGGAACTCCGGATCTTTTGGAATGTGTTTCAAACCCAATGAAGTATTACCGATCAAGCACTAGGTAACTAGCCATCCCTAGCTCAGTCACTGGTGTTCACCAATACACAATGATCTAGTGTGATTAATCGCCACACACTCCCTAAATCATCCCTGAAATTAGGGAGAGGTATTCATACCGGCTGGCCAGGCGGGCACAAAATATAAATGAGCACAACAATCAATCAAGATGCATTAATCAATATTTATTACTAGAAATGAAGCACGACAATCACATTGTTTCCTAACCAACGCCTAAGCTACTTAGTTCATAAAATGCATGGAAATACAGGTTACAATCTGAGTAGGCATGTCCATAATTACAAGATAATAAAAGGAAATATTAATCTCCTCGATCATCTTGCAAATGATGGTTTTCTTGATGGTCTCCAATCTCTCCTCTATTCAACTCCCAAAGGTGGACGTAAACTTCCCAAAAATGGAATGTTTCTCCCAAAAGTGGAATGGATTTGACTCGGGCGACTATCTCCTTTTATAGAAGGATGGGAAGCTTGAATTAGGTTGACCTAGACACGTGGATGGCTCTTCTTGCTCCTTTATCTCGAGAATAACTTAACAGAATTCGATTTGTTAAATTGGCTAACGAGCTGTGACGTGGCAGTTTTTGCTCCCAGCTTTGCTCCAGCACAGATTTTGCTCCCTCTAGTCGCTCAGCAATACATTCTGCATAAAATAACTTCCAAAGCTTCCATTCTTCCAAATGGGTTAAAACATATAATATATATCTAAAACCAACCCTGTTAAGCACAAAAGACACACAAATCCCTATAGAAATAAGGCCTAAGTAACTACCTTTTGGACAGTTATCACCCGCCCTATCCAAAGTTGTTAAGTCTAATCTTATCAAATTTGCACTTTCCATTCGAAGCCATTCTGCTTCTTCTCCATCTTTGTCCAGAGCTATAAATTCAGATTCCATTGTGGATCATGCTATAGATGTTTGTTTGGAAGATTTCCAAGATACAACTCCTCCTCCTAGAGTGAAGATGTAACCACTCGTGGATTTGGAGTCTTTAGTACTAGATATCCAGTTCACATCACAATAACCTTCAAGCACAACAAGAAATCTAATATAATGTAGGCCATAATTTCTTGTGTGCTTTAGGTACCCTAAAGCTCTCAATTTAGCTCTCCAATGATCTTGATATGGATTGCTCGTATAACGGCTTAACTTGCTTACCGCATATGTTATATCTGGACGTGTACAAGTCATGATGTACACTAAACTGCCAATTATGCGAGAATATTCTAGTTGTGCTAAACTATCTCCATTATTTTTAGCTAAATCGAGATTGGCGTGTCTATCGGGGTTTTGCTATCCCAATGTCATACTTGTTAATTTTCCTAAGTATTTTTTCAATATAATGTGATTGAGACAATACTAATCCTTGTGGGGTTCTAGAAATTTTAATTCCTAGAATAACATCTGCAACACCCATATCTTTCACCTCAAACTTATTTGCTAACATTTGTTTAGTAGCCTTAATAATATTCATGTTGCTACCAATAATTAGCATATCATCAACATACAAACTGTGTAATAGATATATTGGATTCCCTAGTTTATTGTATTTTACATGTATGTATTATACGATAATAATACAACCCACTAGTTTTGGATTACTGTATTGATGTACACCCCACTAGAGTTGTAGTTCAAGTGGAAATTTATTGGGTTTTATGCCCTTAAAACTCGTGGATAGTAAATGTAACAAATTAATTAATATCAATAAATTGGTCGTGATCATACTAGTCCTAAGGTCTCTTTGCCTTCTTTAGCTACCAATTAAAAGGAAGAGAAGGAGAAGAAGAAGAAGAAGAAGAAGAGGGTATTTCAAAAAAAAAAAAAAGAAGAAGAAGAAGAAGAAGAGGGGAATACTTAAACAAAGGGAAAAATACACTTTTGGTCCCTAAGTTTGCAAACTTGACATTTTTACCCCTGAGGTTTTGATTTTGTTACATTGTTGGTCCCTCCATCCAATTTTCGGTAAAACCCTAACAAATTGCTGATATTAAAAAATAAAAAAACATTTTATTATTTTTTTTCTTCTTCATCTTCTTCTTCATCTTCATCTTCTTCCTCCATTTTCAACTTCTTCCTCTAACCCTAACGCTGGTGACAAACACTGCCGACCGCTGTCACTGGTCGTTGATTTTTTTTTTTTTTTTCATTTTTTCCTCATGTTTTCTTTTTTCTTTTTCCTTCTTTTTATTCTACCTCTTTTCTTCTATTTTTTTCTTTTACTTTTTCCTTTTTAAAAATGAAAAGAAGAAGAAAAAGAAGAAAAAAAAATGAAAATTTTTTCAGCAACCGACCGCCCAGTAACGGTGGTCACCGACCTAAAGAGGTCGTTGGCCTGAAGTGGTTGCAGGAGGAGGTGACCGACAGACGTAGCCAGAGGAGATGACTAGCGGTAGGTGGTCATGGTCGCTGACATTAGGGTTGGAGGAAGAAGAAGAAAATGATGAAGATGAAGATGGAGGAAGAAGAGAAAATGATGAAGATAAAGATGGAGGAAGGAGAAGAAGATGAAAAAGAAGAAAAAAGAAAAAATATTTTTTATTTAAAAAATTCGAAAAAAATATTTTTTTAATAAGAAACTAATGCCACATCAACAATCTATTAAGAATTAACAGAAATTTGGATAGAGGGACCAACAATGTAAAACGAAATCCAAACCTTGGGGTAAAATTGTCGAGTTTGAAAACTCAGGGACCAAAATGAAACCTAATCCAAACCACATAGACCAAAAGTGTATTTTTCCAATAAACAAACAAATAAATAAAAGTTGTGTTAAAAATCTATCATTTACTTGAAAACTTTTAAGAATTACTATTCTCTAACTATACCATTAAAATTTGTATAAGATAAATGATTGTGGATGGATATGCGTTTTGAAAAGAAATATTTTAAATAAAAGACTTGTTATTATATAAGCAAGTAGAAAATTAGTTAAATGATTATCTTAAAGGCATTATAAGTACATTCTATTTATTTTAGAATTTCACAAATCACTTTTGATCATCAAAAGAAGTGCTTTAATAAGTAAAACCACATTTACCATACTTTAACATTTTAGTCAAACATTGCCAATTTTTTAAAAAAAACTTCAATTCATACACCAAAAATATCTTAAAAACATCCCAAATAAAGATTTAGAAAATCTCAATTTAATAGTTGATAAAGTGCTTATGGCCCAACTATTGACTTCCGATATTTGTCATAATGTTTCAATAACTGTTATTTTAGTTTAGTAGTATTGAATATAGTAAAGCAAAAGTCAAAGAATTTGGGAAGGGTTATTTTAGTAGTCGTCTTTGAATTATTATTTATAGCGTTGGAAATGTTGTTCCAAGCAATAAACATGAGAAGATTATTTTAATCCGGATAAACAATGTGGTGTTTAAGTCACATAAGATATTTCTTTGTTGTTTTGGAATTGTAATTTCGAGTATTAAGACCCCGTTTGATAACCATGTTTTTAGTTTTTGGTTTTTCAAAATTATGCTTGTTTTCTCTTAATTTATTTACAATGATTTTCATCTTTGTTAAGGAGACATTAGAGTTCATAGGCAAATTCCAAAAACAAAAACAAGTTTTTGAAAACTACCTTTTGTTTGTTTCCAAAATTTGGGTTGGTTTTTGAAAACATGGGAATGATGTAGGTAGCAAACCAAATAAATGTACATGTGGAAGGAGGGTTTATAAGCTTAATTTTTAAAAGCCAAAAACTAAAAACGAAATGGTTATCAAACGGGCCTAAATATTCTGCCAAACTTAACATAACTTAACTTGGTAAGACAACATATACCCAACCAAAATATCAGAAGTTTAAATATTGACTTCTACCTATTGCGAACTCACAAAAAATAAATTATTAAATACGCTCACACCACATGCTTAGTTTGCAATGGAGTTAACTTTCTATACCACTCTTTTTGTCATGTTTCAAGAGGTCACACAAATATAAGTGGTGGTTGAAAAATTGACAATGAAGCACATGGTAGAAAATGGCCCTATGGTTAGCAGTAGTACTAAATTGTAGTGTCCAAAGTCGTATTTTAACATTATGATATATTAAATGTCCACCTAATACTGTTGTGACAACGTTTGTTAAAGCAACTTTGACAATCAAATTAAGAGGAGTAATGCAAAGATTGACAAGTTTGGCCGAGGAAAAGGAATTGATTGCTTAGGCATTATGGCCATGGGTGATGGGCATGGAGAAAAAGACACCTGATGTGGTGGGTTATTTATTGGTGGGCTCAACTTATGTGTCTGAATTTTGTGGCGAGAACTATATCCTTAATTTGGAAGGTAACGATCTCTCCACATATCTCTATAGTGGTTTGATATTGTCGACTTTAGATACAAGTTCCATGGTTTAGCTTTTGGTTCTATCCAAAAGATCTCATATTAGTGAATAATTGTCCTTCACTTATATACTTATCATCATTTCTTTTTCTAGCAATTGTGAAACTTTGTACTCGTTCAAAAATTTATTTGATTTATTTTAATAATAAAATCTCCTAGAAGACGAGATTTTTTAGTTGGAAAATGATAGGACTCGATTGCAAAAAGAATTAGAAGTTGTGTAAATGGGTTACCTAATTGACTACTATTCGTCCTTGTATCTTTATCCTTGGTCCAAATAAATAATGTTTACTTCAAATCTAAATAGAGCACCACAAGTTAAAACGCATAAATAACACATGACTTAACTAATGGGTTTTTGTAGGGACGAAAAAGACAAATCCCTACCTTTTCAATAGGTTATATGTCCTTTTGTTTGCATCAACATTCTAATAAAATTATCATTTTACTCTCTACTTTAATCACGCTCTCGCTCCAACCTCTCGCTCTATCTTTCGCTCTCACTCTAATATCTCACTCTTTATATTCTTGCTATTGCTCTTCAATCTCGCTCTCTCTCTAATTTCTCTCTCCAATCTCTCTCTAACTCCAGCCTCTCACTCTCGTGTGCTCTCTAGAGAAGAAAAATAAGGAAAGACAGAAAAGGGAGTAGAAAAAAATTGAGCAAGAAACGATACAAAGATTTGAGAGGAGAGAAAAAATGTGTGTTTTCATATAGAGCGTAAAATGGTAATTTTGCTAGGATGATGACGTAAGAAAAATAACATATAACGTTAAATTGGAAAGATATGCCTTTTTTCATTTGGGCCTCTTCAAATGGGTCATCTACACATTTATCTCTTAACTAATTTAGCTAGGCTCAAGTTCGCACGTGTGTGCCTTATATGTTAGAAATTCATTATTATTTTTTTTCACAATATGTGCAGATGAGGGGATTTGAACCAACAAATCTCTTGGTCATTAGTACAAGCTTTAAGCCAGTTGAACTATGTTCATGTTGGCTTATATGTTGGAACTTTGACCAACTTTGTGTTTTCTCTTCTCTCTCTTAGTATTCTCCTCATTGTTATTGATATGAATGAACTATTCATGGTACAACTGAAGACCATGGTTTCTAAACAGTTTAGAAACCAGATTGGATCGACTTTGAATTAGTAAGAATTAAACAAAATTAAAGTAAATTAATTACAACCTCCAAGACCTCCCCAAAAATATTTTTTTGCTATCAATTAGAACACGTGATCAAGACTTGAAGGAACCTATGGAAGAAAACTAGACAGAGATTTGAGAGAAAAAATTAGGGGTATCTATAGGAATGGGCCAATAGTAGCCCATTAATTAGGGATAACAACAGGAATAGCTAAATTAAAATGTTGGTTTTGAAAAAAGACCAAAAATCTTTTTTCTTGCAAAAATGGCAAAAAGATATAAATGGAAAATTACTAATTGCTATAAACTGACCAAAATACCCTTGAATGGAAAACAAAGTGTATTCCTAATTTGAAGGAGAAACATCTTTTTAATCTCAAAATATTCTCAAATAATATCTTGGTATATTTTGAAAATCATAACTAATCTAAAATCTTGGATAATACTCTTAAATTCAAACACTATTGTTCTAATCTAAACACTTCTAAAAATAACTAAAAATATCTAAGATTTAGAGTCATGAATATAGAGCAAAAACACCAATTTGCCTAAAAATATACTGTGCTACAAGAGCAGTATCACGTTTTTACAAATATAATGTATATGTGGGTGTGATTAAACAACACAAAGAAAGTAGTATCGTGTTTTAAAAAATATAATGTATATGTGGGTGTGATTAAACAACACAAAGAAAGTAGTATGGTGTTTTAACAAATATAATGTATATGTGTGAGTGTGATTAAACAAGAAAAAAAACAGAGTATCGTGTTAAATTATCATATAAACTAACAAATATAATGTATATGTGGGTGTGAATAAACAACACCAAAAACAGGTAAAAGGTATGTAAAAGAAACGAATATATAATTCTAATTACACAAATTCATACATTGGGAGGTGTAAGGAATATCACATATTCAAGAGGAACAAAATTTGATTTGGGATTCTTCGCCATAAGAAATATCATTTTGGCATGCAAATACCTTGTAGCGTGAAATTAAATAAACTCAAGGACAAACAAATAAATGGAAAAAAATAATTAAACATACCTTGAGCTCGAGTGGAAGTAAGGGACATTAACTTGTTTGGAGGAGAAAAAAAGGGAGTAAAATAAAATACAAGTGAAGCAGTGGTTGCAGAGAATGCACAAAGGAAGAATACTTGCTAGAGTAGTTGGGAAGATGAATTGGATTGAGAGAGGTGGATTGAGGGAGGTCCTCGGAGGGGTGGAAGGGAGGGTGACGAAGGGGTGTCTTGATTTTAATGGGAGGGATATATTGCAAAAGCAGGGGAGGGCGAAGGCACAGGTTCTTTAGCGTAAGCATTTGTGGATCTTCTTGGACGGGTGAATTTGTCGCCATGGGTGGAGCAACTACCGACTGAGAGGAAGGACATAAAGTGATGACGAAGCTCTAGAGACCCGATCGAAAAAACAAAATTACGTATGCCTCCTGAGAAGACACAAGCGATAAATCAGACCAAAGCACGAGCACTAGACAGAGTTCAAATACGAGTTATTGGACGTAGGGGAGAAGAAGTTGGAGGAGAAAGATTTGAATCTTATAAGATAAATGTAAAATATAAAATAGTTTTATAATCTAAAATTTAAAAAGATTTAGTTTGTTGGGATAATACTTAAAGCTTAGGATTTTTGTAAAGCGTAGATTTGGTGGAGGTTGGTTTACACCTTGCAGCAGGGGTAAAGGTGGAATATCATATTAATAGCGGTCACGTCTACCTCACGTGTGGCCATATTTCATTTGCTTTTTTTATTTTGGTTGTGTTTCAGTTTCACCCCCCACTAACCAGTTATATCCCTAAATTTTTCTTAATTTCAAATATGTCCAATTTGTTTCAAAATTCCAAAACTAACAGCCCACACCCGAATATGAATATGGTCAAATACTCTTTTGCCCTTACTGGATATTAAAGATTTTCAATGTGACAAAATAAACAAAATAAGTAACCCAAAAAGGAAATGTTGTTCGATTTTCTTAGATTTGAAAAAATAGCCCTCAAACTGCACACTTCCCTTCACGGCTGCAAACAAGATCTTCATTCCGACAATATTCTTCAGCGTCTTTCTTCTCATATAGTAGGTGGTTTCTCTACCGTTGACAGCAAAATACCCTGGTTTTATAAGCGAAAGAGGTGAGTTTTTTTTTTTGTTTCTTTTTAGCTTGCATGTTCTAAAGATTAGGAAAAATCACGCATTCAATATTTTTTTGGGGGGGGGGGGGGGGAAGGCTCTGAGTTCATATGTTTTTATTGTTCATACCCGAAGAAAAAAATCATTTATAAGTGAACGAGACTATGTTTTTCGATTAAAAAAAGAGTATATTGTAAGGTTGTTATTGTTCATACCAAGTATGAATTCGGGTATATAAAGGGTATTAAACACATACATTATAAATTTGTAAATATATATACCACATACAAACAGATATGAAATTAGAAAATCATAATTTTAACGAATTCCCGATAATTCTGTAATGATATATACCATTTACAAACAGGTATGAAATTCGTTAATTTCATACCCCTCCTTATAAAATATTGGGGCTCTTTCTTCTTATTCAAGGGGACTTAACATGAAAATATTGAAGAAAATACCCATCTCTACATAGTTATTCCATATTCAAATAAATAAATAAATATGCTAAAAGATAAACATAAGTAAAAAAAAAGAGGAAAAACTTACTCGTGCACGATATGGCTGCCAAAAGACACTCAAAGTCGGAATGAAAGGAAGAAAAATCAAATTACACAAAAAAAACATTGGAGAAAAGAACACATTGTGATGGAGGCACAAATGGCACAAATGTGGAGGAGATGAGAGAATGAAGGTTGATGATGCACTGACGACAAAATAGGGTGAACAAAAAATTATGGAAAAATGAAAATATTTGTCTATTTTAGGAAAAAGAGATGAGAGAATGGAGGCCAAAGGATGATGCCCTAATTATATGGAAATATTTGTCTATTTTAGGAAAAAACGGCATCTGAATTATATTCCCCAAAATTCTTCAATTGAAAATTTGATATTTATATTCTAATATATTATTAAATTGATTTTATTTCATTCATTAAATGGGTGGGCATTTTGGTAAGGAAAATAACTAAATTAATGTGAAAAAACCTACCAATAATAATTTTGATTATTAAGGACATTTGTGAAATTTGCAGATCAATTTGACCCATCCGCTATAATTTGTGAAAAATTAGAGACTCTCTCGCTTGAGAGATGCACACCTTTGGCCCAACCCAATGGTTCTATTTATAGGGACCCTAAGACAGAATCTTTGAAAAATTAAATAATATTTAATATCTAATATATTAAAAATATATTTTTTTATTATTTATTTGAATCTCATAAAATCTCATACAATGTATCTTCTCAAAAAAAAAAAAAAAAATCTCATACAATGTATATTCAATATGTTTGAATCTTATTCAAATTTCATATTTATTTTATTTTTGAATGTATCTGTTGAAGGAGAAATTTTGGTCAATCACAAGTTGCCACGTCATTATTCAAAATTAATAACGAAATTACAAATAATTAAATTTAGGACCAATTATAATTTAGTTTCCAGAAAGAGTCCACAAATCTTAAATTGAAATGCTACTAATCTTAAATATGACCATTTTATCAAATAATAAAACTTTAATTTGATCAAAGTTGGTCATATGGTATTTGAGTTTTTACAATATTTGGGTTAAGTTTAAGTCAAACCAAAATCCAAATGGCTAGGCCTAAGATCAATAAGCCCAAGTCCAATGGGTCAAGTCCAAAGTAAATGAAGCTAAAGTCCATGTCCATGGACAACTATATAACTAGGGGAACCTTCCTTCATTTTCGAGGGTCGCAAGTTGGAAATTGATAACTTGCAATAAGCAAGTTATTTCTCTTTTAAATTTAAGCTAAATAAGGCAAAAATGAGCATGATTGTGCCAGCCCAGTGCATAAAGATAAGGAAATTGCAATAGTTTTTAGCGGAAGGCATTATTCAATGATGCGGTAAGAAATTCTTTGTTTTAAGGCACTAACGCATGAAAAGTTTAGTTGTTTTGTTGCCCAAGTTTTCTTCAGCGCAGACGTAGACCCCAGAGCATTCATACAATGAAAGCTGGATGAAAGGATTGTGCTGACGTGTATTAGATGTGCTAGCTGGCGAAAGATAACTTGGGCACACATGCCAATTTCTTGTAGAAGTCAGCCTCCTCAGCCTATAAGAAGTATCCATTTGTCTAAGAGGAGGGAGGCAAGGAGCGGAGAGATAGCTTAGAGCACAAAGACAGAAGAAAGGATACTGCCGCAGGGTAGACTTGTATTGCATTAACATGTTTTGCTTGATGTATTCTTATTCCAGCATGAGCTAATTCTCTTTTATCAAGGCTTAACATAGGCACCCATGCGGTGACAAGTTATTATTGTATGCATACACTTTGATTGAATGAGAAATTAAAGTCTTCTACTTAGATGCGATAATGCTTTCATTACTAATTCCCGTCTGACCAGCTGGATGCGGTAGCAACATGATAAATCCCTGCAGGTAACACATGTGGAAATATCCAAGTGGAGCAAGCTAGCGCATCACATGTAGTCTTGGGAGTGTTAAAGATTATACAACTGCAATAAGATAATGCAAGAATGAACTTAGACTGTTGTAGGACCACGTAGTCACTTGCAAGTTATTAGAGAACTAGACTAACACATGAACTAATTAAACAAAATAGTTGTTAGTTCTATGATAGCGAGCATAGCTAGCTACTTTTACTTATTCAATTTAGCTAGTCTTTTATGATGTTTGGGCCGTTTTATTGTGCTTTATTGTTTATTTTGTAGGAAATGGTTGATTGGAGCTATAATACCATATTAGAGTTAATCGGGTGCTCGGGGCGTGAAAAGATGCAAAGGAATGAAAAAAGTAAAAGAGGAAAAAAGTCAAATCTCGGTCAACAGCAGGCTAGCGTCGAGACACTAGCTCTTGAGCGTCTCGACGCTCACATTCAATATCAGATTAGGCGTGTAAAGCTCACAGCGTCGAGACGCTGTGATAGGAAGCGTCCCGACGCTACCGTTTTTCCTTATTCAGAACGCGCGTATAAGAGGCAGCGTCGCGACACTGTCTTGACAGCGTCTCGACGCTAAGACGAAAAAATAGAATAAAGGCTTATTTTCGGCTAGGTTTTGAGGGAGTTCGATTTGGGACCTTTGAGAGCCGTAAACAGAGCAGAACAGAGCACTTGGAGGCTGAAAACAAAGGGAGAGATTTGGAAATCAACCCATTGTTCGTGGGGATCGTGACGGGGACGTCGGATTCGGCCTACATTGAGTTTTCTTTTCCCTTTCATTTCTTTAGTTAGATTTATGGCTTTCACATGTTTAGTTGAGCTTGTATTTACATTCATGAGTAGCTAAACTTGTAGCTTAGGGATTGATGTAGTTGATTAAGTTTATGGATTGATTTATGGTTTAAGTTGTGCAATGTTATTGTGTTTGTAATCTTGATTTAATGCTTTCAATTAATTGGCCATTAGTTGAATGATTTAAGTTTCGAATCTAACTCGGGAGAGGGGATTTGATTTAGACTTACTCAAGATTGCATGAATAAAGTTTATTTTCTAATTCATGACGGTTTTAGATTAACTTTAGAATTGGTTAAAAGATCTCATTGCCTTGCATGTTAATAAACTTAGATAGGGATATCAAGTAGATTAATTTGCATGAGAATCAATTATACTCGGGAGAGGTAGTTGTGATTAAAGGGTCTTTGGCTCATAATTTCATTGTGCATAATAACTTACTCCTTAAAATCAATCCTAAACTAAATCGGCGAAATCAATTCCCTAAGTAGTTTTCCCAATTGAATTTTCCATTCTTTTTACTTGCTTTGATTTGGTTCTATTATCATTTATTCATCACTTTTTGTTCCCTAAATAAAATTGGGCAAGATAATTCACAATACTTGATTTGCTTAAAAATCCAATCCAGAGGACGACATTCGAATTTACTTTCACTATATTATTACTTGACCCGTACACTTGCGGTAGAAAAAGTCCACATCAAGTTTTTGGCGCCGTTGCCGGGGATTGGCACATTTAGCTAAATTGATATTGTGAAAAAATTGTTTGATCTTAATTTAGGGTGTATTTTTACCTTTTTAGTTGATTGCATTTTTTCCTTATTTGTTTTGCTTTCCATATTTGATTTTCTAGGTTAGTTTTTCTTTTAGTTGTGTAATCTTTTCCTTATTTGCTCTTGTTTTTCCTTTTCTAGATTAGTTTCCTGATGTGGACTTTTCCTAACCGCAAGCGCACGGGTCAAGTAATAATATAGTGAATAGTAAATTCGAATGTCGTCCTCTGGATTGGATTTTTAAGCAAATCGAGTATTGCGAATTATCTTGCCCAATTTTATTTAGGGATCAAAAAGTGATGGATATGTGATGATAAAAACAAATCAAAGCAAGAAAAAAGAATGGAAATTCAATTGGGAAAACTACTTAGGGAATTGATTTCGCCGATTTCGTTTAGGATTGATTTTAAAGAATAAGTTATCATGCACAATGAAATTATGAGCCAAAGACCCTTTAATCACAACTACCTCTCCCGAGTATAATTGATTCTCATGCAAATTAACCAACTTGATATCCCTATCTAAGTTTATTAATAAGCAAGGCAATGAGATCTTTTAACCAATTCTAAAGTTAATCTAAAACCGTCACGAATTAGAAATTAAACTTTATTCATGCAATCTTGAGCAAGTCTAGATCAAATCCCCTCTCCCGAGTTAGATTCGAAACTTAAATCATCCAACTAATGGCCAATTAATTGAAAGCATTAAATCAAGATTACAAACACAATAACATTGCACAACTTAAACCGTAAATCAATCCATAAACTTAATCAACTACATCAATCCCTAAGTGACAAGTTTAGCTACTCATGATTGAAAATACAAACTCAACTAAACATATCAAAGCCATAAATCTAACTAAAGAAAGAAAAGGGAAAAGAAAACTCAATGTAGGCCGAGTCCCGACGTCCCCGTCACGATCCCCACGAACAATGGGTTGATTTCCAAGTTCCTCCTTTGTTTTCAGCTCCCAAAAGCCTCTATTCTGTCCTCTTTACGGCTCCAAAAGGTCCCAAATTGAACTCCCCAAAAACCTAGCCGAAGTGAAGTTTATATTGCAGATTTTTCGTCGAAGCGTCGAGACGCTGTCAAGACAGCGTCGCGACGCTGCCTCTTAAACGCGCGTTCTGAATAAGGAAAAACGGTAGCGTCGGGACGCTTCCTATCATAGCGTCTCGACGCTGTAAGCTTTACGCGCCTAATCTGATATGGAATGTGAGCGTCGAGACGCTCAAGAGCTAGCGTCTCGACGCTAGCCTGCTGTTGACCGAGATTTGACTTTTCTCCACTTTTACTCTTTTCATTCCTTTGCATCTTTTCATGCCCCGAGCACCCGATTAACTCTGATATTGCATTATAGCTCCAATCAACCATTTCCTACAAAATAAACAATAAAGCACAATAAAATGGCCCAAACACCATAGAAGACTAGCTAAATTAAATCAGTAAAGATAGCTAGCTATGCTCGCTATCAAATACCCCCAAACTTAAGCTTTTGCTAGTCCTCGAGCAAATTCTAAATCAAACATACAATGGAAGAATGGATGCAACAGCCATAACTCAATCCTCAAGGCTCAAGAGTCAATAACCAAGCAAGCAAGAGACATGCACACAAGGACCAATGAGGGAGACAAATTAAAATTTTTCCAAAATTAACTTGCACAAGCGAGATCTAACTCAACAAGATCAGACTCTACTAGCCCGGGGTTGGATTATTAAACTCTCAGCTCATCTTCCCTCTACACTGGCACTAAGGCTTCACTAATGAGTTAATGCAACAAATTAGTTTGTTTATCTCCATACTTAGGTGCTTTTAATTAACAATCAAATTAAGCATGTATATGTGGCACTAGCTTTCACACACCCATTGCAGGGACCCTTAACCTGAGTTTTCTCTGGTTGGCCTAACTGATCACAACAGGGGTAGCTCTTTTTGCCTTAATCTTTATTAAACATTGCAAACTGTGCACAGGCCATGGCATAATAATTTTATTTTCAACAGTAACAACAAGAATGATTTTTTCGTTATGAACATAATAGTAGATATTCTTTTCTTTTCTCCTAAGCAAGATCAAACATGCTAATTTGCAAAAAATTAACTCTTTAGCTCTACCCTACACCTATCGAGGTGACAACAAGCATATGAACCTAATAATTCGCTCCTAAGCATTCAAATCCAAATCTAGCCAAGACAGATACTCTACTCATGCAAGCCATCTCCTAGAAAAATTTTAAAAAGTCTCCCTTTTTGGGCACTTATGCTTACATCTCATCACAAGCTTGAAAATTGACAAGAAAGCCTATCCTAGGACATCATAATCATGCAAAAGTAGCATCCAGAAAACAACCATATGCATCATTCAAGGAAAGCTCAAAACTATAGCCCGAACTCAGATGCTCAAGGGCTCCACAAACATGCTAATCCACCCCCAAACTTAAAACATGCATTGTCCTCAATGTATAAAGAAAATAAAGCATAAACAAGCATGAGAACAATAAAAGAATGACAGGAGTGAATAATACTGGCCTGGAATGATGATGACTTCTTGCTTGAGAGCTTGGAATCTTGAAAGCTTGAAAGCAAAGGAGAGGAAGACAACAAGACCTACAAAACAAAAACAACTAATAAATCAAAAACAAAAAGAAAACACACTAACTTACTTGGGTTGCCTCCCATAAGCGCTTGTTTAACGTCATTAGCTCGACGTGCTCGTGCAGTCTGTCAAGGCACATAAAAATTCTCGTATTTCTTTGGACCCTTCTTTCTTGAATCAATAAAACTCACTATTGCTAGTAAGCTTACCAGCTTCTCATGGGCCCCTGAAATAGAATTATTTTTGGTATTTTTGAATAAAAGAAGCATAAAAGGAGAAATATCAAAATAAAGAGACTCTGACTCTAAAACTGACTCGTGAGAATAGAAAAAAGAACAATCAAAATCTATAAAGGATGGAGAAGATAAAACAGACGAAGGTTTTTCAACCTCAAATTCTACCTCCTGAACTTCCTCTAACACTACAAGCTCATTTTCTTTTTTCTCCTCACAACCATGTTCTTGAAAGGTGCTCCAACTCTCCAATTCGTCCCCATTATTCATGCAAATCACCCCTAACTTCTCATCCTCATCAAGATCGAAAGAACTACGCTGATGAATGAGTGCCAATGAATCATCTACCACATGACTCACTAGACAACTTATGGAAGTGGATCCCACCTCACTAACTTCCTGTGGAGCTTGAAGTCCTCTTATGATTTCGTCAATTTTTAGACTCCTCGCTCTAGACTCCTCTATATAATTTTGAATTATGCTTTCCAAGGAAGAACTTTCATTTAAAGGGGTATAACTTGAAGATGAAAAATTGGAATATGGTGTTGAGTAAAAAGCCATTCAATCAAAGCAACAATGATAAATAGGCTTCCAATCAAACAATAACCCAACAAGAACAAATGACAAAGACTCAAATAAAAGGAAAGAAAAAAACAAAGATCAAGCAACAAATAAGGAAAAAAAAAGCAATCTATCTACAAAGTAAAAATACACCCTAAATTAAGATCAAGCAATTTTTTCACAATATCAATCTAGCTAAATGTGCCAATCCCCGGCAACGGCGCCAAAAACTTGATGTGGACTTTTCCTAACCGCAAGCGCACGGGTCAAGTAATAATATAGTGAATAGTAAATTCGAATGTCGTCCTCTGGATTGGATTTTTAAGCAAATCGAGTATTGCGAATTATCTTGCCCAATTTTATTTAGGGATCAAAAAGTGATGGATATGTGATGATAAAAACAAATCAAAGCAAGAAAAAAGAATGGAAATTCAATTGGGAAAACTACTTAGGGAATTGATTTCGCCGATTTCGTTTAGGATTGATTTTAAAGAATAAGTTATCATGCACAATGAAATTATGAGCCAAAGACCCTTTAATCACAACTACCTCTCCCGAGTATAATTGATTCTCATGCAAATTAACCAACTTGATATCCCTATCTAAGTTTATTAATAAGCAAGGCAATGAGATCTTTTAACCAATTCTAAAGTTAATCTAAAACCGTCACGAATTAGAAATTAAACTTTATTCATGCAATCTTGAGCAAGTCTAGATCAAATCCCCTCTCCCGAGTTAGATTCGAAACTTAAATCATCCAACTAATGGCCAATTAATTGAAAGCATTAAATCAAGATTACAAACACAATAACATTGCACAACTTAAACCGTAAATCAATCCATAAACTTAATCAACTACATCAATCCCTAAGTGACAAGTTTAGCTACTCATGATTGAAAATACAAACTCAACTAAACATATCAAAGCCATAAATCTAACTAAAGAAAGAAAAGGGAAAAGAAAACTCAATGTAGGCCGAGTCCCGACGTCCCCGTCACGATCCCCACGAACAATGGGTTGATTTCCAAGTTCCTCCTTTGTTTTCAGCTCCCAAAAGCCTCTATTCTGTCCTCTTTACGGCTCCAAAAGGTCCCAAATTGAACTCCCCAAAAACCTAGCCGAAGTGAAGCTTATATTGCAGATTTTTCGTCGAAGCGTCGAGACGCTGTCAAGACAGCGTCGCGACGCTGCCTCTTAAACGCGCGTTCTGAATAAGGAAAAACGGTAGCGTCGGGACGCTTCCTATCATAGCGTCTCGACGCTGTAAGCTTTACGCGCCTAATCTGATATGGAATGTGAGCGTCGAGACGCTCAAGAGCTAGCGTCTCGACGCTAGCCTGCTGTTGACCGAGATTTGACTTTTCTCCACTTTTACTCTTTTCATTCCTTTGCATCTTTTCATGCCCCGAGCACCCGATTAACTCTGATATTGCATTATAGCTCCAATCAACCATTTCCTACAAAATAAACAATAAAGCACAATAAAATGGCCCAAACACCATAGAAGACTAGCTAAATTAAATCAGTAAAGATAGCTAGCTATGCTCGCTATCATTTCCTTATTTGTGTTTTGCCATATTTATTTTTTGCATTCCATATTAGGCTATTTTGTTTCATTTTCTAGATTATATTTTCCATATTTAGATTAGTTTTTTTCTTTTCTTTGTTGCTTTCCATAATTATTTTCTTTCCTTTGAGGGTAGTTTTGTTTGTTTATGCGTAGGAATAAAGATTTAATTTTAGCACATTTGGATCCCGAGATAGAAAGAACTATTCATAAGATTCGAAGAGAAAATAGAGAAATTATTCACATGGCTGACCAAAATCCACCTGAGGAGCCTAGGCCTATTAGAGATTATTTTCAGTCTGTGTTTTAGGGGCAACAGCCGGGGATTGTCTATGCACCGATTAATGCCAACAACTTTGAGCTGAAGACCAGCCTCATTCAGATGGCTCGAGACTGTGCATACAGAGGATCACCCACCGAGGATCCAAATTCTCATCTTAAATCATTCTTGGACATTTGTGGTACGGTAAAGATTAATGGAGTGTCTGAAGATGCTATTCGCTTACGTTTATTTCCCTTTTCTTTGCAGGATAAAGCACGAGATTGGTTGCAGTCTATTACCCCTGGGAGCATCACCACCTGGGATGCTTTGGTCCAGGCCTTTCTGAAGAAATTTTTCCCTCCTACAAAGACGGTCAAGCTGAGGACCGAGATTGGGACATTCCAACAACAATATGATGAGCAGCTGTTTGAAGATTGGGAGCGATTCAAAGAGCTACTGAGGAAGTGTCCCCAGCATGGTTACCCCGATTGGCTTCAGGTACAGTTGTTTTATAATGGTTTAACTCCTAGTACAAAAACGATTGTTGATGCAGCTGCAGGTGGGACTCTGTTGTCCAAGACCGTGGAAAACGCTCGCACACTTCTAGAGGATATGGCCACCAACAGCTATCAGTGGCCATCTGAGCGGTCTACACCCAAAAAGATTGCTGCTGGAGTGTTTGAGGTTGATAAAGTAAGTGCACTCCAGGCCCAGATGACCTCCCTTGCTAATGCTTTTATGAAATTTTCAGGTACAGGGAGTGCACAGTCAATTGAATCTGCTGCTGCTTTAGCATCTAGACCTCAGGAGGAGACCATTGAACAGGTTCAGTATGTATCAAATTCTAATTTTAGGGGGTATAATAATAGTTCTACACCTACACATTATCACCCTAACAATAGGAACCATGAAAATTTCTCTTATGCTAATACTAAGAATATTCTTAATCCTCCTGGTTTTGCCCCTCAAACTCAAGATAATAAAAAGTTAGAAGATCTTGTTGGAGCTTTCATTGCAGAATCTAGTAACAGGACAACCAAATTAGAGGAGACAGTCATTGCTATCAACACCACGGTGAATGGCCACAGTGCAGCCATAAAGAACATTGAGACTCAGCTGGGACAGTTGGTGAATGTTGTAAGCACCATGAACAAAGGTAAGGCCCCAGCTGAACAAGAGAAACCCCAGATGGAGTATTGTAAGGCAATCACTGTGCACCAGGAGGAATCTGAAGAGGAACCTGAATCTGAGGACTATGAAACGCCTACAGGGGAAGCTGAGGAGGACACATCATCTGATGAGGCTGAAAAGCCTAACCTTGAGCCTCCTATTCCTTCTCCCACACTGTTGGTTCCCAAGGAAAGGAAAAAGAAAAAGAAGAAAAAGAACAATCAGGTTCAGTTTGATAAATTTATGAATGCTTTTATGAATCTGAATATTAATATTCCTTTTGCAGAGGCATTAGAGATGCCCCAATACAACAGGTTTATGAAGGAGTGGTTAGCAAAGAAACGAAATGAAAAGAAAGTTGACACTGTTTATCTTGCTTCCACATGCAGCACCAGAGTACAACAGAAAGTACCTGAAAAAGTAGCAGATCCAGGGAGTTTTTCTGTTCCTTGTAGTTTTGGTACTTATTCTTTCAGAGCATTATGTGATTTAGGTGCTAGCATTAATATCATTCCTCTATCGTTGTGTAAAAAGTTAGATATAGGTGAGATTAAATCTACTCCTGTAAAGCTCCAATTGGCTGATCAATCTGTGGTGAGACCAGTTGGTATTGTAGAAAATGTGTTAATCAGAGTAGGTAGATTTTTCCTCCCTATTGATTTATATGTTATGGACATGATAGAAAATCCTTCAATGCCTATCATATTAGGAAGACCATTCCTCGCTACTGGGCGAGTGATTATAGATATTGAGCGCAGGGAGCTCACTATTAGAGTCAAGAACGAAAAAGAAATCTTTAAAGCAGTTGAAGACTCTAAAGATGAAGTGCTTTTCATGGGATATAGGAAAGGTGCAAGAAAGAGCACCTCTGTTGGATTCACAGAAAAAAAGCCTCCTTGAAGCACGGTCAACACGTCGAGCTAATGACGTTAAACAAGCACTTATGGGAGGCAACCCAAGTAAGTTTAGTGTGTTTTCTTTTTGTCTTTGATTTATTGTTTGTTTTTGTTTTGTAGGTCTTGTTTTCTTTTTCTCCTTTGTTTTCAAGCTTTCAAGATTCCAAGCTCTCAAGCAAGAAGTCATCATCATTCCAGGCCAGTATTGTTCACTCCTGTCATTATTTTATTGTTCTCATGCTTGTTTATGCCTTATTTTCTTTATACATTGAGGACAATGCATATTTTAAGTTTGGGGGTGGATTAGCATGTTTGTGGAGCCCTTGAGCATCTGAGTTTGGGCTATAGTTTTGAGCTTTCTTTGAATGATGCATATGGTTGTTGTTTGGATGCTACTTTTGCATGATTATGATGTCCTAGGATAAGCTTTCTTGTCAATTTTCAAGCTTGTGATGAGTTGTAAGCATGAGTGCCCAAAAAGGGAGACTTTTTAAAATTTTTCTAGGAGATGGCTTGCATGAGTAGAGTATCTGTCTTGGCTAGATTTGGATTTGAATGCTTAGGAGCGAATTATTGGGGTCATATGCTTGTTGTCACCTCGATAGGTGTAGGGTAGAGCTAAAGAGTTAATTTTTTTGCAAATTAGCATGTTTGATCTTGCTTAGGAGAAAAGAAAAGAATATCTGCTTATCATGTTCATAATGAAAAATCATTCTTGTTGTTATTGTTGAAAAAGAAAAAAAGTCATGACTTATGCGCGCATTATGCAATGTTTAATAAAGATTAAGGCAAAAAGAGCTACCCCTGTTGTGATCAGTTAGGCCAACCAGAGAAAACTCAGGTTAAGGGTCCCTGCAATAGGTGTGTGAAAGCTAGTGCCACATATTCTTGCTTAATTTAATTGTTAATTAAAAGCACCTAAGTATGGAGATAAACAAACTAGTTTGTTGCATTAACTCATTAGTGAAGCCTTAGTGCCAGTGTAGAGGGAAGATGAGCTGAGTGTTTAATAATCCAATCCCGAGCTAGTAGAGTCTGATCTTGTTGAGTTAGATCTCGCTTGTGCAAGTTAATTTTGGAAAAATTTTAATTTGTCTCCCTCATTGGTCCTTATGTGCATGTCTCTTGCTTGCTTGGTTATTGACTTTTGAGCCTTGAGGATTCAGTTATGATTGTTGCATCCATTTTTCCATTGTATGTCTGATTTAGAGTTTGCTCGAGGACTAGCAAAAGCTTAAGTTTGGGGGTATTTGATAGCGAGCATAGCTAGCTACTTTTACTTATTCAATTTAGCTAGTCTTTTATGATGTTTGGGCCATTTTATTGTGCTTTATTGTTTATTTTGTAGGAAATGGTTGATTGGAGCTATAATCCCATATTAGAGTTAATCGGGTGCTCGGGGCGTGAAAAGATGCAAAGGAATGAAAAGAGTAAAAGAGGAAAAAAGTCAAATCTCGGTCAACAGCAGGCTAGCGTCGAGACGCTAGCTCTTGAGCGTCTCGACGCTCACATTCCATATCAGATTAGGCGTGTAAAGCTCACAGCGTCGAGACATTGTGATAGGAAGCGTCCCGACGCTACCATTTTTCCTTATTCAGAACGCGCGTATAAGAGGCAGCGTCTCGACGCTAAGACGAAAAAACAGAATAAAGGCTTATTTTCGGCTAGGTTTTGGGGGAGTTCGATTTAGGACCTTTGAGAGCCGTAAACAGAGCAGAACAGAGCACTTGGAGGCTGAAAACAAAGGGAGGGATTTGGAAATCAACCCATTGTTCGTGGGGATCGTGACGGGGACGTCGGATTCAGCCTACATTGAGTTTTCTTTTCCCTTTCCTTTCTTTAGTTAGATTTATGGCTTTCACATGTTTAGTTGAGCTTGTATTTACATTCATGAGTAGCTAAACTTGTAGCTTAGGGATTGATGTAGTTGATTAAGTTTATGGATTGATTTATGGTTTAAGTTGTGCAATGTTATTGTGTTTGTAATCTTGATTTAATGCTTTCAATTAATTGGCCATTAGTTGAATGATTTAAGTTTCGAATCTAACTCGGGAGAGGGGATTTGATTTAGACTTACTCAAGATTGCATGAATAAAGTTTATTTTCTAATTCATGACGGTTTTAGATTAACTTTAGAATTGGTTAAAAGATCTCATTGCCTTGCATGTTAATAAACTTAGATAGGGATATCAAGTAGATTAATTTGCATGAGAATCAATTATACTCGGGAGAGGTAGTTGTGATTAAAGGGTCTTTGGCTCATAATTTCATTGTGCATAATAACTTACTCCTTAAAATCAATCCTAAACTAAATCGGCGAAATCAATTCCCTAAGTAGTTTTCCCAATTGAATTTTCCATTCTTTTTACTTGCTTTGATTTGGTTTTATTATCATTTATTCATCACTTTTTGTTCCCTAAATAAAATTGGGCAAGATAATTCACAATACTTGATTTGCTTAAAAATCCAATCCAGAGGACGACATTCGAATTTACTTTCACTATATTATTACTTGACCCGTACACTTGCGGTAGGAAAAGTCCACATCATTCTACGCCAAACGCAGAGGTAGTACCGGAAGGGAATCTTATGATTATTTCTCACTTAGGCATAAATGAATCAATTAGTCAAAGTATGCGCTACAAGATTACTTGCAAACGCATGTGGTAGTCGGAGCAAAAGCCTTGATAGCCTTGTTATATGATATTTTCTTTAATTCTCATTGCATAATTTATGTTTACTGCACCATTTTATCAACAAACCTCAAACAACATCTTTTACAATTACTATGATACCATGCGTACAAGAGTTTAGTTTGCAAGATATTAAAGCTTATTAATTGTTCTTCCCTGTGGATTCGACCCTAGAACACTCTAGGTACTACTTGATTATATTAATTTATACTTGGGTTAATGCATATTTGCAACAAAATCCATATTAATTTATAGACCTTCTGTCCAACGATCAAGTTTTTGGTGTCGTTGCCGGGGAAGGCAACTAGGCTTTAGTATTCTTTTGAAACCAACACTCCGTTTGGTATTATTCACCTTGTTTCCTGTTGAGTATTTTTTTCCCCAAGAAGGAAAGATTGTTTGCGTGCTGCGCGCCAGATCAATATTGAGATTGACCCCAAGATTGACTGAACTTACCATAGAAGAAGAAGAAATAGGCGTGCTCGAAGACCAATATTTGAGCAACCAAGAGAGATGATAGCACCCAACCCATAGAATTCGAGATTACACAGCCACTGCAAACTGCAATTTCAACCCAGGAATAGTACAACCGACCTTAGAAACTGAGAGATTCGAGCTAAGCCAGTAATGTTCCAAATGCTAACTGCTGTAGGGAAATTTAGAGGAAGTGTGACTGAAGATCCACATTCGCATCTTAAGTCATTCCTAGATATCTGCAACAAATTCATCATTCCAAGAGGAACCCATGAACAACTACAGGTTATCCTTTTCCCTATTCGCTGAGAGATGTTGCCAAAGTCTGGTTAAATCAACAACTAGCCAATTCCATATCTACATGAAATGATCTAGCTGAGAAGTTTCTGGAAAAATACTTTCCACCAGCAACAAATTCTCGACTTAGAAAGGAAATCATGACCTTCGCTCAGATGGAAGATGAGACTCTCAGTGATGCCTGGGAACGTTTTAAAAATCTGTTACAAAGATGCCCACATCACAGTCTTCCACATTGTATTCAGTTGGAAACTTTCTATGTCAGACTCAATAAAAATTCATAAGTTTTAGTGGATTCATCTGTTAACGATGCACTGTTGAGAAAAACTTACGATGAAGCACAACAACTATGAGTGGGGCACCGCAAACGACAAAAGAAAGAGACCAGTGAAGACTAGTTCAGGAGGTTTCGAAGTTGATCCATTGACCTCAGTAAATGCAAAGATTGATGCATTGACCACAAAGATGGATGCGCTGACTGCAAGCACAACACCCCTAATTGCACAACTCAACGCAGAAGGATGCGGAATCTGTGGAGAAGGACACACGCATGACCAGTGTCCTTCCAACCCAGAATCTGTATTCTATGTGGGACCTCAAGGAGCTGTGTGCAACAATCCGTTCTCAAATACGTACAACCCTGGATGGAGGAATCACCCAAATTTTTCTTGGAATAATGGTGCGAGAAAGCAACCATAGCAAGGTAACACCAACTCCGCGCCAAGACAGTTTAATTCTAACAACGAGCAACCATCACAAGGACAATTTCAGCGCACCAACAACACAAATAGCAGCAACCAAGGAGCATCATCTTCAAATTCACTGGAAACAATGATGAAGGAGTTCATGGCAAGTCAGGAGGAATACATGGCGAAGAACGACGGAGTAGTGTAAAGCTAAGCCACATCCTTAAGGAATTTGGAAATCCAAGTGGGACAACTTGCGTCAGAACTTAAGAACAGACCTGCGGGAGCATTGCCAAGCAACATAGAAGCCCCTAAAGGAAAAGAGCATTGCCACGCATTGACTCTCCGCAATGGAAAACAGCTAACACCAAGTGATCCTGCGCCGACACAGAAAGATTCAAACAAGGATGCGACCATGCCAATTGATGTTCAGGAGCAGGGAGATAACACGAGGCAGCTGATGCAGAGCACAAGAAGGAAGAAAAACATGCCGAAAAAGAGCCTGAAGCCTACAAGCCCACCATTCTTTTCCACAAAGGCTAAGAAAGAAAAATGATGAAGCACATTTCAAGAGATTCTTGAATGTCCTGCGGGAACTTCACATTAACATCCATTGGTGAAAGCATTGGAGAAAATGCCCAGCTATGCAAAGTTTTTGAAAGATATCCTGACAAACAAGAGACCATGGAAAGAATTTGAGATAGTTGCGCTTACTGGTGAGTGCAGAGCAATATTAGCAAACAAGCTCCCGCTCAAGTTGAAGGATCTTGGAAGTTTCACCATCCCTTGTTCATTTGGAGGGATTGATGTTGGAAGAGCGTTATGCGATCTCGGCGCAAGCATCAACTTGATGCCTCTATCTGTATACAAGCGCCTAGGGATTGGGGAAGGATGACCAACCACTGTTACACTTCAACTCGCAGATAGATATGTCGTGCATCCTCAAGGAAAAATCGAAGATGTTCTGGTAAAGGTTGACAAATTTATTTTTACAGCTGACTTCATTATTCTTGACTATGAAGCAGACAGGGAGGTGCCTATCATCTTAGGACGACCTTTCCTAGCCACCGACCATACACTTATTGATGTTCAAAAAGGAGAACTCACCATGCGCATGAATGACCAGAAGGTAGTCTTTAATGTGTTCAAAGCATTAAAATACCTAGATGAGCCTAAATGAAGTGAAACGGTTGCACGCATAGAGGTTTGTTCACCGATAGAGATTCTGAAATTGAGTGCCCTCAAATCTGCACGGGAGGAAGAAAGGAAAACTAGAACGCTTGTGAAGCAAAAGATTGTTGCAGCATGGCACAAGCCAAAGAAACAATCCATGCGTTAGACCTAGAAGACAAAGAGTTTATGTTGCCCTCTGTTGTGCAACCCCCTGCTCTGGAACTAAAACCTCTCCAAGCGCACCTAAAATACAAATTTTTAGGCAAATGAGAATCTCTGTCAGTGATCATTTCTTCAAAATTAAATTTATCTCAAGAGAGCTTATTGATGCAGGTGTTAGCCAAGCACAAAAGTGCTATTGGATGGAGTCTCGCAGACATAAAGGGAATAAGCCCCTCTTACTGCATGCACAAAATCCAGCTATTGGATGAATCTGACGAATTTGTTGAGCGTCAAAGACAGCTGAATCCTGCGATGATGGAGGTAGTGCACAAAGAAATCATCAAATGGTTAGACTTAGGAGTCATTTATCCCATCGCAGACAGTAGGTCGGTCAGTCCTGTGCAGTTTGTGCCAAAGAAGGGTGGAATGACGGTAGTTACTAACGCAAAGAATGAATTGATCCCATGGCGCACCATAACTGGTTGGCGCGAATGCATGGACTACCGCTACTAAATGCAATCACCAAGAAGGATCATTTCCCTCTTCCGTTCATCGACCAGATGCTAGACAGACTTGCAGGACAAACTTACTATTGCTTTCTAGATGGATACTCCTGGTACAATCAAATATCCATTGTGCTAGAAGACCAGGAAAAGATGACCTTTACTTGCCCCTACGGAACATTCGCATTTAGAAGAATGTCGTTTGGACTATGTAATGCACCAGGAACATTTCAAAGATGCATGGTGGCTATTTTCTCAGATTTGTTGGAAAAATCGGTTGAAGTCTTCATGGACGATTTCTCTGTCTATGGAAACTCTTACGTAGAGTGCTTGACGCAATTAGAGCGTGTTCTTATGCGTTGCGAAGAAACGAACTTACTTCTGAACTGGGAAAAATGTCATTTCATGGTAGAAGAAGGAATAGTGTTGGGCCACCGCATTGAAGGTGTTCATATAACACATGTGGAAGCAATTGAAGATCGGAAACACTTAACTCTATTAATTTTACTCCTAAAGCATGCATGTTCTAGAAAAGATAGAATAGAAAGATAGGAAATACCAAACTCTTGTAGCTCAAATGGATGGATCTCCTTGTGGTGTTTGCTTCTCCAATCTTCCTTGGACAACCTCTAGAGTCTTCCCTACTATTCTACGGGCCAAGAACGACTTGTGGGAGTCTATAGTGATAGAGAATGGGAAGGGAATGCTTGAAGGTACAATAAGGAAATCACTCTCTATATATAGACATATTCCATGCAAAGAGAAGCCTCATGACACTAGACACATGGTGGAATTGCAACTCAAAGTGGATTTTGGGTCTAATTCACAACTCATGCAACTAGTGCATGGTCGTGTTGTTTTCTACTTTACATCAACATGAAAGAGTGGGAATCCAACTAAATCCACTAAATTGAATCCATGATCTGAATTTTCAGCTTGCAATTAACTCTAATTTCAATTCTAAATTGAAATTGATTTCTTGGTAATTAATTTGGGACATTTCCAAATAATTTGATATGATCAATCCAATTAATCATTGTCACCTAGTGCAATCCATTATATATGATTCCTAATACATATATATTATATTTAAAACACTTTTAAAACTCTATCTCTCATTTTCTAATTTAATTCATAATTAAATTATTGTGTCCAACACAATTTTACGATAATACCATTTTTTCCCGCTTTTGAACGATTCAAAGTATCCTATCAATATGTTCTAGGCTTTATTCCGATATGAGCTAGTAGGGGGATCTAATGGACCTATAGATTATGAGCTCCAACGATTCGAGGCTAACCGACTAATCTCATTATCCAAGCTAGCCAACATTCGTTAACTACCGGGACACTCCACTATAGCCCGATAGTTGCACTCCCTCACTATAGATATATTTCTTTCCACTTGATTTAACCATAATCAGTAAGTCGATCCTTCACAGGTTGTTCGTAGCTATAGCTAGGTCAAATGACCGTTTTACCCCTATAGTACTTCTTGTTCCTTAAGTTCCAGTAATCCTCTAATGAACAATCGGTTTGAACCATCAAACCTAAGTCCCTCTCGATCCAACGAAAGGGTGGGGCCCCTTGTTCAAGTCCTGGAGTTAGTACTTAAGGGAACAACCTCTCTACTATCCCTGAAATGGGTAGGAGCGAATTCCGTCTTGCAAGACTATGTCTCCAGCTATTTATTCGATCTTATCCCTAAAATGGTAGGCTTGTTGAGTCGGTGATACTGGGCACTCTCACCCATGCAAGTCAAAGGATAATCCCGTATAAACAGGAGTTCATAGTTAGCTCAGGATTAAGAACGAGTTACCTAGGTCATCTATGAGAAATAGTCAGTTTCTTCAGTAAATGACGTTATAAAGAGAAAGTGACTAATTTCGTGGTCCAGTCTTATGGAAACTCATTGCATAGGACGCCCCCACTCACATGTCTCCACATGAACGATTTAGGATCTCATCGTTTGTACTTAATACAAAGTGGGTCGCGTCCATAGTGTCCCCAGGATAAGGCACCCAACCCTATCCTTATACTATAGACTATTTTGACTATAAACTTGAACTTGATCCTACGATATGTCTCTACATATAGTTCGAGTATTCATTTTTATAGGCAACGATCTTAGTTTATTGGATTTAGATTAATCATTCGCAATTTACATATTCAATAACATTTTTTACTGAATAACCTCAATAACGACTTTATTGAACATAAAATATTTTTAATGATTTAAAAACTACGAGTTTATAGGACATTAAACCCAACACGCATATCAAAAGCAGGAATAGAAGTTGACAAGGCAAAGATTGATGTGATTGAAAAGCTACCGCCACCAACATATGTCAAAGGAATTCGTAGTTTTCTAGGACACGCGAGTTTTTATCTCCATTTCATTACAAATTTCTCGCACATAACGAAACCCTTGTGCGCATTATTGGAGGCAAACAACAAATTTTAATTTTCCAAAGAATGCGTGCAAGCTTTCTGTGACCTGAAGCATGCGTTAGTAATCGCGCCCATCCTTACAACTCTAGATTGGACAGAACCTTTTGTCCTAATGTGTGACACAAGCGATGTAGCGATTGGCACAGTGCTAGCGCAAAAGAAGGAGAAGTCAATTCATCCCATTTATTATGCCAGCAAGACATTAAATGAGGCGCATAACAATTACACGACTATCGAGAAGGAATTATTAGCTGTTGTTTATGCGTTCGATAAGTTTCGTGCGTACTTGATTGGCTCCAAGGTTACTGTTTACACTGATCATGCGGCCATCAAGTACCTAATCGCAAAGAAGGACACAAAACCACGACTGATTAGATGGATCCTGTTGCTACAAGAATTCGATTTGGAAATCAAGGATAAGAAGGGAAGTGAAAACCAAGTCGCTGACCATCTGTCGCGACTTGACAACCATGAAAAGGTGGATACACCTAACACTCCCAACGCAGAAGAATTCCTAGATGAAAATCTACTGAAGATTGAAGAGGAAGTGCCTTGGTTTGCTAATGTGGCAAACTACCTCGTCGTAGGAGTTATGCCTGAGGAATACTCAGCGCAACAACGTAAGAAATTCCTTCAGGAAGTAAAATTTTATTTATGGGATGATCCTTTTCTATAACGTAGAGGGTCATATCAGATAATTCGATGATTCGTTGATCAGAAAGAGGCGAAAAAGATTTTGGAAGCATGTCATAAGTCTCCTTGTGGAGGCCATTTTGGAGGACCACACACTGCTGCCAAAGTACTACAAAGTGGGTATTGGTGGCCAACATTGTTTCAAGACACAAGGATGCACGTGAATCAATGCAATAAATGTCAGCGCACAAGAAGCATTAGCGCAAGGAATGAAAAGCCTCAGAACTACATGCTAGAAATAGAACCGTTCGACGTGTGAGGAATTGATTTCATGGGATCATTCCCGTCATCGCAAGGATGCCAATACATCCCTCTCGCAGTTGACTACGTCACCAAGTGGGTGGAAGCAATTGTCTGCGTCAGAAATGATGCGGCAACCGTGACCAAATTCCTTAAAAGAAATATTTTCACTAGATATGGAGTGCCACGCAGGCTCATTAGCGATGGGGGAACTCATTTTGTGAACAGTATCATGAACACGCTCTTGCTCAAATACAATTTAAAGCACCATATTGCAACAACTTATCACCCCAAAAGTAATGGTCAAGCAGAGATATCCAACAGAGAAATTAAAAGAATCCTTGAAAAAGTAGTCAACACAGGGAGAAAAGACTGGGCGCAACACTTAGACGATGCGTTGTGGGCTTATTGCACGGCTTTTAAAACACCTATAGGGATGTCACCTTATGCGTTGGTGTTTGGAAAGGCATGCCACTTGCCGCTAAAGCTTGAATATAGAGCGCATTGGGCAGTAAAATGCCTAAATTTTGATCTAACTGCGGCAGGACAAGCAATATTGCGCCAACTTTCAAAACTAGAAGAATTCAGAAGAAATGCCTGCGAAAATGCCAAAATAAATAAAGAAAAACAAAAGCATTGACATGATATCAGAATCTACAAAAAGGCACCGAAAGAAGGAATGAAGGTATTATTATTTAACTCTTGTCTACGTCTTTTCCCAGGTAAATTGAAATTGAGATGGTCGGGACCCTACGTTATGCACAAAATATATCCGTACGGGACTGTGGACTTGCATTCTCCTGACGGAAAAAGAATTTTCAAAGTTAACGGGCAACAGATTAAACCATACATTGATGTGACCCGTGACGAGGTTGTCGAGATCGTCCTTCTAACTGACCCTCCATAACTTTCAACGAAGAATTAAGTCCAAAAGAGAGTGCTCTAAGTTGCAGTAGGACCTAACGCAGGGCAAGAGCACTCGCAGGTTAACTTTTTCATGTTTATTTTCGTTCTGCATGTTTTAGTTTTATTGCAATAGAGTTTCGGTAGGTTAGAGCTTTGACAAATAGACGTTAGCGCATGTCCCATTCCTTCCTCAAGTTATTCGCGTTGGGGGACGCGAGCATATCATTTCATGACCATTTCGTATGTGTTGGATGTGAAAGGGCATCATTTCACCAACTTTCAAAATTCCTCGCGCTAGAATAAAACATGCTCAGATATGACACGTTTCTTTTCCATTTTCGCTTCATCTTTTCGTTCCAAAATTACAAAACCCTTGCACTATCTCTCGCAGACCCTAAGCAACCATGTTCGACTTTCAAAACCTGTCCATCGCCGGCTACGCTGATGACACGGCACCTTCTTCACCGGAAGTGGAAGGACCGCACAGAGACGTTGTCATCTCCTCTAATGAGGAGAATGACACTGATAACCACGCCGACGGGGCCGAAAGCAAAGTAGACGAAGAGCCAGAAGTTCTTGACGACGAACGACCTGTCGAAAGCAGCCAAGCTATCCCAGCAACCACACCGTCCACCGCAGAAGCAGAGCCCACGGAGGTGCTAAACCTAGTGTTGGGCTCCTAGAGTGAGTGAAAATATGATATAAAAAGGTTCTAGAACTCTGTGCAAGTATACACAACCCGCAACAAGTAATAAGTATTATCAATCCAAGGCCTGAATTAGCTTTTACTTTATCTATTTTGTATAACTCTTTAATGGTTTCAAAAATGGTAAAAATGATTGGTTTTTATAGAAGTAATGCTGAAGCAAAAGAAATGACAGAACAAAAAATAAACAAATAGACAGACAGATTAGAAACAGGCGCTAGTCAGGATTTAGTAATTGTTTTAAAGATGCTCTAGCAATATTATTGATCATGCAAAACTCTTGCAGTCTTATTAGCAGATTCCTCCCGGAACTCCGGATCTTTTGGAATGTGTTTCAACTCCAATGAAGTACTACCGATCAAGCACTAGGCAACTGGCTATCCCTAGCTCAGTCACTGACGTTCACAAATACACAATGATCTAGTGTGATTAATCGCCATACACTCCCTAAATCATCCCTGAAACTAGAGAGAGGTATTCATATCGGCTGGCCATGCGGGCACAAAATATAAATGAGCACAACAATTAATCAATATGCATTAATCAATATTTATTACTAGAAATTAAGCACGGCAATCACATCATTCCTAACCAACGCCTAACGCTACTTAGTTCATAAGATGCATGGAAACACAAGTTACAATCTGAGTAAGCATATCCATAATCACAAGATAACAAAAGGGAATATTAATCTCCTTAGTTAGTTTGCAATGATGGTCTTCTAGATGATCTCCAATCTCTCTCCTCTATTCGGCTCCCAAAGGTGGAAGTAACTTTCCAAGAATGGAATATTTTCTCCCAAAAGTGGAAATGGTTTTGACTTGGGCGACCATCCCCTTTTATAGAAGGGTAGGAGGCTTGACTTAAGTTGACCTAGACACGTGGATGGCTCTCCTTGCTCCTCTATCACGAGAGTAACTCAACAGAATTCGGTTTGTCAACTTGGCTAACAAACTGTGACGTGGCAGTTTTGCTCCCAGTTTTGCTGCAGCACATAATTTGCTCTCTCTAGTCGCCCAACAACAAATTCTGCACAAAATAATTTCCAAAGCTTCCATTCTTCCAAATGGGTTAAAACATATAATATATATCTAAAACCAACCCTATTACGCACAAAAGACACACAAATCCCTATAGAAATGAGGCTTAAACAACTTCCTTCTAGACTATTATCACCTAGCCCCTCTCGATACCTCCTACTTCCGTTTCCAACGTAACCCTTACTCCCACTCCAAACATCACACCTCCATGAAACCTTACCCCATTTCCTTCTCCATTTCCCCAGTTGCTTCTATTACCACCACCTGACTCCTCAGCCACCCCCACCTCCGACCCATCTCCCTCTTCTTCCTCTGTTCCCACATCTGTTTCAAACACTCTTCCACCATCTTCCTCTGTCGATCCTCCTTCACTACAGTTTTCTGAGCGTGAAGTGGAAGCATGGAATTCCCTGTTGGGGGAGTTAGGAACATGATAACTCTCCAAAAGGGAGTTATTTAGGCCTTAGTTTTATAGTGATTTGTGTGTCATTTGTGCTAAATAGGGTTGCTTTTAGATGAGTATTATATTTTTTAACCCATTTGGAAGAATGGATGCTTTGGAAGCTATCTTGTGCAGAATATATTGCTGAGCAACTTGAGGGAGCAAAATCTATGATCCAGCAAAGTAGAGAGCAAAACTGCCACGTCACAGCTCGTTAGCCATTTTAATGAACTGAAGTTAGTTAAGCTATTTTCGGAATTAGGAAGCAAGGAGAGTCATCCACGTGTCCAGATTGACCTAATTTGAGCTTTTCTTCATTCTATAAACGGGAAGAGCCGTTCAAGTAAAAAACATTCCACTTTTGGGGAAGAGATCATTTCTCATTTCCATCATTGGGAGCCGAATAGAGGATAAAGATTGGAAACTTCAAGAAGACCACCAATTACGGATTTGACCAAGGGAATTAGTATTTTCTTGTAATTTCTTGTAATTATGAATGCACATACTCAGATTGTAGCGTGTGTTACCATGAGCTTTATGAACTAAATTATTTAGGTGTTGGTTAAGAGTCATGTAATTGTTGTGCCTTATTCTCTATGCAATATATGTTGATTTGAGCATCTTGGTTATTTGTTGAGCATATTTATATTTTGTGCCCGCCTGGCTAGCCGGTATGAATACCACTTCTTAGTTTCAGGGCTGATTTGGGAAGTGTGTGGTATTTAATCACACTAGATCATTGTGTATTGGTGAACGCCAGTGACTGAGCTAGGGATAGCCAGTTGCCTAGTGTTTGATCGGTAGAGCGTCATTGAAGTTGAAACACATTCCAAAAAATCCAAAGTTCCAAGAGGATCCTGCTAATAAGACTGCAAGAGTTTTGCATTATCAATAATATTGCTAGAGCATCTTTTAAAACAATTACTAAATCCTGACCAACGTCTGTTTCTTATCTATCTGCTTTATTTGTTTACTTTCTGTTCTGTCATTTCTTTTGCTTCAGCACTATATCAAAATCAATCATTTAAACCACTTTCGAAACCATTAAAGAGTTATACGAAATAGATAATGTGGAAGCTATTCAACCCCTGGATTCGATAAATACTTATTACTTGCTGCGGAAACTGTATGCTTGCACAGTGTTCTAGAGTCAATTTTTACTATATTTTTACCCACTCTGGAAACCCAACAAGTTTTTGGCGTCGTTGCCAGGGACTTGAATAAGTTTTTATTTGATATGTTTTGTGTATGTGTTTTAGTGGTTTGATGCTAGAACTTTTTGATTGTTTCTTTTGTTTTTGTAGGTGTGAGTTTGGTGCATGAATGATCCGTCTAGGGTAAGGTTCGAGCTTGATCCAAAAATTGAGAGGACATTCAGGAGAAGAAGGAGAGAACAACGTCGAAATCAAAATCCAATGGCTAACGTGTCGCGTCTCCCGCAGGGTCCGAAGATCCACTTGATCCCCAAAATCGTGTGCTGTAGCAAAATCCACCGCTGGAGCAAAATGGACAGCAAAATAATTAAGCTGAGAATCCTATCTTGGTAGCAAATGATAGGGCAAGAGCCATTCGCGCGTATGCTTTTCCAATGTTTGATGAGTTAAATCCAGGAATTGCACGTCCTCAAATTGAGGCAACAAATTTTGAAATGAAACCGGTAATGTTTCTGATGTTGCAAACCGTGGGTCAATTCCATGGTTTGTCATCTGAAGACCCTGATTTACATCTTAAGTCTTTTCTAGGAGTTAGTGATTCGTTTGTAATTCAATGAGTGTCTAAAGATGCCCTTATATTAACTTTGTTCCTGTATTCTCTTAGAGATGGAGCAAAGGCATGGTTAAATTCTTTTGCTCCAATATCAATTAGGACATGGAATGAGTTAGTGGAAAAATTTCTTAGTAAATATTTTCCACCTACTAGGAATGCTAAATTGAGGAGTGAGATAGTAGGGTTTAGGCGACATGAGGATGAAACTTTTAGTGAGGCTTGGAAGAGGTTGTTGTGTAATTTTCCGCAAGCGAACGGTTGCCCAAGTAATATTAAAACGGAAAGTATTCCGAGTATCGAATCCTCAGGGACATTGAATTAATTCCATTATTACCAAGAACCATCATGTTTTAATTTTATTTAGAAGATCAACTCTCGAGAACTAAGAATTAACAAGAAACTAAAGAAATCATGCAATTAAAGAGAATTTCCTATTAAGGGGACTTGACCTAGGGCGTTATCTAGCATTTTGGATATGTGGCTCAATTAATTAGAAGAATGTAGTTACTAATCTTTAATTCCATAAATCTAGAAGTAATTTTAAGCGGATTCCTCTTTCAAGCTCCTCCACATCTCATACTAATATAACTAAATCATGTGTCCATCTCCTTAGTTAATCATAGTATGACATTTAAGCAACTTCATAATCAATTTCTAACAATTCTCTTTCACTCTCGTGCTCCAAGCAATCGTTAGCCATGCAATTTGAATCTAATCTAATTTCTCTCTGTCGAGTATCAATTTAGACCAACACATCAATTAATCCGTGATCAAGAGATTAAAAGCATTAAGAATGAATTACATAGATGAAATATGAAGAATTTCGTTACAATTTCTAATGAATTAAACTACAATATCCAATTAGCTAGAATAACTGTCCTAGGTCTCAAGATCTACTCACAAATTGAAATAATTTTGCCCAAGTGATCTTGATCCATAGGTCTAACTCAAATTACAATAAGGAATTATAAAGAAGTATGGAAGAAATAACCGATAAGTTGATTCCAATGTCCCGCTACGATCATCTCGAATCTTGAGCCTTGGAATCTCGCTCAATTCCAACCTTTTTCTCCACAATTCTTCTCACTTTTTCTCTCTATTGAGCTAGGGGAAAGCTCCCCAAAAATGGGATGATTTGAACCTTGGGAGAGGGGGTTATTTATAGGTGCTGGACGGAGGTTTTCTTGCTGAACAAGTCGGTACCGTCGTGACGCTATGACACAGCGTCGCGACGCTCTGACGTCATACTTTTCTTGGCACAGAAGTTGGCGTAGCATCGTGACGCTGTCGTTATTCTAGATCTTTCTTCACTACTTGCCAAGCGTCGAGACGCTCTCGTCCTAGCGTCGAGACGTTATGCCTTCTAGAAGCCCCATATGTGGATAGCCTCATTCTTCAATTATTTTGGGCTTTTTGGGCCTCCCTTTCAAATATCGTCTTTTCTTTTCTCCATTTATGGCCTAAAGTCTTCATTTAGGTCTTGAAATTCATAAAATTCATGGTTTTGCCTCACAAACTCGATTTTCTACAAAATCGACATAAAAAGACATTAAAGCTCACAGTTTAAACACAAAACTACCTAAAAATAATAGGAAAATGATAACCTTTTTGCATGTTATCACACCTTAAAACTTAAGGTTTTGCTAGTCCCGAGCAAAATGAAGTAATGCATATGACGCATAACTTGCATGCAAACAACTCTAACTTCAATGCTACTAGCCATAAATGCAAACTTATTGAAACAAACAAGCAAACAGAGTCAGCCATCAAGATATTTAAAAATTTTAATCCTATCCTCCCTTGCAAAAACAACTCATCAATTGCCTTATTATAATTTTTACTAGCCCGGAATCATTTATACACTCCTCCATTCATCTTTTCCCTACACTGGCACTAAAGCTCGCCCTTTTAGCCATTCTCACTTATCTAGCAAGCACTACCTCACTAAAGTGCCCATAATTCTTGGGGCGCCCCCCAAACTTGTTTTTTTTTTTTTTTTTGTTTTTTGTTTTTTTTTACGAAGCTAGAGAATCCTTTTAGATGTAGCACCTTCGTTCTGGCTTGCCAACATTGGTGATAAAAACATCCAACTACGAGCGCATCATCTTTTAGGTTGCCGAGGCATGCTCATTTCTTTTCAGTGTTTTCATGCAAAGGCAAACGATGGGTGTCATGAATGCCCCTGGTTACTTACGCCCTCAAGAAAGTGGAACAATATTTTTTTGTTTATGATGGGCAAATCAAAGCATTTCTTTTTCCCAAAGATCAATATTTCTCACTATTACCAAGGAAGCTATCTAGACAATCTTTACACCTATCGGAGTGACAACGTACTTTTAAAGTATATAACTTTCATCTAGGCTTTAAAAATCATAATAAATCAAGCGAATCGTCATACTTTGCAAGGGGATCAAGGATTTTTTTTTTTAATTTTCTTGAATTTAGACATGCTTTCAAATTTGCAACACTAGAGAGACTCATGGCTAAAAGCAAATCATCAGACGTCATCATCACAGGCATGCATTTTATTTATCAAAAGCATTACTAAAGCAAAACCTAAACAGAGCAAATATCTGTTGGGTTTTATGTCCTAAAACTCGTAGATAGTGAATGATTAACGAATTATACACTTGTAACAATAAAGTGTTATTGAGGTTTATGCAATAAAGTGTTATTGTCATATTAAGTCTATAATTGCACAATATGACCCAAATCCAATAAACTAAGATCCAAGGTTGTTTACATGAGACTTGGACTAGTATGTGGGGACATACGGGGATCAGTGTTCAAGTAACAACCTAAAAGGTCTATAGTACAGGGATAAGGCTGGGTACCTTATCCTGGTAACACTATGTGATACGGCCCGCTTTGTATTCGATACAGACGTATTGATCCAAGGCGTCCATGTAGGAGACATGCGAGCGGGGGTATCCTATGCAATGAGTTTGCATAAGACCGGACCACGAAATAGTAAACCACTAGATGTAACACCGTTAACTAGATAGGTTACTGTTTCAATAGGATGATGATAGCGAGCATAGCTAGCTATCTTTACTCATTTAATTTAGTTAGTCTTTTATGATTTTTGGGCCATTTTATTGTGCTTTATTGTTTATTTTGTAGGAAATGGTTGAATGGAGCGTTAATGCCATATCAGAGTTAATCAGGTGCTCGGGGCGTGAAAAGATGCATCGGAATGAAAAGAATAAAAGAGGAAAAAAGTCAAATCTCGGTCAACAGCAGGCTAGCGTCGAGACGCTAGCTCTTGAGCGTCTCGACGCTCACATTCCATATCAGATTAGGCGCGTAAAGCTTACAGCGTCGAGACGCTATGATAGGAAGCGTCCCGACGCTACCGTTTTTCCTTATTCAGAACGCGCGTTTAAGAGGCAGCGTCGCGACGCTGTCTTGACAGCGTCTCGACGCTTCGACGAAAAATTAGAATAAAAGCTTCCTTTCGGCTAGGTTTTTGAGGAGATCAATTTGGGACCTTTTGGAGCCGTAAAGAGGACAGAATAGAGGGCTTTTGGAGCTGCAAACAAAGGAGAGACTTGGAAATCAACCCATTGTTCGTGGGGATCGTGACGGGGACGTCGGGACTCGGCCTACATTGAGTTTTCTTTTCCCTTTTCTTTCTTTAGTTAGATTTATGGCTTTCACATGTTTAGTTGAGATTGTATTTACATTTATGAGTAGCTAAACTTGTAGCTTAGGGATTGATGTAGTTGATTAAGTTTATGGATTGATTTATGGTTTAAGTTGTGCAATGTTGTTGTGTTTGCAATCTTGATTTAATGCTTTCAATTAATTGGCCATTAGTTGGATGATTTAAGTTTCGAATCTAGCTCGGGAGAGGGGATTTGATCTAGACTTACTCAAGATTGCATGAATAAAGTTTACTTTCTAATTCTTGACGGTTTTAGATTATCTTTAGAATTGGTTAAAAGATCTCATTGCCTTGCTTGTTAATAAACTTAGATAGGGATATCAAGTTGGTTAATTTGCATGAGAATCAATTATACTCGGGAGAGGTAATTGTGATTAAAGGGTCTTTGGCTCATAATTTCATTGTGCATAATAACTTATTCTTTAAAATCAATCCTAAACGAAATCGGCAAAATCAATTCCCTAAGTAGTTTTCCCAATTGAATTTCCATTCTTTTTACTTGCTTTGTATTAGTTTTCATATCACCTATTCATCACTTTTTGATCCCTAAATAAAATTGGGAAAGATTATTCACAATACTCGATTTGCTTAAAAATCCAATCCAGAGGACGACATTCGAATTTACTATTCACTATATTATTACTTGACCCGTGCGCTTGCGGTTAGGAAAAGTCCACATCAGATGACCTAGGTAACTCGATCTTAATCCTGAGTGTGTCATGAACTCCTTCTCACGAGGGATTGTCCTTTGATTAGTACGGGTGAGAGTGGCCAGTACGCCGACTCAATAAGCCTACCTTCTTGGGGACAAGACCGAGTGGGGGGCTGGGGACATGATAATACAAGATGGAATTCACTCCTTCCCCTATTGGGGCAAGTAGATGTGTGTTCCCTTAAGGGCTGATTCCGGGGCTTGAACAAAGGCGCGCCGTCCTCTCTTGGCCCGAGAGGAACTCTTGTTTAGAGGTTGGACCCTAAACAAATTGTTCATTAGAGGGATCAGTGGTACTTAAGGATCCAGAGGTAACCCAGGGGTAAAACGGTAATTTGACCCAGCTGGTGTTACGAACACACGTGAAGGATTGACTTACTGCATTGGTCGATATCCGTGGACACAGAAATATTCTACAGTGAGAAGAGTGCAGCTGTGGGTCTTTAGTGGAGTGACCCACGGTTAACGAATGTTGATTGACTCGGTTAATGAGTTTAGCTGATCAATCTCGTATCGTTGGAGCTTCTGATCTGTAGGTCCATTAGGTCCACCTGCTAGCTCATAACGGGTTCTGAGATAATATAGTCTTGATTATTAAAGGGAATATAAGTTAATTGTATTTTGATACAATTAATATAATGTATGGAGATACATTATAGTATAAGTTTAATTAATGAATTAAACTTTATAATAAAATTAATTTTGGATATGGTTCAAAATTAATTAATGAGAGAATTATGAATTTAATTAAATATGTGATATTTAATTAATTCATGAATTAATTAATTGGGGAATTAATTAATTTAATTTTAATTTGGTTAAATGTGATTTAATCAAATTAAAGCCATAGTTTATATTGATGTACATTTTGATGCACATTAAAACTATAGGTTAAATGAGAGAAATTAAATTGAATATGATTCAATTATAAAATTAATTAAATATTTGATATTTAATTAATGTGGGATCGATTAATTTAGAATTAATTGAATGACCAATTTAATTTAATTGAATATGATTCAAATTGAATTAAAAACTATATATTATAATTCATTTAATTTGATTAAATTAATTATAATTAATTAATTAATTAAATATTTATTATTTAATTAGTTAATGGCCGAGATCGTTTTGATTAAGATCTAACGGTCTAGATCTAATAGGGCAATAACTCCCTCCCCACTTATCGTACAGGGGAGAGGGAGTTTCAATCCGCCCCGCTCATTCTCTCATTTCACGTTTTTTTTACAGAGAAAGAGTTCTTTCTTTTCTCTCTTCTCTCTCTCAAAAATCAGCAAGGTTCTTTGCTGGAATTTTTCCCTTCCAAGACAAGTTTTGGGTTCCCACAAGCCAATCTCAGCGACCCAAGAGAATAGCGGGTGATTCGAGTGGTGGTGTCCGTTGGAAGTCCCAAGAACGAGATCCTTGGAGCATTGTGCAGTGTTCTTCGGAATCCGGTAAGTATTCTTGATTTTGAATCAATTTTGCATGCTTAATCGTTTTAATTTAGAAATTTGTTTCTGAATTGATTTGCCAACGTAGAGGTTTTTCTAAAATTGAAATTAAAAACGAGGTTGTTCTTGTTTGCTTCCGCTGCCAAAAGGAATTTTAATCCTTTAATTGGTATCAGAGCCATCTCGTTAATTGATTTCAATTTTATGAAAATTGCGTTGGTTCTTGGTGGGATTTATTCTGCATTATGAATGTTGGTTTGCTGAAAAATTGTTTTGGTATTTGGCCTTAGATTTACAATTTTGTATGATTTGATCATGTAAGGGCCCATGTTTTTGGGGCAAAAATATTGTAAATCGAGTCTTGTAATTCCGTGTCTAGAAATTAGGAATCAATTTGTTGATCGGTGCTCGAATCGGGGTTCAATTTGGTGAAGAACGGCTGCTGGAAACGAAGAACAGAGGCTGTCCAGAGGCGTAGCGTCGCGACCCTGCTCAACGGAGTCGCGACGCTCAAGAACAGGTGCTGGAAAAAATCGGGGCAGCGTCGAGACGCTATGCCTACAGCGTCCCGACGCTGACGGAAGTTTTCGGATTTGCGGATCGTGAGCGAGACGTGCGACGTGTCAGTTTGAAGCGGTTACAACCAAATATATATTATTTACGTTCATTAGAAATTGAACCCAGCGCGTGGCTGAGTTGGTTTGTGCGCGTGCTTATTGTTTGTGAGGTCCTGTGTTTGAGTTCCGACGTGGGCAGTTATTATCAATTTTTTTTCTGCGTGCGTTTTGAGCATGAGTTGGTCCGGTTCGTTGCCTGGTTCATCCGGTTCGGCCAATTTCAGCCTGTTTGGTCCGGTTCTTATTGATTCTTGTCTGGTTCGAGTGATTTGGGCCCGGTTTGAAGCGGTTCAAGCTGGTTCGGGTCGGTTCTGGAGCGGTTCAAGACTCAGAAGGATAATTAAATTGAAATTATTGTAATTTTTGTTTATTTTAATTATCCTAGGGGCCAATATACCGATTTTTCAGCTATTTATTGCTTTATGAATGTCATTTAGCTAGATCCCACCATAGGTTAAGCATGTTTCATGCATTTTTATGTTATAAATGTTATAATATATGATAATTATGCATGAATTTAAATTTCATGAGTGATTTAGTATAATTGTTATATTAAATATATGAAATTGGAAAAGCATGATGCATGACATTAATTAGATAAATATAAATTGTTATATTTTATTAATGTAGCATGCATGCTTAGATTTATTTTCATGAATATTAATATAATAGTTATATTATGAATGGAAATAAATTTCAATGCTTGATTTTCATGTATAATTTTAATATAAAGTGTTATATTCATTTAATGAAAATGGAATAGCATTGAGCATGACATTAATTAGATAAATATAAGAGTTATATTATATTAATGTCTAATTTCATGTGATTTAATTTCGTTGATGATTAATTAATATAATCGATATTAATTAAATGAAATTGAAATTGCATGAAGCATGACACCACTTTAGATTAATATAATCGTTATATTATCGGCGTCATGAGCGTTATGGTGTTTAATAATTTGAATTAGATTGTTATTTGGAAACACCATAGAAGCATGTTATAGGGCTAATTATTAAAATTTTATAATAGTTATAAAATTGATTAGAAACCGTCAACCTATAACAAAGAGTTGCATGCAAACATAGGACCTTAGGTTAAATGAATTAATTTTAAATTGTTTAAAATTAATTAGACCTAAGTTCATTATAATTCTAATAGGATTAGAATTAATTTTCTTACTTAGGATTAAAATAGTTTTAATGCACTAAGTAGGAAAAACATTACTATGGTTATAAGGGAACTCTCCCGGTGAAGTTCTGTCTAGGCTGGGGGTACTTAAGTTGACGGTTACGGAACACCTCCTACCTGGGAACTGACCTGGAACCTGAGTTGAATTAATCATAGTTTAATGTTAGCATGCAACGTCACTAGGTAATTAAATGGGTTTAATTCACCTAGACATTAGAGTAAAGTCCTATTTATAAGAGTTATAATAGGCATAGACTTAGATAGATTGACTTAGCCGGGTTTATCTAAGTTTAATAACCCTAAAATACAGTAGGTTACTTTAGTGGGAGGAAAATTACAAAACTTGATTTAAATCGAGTTTTGCTCCTAAGTCCCTGTATAGTTCACACCGTGAGATCCATGCTCGGCTTCGTGTCGTCGTAGAGCGGCCTCCCTTCGGAAAGTGTTTGCATGGGTCAATACCAAGGTGAATGGGGAAAGTGACTATAGTAAGTGGGAGCGGGACGCGTGTCAACGTATCCTTCGGTCTCCACCCCTAGGTCACAACGTGAGATTCCTATGATCCGCCTGCGTGTCGTCCTGGAGCGACCATCCCTTCGGAGGGCCTGATCATAGGATTCGGAACACCGTGAACTCCTGAATAGGATAGGATCGCTTAGGCTAATTACCAACAGTTGTCTTTCCTAACGGTAGCCTGTTGGTGCGTGCCTCTGAGATCTGAAAGAGGGAGGGTCACACTTACGGGGATGAGTTAAATGTGTTAACTAATCCTTGACCGAACAACGGTAACTAAAGGCTAACGGAGTATGAGTTATTCTGGTGTTAGAATTTGGTTGAGATTGTCTCAATTCAGAGGAGGAGTAGCTGACCACCCTTCGGTGGCTGTTGTTCTAAACCTCTGAAGTATCGTTGCAAAAACTAAATCAATAGTTTTATAGGGTTTCTTTGATTGCTTGTTTGTTTTTGCAGAATTTGATTGGATTATTTGTAATGGGTTAGTGCGATTAATAATACAAGTAATTTGTTACTTCAGCAATAATATAAAACTTTATGTGCATTGTCTTACACCATTTTATTAATAACGGTTTAAGATACAACTAGCTTAAACGAAACTTGTGGTAAATGATTTAAGATTAGTCTTTAGTGAGGAATGTCCTCAGGTTCAAATGTCTAGTTCATCTTGAATAGTTCATAATGACAATTACATTAACTGCCTAGCCAATATCAATGACAATTAATATGATTTATTGGTCATTGAAACGTGAATAGTGGAAAATGAGGATACAGCCTGAATTTTTAATTCAGGTGCCATTTATCACGTTTGCTTTTCCTTTTAAGGAATAAGCTCATGGCAACTGTTGCAAATAGGTAAGATGACTCTCAGATTTTGATCTGGAGAGTATGTCTCGGCTTTGGCAGAGGGAACATTAAGTTATTTTATCCAGTAGAAGATAATACACATTATTAGATAATGTGTATGAATTTCCTGAAGATTAACAGAAATTTGATTTTTGTATCGTATATGTTGGAACAATGTTAGTCTATATCTTTCTCTGCTAACGCAGTTTTATTTTAAGAAAGGGAGTTGACATTTGTTCAGCATTACTGAAAATAACTTATGTGTTCAAGACTAATCGAGAGTAAAGCAAGTCATGAGCACTGAGTTGTTTAAGATTACTTATACTCGAAGAAATAAAGGCAAAGGATATCTCCTAAAGGAAATACCTTTCTTTGGTTCTTAAGGTTAGGCTAATTTTGATCTCAATATGATTGGGAGCTTAGTCTATGAGTATACTTCTAAGCTAGTTAGAAGAAAACTTTTTAATACCAATTAAGTCATGCCTTATGGGCGATATGACTGATAGATCTTTTACTGGAAAAGAGCTAAAAGAGCCAAAGAACCCTTGAAACTTATACATTTGGATCCTTGTGGTCTAGTATGTTAAAGCAGTGGGAGGGTATTAATAATTAATCTTTATTAACGATAATTATTCATAGGTATGAACATCTCAACCTAATGCAACTTAAGTCTGAATCTCTTGAGATATTTGAAGGGGCTTAAGACTGAAGTTGAAAACTTGTTAGGTGAGATAATAAAAACACTTTGATCTGATCAATGTGTTGAGTATAGGGACTTGAGATTCTAAGGCTATTTGATAGTTCATGGAATCACATCCTAAATCTCAGTTAGGAGTAATAGAACCCTATTGGATATGGTTCAATCCATGTTGAGCTATGCTCAATTGCCTGACTCGTTTTGGGGTCATGCAGTGTGACTGCAATGTGTATTTTGAACAATGTTCCATCAAAAGTGTTTCTGAAACACCTTTTTTGTTGTGGATAGGACGTAAAGATTGTTTACGTTCCTTTAAATTTTGGGGTGTCCAGGACCTGTGCTTGTGACTAACCCAAAATAAATTGGAATATCGTTCAAAATAATGCCTAATTGTAGGCAATCCCAAAGGAAACGAGGAGAATATACTTCTTCAATCCATAAGATAATAAAGAATTTGTATCGACAAATCCTTCATTCTCAGAAGAAGAACATATGAGAAATCATAAGCCATAAAGTAAGGTCGGTTTAAGTGAATTAAGTAATAAAGCTACGGAAACATTGACAAGAGTTGTTGATGCATCAACAAAAGTTGTTGATAAGACTGGTTATTCAACAAGAGTTGTTGATAAGGCCAGTGCTTTTGGTCAGTCACATCCATCTCAAGAGTTGAGAATGCCTTGATGTAGTGGGAGGGTTGTTTTATAACCTGATCGTTACATGGGCTTATTTGAAGCTCAAGTCGTCATTCTTGATAATGACATAGAGGATTCATTGTTTTCTTTTTGGAAGAAAATAAATGATGTTGACAAGGAAAAATGGTTTAAAGCCATGGACTTGGAAATGAACTCTTTGCATTTCAATTCCATTTGGGATCTTGTAAATTTGCTTGATGGGGTAACACCTATAGGTTACAAGTGGATTTACAAGAGGAAACGAGACATTTAAGGTCTCAACCAGAAGGGTCCATTGAGCAAGATCAAAAGCAAAAGAGTTTGCAAGCTTAAATGATCCATTCGTGGATTGAAATAAGCATTTCGATCTTGGAATTTAAGATTTGATACAGTGATCAAATTTTTGGCTTTAATCAGAACATTGATGAGTCTTGTGTTTACAAGTAATCATCAATAATTCTGTAGCTCACTTAGTGTTGTATATGATTGATATCCTAATCATTGGGAATGATGTAGGTTATCTTACTGACATTAAAAGAGGCTAGCAGCTCATTTCCAAATGAAAGTCTGGGAGAATCTGAGTTAGTCTTGTCTCAATTTTCTTATGCCTACAAGATGTTAGTTAGATATAAGATGCAGAATTCCAATAAGGGTTTACTACCTTTTCAGGAATGGAATTCTGTTGTCTAAGGAACTGTGTCCTCAGACACCTCAAGAAGTTGAGGACATGAGACATATGCCCTATGCAGTAGGGTTGTCAGTGAGTATCAATCAAATCCAGGATTTGATCTCTGGAATGTCGTTACGTACATCCTCCAGTATCTTAGGAGAACGAGGTTTTATATGCTCGTGTATGGCTCTAAGGATTTGATCCTTACAGGATACACTGATACAGATATTTTAACTGATAAGGATTTGATGAAATCTACATCAGTGTCTGTCTTCACTCTTAATGGAGGAGCTATAGTACGACTTATCTGCAGTCTCGACCATATAGGCCAATAAGTAGTTGCTTATGAAGCACAGATAGAGACTGTATGACTTAGGAAGTTCAAGCCTAATTTGGAAGGTGTTCCAAATATGGACTATCCTATTGCAAGACAAGAAAGCACATTGAATCTAAATGATATATTGCTGATACATTCACGAAGGCTCTCTCGGCTAAAGTGTATGAGGGTCATCTAGATGGTCTAGGTCTACGAGTTATGTACAAAGATGTAATCTAGGGCAAGTGGGAGAAGTGTAATGGGTATAGTGATACCATTATGTAATGGGTATAGTGATGCCCTAGTTTATTGTATTTGTACATTGTAAATACGTTTTATGTATTATACATGTATTTATACACCCATTGCTGGAATAGATTATTGTACATTCCCACTAAACTAGATTTTTAGTCCAAGTGGGAGTTTGTTGGGTTTTATGTCCTAAAACTCGTAGATAGTGAATGATTAACGAATTATACACTTGTAACAATAAAGTGTTATTGAGGTTTATGCAATAAAGTGTTATTGTCATATTAAGTCTATAATTGCACAATATGACCCAAATCCAATAAACTAAGATCCAAGGTTGTTTACATGAGACTTGGACTAGTATGTGGGGACATACGGGGATCAGTGTTCAAGTAACAACCTAAAAGGTCTATAGTACAGGGATAAGGCTGGGTACCTTATCCTGGTAACACTATGTGATACGGCCCGCTTTGTATTCGATACAGACGTATTGATCCAAGGCGTCCATGTAGGAGACATGCGAGCGGGGGTATCCTATGCAATGAGTTTGCATAAGACCGGACCACGAAATAGTAAACCACTAGATGTAACACCGTTAACTAGATAGGTTACTATTTCAATAGGATGACCTAGGTAACTCGATCTTAATCCTGAGTGTGTCATGAACTCCTTCTCACGAGGGATTGTCCTTTGATTAGTACGGGTGAGAGTGGCCAGTACGCCGACTCAATAAGCCTACCTTCTTGGGGACAAGACCGAGTGGGGGGCTGGGGACATGATAATACAAGATGGAATTCACTCCTTCCCCTATTGGGGCAAGTAGATGTGTGTTCCCTTAAGGGCTGATTCCGGGGCTTGAACAAAGGCGCGCCGTCCTCTCTTGGCCCGAGAGGAACTCTTGTTTAGAGGTTGGACCCTAAACAAATTGTTCATTAGAGGGATCAGTGGTACTTAAGGATCCAGAGGTAACCCAGGGGTAAAACGGTAATTTGACCCAGCTGGTGTTACGAACACACGTGAAGGATTGACTTACTGCATTGGTCGATATCCGTGGACACAGAAATATTCTACAGTGAGAAGAGTGCAGCTGTGGGTCTTTAGTGGAGTGACCCACGGTTAACGAATGTTGATTGACTCGGTTAATGAGTTTAGCTGATCAATCTCGTATCGTTGGAGCTTCTGATCTGTAGGTCCATTAGGTCCACCTGCTAGCTCATAACGGGTTCTGAGATAATATAGTCTTGATTATTAAAGGGAATATAAGTTAATTGTATTTTGATACAATTAATATAATGTATGGAGATACATTATAGTATAAGTTTAATTAATGAATTAAACTTTATAATAAAATTAATTTTGGATATGGTTCAAAATTAATTAATGAGAGAATTATGAATTTAATTAAATATGTGATATTTAATTAATTCATGAATTAATTAATTGGGGAATTAATTAATTTAATTTTAATTTGGTTAAATGTGATTTAATCAAATTAAAGCCATAGTTTATATTGATGTACATTTTGATGCACATTAAAACTATAGGTTAAATGAGAGAAATTAAATTGAATATGATTCAATTATAAAATTAATTAAATATTTGATATTTAATTAATGTGGGATCGATTAATTTAGAATTAATTGAATGACCAATTTAATTTAATTGAATATGATTCAAATTGAATTAAAAACTATATATTATAATTCATTTAATTTGATTAAATTAATTATAATTAATTAATTAATTAAATATTTATTATTTAATTAGTTAATGGCCGAGATCGTTTTGATTAAGATCTAACGGTCTAGATCTAATAGGGCAATAACTCCCTCCCCACTTATCGTACAGGGGAGAGGGAGTTTCAATCCGCCCCGCTCATTCTCTCATTTCACGTTTTTTTTACAGAGAAAGAGTTCTTTCTTTTCTCTCTTCTCTCTCTCAAAAATCAGCAAGGTTCTTTGCTGGAATTTTTCCCTTCCAAGACAAGTTTTGGGTTCCCACAAGCCAATCTCAGCGACCCAAGAGAATAGCGGGTGATTCGAGTGGTGGTGTCCGTTGGAAGTCCCAAGAACGAGATCCTTGGAGCATTGTGCAGTGTTCTTCGGAATCCGGTAAGTATTCTTGATTTTGAATCAATTTTGCATGCTTAATCGTTTTAATTTAGAAATTTGTTTCTGAATTGATTTGCCAACGTAGAGGTTTTTCTAAAATTGAAATTAAAAACGAGGTTGTTCTTGTTTGCTTCCGCTGCCAAAAGGAATTTTAATCCTTTAATTGGTATCCCCTTAAACTTAAAATATACATTGTCCCCAATGTATGAACATTTAATCAGATAAAGAGAGATCGATACTGCCCTGAAAAAGCGATAGAATTTGAAACATCTTGAATTGCCGTTCAAGGAGAGAATGAGAAGCTAGGCATGAATTCACGAGCTTCCTGCACAAGGATCGATCACACGGGAGCATTAGGATCAACATACAAAAACTACAAAACCTTAAACACTTGGGTTGCCTCCCAAGAAGCGCTTGTTTAACGTCCTGAGCTAGACGGGGTTTGGTCACCCTGGGTCATTTAACAACACTTTCTCGACCTTTCTTTCTTCGAATCCACAATAGTGTTTCACTCTTTGAGCATTGACTTTAAAAGTCAACCTGTTGCTATCCATTAGCTCAATTGAACCAAACAGGGATACCTCCTTGACTATGAATGGCCCGGACCATCTTGACTTCAATTTTCCAGGGAACAATCGCAGTCGGGAATTGAATAAAGAACTTGCTGGCTAGGCTCGAAAGAACATTTCCAAACTAAACGATCATGCCATCTGGCTGTTCTTTCTTTGTAGAGCTTAGCATTTTCGTATGCCTGGTTCCTAATTTCTTCAAATTCGTTGAGCTCCAATAGTCATTGTTCCCCAGCCTTTTCTGCGTCTGAGTTCAACTTCTTGATAGCCCAGTATGCTTTGTGTTCGAGCTCCACAGGCAGGTGACAGGCCTTACCATACACTAATCGATACGGGGATGTACCGATCAGAGTTTTGAAAGTCGTCTGATAGGTCCACAAAGCATCGTCCAACTTGTATGCCCAGTTTTTCCTGTTTATGCGAATTGTCTTCTCCAAGATTTGCTTTATCTCCCTGTTAGAAATCTCTGCATGTCCGTTAGTCTGGGGATGATAAGCTAAGTAATGATTCAATATTTTCTAAGGAAGTCTTATGCTTGACACCATATTTTCTAAGTAATGATTCGAACAATTTATTACAAAAATGGGACCCCTCATCATTAATTATAGCCCGTGGTGTGCCAAATCTAGTAAAAATATTCTTATGCAAAAAACGTAACACAACACGTGCATCATTAGCTCATAAAGAGACTTGAGGCAATTAAGTATAAATTGTAAATTGAAAGTGTTCAATTTATTTGGGGAATCGTATAATGTATATTGATGCATTATAATATAAAGTTTATGAAACTTCATAATATAATTTTTGAATTAATTTCAAAAATTAATTCTTGAGAGAAAATATTTGAAAGAGTTCAAATAAATTTAATATGAATTGGATTCATATTAATTTTAATTTTAATAAAATCCCTAAGATTAAATATATGATATTTAATTGGGTAAATTAATTAATTATGGAATTAATTAATTATTTATTAAAATTAGAGACTTTTTCCTATTAGGAAAGAAAATATTTGAAAGAGTTCAAATAAATTTAATATGAATTGGATTCATATTAATTTTAATTTTAATAAAATCCCTAATATTAAATATATGATATTTAATTAGGGAAATTAATTAATTATGGAATTAATTAATTATTTATTAAAATTAGAGACCTTTTCCTATTAGGAAAAGGTCTTCCTTTTCCTATTAGGAAAAAGGTCTTGGCCTTTACCTATAAATAGGACCCCTGAGTTGGGGTGAAAGGCATCCCATTCATTCTCCTTCTCTCAGAGAATTCCCCTCAAGGCTTCCTCTAGACTCCCACCAGTCTCCTGCCTCTAGAAGTCTCAGAGTCATACCGGTGTAGCCATAGTGGTGGTGTTCACACTAGTTCGTGATTAATTCACATGCAGTTGGTGAGTTTAATCTGAGTTGTCAACGAGAGTAAGTAATTTGTTACTTTATAAATTAGATTTAGATCTAATATTTTTGTATGCTTAGCCTTAATATATATTTAGAATAGTTCTAATATTATTGCCAATGTATTGGTATTTTAGAGTAAACAAAATTAATTACGAATCGGTCCCAATCACGCTTCCGCTTTACGGAATTATGGAATTCCAATCCTTCAATTGGTATCAGAGCCGATCGTAGATCTAATTTTGTTTCACTAAAATTTGCATTGGCTATTGGTGGGATTGATTAATGCATAATGTATGTATGGTTTGCATTGAACTGTTTTGGTTAATTTTATGGCCATAGATTTTACTGTTTTTATGTGATTTGATCATGTAAGGGCCCGGTGTTTCAAGTATTTTATGTAAAATCGAGTCCTATGTAAGTTCGAGTCTAGAATAGGTTTTTATGAGATAAAAATCGGAGAAATGCGACGCTGTCACGATTACAGCACGCGTTAGAAATTTGCAAACAGGACGGTTCAAGGCTGTTGGGCGGTCTGGTTCACGCGGTCTGGCTGGGCTAGGACCGATTTGGTCCGGTTCAGCTGGAATTTGGCTCGGTTCGTGGTTTACGTAGCTGGTTCAAACTGGTTCGGGTCGGGGCGGTCTAGACCAGTATTTGGAGCTCCAGAAGGACTTTTAGGATAGAATTTAGCTATAATTATTGTAATTTATGCTTTATTTTATCCTAGGGGCCAAAATTAATCAGTACAATTGCTATTTATTGGCTTTATGGATGTCATATAACTTAAATTCCCACCATAGGTTAAGCAAGTTTTCATGCATATTTATGTTATAATTGTTATAATGCATGGTAATTATGCATGAATTTAATTTCATGAGTTATTTAATATAATCGTTATATTAGATATATGAAATTGGTGAAGCATGATGCATGACATTAATTTAGCTAAATATAATTGTTATATTTTATTAATGTACCATGCATGCTTAGGATTATTTTCATGAGAATTAATATAATTAGTTATATTATGAATGAGAATAATCAATATATATCAATGCTTGTTTTCATGTATGATTTAATATAAAATGTTATATTAATTAAATGAAAATGGAATAGCATTGAGCATGACTTGAGATTAGGCCACATAAATTGCAATAGGATTGAAAGGTTGGTAAAGAGTGGACTACTAAATCAGTTAGAAGATGACTCGTTACCACCATGTGAGTCTTGCCTCGAGGGAAAAATGACAAAACGACCTTTTTCGGAAAAAGGTTATAGGGCCAAAGAACCCTTAGAACTCGTGCACTCGGATCTCTGTGGTCCTATGAATGTCAAAGCACGAGGAGGGTATGAATATTTCGTCAGCTTCATTGATGATTGTTCAAGGTATGACTATCTTTACCTAATGCATCATAAGTCTGAAGCCCTTGAAAAGTTCAAAGAGTAGAAGACCGAGGTTGAGAACCAATTAGGTAAAACGATTAAAACACTACGATCAGATCAAGGTGGAGAATATATGGACTTACAATTCCAAGACTATTTGATAGAACATGGAATTACGTCTCAACTCTCAGCCCCTGCTACACCACAACAAAATGGTGTATCAGAGAGGAGAAATCGAACTCTGTTAGACATGGTTCGATCAATGATGAGCTATGCTCAGTTGCCTGATTCGTTCTGGGGATATGCAGTTTAGACTGGCGTATACATTTTGAACATGGTTCCCTCTAAGAGTGTTTCTGAAACACTGTTGGGTTCCTAGAGTGAGTAAAAATATGGTATAAAAGACTCTAGAATTCCTGTGCAAGTATACACAGTCTGCAACAAGTAATATTATCAATCCAAGTCCTGAATTAGTTTCCACTCTACCTATTTTGTGTAACTTTCTAATGGTTTCAAAGATGGTAAAATGATTTGGTTTTATAAGAATTATGTTGAGGCAAAATAAATGACAGAACAACAAGTAAACAAATAGACAGACAGATTAAAGACAGGAGCTGGTTAGGATTTAGTGATTGTTCTAAAAGATGCTCTAGCAATATTATTGATCATGCATTTCTTGTAGTATTATTAGAGGATTCCTCCCGGAACTACGAATCTTTTGGGATGTGTTCCAACCCCAATGAAGTACGACCTGTTAGGTTTTATGCCCTAAAACTCGTAGATAGTGAATGTAACCGTTGACCGGATATTAATGAAATAATATTGATATATTTTTTCCATTAATTGTTATTAGTTATTTTATATATGTCTTTGCCTAATAATAACCCTAATCCAATAAACTAGACATCCAAGGCTGTAATATGAGTCTTGAACTTTATGTAGCGACATATGGGATCATTGTTCAAGAAACAGCCTAAAGGGTCTATAGTATAGGGATAAGACTGGGTGCCTTATCCTGGTGACACTATGGATACGGCCCACTTTGTATTTGATACAAACGCTGCGATCCAACGCGTTCGTGTAGGAGACATGCGAGTGGGGGTATCCTATGCAATGAGTTTGCATAAGACCGGACCGCGAAATAGTAACCACTAGTTATAACACCGTTAACTAGTTGGTTTTCTATTTTCACTAGGACGACCTAGACAACTTAGTCTTAATCCTGAGTTGATTATGGACTCCTACTCATGAGAGATTGTCCTTTGATTTGTATGGGTGAGAGTGGCCAATACGCCGACTCAATAAGCCTACCACTTTGGGGACAAGATCGAATGGGGAGCTGGGAACATAATTGTACAAGATGGAATTCACTCCTTCCCGACTTTAGGAAAGCAGATGAGTGTTCCCTTAAGTGGTTACTCCGAGTCTTGAACAAAGGGCCCTACCCTCTCAATGGCACGAGAGGGTTTTTCTGTTTGATGGTTGGACCATAAACAGATTGTTCATTAGAGGAGAATTGGTACTTAAGGAAATAGAGGTGACCCAGGGGTAAAACGGTAATTTGACCCAGCTGGTGTTACGGACACTCGTGAAGGACTAACTAGTCGATATTGGTCTAAGTTCCGTGGACACAGAAAATATGTCTGCAGTGAGAAGAGTGCAACTGTGAGTCTATAGTGGAATGTACACACAGTTAACGAATATTGATTATTGTGGTTAATGAGTTTAACCAATTAATCTCACATCGTTGGAGCTTCTGATCTGCAGGTCCATAAGGTCCCACTGGTAGCTCGTAAAGTAATTTGAGGCAACTAAGTAATTAAATGTAAATTGAAAATGTTCAATTTACTAAGGGAAATAAATATAATATATATTGATATATTATTATGAGAGAAATTAATATTTGAAGAAGTTCAAATATAAATTTATGGAAGATTGAAAGAATTAATTAATTTAAGTCCTAAAAGTGTTTGGGCAAAATTAATTAATTCAAGGCCGGAAATTAAATATGTGATATTTAATTGGTGGTTAATTAATTAAAGAATTCATTAACCATGAATTAATCAATTATGTAAATAATTAATCACTTAAGGAAGTGATTAATCATTTATGGGAATGATCTAATTACTTATGGAAGAAATTAGTCATTTATGGAAAAGATTAATCAATTGGGGAATTGATTGATCATGATTGATTAATTAAGGAATAAGATTGAATCAATTTTGGAAAAGATTGATTTAATTGAATATTTTATTCATGGCCTCTCTTCTATAAATAGAACACTAGACCTAATTGGTCATGACACTTGACACTCTTGAAAGACAAGACCTAGAATTCTCTCTAGCCTCCCTCTTAGAGAAAGACTCCCACAAGTCTTTGGCCTCCTAGACTTAGAGACATACCGGTGTAACCTCTGTGGTTATTGTGTCATTCAAAGAAGAAAATCCAGCGATCAAGAGGCGAGAAGGCTGCTGCGTTTTCGTTCGTTGGAGCGTCGTTGGCGAAGAACGGTCAAGTCTACAACGGAGGTTTGTAACGGTTCTTCCTCTTTTCGTTAGAAAAGTTTTTTTAAAATAAATTTAGATTTATTCTAGCATGTTTAAACCGTTTTTACAGCGACTTTAAAGTTAGTTTAAAGTTTTGTTTGAGTTATCGTAACGGTATTTTAATGTTAATTAATATACGGCGTAAGGTCCAACCGATGCGCTTCCGCTGCGTGGGGACTTTTATTCCCTTCATGACCGATCAAGCACTAGGCAACTGGCTATCCCTAGCTTAGTCACTAGCGTTCACCAATACACGATGATCGTAGTGTGGATAATTGCCACACATTCTCTAAATCATCCCTGAAACTAGAGAGAGCTATTCACACCGGCTGGCCAGGCGGGCATAAAATGGTAATAAGCACAACAATTAACCAAAATGCGATAGTCAATATATTACTAAAGATGAAGCACGACAATCACATTATTCCTACCAACACCTTAGCTACTTAGTTCATAATAGGCATGAAAATACAAATCACAATGTGAGTAGGCATATCCATAATCACAAGTTAATAAAGAAAATAAACTCCTTAATCAGCTTGCGGATGATGGTGTTCTTGATGATTTTCAATCTCTCTATACTATTCGGCTTCCAAGGGAAAACATGGAATACTTTTGACTTGGACGGCTACTTCCTTTTATAGAAGGATAGGAGGCTTGAATTAGGTCAACTTGGACACGTGTAGGGCTCTCCTTGCTCCTTTATCCCGAAAATAACTCAACAGAAGTCGGTTCATGAAGTTGGCTAACGAGCTGTGATGTGGCAGTTCTGTTCCCAGTTTTGCTGTAGCACAAAATTTGCTCTTTCCAGTTGCCCAGCAGCATAATCTACACAAAATAATTTCCAATGCTTCCATTCTTCCAAATGGGTTAAAACATGTAATATCTATCCAAAACCAACCCTAATAAGCATAAAGGACACACAAATCCCTATATAATTGAGGCCTAAATAACTACCTTTTGGGCAGTTATCATACCCCCAAACTTGAACTATTGCGCGTCCCGAGCAATACTAACCAACCTTCCTTCAAGAATTCAAAACATCTGACAAAGAATAGCTTAATCAAACCAGACAGTCCAACACTACCTTTAACCTTTACCTGAGCACTCTGCAAAACCAAGCTCTGCTGCAGCAAAATGATTCCTCCGGCATGGACAAATAATCACCACTTTTCAACTTAATTCTAAGAACTCACCACAGCCTAGCTCTATTATCAGACATTTCAAAACATATTTTTAAAGGGGTTTATATCCTTGTTTATCATACTTAAAGCAACCTTACAGTCATAAGCTCTTAAGCATGGGATGACCCACTTTATGATGCAGTATACCCTTGCCTCAAACTCATCACCAACTAGGCTCAATACTCTTTATAAAGCTAAAAAATCCTTAGTTATTCTATCTCTTGCCCCTCAGAATGGCGGAATTTTGTGATGAAGCTCACCTAAGTTCTGGGAGACAGAAAAACAACTAGATTATCATTCATCCTTCAAAACTTTTGCTCCATGAATTTTCTCAGCAAAATTTTCAACAATCAATTTTTTCAGCAAATAATTTTTCTCATTTTTTCCACATTTCCTAGGTCATCTTTTGACGAGAAGACAAACTGTGGGTATCACAAATGTCCCCGGTTACTCAATAACCTAGCAAATGTTTACTTGAAGGAGAGGAATGCTCGAGCAAAACAATTGGAGTAGCAAAAAGTCCCCCAAGCTTGAATTATTCATTGTCCCCAATGAATCATTAATTAAGCAAATATACCCCCAAACTTAAATTTTTCTATCTGAATTTTTAACTAAGCATGGGACTCAGATTTAGCTTAAAGTGGATCATACAAGTCAATACTACCTTCAAAATCTTCTTTGTCGCAGCAACAGTCCAGGCTAGAAGAAATGTTCAAGCAAAAGGTTTCTGGAGATCAGAATACCTTGATCTAATTAAGCGTAATCAGTCCAAGCTTCAAAAATTCAGAAGAAAATTAGTTAAGTTACTCAGCGCTCGTGGAACAGAAACAACTGGAAATTTCATTAAAAACATAGAAAAAGATATTACATAAGGAGAGATATATTTTTTCAAAGCCGAAAAATTAAAAAGAAACAAGACAAGCAATCATATAAGAAAATGGGGTCAGGAACGCGCCAGCAAACAACATATTTCATCAAAAAGATTGCGCGCTCAAATCCTCCTTCAATCCTCCTGACCCAAATCTTCTTCTCCATCTTCCCTCTCAGCAGGTGGCGGTGGAATCCAGGGGTTCAGTAAGTCTTCGGGGAATGCAGGGAGAGCTGGATATGGCTTTGAAAAATTTTCTTGCAGCGCCCTCTTCAAACCAGCATCACGATTCTTAACATAGGTCCAGAAGGTTAAAGTCTGCCTCTCAGCAAACTCCTGCCTGCTGGCCAAAAGTGCCAATTGTTCTAGAATCGTGTTAATGTCGTAGATAAGCCCGCCTTGTCGTATCTCCTGCGTGCGCTGGAGCCGCGCCAAATTGGGCGTATCAATGATCCCCTTATCGAATAGAATCACATCACTTTCATCCACTGGAACCCCTGCTTGTCTGCATAGCATAGTAATTGTGTTCGGGAAGAACAACTTCCCCACCTTCTTCCGCCAACAGTCAGCAATCTCAGTAGAAATTATTTTTCCAACATCTATACTCATTGATCTAAGGATGGCAAAGGCAAGCAATACTCTGTCCCGAGATATAGTGGAGTCGTGCGTTGTCGGCAGTAAGCAAAGCCTAATGAAGCTCATCCAAGCGTTGGCTTCACTCTTTAAATAGGCAGCTTGAAATGTATGCTTCCGCATCTGCGACACCCTCCATTGAGCCCCCTCAACACCTACCTCTTGGACTGCCGCACTTAATTGGTCGCTCGATGGGGCAACCATCATCTCATTAAAAACTGCATGTGGAAAGTCCTGGAGATCAAACAAATTATTAATAGCCTCTGGGCTCCATTGTACAGGCACTCCTCGCACTATAACTTCAAAATCATCTTTAACGTCAAGACTGGCGTAGAATTCCCGAACGATGTTGGCATTGACAGGATCAGGCTTCGCACAAAACTGCCTCCACCCAAGGCTCGCTATTTCAGACTCCAAGAACCTGGGCAAATCACTGCCAAATCCCCGCTCGAACAAGAAATCACGCTTCAGTACCTCTTGATATTTTGCTTTGGCAAGTTCGTTGACGAAGCGAATGAACGGTACCCTCGGCTCCTCAATCTCACCCGATACTTCGGCAATTCCTTTGCCCTTGTTTTCTCTTTGTTCGCGCAAATGCTCTTCTTCTGCCTTCCTTGCCTCTTCTTCCTTTGCCTTATTTTTAGCTTCCCTCTTTTCTTCCTCAGAGTCCGACGTCGGAGGCGACGGAGTGTTCCGAATCACCCTCACGCGACCCGCCTTCCGTTTGATGCGGCGGCGCTTGGGTGGTTCAGGCATTACAACTTCAACATGAGCCTCCGGCTACGGTGTTTTTTCCTCGTCAGGCTTACCCGCCTGCTCTTTAGCCTCCGTTTCCTGATTCGTCTCAGCATTCCCTTCTTGAATCGTATCAGAAATTATCGGTTCTTCCTTAGGATTTTTAGTTCCCTCTATATCCACGACATTCACTGTCTCTTCTTGAATGGTTTCTTGCTCCGCAACCCTCTGCTGCCTCCTTCTTCGTTTAGCCTCTTTTTCTTCTGGCGTTCTCTTTTTCTTAGTTTTCCCTTTCTGCACTTCTGGAGTAATCAATACTTCCTCCTCTTCACTCTCTCTTTCTTTCCTAGCTCGAGTCTTTGCCATGGAGGACTCAACGGTTTGACAGAGAATGGAAGGGAAAAAGAAAGAATGCAGATGGCCAAATTGGATCAAGAAGACAAAGTGGAAAGAAGTTTACCTGCGGTTGTGAATAAATAAGGCTCCAGTAAAAATGCAATCCTAACCGAAATGATTTGCTCTACATTAAATAATATTACCGTTTAATGTAACCTGAAAAATTTGAATCTAGCAACGGTAAAATCGTGGATTCCAAAACGCCCATGGTAAAAATTGATGTGCTGTCCATCATTGAAGCCTTCGGATGATTGCTCTGCGACATGTGGCTTCATCAGATGATGCATGCAAATTTACCTGCGAAAATTCAAAGCCAAAATCCAATGGTAAAAATAATAAATTTCCAACGGAAACCCTTTTAATTCGGATTATTTTGCTCCAGCCATAATCTTGCTGTAACAACCTGAAGAATCTTGGATACGGTATTTGAATTTCAAAATAAGAAAATCAAATCTTTGAAATTTAAATTTATCCGATCAAATCAAATTTAATCTTTTATTCTCAAGAGAAGCCGAATAAATTATGGAAAATCTTTATTAATTCAAATTAAACCGAATTCAAATAACTGAAAAATAAGATCTAGATAAAATCTAATAAAATCAAACCAATTAAAAGATAATTCAAAGATAATTTAAATAAATGACCCGAAAATAAAATCAAATCAAATAAAAAATAGATAAAATCTAAACTACCAAAAATAATAAAAATACTAAAAAGATAAAATCTAATAAATCATGCAGAATCAAATCTAGCCTAACCGAAATTAAAATCAAATCAGCGAAAAATAAAATCAATACAAAGTCTGGGAGCTCAAAATTTTGCTCTGTGAAATGCTCCCACAGAAGTCCTGCTCTCTCAATCATCAACCAACCTTAGGGAAGGATATTTCGACTGAAACTCCTCACCCCAATAATGCTTCACACGTTGTCCATTCACCTTGAACACTCTCCCATCTTTTTCATCATGCAAAGTAATTGCTCCATTGGGGAAAACCTCAACCACAATAAATGGTCCTGACCATTTAGATTTTAATTTTCCAGGAAATAATTTTAATCTAGAATTATAAAGCAAAACTTTTTGACCCTTGACAAACTCCTTAGATTTAATTTTTTTGTCATGCCACAGCTTAGTCTTTTCTTTATACATTTTCGCATTTTCATAAGAAAATTGACGAAACTCCTCTAACTCATTAAGCTGCAGCATTCTTATTGCTCCTGCACGACTCAGATCAAAATTTAACTTTTTCAAAGCCCAAAACGTTTTATGCTCTAGCTCTAATGGTAAATGGCAAGCTTTCCCATATACTAACCTATAGGGAGACATACCTAGTGGAGTCTTATAGGTTGTCCTATAGGCCCAAAGAGCCTCATCCAACCTAAAGGACCAATCCTTTCTACATGGATGGACTACTTTCTCTAAAATAACTTTAATTTCCCTATTACTAATTTCAACTTGACCATTTGCTTGTGGGTGATAAGGGGTAGCTATCCGATGCTTAATCTCATACTTAGCTAAAAGCTTAGTTAAGATATTATTAACAAAATGTGTACCCTCATCACTCACTAGAGCCCTAGGTGTCCTAAACTGCGAAAAGATGTGCGATTGAAGAAACCTTGCTGTCTTGGCATCACTCTGATGGCATGCGATGACCTCCACCCACTTGGACACATAATCAACTGCCAATAAGATAAAAACATTGCCATTAGAAGGGGGAAATGGCCCCATAAAGTCAATACCCCATACATCGAATAATTCAACTTCTAAAATGTAAGTAAGAGGTATTTCATCTCTCGTCCCCAAATTTCCTCTCCTTTGGCAAGCATCACATTGCTTGTAGAACCAATGGGCATCCTTGAATAATGTAGGCCAGAAAAATCCGCAATGCAAAATCCTCATAGCTGTCCTCTGACCGCTGAAATGACCTCCATACGGCGAAGAGTGACATTGCTCCAGGATTTCCTTTGCTTCAGCACCTGAAACACACCTACGAATAATACCGTCAGAGCATTGCTTATACATAAATGGCTCATCCCAATAAAAAAATTTCGCATCATGCTTAAACTTTTTCTTCTGCCTCCAATCCATGTCAATAGGGGTGACTCCCTTTACCAAAAAGTTGGCAATATCAGCATACCAAGGGACATCCCTAACTACCTTTACCTCAACAGCAAAGAGCTGTTCATCTGGAAAAGAATCCGAAATGGTAGATTGCTCCAGCAAAGATGATGACGGATCAAGACGAGATAAATGATCTGCAATGACATTTTCTGATCCTTTCTTGTCCTTTATCTCCAAGTCGAATTCCTGCAATAGTAAAATCCAACGAATTAGTCTAGGCTTTGCATCTTTCTTAGACATTAAATACCTTATTGCTGCATGATTCGTGAAAACCGTGACTTTAGATCCAATCAAATATGGCCGGAACTTCTCAAAAGCAAACACCACAGCTAACAACTCCTTTTCAGTAGTTGTATAGTTGACCTGTGCCTCATTTAAAACCTTGCTTGCATAATATATAGGATGGATGAATTTGCCCGGCTTTTGCCCTAGCATCGCACCTACCGCAGCATCACTCGCATCACACATTACCTCGAATGGTAAATTCCAATTAGGTGCACAAAGAATGGGTGTTGAGATTAAAGCAGCCTTTAAAGTCTCAAAAGCTTTCCTACAATCTGCATCAAAGTCAAAAACATGATCAGTGCACAATAAGTTACAAAGAGGTTTACTGATTTTGGAAAAATCCTTTATGAACCTCCTATAAAATCCAGCATGTCCTAAAAAACTCCGAATTCCCTTCACTGAATTCGGTGGCTCTAGTCTCTCAATAACCTCTACTTTTGCTCTATCAACTTCTAGACCATTTTTAGAAATTTTATGTCCTAACACTATGCCCTCCTTCACCATGAAGTGGCATTTCTCCCAATTAAGAACTAGATGGGTATCCTCACATCTTTTTAACACCTTTCCTAAATTATCTAAACAACTCTGAAAAGACCCTCCAAACACTGAAAAATCGTCCATAAATACCTCAACAGTGGACTCAATCATATCAGAAAAAATTGCTAACATACACCGCTGAAATGTTGTTGGAGCATTGTAGAGGCCGAAAGGCATTCTCCTAAAAGCGAATGTCCCATAAGGACAGGTGAAAGTGGTTTTCTCTTGATCCTCAAGAGCAATAGTAATCTGGTTGTACCCAGAATAACCATCTAAGAAACAGTAATAGGCCTGACCAACCAATCTATCCAACATCTGGTCAATAAATGGTAGAGGGAAATGGTCCTTACGGGTAGCTTTATTAAGCCTCCTGTAATCCATGCAAACCCTCCAGCCAGTTACTGTCCTGGTTAGAATCAACTCATTGTCTTTATTACTCACCACAGTAACACCTCCTTTCTTAGGAACACATTGGACAGGGCTCACCCAATTGCTATCGGCAATTGGGTAAATTATCCCAGCATCCAACCATTTAATCACCTCCTTTTTAGCAACCTCTTTCTTTGCAGGGTTAAGCCTTCTTTGTTGCTCAATACTCCTAAAGGATCCCTCCTCTAGAGTGATTTTGTGCATACAAAAAGATGGGCTAATTCCCTGAATATCAGCCAATGTCCAACCTATAGCCTTGTGGTATTGCTGCAGCAATTTTATTAAGGCCTCTTCATGCTCTGGCATTAAATCTGATGCAACAATAATGGGCAACGTCTCACTTTCCCCAAGATACACATACTTTAGATGGTCCGGCAAGGGCTTCAAATCTAAAGTAGGTGCCTCAATCAGGGATGGCTTAATGGGAGGAGCTTTCCTCTGATCTAAATCTAAAGACTCAAAAACATCCTCACACCTAAACAATTTTTGTTTTTTTTTTCATTTTTTCTATCTAAAGAACAAATTTCAAAATCCTCTACACTAACCTCTCCATGCTTTTCCAAATGCTTATCAGCCGAATCCTGCATTGTTGTCTCAATAACTGTGCTCTCCAGAATCCTGATGAAGGAGCAATCCTACATTTCGTCTGGATACTTCATGGTTTTAAACACATTAAATTTCACTTCCTCATTACAGACTCTCATTGTTAATTCCCCTTTTTGAACATCTATTAATGCCCTACCAGTAGCCAAAAATGGACGACCTAGAATAATTGGGACATCTTTATCAGCCTCATAGTCTAAAATAATAAAATCAACAGGAAATATGAATTTATCCACTTTTACTAAGACATCCTCAATTTTACCCTCTGGATATGTGATAGACCTATCAGCTAGTTGGAGTGTGACTGTGGTAGGCCTAGCTTCACCAATACCAAGCTTCCGATAGACTGAAAGAGGCATTAGGTTAATGCTCGCGCCTAAATCACAGAGTGCTCTACCTAACTCTTTTCCACCTATAGATACAGGTATAGTAAATGATCCTAGATCCTTAGCCTTGGGGGGTAGCCCATTCTTAAGAATAACACTACATTCCTCAGTAAGAGATACAATTTCAAATTCACCTAACCTTTTCTTTTTAGTAAAAATATCCTTAAGAAATTTAGCATAATTAGGCATTTGCTCAATAGCATCTACTAAAGGGATATTTATATGCAATTGCTTAAGAATCTCTAAAAACTTTTTAAATTGACCATCCTGATTCTTAGGCTTTTGCCTTTGTGGAAAAGGTAGAGGTGGTACATAAGGTGGGGGCGGCACGTAAGGTGGTTCCACATCTGGAACAGACCCAGATGCTCCAGCATCTTTATTGCTGCCTCCAGCACCCTGACCAGACTCCAACACTTTCTCAACAACAACATTATTATTTTTATCACCATTCTTCTCTATATCCTGAGTTTTACTAGGTTCTATTCTTTCTTCTAGTGGCTTACCACTCCTAAGAGTTACTGCCTTTACCTGCTCCTTACCTTCCCTTCGAGGGTGTTCAGTATCCGAAGGAAGTTTCTCTTGAGGCCTTGCCTTTAGCTCATTAGCTAGCTGACCCACTTGCAATTCCAGGGCTCTCGTCGAAGCTTGATTACTTTGAATTGCGACATCTGTGCGAGCCATAAATTCTTTCATCATCGCCTCGAGATAATTCCCCGAATTTTGCTGGGGCAAAGCCTGCTTATTTTGCTGGGGCAATACCTACGCTTTAGCAAATCCCGTCTGGTTCATCTTTTGTTGCGCTTGTACGTTATTTCCTTGACCTCCCCATAAGAAGTTGGGGTGGTTGCGCGAACCTGGATTATAGAAGTTAGAATAAGGGTTGTTCCTCTGATTACCTAAAAAAACACAGTAGCTGGATTGTTGGGGCAAAACTCATAGTTGTGATTGTCACCACAATAGACACATGCTTCCTCTGTCACTTGGTTCACCACTGCAGTAGGCTCCATAGCTGGTGGCTGTTGATGACTAATCACTGTCACATTCTTAAGAGCATTAGCAATCATAGCAAGATCAGCTCTAATGGTGGACACACCATCAACCTCTAATACACTCTTAACCTTTTTATTTGTGCCTCTAACATCCGACCACTAACAACTATTAATAGATATTCTTTCTAAAATTTCATAAGCTTCATCAAAAGTTTTTGCCAAAAGGGCCCCTCAAGCCGAAGCATCGACCATACCTTGGGTTACTCCATTTAAACCATCGTAGAATGTTTCCATTTGAATACAATGAGGTAAACCATGGTGGGGACACTTTCGCAAAAGCTCCTTAAACCTTTCCCAAGCCTCACTAAAAGTCTCATCCTCAAGTTGCCTAAACCCTACTATTTCACTCCTTAATTTAGCATTTCTATTAGGTGGGAAATATTTACTCAAAAATTTCTCAGCTAACTCATCCCATGTCCTAATTGATCCTAGAGCAAAAGAGTTCAACCATGCCTTTGCTCCATCTTTAAGCGAATACGGGAACAAAGTTAACCTAAGGGCATCTCTAGGCACTCCTTGAATTACAAAAGAATCGCTAACTCCTAGAAAAGACCTAAGATGTAAATGAGGGTCTTCAGATGACAAACCATGGAATTGTCCCACGGTTTGTAACATCTGGAACATTACCGGTTTCATTTCAAAATTTGCCGCTTGGATTTGGGGACGTGCAATCCCTGGATTCAACTCATTAAACATCGGGACAACATATGCTCGAATGGCTCTAGTCCTATCGTTCGCTAAAAGGATAGGATTCTCAGCCTAATTATTTTGCTGCTCATTTTGCTCAAACAGCGGGTTTTGCTGCAGCAACGGATTCTACTGGGGGTTCGCTGGACCTTCAGGAGCCTCCGAAAGACGCGACACGTTCTCCATCTGATTTCTGCGCTGCTCTCTCCTTCTGTTCCTAAATGTCCTTTCAATTTCTGGATCAAGCTCAAACCGTACCCCAGGCGGATCGCTCATGCACCAAAATCACACCTGCAAAAACAAAAGAAACAATCAAAAGGTTATAGCACCAAACCACCAAAATACATACACAAAACAAATCAGATAAAAACTTATTCAGTTCCCCGGCAACAGCGCCAAAAACTTGTTGGGTTCCTAGAGTGAGTAAAAATATGGTATAAAACACTAGAATTCCTGTGCAAGTATACACAGTCTACAGCAAGTAATATTATCAATCCGAGTCCTGAATTAGTTTCCACTCTACCTATTTTGTGTAACTTTCTAATGGTTTCAAAGATGGTAAAATGATTTGGTTTTATAAGAATTATGCTGAGGCAAAATAAATGACAGACCAACAAGTAAACAAATAGACAGACAGATTAAAGACAGACGCTAGTTAGGATTTAGTGATTGTTCTAAAAGATGCTCTAGCAATATTATTGATCATGCATTTCTCGCAGTATTATTAGCGGATTCCTCCCGGAACTCTGGATCTTTTGGGATGACTTCTGATAGCGAGCAGAAATGTCGCTATTTTAGTCTCGATTTATTAAGCTTTTGGGTGCTTTAATCGTGTTTTTAATGAATATATTTAATGAATTTTGTTATTTTGTCTTTAGGAGCATAAATGATGATTTTGGGAGAAAAAGAGCCAAAATTGATGGAATTATAGCCCAAATCAAAGTATGAAGCATATGGAAGCCCTAAGAAGACATCCATGAGGAAAAGTCCAAGAGAAATGAAGAAGAAGGCCCAAAAATCAGCCCAAAAAGAAGCTGATTTTTCTGGAAAATCTGGACAGCGTCGAGACGCTTAGCAAGGCAGCGTCGCGACGCTGCCCTTTCTTGTTGCCCAAGCCGCGTGCGCAGCAGCGTCGCGACGCTTGGCAAGGCAGCGTCGCGACGCTACCCCTATTCCAGGCCTATAAATAGGCGCCCTTGGTGCCTCATTTGGATCATCAATCATTATTCAATCATCCATTCCTTTCTTTCCTTTCTTAAGACTCCTTTTTTGGAGCCCCTCTCAAGGCTTTTGAGCCTTTTTGAGAGGGTTCTTCTAGTGGGAATTTTTGGGAAATTTTGGGAAGCAATTCTAGAGGCTCGAGGAGTAGTCAGCGGAGGCTCCAAGCGTCAGCAAGGGGTTTTTCGACGGTCAATTCCTTTCCTTTTATGCCTTTTATTATGCTTTCCCTTGTAATTATTGTGGATATTATGTGTAGCTAAACCCCAATTTGGGGTCTTGAAATGAAATGATAGTTGCAATATTGTTATAATTTCTTGTCTCTTGCCCATGTCCTAATTATTTGTATGGATGTGCTTAATGCTTTACTCAATCTGGCCAATTGTGTAATGATTCGATTCTTAATGGAAACTCGACGGAGAGAAATTAGGATAGATCATAATCCATGCAACTAGTTTAATTGCCCGTTGTGACACCGGGATTAGTTGATTAAACTTAGATTCCTAAAATGAATCAGAGCGTAATAATTAATGATTTTTAATGGCGCTAAGGACACTTAGGTTGTTAAAATGAATTAATTACAATTAGGGGAAACCGACAGGAGAACCTATGTGATTAACGGAGATTCTAGGTTTATAATTAGTTGGGCAATGAGATAGGATAATTATAGCAAGTATTTAAGCTAATCATTGATTTTCAAGACCCCTCTTCCCATTTCAAGAAAAACCTCTTTCTCCACATTTTATTTTTGATTGATCAAATTTGTTTTCATTAAAGTCTTTTTAAATTCGAATTCTTTTTATCACATGAGCTTGGTCCCTAAATATTATTTCTCCTGAGTATTTTCAGTGCTCAAGAGAATTTTAATTAATTGCTTAAGTTTCGCTTCACCTCCCTGTGGATTCGATACTCGGAATACTTTCCGTTTTATATTACTTGTGGCCCGTGCACTTGCGGATATCGACCAACAACTTCCAACCCCAATGAAGTACGACCGATCAAGCACTAGGCAACTGGCTATCCCTAGCTCAGTCACTGGCGTTCACCAATACACAATGATCGTAGTGTGGATAATTGCCACACACTCTCTAAATCATCCCTGAAACTAGAGAGAGCTATTCACACCGGCTGGCCAGACGGGCATAAAATGGTAATAAGCACAACAATTAACCAAAATGCGATAGTCAATATATTACTAAAGATGAAGCACGACAATCACATTATTCCTACCAACACCTTAGCTACTTAGTTCATAATAGGCATGAAAATACAAATCACAATCTGAGTAGGCATATCCATAATCACAAGTTAATAAAGAAAATAAACTCCTTAATCAGCTTGCGGATGATGGTGTTCTTGATGATCTTCAATCTCTCTATACTATTCGGCTTCCAAGGGAAAACATGGAATACTTTTGACTTGGACGGCTATTCCTTTTATAGAAGGATAGGAGGCTTGAATTAGGTCAACTTGGACACGAGTAGGGCTCTCCTTGCTCCTTTATCCCGAAAATAACTCAACAGAAGTCGGTTCATGAAGTTGGCTAACGAGCTGTGATGTGGCAGTTCTGTTCCCAGTTTTGCTGTAGCACAAAATTTGCTCTCTCCAGTTGCCCAGCAGCATAATCTACACAAAATAATTTCCAATGCTTCCATTCTTCCAAATGAGTTAAAACATGTAATATCTATCCAAAACCAACCCTAATAAGCATAAAGGACACACAAATCCCTATATAATTGAGGCCGAAATAACTACCTTTTGGGTAGTTATCAAACACCATATGAGCTATGGAAAGGGCGTAAAGGTAGTTTACGTCACTTCAGAATTTGGGGATGCTCGGCACAGGTGTTGGTGCAAAACCCAAAGAAATTAGAACGACGTTCAAAACTGTGCCTGTTTGTAGGATATCCTAAAGAAACAAAAGGTGGTCTATTTTACGACCCTCAGGATAATAAAGTGATTGTATCGACAAGCGCTACTTTCCTTGAGGAAGATCACATAAAAGATCATCGACCTCGCAGTAAACTAGTATTAGATGAGATTTAAGAAAAACTACAAAAGAATCTACAAAAGTTGTAGATCAAGCTGGTCCATCAAAAGTTGTTGATCAAACACATCCTTCTCAAATAGTGAGAGAGCCTCGACGTAGTGGGAGGGTTATAAGACAGCCTGACCGCTACATGGGTTTAACAGAAACTCAAACCATCATATCTGATGATGGTGTAGAGGATCCATTGTCCTTTAATCAGACAATGAATGATGTTGATAAGGACCAGTGGATCAAAGTCATGGATCTCGAAATGGAGTCAATGTACTTCAATTCGGTCTGGGAACTTGTAGAACAGCCAGATGGGGTAAAACCTATTGGTTGTAAATGGATCTACAAAAGAAAACGAGACCAAGCTTGTAAGGTTCAAACCTTTAAGGCTCGACTTTTGGCAAAGGGTTTTACCCAGCGGGAAGGAGTGGATTATGAAGAAACTTTTTCCCCTGTTGCCATGCTTAAGTTGATTAGAATACTCTTATCTATTGCCACATACTATGATTATGAAATATGGAAAATGGATGTCAAGACAGCCTTTTTGAACGACAATCTTGAAGAGACTATCTATATGGCTCAACCAGAGGGATTTATAGTCCAGGGTGATGAGCAAAAGGTTTGCAAACTTAAACGATCCATTTATGGATTATAACAAGCATCAAGATCCTGGAATATACGTTTTGACACTACGATCAAAACGTATGGTTTTGAACAGAATATTGACGAACCTTGTGTTTACAAGAAAATCATCAAATCCACTGTAGCTTTTCTAGTTCTATACGTAGATGATATCTTACTTATTGGGAATAATGTAGGATTCCTGAGTGACGTAAAACAATGGCTAGCGACTCAATTCCAAATGAAATATTTGGGTGAGGCTCAATTTGTTCTGGGCATTCAAATCATTAGAAATAGAAACAAAACGCTAGCACTGTCTCAAGCATCATATATCGACAAAATGTTGGTACGATATTCGATGCAGAACTCCAAGAAAGGGTTATTGTCTTTTAGGCATGGGGTTCACTTGTCAAAGGAACAAAGTCTTAAGACACTTCAAGAAGTTGAGGAAATGAGACGAATTCCCTACGCATCAGTAGTTGGTAGTTTGATGTATGCCATGCTGTGTACCAGACCCGACATATGCTATGCCGTAGGAATTGTCAGCAAATTTCAGTCCAATCCTGGTCATGCGCATTGGACTGTCGTTAAAAACATCCTTAAGTATCTAAGGAGAACTAGGGATTATACGCTCGTGTTTGGAGCTAAGGGTCTAATCCTTACAGGATACACTGACTCAGATTTTCAGACCGATATAGATTCAAGAAAATCAACATTGGGATCTGTGTTTGCTCTAAATGGAGGAGCAATAGTGTGGAGGAGTATTAAGCAAGGTTGCATTGCTGACTCCACCATGGAAGCAGAGTACGTAGCCGCCTGTGAAGCAGCAAAAGAAGCAGTATGGCTAAGAAAATTCCTAACAGAGTTGGAAATTGTTCCAAATAGTGATCGTCACGCAGATTGCTTCGGAGCACAACATAGCTGACCCGTTTACAAATCCCCTCACGACTAAAGTTTTTTAGGGTCACCTAGTTAATCTAGGATTACGAGCTTTGTTTGACTAGGGCAAGTGGGAGAAATGTAAGGGTATGGATGTTGCCCTAGTTTATTGTCTTTATACTTTTCTCACACCTAACTTCATGTACCCCACTAGAGTTTCTAATCCAAGTGGGAGTTTGTTGGATTTAATGTCCTATAAACTCGTAGTTTGTAAATCATTAAACATATTCTATTTTCAATAAAGACGTTATTGAGGTTATTCAGTAAAAGATGTTATTGAATATGTAAATTGCAAATGATTAACCTAAATCCAATAAACTAAGATCCTTGGCTATAAAATGAATACTCGAACTATATGTAGAGACATATCGTAGGATCAAGTTCAAGTTTATAGTCAAAATTGTCTATAGTATAAGGATACGGTTGGGTGCCTTATCCTGGGGACACTATCGACGCGACCCACTTTGTATTAAGTACAAACGATGAGATCCTAAGTCGTTCATGTGGAGACATGTGAGTGGGGGCGTCCTATGCAATGAGTTTGCATAAGACAGGACCACGAAATAAGTCACTTTCTCTTTATAACGCCGTTTACCGTAGAAACTGACTATTTCTCATAGATGACCTAGGTAACTCGTTCTTAATCCTGAGCGGACTATGAACTCCTGTTTATACGAGATTATCCTTTGATCTGCATGGGTGAGAGTGGCCAGCATCGCCGACTCAACATGCCTACCATTTTGGGGATAAGATCGAATAAATAGTTGGGGACATAGTTTTGCAAGACGAAATTCACTCCTACCCATTTCAGGGATAGCAGAGAGGTTGTTCTCTTAAGTACTAACTCCAGGACTTGAACAAGGGGCCCCACCCTCTCGTTGGATCGAGAGGGACTTAGGTTTGATGGTTGGACCACAAACCGATTGTTCATTAGAGGATTAGTGGAACTTAAGGAACAAGAAGTACTATAGGGGTGAAACGGTTATTTGACCTAGCTATAGCTATAAACAACCTGTGAAGGAACGTCTTACTAAACATGGTTAAATCAAGTGGACGGAAATATATCTATAGTGAGGGGAGTGCAACTATCGGGCTATAGTGGAGTGTCCCGGTAGTTAACGAATGTTGGCTAGCTTAGATAATGAGATTAGTCGGTTAGCCTCGAATCGTTGGAGCCCATGATCTATAGGTCCATTAGGTCCCCCTACTAGCTCATATCGGATTAAAGCCTAGAATATTTTGATAGGAATCTTTGAATCGTTCAAAAATGGGAAGTAGGGTTTTATCGTAAAACGTGTTCGACACAATGATTTAATTATGAATTAAATTAGGAATTGAGAGATAAGGTATTTAAAAGTGTTTTAAATACCACATATATGTATTAGGAATCATATATAATTCATGGCATTAGGTGATAAAGATTGATTGGGTTGATCACATCAAAATTACTTGGAAATGTCCCAATTAATTTCCTAGAAATCAGTTTCAATTTTGAATTGAAATTGAAATGAATTGCAAGCTAAAAATTCACAATTAGGATTCAATTCATAGTGGATTTAGTGGCATTTCCACTCTTGCATGATGATGCATAGTGGAAAACAACACAACCATGCACTAGATGCATGTGTTGTGAATTAAACACCTAGAATCCACTTTGAGTTGAATTTTCACCATGTGTCTAGTGTCATAAAGCTTGTCTTTGCATGGGAGAGGTCTATAAAAGGAGCTTGAATCAGATTCAAGGTTTTTTAAGCTTTCATCTTAGTGTTATGCTGCAGATTTTCTCCCTCAAACACTCTCTCATTTCATCTCTTCCTAAAGCTTGTACCATCAAGCATTCTGATAGCGAGCATAGCTAGCTACTTTTACTTATTTAATTTAGCTAGTTTTTTTATGATGTTTGGGCCATTTTATTGTGCTTTATTGTTTATTTTGTAGGAAATGGTTGATTGGAGCTATAATGCAATATCAGAGTTAATCGGGTGCTCGGGGCGTGAAAAGATGCATCAGAATGAAAAGAATAAAAGTGGAAAAAAGTCAAATCGCGGTCAACAGCAGGCTAGCGTCTCGACGCTAGCTCTTGAGCGTCTCGACGCTCACATTCCATAATCAGATTAGGCGCGTAAAGCTTACAGCGTCGAGACGCTACGATAGGAAGCGTCCCGACGCTACCGTTTTTCCTTATTCAGAACGCGCGTTTAAGAGGCAGCGTCTCGACGCTAAGACGAAAAATCAGAATAAAAGCTTCACTTCGGCTAGGTTTTAGAGGAGTTCAATTTGGGACCTTTTGGAGCCGTAAAGAGGACAGACTAGAGGCTTTTTGGAGCTGCAAACAAAGGAGGAACTTGGAAATCAACCCATTGTTCGTGGGGATCGTGACGGGGACGTCGGGACTCGGCCTACATTGAGTTTTCTTTTCCCTTTTCTTTCTTTAGTTAGATTTATGGCTTTCCTATGTTTAGTTGAGCTTGTATTTACATTCATGAGTAGCTAAACTCGTAGCTTAGGGATTGATGTAGTTGATTAAGTTTATGGATTGATTTATGGTTTAAGTTGTGCAATGTTATTGTGTTTGTAATCTTGATTTAATGCTTTCAATTAATTGGCCATTAGTTGGATGATTTAAGTTTCGAATCTAGCTCGGGAGAGGGGATTTGATATAGACTTGCTCAAGATTGCATGAATAAAGTTTACTTTCTAATTCTTGACGGTTTTAGATTATCTTTAAAATTGGTTAAAAGATCTCATTGCCTTGCATATTAATAACTTAGATAGGGATATCAAGTTGGTTAATTTGCATGAGAATCAATTATACTCGGGAGAGGTAGTTGTGATTAAAGGGTCTTTGGCTCATAATTTCATTGTGCATAATAACTTATTCTTTAAAATCAATCCTAAACGAAATCGGCGAAATCAATTCCCTAAGTAGTTTTCCCAATTGAATTTCCATTCTTTTTTATTTGCTTTGATTCGGTTGGTTTTATCATCATATATTCACTACTTTTTGATCCCTAGATAAAATTGAGCGAGATTATTCATAATACTCAATTTGCTTAAAAATCCAATCCAGAGGACGACATTCGAATTTACTATTCACTATATTATTACTTGACCCGTGCGCTTGCGGTTACATTCCCTTCCTATTTCTTACTTCTTAGACTCCCACAAGTCTTTCTAGACCCAAGAGAATAGTAGGGAAGACTCTAGAGGTTGTCCAAGGAGCATAGGAGAGGCAAACACCACAAGGAGTTCAACATAAGTGAGCTACAAAGGTTGGTGTTCTCTAAACTCTCTATTTTGTCTTTTATAGAACATGCATGCTTTAGGAGCAAAATTGAATGTCTTAAGTGCTTTCGATCTTCAATTGCTTCCGCATGTGTTATATGAACACCTTCATGCTGGGCTTTGTTTCTTCTTTTCTTTTAGCTTCTTTCAACTGTTTTCCACTTTTGAGAGATATGGCAGGGCATTGTTCTTGTAGATCCATGGCGATGACACTGGATAACTTTCCTTGCTGGATCTCCATCATGAATATTTTCATTTGATCTATTTTTGCTTCCATCTTATTAATGACAATATCTTGCTTTTTTACTCTGGCTTGCATTGTTGATACTACACCTTGAACATTTTCATTCAAATTCCTAGTCTCATTTATGAAGCTTCCTAGTATTTCCTCCAAAGGGTTTTTCTTCTCTAGAATTGTCTCCTCAGGTTTAGATTCCTCTTTTATTTCAACTTTCGACGAACTTGGGATTTTTGATCTGGTGAGCTTGTTTAGAGCCTTGGTTAGAGCTTCGACTTGCAACTTTAAAGCACCCATTTCATCATTCTCACATGGTTTCTCCTTAATTTTGGACTCTGGTTGCCATTGGTAACTTGTCAAAGCCAACACTTCAACTATAGTTCGTGCCTCTTTACAGTTTTGGCTAAAAAGTTTCCTCCAACTGTAGTGTCAAGAGTTGTCTTTAAATCCCTATTTAACCCACTGTAGAAAAGTTGAATTTGAAGCCAATCAAGGAATCCATGTTGTGGGCATTTCCTTAAGAAATCCTTATATCTTTCCAAAGCTTCATATAATTGCTCTTCCTCTAATTGTTGAAACTTTCCAATTTCAGCTCTAAGCTTGGTAATTTTTTCTAATGGAAATTTTTTTGCAAGGAAAGCTTTGACTAAATCATTCCAACCAAGGATGCTATTTGAGGTCAACGAGTCTAACCAATCTCTAGCCTTTTCTTGTAAAGAAAATGGGAATAACTGCAAACGAACGGAGTCAGGACTAACTCCTCCCATCTTTACCGTTCCACAGATATTCAAAAATGATCTTAGGTGATTGTGTGGATCTTCCGATGGATAGCCTTTGAAAGCATTTTCTCTTACCATCTGAATGAGACTAGCCTTGAGCTCGAAATTATCGACAGTGATTGGCTCATAAGCTATTCCAGAGTAATTTAATGAAAATTCAGGCAAGAAATAATCTATGATTGCTTTGTTTTCTTTAGCTGCCATGATTAAAACTCAAAGAAACAATTTATCCACCTTATATCTTCACAAAATTTTGCCACCCCTAAAAATTAAATTGCAAAAATAAAATTTCTAAATTAAAATCAAACACTTAATTCTCAATATTAATGAAAAGAATTACAATTTCCTCGGCAACGACACCAAAAACTTGTTGTGAATTTTTTCGCAAGCGTACGGTTGCCCAAGTAATATTAAAACGGAAAGTATTCCGAGTATCGAATCCTCAAGGAAATTGAATTAATTCCATTAATTACCAAGAACCATCATGTTTTAATTTTATTTAGAAGATCAACTCTTGAGAACTAAGAATTAACAGGAAACTAAAGAAATCATGCAATTAAAGAGAATTTCCTATTAAGGGGACTTGACCTAGGGCGTTATCTAGCATTTTGGATATGTGGCTCAATTAATTAGAAGAATGTACTTACTAATCTTTAATTCCATAAATCTAGAAGTAATTTTAAGCGGATTCCTCTTTCAAGCTCCTCCACATCTCATACTAACATAACTAATTCATGTGTCCATCTCCTTAGTTAATCATAGTTTGCCATTCAACAACTTCATAATCAATTTCTAACAATTCTCTTTCACTCTCGTGCTCCAAGCAATCGTTTGCCATGCAATTTGGATCTAATATAATTTCTCTCTGTCAAGTATCAATTTAGACCAACACATCAATTATTCTGTGATCAAGAGATTAAAAGCATTAAGAATGAATTTCATAGATGAAATATGAAGAATGTCGTTACAATTTCTAATGTATTAAGCTACAATATCCAATTAGCTAGAATAACAATCCTAGGTCTCAAGATCTACTCACAAATAGAAATAATTTTGCCCAAGTGATCTTTATCCATAGGCCTAACTCAGATTACAATAAGGAATTATAAAGAAGTAAGGAACAAATAACCGATAAGTTGATCCCAAGCTCCCGCTACGATCATCTCGAATCTTGAGCCTTGGAATCTCGCTCAATTCCAATATTTTTCTCCATAATTCTTCTCACTTTTTCTCTCTATTGAGCTAGGGTAAAGCTCCCCAAAAATGGGATGATTTGAACCTTGAGAGAGGGGGTTATTTATAGGTGCTGGACGGAGGTTTTCTTGGTGAACAAGTCGGTAGCGTCGTGACGCTCTGACGTCATACCTTTCTTGGCGCAGAAGTTGGCACAGCGTCACGACGCTACGTGGACAGCGTCGCGACCCTGTCGCGATTCTAGATCTTTCTTCATTGCCTGCCAAGCGTCGAGACTTTTTGCCTCATTCTTCATTTCTTTTGGGCTTTTTGGGCCTCCCTTTCAAATATCTTCTTTTCTTTTCTCCATTTATGACCCAAAGTCTTAATTTTGGTCTTGAAATTCATAAAATTCATGGTTTTGCCTCACAAACTCGGTTTTCTACAAAATCGACATAAAAAGACATTAAAGGTCATAGTTTAAGCACAAAACTAGCTAAGAATAGTAGGAAAATGATAACTTTTTCTCATGTTATCAGAGGTTTAAGGAGCTTTTGCGAAAGTGTCCCCATCACGGTTTACCTCATTGTATCCAAATGGAAACTTTTTACAATGGGTTAAATGGAGCAACCCAAGGTATGGTTGATGCTTCGGTTGGAGGGGCCCTTTTCACAAAAACTTTTAATGAAGCCCATGAAATTTTAGAAAGAATATCAACCAATAGTTTTCAGTAGTCAGATGTTCAAGGCTCAAATAAAAAAAGTTAAGAGTGTGTTAGAAGTTGATGGTGTGTCTACCATTAAGACTGATATTGCAATGTTAGCTAACACTCTTAAAAATGTGACAGTGGTTAGTCATCAGCAGCCGCCAGCTGTGGAGCCTGCTGCGATGGTGAATCCAGTTGCAGAAGAATCATGTGTTTATTTGGTAATAAGAGGAATAACCCTTATTCTAACTTTTATAATCCAGGTTGGCGCAACCACCCCAATTTCGCATGGGGAGGGCAAAGAAGTAATATGCAAGCACAACAAAAGGTGAACCAGTCAGGATTTGCTAAAGCACAGGTATCGCCCCAGCAAAATAAGCAGGCTTTGCCCCAGAAAAATTCAAAGAGTTCTCTTGAGGCAATGATGAAAGAATATATGGCTCGTACGAATGCCGCAATTCAAAGTAATCAAGCTTCAATGAGAGCCCTAGAATTGCAAGTGGGCCAGCTAGCTAATGAGCTAAAGGTAAGGCCTCAAGGAAAACTTCCATCGGATACTGAGCACCCTATAAGGGAAGGTAAGGAGCAGGTACATGTAGTGACTCTAAGGAGTGGTAAGCCACTAGATGAGAGATAAGAGCCTAGAAAACCCCAGGATGTAGAGAAGAGTAATGATAAAAATGTTATTGTTGAGAAAGAGTTGGAGTTTGGTAAAGGTGCTGGAGGCAGCAATAATGATGCTGGAGCATCTGGTTCTGTTCCATATGTGGAACCACCTTATGTGCCGCCCCCACCTTATGTACCACCTCTACCTTTTCCACAAAGGCAAATGCCTAAGAATCAGGACGGTCAATTTAAGAAGTTTTTAGAGATTCTTAAGCAATTGCATATAAATATCCCTTTAGTAGAAGTTATAGAGCAAATGCCTAATTATGCTAAATTTCTTAAGGATATTTTGACTAAAAAGAAGAGGTTAGGAGAATTTGAAACTGTATCTTTTACTGAAGAATGTAGTGATATTCTTAAGAATGGGCAACCAACCAAGGCTAAAGATCTAGGATCATTTACTATTCCTGTTTCAATAGGTGGAAAAGAGTTAGGTAGAGCACTTTGTGATTTAGGCGCAAGCATTAACCTTATGCCACTTTCAATCTATCGAAAGCTAGGTATTGGTGAAGTTAGGCCTACCACAGTCATACTTCAAGTAGCTGATAGGTCTATCACATATCCAGAGGGTAAAATTGAAGATGTCTTAGTGAAGGTAGATAAATTCATATTTCCTGTTGATTTTATTATCTTAGATTATGAGGCAGATAAAGATGTCTCAATTATTCTTGGTCGTCCATTTTTGGCTACTGGTAGGACATTGATAGATGTTCAAAAAGAGGAATTAACAATGAGAGTTTATAATGAGGAAGTGAAATTTAATGTGTTAAGGCCATGAAGTATCCAGACGAAATGGAAGATTGTTCTTTCAATAGGATTCTGGAGAACACAATTGTTGAGACAGCAATGCAGGATTTGACGAATAAACATGTGGAAGATCATGGAGAGGTTAGTATAGAGGATTTAGAGGTTTGTTCTTTAGAAAGAAAAAATGAAAAAAAAGTGTCTAGGTGTGAGGATGTTTTTTAGTCTTTAGATTTAGATGAAAGGAAAGCTCATCCTATTAAGCCATCCCTGATTAAGGCACCCACTTTAGATTTGAAGCCCTTACTGGATCATATAAAGTATGTGTATCTTGGGGAGGGAGAGACGTTGCCCATTATTGTTGCATCAAATTTAATGCCAGAGGATGAAGAGACCTTAATAAAGTTGTTGCAGCAATATAGCAAAACAATAGGTTGGACACTGGCTGACATTCAGGGAATTAGCTCTTCTTTCTGTATGCATAAAATCACTCTAGAGGAGGGATCTTTTAGGAGTATTGAGCAACAGAGAAGGCTTAACCCTGCAATGAAAGAGGTTGTTAAGAAGGAGGTGATTAAATTGTTAGATGTTGGGATTATCTATCCAATTGCATATAGCAATTGGGTAAGCCCTGTCCAATGTGTTCCTAAGAAGGAGGTGTCACGGTGGTGACTAATTGAGACAATGAGTTGATCCCAACCAGGACAGTGACTGGCTGGAGGGTTTGCATGGATTACATGAGGCTTAACAAAGCCACCCGTATGGACCATTTCCTTCTATCATTTATTGACCAAATGTTGGATAGATTGGCTGGTCAGACCTACTACTTCTTAGATGGTTATTCTGGGTATAACCATATTACCATTACTCCTGAGGATCAGGAAAAAAACCACTTTCACCTGCCCTTATGGGACGTTTGCTGCCTTTTGGCCTTTGCGATACCCTAGCAACATTTCAACAATGTATGTTAGTAATTTTTTCTGATATGATTGAGTCCATCGTTGAGGTATTTATGGACGATTTTTCAGTTTTTGGATGGTCTTTTTAGAGTTGTTTTGATAATTTAGGTAAGGTATTAAAAAGATGTGAAAATACCCATCTAGTTCTTAATTGGGAGAAATGCCACTTCATGGTGAATGAGGGCAAAGTGTTAGGTCATAAGATTTCAAAGAAAGGTCTAGAAGTTGATCGAGCAAAAATAGAGGTTATTGAGAGATTAGAACCACTGAGTTCAGCGAACGAGATTTAGAGCCTTTTAGGTAATGCTGGATTTTATAGAAGGTTCATAAAGGATTTCTCCAAAATTAGTAAACCTCTTTGTAACTTATTGTGTACTGATCATATTTTTTACTTTAATGCAGTTTGTAGGAAGGCTTTTGAGACTTTAAAGGCTGCTTTAATCTCAACACCCATTCTTTGTGCACCTAATTGGAGTTTACCATTTGAGGTAATGTGTGATGCAAGTGATGTTGCAGTAGGTACCATGCTGGGGCAAAATAAGGTAAATTTATTCATCCTATATATTACACAAGCAACGTTTTGAATGAGGCACAAATCAACTATACAACTACTGAAAAGGAGTTGTTAAAAGTTGTGTTTACTTTGGAGAAATTCCGGCCATATTTGGTTGGATCCAAAGTCACGATTTTCACAGATCATGCAGCAATAAGGTACATAATGTCTAAGAAAGATGCAAAGCCTAGATTGATTCGTTGGGTTTTATTATTGCAGGAATTCGACTTGGAGATAAAGGACAAGAATGGATCAAAGAATATCATTGCAGATCATTTATCTCGTCTCGATCCAATATCATCTTTGGTGAAGCAATCTGCCATTCCAGACTCATTTCCAGATGAACAACTCTTTGCTGTTGAGGTAAAGGTAGTCAGGGATATCCCTTGGTATGTTGATATTGCCAACTTTTTGGTAAAGGGAGTCACTCCTATTGATATGGATTGGAGGCAGATGAAAAATTTTATGCATGATGCAAAATTTTTCTATTGGGATGAGCCATTTATGTATAAACAATGCTCTGATGGTATTATTCGTAGGTGTGTTTCAGGTGATGAAGCAAATGAAATCCTGGAGCAATGTCACTCTTCGCCATATGGAGGTCATTTCAGCGGCCAGAGGACAACTATGAGGATTTTGCAATGTGGATTCTTTTGGCCTTCCTTATTTAAGGATGCCCATTGGTTCTACAAGCAATGTGATGCTTGCCAAAGGAGAGGAAATTTAGGGCCTAGAGATGAAATGCCTCTTACTTACATTTTAGAATTAGAATTATTTGATGTATGGGGTATTGATTTTATGGGGCCATTTCCCCCTTCTAATGGTAATGTTTTTATCTTATTGATAGTTGATTACGTGTCCAAGTGTGTGGAGGCCATTGCATGCCATCAAAATGATGCCAAGACAGTATCGAGGCTTTTACAATCGCACATTTTTGCGCGGTTTGGGACACCTAGAGCTCTAGTGAGTGATGAGGGTACACATTTTGTTAATAATATCTTAACTAAGCTTTTAGCTAAGTATGGAATTAAGCATATGATAGCTACCCCTTATCACCCACAGGCAAATTGTCAAGCTGAAATTAGTAATAGGGAAATCAAATCTATTCTAGAAAAAGTAGTCCATCCATCTAGGAAATATTGGTCTTTTAAGTTATATGAGGCTCTTTGGGCTTATAGGGCAGCCTATAAGACTCCTCTAGGGATGTCTCCCTATAGGTTAGTATATGGAAAGACTTTCCATTTACGATTAGAGCTCAAGCATAAGACAGTTTGGGCTTTGAAAAAATTGAATTTTGATATGAGTCGTGCAGGGACGATAAGAATATTACAGCTTAATGAATTAGAGGAAGTTCGCCAATTTTCTTATGAAAATGCGAAAATGTATAAGGAAAATACTAAGTTGTGGCATGACAAGAAAATTAAGCCTAAAGAGTTTGTCAAATGTCAGAGGGTCTTGCTTTATAACTCTAGATTAAGATTGTTCCTTGGGAAACTAAAATCTAAATGGTCAAGGGCATTTATTGTGATTGAAGTATTTTCAAATGGAGCAATTACTTTGCAAGATGAAAAAGATGGGAGAGTGTTCAAAGTTAATGGATAGCATGTGAAACATTATCGGGGAGAGGAGTTCCAGGTGAAATATCCTTCCCTAAAATTGGTTGATGAATGAAAGAGCATGAGTTTTGCAGGAGCAATTCGTACAACAATATTTTTGAGCTCCCAGTGTTTGTTGCGATTTTATATTTCGCTGATTTGTTTGATTTTAATCTGATTTATTTCGTATGCAAGTTGGTTTATTTGAATTTTATCTTATTTATTTTGGCCTTATTCTATTTTGTTGGTATTTGTAATTTTTATAGATTTTATTTTCGATATCTTTAATTTTTATCAGTTTAATTTATTTTTAATCCGATTTGTTTAGTTTAGATTTTATTTTAGTTTGTATTTTTCGATTATTTCTGTTTTAGGGTTAGGTTTTAATAAAGATTTTCCTGATTTATTCAGCTTCAAATAAAAATAAAAAAAGAGATTCTATTTAAGCGGTTTTAGTTTAAATTTTTAATCTTCTGTATCAAAGATTCTTATAGAAGAAAATTTTTGCTCAGTGGTTTGTTTTGGCAATCTGTTTGAAAGATCAAATATTTCATTTGAATAGAAAGGGGTTTGTTGTAAATTAAATGATTTTACCGTTGGTATTTAATTTTTCCGTGGGCAGGTAAATCAAGTGGAGCATCTGGTGCTTCCACGTGTCACGTAGTGTTGATATAGCCGTTGGCCAGCACGAGGAAAATTTACCACTGGGAAATTTCTACCATTTTTGAATTTAATAATTCATAATTACATGCAAAAATTAAAACGGTAATTTTATTTAATTAGGGGCAGAATCTTTCAGTTAGGATTTTATTTGCTGAAGTCCTATTTATTCAAAACCCTCGGTACGTTACTTTTCACTTCATCTTCTTTCCATTTTCTCTTCGCTATTTTTATTTCTCTTTTGCTTCCGACTTCTATAAAATTCTCTGAGTTCATAATGGCTAAAACAAGAGGGAGAAAAGAGAGAACTACAGAGGGAGAAGAAGTGCCAGTTACACCTGAGGCACCGAAGACTAAGGCGAAGAAAAGGAAAACGCCTGAAGAAAGAGAGGCGAAGAGAAGGAGACGACAACAGAGGGCTGAAGTTGAAGAGATAGTGCACAAAGTGGTGGAAGACATTGCTGTTGAGGTGGTTGAGGAGGAAAATCTGAAAGAATCAGAGGAATAGGCTCCTGGACAGAGTGATCCGATAGTAAAAAATCTGCAAGAAGTTCAAGAAAAACAAACAGAGGATGTGCAAGAAAGAAGCAACGAGCATGAGGTTCACGAGCAAGAAGTTGAAGTCGAAGTCATTATGCAGGAAGTTTCGCGTTGCCGTCGGAAGCAGAAAGCCAGCCACATTAAGGTAATTCGGACGATACTCCTTCGGCGTCGGCAACTGATTCTGAGAGAGATAATGTGGAAAAAGAAGAGCAGGAGAAAAAGGAAGCAGAGGATAGAGTGAGAGAAGAGACAGAAAAGAAAACGGAGGAAGAAATTTTGCCCAAACAGAGGGAAGACAAGGGCAAAGGCATTGCTGAAGCATCGGCTGAAGTTGAGAGCATTGATGCTGAGGAAACACGATTGCCGTATAACTGCTTCATCAATAATCTTGCTCGAGCAAAGTGCATAGAAATGTTGAAACGAGAATTTTTGTTTGAGCGGGGATTTGGTGATGATCTTCAACGTTTCTTGAGGACTAGAATAGCAAATCATGGGTGGAGTCAGCTCTACGCAAAGTTGGAGCCAGTCAATTCCAATATTGTCCGCAAATTTTATGCAAATATAGATGATCAAGAAGGATTTCAGGTTATCGACCGAGGGGTGCCCATTGATTGGAGCCCAGGAGCTATCAATTCTCTATTCGACCTCCAAGACTTTCCGCACGCGAGTTTCAATGAGATGGTGGTAGCATTATCGAATGATCAATTAAACGCGGTTGTCTGGGAGGTTGACATCGAAGGGGCTCAATGGAGGCTATCGAAGATAGAAAAGTGCACGTTCCAAGTGGCTTATTTGAAGAGCGAAGCCAATACATGGATGTGCTTCATCAAGTTGCGCTTGCTTCCGACAACTCACGATTTAACGGTGTCTCGAGATCGGGTGCTGCTGGTATTTGCTTTTCTTCGTTCTATGAGTATTGATGTGGGCAAAATCATTTCTAGTGAGATTTTTATTGCTGGCGGAAAAAGGTAGGGAAGTTGTTTTTCCCAAACACCATAACGATGTTATGCCAAAGGACAGGGGTTCTAATGAATTCAGATGATGTTACTCTAATGGACAAGGGAATAATCGACATGCCAAACCTTGTTAGGCTTCAAAGGACACAAGAGGCACACCAAGGCGGTTTGGTGTGCAACATCCATCAAATGCAGGAGCAATTACAGATTCATTTTAGCAGGATGGAGTTTGCCGAAAGGTAATTCCAAACCTTCTAGAATTATGTGAAGATAAGGGATGTCGCGTTGAGGGGGGCCTTGCAGTCTAACTTTTCTAAACCATATCTGGCCTTCCCAATATTCCCTGATGACCTACTGAACCCTTGGATTACGCCACCACCAATCGAAAGAGAGGGAGATGAAGAAGAAGATCCTGCTCAGGAGGATTGAAGAAGGAAAAATTTGGGCTCGCATTATTTTTGTTGCTCGCGCATTTCTGACCACAATCTTTTGTTTGTTTCTATTTTTGCTTCTTTTTAATTTTTCTGCTTCTGGGCCACCAAAAATATATCTGCTGATGTAACTTTCTTTTTTATGTTTTTCATGAAATTTCCAATAGTTGTTTCTATTATGACACTGAGTATTTCTATCTTACCTAATTTTCTTCTAAATATTTTAAACTTGGACTAGTTAGCTTAATTAGATCAAGGTCTTCTGATCTCTAGAAACCTTTTGCTGGAGCATTTCTTCTAGCCTAGTCATCGCTGCGGCAAGAAGATTCTGAGGTAGTGTTGACTTATGTGATCCACTTTAAGCTTAATTCTAGTCCCTCGCTTAGTTTAAAATTCATATAGAAATATTTAAGTTTGGGGGTATAATTCATAATATTAATGATTCATTGGGGACAATGAATAATTCAAGTTTGGAGGACTTTTTGCTACTCCACTAGTTTTGCTCGAGCATTCCTCTCCTTCATTAAATAATTTGCAAGGTTATTGAGTAACCAGGGACATTTGTGATACCCACAGTTTGTCTTTGCGTCAAAAAATAACCTAGGAAATGTAAAAAATGAGAAAAAAATTATTTGCTGAAAAAAAAAATTTGATTGTGAAAATTTTGCTGTGAAAATTCACAGAGCAAAAGTTTTGAAGGATGAATGATAATCTAGTTGTTTTTTGTCTCTCAGGACTTAGGTGAGCTTCATCATAAAATGTTGCCATTCTGAGGAGCAAGAGACAAAATAACTAAGGATTTTTTAGCTTAACAATGAGTATTTAGCCTAGTTGGTGATGAGTTTGAGGCAAGGGTATACTGCACCATAAAGTGGGTCATCCCATGCTTAAGAGCTTATGATTTTAGGGTTGCTTTAAGTCTGAAAAACAAAAAAATATATAAACCCCTTAAAAATGTGTTTTAAATTGTTTGATAGTAGAGCTAGGCTGTGGCAAGTTTTTAGGATTCAGTTAAAGGTGGTGATTATTTGTCCATGCCGGAAGAATTATTTTGCTGCAGCAGTACTTGGATTTGCAAAATGCTCAGTTAAAGGTTGAAGGTAGTGTTAGATTATCTGTTTTGATTGAGTTGTGCTTCGTCTGATGTTTTGAACTCTTAAGGGAAGGTTGGTTAGTATTGCTTGGGATGCGCAAAAGTTCAAGTTTGGGGGTATGATAACTCTCCAAAAAGGAGTTATTTAGGACTTAGTTTTATAGTGATTTGTGTGTCATTTGTGCTAAATAGAGTTGCTTTTAGATGAGTATAATATGTTTTAACCCAGTTTAAAGAATGGATGCTTTGGAGGTTATTTTGTACAGAATATATTGCTGAGTGACTTGAGGGAGCGAAATCTGTGATCCAGCAAAGCAGAGAGAAAAACTGCCACGTCACAGCTCGTTAGCCATTTTAATGAACTGAAGTTAGTTAAGCTATTTTCAGAATTAAGAAGCAAGGAGAGCGATCCACATGTCAAGATTGACCTAATATGAGCTTGTCTTCATTCTATAAAACGGAAGAGCCGTTCAAGTAAAAAACATTCCACTTTTAGGGAAGAGATCATTTCTCAATTCCATCATTGGGAGCGAATAGAGGAGAAAGATTGGAGACTTCAAGAAGACCATCAATTATGGATTTGACCAAGGGAATTAGTATTTTCTTGTAATTTATTGTAATTATGGATGCACATACTCAGATTGTAGCGTGTGTTATCATGAGCTTTATGAACTAAATTGTTTAGGTGTTGGTTAGGAGTCATGTAATTGTCGTGCCTGATTCTCTATGCAATATATGTTGATTTGAGCATCTTGGTTATTTGTTGAGCATATTTATATTTTGTGCCCGCCTGGCTAGCCGGTATGAATACCACTTCTTAGTTTCAGGGATGATTTGAGAAGTGTATGGCATTTAATCACACTAGATCATTGTGTATTGGTGAACGCCAGTGACTGAGCTAGGGATAGATCGATAGAGCGTCATTGGAGTTGAAACACATTTCAAAAAATCCCGAGTTCCAGGAGGATCCTACTAATAAGACTACAAGAGTTTTGCCTGATCAATAATAATTCTAGAGCATCTTTTAAAACAATTACTAAATCCTGACCAACGCACGTTTCTAATCTGTCTGCTTTATTTGTTTACTTTCTGTTCTATCATTTCTTTTGCTTCAGCACTATATAAAAATCAATCATTTTAACCACTTTCGAAACCATTAAAGAGTTATACGAAATAGATAAAGTGGAAGCTATTCAACCCCTGGATTCGATAAATACTTATTGTTCACACGAGATTTCGACAAAGGAAATTTAATTCGTGGAAATGAACTTGATTTTATTGATTTAGTATGTAGAAGTGTTACAATCTCTAATATTTATCCTCTGATGCTTTCTCTCAAAAGGTAGAGTCTGGTCTGAGGGCCGACAAGCTTGATCTCAGACGGAGGAATGTTGAATCTTCAACTTGTATCTTGATGAAGAAACGGTTGATTCTTTGGAGTCTTTTAGTCGTTGGATCTTCTGAGTCTGGAGATGGCCGAATTCTGAATCTTGGATCTTCTGAATTCTTTGGACTCTCTGACTTCTGAAGACTCTGGACCTTGGGAGAATGCTCTGGGCTATGGCTTCTCTGACTCTGTCTGAATGCCTAAAATGAATGGTGGCCTCCTCTATTTATAGAGTTTGATGGACCTCATATAGGCTTGGGCTTGGGCCCAACCTCTGGGCTTAGGCTATATTTGGGCTTTAATCCAACTTATTTTTAATAAAATTGGATTATTTTAATTTAGCCCAATTTCTTCAATGATCTCAGGTCACATTAGTCTCGGGTCCAATTGCCACATGGCATAATTTGATTGGACTCGGCTTACGTCATCTGATGGATCAATAATAGACAAGTGACATTGTGTTTGATTTGCCGAATTTTAATGTCTATTAATTTAATTTAGGGACACATGTAAATTTGTAATTGGTCCCAAAATTATTTTATCATTAATTCAAATTAATGACGTGGCAATCTGTGATTGGCCGAAATTTCTCGCTCAACACTTATTACTTGCTGCGGATTGTGTATGCTTGCACATTGTTCTTGAGTCAATTTTTACTATATTTTTACCCACTATAGGAACCCAACAGTGCAGAAGGTGAAGCCCTGCGCCAGAAAGAAGTAGATGCAAAGGTTGTGACAGATGAAGTTGCATGCAAGGCCGCAAAAGAAGAAGCGGTAGAGAAAAGGAACGCGCTGACAAAGAGGCGCAAGATCGAGCTACAGAGGAATTGGCCACAGCAAGTATGGTCGCGATCACGACAACCTTAAGCTCTCTAACCCACAGCTCATAATCGCACAACTCCAAAGACAACTTTCCTCTATAGCACTGCTGCAACATAAAATCTGTTGCGCTGACTATCCGAGAACTGTCTGGGAGCAATGCGGCAGGTCCCAGCCACAAAAGAAAAAGGGCCCCTGCTGCATCCACGGGCAAAGAGGAAGCTCGTGAAGATAAAGGGAACTTCACAGAAGAACGAGGCTTTAGCTGCAAACTCCCGCAGACAATAACCGATCAAATCTCCCGCAGCAAATGGGAGTTAGTTTGCGAGAATTTCCCTGACTATGCCCCTGCACTGGTACATGACTTCTATAGGGCGCAGTGGCCGAACGAAATAGATGAGGTAATGGTGCGAGGCCACACCATCGCATTTGCCCCCGCATTCATAAATTTCATTTTTGAATTGCCTGACATGCTTGACGCAGAAGGCTAGTTGCGGTAGCTCGGCCAGGCACTCACTAGGAAGGGCGCGGTGCTGCAATGACCCTGCGCGCGCAGACCCTGGACTTCGAAGCAACCACCTGCATGCGCTGGATAAAAAATCGCATCATGCCCACAATGCATGATGTTACCTTATACATCCCGCGCGTGGTTTTAGTCTATTGCATAATGCGGGAAATCCCTCTTTACCTGGGCCGCATTTTATCTGAGTCCCTGCACCAAATAGCAACCAAGTCAAAAGGCGCAATGTTCCTGCCAGGGCTCGTCACACGTCTTTGTCGAATAGCAGGTCTACTGCCCTCTCCAAATGAAGAAATTCGGCCCATGCGGCAGACCTTTGATGAGCAATGGTGAGGGTGAATCACGCGCACGCATAACCTTCGCCTACAAGCAGAGGCGCAGTGCCAAGACCTTGGGCCCACGACAACCCAGCCCCTTCTGTGCCTGAGTGCCACCAAAGAAAAGGCGCAAGCAAACTGTAGGTCGCAATCCTCCAGAATAGGCAAGGGATGCCCAGCAACTTCATCCAGCGCAGGAAAATTCTGTCTGGGCCAAGAATCAAGAATCCTTATCACCGCCGCCATCGCCTGATTGCCGACCCATCCGACTAGCTCGCGCATTCAGACTGTGAGCCAGGTAGAAGTGCGCGAGACTCCCTTGCCAGACCTTCCGCGCCAGCATATCAACGCATCTGCACCAAGCTCCCAGTCGGAAACCCCAGTCGGAAACGGAGCCGTCTGCCAGCACAAATCAAGATGTGCCTGTCCCAACTCTCGACGTGGACACCGCGCTCATTTTTGCAGAACTTGGGCAGATGATCAAGGCGTGAATAGAGCCTTTGCTAGAACAAATTGAGGAGTTTTCCCATCGTGTAAACTCGATGATGATATTTTTGGTACGCTGGACAAGCCAACTTGGAAGGCTCCCTATTGCGCCTAGACCTGATGGCGTTGGCCCCTCGCAAGTCCGAGTGCCCATGGCTCCACCGTGTCTGCGTAATCAACCGCCTTCGCCACCACCGCCGCCATAATAGATATAAAATCTCTCTCTTGTTTCTAAAGTTTATGTTTTGTGTAATGCGCCGATCATTCTCTGTATACGATTCTCTTGCCACATTAATGAAAACTGGTTTTGTTTAACTTCTTTTCGCATTTTTTTATGCCTTAATTTTATGCCTGAGTTCATTAAATCCCTTTGCGTTAGCTCGACAGTCTTGTTTCACGCATCCCACTTTCTTAGTTCTTTTCTTTTACTACAGTTATTTGTAGGATTTCCTTTTGTTAAAATTCCTCACTGCCTTAGGAAAATTTCTCATAGGAAAAGTCTTGTTGAGGTTCAGTCGCCCTCTCCATCGGCCATCGCACTCTCTAGCAAGTTTGGGGGACACTGGGGACATTGTTCATTTGAAGTTTGGGGGTGTGAGTGCTAGCGCAAGTAGCATATGCGTTCCTCTAGTCGGAGATGCGTAAAGACAAATCCACATGCCATGAACGTTTAGGGCAATAAAAAAATGTAGTGCTCGTAGTTGGATACCTTTCATCACAAATGTGGGTAAGCCAAAACGAAAGCATACGTTTTGATGTCGATAAATTAATGCCTTCTACTTAAAAAAAAAATTGCGCTTAGAACTTCATTAGTAGAGGTTGTGCTGAGCCATCGCAAGATTAAATCCTAAGCAATGAATTTTTGTTTGCTAGTTAGGAAATTTTGCATAAAGACAAAATCCTACGAATATTGCACTTAGTTTAGAAATAGGAAATAGGGTGTAAGGTCCAAGGCTGTTGAGCTAAGTCATCTTCGCAAAGTTCGGCGCAGGCATTGCTTGGGGACAAGCAATATTTTAAGTTTGCCGGTTTGATAACTTGCAATAAGCAAGTTATTTCTCTTTTAAATTTAAGCTAAATAAGGCAATAATGAGCATGGTTGCGCCAACCCAGTGCATAAAGATAAGGAAATTGCGATAGTTTTCTGCTAAAGGCATTATCCAATGATGCAGTAATAAATTCTTTGTTTTAAGGCACTAACGCATGGAAAGTTTAGTTGTTTTGTTGCCCAGGTTTTCTTTAGCGCAGGCGCAGATCCCAGAGCATTCGTACAATGAAAGCTAGATGAAAGGATTGTGCTGACGTGTATCAGATGTTCTAGCTCGCGAAAGATAACTTGGGCATGGCATGCCAATTTCTTGGAGAAGTCAGCCTCCTCAGCCTATAAGAAGTATCCATCTATCCAAGAGGAGGGGGACGAGGAGCGGAGAGATAGCTTAGAGCACGAAGACAGAAGAAAGGATACTGTCGTAGGGTAGACTTGTATTGTGTTAACATGTTTTGCTTGATGTATTCTTATTCCAACATGAGCTAATTCTCTTTTATCAAGGCTTAGCATAGGAACCCATGCAGTGACAAGCTATTATTGTATGCGTACACTTTGATTGAATGAGAAATTAATGCCTTCTATTTCGATGCGATTATGCTTTCATTACTAACTCCCGCCTAGCCAGCCGGATGCGGTAGTAGCATGATAAATCCCTGACAGGTAACGCATGTGGAAATATCTAAGTGGAGCAAGCTAGCGCATTACATGTAGTATTTGTATTGTTAAATATAATACCCCCGCAATAAGATAATGCATGAATGAACTTAGACTATTGTAGGACCACGCAGTCACTTGCAAGTTATTAGAGAACTAGACTAACGCATGAACTAATTAAACAAAACAGTTGTTAGTTCTACGCCAAACGCATAGGTAGTACCAGAAGGGAATCTCATGATTATTTCTTACTTAGGCATTAATGGATCAATTAGTCAAAGTATACGCTATAAGATTACTTTCAAACACATGTGGTAGCCGGAGCAAAAGCCTTGATAGCCTTGTTATCTGATATTTTCTTTAATTCTCATCACATAATTTATGTTGACTGCACCATTTTATCAACCAACCTCAAACAACATCTTTTACAATTACTATGATACCATGCGTACAAGAGTTTAGTTTGCAAGATATTAAAGCTTATTAATTGTTCTTCCCTATGGATTTGACCCTAGAACTCTCTAGGTACTACTTGATTGTATTAATTTATACTTGGGTTGATGCATATCTGCGACAAACTCCATATTAATTTATAGACCTTCTGTCTAACGATCAGAAATCTCAGAGAAGAACTTAGAGAGAATTTAGAACTCAGAGCACTCAAAGACTTCCAGAAGATCAAAAGACTCTTTGAATCTCACGAAGCCCTTGAGAAAACTTCAATCTCAAGAACAAGTTGCAAAGCCCTTGAGACAACTTCAATCTCAAGAACTAGCAACACAACCCTTGAGACGGCTTCAAATACGAGAATAAGTTCCAGTCCTCGAGTGAAACCCACACACACACACAAAAGAGAGAATTAGACGATTATGTATTAGAGATTGTACTACACTCACACTATCAATACAAATACAAGTTTATTCCACATGTCTCATCTTTTAAGTTTCGTGTGAACAGTATCTAATAAATTAATATATTATTTCATTTAATATTTAATATTAGGGGTGTGCACGGTTCGATTTGGTTCGATTTTGGTTGAAACCAACAACGGAACTGAGCCCCTCGGTTCTATAAGATTATGAACCAAAATAACTTATGGTTCATCATTTTTTGTTTAAAATCAAACCAAACAGTTTTGGTTTTGTTCGTTTTGATTTGGTTTTAACCGATTTTTTCTTTTCTTAAAAAGTAAGTTTTCGCTTTGTATCGTTCTGAAAAAGAGTAGCACGGAGACAAAGAGGGAGAGGTGATACAAGATTTGCTAAAAACCTTAAGAATAAGAGAGTGTAGAGGTGATTAGAGAAAGAGATAAAAAAGTTGAATCCAAAGTGAAAAGTGGGGGAAATGACTACTATCGTGATCGATGTCGATGAAGGGGGTGATTATAAACACCAAGGCAGAGGGGTTGAAGTGGGCGATGACAAAGAGAGAGAGGAGAGATGAGGGGAAGGCAACGTAAGGAGGGAGGGGAAGGGAGAAGAAATCACAGCAACAAAAGAGGGAAAATGAGAAGAAGTAACGACAACAAAAGAGGAAAAGGGTGTTAGCTTTACGAGCTTCAATCATACCATATATTTTGATGATAAAAAAACCTTTAATTTACTAATAATTTTAGTTTTTTAAAGTATTCATAATGTAGATCTTGAAAAGACGATTCCAACACAATTTGAATCGCTCAAATTGGAGTTCAAAGGAGAAAGTTACAAGCAAAAGAAGTTTGGAAGAAAAAGTCTACATGGCATGACACGTGGCAGTTGGGTGACGTGATACTTATGTGGCATCTAACATGACAACTTATGTGGATCTTGTTTATCCAAATGGCTGGTTTTAATTTCTCTTTTCAAATTTTAATTCCAATTTTCAATCCTAATTTTAATCCTTTTGAAATCCCAATTTTAATTCCTATTTTTTTCTAAATTAAATGCTTTAACACCTCACATTTTTAATTCCAGTTTCTTCCTGAAGTCAATCCTTTCATATCCTATTTTTAATTCAATTTTTCCTAATTTCAATCTTCCAAATCTCATTTTTAATTAAAAAAAATTATTCTAAATTTTATCTCTTCAAATCCCAAATTTCAATTCAATTATTCTCCTAATTTTAATCCTTTTTTAAATTCAAAATCCATTCCTTTTTTATTGAATCAAATCCCCACCATCCATTTTGAATGTAATCCAATAGCAAAAATCAAATTTCTCCATCTATAAACTTGAGCCAATTCTTTCTCCTCCAACACACACTCAAATTTATCAAATTTCCAATAATCTTTCAAGTCTTTTACTCTTCTTCTCCAAAATTCTCCAACACTCCTAAATCGGCCTATTGTAATTTTGTGAGGAATTTTCGAGTAGAAATTGTGATTACGAATACTTGTGTATCTTGCCTTCAAGAGTTATATTTTGTTGTGAGAGTCTTTTACTTTTCAATCGGAAAATTGTAATAAGGTATGGGTGCACCTTGGGAATTGATTGAGTGGTTTAATCCTGAAACCGAAAAAGGATGTGTAGTAGTTTGATCTTAAACCCCGTTAAAAGGATCGTAGTGGTTTGATCTTGAACCCGTTTAAAAAGATCGGTATAGGCTAGGTCCTAAACCTGTAAAAGGGTCAGTAGAGGTTTACTCTTAAATCTGGAAAAAAGAGTGTTTGATCAGTTTGGTTTTCACCCGCAAGAGAGTCGTAAAATACCCAAGAAGAAGTCTTGGGGAGTGAAGTAGGGATTTCCGAACTACTATAAATTTTTCGGAGTTATCTCTTTCTCTCTACTCTTTTAATTTTCACTATTTTATTGTTATGAGTAGATTGCATGCCTAGAAAAAATGTCAAATAGTTCTAGCATATTTTATATTTTATAGTGCTTATTAAATTAGTTTAGATTAAATCAATTTAGTTTAATTTAACAAAAAAAGTGTAAAATTTTATTAAGCAACCCTATTCACCCCCTAGTGTTGTTGTATGATCCTACAAAGGGAAGGGGAGAGGAAATCATGCATGGCAAACATAAGAGAGAGGGGAGGGGAGGGGAGGGGTGTGAGGTGGCGTAGAGGGAGAGGGTAGGAGATGTAAGGTGACCGCAAGGGAGTAGTGATTTAGGGTTAGAGAAACACCTAAAATGGTTGTTGGGCTGACTTTTTTTTAAAGGAAATTTAATGAAAGTAGATTAAAGACCAACTACCTCCATTAAATTGGAGGAAACCTAGAGTTAGGTTGGGCTAATTTTAAATGTTTTTAATAATTTCGGTTCGATTCGATTTTATGCGGTTTGTCAAAAAAACCAAACCATAAACTTAACCGAAAATATCGGTTCTTAATAATTTCAAACCGAGGAAATAAAAAAATTTTAAATAGTCGGACCGAACCAGTCGGTTCAGCTTAGTTCGTCGATTTGGTTTGATTTTTGCACGCCCTTATGTTGCTATTAGTACACCGCAAGTGCACGAGCCACAAGTAATATAAACAGTAAGTATTTATCGAGTATCGTATCCACAAGGAGTAGTATGAAAAATTAGGTGAATTCTAAAACTGAATACTACAGAGACTAAGGGAAAGCATTATTCAGGAGTATCAAACGTGTAAAAAGACAGGGTCGCAAGTTGAAGAAAACAAAGAAATAAATTTTGAACAAGCAACTAATGAAGGAGGATTGAACACAGTTAGAGAGGCGGGGTCTTGAACTCCAAAATGAAACTTATTTTCCATTCTGATTACTAATTGTTAGTTTGATATAATTATAAATCTAGAACCTCTTCGCTTACATAGGATCTTGTGTTAGTTTCCCCTAATTATAACTAACTTTAATTAACAACCTAAGTGCCCTTAGTGCTATTAATCAAGTTAATTAATTTAGTTCTAGTTCATTATCGATTTCTAAGTCTAACCAACTAATCTTGTTGTCACTACGAGACATTAAGCCTAGTTGTATGAATTATGTTCGCTCTTAGTTTCTCTCCGTTGAGTTTCCACCAAGAAACGAATCAATATATTTAGAATCTGAGGCTAAACGTTGCTTAAATAGTGCTCCAGCCGACCTAGCATCTGAGATGCTGAAGGCCTAGCATCTTGACGCTAGCCTTCGGCTGGGACAAACAGCAGCTGAATCACGTGGATTTGTGCTGGATTTTTTTTTTCTTTTCTTGGCTTTGGGACATGATAGGTCTAATTTTGTATACATTTAGAATCTCCCAATTTGCTTTTGTTTATTGAATTCCTTGTGAAAAATTCTTTAATATGAGTATAATATGTGTGTAGGTCAATAACAGAGGTTCAAAGCCAAAACAGGACCTAAACGAGCAAAACCGAAGCAAAACAAGTTTCTAAGCCAAATTCCTGAGAGCCAAGCGTCTAGATGTTGGTTGGTAGCGTCTTGACGCTCTGTCTGCAGCACATTAGGCAAGAAAACCCAAGGGATAAGTGTCAGGACACTACTACTTGACCCTGCAGCAAAAGAGGCCAGTGTCTCGACACTGGACAGTTTTCCAAATTTCTTTCCTTATTTGTTTCGCGAATATTTCCCATCTTTGGAGCATCATTTCATAGCCAAAATCCCAAAACTTGGAGGCGAAGGAGTCCTATAAATATGTAGCTTAGGTTTAGGGTTAGATACCACCACATTCTTGTATTTTTGTAGCTGTTTCCCACACCTTCTCCATCACTATTTCATATTTATGCTAGATTTTATTGAGTTTTCATAATGTACCAGGAGAAGAATCAAGCGTGTTTTTGCTCCATGTGTGGCTAGGCTCTTCAACCATATAATGGGGACGTCATTGTGTAAGTTCTAATACTTTTAATGAAGTTTCTTATGCTTTAGTTCAATTGTATGGTTAGGTGATTCTATCTCTATTTTTATAAATTCAAGTAGTTGTAGGGAGAGATTGATAACCTTTAACCGCAGTTTACTTGAGTTTAATTGCTATTTAAAGTAGTATTTGGGATATAGGAGATTTAGTTATTGTAATAATGGCGTTAATTCCCTCTGTTTAAATGCATGACTAATCTTGCTAGCTGATGCGAGCACTGCAAGCGCACAGGTCGTCAAGTAATATAGTGATTTTGAGTATAGAGTATAGTCTCCACAGGGATTAGATTTATTCACTTAATTGTAGCGAAAACTATTGCTTAAATTTATTTAGAGAACAAAATCTAATGCTGAGAAAGATAAACTGGAAAGCTAATCTCGAAAGCAAAAGATAAATGGAAACACAATTTGGAGGGATAATTCTAGGGTGTTGGTTTTATTGTTTAATCAATTAGCCGATTCAGATTGATTAGACATTCAATTCATAAGTCTAGAAGCCTAATATCAAGGAATCTCATGTCGGTCTCCTCCTATTCTCTTGCCTTTTAATAAAGAATCTCCTTTCAGTTTCCTCTTTATTTACTAAGCATGGCATTACGACCCTTCAATAACAACCTCTAACGTTATTTATTTTATCTCGTGTCACTCGGATAAATAAGCATTAGTCATGCATTTAGTTATGGTTTAAGTTTCTCTCCGTCCAGTTTCCACTTAGAAAATGATCCATTTAATCATTGATCAAGTGATTAAAAGCATTAAGGACAAAATGCACAAATGAATGGTAATGACAATAAAACCAAATAAATTCATTAATTCAGCAAAGGTTCAACAAACTAAATCATACTCATAGAATTTAGGAATTAACTACTCATAATCACTAAACATCCAATAATTCCTAATCACAACTATTCTAGAAATTAAAAACAAAGGAAAAGGAAAGAGAATTGCTCATAATAGTGTCGATCTCCTCGATCCCATGGCAACCTCCATTGATCTCGAGCTCCCAAGATCTTCAACAAGGGTCTCCCAAAACCCCCAATTTTAGTGTAGACTCAAGAATAGAGTGAAAACCCTTAAATTGGCTCCCCAAACTTGGCTGAAAAATGTAGTATTTATAGGTGTCCAGCCACGCTAGCGTCTCGACGCTGATGTCACAGCGTCTCGACGTTGATACGTCATATGCTTGCTGCCCAAGTCGCCTCAATGTCTCGATGCTGAAGGCAACGTCTCGACGCTGCCCCACTTCCAGAATTTTCTTCATGGTTGGCTGGCGTCGAGACGCCTATGGCTAGCGTCGAGACGCTAGCCCTCAGATATCCTCTTCAAAATGGCCCTTTGGTCTTCAACTTGGGCCTCAAACTTGCTTTTCTTGGGCTTTTGGGCTTCGATCTTCAATGGTCTTCTCAAAATGCTCCAAAAAGCCTCCAAATTCATTCAAAATCTCTAAAGAACTCTGGTTTTGCTTCTTTGGCTCGGTTTCTGAAATTTAAACATAAAATCACTTTAAAGCACACAATTTAAGCATAACACTAGCTAAAATCAATAGGAAATAGATATCATTTATGCATGCTATCACTAGTTCTCAATGTAGTTTGAATTAATTAATCGACCAATTAGTTAATTTAGACTAGAATCAGGCTAAGTGTGTTGCTTTGTCCGTGATAGTAGAACACGACTTCTGGGAACTCTAGAGTATGCTAGACTTAGGTATTGCAATTGACATATTTTGTGAAACTCGTGATTTAATTGTATTGAACTTATGCATGACAACCTCGATTACATGACTTTGGAGGTATTGATTTTACTCTTGCTATTCTTTCTTTCTATTTCTTACACTCTTTTACTTTTTTTTTTTATTTAGTTTTCTCACATTTCTCATAAACCCCCCTTTTGGTTACCTTAACAAAAAAAGAAATTGGAATTTGGGTGCTAGACTCCCTGTGATCGACCCCAGCCACTAGATATACAAGTTAGTTTTGGTGTTGTGGAATATAAATTTATTTCATACGACCTTCAACAAGTCGTCTGTCAAATTGGCGTCGTTGTCGGGGAGTCTTCGGCAAATTTTTCATTCCCTTATTGTTTTCTATTTGACTCTTTACTTTTTGTCTTCCGTTTATACAAACTAGTTCTTCACAAGATAGAGGTTTTTTGTTATGTCCTAAAATAACAGGAGAGGAACGTAGATTGAAAAGGGAGGCTGATGTGCGATTTACTTACCACAAGTGTACAGGTCAAGTAATAATATAGTGATTATGAAATCGAATTTCGTCCTCTGGATTGGTTTTTAAGTTAAACTAAATACCGTGAATACTTTTACTCAATTTTATTTAGGGACCAAAAAGTAGTGAAATCTAGAAATCAAAGGCAATGCAAATTAAAGATTGAAATTCAATTGAAAGAATTCTTAGGGAATTGATTTTGTTAGTTTAGTTTAGGATTAATTAAAAGGATTGAATTGTAACGTACAACTATTTTATAAGTGTAAGAACCTTTAATCACAACTATCTCTCCCGAGCATAATTGATTCTCATGCATATGATTAACTTGATATCCCTATCTAAGTTCATTAACATGCACGACTTTTAGTTCTTTTAACAACTTCTGAAGCTATTCTAGATCTCCCGATCTTAGAATTTCTACTTTCGACAAGCAATTTTTAATAAAGTCTACGCTAAATCCCCTCTCCCGAGCAAGATTCAACACTTAACTGGATAATTTTTTTTAACCAACACTTAAATCATTCAATTAGTGATCAAGTAATTGAAATCATTTAAACATAATTGCGAACATAATATAAATGCACAAAATGTGACACTCGAGGATAGGAGGGGTACATGAATGAACCGAGATCACATCCGAATGAGAGGGATCCTGAGGACATGAAAATATGGTCAAGATAAGCTTAAAATAATTGATAGATACTACCTATACCAACAAGGTGCACCTTCCTTTTCGGTGGCTCAGTCATAGGAACTTTGAATTTAAGCGTGCTTAGCTTGGAGAAGTTCTATGTTGGGTGACCTCCTGGGAATTTTTCTAGGGGGAGCATGTGAGTGAGGGCAAAGCATGTTAAAAGAACCCCGTGTTGGTTTGTGGGGACAGTTTTCACTCTTAGAAGCAGTTTTAGACAAGTATGGTGATGACACCAGGCCGTAGGGGGAAGGTGTTCATATTGTAGGATTGGAATTCCGTAATTCCGTAAAGCGGAAGCGTGATTGGGACCGATTCGTAATTAATTTTGTTTAATCTAAAATATCAATACATTGGCAATAATATTAGAACTATTCTAAATATATATTAAGGCTAAGCATACAAAAATATTAGATCTAAATCTAATTTATAAAGTAACAAATTACTCACTCTCGTTGACGACTCATATTAAATTCACCAACTGCTTATGAATTAATCACGAACTAGTGCGACTCTGAGACTTCTAGAGCCAGGAGACTGGTGGGAGTCTAGAGGAAGTCTTGAGGGGAATATTCTAAGAGTAGGAGAATGAATGAGATGTCTTTCACCCCACCCCAGGGGTCCTATTTATAGGTAAAGGCCAAGACCTTTTTCCTAATAGGAAAAGAAAGACCTTTTCCTAATAGGAAAAGGTCTCTAATTTTAATAAATAATTAATTAATTCCATAATTAATTAATTTTCCTAATTAAATATCATATATTTAATATTAGGGATTTTGTTAAAATTAAAATTAATATGAATCCAATTCATATTAAATTTATTTGAACTATTTCAAATATTTTCTTTCCTAATAGGAAAAGGTCTCTAATTTTAATAAATAATTAATTAATTTACCCAATTAAATATCATATATTTAATATTAGGGATTTTATTAAAATTAAAATTAATATGAATCCAATTCATATTAAATTTATTTGAACTCTTTCAAATATTTTCTCTCAAGAATGAATTTTTGAAATTAATTAAAAAATTATATTATAAAGTTTCATAAACTTTATATTATAATTCATCAATATACATTATACGATTCCCCAAATAAATTGAACACTTTCAATTTACAATTTATACTTAATTGCATCAAGTCTCATTACGAGCTACCAGTGGGACCTAATGGACCTACAGATCAGAAGCTCCAACGATACGAGACTAATTGGCCAAACTCATTGACCAAGTTTAGTCAACATTCGTTAATGATGCACAATTTGCTTACCGCAAGTGTACGGGTCAAGTTATAATATAGTGAATGTAAATTCGAATGTCGTCCTTTGGATTGGTGTCTAGCAAATTTTAATTACCGAAAATACTCTTGGCCAATTTTATTTAGGGAATCAAATTGGATGAGAATATGATTAAATCAAACACAAAACTCAAGCAAAAAGTGACAATCTAATGGGAAGAATTGGTCTTAGGGATTTGATTTCACCAATTGGAGTTATGGATTAATAAACGAATTAACAAATACTACGATTCATAAATATTGGCAACTAAAATCACACATATCTCTCCCGAGCATACATGATTCTCCCATATCGCTATCTAAATCCAATAAACATACAAGGCAATAAGGCTAACCTTTATAACAATTTCTAGAATTAACCTTAATCTCCCGATTTTTAGCTAAATTCTAGTTATGCATATTGATTACTAATTTAAATCCTCTCTCCCGAGTTGGATTCAAATATAAACATCAATCAATTTATGGCCGGTAAATCGAAAGCATTAAGGATACAACATATGCATAAATGAAATCAATAGCATAAAAACAGTAAATCAATCCATAACGTGCCCAACGGCTACATCAATCCCTAAGAATTAAAGCCTAGCTACTCATACACAACGTTACAATATAGCGAGAGTCTAAAACAACCATCAAACTATCTAAAGTAAGGGAAAAGAGAATTAAACTCGTTGTAGGCCGAGACCGAACGTCCCCGTCACGATCCCCACGAACAATGGGTTGATTTCCAACTTGCCCCCTTTGCTTCAGCTCAAGAATGCCCAATTTCTGCTCTATTGTCGGCTCCAAAAAGTCCCAAATCGAAGTCGCCCATAACCTAGCCAAATGGATGCTTAAATAGCTGATTTTTCGTTGTAGTGTCGAGACGCTATTAAGACAGCGTCTCGACGCTGCCTCTTGTACGCGCGTGTATGGAAAAGGAATTGCGGTAGCATCAGGACGCTGTGAGTCTGCCGCGTATTCTAATTAAGAAAACGTAGCGTCGAGACGCTCCAAGAGTGGCGTCGAGACGCTCCAAGAGTGGCGTCTCGACGCTAATGGGCAGAATGCCCTCTCTTGGCTCCTTGTTACTTGAATCTTTTCGGTTCTTTGGCATCTTTTCACGTCCCGAACACCCGATTAACTCTTATTCCACATTTTAACTCTAATCAACGCTTTCCTACAAAATAAACAATTAAGTGCAATAAAATGGCCAATAATCATCAAAGACTAGCTAAATTTAATAAGTAAAGATAGCTAGCTATGCTTGCTATCAAATACCCCCAAACTTAAGCTTTTGCTAGTCCTCGAGCAAACTACAAATCAAACATACAATGGAAGAATGGATGCAACAATCATAACTCAATCCTCAAGGCTCAAAAGTCAATAACCAAGCAAGCAAGAGACATGCACACAAGGACCAATGAGGGAGACAAATTAAAATTTTTCCAAAATTAACTTGCACAAGCGAGATCTAACTCAACAAGATCAGACTCTACTAACCCGGGATTGGATTATTAAACTCTCAGCTCATCTTCCCTCTACACTGGCACTAAGGTTTCACTAATGAGTTAATGGAACAAATTAGTTTGTTTTCCTCCATACTTAGGTGCTTATAAAATACAATTAACTTTAGCATTTATATGTGGCACTAGCTTTCACACACCTATTGCAGGGACCCTTAACCTGAGTTTTCTCTGGTTGGCCTAACTGATCACAACAGGGGTAGCTCTTTTTGCCTTAATCTTTATTAACCATTGCATATTGTGCACAAGCCATGGCATTATTATTTTTTTTCTCAACAATAACAACAAGAATGATTTTTCGTTATGAACATGATAAGCAGATATTCTTTTCTTTTCTCCTAAGCAAGATCAAACATGCTAATTTGCAAAAAATTAACTCTTTAGCTCTACCCTACACCTATCGAGGTGACAACAAGCATATGAACCCAATAATTCGCTCCTAAGCATTCAAATCCAAATCTAGCCAAGATAAATACTCTACTTATGCAAGCCATCTCCTAGAAAAAGTTTAAAAAGTCTCCCTTTTTGGGCACTCATGCTTATAACTCATCGCAAGCTTGAAAATTAACAAGAAAGCCTATCCTAGGACATCATAATCATGCAAAAATAGCATCCAGAAAACAACCATATGCTTAATTCAAAGAAAGCTCAAAACTATAGCCCAAACTCAGATGCTCAAGGGCTCCACAAACATGCTAATCCACCCCCAAACTTAAAATATGCATTGTCCTCAATGTATAACGAAAATAAAGCATAAACAAGCATGAGAACAATAAACGAATGAAAGGAGTGAACAATACTGGCCTGGAATGATGATGACTTCTTGACTGAATGCTTGGAATCTTGACAGCTTGAAAGCAAAGGAGAGAAAGAAAACAAGACCTACAAAACAGACACAAACAATAAATAAAACTCAAAAGAAAGAAATAACTAACTCACTTGGGTTGCCTCCCATAAGCGCTTGTTTAACGTCATTAGCTCGACATGTTGACCAAATATGCATCAGGGTGGTCTCCTGTCAGATTTTCCATCACTGGTGTTCTTCCTAGCACCTCTCCTGTAGCCCACCATCATTGTATCTGATGTGTTCTTGGGGTCCTCAAAATCTTTTAAAACTTCCTTCTCCTATTGGACTCTTATGATTAGCTCCCTGCGTTCAATATCAATTATAACCCTCCCTGTAGCAAGGAATGGTCTCCCTAATATGATAGGCATATCAGGATTCTCTTTAATATCTAGCACAAAGAAATCAACAGGAAGGAAAAATCTACCTACTTTAATCAAAATGTTCTCAACAATCCCATATGGACTTACCACAGACTGGTCAGCCAACTGAAGTCTAACAGAGGTAGATTTTATTTCTCCTATATTAAGCTTTTTGCACAGAGATAATGGAATAATGTTTATGCTAGCCCCTATAGATCACATAGTGCTCTACAAGAATAAGTACCAAAATTACAAGGAATAGTAAAACTCCCTGGATCAGTCAATTTCTCTGGTACTGTCTGCTGAACATGAGCACTGCATGTTGATGCTAAATATACAGTCTCCAACTGCTTTTCCTTTTTCTTCTTGTTGAGCCATTCCTTCATGAATTTTCTGTAATGAGGCATCTGCTCCAGAGCATCTGAAAAAGGAATATTAACATGCAAACCCATAAAATCATCTAAAAATTTGTCAAACTTAACCTTAGAATTTTTCTTTTTCTTTGATTTAGGAACTAAAACATTAGGAGAAGGGATAAAAGACTCAGGATTAAGCTTTTCAGCTTCGTTTGAGGTGGTGCCTTCTTCAACTCCTCCAGTGAGTTCCTCTGGTTCAATAGTCTCCTCTTTCACAGCTAATTTAGTCTCCTTCTCATAATGCACAGATACGGCCTTGCAGTACTCCAAAGAAGATTTCTCCTGTTCAGCTGGGGCTTTACCTTTATTCATGGTGTTGACAACACTTACCAGTTGTCCCAGCTGATTCTCTATGTTCTTAATGGCTGCAGAATGGCCATTGACAGTGTTGTTTATGGCAATCACGGCTTCCTCAAGCTTGGTTGACCTTTTACTTGATTCTGCAATAAAAGCTCCAACAAGATCTTCTAAAGATTGTTTACCTTCTTGTTTAGGAGTGAAGCCAGGAGGATTTAAAACATTCTTATTATTAGCATAGGAAAAATTTTCATGATTTCTATTGCTAGGGTGATAATGTGTAGGTGTGGAATTATTATTATACCCCCTAGAATTAAAATTCGAAACAACTGAACCTGCTCGAGATTTTCCTCCTGAGTCTCGGATGCAAGGGCAGCTGCAGACTCAATTGATTGAGCATTCCCTGAACCTGAAAACTTTAAAAATGCATTAGCGAAGGAAGACATCTGAGCCTGAAGTGCACTTACGTTGTCAACCTCGAACACTCCAGCAGATATCTTTTTGGGTCCCGACCGCTCAGATGGCCACTGATAGCTGTTGGTGGCCATATCCTCTAACAATGTCCTAGCACTCTCAACAGTCTTGGACAACAGAGTCCCACCCGCAGCTGCATCAACAATAGTTTTCGTGCTAGGAGTTAATCCATTGTAAAATAATTGAACCTGTAGCCAGTCAGGGTATCCGTGCTGAGGGCACTTCCTTAGCAGCTCTTTAAATCTCTTCCAAGCCTCGAACAACTGCTCATTGAATTGTTGCTGGAATGTCCCAATTTCGGTCCTCAGCTTGACCGTCTTGGCAGGAGGAAAGAACTTATTTAAGAATGCCTGGACCAAAGCATCCCAAGTGGTAATGCTCCTAGGTGGAATAGATTGTAACCAGTCCCTCGCTTTGTCCTGCAACGAAAAAGGAAATAAACGTAAGCGAATGGCATCTTCAGAAACACCATTTAGCTTTACCGTCCCACAAATGTCTAGGAAGGATTTCAGATGAGAATTTGGATCCTCCATGGGCGATCCCCTGTAGGCACAGTCTCGAGCCATCTGAATGAGACCTGTTTTCAACTCAAAATTATTAGCATTAATTGGGGCATAGACAATCCCCGACTGTTGCTCTTGAAAGATCGGCTGAAAATAGTCCCTGATGGGCTTAGGTTCTTCAGGATTAGGATTGGCCATTTGGATGTTTTCTAGATTTTCCCTTCGAAGTCTATTGAAAGTTCTTTCGATCTCTGGATCTAAGGGAACTAAGGCCAATTCCCTAACCTTTCGCATGCACAATCTAACCTAACCTAAAAAGGAAAATAAAAGAAAAGGGAATGAAAATAAATTAGGAAAGAAACAAGAACAGAAAAGTAATGAATCTAAATAAGGAAAATATAATCTATAAAAGGAATAAAAATAACAAATAAGGAATGCAAAAACAAATATGGCAAAAATCAAATAAGGACACTGACAATTAAGGAAAAACTACTCTAAAAAGGGAAAAACTAAGAAAATCTAACAATGGAAAAATCAAACAAATATGGAAAAGAAAATCTAAATATGGAAATCAATCAACAAAATAAAAAAATATATGCAAACTACCTAAAAACAAAAATAACAAAAAAAAAAAAAAAAAATAAAATACACCCTAAACTAAGACCGGACAATTTTTTCTACGATATTAAAATTGACTAAATATGCCAATCCCCGGCAACGGCGCAAAAAACTTGATGCGCAATTTGCTTACCGCAAGTGTACGGGTCAAGTTATAATATAGTAAATGTAAATTCGAATGTCGTCCTCTGGATTGGTGTCTAGCCAATTTTAATTACCGAAAATACTCTTGGCCAATTTTATTTAGGGAATCAAATTGGATGAGAATATGATTAAATCAAACACAAAACTCAAGCAAAAAGTGACAATCTAATGGGAAGAATTGGTCTTAGGGATTTGATTTCACCAATTGGAGTTATGGATTAATAAACGAATTAACAAATACTATGATTCATAAATCTTGGCAAGTAAAATTACACATATCTCTTCCGAGCATACATGATTCTCCCATATGCAATTGAACCCGATATCCCTATCTAAATCCAATAAACATACAAGGCAATAAGGCTAACCTTTATAACAATTTCTAGAATTAACCTTAATCTCCCGATTTTTAGCTAAATTCTAGTTATGCATATTGATTACTAATTTAAATCCTCTCTCCTGAGTTGGATTCAAATATAAACATCAATCAATTTATGGCCGGTAAATCGAAAGCATTAAGGATACAACATATGCATAAATGAAATCAATAGCATAAAAACAGTAAATCAATCCATAACGTGCCCAACGGCTACATCAATCCCTAAGAATTAAAGCCTAGCTACTCATACACAACGTTACAATATAGCGAGAGTCTAAAACAGCCATCAAACTATCTAATGTAAGGGAAAAGAGAATTAAACTCGTTGTAGGCCGAGACCGAACGTCCCCGTCACGATCCCCACGAACAAATGGTTGATTTCCAACTTGCCCCCTTTGCTTCAGCTCAAGAATGCCCAATTTCTGCTCTATTGTCGGCTCCAAAAAGTCCCAAATCGAAGTCCCCCATAACCTAGCCGAAAGGATGCTTAAATAGCAGATTTTTCGTCATAGCGTTGAGACACTATTAAGACAGCGTCTCGACGCTGCCTCTTGTACGCGTGTGTCTGGAAAAGGAATTGCGGTAGCATCGGGACGCTTCCTATCACAGCGTCGAGACGCTGTGAGTCTGCCGCGTATTCTAATTAAGGAAACGTAGCATCGAGACGCTCCAAGAGTGGCGTTTCGACGCTAATGGGCAGAATGCCCTCTCTTGGCTCCTTGTTACTTGAATCTTTTCGGTTCTTTGGCATCTTTTCACGTCTCGAACACCCGATTAACTCTTATTCCACATTTTAACTCTAATCAACGCTTTCCTACAAAATAAACAATTAAGTGCAATAAAATGGCCAATAATCATCAAAGACTAGCTAAATTTAATAAGTAAAGCTAGCTAGCTATGCTTGCTATCAAATACCCCCAAACTTAAGCTTTTGCACTCCCGTCACCATAGATATATTTCCGTCCACTTGATTTAACCATGTTCAGTAAGTCGATCTTTCACAGGTTGTTCATAGCTATAGCTAGGTCAAATGACCGTTTTACCCCTATAGTACTTCTTATTCCTTATGTTCCACTAATCCTCTAATGAACAATCGGTTTGTGGTCCAACCATCAAACCTAAGTCCCTCTCGATCCAAGGAGAGGGTGGGGCCCCATGTTCAAGTCGTGGAGTTAGTACTTAAGGGAATAACCTCTCTACTATCCCTGAAATGGGTAGGAGCGAATTTCGTCTTGCGAGACTATGTCCCCAGCTATCTAGTCGATCTTATCCCCAAAATGGTAGGCTTATTGAGTCGGCGATGTTGGGCATTCACACCCATGCAAATCAGAGGATAGTCTCGTATAAATAGGAGTTCATAGTTAGCTCAGGATTAATAACGAGTTACCTAGGTCATCTATGAGAAATAGTCAGTTTCTTCAGTAAACAACGTTATAAAGACAAAGTGACTTATTTCGTGGTCCAGTCTTATGCAAACTCATTCCATAAGACGCCCCCACTCGCATGTCTCCACATGAAATACTTAGGATCTCATCGTTTGTATTTAATACAAAGTGGGTCGCATCCATAGTGTCCCCATGATAAGGCACCCAACCCTATCCTTATACTATAGACTATTTTGACTATAAACTTGAACTTGATCCTATGCTATGTCTCTACATATAGTTTGAGTATTCAATTTATAGCCAAGGATCTTAGTTTATTGGATTTAGGTTAATCATTCGCAATTTACATATTCAATAACATCTTTTACTGAATAACCTCAATAACGTCTTTATTGGTGATAGAATATGTTTAATGATTTAAAAACTATGAGTTTATAGGACATTAAACCCAACATAGGGGATGTAGGGGAATGTCGGGGCCGTGAGGTGCCGAATCCGGATTCCAAATCCTGGGCCTGTGGCATTACAGATGGTATCGAAGCGAAACCTCTCCCAATACAATGTGGTTCGGGGATGAACCAAGGCAGAAGCTGGTAGGCATGTGACACTTGAGGATAGGAGGGGTACATGAATGAACCGAGTTCACTGATGTGCAAATTGCTTACCGCAAGTGTACGAGTCAAGTTATAATATAGTGAATGTGAAATTCGAATGTCGTCCTCTGGATAGGGTTTCTAATCAACTTTAATTACCGAAAATACTCTTGTCTAATTTTATTTAGGGATCCGAATGAAGTGAGAATGAAATTAAAGCAACCACAAAACAATGGAAACAATGGTCTTAGGGATGTGATTTCACCAATTGGGATTATGGATTAATTAATGGATTAACAACATGCTATGATTCATAAATCTTGGTAGACTAAAATCACACATACCTCTCTCGAGCATACATGATTCTCCAACATGCAATTGAACCCGATATCCCTATCTAAATTCAATAAACATACAAGGCAATAAGGATAACCTTTTTAACGATTTCTAGAATTAACTATAATCTCTCGATTTCTAGCTAAATCCTAGTTATGCATAATGATTTCTAAGCTAAATTCTCTCTCTCGAGTTAGATTCAAGCACAAACATCAATCAATTTATGGCCGGTAAATTGAAAGCATTAAGGACACAAATATGCATAAATGAAATCAATAGCATAAAACCATAAAATCAATCTATAACGTGCCCAATGACTACATCAATCCCTAAGAAATCAACTTAGCTACACATAATCCTTATTACAACATAAACTAAGTATGAATCAGCCATAAAAACTAACTAAAGTAAGGGATACAAAAAATTAAGCACTCGCTAATAGACCAACCTAAAGCAGATTTATGATTTTTCAAAACATCCAACAATTTTTCTTCTTCTACTTTACTTAATTCAGTAGAAATAATAACAGGAAAAGTAGAAGATTCTCCTAAGAAAGCATAACGTAGGTGAGCAGGCAATTGTTTCAATTCAGGGGAAGGGGTATCAATTTGAGCACAAATATCTAATGATAATTTTTCTTCCCTTCCTAAAGATCTATCAATTAAAGCATTTTCCTAATTAACATCTATTAATTCATCTCCAAACATATCAGGCATGCTTATTTCATAATGATCAATAGGAGACTCTGACTCTACACATGCATTGATAATAGTGTCAACCAAATCAATCGAAAAGCAGGAACTAACCTCTTCTGGATGTTTTAATGCATTAAAAATGTTGAACACTACCTCGTCGTCTTCTACTCTAAGAGTCAGGGTTCCTTTTTGTACCTCAATTAATGCTCGAGAGGTTGCCAAAAATGGTCTTTCGAGAATGATTGGGACTTCGGGGTCTTCTTCCATGTCTAACACTACAAAGTCTGTAGGGAATATGAATTTGTCGACGTTGACCAGAACATCCTCTGACGCTCCTTTAGGGTATGTCATCGAACGATCCGCCAATTGCAGAACAATTGTAGTTGACTTTAATTCCCCCAAACTAAGTTTCCTGTAAACACTGAAAGGCATTAGGTTAATGCTAGCCCCTAGATCACACAAAACTTTTTTTTATAAACAAACTACCAATAGTACAAGGAAGAGTTAAACTCCCTAGATCTTTTAATTTTGGTGGTAGATGTTTTTGGATTATGGCACCACACTCGGCTGTCATATTCACCGTCTCATGGTTCTCGAACTTCCTTTTCTTTGATAATATTTCCTTCATAAACTTGGCATAGTGTGGCATCTGTTCCAAAGCGTCAGCAAAAGGAATGTTAATATGGAGCTGTTTGAAAATATCGAGAAATTTTGAAAATTCAGCATCCAACTTTTTCTTTTGAAATCTTTGAGGGTAAGGAATTGGATTAGGAACTAAAGGAATAGAATCAGAAGACTTATCTAGCACTGGTGTTGCTATCTCTTCCTCTAGTTTATTTTCATCATCCTCATCCAGTATCCTTCTAGTGCTGGCCTTTGTTTCCTCTTTTCTTTCAACTTCTTTCAACTCTTTCTCACTTCTGAGAGATATGGCAGGGCATTGTTCTTGTGGGTCTATGGCAATGACATTGGATAAATTTCCTTGCTGGATCTCCTTCATGAATATTGTCATTTGATCTATTTTTGCTTCCATCTTACTAATGACAATATCTTGTTTTACTGCCAAATTCCTAGTCTCATTTATGAAATCCCTAGCAATTCTTCCAAAGGGCTTTTCCTCTCTTCAATTATTTCCTCAGGTTTAGGCTTCACTTCAATCTTAGGTAAACTTGGAATTTCTGCTCCTGTGAGCTTGTTTAGAGCTTTGGTTAGAGCTTCGACTTGCAATCTTAAAGAACTCACCTCATCATTCTCACATGGTTTTTCCTTAGATTTGGACTCTGGTTGCTCAGATTGCCATTGATAACTTGTCAATGCCAACTATTCTACCAGGGTTCATGCATCTTTGACAGTTTTGGCTAAGAAGTCTCCTCCAGCCGCAGTCCCAAGAATTGTCTTAAAATACCTATTTAACCCATTATAGAAAAACTGTATCTGAAGCCAGTTAGGGTATCCATGTTGTGGGCATTTCCTTAACATATCCTTATATTTTTCCCAAGTTTCATACAATTGTTCTTCCTCTAATTGTTTAAACATTCCAATTTCAGTTCTAGGCTTGGTAATTTTAGCTAATGGGAAAAATTTGGTAAGGAAAGCTTCAACTAAATCATTCCAACTAAGAATGTTATTTGAGGTTAAAGAGTCTAGCCAATCTCTTACCCTATCTTATAAAGAAAATGGAAACAATTGCAAATAAATAGCGTCATGGCTAACTCCTCATATCTTTACCGTTCCACAGATATCCAAAAATGATCTTAGGTGATGGTGTGGATCCTCTGATTGATAGCCCTTGAAAGCATTTTCTCTTACCATTTGAATGAGACTAGCTTTGAGCTCAAAATTATCAAACAGCGATTGGCTCATAAGCTATTCCAGAATAATTTAATGGAAATTCAGGCAAGAAATAATCTCGGTTGCTTTATCTTCTTGATCTTCCATGATCAAATCTCAAAGAAACAATTTATCCACCTTATATCTTCACAAATTTTTGCCACAACTTCTTAAACTAAAAATTTAAAATGCAGAAATAAAACTTCTAAATTAAAATCAAACACTTAATTCTCAATATTAATGAAAAAATTTATAAAATCCCCGGCAACGACGCCAAAAACTTGTTAGCAATTTCCGCAAGCGTACGGTTGCCCAAGTAATATTAAAACGGAAAGTATTCCGAGTATCGAATCCTCAGGAAAATTGATTTAATTCCATTAATTACCAAGAACCATCATATATCTAATTTTATTTAGAAGCACAACTTTTAAAGAAATAAAGAACTAACAAGAAACTAAAGAAATCATGTAATAAAATGAAAATATCCTATTAAGGGGACTTGACCTAGGGTGTTATCTAGCTTTCTTGGATTTGTAGCTCAATTAATTGGATGAATGCACTTACTAAACTTCAATTCCATAAATCTAGAAGTAATTACAAGCGGATTTCTCTTTCAAAATCCTTCACATCTCATACTAACATAACTAATTCATGTGTTCATTTCCTTAGTTAATCATAGTATGACATTAAGCAACTTCATTATCAATTTCTAACAATTCTTTTTCACTCTCGTGTTCCAAGTAATCATTAGTCATGCAATTTGGATCTAATCTAAATTCTCTCTGTCGAATATCAATTTAGACCAACACAAAAATTAATCCGTGATCAAGAGATTAAAAGCATTAAGAATGAATTACATCGATGAAATATGAAATTAAGCTACAATATCCAATTAGCTAGAATAACGACCCTAGGTCCCAAGATCTACTCACCAATGGAATTACAAAGAAGTAAGGAAGAAATAACAGATAAGTTGATCCAAAGCTCCCGTCACGATCATCTCGAATCCCGAGCCTTGGAATCTCGTTTAATTCCACCTTTTTCTTCATAATTCTACTCTCTTTTTATCTCTTTTGAGCTAGGGGAGGACTCCCCCAAGAATGGGATGATTTGAACCAAAGGAAGGGGGCATTTTTATAGGGGAAGGGGCAAAAGCTTTCTTGCTGAACAAGTCGGTAGCGTCGCGACGCTACGTCACAGCATCGCGACGCTCTGACGTCATAAGTTTCTTGCTGCATGATGTGGAATTTTCCTTACAGCAAGCGCACGGGTCAAGTAATAATAAAGTGTTCGTAAAAACGAGTGTCGTCCTCTAGATTGGATTTTTAAGCTAAATCAAGTATTGTGAATTATCTCGCTCAATTTTATTTAGGGAACACAAAGTAGTGAATGAAAGATCGAAAACTAAATCAAAACAAGCAAACAGTGGATATGCAATTGAGAGAACACTTAGGGAATTGATTTCGACAATTTAGTCTAGGATTGATTTTAAGGAATAAGTTATTATGCACAATGGAATTATGAGCCTAAGAACCTTTAATCACAACTACCTCTCCCGAGTATAATTGATTCTCATACAAATTAACCAACTTGATATCCCTATCTAAGTTTATTAACATGCAAGGCAATGAGTTCTTTTGACCAATTCTAAAGTTAATCTAAAAACCGTCACGAAATTAGAAAGTAAACTTTAGTCATGCAATCTTGAGTAAGTCTATGCTAAATCCCCTCTCCCGAGCAAGAATCATCACTTAAATCATCCAACTAATGGCCAATTAATTGAAAGCATTAAATCAAGATTGCATACATAATAACCATTGCACAACTTAAACCATACATCAATCCATAAATTCAATTGACTACATCAATCCCTAAGCTACAAGTTTAGCTACTCATGATTGGTATTACAAGCTCAACTAAACATGAAAAAACCATAAAATCTAGCTAGAGAAAAAGGTAAAGGAAAGGAAAAACTCAATGTAGGCCGAGACCGAGTGTCCCCGTCACGATCCCCACGAACAATGGGTTGATTTCTAACTCGCTCCCTTTGCTTCAGCTCATAAATGCTCTGTTTCTACTCTGTTTACGGCTCCAAAACGTCCCAAAACCTAGCCGCAAAATCACTTATATTCTGTTTTTTTGTCATAGCGTCGAGACGCTGTTAAGACAGTGTCTTGACCCTGCCTTCAAAACGCGCGTTGTGGAAAAGGAAGGCTAGCAGCGACGAGACGCTAAGGTTGCAGCGTCGAGACGCTGCGACATATGCGCGCCTAATCAAAAAAGGGATGCTAGCGTCGAGACGCTCAAGGGCTGGCGTCGAGACGCTAGCCTGTAGTTGACCAAACGTTGACTTTTTTCCTCTTTGACTCTTTTTCATTCCTTTGCATCTTTTCGCGTCCCGAGCACCCAATTAACTCCAATATTGAACTACAACTCCAATCAACCATTTTCTACAAAATAAACAATTAAGTGCAATAAAATGACCAATAAATCATCAAAGACTAGCTAAATTAATTAGGGAAAACTAGCTAGCTATGCTCGCTATCCTAAGCTATCGCGATTCCAGAATTATCTTCTCTGCTGCCAAGCGTCGAGACGCTCTAGCCCATTTGCGGATTTTGGCCTCGTACTTCTATCTTTTGGGCTTTTTGGGCCTCCACTTCAAATGTCTTCTCACCAACTCTTCTAATATGGGCCAAAAGTATTCATTTTGGTCTTGAAATTGATAAAATTCATGGTTTTGCCTCACGAACTCGGTTTTCTACAAAATCAACATAAAAATACATTAAAGCTCACAATTAACGCGCAAAACTAGCCAAAATAACTAGGAAAAAGATAGCATTTTTGTATGTTATCAATTACTTCTAAAAAAAGTAAACTAACATGCTTGAAACTAAAAAAAAAAAAAAAAAAAAAAAAACAACTAAACACAAACACAAAAACAGTTTTAAAAATTTAAATGGGATCAGAAATATCCCTTATTCCTCCTCTGAGGAACCTTCTTCGATTTCTTCTTCTTATTCGTCAGATTCTTCTTCATCTTGAGGCAACGAGTTTTGAGGAAAATCAGGGAAAACAAGGGCGATGCTCAGGGCGATAGAGAGATAAAACTCCCTAATTGCTTCATCCCTCTCCGTTGAATATGATCAAATCTATTATCTTATTCATATCTAATTTTAATAAATAAATAATTAATTCCATAATTAATTAATTACCCAATTAAATATCATATATTTAGGGTTTAGGATTTTATTAAATTATTTATATTAATATGAATCCAATTCATATTAATTATTTGAACTCTTTCAAATATTTTCTCTCAAGAGATAATTTTGAAATTAATTCAAAATTATAAAGTTTCATAAACTTTATATTATAATGTATCAACATACATTATATGATTCCCCTAAATAAATTGAACACTTTCAATTTACAATTTATACTTGATTGCCTCAAGTTTCTTTACGAGCTACCAGTGGGACCTAATGGATCTGCAAATCAGAGGCTCCAACGATATGAGATTTAATCAGCTAAACTCATTAACCAATTAATCAATTTTTGTTAACTGTGGGTTCACTCCACTAAAGACCCACAGTTGCACTCTTCTCACTGCAAACATAATTCTGTGTCCACGGATATAAACCAATAACAACTAGTTAGTCCTTCACGAGTGTCCGTAACACCAGCTAGGTCAAATTACCGTTTTACCCCTTGGTTACTTTTATGTCCTTAAGTACCAGTGCTCCTCTAATGAACAACCTGTTTGTGGTCCAACCTCCAAACAGAAACCCCTCTCGGGCCAGTGAGAGGGTAGGGCCCTTTGTTCAAGACCCGGAGTCACCACTTAAGGGAACACTCATCTGCTTCCCTAAAGTCGGGAAGGAGTGAATTTCATCTTGTGTGATTATGTTTCCATCTCCCCACTCGGTCTTGTCCCCAAAATGGTAGGCTTATTGAGTCAGCGTACTGGTCACTCTCACCCATACAAATCAAAGGACATTCCCTCATGAACAGGAGTCCATAATCCACTCAGGATTCAGACTAAGTTGCCTAGGTCACCCTAGTGAAAAAGAAACCTAACTAGTTAACGGTGTTATAGCTAGCAGTTACTATTTCGCAGTCCGGTCTTATGAAAACTCATTGCATAGGATACCCCCACTCGCATGTCCCCTACATGAACGTGTTGGATCATTTCGTTTGTATCAAATAAAAGTGGACCGTATCCATAGTGTCCCCAAGATAAGGTACCCAACCTTATCCCTATACTATAGACCCAACAAGCTATTTATGGAACATTGATCCTCGTATGTCTCCACATACAGTTCAAGACTCATCCCTCAGCCTTGGATGTTTAGTTTATTGGATTATGGTAATTATGGCAAGATGTACATAATATAGACAATAACTCTTTATTGAAAAAAAATCAAACAATATTTTATTTATGTTCGGTCAATTGTTACATTTACTATTGTTGCATTTCCGGAGTGGGATAAAAATAAGATAAAAATAAGCTCTAGAATACTGTGCAAGCATACACAATCCGCAGCAAGTGATAAGTAATTTACAGTATCCACGGGGTTTGAATAACTCTCACTTTATCTATTTTATGTAACTTTTTAATGGTTTCAAAAAGTGGTTAAAATGATTGATTTTGATAAAATGTTGAAGTAAAGGAAATGACAGAACATAAAGTAAACAAATAAAGCAGACAGATTGGAAACAGGTGTTGGTCAGGATTTTAGTAATTGTTTTAAAAGATGTTCTAGCAATATTATTGATTAGGCAGTTCTCTTGCAGTCTTATCAGCAAGATCCTACTGGAACTCTGGATTTTTTGGAATGTGTTTCAACTCCAATGACGTACTACTGATTAAGTGATAGCGAGCATAGCTAGCTATCTTTACTTATTTAATTTAGCTAGTCTTTTATGATTTTTGGGCCATTTTATTGTGCTTTAATGTTTATGTTGTAGGAAATGGTTGATTGGAGCTAAAACGCAATAGTATAGTCAATCGGGTGCTCGAGACGCGAAAAGATGCAAAGGAATGAAAAAAAGAGTCAAAGAGAAAAAAGTCAAAATTCGGTCAAATGCAGGCTAACGTCTCGACGCTAGCCCTTGAGCGTCTCGATGCTAGTATTCCTTATCTGAATAGGCGCGAAACGGTCAGAGCGTCTCGACGCTGCGACCTTAGCGTCTCGACGCTGTGTAATTTCCTTTCCAGAACACGCGTGTTTAGAGGCAGCGTCTCGACGCTACAACGAAAAATCAGAATAAATGGTTCTTTTCGGCTAGGTTTTGAGGGGATTCGATTTGGGGACTTTTTGGAGCCGTAAACGGAGGAAAAACATAGCATATTGGAGCTGAAGCAAAGGGAGCAAGTTGGAAATCAACCCATTGTTCGTGGAGATCGTGATGGGGACGTTCGGTCTCGACCTACAACGAGTTTAATTCTTCTTTCCTTCACTTTAGTTAGATTTTATGGCTTTTTCATGTTTAGTTGAGCTTGTAATACCAATCATGAGTAGCTAAACTTGTAGCATAGGGATTGATGTAGTCAATTGAATTTATGGATTGATTTATGGTTTAAGTTGTGCAATGGTTATTATGTTTGTAATCTTGATTTAATGCTTTCAACTAATTGGCCATTAGTTGAATGATTTAAGTTTTGAATCTAGCTCGGGAGAGGGGATTTGAATTAAACTTACTCAAGATTGCATGACTAAAGTTTACTCTCTAATTTCGTGACGGTTTTTAGATTAACTTTGGAATTGGTCAAAAGATCTCATTGCCTTGCTTGTTAATAAACTTAGATAGGGATATCAAGTTGGTTAATTTGCATGAGAATCAATTATACTCGGGAGAGGTAGTTGTGATTAAAGGGTCTTAGGCTCATAATTCCATTGTGCATAATAACTTATTCCTTAAAATTAATCCTAGACTAAATTGGTGAATTCAATTCCCTAAGTGTTCTTCCAATTGAATTTCCACTCTTTATTTGTTTTGATTTAGTTTTCATATCTTTCACTCACTTCATTGTGTTCCCTAAATAAAATTGAGCAAGATAATTCATAGTACTTGATTTAGCATAAACATCCAATCCAGAGGACGACACTCGTTTATACGAACACTTTATTATTACTTGATCCGTGCGCTTGCTGTAAGGAAAATTCCACATCATTAAGCACTAGGCAACAGGTTATCCCTAACTCAGTCACTGGCGTTCACTAATAAATAATGATCTAGTGTGATTAAATGCCACACACTTCTCAAATCATCCCTGAAACTAAGAAGTGGTATTCATACCGGCTGGTCAGACGGACCCAAAATAGAAATATGTACAACAATTAATCAAGATACTCAAATATACATATATTGCATAGAGAATAAAGCACGACAATTACATGATTCATAACCAACACCTGAGTAAATTTAGCAAATAAGGTTCATAACAACACACGCTACAATCTGAGCATGTGCATCCATAACTACAAGAAATTACAAGAAAAGATTAACTCCCTTGATCAATGATGGAATTTGGAAATGAACTACTCCAAAAAATGGAATATCTTTGACTTGAGACGACTATCTCCTTTTATAGAGTGAAGACAAGCCCTAATTAGGTCAAATTGTACACGTGGAAGGCTCTCCAAGCTTCTTAGATCCGAAAATAGCTCAACTTACTTCAGTTCATTAAAATGGATTACGAGCTGTTATGTGACAGTTTTGCTCCCTACTTTGCTAGATCACAGATGTTGCTCCCTCAAGTCGATCAGCAATATATTCTGCACAAAATAACTTTCCAAGCATCCATTCTTCCAAATGGGTGAAAACATATAATATTCATCTAAAAGCAACCCTATTTAACACAAATGACACACAAAACACTATAGAACTAAGGCCTAAATAACTCCCTTTTGGATAGTTATCATACCCCCGAACTTGAACTATTGCGCGTTCCGAGCAATATTAACTAACCTTCCTTTAAGAATTCAAAATATTAGACAAAAGCATAACTCAATCAAAACAGATATTACAACACTACCTTCAACCTTTACCTGAGCATTCTGCAAAACCAAGCACTACTGCAGCAAAATAATTCTTCTGGCGTGGACAAATAATCACCACCTTTAACCTAATCCTAACAACTTGCCACAGCCTAGATCTATTATCAGACATATTAAAACACATTTTTAAGGGGTTTATATTTTTGTTCTTCAAACTTAAAGCAGCCATACAATCATAAGCTCTTAAGCATGGGATGACCCACTTTATGGTGCAGTATACATTTGCCTCAAACTCATCACCAATTAGGCTCAAATACTCATTGCTAAGATAAAAAATCTTTAGTTATTTTATCCCTTGCTTCCCACAATAGCGACATTTTATGATGAAGCTCACCGAAGCCCTGGGAGACAGAAAACTGCTAGATTATCATTCATCCTTCAAAACTTTTGCTCTATGAATTTTCTCAGCAAATTTTTTCACAATAAAATTTTTCATCAAATAATTTTTATCATTTTTCAATATTTCCTAGGTCATCTTTTGATGCAAAGATAAACTGTGGGTGTCACAAATATCCCTGGTTACTCAAGAACCTAGAAAAATAATTATGAAGGAGAGGAATGCTCGAGCAAAACAAGTGGAGTAGCAAAAAGTCCCCAAAACTTAAATTATTCATTGTCCCCAATGAATTATTAACATGATAAATTATACCCCCAAACTTAAACTTTTCTATCTGAATTTTAAACTAAGCGTGGGACTAGAATTAAGCTTAAGGTGGATCAATTAAGTCAACACTACCTCAGAATCTTATTGCCACAGCGATGACCAGACTAGAAGAAATGCTCAAGCAAAAGGTTTCTGGATAACAGAATACCTTGCTCTAATTAGGCTAACTAGTCCAAGCTTCACAAATTCAGAAGAAAATTAGTTATGTTAGGAATGCTCAGTGCTATAGAACAGAAACAACCTTGGAAATTTCATTAAAAACATAGAAAAAGATTTACATCAGCAAATATTTCTTTTAGATGTCCTAGAAGCAGAAAATAAAAAAAAAAAAACAAGAGAACATAAAACATAAACATCAAAAGAAATTGGGATTAGGAATACGCGAGCAATCAAAAACATAAGAACAAAATAAATGCTCACCCCACTTTTTTCTTCATCAATCTTCCTGACCCTGCTCAGTTTCCTCATCTTCATCTCTCTCTACTGGCAGTGGCGGGATCCAAGGATTAAACAGGTCATCGAGAAAAACAGGAAAGGCTTGATATGGATTCGAAAAATTAGATTGCATGGCCCTCCGAAGTGTGGCATCCCTCCTCTTAGCATAAGTCCAGTATGTTTGAGCTTGCCTTTCAGCATACTCTTGCCTACTAGCCGAAAGTGCCAGTTGCTCTAAAATCTAGAAGATGCTGCACACCAGCCCACCTTGGCGTGCCTCCTGCGTGCGCTGAAGCCGAGCCAAATTGGGCGTATCTATTATCCTTGTCAAATAGAAGAACATCCTCTGGAGTCGTGGGCGCTCCTACCCTGCTGCATAACATCGTGATCGTGTTCGGGAAAAATAGCTTCCCCACCTTCTTGCGCCAACTATTATAAATTTCACTCGAGATAATTTTTCCAACATCTATACTCAGAGAATGTAGAATAGAAAATACCAGACGCACTCAGTCCTAAGATACTGTTGAGTCGTGGGGTTTCGGAAGCAAGCGCAGCTTGATGAAGCCCAACCATGTGTTGGCCTCACTCTTCAAATAAGCTGCTTGGAATGTGCGCTTCTCCGTCTTTGACAACCTCCAATGGGCCCCTTCAATGCCAACCTCCTTAACAGCCGCATTCAGTTGATCGCTAGATGGTGCCGCCACCATCTCATTAAACCCAGTGTGTGGAAAATCATGGAGGTTGAAGAGAGAATTGATTGCTCATAGACTCCAATCAACAGTCACTCCTCGGACCATGACTTGGAATCCTTCTTGATTATCTATATTCGCGTAAAATTCAGAAACAATGTTGGAATTTATTGGATCTGGTTTCGCACAGAATTCACTCCACCCGTGATTTTCTATTCCAGCCCTCAAGAAATGCGGCAAGTCTTCACCGAACCTCTCTCGAATAGGAAATCCCTTTTTAGCATCTCTCTGTATTTTTCTCTTGCAAGTTCATTGACGAAGAGAATAAACGGCATTCCTACTTCTTCCTCTTCTGCTTCATTCATTGCTTCGACAATTCCCTTGCCCTTGTCCTCTTGATACTTCGCCAAAATCTCTTCCTCTGCCTTCTTTTCTACTTCATCTCTTGCTTGGTCCTCTGTCCCCTTTTTCTCTTGTTCTTCTTTTTTAGAGCTTTCTTTCTCAGATTCTGTCGTTGACGGCGATGGAGTATTTGTTCGGATTACCTTGATTCTCCCAGCCTTCTACTTCTGATGGTGGTGACCTGGAACTTCCAGTACCACGACTTCAGCCTGAACCTCCTTCTCTTGAGCTTCTTGTCCATTTCCTTTTTCTTGCACATCTTCCGCTTGTTTCTCTTGCACTTCTTGCGGATTTTCAACTACTGGCTCACTCTGTTCAGGATCTTTTTCCTCAGGTTCCTTTGGTTGATCCTCTTCAACCACATCATCAGAAATGTCCTCGACTACTTCTCTTACAACCTCTGCAACCTCAGCCCTCTGTTGTCTTCTTCGTCCTTTCGCCTCTCTTTCTTTCGACTTCTTCCTTCTCTTTGCTTTCGTCTTCGGTGCCTCCGGGGTAATGGACACTTCTTCTTCATTATCTCTCTCTTTCCTCCCTCTCGTTTTAGCCATTTCAGACTTGGAGAATTTTACGGTAAACGGAAGCAAGGAAAAATAAAAACAGCAAAGAATGAAGGCAATAAGATGAAGTGAAAAGAAACTTACCAGGGGACTTGAATAAATAGGGCTTTACCAAATTGAATCCTAACCGAATGATTTTGCCCCAATTTAATAAAATTATCGTTTTAATTTGCATGTAATCATGGAAGATTAAATTCAACAAGGGTAAAATTTTGCCCCGTGGTAAATCTTCCTTGCGTTGGCTAACGGATAGATCATTAGATCAACACTGCGTGACACATGGAAGAACCAGATGCTCCAGGCGGTTTACCTGCCCACGGGAAAATTAAATTTCAAACGATAAAATTATTTAATTCACAACCAATTCCCTTTACATTCGGACGAAATATTTCATCCTACCAACATAATGCAAAAACAAACTAATCATCAAAAGATTTCTTCTAAAAGAATCTTGGATACGGAAAACTCTAATTCAAATTCAAACTGCCAAAAATCAAATCTTTCCTTTTCATCATTAGCCGAATATTATTAAAACCTAATCTAAACAGAAATACAAATAATCGAAAATACAAATCAAAATTAAAATCTTAACTAAACTAATCCAATTAAATAAATTAAATTAAATCAGCGAAAAATACAAATAAATAAACTGAAGATAAGATTTAAAAAAATTAAAGAAAATAAATTCCAACGAATTAATTTTAATCAGATAAAATTGAAATAAGTAAAATCCAATTTTAAATAATTCAAATCAGAATCAAATAAAATCCACAATATAGAATAAAATCATAACAACACTAGGAGCTAAAAATATTGCAATAAGAACTGCTCCCGCAAAACTCTCGCTTGCTTATTGATCAACAAATTTTAGGGAAGGATATTTCACCTGGAATTCCTCACCCCAATAATGCTTCACTCGCTGTCCATTAACCTTGAACACTCGTCCACCTCTTTCATCTCTTAAAGTAATTGCTCCATGAGGAAAAACTTCAATCAAAACAAATGGACCAGACCATTTAGATTTTAATTTTCTAGGGAATAATTTCAATCTAGACTTTATTTTCTTATCATGCAACCTTTTAGTCTTCTCTTTATACATTTTTGCATTTTCATAAGAAAACTGTCAAAATTCCTCTAATTCATTAAGTTGCAGCATTCTTATTGCACCTGCACGACTCAAATCAAAATTCAATTTCTTTAAAGCCCAAAACGTCTTATGCTCAAGCTCCAATGGTAAATGACAAGCTTTTCCATACACTAGCCTATAGGGAGACATACCTAGGGGAGTCTTATAGGCTGTCCTATAAGCCCAAAGAGCCTCATCTAATCGAAAAGACCAATCTTTCCTCAATGGATGAACTACTTTCTCTAGAATAGATTTGATTTCCCTATTACTTAACTTCAGCTTGACCATTTGCTTGTGGGTGATAAGGGGTAACAACCCTATGTTTAATTCCGTACTTAGCTAAAATCTTGGTTAAAACATTATTTACAAAGTGTGTACCCTTGTCACTCATTGAAGAAACCTTGATACCGTCTTGGCATCATTCTGATGGCATGCAATGGCCTCCACCCACTTGGATACGTAATCAACTGCCAATAAGATAAAAATATTACCATTAGAAGGGAGAAATGACCCCATAAAATCAATACCCCCTACATCGAATAATTCTAATTCCAAAATGTAAGTAAGAGGCATTTCATCTCTAGGCCCCAAATTTATTCTCCTTTGGCAAGCATCACATTGCTTGTAGAACCAATGGGCATCCTTAAATAAGGAAGCCCAGAAGAATCCACATTGCAAAATCCTCATAGCTATCATTTGGTCGCTGAAATGACCTCCATACGGCGAAGAGTGACCTTGCTCCAGGATTTTCTTTGCTTCATCACCTGAAACACATCTTCGAATAATACCATCAGAACATTGCTTATACATAAATTGCTCATCCCAATAGAAAAATTTGGCATCATGCTTAAACTTTCTCGTCTGCCTCCAATCTATATCAATAGGAGTGACTCTTTTCACCAAAAAGTTTGTTATATCAGCATACGAAGGGATATCCTTGACTACCTTTACATTAACAGCAAAGAGCTGCTCATCTGGAAAAGAGTCTGAGATGACAGATTACTCTGGTAAAGATGATGTTGGATCAAGACAAGACAAATGATCTGTAATAACATTCTCTAATCCTTTCTTATCCTTTATCTCTAAGTCGAATTCCTGCAATAATAAAACCCAACGAATCAATCTAGGCTTTGCCATTAAGTACCTTATTGTTGCATGATCTGTGAAAACCGTGATTTTGGTTCCAACCAGATATGGGTGGAATTTCTCAAAGGCAAACACAATCACTAACAACTCCTTTTCAGTAGTCGTATAGATGGCTTGTGCCTCGTTCAAAACCCTGCTTGCATAATAAATAGGATGGATAAATTTGTCCTGCTTTTGCCCCAGCATTGCACCTACTGCAACATCACTCGCATCACACATTACGTCAAATGGTAAACTCCAATTAGGTGTACAAAGAATGGGAGTTGAGACTAAGGCAGCCTTTAAAGTCACAAAAGCCTTCCTACAATCTGCATTAAAGTCAAAAACACTATCAGATCACAACAAGTTACACAGAGGTTTACTAATTTTTGAGAAATCCTTTAAGAACCTTCTATAAAATCCAGCATGGCCTAAAAAACTATGAATCCCTTTAACTAAATTTGGTGGTTCTAATCCCTCAATAACCTCTACTTTTGCTCGATCAACCTCTAGACCTTTCTTTGAAATCTTATGGCCTAACACTATGCCCTCCTTTACCATGAAGTGGCATTTCTCCCAATTAAGCACTAGATGGACAATTTCAAACAAAAAAAAAAAGCACTAGATGGGTATCATCACATCTCTTTAACACCTTACCTAAATTATCCAAACAATGCTGAAAAGACCCTCCAAAAACTGAAAAATCGTCCATAAATACCTCAACAGTGGACTCAATCATATCAGAAATAATTGCTAACATACACCACTGAAATGTTGTCGGAGCATTGCATAGGCCAAAAGGCATTCGCCTAAAATCAAACTTCCCATAAGGGCAGGTGAAAGTGGTTTTTTCCTGATCCTCAAGAGCAACGGTAATCTGGTTATACCCAGAGTAACCATCTAAGAAACAGTTGTAAGCCTAACCAGTCAACCTATCCAACATCTGGTCAATAAATGGTAGAGGGAAATGGTTCTTATGGGTTGCTTTGTTTAGCCTCCTGTAATCCATGCAAACCCTCCAACAAGTTACTCTCCTGGTTGGGATCAATTCATTGTCCTTATTAGTCACTACCGTAACACCTCCTTTCTTAGGAACACATTGGACAGGGCTAACACAACTGCTATCTACAATTGGATAGATAATCCCATCATCCAACCATTTAATCACCTCCTTCTTAACAACCTCTTTCATCATAGGGTTAAGCCTTCTCTGTTGCTCAATACTTCTAAAGGATCCCTCCTCTAGAGTGATTTTATGCATACAGAAAGACGGGCTAATTCCCTGAATGTCAGCCAATGTCCAACCTATTGCTTTGTGATTTTGTTGCAGCAACTTTATTAAGGCCTTTCCATCCTCCGGCACTAAATCTGATACAACAATAATGGGCAACGTCTCACCCTTCCCAAGATACACATACTTTAGATGATTGATAACTTTCCGAAAGGTAGTTATTTAGGCCTTAATTCTATAGGGATTTGTGTGTCTTTTGTGCTTAATAGGGTTGCTTTTAGATGAATATTATATGTTTAAACCATTTGGAAGAATGGAGGCTTTGAAAGTTATTTTGTGCAGAAAATACTGCTGAGCGACGTGAGGGAGCAAAATCTGTGCTGCAGCAAACCTAGGAGCAAAACTGCCACGTCACAGCTCGTTAGCCAAGTTGACAAACCGACTTGTATTGAGTTATTTTCGGGATAAAGGAGCGAGAAGAGACTGCCATGTGTCCAATTTAACATAAACCTCATCTTATAAAAGGAGGAGTCGTCAAAGATAAATTCATTCACGATTTGGAGACCAAATCAATCGGTCGGAGGCCGAATTGACAGCGGAATGGAGATCTAAGAAGACCATTTGCGATTCCACTCAAGGAGACGAAGTTCTTCCATGTTCTTGGTGGTTTGGAGCAGCCGTTTCATCCCCAATTACCAAAAGGATTAGTACTTCTTGTTTATTTTGCTTTATGGATGTGCTTATTAAGACTGTAACGTATTTTATGTTTCCAATCATGAACTAATTGTTTGTAGGCATAGGTTAAGAATTATGTGATTGTTATATTTATAAATCTGGAAATTCTATTTGATCATGATCATCTTGAATTATTGTTGATCTTTAATCTCATTATGTGCCCGCCTAGCTAGCCGGTATGTATAGCTTCTCCTAGTTTCAGGGATGATTTAGGAGTTGTGTGGCGATAATTCACGCTAGATCATTGTGTATTGGTGAACGCCAGTGACTGAGTTAGGGATAGCCAGTTGCATAGTGCTTCATTAGTTTTGAAACATATTCCAAAAAATCCGGAGTTCCGGGAGGATCCCGCTGATAATACTGCAGGAGATTGACGGATCAAAATATTTGCTGGAGCATCTTTATAACAATTACAGAAGTCTTAACCTGTGTCTGTTCCATTCTGTTTTCTCTAGTCGTAATCACTTACTGCTTTCGTATTTCTTTTGTTTCAGCATTTTAAAAACCCAATCAATTTATCCAACATTTAGAAATCACTAAAAAGACAAATTAAATCAATAGAGGTAGGCATTTCAAGACCCTGTGGATACGATAAATACTTATCACTTGCTGCTAGATTGTGTATACTTGAACAGTAATCTGGAGTTAATTTATCTCATATTTTTAACCACTTCAGAATTGCAACAAGTTTTTGGCGTTGTTGCCTGAGACTTGAAATTGTTTTATTTGATTGAATTTTTTTTGTGTATTTTTGGTGATTTGGTGCGTGAACTTTTTGATTGTTTCTTTTTGTTTTGTAGGTGTGACTTTGGTGTGTGAGCAATCCCCTTCGGATTAGATTTTCAAAAAAAAAATCAAGTGAATCTCGAAGAGGAACTGTGCGATGCAGCAAAATCCGCCGCTGGAGCAAAATGGACAGCAAAATAATCAGGTTAAGAATCCTATCCTTGTAGCGAATGATAGGGGCAGAGTCATTCGAGAGTATGTTTTTTCAATTTTTGACGAGTTAAATCCAGTGATAATACGTCCAGTTATTGAGGCATCAAACTTTGAAATGAAACCGGTCATGTTTCACATGTTAGAGATGGTTGGTCAATTCCATGGTTTGTCATATGAGGACCCTCATCTTCATCTTAAGTCTTTTCTAGGAGTTAGTGATTCATTTGTTATCGAGGGAGTGTCGAGAGATGCCCTTAGATTAATCCTATTTCCTTATTCCCTTAGAGATGGAGCAAAGGTGTGGTTGAATTCTTTTACTCTGGCATCGATAAGTACGTGGAATGAGCTAGTAGAAAAATTTCTTAGTAAGTATTTTCCACCAACTAGGAGTACCAAGTTAAGGAGTGAGATAGTGGGATTTAGGCAAAATGAGGAAGAAACTTTTAGTGAGGCTTGGGAAAGGTTTAAGGAGCTTTTGCGAAAGTGTCCCCACCACTGTTTGCCATATTGTATTCAAATGGAAATATTTTACAATGGGTTAAACATAGCAACCCATTGTATGGTGGATGCTTCTGCGGGAGGGGCTCTTTTGGAAAAATCTTTTAATGAAGCTTATGAGATTTTAGAGAGAATATCAACCTACAGTTGTCAATGGACAGATGTTAGAGGCTCTAATAAAAAGTTAAGAGTGTGTTAGAAGTTGATGGTGTGTCTACCATTAGGGTTGATATTGTAGAATTAGCTAACGCTCTTAAAAATGTAACAGTGGTTAGTCATGTCCAGCAGCCGCTAGTGGTAAACCAAGTTACAGAAGAATCATGTGTTTATTGTGGTGAAGAGCATAATTATGAGTTTTGTCCTAACAATCCAGCTTATGTGTTTTTTTCAGGTAATCAAAGGAATAACCTTTATTCTAACTTTTATAATCCAGGTTGGCGCAACCACCCCAACTTTGCGTGGGGAGGGCAAGGGAGCAATTCGCAAGTCCCCCAAGCACAGCAAAAGGTGGTGAACCAGTTCGGATTTGCTAAATCACAGGCATTGCCCCAACAAAATAAGCAGGCTTTGCCCCAGCAAAATTCGGGTAACTCTCTGGAGTCAATGATGAAGGATTATATGGCTCATAATGATGCCATAATCCAAAGTCAGCAGGCTTCATTGAGAGTCCTAGAGTTTCAGGTGGGCCAGATAGCTAATGAGTTGAAGGCACGACCTCAAGGGAACATTCCTTCAGATGTTAAACAGCCTATAAGGGAAGGTAAGAAGCAGGTGCAGGCAGTGACTTTAAGGAGTGGTAAGCCACTAGAAGATAGAAAAGAGCCTAGTAAACCCCAGGAAGTAGAAAAGAGTAGTGATACTAATGTTCTCGAAAAAGAATTCGGGTTTGGTCAATATGATGGAGGAAGCAGCAAAGATGCTGGAGCAATTAGTTCTGTTCCAGATGTAGAACCCCCACCTTATGTACCGCCCCCACCCTATGACCCACCCTTACCTTTTCCACAAAGGCAGAAGTCTAAGAACCAAGATGGTAGTCCATTTTTGGCAACTGGTAGATCATTGATAGATATCCAACAAGGGGAGTTTACAACGAGGGTGCATGACCAAAAGGTGAAGTTTCATATGTTTGATGCAATGAAATATCCTAATGATCTTGAGGATTGCTCGTTCATTCAGGTGTTGGATGAGATTGCTGAGGACCACTTTGAGAAGGAATTGATGGAGTACCATACCCAAAAAAATTGGAGAAATCCAAATTGAGGATTTGGAAATAGGTGGATTGGAGCATGAGCATAAATTTGTAGGTGAGATTTCTAGTTTTGAGAGGAATTTTTAATCCTTAGAGCCAATAGATAAGAAATCCAAGCCTATTGAACCTTATAATTCATTAACATTGCTCCAGCAACCCGAGATTAGGAAATCCTTCATTGATGAGCGGTTATTTACTGTAGCTCATATTAAGGCGGTGAAAACACCTTGGTATGATGACTTTTCCAATTACCTTTATTTTGGAAATTTGCCTCCTGGTTTATGAAAAGAACAAATGAAAGAATTTTTCCGTGAGGTAAAGTTTTATTTATCAAATGATGCATCTATGGTTAGACAATGTGTTGATGATGGCTGTGAGTCTAAAGTAAATTTGATTTTTGTTTAGATTTAATTTCAGTTTGAATTTTTAATTTCTACTTAGATTAGATTTTTAATAATATATCTTCCTGATTTAATTCTGAAATATTCTTCTTTGAAGTTCCTGGCAGATTTAGGAAGCAAAAGTTTAGCATTCTGATCAGAAGCTCCCATTATTTGATCTCGTTTTTTTTTTGTGTTAATTTTGATTTATTGTCTGTTTTGATATTATTTTGATTTGATATGATTCTGATTTGATTAGATTTATTATTTATTATTTATTATTTATTATATTTTTATTTTTATTTTTGTTAGATTAGTTTAGATTTGATTTTGAAGGATTTTATTTTCAAAAGATTTTTCCAGATTTTAAATAATATATCTTGTGGATGTTATTTAAAAACAAAAGATTTGATTTCATAGTTTTGTTGAGAAGATCGGAGATTTTATTCGGTTAAAATTTTTGTTTAGAGATAAGATTATAATTTTACCGTTGAGATTTTATTGTGTGGGCATGCAGTTAATTACCAAAGGTGTCATGTGTTGAGCAGAGGGAAGTTGACGTTATGGTTGTTACACACAGAGGGAGCACAGTAAATGGAAGATCTTACCGTTTGACAGATAATTAAAATTTTTTATGAATTCATGAAGTTAAAAAGGTAACATAAATTAATTGAGAGATAATTAGGGGCTAATTATTTGTTGAAGATCTTTGAGTTAGTGCCCTATTTATACGATCCCATCAGGTACGTTTTTCACTCTCATCTTTAATTACTACTAATGTGATTCTTTTTTTTTTTGTGTATTATTATTGTGAGGAAAAAAGCACGAGCAAGGAAAGAAAGAGAGGTGAAGGAAGAAGTGTCGGTGGATGAAGATACGAGGGAAGAGAGGGTTAAAGAGGCTTCGTAGAGACCAAAGAAAAAAAGAAGAGGTCTAAGAGAGAAAAAAAAGTAAGAACCCCTACCCCAATCCTTCCTCCCTACCATTTGTTTCTGAAAAAGAAAAGCCATAAGAGGAAAAAGAAGATGAGAGGAATGAAGTTGAGACCGAAATTGAGTGAAAAAATTGAGCTTGATGAAAGATTTCTATACGGGAGGTTCATTAATGAAGAGGCAAGACAAAAATATCAAGAAGTCCTGAAGCGAGATGTTCTAATGGAGCGCGGCTTCGATGGTGGCAAAGAGCTCGCACATTTTCCTTGAGCGAACATTATTAATCACAGATGGGAACGGTTGTGCGCAAAGCCGGAGCCCACTGTTGATCAACTAGAATGGGAGTTCTACGCCAACATCGATGAAGATGAAGGATTCTTGATTAATGTTCATAGAGTTGTTGTCGACTGGAGCCATGTAGTGATTAATTCTCTTTTTAATCTAAAAGACTTCCCCCACGCTGTTTTCAATGAAATGTTAGTTGCTTCCTCAAATGAGCAACTAAATGCCCAGTGGAGGTTGTCTAGGATGAGGGCAAGAACATTCCAGTCAACATACCTAAAGTGTGAGGCTAACACTTGGCTCGACTTTGTCATGTAGAGATTACTTGCCTCAACGTACGCCTCCACTATCCCCCGTGATCAAGTACACTTGAAGGTTCAGAATCCCATAGAGCTCCAATGATATAAACTTGTTTGACAAGGGGATTATTGACACTGCCAATCTGGCTAGGCTTCAAAAAGGTGAGGTGCGCCAGGGTGGTTTGCTGTGAGGTGTCCATAGAGTGCTGGAGCAACTTGAGAGGATGTTCAGTAGGCCAATATTGACTGAAAGACAACTTCAAACCTACTAGAGCTATGATCGTTGAAGGGACACCACACTAAGGAGGGTTATGCAAGTGAATTTTTCTAAGTCATATCAAGCCTTCCTAATTTTCATTGACGATCTTGTGAACTTATGCATCCCATCCCCGCCCATCGTTCGAGAGGACGGAGGAAACCCAGAGCCTGAACATAAAGAAGAATTAAAGGGAAGTTTTAATTTCTTTGAGCAAATATTTTGATGAATGATTTTTTGTGCTCGCCTTGCATGTGTTGTGTTCTTTTTGCTTATGTTATGTTCTGTTTCTTTGTTTTTATCTGCTGCTTTAAAATCTATCTCTGACATGGTTACATAAATCTATGATGTTGATCTTTAATGAAATTAAATACTGTTTTGTTTGGCACATCTGAGTATCTAACTTATTTTTCTTCTGAATTTTTGCAGCTTGGACTAGTTAGCTTAATTAGACCAAGATGTTATGATCTCCAGAAACCTTTTGCTTGAGCATTCCTTCTAGCCTGGTCATGACTGCAGCAAAAGTTTTGAGGTAGCATTGTCTTATTTGATCCACCTTAAGCTTAATCTGAGTCCCACGCTTAGTTTAAAATTCAGATAGAAAAAATTAAGTTTGGGGGTATACTTATCATGTTGCTAATTCATTGAGGACAATGAATAAATTAAGTTTGGGGGACTTTTTGCTACTCCAATTGTTTTGCTCGAGCATTCCTCTCCTTCATTTAAAAATTTGCTAGGTTGTTGAGTAACCGAGGACATTTGTGATACCCACAGTTTGTCTTTGCGTCAAAAGATGACCTAGAAAATATTGGAAAAATGAGAAAAATTATTTGCTAAAAAAATTTGATTGTTGAAAATTTTGCTGAGAAAATTCATAGAGCAAAAGTTTTGAAGGATGAATGATAATCTAGTAGCTTTCTGTCTCCCAGGGCTTAGGTGAGCTTCATCATAAAATGTCACCATTCTGAGAAGCAAGGGATAGAATAACTAAGGATTTTTGGGTTTAACAATGAGTATTTAGCCTAATTGGTGATAAGTTTGAGGCAAGGGTATACTGCACCATAAAGTGGGTCATCTCATGCTTAAGAGCTTATGACTGTAGGGCTGCTTTAAGTCTGAAGAACATAAAAATATAAACCCCTTAAAATGTGTTTAAATATGTCTGATAATAGAGCTAGGCTGTGGTAAGTTCTTAGGATTGAGTTAAAGGTGGTGATTATTTGTTCAACGCTGAAAGAATTATTTTGCTGCAGCAGTGCTTGGTTTTGTAGGATGCTCAGGTAAAGGTTGAAGGTAGTGTTGGAATATCTGTTTTGATTGAGTTGTGCTATGACTAATGTTTTGAATTTTCAAGGGAAGGTGAGTTAGTATTGCTCGGGACGCGCAATAGTTCAAGTTTGGGGGTGTGATAACTGTCCGAAAGGTAGTTATTTATACCTTAATTCCATAGGGATTTGTGTGTCTTTTGTGCTTAATAGGGTTGCTTTTAGATGAATATTATATGTTTTAACCCATTTGGAAGAATGGAGGCTTTGAAAGTTATTTTGTGCAGAAAATACTGCTGAGCGACGTGAGGGAGCAAAATCTGTGCTGCAGCAAACCTGGGAGCAAAACTGCCACATCATAGCTCGTTAGCCAAGTTGACAAACCGACTTCTATTGAGTTATTTTCGGGATAAAGGAGCGAGGAGAGCCTGCCATGTGTCCAATTTAACCTAAACCTCATCTTATAAAAGGAGGAGCCGTCAAAGATAAATTCATTCACGATTTGGAGACCGAATCAATCGGTCGGAGGCTGAATTGACAGTGGAATGGAGATCTAAGAAGACCATTTGCGATTCCACTCAAGGAGACGAAGTTCTTCCATGTTCTTGGTGGTTTGGAGCAGCCGTTTCATCCCCAATTACCAAAAGGATTAGTACTTCTTGTTTATTTTGCTTTATGGATGTGCTTATTGAGATTGTAACGTATTTTATGTTTCCAATCATGAACTAATTGCTTTGTAGGCATAGATTAAGAATTATGTGATTGTTATATTTATAAATCTGGAAATTCTATTTGATCATGATCATCTTGAATTATTGTTGATCTTTAATCTCATTATGTGCCCGCCTAGCTAGCCGGTATGTATAGTTTCTCCTAGTTTCAGGGATGATTTAGGAGTTGTGTGGCGATAATTCACGCTAGATCATTGTGTATTGGTGAACGCCAGTGACTGAGTTAGGGATAGCCAGTTGCCTAGTGCTTGATCGGTAGAGCTTCATTGGTTTTGAAACATATTCCAAAAAATCCAGAGTTCCGAGAGGATCCCGCTGATAATACTGTAGGAGATTGACGGATCAAAATATTTGCTGGCGCATCTTTATAACAATTACAGAAGTCTTAACCTGTGTCTATTCCATTCTGTTTTCTCTAGTCGTAATCACTTACTGCTTTCGTATTTCTTTTGTTTCAGCATTTTAAAAACCCAATCAATTTAACCAACCTTTTGAAATCACTAAAAAGACAAATTAAATCAATAGAGGTAGGCATTTCAAGACCCTGTGGATACGATAAATACTTATCACTTGCTACTAGATTGTGTATACTTGCACAGTAATCTGGAGTTAATTTATCTCATATTTTTAACCACTTTAGAATTGGGGTGGTTGCAAAGTTGGGATGGTTGCGCCAACTTGGATTATAAAGTTAGAATAAGGGTTATTCCGTTGATTACCTACAAAAAACACAGAAACTGGATTGTTGGGGCAAAACTCATAGTTGTGCCCTTCACCACAATAGACACATGATTCCTCTGCAACTTGGTTCACCACTGCAGTAGGCTCCACAGCTTGCGGCTGCTGATGACTAACCACTGTCACATTTTTTAAGAGCGTTAGCTAACATTGCAAAATCAGCCCTAATGGTAGACACACCATCAACCTCTAACACACTCTTAACTTTTTTATTTGAGCCTCGAACATTCGACCACTGACAACTAATGGTTGATATTCCCTCTAAAATTTCATGGGCTTCATTAAAAGTTTTTGCAAAAAGGGCCTCTCTAGCCGTAGCATCGACCATACCTTGGGTTGCCGCATTTAGCCCATGGTAAAATGTTTCCATTTGGATACAATGAGGTAAACCATGGTAGGGACACTTTTCCAAAAACTCCTTAAACCTCTCCCAAGCCTCACTAAAAGTTTCATCTTCAAGTTGCCTAAATCCCACTATATCACTCCTCAATTTGGCATTTCTAGTTGGTGGAAAATACTTACTAAGAAACTTTTCCGCTAATTCATTCCATGTTCTAGTTGATCCTGGAGCAAAAGAATTTAACCATGCCTTTGCTCCGTCTCTAAGAGAATATGGGAACAAAGTTAATCTAAGGGCATCTCTAGACACTCCTTGAATTACAAATGAATCACTAACTCCTAGAAAAGACTTAAGATGTAAATGGGGGTCTTCAGATGACAAACCGTGGAACTGCCCCACGGTTTGCAACATCTGAAACATTACCGGTTTCATTTCAAAATGTGTTGCCTCAATTTGAGGACGTGCAATTCCTGGATTTAACTCATCAAACATTGGAAAAGCATACGCTCGAATGGCTCTGGCCCTATTGTTCGCTACCAAGATAGGATTCTCAACCTAATTATTTTGCTGTCTATTTTGCTCCAGCGGTTGATTTTGCTGCAGCACACGATTCTGTTGAGGATTAAGTGGATCTTCTGGAACTTCCAGGAGACGCGACACGTTATCCATTAGATTTTGATTTCTACGCTGCTCTCTCCTTCTTCTCCTGAATGTCCTTTCAATTTTTGGACAAAGCTTGAACCTCACCCCAGGCAGATCGCTCATGCACCAAATTCGCACCTGCAAAAACAAAAGAAACAATCAAAAAGTTCTAGCACCAAACCACTAAAACACATACACAAAACAGATCAGGTAAAAACTTATTCAAGTCCCCGACAACGACGCCAAAAACTTGTTGCATTTCTAGAGTGGGGTAAAAATAAGATAAAAATCTGCTCTAGAATACTGTGCAAGCATACACAATCCGCAACAAGTGATAAGTAATCTATTGTAACCACAGGGTTTGAATATTTCTCACTTTATCTATTTTATGTAACTTTTTAATAGTTTCAAAAAGTGGTTAAAATGATTGATTTTTATAAAATGCTAAACCAAAGGAAATGACAAAACAAAAAGTAAACAAATGAAGCAGAGAGATTGGAAACAAGCATTAATCAAGATTTTAGTAATTGTTTTAAAAGATGCTCTAGCAATATTATTGATTAGGCAATTCTCTTGTAGTCTTATCAGCAGGATCCTCCCAGAACTCTGGATTTTTTGGAATGTGTTTCAACTCCAATGACATACTACCGATCAAGCACTAGGCAACTGTTATCCCTAACTCAGTCACTGGCGTTTGTTGGGATTGGTGTCCTAAAACTCGTAGATAGTGAATGTTAAACGAATTATATACTTATTCGATAAAGGCGTTATCGAGATTAATTCAGTAAAGTTATTACTGAATAAAGTAAATTGCACATTTAATAACCCAAATCCAATAAACTAAGATCCATGGCTATAGGATGAACACTTGAGCTTTATGTAGAGACATAAAAGTGGATCAAGCTCGAGTAAATAGCCAAAACGGTCTATAGTATAGGGATAGGGTTGGGTACCTTATTCTGGGGACACTATGAGACGCGACCCACTTTATAGATGGTATAGACGATGTGATCCTAAATCGTCCGGGTAAGAGACATGCGAGTGGGGGCGTCCTATGCAATGAGTTTGCATAAGACCAGGACCAAGAAATAAGTCACTCTCGCTTTATAACACCGTTTACTGACGAGACTGACTATTTCATACGATGACCTAGGTAACTCGATCTTAATCCTAAGCTAACTATGAACTCCTGTTTATTCGGGCTTATCCTTAGATCTACATAGGTTAGAGTGGCTCAGTATCGCCGACTCAATAAGCCTCCCATTTCAGGGATAGGAACGAGTAGATAGCTGGGGACATAGTCGTGCGAGAAGGAATTCGCTCCTACCCAAATTAGGGATAATAGAGAGGTTGTTCCCTTAAATTTTGACTCTGGGGCTTGAACAAAGGGATCCTGCCCTCTCATTGGCCCGAGAGGGACTCGGTTTATTGGTTGGACCATAAACCAATCGTTCATTAGAGGATCAGTGGGACTTAAGGAACTAGAAGTACTATAGGGGTGAAACGGACATTTAACCTAGCTATAGCTACGAACAACCTGTGAAGGATTGATTTACTTATCATGGTTAAATCAAGTGGACGAAAATACATCTATAGTGAGGGGAGTGCAACTATCGGGCTATAGTGGAGTGTCCCGGTAGTTAACGAATGTTGACTAGCTTAGATAATGAGATTAGTCGGTTAGCCTCGAATCGTTAGAGCCCATGATCTATAGGTCCATTAGGTCCCCCTACTAGCTCATATCGGAACAAAGCCTAGAACAAAAAGATAGGAAGCTTTGAATCGTTCAAAATCGGGAAAAAGGGTATTATCGTAAATTGTGTTTGACACAATAATCTAACTATGAATTAAATTAGAAAATGAGAGATGAAGTATTTAAAAGTGTTGGAATACCATATATATGTATTAGGAATCATATATGATTAATTACACAAGATTAGTATGATTAATTGGATTAATCATAAGAAACCATTTTGAAATGTCTCAAAATCAATTACCTAATGTTAAATTCAATTTGGAATTGAAATCAACATTAAATTGCAAGCTTGAAATCAGATTTCAAAGGTGTAGTTAGTGGATTAAGTTGGATTCCCATTCTTGCATGAAGATACAAAGTGGAAAACAACTCACCTCATGCAATAGTTGCATGTTTTGTAAAATGGACACTTAGAATCAACTTTGGCTTGCAAGACTACCATGTGTCTTGTGTCTTGAGGCTACTCATTGGATGGAGAATGTCTTTATAAGGGTTTTGAATCAAATTCAAAGTGAGAGAGCCTTTTTCCTTATTGTTATGCTGCTGGAATTTGGACTCAAGCTCTCTCATCTCTCATACTTCTCCATAGCTTGATCCTTCAAGCATTCCCTTCTCATTCCTTATCTTATATAGACTCCCACAAGTCGTTCTTGGCTCAGAGGATAGTAGGGAAGACTCTAGAGGTTGTCCAAGAAAAGTTGGAGAAGAAAACACAACAAGGAGCATCACAAAGTTGAGCTACAAAAAGGTTGGTGTTTCTTTCTCTTTGTTCTGTTTTTCTAGAACAAGCATGCTTTAGGACAAAAATTGATGTAGTTAGGTGCTTTCGATCTTCAATTGCTTCCGCATGTGTTATATGAATACCTTCAACGTTCACCAATACATAATGATCTAGTGTGAATAAATGTCACACACTTCTCAAATCATCCCTGAAACAAAGAAGAGGTATTCGTAGCGAGCACAAAATAGAAATATGCACAACAATTAATGGAGATGCTCAAATCAACATATATTGCATAGAGAATAAAGCAAGGCAATTACATGATTCCTAACCAACACCTGAGTAAATTTAGCTCATAAGTTTCATAACAACACACACTACAATCTAAGCATGTGCATCCACAACTACAAGAAATTACAAGAAAATATTAACTCTTTTGATCAAATCCGTAGTTAATGGTTTCCTTGAAGTCTCCAATCTCTCTTCCTCTATTTGGCTTCCAAAGATGGAATTTGGAAATGAACTAATTCCAAAAAGGGAATATCTTTGACTTGAGACGACTCTTACCTTTTATAGAGTGAAGGCAAGCCCTAATTAGGTCAAATTGTACACGTGAAAGGCTCTTCAAGCTTCTTAGATCCGAAAATAGCTCAACTAACTTTAGTTCATTAAAATGGATTCCGAGCTATTACGTGACAGTTTTGCTCCCTGTTTTGTTGGATCACAGATGTTGCTCCCTCAAGTCGCTCAACAATATATTCTGCACAAAATAACTTTCCAAGCATCCATTCTTCCAAATGGGTTAAAACATATAATATTCATCTAAAAGCAACCCTATTTAGCAAATGACACATAAAACACTATAGAACTAAGGCCTAAATAACTCCCTTTTGGAGAGTTATCATACCCCCAAACTTGAACTATTGCGCATCCCGAGCAATACTAATTAACCTTCCTTTAAGAATTCAAAACATTATCAAAACATTAGACAAAGCATAACTCAATCAAAACAGATAGTCCAAGCACTGCTGCAGCAAAATAATTCTTCCAACATGGACAAATAATCACCACCTTTAACCTAATCCTAAGAACTTGCCACAACCTAGCTCTATTATCAAACATATTAAAACACACTTTTAAGGGGTTTATATTTTTGTTCTTCAGACTTAAAGATCCCTACAGTCATAAGCTGTTAAGCATGGGATGACCCACTTTATGGTGCAGTATACCCTTGCCCCAAACTCATCACCAATTAGGCTCAAATACTCATTGCTAAGCTTAAAAATCTTTAGTTATTTTATCCCTTGTTTCTCATAATGCTGACATTTTATGATGAAGATCACCTAAGCCCTCGGAGACAGAAAACTGCTATATTATCATTCATCCTTCAAAAATTTTGCTGAGAATTTTTGCTCTATGAATTTTCTCGGCAAAATATTTCACAATAAAAATTTTCATCACATAATTTTTATCATTTTTCCATATTTCTTAGGTCATCTTTTAACGCAAAGACAAACTATGGGTGTCACAAATGTCCCTGGTTACTCAACAACCTACAAAAATAATTATGAAGGAGAGGAATGCTCGAGCAAAACAAGTGGAGTAGCAAAAAGTCCCCCAAACTTAAATTATCCATTGTCCCCAATGAATTATTAACATGATAAATTATACCCCAAACATAAACTTTTCTATTTGAATTTTAAACTAAGTGAGGGACTAGAATTAAGCTTAAGGTGGATCAATTAAGTAAACACTACCTCAGAATCTTCTTGCCGCAGCGATGACCGGGCTAGAAGAAATGCTCAAGCAAAAGGTTTCTGGAGATGAGAATACCTTGATCTAATTAAGCTAACTAATCCAAGCTTCACAAATTAAGAAGAAAATTAGTTAAGTTAGGAATGCTGAGTGCTATAGAACAGAGACAACCTTGGAAATTTCATTAAAAACATAGAAAAAGATTTACATCAGCAAATATTTCTTTTAGATGGCCTAGAAGCAGAAAATTAAAAAAAAAAAAAAAAAAGAGAACAGAAAACATAAATATCAAAAGAAATTGTGATCAGGAATACGGGAGCAATAAAAAACATAAGAACAAAATAAATGCTCGACCCACTTTTTTTTTCATCAACCCTCCTGACCCTGTTCATCTTCCTCTTCTTCCTCTTTCTCTCTACTGATGGTGGCGGGATCCAAGGATTAAACAGGTCATTGGGGAAAACAGGGAAGGCCTTATATGGTTTCGAAAAATTGGATTGCATGGCCCTTCGAAGTGTGGCATCCCTCCTCTTAGCATAAGTCCAATAGGTTTGAGCTTGCCTTTCAACATACTCTTGCCCACTAGCCGACAGTGCCAGTTGCTCTAAAATCCGGTAGATGCCGCACACCAGTCCACCTTGGCGTGCCTCATGCGTGCGTTGAAGTAGAGCCAAATTGGGCGTGTCTATTATTCCCTTGTCAAGTAAAAGAACATCCTCTGGAGTTGTGGGCATTCCTGCCCTGCTGCATAACATTGTGATCGTGTTTGGGAAAAATAGTTTCCCCACCTTCTTGCCCCAGCAATTATAGATTTCACTCGAGATACTTTTTCCAACATCAATACTCAGATAACGTAGAATAGCAAATACCAGAAGCACTCGGTCCCGAGATACTGTTGAGTCGTGGGTTGTCGGAAGCAAGCGCAGCTTGATGAAGCCCAACCATGTGTTGGCCTCACTCTTCAAATAGGCCGCTTGGAATGTACGCTTCTCCGTCTTTGACAACCTCCATTGGGCCCCTTGAATGGCAACGTCCCTAACGGCCGCATTCAGTTGATCGTTAGATAGTTCCACCACCATCTCATTAAAGCCAGCATGCGGAAAATCTTGGAGGTTGAAGAGAGAATTGATTGCTCCTAGGCTCCAATCAATAGCCACTCCTCGAACCATTACTTGGAATCCTTCTTGATCATCTATGTTCGCGTAAAATTCACAAACAATGTTGGAATTTAGTGGATCAGGTATTGCACAGAATTGACTCCACTCGTAATTTGCTATTCCAACCCTCAAGAAATGCGGCAAGTTTTCACTGAAACCTCTCTCGAATAGGAAATCCCTTTTCAGCATCTCTCTGTGTTTTGCCCTTGCAAGTTCATTGACGAAGCGAATAAACGACATTCCTGCTTCTTCCTCCTCTTCTTCATCCGTGGCTTCGGCAATTCCCTTGCCCTTGTCCTCTTGATGTTTCGCCAAAAACTCTTCCTCTGCCTTGTTTTCTACTTCTTCTCTTGCTTGGTCATCTTTCCCTTTTTCTCTTGTTCTTCTTTTTTAGAGTTTTCTTTCTCAAATTCTGTTGTCGACAGCGATGGAGTATCTGTTCAGATTACCTTGATTCTCTTAGCCTTCTGCTTCCGACGGTGGTGACGTGGAACTTCCAGTACCACGACTTCAGCCTGAACCTCCTGCTCTTGAGTTTCCTGTCCATTTCCTTTTTCTTGCACATCTTTCGCTTGTTTCTCTTGCACTTCTTACGGATTTTCAAATACTGACTCACTCTGTTTAGGATCTTTTTCCTAAGGTTCCTTTGGTTGTTCCTCTTCAACAACATCATCACCAATGTCCTCGACTACTCCTCTTACAACCTCTGCAACCTCAGCCCTCTATTGCCTTCTTCGTCTCTTTGCCTCTCTTTCTTCTGACGTCTTCCTTCTCTTTGCTTTCGTCTTCGGTGCCTCAGGGGTAATGGCCACTTCTTCTTCTTCATTATCTCTCTCTTTCCTCCCTCTCGTTTTAGCCATTTAAGACTTGGAGAATTTTACGGTAAACGGAGGCAAGGAAAAATAAAAACAGCAAAGAATGAAGGCAAGAAGATGAAGTGAAAAGAAACTCCCACTTGAACTAGAACTCAAGTCAATGGGAAGTAAATGCAATAATCTAAAGCTGGGAATGTAATGTACATTGTATATTACATGAAAAGTAACTATACAAGTAATACAATAAACTAGGGCATCCTTATACCCATTACACATCTCCCACTTGCCCTAGATTATACAACAGACATATCTCGTAGACCTAGACCTTCTAGATGACCCTCAAACACTTTAGCCAAGAGAGTCTTCGTAAATGGATCAATTATATTCTGCTCCGAAGCGATCTTGGTGACGATCACATTTCCTCATTGCACAATCTCCCTTATCAGCTGATACTTCCTCTCTATGTGTTTTCCTCGTTTATGGCAGCGAGGTTCTCTAGAATTGGCACAGTATAATGTTATGGGCAAGTCCATATTTGGAACAACTTCCAAATCTGTCAGGAACTTCCTGAGCCAAATTACTTCCTTAGCTGCTTAACAGGCAGCAACATACTCAGCCTCCATGGTTGAGTCTGCTATGCATCATAGCTTGATGCTTCGCCAAACTATAGCTCCCCCAATAAGGATGAACACTGACCCCGACGTGGATTTCCTATAATCCTTGCCAAATTGAAAGTCAGAGTTGGTGTATCTTGTAAGGATGAAATCCTTAGCCCTATACACCAACATGTAGTTCCTCGTTCTCCGAAGATACTTGAGGATATTCTTAGTCGCTGCCTAGTGGTCTAACCCTGGATTCGACTGATACCTACTGACTATTCCCACTGCATAACATATGTCAGGCCTAGTGCAAAGCATAACATATATTAAGCTGCCCACAGTTAAGGCATATCATGTGTTTCATATCCTCAAGTTCTTGAGGTGTCTTAGGACATTGTTCCTTGGACAGATGAACCCCATGTCTGAAAGGTAATAAACCTTTATTTGAGTTCTGCATCGAATATCGAGACAACATCTTATCGATATACGTTGCTTGAGACAATGATAACGTTTTGTTCTTACGATCCCGAATGATCTAGATCCCAAGAACATGTTGCGCCTCTCCTAAATCTTTCATCTAGAATTGGGTCGTTAGGCAGTTCTTAACATCAGTAAGGTATCCTACATCATTCCCAATGAGGAGGATATCGTCCACATAAAGTACTAGAAAAGCACTTTGTTCTTGTTGATTTTCTTGTATACACAAGGTTCATCAACATTTTGGTCAAAACCAAATGATTTGATTGTAGTATCAAATCTAATGTTCCAAGATCTAAACGCCTGTTTCAACCCATAAATGGATCGATTAGGCTTGCAAACTTTTTGCTCTTGACCTTGGGCTATGAACCTTCGAGCTAAGACATAAAGATAATCTCTTCAAGATTACCATTCAAAAAGGCAGTCTTGACATCAATTTTCCATATTTCATAGTCATAATATGTGGCTATGGACAAGAGAATTCTTATAGACTTTAACATAGCAACAGGAGAAGAAGTTTTCTCATAGTCAACCCCTTCTCTCTGGGTGAAACCCTTTGCTACTAGTCTAGCTTTGAAGGTTTGTACCTTCCCAGCTGCATCTCTCTTTCTCTTATAGATCCATATGCACCCAATGGGTTTTACCCCTTCAGGTAGATCTACAAGTTTCCATACAGAATTGGAGTACATTGACTTCATTTCAAGGTCCATGGCTTTGACCCATTGGTCCTTGTCTACATCATTCATTGTCGGTCGATAAGACAATAGATCCACAATGCCATCATCTAGTATAACGACCAGTGTTTCAGTTAAACCCAAGTAGCGTTAGAGTTGTGATACAACCTTCCCACTGCGTCGAGGCACTCTCAACATTTGAGAAGGATGAGACGGACCTGAAGAACTAGCCCCTCCATCAACTCTTGTTGAAGGTCCAACTTCATCAACAACTCTTGTTGATTCTTCAGTAGCTTCTTCTAATACTAAATTACTACGTGATTTATGATCCCCCATGTGGTATTCCTCTAAGAAAGTACCATTTGTCGATACAAACACCTTATTTTCTTATGGGTCATAGAAAAGACCACCTCTCATTTCTGTTGGGTAACCAACAAATTGACACAGACTTGAACGAGGTTCCAGTTTCTTAGGATTTGTCACAAGCACGTGTGCTGGATGATTGCTCATTAGTATGCTTAATAAATTAATAAAGATGTGTCGTAGATATTTATCAATCCAAGCATAAATTGACAAGATCAAGTAATACCTGGTGAGTCGAGGGTCGAATCCACATGGAAAGGTTGTTTGCAAGAATAATATTTGCTGATCAAAACTTGAAAACATGTGATATTATTTAAAAGAATAAATAAGAGAGTTGGTATACTTTGAAAAATAAGATTTACATAAAGCAAAACATGAGACAAGAGTGAAAGGAAAAATAATAAGGAGAATAGTATCAAGGTTCTTGCGGTTGCAACCTCATGCGTTTATATGAACCTTGTAGCGCATACTTTGGTTAATTGATCCATTAATGCCTAAGTGAGAAACAAAATCATAAGTTTCCCTTCCGGTACTTCTTTTGCGTTTGGCATAAAACTAACAATTGGTTATTTGACTCGTTCATGCGTTAGGCATAGTTCTCTAAAACTTACAAGGGACTGCTTTAGACACAACGCAGTCTAAGCTCATGCGTGAACTATCTTTTAGCGGTAGTGTTTTAATGCTACCAAGACAACATATTATGTGCTAACTTGCTCTACTTTGAGATGTCTGCATGCATTACCTGTCAGGGATTTAGCATACTGCTACCGCATCCGGCTGGCCAAGCGGAAGTTAGTAATGAAAATAGTATCGCAACTAAGTAGAAGGCAACTAATGTTTCATTTAAATCGTGCTTACAAAATATACTTAACACCGCATGAGGTGCTTGCGCTAAGCCTTGAAGAAGAAATTAGCTAATGCGAGCAAAACAAGACATCATGAAATAGAACATTACAAATGCAAGTTTGCTCCAAATCACAGCTCTCTGAGATTTCTCTTTTTCCTTCGTCTTCCCTCTCCTCTCTTGATCGAACCAATGACGATTTCTTCCTTTCAGTATGTGGCTTCTATTTATAGGCAAAGGAAGCTAACTTCTCCAAGTAATTTGCTAACGGCCACTTGCAACTTTTTATCTTCTTTTCAGTCCACTTGCGTTAGTTGCGTCAGTTGTGTCAGCGCTGTCTTTTAATCCATCTTATCTGTCTCGTGATCATCTTTGGATGTGTGCATGCGCTGAGAAGAAACTAAGAAAACAACTGAATTAGTTGCGTTAGCACCTTATATTTTATAATTCCTCATTGCATACATGAATATAGCCTACAGCATAAAATCATTTCATTTTCCTTTCTTTTTGCGCTGAAACAACGCATCATTGTTTCTTTTGGCCTTGTTTTAGCTTAAGTTTAAAGGACTAATAAATTGCTTTTTGCAAGTTATCAAACCCCCACTATTGTTTGTCCTCAAGCAATGCCTATTATCAACTCTGCGATAGTTACTTAGCTCTTCAACGTCTGTGGTCCTAGCATCCTCTTTTCTCGTTTTCTTGCACGCGTTACAAAACAGGGTTAACTTTTGCCAAATTTCCTTCATTGCTGAAAGAAAGTTCCTTGCGCTTAGGTTCTTCCTTGCGTTAACTTAGCCAAACTTCTCCTGCGTGTCCTGAGCGCATAAAAATTTTACTCTTATATATGTTTTTCTTAAGTAGGCAACTAATAAAGGCAATGGACATCAAAACGCATGCTTTCGTTTTGGCTTACCCACATTTTTTATGGAAGGTATCCAACTATGGGCCTTGTATTTTTTTTACTGTCCTCTACGCTCATGGGATGCGTTTGTCTTCGCATAGTGGCAAACTATGGGTATCATAAATGCCCTTGGCTACAAACACGTCGTATTCCAGAGGAACGCACGCATTATTTTATTTATGCGCTAACTCACGCACTCCCCCAAACCCAAAATGGACAATGTCCTCATTGTCCCCCAAACTTACATTGGAGCGCATGGACGTAAGGAGATCAAGGCTGAGTTGCGGCAAGTCGAAAGTGCAAAGGGAATTTCCTTAAGTTCTGAGGAAATGAAAACAAAGGTTAACTTAATTTTAATAAAGGCGGGCAAGAAATTCAAGATTGTTAGATGCATGGATTATAGCAAAGGAGCTAACACAGAATTTAGTAGATAAAGACATTATATTAAGGCAAGAAGGAAATTGCGATGAGATAAACAGTGAGTTATATTGATGTAATGTGATGCAAAATTATAAAATAAAAGCGCATATATCTAAAGGAAACAAAAAAAAAAACAACAAGAGAACGAGGCAAGTGTTTCTACTCCTACGGTGGGGGTGGTGGAGGTCTTGGATCCCTTGGCGCAGGCGGAGGCATGGAACCACGCACTTGCGATGGGCCTGCGCCATTTGGTCTTGGAGCAGCTGAAGGCGTTTACCCTTTGTGATAGTTCTGTTTGTTGCTTACGCAGCAACTCCTGTTGTTGGCACATTCGCTCTTGTTGCAATCGCAAGGGCTCTGTGACTTCTTGAATCATTTATCGCAGTTCTGAAAAGATAAGGGTTGTATCCACATCAAGTGGGGGATCAGCCGCAGCCTAACTTGCGCTCGCAGAAGCTGTGGTTTGTGGCGTTGGGGTTGGCGCAAGGATTTCTTCATTACGAGTGCGGTTGGGCAAGGAGTCTTCAAAAATTTCCTCTGATCGCAAGTCTTCGGTGGGCTGCAGAGGAGGTGTTTGTTGAGCAGTTGGTGGTGGTGGTGGCGGAAGAGGCAGTGGTGGCGGTAATGATGCTTGAGGTTGTGCTTTAGACGCAGGCGTAGGTTCGGAAGGTTACGATACAGGAGCTGGCTGCTGTGTGCTTCCTTGCAGATGCCTATTGCGGGTGTTGGTTACGCGCGCCCACCATTGGTCATCGAAATCCTTCTGCATGGGTCAGATTTCTTCATCTGCTGAGGGCACGAGATCTGATGCGTGGCAGTCTGGCGCAATGTGTCGATGAGGATTCGACCTATGTCAATTGGGGTTCCCTTCATGATGCAATAAACAAGGATTACCCGTTGAAGGCTCAATGTGGCATCATGCATTGTGGCCATGATGTGATTCTTCACTCAATGCATCCAACAGGTGGCCTCAAACTCCAACAGCTGCGCCTTTAGTGTCCTCGCAACTCCATGGCCATCCCATTTGGCCCCAGGTCTGGCCACCGCAAGAAGGACTATGCTTAGGAAATCATCGTCGAGGCAGTTGAGGAGCGCATTTCCTTTTGCGTCAGGGATATCTCGCAGCTCGTACACATTTTTGTTGCATGCGAAGGAGAATGCAACTGCGTGGCCTCGAACCAAGACTTCATCGATTTCGTCTTGCCATTGCGCTCGGTAGAAGTCATGGACTAGCGCAGGGGTGTAGGAGCGAGGATTTTCGCATATTGTTTCCCACTTGTGTTGGGAAATTTGGTCTGTCATCGTCTGCGGTAGGGGGCAGCTGAATCCTTGTTCTTCTTGAAATTTTCCCCAGTTGTTGCCCACTTTTTCTTTGCCTTTGGATGCGGTGGGCGCTTTCCGTTTCTTGCTTGGGGTCGTCGCAGGTCTTTCAGATGGCTCTTGGATGACTACCCCTGTTGGCTGGATGTTGCGGAGATGCGTCAAGGGAAGCTCATCCTCCGAATCAATGGATTCTACGTCCAAAGTTGCCGCAATGATGGCTAAGTTGGTTGCGGCGATTTCTGCGGCAATTGGATCCTGTGCCTTCTTGCTGGCAGCCTCATCTTCTTGTCGCAAGCGAATTGCGTCGCCTTCCTCTCCTAGTTCTCCCATCAGGGAGTTCCATGCAGCCACTTCCCGCTTAGAAAACTGCGACGAAGTGGGTTGTGCGGAAGTGGATTGTGGGTTGGAAGTCTTTGCGGGGGAAACGGAGGAAGATGAAGGGTTGGTAGATGATCCGAGGGAAGTTGAAGAATCTGGAGGTGGAAGAAGGAAGGGCGCATAAGGGAATGGTGATGAAAATGGACTTAGGTTTCGAGGGGCTGAAACGTTTAGGGCTGGTTGAAGGGTGACGGGTTGGATGATAAAAGTGGAAGTGTCTAGAGGTGCAATATCGAGCACCTCCGTAGGGTTGGTTGTGGAGGTAGAAGGTTCAGCAATAGGTGGTTGCTCGTCATTGATGATTTCGTGCTCCTCTGTTTCCATGGGGTCTCCCTCGACTTGGTTCTCATTTTCCTCGCTAGATGAGGAACTGTCGTCCTGAGAGGTCCTTCAACCTCCGGCGATGAGAGTGCGTGAGGCATCATCGACGTAGCCAACAATTGAGAGGTTTTGGGAATCCGACATTGTGATTGTAAGAGTTCGGTGAAGCTTAGAGAGAGAAACAAGGGTTTAGGGCTTTTGGTAAAAACGAAGAAGATGAGGCTTTTAGGAGAGCAAACACATTCTTCTTATAGCTAACCCAAGGCATTGCTAACCTAGGTAATGATGCCCTTTCGCATCCCACGTAGGTAGGAAGTCATGATAATTATGGGAGAATGTGAGCGATTGCCTCAGGTAATGTGCAAAGACAAGGATTAGTGATGCTCATTAAATGCAAATATGATTATGGTTGAGCCTCCAATGTTAGTTGTGCGTAGATGAATTGGGACATGCGATGGGGTTTTTCTCCTAAGGCTTTGTCGCAACAAAATTCTAACGCAATAAATCTACCAAAATTCTAACGCAACTACAGTGAGTAAAACATTCTTTGGGATCTAAATATTAATGCAATAAAATAAACATGCAGAAGAAAATAATTACAACTCTAACCTGTTGTGCTCTTTCCTTGCGCTAGGTCCTGACAAAATCAAAGAGCACTTTTTGTCCTGGACCTAGTTTTGTCTTGGTACTTTAAGGTGGATCTTTTAGAAGAATAATTTCAATTACCTCGTTCAAGGTCCCATCAATGTATGCCTTTATTCTTTGTCCGTTGACCTTGAAAATTCTCTTTCCGTCAGTAGAATGTAGGTCCACTGCCCCATATGGATATACCTTATGGATAGTATATGGGCCCGACCACCTTGATTTTAGCTTACCTGGAAAGAGATGTAAGCAAGAATTGAATAATAATACCTTCATACCTTCTCTAAGATCCTTCTTGCATATCCTTCGGTCATGCCAATGTTTTTGCTTTTCTCTATTAATCTTGGCATTTTCATATGCGCATCTTCTAAATTCTTCTAATTCTGACAGTTGGTGCAATCTTTCCTGTCCTCTGTGCTCTCTGCTCCAACTCCAAAGGTAAATGACAAGCCTTGCCAAACACCAACGCATAGGGAGGCATCCCTATGGGTGCTTTGAAGGTTGTGAGGTATACCCATAATGCGTCATCCAGATGTTGCGCCCAGTCCTTTCTGTTTACGCGTCAATATGCTTTATAAATTAATAAAGATGTGTCGTAGATATTTATCAATCCAAGTATAAATTGACAAGATCAAGTAATACCTGGTGAGTCCAGGGTCGAATCCACAAGGAAAGGTTGTTTGCAAAAATAATATTTGCTGATCTAAACTCGAAAACGTGTGATATTATTTAAAAGAATAAATAAGAGAGTTGGTATACTTTGAAAAATAAGATTTAAAGAAAGCAAAACATACGACAAGAGTGAAAGGAAAAATAAGAAGGAGAATAGTATCAAGGTTGTTGCGGTTGCAACCTCATGCGTTTATAAGAACCTTGTAGCGCATACTTTGGTTAATTGATCCATTAATGCCTAAGTGAGAAAAAAAATCATAAGTTTCCCTTCTGGTACTCCTTTTGCGTTTGGCATAAAACTATCAATTGCTTATTTGACTAGTTCATGCGTTAGGCATAGTTCTTTAAAACTTACAAGGGACTGCATTAGTCACAACGCAGTCTAAGCTCATGCATGCACTATCTTTTAGCGGTAGCGTTTTAATGCTACCAAGACTACATGTTATGCGCTAACTTGCTCTACTTAGAGATATCCACATGCATTACCTGTAAGGGATTTAACATACTGCTACCACATCCGGCTAGCCAAGCGGGAGTTAGTAATGAAAATAGTATCGCAACTAAGTAGAAAGCAACTAATGTTTCATTTAAATCAAAATATGCCCTTACAAAATATACTTATCACCGCATGAGGTGCTTGCGCTAAGCCTTGAAGAAGAAATTAGCTCATGTGAGCAAAACAAGACATCATGAAATAGAACATTACAAACGCAAGTTTGCTCCTAATCACAGCTCTCTAAGATTTCTCTTTTTCCTTTATCTTCCATCTCCTCTCCTGATCGAACCAATGGCGATTTCTTCCTTTGAGTATGTAGCTTCTATTTATAGGTGAGGGAAGCTAACTTCTCCAAGTAATTTGCTAATGGCCACTTGCAACTTTTTAGCTTATTTTCAGTCCACTTGCGTTAGTTGCACCAGTTGTGTTAGCGCTGTCTTTTCATCCATCTTATTTGTCTCGTGATCATCTTGGGATGTGTGCCTGCGCTGAGAATAAACTAAGAAAACAATTGAATTAGTTGTGTTAGCGCCTTATATTTTATAATTCCTCATCGCATACATGAATATAGCCTACCGCATAAAATCATTTCATTTTCCTTTCTATTTGCACTGAAACAACGCATCATTGTTTCGTTTGGCCTTGTTTTAGCTTAAGTTTAAAGGACTAATAACTTGCTTTTTGCAAGTTATCACTGGACAACCCCAGATGCGGAAGTGTCGTAAGTTAGGCTTACGCCCTCTCCATAGCTCGAAAGGTGTTTCAGAAACACTCTTCGACGGAACATTGTTCAGGATGTGTACTGCAGTCTCTACTGCATACCCCCAAAACGAGCTAAGCAACTGAGCATAGCTCATCATTGAGTTAACCATGTCTAACAAGGTTATATTTCTCCTTTCTGATACACCATTCTACTGAAGTGTACCAAAGGCTGAGAGTTGAAACTAGATTCCATGTTCTATCATGTAGTCTTGGAATCTCAGGTCCATATACTCTCCACCTCGATCAGATCGAAGTGTCTTAATTGTTTTACCTAACACGTTTTCTACTTCGGCCCTAAACTCCTTGAACTTTTCAAGGGCCTCAAACTTGTGTCCCATTAGGTATAAGTAACCATACCTTGAATAGTCATCTGTAAATGAGATGAAGTATTCGTACCCTCATCGAGTCTTTACATTCATCAAACCAGAGAGATCTGAATGAATTAACTCTAAGGGTTCTTTGGCCCTCTAACCTTTTCCAGTAAAAGGTATTTTGGTCATTTTTCCCTCAAGACATGATTCATATGAAGGTAGTGAAATATCTTCTAACTCATTTAGAAGTCCATTCTTTACCATACGGTCGATCCTATCGATGTTTATATGACCAAGTCTTAAGTGCCAAAGATATGTATTGTTACTACTAGGAGAAATACGTCACCTTTTTCTTTGAGTAGTAGCAGTCCTAAACAACTCGGTGTTCATGATTGCTTTACTCTCGATTGGTCTTAAAACATATCAATTATTTTCCAGCTTTGCTAAACAAATATGAACTCCCTTTCTTGAAATGAATGATTCATTTACTGAGAAAGATATGGAGTAATCTTGTTCGAGCATACAAGATATAGAAATCAAATTCCTTTTGATCTTTGGAACAACACATATTATCCAATAATATGTATTCATTCTTACTGAAAAATAATTTGATGTTCCCCACTGCAATAGCTGAGACGATCTCTCCTGTTCCTACTTTGAGAGTCATCTCACCAGCTTCAAGCTGTTGCCAGGAACTCATTCCTTTAAAGGAAGAAAAAACATGGTTGGTGGCCCCTGAATCTAATATCTAGGCAGAATCATCATTCTCCACTAAGCATGTTTCTAAGACAATTAATTCATATTTACAGTCTTTGAAAATATTCCTTTTTGCTAGACAGTGTTTTGTGTCATATTCATTATGAACGTTTCTAAATGAATTAGAAATTGGGGAATGAGGAAATTCCTCAGTTAAGACTAATCTTAGATCTTCTATAACCAGAATCATATTCAGGTTAGATTGCCACGTTGAGTAAGTTTGTTTGGTTAATTTTTCATTACTAACTAGTGAGATAATAGAGGAAGACATTGTTGAAATTAAATTAACAACGACGTATTAGTTATCTTTTTCTTAACCCATCAAACGAGCAAACAATTGCATACAATCCAATCAATTTAGCAAAACAAGCAATCATAGAACCCTAAGACTATTGATTTAGTTTTGCAACGATGTTTTAGAGGTTTAGAGCAACAGCCATCGTAGGGTGATCAGCTACTCCTCCTTTGAAATGAGACACTTCTCAGCTAGTTCTAATTTTAGAATAACTCATATTCCTATAGACATTAGCCAACGTTTTTCGGTCAAGGATTTGTCAACACACTTAAATCATCCTCCTAAGTGTAACCCTCCCACTTTTAGATCCCCGAGGTGTGCACCAACAGGCTACCGAAGGGTGAGACAACTATTGGTGATTAACCTAAGAGACCCTATCCTTTTTAGGAGTTCACGGTGTTTCGAATCCTATGATCAGGCCCTCCGAAGGGATGGTCGCTCTAGGACAACACACAAACGGATCATAAGAATCTCACAGTGTGACCTAGGGTTGGAGACAGAGGGATACGTTGACACATGTCCCGCTCCCACTTACTATAGACATTTTCCCCATTCACCCTGATATTGACCCATGCAAACATTTTCCGAAGGGAGGCCGCACCCAGGGCGACACGAAGCCGAGCATGAATCTCACGTTGTAAATATAGGGACATAGTAGCTAAACTTGATCTCGTTTTGTAATATTTCTCCCACTAAAATGTCCTACTATATGTTTTAAAGGTTATCTAATTTAGATAAATTCGGCTAAGTCAATCTATCTAAATCTAATCCCATAATAACTTTTATGATGAGAATTTTAATGTAATGTTCTAGGTGAATTAAACTCTTTTAACGGACCTAGCAACATCGCATGCTAACATGACTATGGTTATTTCAACTCAGGTTCCGAGTCTGTTCCCAGGCAGCAGTGTTCCATAAACCGTCATCTTAAGTACTTCCAGCCTTAGACAGAACTTGATATGATCTAAATAGTCCTATTTAAAGTTGCTGTAAATAGCTATAAACATGCTTGAAAATTAAATCTAATTTATTTTCATGCTTTTCTAAAGAAACGGGAAAGAACCGTTACAAACCTTCGTTGTAGACTTGACCGTTCTTCGCCAACGACGCTTCAACGAACGAAAACACAGCAGCCCTCTTGTCTTTTATTCGTTGGAAATTTCTTCTTCAAGGACACAATAACCACAGAGGTTACACCGGTATGTCTCTAAGTCTAGGAGGCAAAAGACTTGTGGGAGTTTTTCCCTAAGAGGGAGGCTAGAAAGAATTCTAGGGTCTTGTCTTGTGAGTCTAAGAGCAAGAGGAGAGTACTGAACCAATTAGGTCTAGTGTTCTATTTATAGAAGAAAGGTCATGAATAAAATATTCAATTAAATCAATCTTTTCCAAAATTGATTCAATCTTATTCCTTATTTATCAATCTAAGATCAATCAATTCCATAATTGATTAATATTTTCCACAAATGACTAATTACTTCCATAAGTGATTAGATCATTTCCATAAATGATTAATTCTCGGTTAATGAATTCTTTAATTAATTAACCACCAATTAAATATCTCATATTTAATTTTCGGCCTTGAATTAATTAATTTGCCCAAATAGATTTTAGGCCTTAAAATTAATTAATTCATTATTTGAACTCTTTCAAACTTCCATAAATTTAATATGACACAAATTTATATTAATATTTGAATTTCTTCAAATATTAATTTCTCTCATAATAATATATCAATATATATTATATTGTTTCCCTTAGTAAATTGAACACTTTCAATTTACATTTATTACTTAGTTGCCTCAAATTACTTTATGAGCTACCAGTGGGACCTAATGGACCTGCAGATCAAAAGCTCCAACGATGTGAGATTAATTGATCAAACTCATTAACCAAATTAATCAATATTCGTTAACTGTGTCTACATTCCATTATAGACTCACAGTTGTACTCTTCTCACTGCAGACAAATTTTCTGTGTCCACGGATATAGACCAATATCTACTAGTTAGTCCTTCACGAGTGTCTGTAACACCAGTTGGGTCAAATTACCATTTTACCCCTAGGTTACTTCGATTTCTTTAAGTACCAAATCTCCTCTAATGAACAATCTGTTTGTGGTCCAACCATCAAACAGAAAAACCCTCTCGTGCCATTGAGAGGGTAGGGTCCTTTGTTCAAGACTCGGAGTCACCACTTAAGGGAACACTCATCTGCTTTCCTAAAGTCGGGAAGGAGTGAATTCCATCTTGTACGATTATGTTCCCAGCTCCCCACTCGGTCTTGTCCCCAAAATGGTAGGCTTATTGAGTCGGCGTATTGGCCACTCTCACCCATACAAATCAAAGGATAATCTCTCATGAGCAGTAGTCCATAATCAACTCATGATTAAGACTAAGTTGTCTAGGTCGTCCTAGTGAAATAGAAAAACAACTAGTTAACGGTGTTATAACCAGTGGCTACTATTTCGCGGTCCGGTCTTATGCAAACTCATTGCATATGATACCCCCACTCGCATGTCTCCTACACAAACGCGTTGGATCATAGCGTTTGTATCAAATACAAAGTGGGTCGTATCCATAGTGTCACCAGGATAAGGCACCCAGTCTTATCCCTATATTATAGACCTTTTAGGTTGTTTCTTGAACAATGATCCTCATATGTCGCCACATATAGTTCAAGACTCATATTACAACCTAGGATGTCTAGTTTATTGGATTAGGGTTATTTTAGGCAAAGAAAAATATAAAATAACTAATAACATTTAATGGAAAAATATATCAATATTATTTCATTAATATCCGGTCAACGATTACATTTACTATCTATGAGTTTTAGGGCATAAAACCCAAAAGTATCGACGCTGTCGAGTTTTCTATAAATATGTAGCCTAAGTTTAGTATGCCGTGAGGTTAGAATTTTGGTATTTCTACGATTTCCTTTGTTCCTTTTAATTTCCAGCACTGTTGTAGACCTTTCTAGGTCATATTTTATGGATTCTTTCATGTTTATTGTTGCTTTAAATTCATCTATGCATAGTTAATGGTTTTTAGATCGTTGGATTGGGTTTATGCTTTGATCTCTAATAAGATTGGCTGAGTTTTCTAGTTTATCTTGTTGTTCTTGCTGTCTTTTTCATTCAGTTTTGCATGCTATCCCATTTAAACCAATACATGAGGCTACTCTATTAGGTTTGACGCCCTATGTGATTACCGCTGGTGTATTCTATCAGTTATTTTTAGATAGCCACTAGGTTGAGGCAAGCAACTCTCTACGTGAAACGACCCTTGATAGACCTAGGATGCATGTTAAAGGTTGTAGGAATTAGATTTGAATTGCATTTGAATTTAGTTCATACAATTCCAGACCCACGATCCCAAAGCGGCTAGTTTAAATAGGTGATTGTGAAATTGTTTAATCTAAAAATAGTTAAATATAATTAGTAACCGTATCAGAGGTCTCAGATGGTTGCTATTTTATGAGTAAGGGCCGCGAGCGATAAAATTAATATTAATTAATATTGTTAGTTGCAGAATTCAAGGTTAGCAGTTAATTAGCACAGGTTAGTGTAGAGGTCCTCTGAGTAACCGAGAAGTCGACCAAACTAATGAAATCAGCGTAGAACGATTATTAGAGAAAACTAGGAAGCCAACAAATTAGAATCAAGCATAAGAAATCCCAATTCAATGATCCATTTCATGTTATTTACTCCCGTCTAATTTCTCTTCTTCATGCTTATTTTGTGTCATTTAAATTTAGCATTTAATTATTTTTTGCTTGTCTTTCATTCCAAAAATTCCCCCTGCTTTCATAAGCACGAAATTGTACAACTGCTAGGTCCCCTTCCCTGTGTTCGACCATTTCTATACAATAGTTGTAGTGTCGTGGATTATAAATTTATTTGACCAACAGGAGCCTCGACAACTCTGGTCCGTCAAATTGGTGTCATTGCCGGGGAAGGGCTTTTTCTAGTGTTTATAGGATTTTGTGTTCTTTTTGTGCTTTTTTGTTTTCTTTTTGCATAGCTTAACGATGAAATCGGCATAACCTCAGCGTGGTAAGTTAGAGTGCCATGGCCGAGTGCATGAAGCAAGACCTAGTAGCTCCTGATTTGAGTCATCTTTCATCTCTTGGAGACCTTGAAGTCACCAGAGAAATCATTTACATCACCCAAACGCCTGAGGAAGAATTGAAAGGATAAAAGCCCCACGCAGCGGAAAGTATTACCGAACCTACTCAGAGTCTTAGATTCTAATTGAAATACCAATACAATTTGCAAAATATTACAACAATAAATCTATATTTAATGGGTTGTACATAGGCTATAAACATGCTAAAAGATCAACTAGATTGATCCTAGTGATCAAGGAATTCATAGAAAACTTACTTTTGTAGAAAGTCTTGATCAATTCGCCTTTTCTTGCCAATAAGATTGAAAACGCAGTAACCCTCTTGCGCAAACACCACCAATCAGCTACACCGGTATATCTCTAAGACTTCTTGAAGCAGGAGACTTGTGGGAGTCTTTTGGGAGAGATCTCTGAGAGAAGGAGAGACAATGGGATGCCTTTCACCCCACCCCAGGGTTCCTATATGTAGTAAAGGCCAAGACCTTTTTCCTAATAGGAAAAGGTCTCTAATTTTAATAAATAAATAATTAATTCCCTAATTAATTAATTTCCCAATTAAATATCATATATTTAATCTTAGGGATTTTATTAAAATTAAAATTAATAGAATCCAATTCATATTAAATTTATTTGAACTCTTTCAAATATTTTCTCTCAAGAATTAATTTTTGAAATTAATTCAATAATTATATTATATGATTCCCCAAATAAATTGAACACTTTCAATTTACAATTTATATTTGTTTGCTTCAAGTCTTTTTATGAGCTAACAGTGGGACCTAATGGACCTACAGATCAGAAGCTGCAACAATACGAGACTAATCGGCTTAAACTCTTTAACCAAGTTAGTCTCCATTCGTTAATTATGGATCACTCCACTAAAGACCCATAGCGGCATTCTTCTCATTGCAAAATATTTCTGTGTCCACGGATATCGACCAATACTACAAGTCAGTCCTTCACGTGTGTTCGTATCTTAGCTGGGTCAAATTACCATTTTACCCCTGGTTTACATCTTTGTCCTTATGTCCCCTGTGTTCCTCTAATGAACAACCTGTTTGAGGTCCAACCAAAAAAAGTCCCTCCCATGCCATAGAGAGGGTTGGGCCCATTGTTCAAGTCTCGGAGACACCACTTAAGGGAACACACCTCTACTTACCCTAGAGTCGGGAAGGAGTGAAATCCATCTTGTGTGATTATGTTCCCAACTCCTCAATCTGTATTATCCCCAAAATGGTAGGCTTCTTGAGTCGGCGTGCTGGCCACTCTCACCCATACAAATCAAAGGATAACCCCTCATGAACAGGAGTCCATAATCCACTCATAATTGAGACTGAGTTGTCTAGGTCATCCTAGTAAAATAGAAACCAAGCCAACTAACGGTGTTACAGTTAGTGGTTAACTATTTCGCGGTCCGGTCTTATGCAAACTCATTGCATAGAATACCCCCACTCGCATGTCAACTACATGAACGCGTTGGATCATTAGGTTTGTATCATCATACGGTGTGATCAGTTAGGCCAACCAAGAGTAAAACTCGGGTTATGGGTCCCTGCATTGTAGTGTGAAAGCTAGTGCCCCATCCAAAAGAAATGTAAAAGAAAAGAAAAGAAAAGAAAGAAAAGCAAAAGAAAAAAAAAGAATTCCTTGATCAGACACCTAAGCAAGATGAAGCAACCTAGTTTGTTCCATTTTGGCCTTTTAGCAAGACCTTTGTGCCAGTGTAGGGGGAAGATAGGATGAGAGTTGAGTAAACCAATCCCGGACTAGTAAAGTCTTCTTTCAGTAGGATGAAACTCTCTTGTGCAAGATAATCTTCAAAAAATTTTGATTTGTCTCCTCATTTGTCTCTCTTGCGAATGTCTCTTGATTGCTTTAGTTTTTAGAGTATTTGAGTCCTGAGGATTAAATTACTTTTCGATTATATGCACAATGTCTTTTTCTTTGGTCTGTGTGTGCCTTGCTCGAGGACTAGAAAGATTTAGGATGGGGGTATTTGATCGGACCTAAATAGTCTTATTTTATCACCTCTAATCTAAGTTTGTTAGAGTTATTTTATGCTTTACTTGTCTTATTTGCAGGATAATTGAGCTTAGGCTATGTCGGGAGCTGATCACGCTAATTGGTGTTAATTCAGGTCAATTACGGAGTTTTGGAGCCATCTCAGTGTCTTGGACAGCGAGGAGGTGAAAAGACCCAATTATGTTAAAGCAGGTCTAAAGAATGACACCAAAAGTCGAAGATTGAAGCCCCGTACCGAGAAAAAGCGAGACAAGACCGAGAATTAAAGCAGCAAGTCGAGGATCAAGGCTGGCGTCGAGATGCCGACGTGAAATTTGGCGGGAGTATAAAGTTTGCAGCATCGAGACGCTGCCCTTGGTGTCTCGACGCCACCGAGTATTCTATAAATATGTAGCCTTGGTTTAGTCCGTCGTGAGGTTAGAATTTTGGTCTTTTTGCAATTTCCTTTGTTTCTTTTACTTTCCAGCACCGTTGTACCTTTCTGGGTCATATTTTATGGATTCTTTCATGTCTATTGTTGCTTTTACTTCATCTATGCATAGCTAATTGTATTTAGATCGTTGGATTAGGTTTATGCTTTGATCTCTAATAAGATTGGCTGAGTTTTCTAGTTTATCTTGTTGTTCTTGCTGTCTTTTTCATTCAGTTTTGCATGTTATCCCATGAGGCTAGTCTATTAGGATGAAGGGAATAAAAGTCCCCACGCAGCGGAAGCGCATCGATTGGACCTTACGCCGTATATTAATTAACATTAAAATACCGTTACAAACCTTCGTTGAAGACTTGACCGTTATTCGCCAACGATGCTCCACGAACGAAAACGCAGCAGCCGCCTTTGTTTTTCTTCGCTGGAAATTTCTTCTTTGATTGACACAATCACCACAGAGGTTACACCGGTATGTCTCTAAATCTAGGAGGCAAAAGACTTGTGGGAGTCTTTCTCTAAGAGGGAGGCTAGAGAGAACTCTAGGTCTTGTCTTTCAAGAGTGTCAAGTGTCATGACCAATTAGGTCTAGTGTTCTATTTATAGAAGAGAGACCATGAATAAAATATTCAATTAAATCAATCTTTTCCATAATTGATTCAATCTTATTCCTTAATTAATCAATCATGATCAATCAATTCCATAATTGATTAATCTTTTCCACAAATGACTAATTACTTCCATAAGTGATTAGATCATTTCCATAAATGATTAATCACTTCCTTAAGTGATTAATTATTTTCATAATTGATTAATTCCCGGTTAATGAATTCTTTAATTAATTAACCACCAATTAAATATCACATATTTAATTCCCGGCCTAGAAATAATTAATTTGCCCAAACACATTTTAGGCCTTAAATTAATTAATTCATTATTTTGAACTCTTTCGAACTTCCATAAATTTATATTTGAAATTTTCAAATATTAATTTCTCTCATAATAATATATCAATATATATTATATTTGTTTCCCTTAATAAATTGAACATTTTCAATTTACTTTTATTACTTAGTTGCCTCAAATTACTTTACGAGCTACCAGTGGGACCTAATGGACCTGCAGATCAGAAGCTCCAATGATGTGAGATTAATTGGTCAAACTCATTAACCACATTAATCAATATTCGTTAACTGTGTGTACATTCCACTATAGACTCACAGTTGCACTCTTCTCACTGCAGATATATTTTCTGTGTCCACGGATCTAGACCAATATCGACTAGTTAGTCCTTCACGAGTGTCCGTAACACCAGCTGGGTCAAATTACCGTTTTACCCCTGGGTTACCTCTATTTCCTTAAGTACCAATTCTCCTCTAATGAACAACCTGTTTGTGGTCCAACCATCAAACAGAAAACCTTCTCGTGCCATTGAGAGGGTAGGGCCCTTTGTTCAAGACTCGGAGTAACCACTTAAGGGAACGCTCATCTGCTTCCCTAAAGTCGGGAAGGAGTGAATTCCATCTTGTACGATTATGTTCCCAACTCCCCATTCGGTCTTGTCCCCAAAGTGGTAGGCTTATTGAGTCGGCGTATTGGCCACTCTCACCCATACAAATCAAAGGACAATCTCTCATGAGCAGGAGTCCATAATCAACTCAGGATTAAGACTAAGTTGTCTAGGTCGTCCTAGTGAAATAGAAAACCAACTAGCTAACGGTGTTATAACTAGTGGTTACTATTTCGCGGTCCGGTCTTATGCAAACTCATTGCATAGGATACCCCCACTCGCATGTCTCCTACACGAACGCGTTGGATCGCAGCGTTTGTATCAAATACAAAGTGGGCCGTATCCATAGTGTCACCAGGATAAGGCACCCAGTCTTATCCCTATACTATAGACCCTTTAGGCTGTTTCTCGAACAATGATCCCATATGTCACTACATATAGTTCAAGACTCATATTACAGCCTTGGATGTCTAGTTTATTGGATTAGGGTTATTATTAGGCAAAGACAAATATAAAATAACTAATAACAATTAATGGAAAAATATATCAATATTATTTCATTAATATCCGATCAACGGTTACATTCACTATCTACGAGTTTTAGGGGATAAAACCCAACATAGGATTGACGCCCTATGTGATTACCGTTATGTATTTAATCAGTTATTTTTAGAAAGCCACTAGGTTGAGGCAAGCCACTCTCTACGCAAGACGACCCTTGATAGGCCTATGATGCATGTTAAAGGTTGTAGGAATTAGATTTGAATTGCATTTGAATTTAGTTCATACAATTTCGGACCCACAATCCCAAAGCGGCTAGTTTAAATAAATGATTGTGAAATTGTTTAATCTAAAACTAATTAGATATAATTAGTAACCGTTGCAGAGGTCTCAGATGGTTGCTATTTTATGAGTAAGGGGTGGCGAGCAATAAAATTAATATTAATTAATCTTGTTAGTTGCAGAATTCAAGGTTAGCAAGTTAATTAGCACGGGTTAGTGTAGGGGGTCCTCCGAGTAACCCAGAAGCCGACCAGACTAATGAAATAAGCATAAAACAATTATTAGAGAAAAATAGGAAGCCAAGAATTATAATCAAGCATAAGAAATCCCAATTCAACGATCCCTTTCATGTTATTGATTCCCATCTAATTGCTTTTCTGCATGCTTATTTTGTGTCATTTAAATTCAACATTTAATTATTTTTGGCTTGTTCTTCATTCCAAAAATCCCCCATGTTTTCATAAGCACGAAATTCTACAACTATTAGGTCCTCTTCCCTGTGTTCGACCCCGACCACTATTTCTACAAAATAGTTGTAGTGCTGTGGATTGTAAATTTATTTGACCAACAGGAGCCTCGACAACTCCGACCCATCAGAACGTCACCAGGAGAGTTACCTTTTAATTATAGCAATGTAAAGTCTTTACTCTAATGATCTAGGTGAATTAAACTCTTTTAATTGACCTAGAGACATTGCATGTTAACATAACTGTGGTTAATTCAACTCAAGTTCCGGGTCAGTTTCCAGGTAGGAGGTGTTCCGTAAACCATCATCTTACGTACCTCCAGCCTTAGACAAAACTTCATCGGGAGAGTTCCCTTTTAACCATAGCAATGTAAAGTCTTTACTCTAAAGATCTATGTGAATTAAACTCTTTTAATTGACCTAGCGACATTGCATGTTAACATAACTGTGGTTAATTCAACTCAAGTTTGGCTCAATTCCCAGGTAGAAGGTGTTCCGTAAACCGTCATCTTAAGTGCCGCCAGCCTTAGATAGAACTTCACCTGTAAAGTTCCCTTATAACCAATAGTTATGATTGTCCTACTTAGCCATATTAAAACTATTTTAAAACTAAGCAAGACTTAATTCTAATTCTATTATAATTAACATGATCTTAGGTTTAATTAATTTTGAACATTTTAAAATTAATTCATTTACCTATGATCCTATGTTTGCATTCAATCTTTATTATAGGTTGACGCTTTCTAATCATTACTTTTATAACTCTTATACATTTTAATGATTATTCCTATAATAAACTTTATATGGTTTATTTAATTAACAATCAAATTCAAATTAATCAATAAATCATAACATTCGCATTTCAGGACTTAATATAACAATTATATTAAACTACGGATGTGTCATGCTTAATACAAATTGATTTTCATATTTTATTAATATAACTCCTTATACCATGCAAATCATGAAAATCCCCCAAGCATCCATAAGACATTAAATTAAATATAACTCTTTATATTTAAGCTATGTAATGTCATGTCACATGCTATTTAACATAACCATTATATTAAATTACTCATGAAATTCATCCATCATGCATTACTATCATACATTATAACATTTATAATATATTAAAATGCATGATCATGCTTAACCTAAGGTGGGATTTAATCTAAATGACATCCACAAAGCATTTAAATAGCAAATGAACCGATAATTTGGCCCCTAGGATAAAATAATTCAATAAATTACATTAATTTAGCATAATTTTATCCTAATAAGTCTTCTTCCGCTCCAGAACTGGACCAAAACGACCCGAACCATCTCGAACCAAGCCATCCCAGCACAAACTGGAGCCAACCCCTTGAACCGGACCGAACTGAACCGTCTTCACCACTTGAAAACCCTAGCGCCACGCTGGAACTCGACATAGCGTTGAGACACTGTGAAGCCAGCATCGAGACGCCGTCGTGTTTCGCTTATTGCTGGGATTTTGTGACAGCGTCGAGACGTTGATGAACCAGCCTCTGGAGGAGAAATATGGAGAACTTCGCGGGTGTTCTTTCGTTTTTGGCTAAATTTGGTCTCGATCATCATCGATTTTTTAGCCCAATCTAGACACAGACTTAAAATTGACTCGAATTTACATATAATTGCCCAAAAACACAAAGGCCCTTACAGATTTGATCATATCAAAGCAGTTAAATTCTAAGGCCAAATTTATCGAAAATATTCATTCGTAAAATTACATCCACCATGCAATTAATCCCACTGAACCAATGCAAATTTTAGAAAAGTAAGATTAGATCTACGATCGGCTCTGATACAAATTGAAGGGATTGGAATTCCGTAATTTCGTTTAGCGGAAGCATAATTGGGACCGATTCGTAGTTAATTTTGTTTAATCTAAAATACCAATACATTGGCAATAAACTTAGAACTATTCTAGATTTATATATAATAGCAAGTTACTTACTCTCATTGACGACTCATATTAAATTCACCAACTGCTTGTGAAATAATCACGAAATATTGTGAACACTACCACTATGGCTACACCGGTATGACTCTAAGACTACTAGAGGCAGGAAACTGATGGGAGCCTTCAGGAGTCATGACTTTATTTTTTTTCTTTCAAATGTAACAACAAGAATAATTTTTCTTTTTGAGCATGATAAGCATATATTCTTTTTTTTTGCTTCTAAGCAAGATTAAACATGCTAATTTGCAAAAATTAACTCTTTAGCTCTTCCTTACACCTATCGAGGTGACAACAAGCATATGAATCTAATAATTCGCTCCTTGATAGCGAGCATAGCTAGGTAGTTTTCCCTAATTAATTTAGCTAGTCTTTTATATTTAAATGGCCAAATTTATGCATTTTCATGTTGTATTTGTAGGAAATAAGTATTGGAGCCAATCGTGTGTTCGGGCATGAAAAGAGGCTAAAGAATCAAAGGGAATCGAAGTTGGAAGCACACCATTGAGGCCTTGTCGAGGACCAGCGTTGAGACCCTTGCCAAAGGGCATCTCGACGCTCCAACTTTCCGTTTCTAATTAGACGGCAACAGGTCACAGCGTCTCAACTCTGTGAGGTTTCCATTCCAGAATCTGCAGTATCTCAACATCGTCGCGACGCTGTGTCGATTTTTCAGCCTATATATATTTTGCGATTAGGTGAATTTGGGGGACTTCTTTTGATGCATTTGTGGCCGAAAAAATCACAAAAAACCCCTCTGTGGAAGTTGAACCAAGTGGAGGAGAGCGGGATTCAAGACTTTGTTTGTGGAGATCGTGACGGGGATGTGCGATCTCGACCCACCTAGCGTTTAATTCTCTTTACCCTTTACTTTAGTACTTTTAATGGTTTTTTTAGACTTTAGTTATATCGTAACGCATTGTATGTTTAGCTAAGTTTTGAATGTTAGGGATTGATGTAGCCATTGGGCACTTTATGGATTGATTTTATGGATTTTGGCTATTGATTACATTTATGCATATTGTGTTTGTAAAACTTTCAATTTACCGGCCATGAATTGAATGATGTTTGTGTCTAAGTCTAACTCGGGAGAGACGATTTAGCTTAGAAATCACTATGCATAACTTGGATTAATCTTAAAATCGGGAGATAATTGTTAATTCTAGAAATCGTTCAAAAGGACTAACCTTAATGCCTTGCATGTTTAATGAATTTAGATAGGGATATCGGGTTTATTGCATGTGAGAGGATTATGTATGCTCGGGAGAGATATTTATGATTGTAGTTTCCTTGATTTATGAGTCATGTCATGTTAATAATCCATGAATTAATCCATAATCCCAATTGGTGAAATCAACTCCCTAAGACCTTTGCCATCATTAGATTGTCACACTTTTTATTGCTTTGTGGTAATTTTTTTTGCATTCTTTGTCCCTAAAGTTTATTCCCTAGATAAAATTGGACAAGAGTATTTTCGGTAATTAAATTGATTAGAAACTCAATCCAGAGGACGACATTCGAATTAATTTTCACTATATTATAACTTGGTCCGTACACTTGCGGTTAGCAATTCGTGCATCACTCCTAAGCATTCAAGTCTAAATCCAACCAAGGAAAATACTCCACTAATGCAAGACATCTCCTAGAAAATTTTTAAGAAGTCTCCCTTTTTGGGCACTTATGCTTACAACTCATCAAAAGCTTAAAAAATGACAAGAAAGCCTATCCTAGGAAATCATAATCATGCAAAAGTAGCATCCAAAAAGAACCATATGCCATAATCATAATAAGCTCAAAAATTATAGCCCAAACTCAGATGCTCAAGGGCTCATCAAGCAAAACATTCCACCCCCAAACTTAAAACATGCATAGTCCTCAATGTATAGAAATCTAAAGCATACATAAGCATGAGAACAAGAAAATAATGGAAGGGGTGAACAATACTGCCATGGAATGATGACCTTCTCATGGATGTTTACAAGCCAAGAATTCAAGAACACTTACAAAACAAAAACAACAAACAAATCAAAAGCACAAAAACAAAATCAAACTTACTTGGGTTGCCTCCCATAAGCGTTTGCTTAACGTCTTTAGCTCAACGTGTTGAACGTGCATGCATCAAGGAGGTTTCTTTTCTGAGAATCCACCAAAGGTGCTCTTGCTTGCACCTTTCTTGTAGCCTATCACAAGCTCCTCTGTACGATCTTTAGAGTCTTCAAAAGCTTTGAATATTTCTTTTTCATTCTGGACTCTAACGGTGAGCTCCTTGCACTCAATATCAATGATAACTCGCCCAGTAGCGAGGAATGGTCTCCCTAGTATGACAGGTACTAAAGGATTTTCCATCATATCCATAACATATAAATCAATAGGGAGTACAAATCTACCTACTTTGATTAAAATATTTTCTATAATGCTAACTGGTCTAACTACAGGCTGGTCAGTCAATTGGAGCCTAATAGGGGTAGATTTAATCTCACATATGTCTAATTTCTTGTATAAAGATAGAGGAATAATATTAATGCTAGCACCTAAGTCACATAATGCTATAAAAGAATAAGTACCGAAACTACAAGGAACAGAAAAACTCCCTGGATCTGTTAGTTTCTCAGGTACCTTCTGTTGTACTCTAGCACTGCATGTTGAAGCTAGATAAACTGTGTCAACCTTCTTCTCCCTCCTCTTCTTTGCGAGTCACTCCTTCATGAACCTGTTGTACTGGAGAATCTCTAGTGCTTCTGCAAAGGGAATATTAATGTTCAGATTCATAAAAGAATTCATAAATTATCAGTCTGAACCTGATTGTTCTTCTTTTTCTTTTTCTTCTTTTTCTTCTCTTTGAGGACCATCATCGTGGGAGAAGGGACAGAAAGCTCAGGATCAGGCTTTTCAACTTCATCTGATGTGTCCTCCTCAGCTTCTCCAGTATACGTGTCATATTTTTCAATCTCAGGCTCCTCTTCAATTTGCTCCTCCTAATGCACAGTGATGGCCTTACAGTACTCCATCTGGGGCCTCTCCTGCTCAACTGGGGTCTTACCTTTGTGCATGGTGTTTACAACACTTACCAACTGTCTCAGCTGAGTCTCAATGTTTTTTATGGTTATACTGTGGCCATTCACTGTGGTGTTACTAGATTCTACAATGAAAGCTCCAACAAGATCCTCTAAAGATTGTTTCTTTTCTTGCTTAGGAGGGGCAAAACCATGAGGATTAAGAACATTCTTGGTGTTAGCATAAGATAAACTTTTATGGTTCCTATTGTTAGGGTGATAATGTGTAGGTGTAGAATTATTATTATATCCCCTAAAATTAGAATTAGATACGTATTGAACATGTTCTATGGTCTCCTCCTGAGACTGAGATGCTAAAGCAGTAGCTGACTCAATGGTTTGTGCACTCCCTGTACCTGAAAAACTTCAAGAAAGCATTAGCGAGGGAAGACATCTGGGCTTGGAGGGCTCTTACATTATCAATTTCAAACACCCCAGCTGCAATCTTCTTCGGTGTAGACCACTCAAATGGCCACTAGTAGCTGTTGGTGGCCATATCCTCCTATAAAGTACGTGCATTCTCCACGGTCTTAAACAACAGAGTCCCACCTGCAGCTGCATCAACAATAGTCTTAGTACTAGGATTTAAAAAGTTATAAAAGAGTTGAATTTGCAACCAATCAGGGTATCTGTTACCCCCCTAAATCTCGAAGCACACGACTTGGCCAGGTGGGCCAAGATGAGTGGGCATGTGGCACACTCGTGGCTGAGGAGAGATTAGCCACAAACATGTTCTCATGGTGCAACAGGAGTGCGGGCCAAGCGAGCTGCATGGCGAGATGACACAGCATGGCTGGAGGCCATGACGAGGTCATGAGACGCGCACTGAGGCTGGCAGGTGGCTAGCAAGCACACCGAGAGTACAACATGGGTGGGAGGCCCATGCAACGTGCTAGGGAGTTAGCACGGCGCTAAGTGCGTAGATGGCAAGATGCTGACATGGCAGATGGAACACAGCGGGGGCAGTTGGCCCATGAACGTGTCAAGAGGGTGACACGGTGTTTGGTGCATGGATAGCATGCCCATGGGCGAGCCAAGGTGACCCAACGAGCCATGGAGACATACGAGCATGGCGGAAGACATGCGGAGTGATGCGGGCACATGGGACAACCATCGGGTGCAAAGGAGGCATATCGGAGACATGCACGACCATGCCCATGCATGCTGACAGCAAGGTGGGGCGTGCTGGGGCATGCCCATGCACGCTGGCAGCATGGCCAGCACGCACAGGCAGCATGAGCGCTGCTGCACGCAGGCAGCAGCCCTGCGTGCGCGCAGAGAGCACCAGGAGTGCACGCATGCGCGCAGGAGGCGAGAGCATGCGCGTAGGCAGGTGGCCGCGCACGCGCAGGCAGGAGGCAGATGGGCGCGCGCGCGGGCATGCGCGTGGGGCCGATGGGCGCGCCTGCGCGCCATTTGGCGGGAAACGCCGTGAGCGCCCAAAATTGGCGCCAAATAGCGGGAAACGCCTGGGAGGTCCGTTTGAAGCCTAATTTGGGTTGTTTTGGACCCCTTTTGACACAGGGACACGTGGAGGCACTTGTGGAGGGTTTTATCCATTGGAGGGACACGTGGCAAGCATTTAGAAGACCATTTTGAATGGAGGTTCCTTGGTTTGACACTTGGCGATCCTAGAAGCAAGATGGTGGTTCTTGGCATTTGAATTCAAATGTTTGAATTCAAATAAATGGATAATGATCAACCTTGGATAAGAATGAATTTGAAATTCAAATATCCATCCTTATCCATAACTTCCCCTTTATTACAATTGTGCCATTCCCTTTGTCTATAAATATGGGCAAGCTTGCAAGGTTTGTGCAAGAGGCCTTTGGTGTGTCTTTGAAGAGTTCCATGGGTGGAACTTGTTCATAAGACTTGTGAGAGTATCTTTGAGAGATTCTTTGAAGACTACTTGTGTGAGAAGACTTGTAGAGAAGAACTCCAAAGAAGGTCTTGATTATGGATTCCATGTTGGAATTCCATAAGCCTTGACTCATGGGTGAGTCTTGGTGGGAGGTAGAGTCCTTGGGAGGATTCTTACCGTACAGTTTTGTAGAGTTGGTGTATGTCGTTGTGTTCAAGACATACGCCATTAGGCTGTACATATTCCTTGTTCATATGTGTTAAATGAAGAAGGTTGGGAGTGAGGTTTCCCGTATATTGCCTTGTCAACTCTACTACATGCTTTATGTGTCATGATGTGTGTATGGGCGCACAAAAGAGAGCATCACACTTGAGTGACTAAGTGTTGAGATCTTGTGAGCGACATGTTGAGCGAGTCATAACCAAAAGTGGTGAAGAGTGTTTATTCCGCACCTAACCGAAGAAAAGAACTTTCAGAAGTGAGTGAGGCTGTACTAAGGGGATCCCTTAGGCCGCACGAGGGCAAAAATTTCAGGTTCGAGATTTACCCCCATGACACATGATGGGGGCACTTCCTCAACAGCTCTTTGTAACACTCTCATGCCTCGAATAGTTGTTCATCAAACTGCTGCTGGAACGTTCCAATTTCGGTCCTCAACTTGACCGTCTTTGCAGGAGGAAAAATTTTCTTCAAAAAGGCTTAGACCAAAGCATCCCAGGTGGTGATGCTTCCAGGTGGAATAGACTGCAACCAATCTCGTGATTTATCCTGAAAAGAGAAAGGAAACAAGCGTAAGCGAATGACATCCTCAGAAACTCCATTTATTTTCATCGTCCCACAAATGTCTAAAAAGGATTTTAGATGAGAGTTTGGGTCTTCAATGGGCGATCCTCTGTATGCACAATCACGAGCCATCTGGATGAGACTGGTCTTCAACTCAAAGTTGTTGGCATTAATCGGGGTATAGACAATCCCCAACTGTTGCCCTTGAAACACGGGCTGAAAGTAGTCTCTAATGGGCTTCGGCTTCTCAAGTGGATTTGGATCGGTCATTTGAATATTCTCTCTAGTTTCCCTTTGAAGCCTACGAATTGTTCTTTCTATCTCGGGGTCCAAAGGTACTAAGGCCAAATCCCTATTCCTTCTCATACACAATCTAAATTACCCTAAAAAGGAAAGTAATAGAAAATGAAAGAAAACAATAAAGGAAAGAACTAGAAAAGGAAATAACTAAACTAAATATGGAAAATATAATCTAGAAAAGGAAATAACTAAACTAAATATGGAAAATATAATCTAGAAAAGGAAAAAACTATCAAATAAGGAAAGCAAAAATAAATATGGAAAATAACAAATAAGGAAGATTACTAAGAAGGAAAGAATCTAACTAAAAAGGAAAGAAAAATCAAAGACAATTAAGGAAGCTCACAAATAAGGAAAACACCAAACTAGCAAAATTTGTTGGGTTTTATGCCCTAAAACTCGTAGATAGTAAATGTACATTTGATCGAACATTAATAAAAGTGATGTATTATTCATGTTTGTATTATATCTTGTCTTATTAACCCAAATCCAATAAACTAAACATCCAAGGCTAATAGAATGAGGCTTGAACTAGTATGTAGGGACATGCGGGGATCAATGTTCAAGTTTTAGCCTAAAGGGTCTGTAGTATAAGGATAAGGCGCTGGGTACCTTATCCTCGTGACACTATGGATACGGCCCGCTTTGTATATTGATACAAACGTATTGATCCAACACGTTCATGTAGTTGACATGCGAGTGGGTGTATCCTGTGCAATGAGTTTGCACAAAGACCGGACCGCGAAATAGTTAACCACTAACTGTAACACCGTTAGTTAGCTCGGTTTTTATTTCACTAGGATGACCTAGGCAACTTGGCCTTAATCCTGAGTGGATTATGGACTCATGTCCATGAGGTATTGTCCTTTGATTTGTACGGGTGAGAGTGGCCTGCACGCCGACTCAATAAGCCTACCATTTTGGGGACAAGACCGAGTGGTGAGCTGGGAAGATAGTCTCACAAGATGGAATTCACGCCTAAGATGTTTTAACTTTTTTTTTTTTTTTTTATCAATTTTCAACTTTCTTCAAAATTTCTCCCCCTTTTTTTTTCTTTAATTGACACGGCTCCAAATTTTTTTGTTTCTTTGTTTTTAACTAATACCGCCACACTTTTTTTTTCTTCATTTGTTTTTTTTTTCTTTTCCATTTTTTTTAATTCTGCACTGCAACATGATTTTATTTTTCTTCTTTCCTTTTGAGTTGAATATTTCCTCTCTTTTTTTCATTTTTTTTTTTAATTTTTTTTTTTTTTTTTTTTTTTGCATAGGAATTGGAATTAAAAAAATTTACTTGACGATCTCCTTAGACACAACATCAATCTTTGTCCACCCCTTGAAAGGTATATACATACTCAATTTTTTTTTTAATATGCATATATTTTATTGGCGTCTTTATGGCATGTGCATATATGAACTGCTTTGACTGTTTCATAGAGCTTTTTGTTTCTCTCTTTTTTTTCACATATATTATTGCAATCTGTTTCTTTCTCGCTTAAATGTGTTAGCATCGTGCAACAGTCGTCATCAACTTCACTTGTAGTGATTTCACCGCCTGTCTAGACCAGTCACTTTGATGACTGTAGTTTCTTGTAGGGGTGGTCACCACGGTCGTCATCAACTTCACATGCAGTGATTTCACCGCCTGTCTAGACCAGTCACTTTGATGACTGTAGTTTCGTGCAGGGGTGGTCACCATGGTCGTCATCAACTTCACTTGTAGTGATTTCACCGCCTGTCTAGACCAGTCACTTTGATGACTGTAGTTTCCTGTAGGGGTGGTCACCACGGTCGTCATCAACTTCACTTGCAGTGATTTCACCGCCTGTCTAGACCAGTTACTTCGATGACTGTAGTTTCCTGCAGGGGTGGTCACCACGGTCGTCATCAACTTCACTTGCAGTGATTTCACCGCCTGTCTAGACCAGTCACTTTGATGACTGTAGTTTCCTGCAGAGGTGGTCACCACGGTCGTCATCAACTTCACTTGCAGTGATTTCACCGCCTGTCTAGACCAGTCATTTTGATGACTGTAGTTTCCTGCAGGGGTGGTCACCACGGTCGTCATCAACTTCACTTGCAGTGATTTCACCGCCTGTCTAGACCAGTCACTTTGATGACTATAGTTTCCTGTAGGGGTGGTCACCAGATTTACCTACAGCGATTTCACTCCTGTTAAGACCAGTCACTTTGATGACTGCAATGTCTTACAGGGTTGATTACCCTTTTTTCTTTTATTGATCATTTATGCATCATTTTCTTGCCTTCATAAATTCTTGGATAAAATTGACATCAATTTTTTTTCTCTTTTTTTTGTGTAGAAAAACTTATCACCATCATGGTGTATTTCACTAAGCATCCTGATCCTGAGAAAAACTGCTTAGTCATCTTGAAGGATAGAGATCAACCTGTTGAAAATGGAGTCATTCTTCATGTAGGAAAGGTGGTGCATGGAAACTTTAGGACATTGCAGCCTTCCTTAGATAGTTCTAAAGTCCTCTCTAGACTGTCTGAGGGAAGGTCCTTGAATCAAGAATCATCCATGAAAGTGTGGTTTTTAGAATCTCCAATACATAATAAAGCGCCAAGTCAAAATCAAGAGTCAACACTAGGTCGTCAAATTATTGAGGGTAAAGCTCGTTGGAGTTCGTCGTTTAAAATCCATGGAGAATTCGGTTACACTCGCCATTATTGGGAATGGTTGGAAATTGTGGTTGCTCACAGTGAGCCAACGCTTAAGAAGGCTCGTCTGTTTGATACTGTGATAGCTTCGTTATACACCTATGATCGTAACACCGATATAATTCGAGCCTTTTGTGAGGCGTGGTGTCCTTCAACAAATACTCTTCATACGTCATCCAGAGAATTGTCTATCTCCTTATGGGACATGTGGAGATTAGGGGGTCTTTCCATTAAAGGGAAGTTCTATGATGAAGTTATTCCCTGCTGCAAGGAATTGTTAGCGTCATCTGACCAGAACAATGAAGGCCTCCCGAAAAGTTGTGAGTATCTTTTTGCTGCTTATTTTCATATAGCCTCTCAGAACCGTGATCATTTCCAGATTTTCGTTAGTTCATGGATTTCTTTTTGGTTTAAGAGAGATTTCAAGTATGAGAAGCCTCCTCCTCGAAAAGCGAAGAAAGCTAGTCGTCCTCGTTCGACTCATAATCCAAATGGAGTTCCTATCAAATGTTCTGACTGGTTTGAGACAGAACTCGAGTTCTTTCATGAGTTGGGTGTAGAAGACGATTTGATAGAAAAGACTTACTTAGCTGTTTTTCTTTCTTGTTGGTTATGTGTATTTGTGTTTCCCAACAAGCAGGTTTCTCTTCGTCCCGAGGTTTTCAAAGTTGTAAGTCTTATGGCAGAAGGTTATGCTTTTAGTCTTGTTGTCCCAGTTTTGGCTAATATCTACCATGGGTTGGGCAAAATTTATAAAGCGTCTCCTTCAGCAGGACGTTCAGAGGCTTGTTTTCCAGTACATTATGTTTATGCTTGGCTTGCTTTTTACTTTAACACACATTATGCAGTTCCAGAAAAAGTTAGGGGCCCAATGATGGTTGAGTTTTCCGGAGAGGGTGGAGCTAAATACTTTAACGATTTTGAGGCTCGTGTACATATCCATAAAGGCAAGTATGTATCGTGGTATTCGAATCTTCCTCCCCGCAATAAAGGCATGATTCTGACAGATGATGATAAACTATCATTTTGACATTCCTCTTTCTTTATAAGCATTCGATCATGCTTCTTATCTTCGCGATGTGGGTCTTCGATGGTCATTGAATCTTATAATCCTTGTCGATTTAGCCGACAATTTGGATTTTACCAAGACGTGCCAAACGATCTAAGTGAATAAGTCCCTGAAGCCAACTTATATAATGTATTGCGCCTTTGGATGATATGTGTTTGAGCAAAAACATTATCTCAGGTTTATCTCCCTGCACACGCGATGAAACCACACATCCAAATTACCCAACGCTACCGGAGTTGGTGGTTGGCAAAAAATGGAAATTATCTTGAAGAAGGCATGGAAAAGTTGGTGGCTAGTGTTATTCCTCTTCCTCCCAAGCCAAAAATTCCCAAAAAGGTTGGTGATGACAACGGAGGCAAAAGGATTCGCATGTTTGAGCCTGGTGAATTTTGTTCTAGGGGTAATGATGGTAGTCAGAGCAGTAGCAGCGATCATCATTGGAAAATGCCTAAAAAGTCCAATCAACCATCAGTATGTGAAGATGAACTTTTTGATGGAGTTCCCAGCGCCTCACAATTCCCTGCACTCCCTACACTCCTGGTAAGTGTTTTCATTCCTTCTTCGTTATAATATTTTACTACCATTATTATCATTATTACTTACTTTTTTTTAATTTTGTTTTTTTGCAGTCACATTTAAATGATTCGCTTATAGAAGTCGAGGGGCATCACAGTCCTCCTTCTTTTGTGAGTCCAGATGTTTTTGATTCTGTAGCTGCACGTGTGGGCAATTTCAGAGCGCCAATGGATAGAGTTGTGACTCAATCTTGTCCTCCTGTAACTGATGAAATTTCTGGACAAATTAAGAAAACAAACCATGTAGCTGCGTCTGAGATCTCTGATTATTGTGCTGACAATGTAATTTCCAACTATAGGAAACAAGCTACCCTTGCCCTGTGGGACATCATACATCAAAAGATCATACGCACTCCTTTCGACAAAATACCTTGCCTTGAACAAGAGACGGTCAAAATACTTCATTCCATTGTTCACACGTAACTTCGAGGATGGAGACACGTGGAACAAATAATATATTGTATTGATGTTTGTATGCGTGTGGGTATACAATCTCTAACTTTAATCCTCTGATTCTCTCTCTTGTGTATGTGTGGTTGTGTTTCACTCAAGGGCTGGAACGCTTGTTCTTGAGTCTGAAGCTTCAATTGATCATTGGAGCTTTTGGAATCTTTGGATCCTGAAGTCTTGGAGTCTTGAAGAGCTTTTGGTCTTCAAGGATTGTCGAAGTCTTCTAGTCTTGAAGGGTCTTCAGTCTTCAAGAAGTCTTGGGGTCTTGAAGTCTTAAAGAGTCTTTCGTCTTCAAGGATTGTTGAAGTCTTCCAGTCTTGAAGGATCTTCTTGGGCCAGTTTGTTGAGCTTCTTGGATGATCGGTCTGCTAGGTTGATGATCTCTTGGATCGGCCTATTGGCTTGTTGATCTTCTTGGATGATCGGCCTGTTGACGTGATGATCTCTTGGATCGGCTTGTTGGCTTGTTGATCTTCCTGGATGATCGGTCTGTTAGGTTGATGATCTCTTGGATCAGCCTATTGGCTTGTTGATCTTCTTGGATGATCGACCTGTTGGCGTGATGATCTATTGGATCGGCTTGTTGGCTTGTTGATCTTCCTGGATGATCGGCCTGCTGACTTGATTATCTCTTGGATCGGTCTGTTGGCTTTGATGATCTCTTGGATCGGCCTGTTGGCTTGATGATCTCTTGGATCGGCTTGTTGCATTGTTGATTTGTTGGATCGGCTTGTTAGCTTGTTGATCCTCTTGGATGATCGGCCTGCTAACTTGTTGATCTTCTTGATCGGTCGGTTGGCTTGTTGATCTCTTTTTAGAGTCTTCTAGTCTTCAAATCTTCTGAGTCTTGAATCCTTTGAATTCTAAATCTCGGATCTCTGAATTCTCTGGACTCTTTGGATTTTGACGACTCTGGATCTTGGGAGAATGCTCTGGACTCTGCCCTTTCTGCCTCTGGCTCAATCCCCTAAAATTAATGGTGGCCTCCTCTATTTATAGAGTTTGATGGACCTCATATGGGCTTGGGCTTGGGTTCAATTGCCACCTGGCATAATTTGATTGAACTTGGCTGATGTTATCTGATGGATCACTAATAGACAAGTGGCATTCTTTGATTTGCCGAATTTTAATGTCTATTAATTTAATTTAGGCATACGTAAATGTGTAATTGGTCCCAAATTTATTTTATCATTAATTTATATTAATGACGTGGCAATTTGTGATTGGCCGAAATTTCTCCTTCAACAAATGCCCCCTTTTCGAGATTTAGGGACAAGTTATGTGTGAGTGAATCTCGAAAAATATATTTTGGAATTAAAATGCAAGGTATTTGTTCTTGACTTTGACTCCATTTGGTGTGTCAATTTAATCAAAATATGAATTTTGGTCAAAATTTTGATTTTTTTATTTGACACACTTTTATCGCCAATTAATCAAAATTTGAGGTTTGGTCAAAATTTTGATTTTCCTTGTTTGGCAGCAAACTTTGATTTCAAGTTTGGGCAAAATTTGGTTTATACCCAAATTTTGATTTGAGGTAAAATCCTACCCAATTTTAACTTGCATATGGAATAGAACTTGAGGTTTGGACTCTAGTCCATTTGGGATAGAATTTGGATTATGGCCAAAATTTAATTTGAAGTAAAATTCTATCCAATTTTAACTTGGATTTGGAATAGAATTTGAGGTTTGGACTCTGGTCCATTTGGGATAAAATTTGGGTTATGCCCAAAATTTAATTTGAAGTAAAATTCTATCCAATTTTAACTTGGACTTGGAATAGAATTTGAGGTTTGGACTCTGGTCCATTTGGGATAAAATTTGGGTTATGCCCAAAATTTAATTTGAAGTAAAATTCTATCCAATTTTAACTTGGATTTGGAATAGAATTTGAGGTTTGGACTCTGGTCCATTTGAGATAAAATTTGGATTATGTCAAACCTTTGGCTTGAGGTAAAATTCTATCCAATTTTAACTTGCATTTGAAATAGAATTTGAGTTTGGGACTTTGGTTGATTTTGGGCTTGACAAAATTTTGATTGAGAATAATATGAGTTCATCGAATAGCATATATGTATACATTAACAAGCAAATGTTAACCAAAAGACTTGAATGGTCTATTGGTTTAATAGCCAAGCTACATATTTAAAGGTCATGGGTTCGAGTCCCAAAATTGTTAATCTTAAATTTTAAGATACATACTTCCCATGAGATCCTTTGAAGCGCAGAAGAAACCTTTCAGACTTGGGGAGAAACTGCAACAGCGAGAACCTTCGAACTTGAACTTGGAGGGAAGGAACTGCAGCAGCGTAGCGCGTGAGAAACCTTCGAACTTGAACTTAAAGGAAGGAACTGCAGCAGGGAAGCACGTGAGAACCTTCGAACTTGGAGGAAGAACTACAACGAAGTGGCGTGAGAAACCTTCGAACTTGAACTTAAAGGAAGGAACTGCAGCAGGGAAGCACGTGAGAACCTTCGAACTTGGAGGAAGAACTGCAACGAAGTGGCGTGAGAACCTTCGAACTTGGAGGAAGACGAAGTGGCGTGAGAACCTTTGAACTTGGAGAGAAGGGAAACTGCATCGCAGCAATGTAAGAGCCTTCGAACTTGCGGAACGCATGAGAACCTTTGAACTTGGAGAGAATGAACTGCATCGCAGCAATGTAAGAGCCTTCGAACTTGCAGAAGGAGCACCTTCGAACTGCAACGAAGCGGCGTGAAAATCTTCAAACAACACGTGAGAACGTTTGAACTTGGAGAGAAGGAACTGCATCGCAGCAATGTAAGAGTCTTCGAACTTGCGAAACGCATGAGAACCTTTGAACTTGGAGAGAAGGAACTGCATCGCAGCAATGTAAGAGTCTTCGAACTTGCAGAAGGAGCACCTTCGTACTTGGAGTAAAGGAACTGAACTTGAAGAGAAGGAATGCACGCACTTAGGGTGAGTGAATCACCGAACTTGAGGCTGCATTGAATTTGGAGGAATGAAATCTTCTTTTATTCATCCAACTCGTAGCTTCATATTCATAACGGTGCACAACTTCAATTTGTTGTGTTGCCCCCAGTAGTGATTAACTTCTTCAATTTGTATTGTCGTGTTTCAATGTTTGTTGCACTTTTTTTTTTGTTTGCAGAGACTGAACTTGAAGTTTTTTTTAAGCTGCCTACGTACCCTTTGAAGAAAAGGGATCAAGTCATAACGTAGTTCAAAATTTTTTTGCACTCACCTTTTAAGCTCGTGTGGGCTAGGAGCATCATGCAGTTTAGGCTCTTGCGATAAGGAGTTTTTACATTTTAAAAGCTCTTATCTTCATCATGGTCTTGATCAGGTCCTTGACTTATAGGACTAGTCAAGCTAATGAGATTTGGTTTCACCTTCAAGGAACTTTCTGTATTTATGAGAACAGAGAATTTCCTCTTCATACGTGACGGGATGCTACTTTGAAGCTTCTTGTCGCTGTTTACTTCATCAAAAAGTTTCACCTCCAAGTTATCCATCTTTCTTTTAGATTGACCGCTTGTTACTTTGAGGCGATCAAAAACAGATGTTGAAGGTCCAGTTTTCTTCGATGTGGAGACACTTAGCCTTTGGAAAGCTGAAGGTCGAGTGGAGGTGGACATCGAACATTGATTTTCTTCCTCTGTCGCGACCATACTCATTCTTTGGAATGCCGAAGGACGAGTAGTTGGAGGCTTGATGCGATCGAAGACGGAGGTCCTTTGTTCACCCTTCTCATAATTGTCAACTTCTTCTACGTCGATGTAGTAGGAAGTCGCAAAGTTCTCTTTTTCCTTTTTGTGGAAATTTTTGGAGAAGGATTTATTCAACATCACCAATTGTTGAGATTAAGAAAAAATTTTACTTCTCTTCCTCTTGGGTTGAAGTTTCTTAGGATCCTTATTTCTTTGATGTTTGCTCTTTTCTTTGATTGTAGCAAGATTTGATTGAGCTACTTCATCAAGGTCGAGCTCAATTTTTCCTTCCATAGCTAGCTTTAGAATTAAGTCCTTTAGGATAAAACATCTTTCCACTAGATGACCAATAACTCGATGATACTTGCAATACTTGGGAACATCGACTTTCTCCATCTCTTCTGGTCGTTTACACTTAGGAAACTCTATCAGTTGCGCTTCCAGTAATTGTTCCAGCATATCAGGGATGTCGGCATCAGGGAAAGGATAGATTTTCTTCTGTCTTTCCCTTAAAGTTAAGTGATGCGCTCCATTTGTTTGTCGCTTTTCTTTTGAAGACGACTTGGGAAGGGTTGTGTTGACAACCATGGATTCTTCTATAGTCTCTTCGTCGTTCCTTCCTTCATTCCTCACATTAGGGAGTAGAAGGTCTTGGTTTTCTCGACTAGCAATACTTAACTCCATATCGTGGGCGCAAGTTGCTAGCTTCTCAAAGGTGCGAGGCTTTATACCTTTAAGGATGTAAAGGAGTTCCCAGTGCATGCCTTGAATGCACATCTCAACGGAAGAGAGTTCAGTGAGACGATCTTTGCAATCTAGACTCATAGCTCTCCAACGATTTATATAGTTAACAACGAGTTCACCTTTTCGTTGTTTAGTGTTGGTGAGCTCGAACATGCTAACGGTCCGTCTAGTGTTGTAGAAGCGATTCAAAAACTCTCTTTCGAGTTCCTCCAAACTTTCTATTGACTCGGGTTCTAGATCAGTGTACCAGTCAAAAGCATTTCCTTTAAGTGTTCGAACGAACTGTTTGACTAGTAGGTCCCCTCGAGTACTAGCGTTCTCGCATGTCTCAACGAAGTGAGCAATATGTTGTTTAGGATTGCCCTTTCCATCAAACTGCTGAAATTTTGGTGGTTGATACCCGATTGGCATTCTCAAGTTATCAATCCTCTTAGTATAAGGTTTGGAATATAAGAGGGAATCTTGAGTAGGTCCACCGTACTGAGCTCTGATACAGTTTGTGATCATATCTTGGAGCTGTTGGATGGATAGTGAAGCGACCGAAGCAGAACAATGTGGCTGATCATCTTGCACTGTAGTCTTTCCTTTGTCATGATTTTTTATGACTTGGGTTTGACTTGATTCGGCGATATGTTGGTTCTCAATTTGACACTTTAGTTGCGCGATTTGAGAATCTTTTTCTTCAATCACCTTCATCAAGTTGTTGATGTGTTCTTGCATCTCAATCATTCTTTCTTCCGTAGTTCTTGTCTCAGTCATCATGACAGTCACTACGTCAGAATCAGGTTCAAACAGAGGGTTATACTTAACAAGAAACTTGTCATTGGTATATGCCCACTGCAAGGTTGTTTCTTCGCTTGCAATGATAGAAGCTTTATCTTCTTGCAACCTCAGTTCATTGAAGCAACAATGGGCAGTTGAACCCATGTAAGACTTGATCTCGACAACGGCCATCGAAGAAGTCTTGAATGACATATTTACTTTTATGTTTTGAGATAAGAGAGAGAGATGAGAGGTAGAGATGGTCCCACTGGGCGTGCCAATTTGTTCACACGTAACTTCGAGGATGGAGACATGTGGAATAAATAATATATTGTATTGATGTTTGTATGCGTGTGGGTATACAATCTCTAACTTTAATCCTCTGATTCTCTCTCTTGTGTATGTGTGGTTGTGTTTCACTCGAGGGCTGGAACGCTTGTTCTCGAGTCTGAAGCTTCAATTGATCATTGGAGCTTTTGGAATCTTTGGATCCTGAAGTCTTGGAGTCTTGAAGAGCTTTTGGTCTTCAAGGATTGTTGAAGTCTTCTAGTCCTGAAGGGTCTTCAGTCTTCAAGAAGTCTTGGGGTCTTGAAGTCTTAAAGAGTCTTTGGTCTTCAAGGATTGTTGAAGTCTTCCAGTCTTGAAGGATCTTCTTGGGCCAGTTTGTTGAGCTTCTTGGATGATCGGTCTGCTAGGTTGATGATCTCTTGGATCGGCCTATTGGCTTGTTGATCTTCTTGGATGATCGGCCTGTTGGTGTGATGATCTCTTGGATCGGCTTGTTGGCTTGTTGATCTTCCTGGATGATCGGTCTGTTAGGTTGATGATCTCTTGGATCAGCCTATTGGCTTGTTGATCTTCTTGGATGATCGGCCTGTTGGCGTGATGATCTATTGGATTGGCTTGTTGGCTTGTTGATCTTCCTGGATGATCGGCCTACTGACTTGATGAGCTCTTGGATCGGCTTATTGGCTTGATGATCTCTTGGATCGGCCTGTTGGCTTGATGATCTCTTGGATCGGCTTGTTGGATTGTTGATTTGTTGGATCGGCTTGTTAGCTTGTTGATCCTCTTGGATGATCGGCCTGCTGACTTGTTGATCTTCTTGATCGGTCGGTTGGCTTGTTGATCTCTTTTTAGAGTCTTCTAGTTTTCAAATCTTCTGAGTCTTGAATCCTTTGAATTCTAAATCTCGGATCTCTGAATTCTCTGGACTCTTTGGATTTTGACGACTCTGGATCTTGGGAGAATGCTCTGGACTCTACCCTCTCTGCCTCTGGCTCAATCCCCTAAAATGAATGGTGGCCTCCTCTATTTGTAGAGTTTGATGGACCTCATATGGGCTTGGGCTTGGGTTCAATTGCCACGTGGCATAATTTGATTGAACTTGGCTGATGTTATCTGATGGATCACTAATAGACAAGTGGCATTCTTTGATTTGCCGAATTTTAATGTCTATTAATTTAATTTAGGCACACATAAATGTGTAATTGGTCCCAAATTTATTTTATCATTAATTTATATTAATGACGTGGCAATTTGTGATTGGCCGAAATTTCTCCTTCAACAGCCATTTCTGAGACTCGTGCACCAGGCTTGGATCCTCTTGAAGGGATTGTAAGTGCGTATTTCAAGAAGGTAGAGAAGTATAACCAACTGCAGTCGTCATTTTCTTCTCAATTAACTTCAGAGAGTAAGAATCGCCAATTGCAAGAAACTAAGTTTAGCTTGGAGAAGATACTATATAGTGAAAGTGAACTACTCACAGCGAAGAGTATACTTCAGCAACAACATTTGCAAGCATCGCGAGAAGAAGAAGAATTGGAAGCTAAGCTTGAAGCTGTGAAAGCTAGGCGAGGTGAGATTTCTAAGTCGATTGTCGAGAAGGGGGACCTTTTAAAACAACATCAACTCGAGGCTTCCAAACTGCGAGGAACTATAAGTAGTATTGAAGATGCCCCTGTTCTTACTGATGCTGATGCTAACCATTTGACGATGCTTCGTGGGATGTTGGAAGATGCACAAGAAGAGCTGAAGAACTACAAGTGGATGCCGTGATCAGACTGCAATTTCTTTTGTAGCAATTTGTTTTTTTTTTTTTTGATATCGGAGATGTATCCCTTTTTTTTGTAATAGGCAAACTTTGTCATTCAATATTAGACTTCTTTCTCATCATAATTCACTTTCAAATTTTTTTGTATTATTCAAGAACGAATTTCCTTCTTTACCAACATGGGATAATGATTTTTTTTTTATTTTATGGACTGAGCTTAAAGTTTCCTTTAAGTTGCCTACGTACCCATTAATAAACGGGATCAAGTCATAACGTAGTTCAGAGTACAAATTTGATTTTTTTTTGGGTCGTTCACCTTTTTAACTCATGCGGGCCAGGAGTATCATGTAGTTTATACTCTTACGATAAGGAGTATTACATTTTAAGCATAATATTTCTTGAGAAACTTGTCGTTGATTGGGCCAATTTTGAGCCCGTCTTTGTCAACTATCTTGTATGCTCCATTTGTGTAGACTTCTTTCACAACGTAGGGTCCGTCCCATTTAGGTGTAAACTTGTGTCCTGTATGTCGAGTCGTGATGATAGGTCTTCGAACTGCGAGTACGAGCTCACCAACTTGAAATGAACGAGGTCGTACCTTTTTGTTGAAAGCTTTAGACATGCGCGCTTGATAGCATTCCAAAGCTTGTTGAGCATCCAGTCTTTTCTCATCTAATGCTTCTAACTCTTGAAGACGTAACTTAGCATTGTCTTCTACAGTCAAACCTTATTGCACCGCCATTCGCAACGATGGGATCTCTCTTTCCAGAGGGAGGACAGCTTCTACTCCATAAACAAGAGAGTAGGGTGTGGCTCCTGTTGGAGTACGGTAAGTGGTCCGGTTTGCCCATAACGCTTCGCCAATTCTTTCTTGTCAGTCTCTCTTCGTCTTGGAGACTACTTTCTTCAACAAGTTGCACAATGTCTTGTTGAATCCTTCGACCAACCCATTCGCAGCAGCATTATACATAGACGAATTATATTGTTTGAAGCCGAACTTTTCACATAACCTGTCCATCAAACTATTAGAGAACTGTCTTCCATTATCTGTCACGATGCGATGAGGGATGCCATATCGATAAATGAGATGATTACGAACAAAATCTGCTAGATTTTCTTTCTTTGCTTCTTTTAATGCAACAGCTTCAGCCCATCTTGAGAAATAATCAGTTCCTGCAAGGATATAAGAGTGTCCTGCCGATGATTTGGGTGTTATAGGACCAACAAGGTCAAGTCCCCAAGCTTCGAATGGCCATGAAGCTACAGTTGGGTGAAGCGGCTCTGGAGACTGATGTATGAAGTTGGCGTGAAATTGACAAGCTTCACACCTCTTTGCATATTGCATCGAATCATGAACCATCGTAGGCCAGTAATAGCCCATTCTCTTTAGTTGAAAATGAAGCTTTGGCCCGGATTGATGAGCTCCACAAACACCTGAATGTGCTTCCTCTAATGCTTGCACTGATTCATCTTTTCCCAAACATCAAAGATAAAGACCTTCATATGAGCAACGATATAGGGTATCTTTGTAGTAGATAAATCGAGATGCTCTTCTTCGTATCTTAGTCTTATGACGCGTCTCGACATGAAGCTTTCCATGCTATAGGTAATCTATAATCGGTTGTCGCCAATCTTCTTCTTCAATCACATAGACAGATATTGCATTCGTTTCTTGACTATCCTTTTCAGTTGGAGGCACGACCCATCTTTGGCAGAGTGGAATGTTTAGAACCTCACCTTCTGAAATCGTCAGAGCAGTGGCTAAATTTGCCAATGCATCAGCCTTTGTATTTTCAGATCTTGGAACATGTTTTATCGTCACACTCTCGAAGTTTTCCAATAATTGTCTGGCGTAATTGAAGTAAGGTATCAAATCTTCCTGTTTTTCCTCATATTGGAGCAACAATTGATTGACTATCAATTTTGAATCTCCAAAAATTTCAATGTACGTCACTCCGATCTCTTTGGCTATTTGAAGACCAATGATGAGCGCTTGATATTCAGCGACGTTGTTCGAGCACACTTCTCCAAATGTGAAGCTATATGGCAACATATGTTTTTCGGGCGAAATGAATACTACTCCTGCCCCTGCACCATTCCTCCGAGCTGCTCCGTCAAAATACATAGTCCAAGGCTCAGCCAATTCAATGTAGAATATCTCCTCGTCAGGCAAGGCTTCAGATAATTTCCAGTCTGACGGTATCGGGTGGTCGGCTAAGAAGTCTGCCAAGGTTTGCCCCTTCCTCGCCTTTTGCAAAGCATAGACAATGTCGTATTGCTGAAGTAAGATCGCCCACTTAGCCAACCTCCCTGAGATAATTGGTCTAGACAAGACATACTTGATTGGATCAACCCTTGCCACCAAGTGCACCATGAAGGCTTGCATGTAATGTCTTAGTTTGTCAATGGAAAAGAAAAGTGAAAGGCACATCTTCTCAATGGGTGAATAATTTAGCTCTGCCCCATTCAAAGTTCTACTTAGATAATACAGAGCACACTCTTTGCCTTTCTCTCCCTCTTGGGCGAGCAATGCCCCAAGTGATCTTTCTTGTGCAGTGATAACTGCCCAAAAGGTAGTTATTTAGGCCTCGATTGTATAGGGATTTGTGTGTCCTTTATGCTTATTAGGGTTGGTTTTGGATAGATATTACATGTTTTAACCCATTTGGAAGAATGGAAGCATTGGAAATTATTTGGTGTAGATTATGCTGCTGAGCGACTGGAGGGAGCAAATTCTGTGCTGCAGCAAAACTGGGAACAGAACTGCCACATCACAGCTCGTTAGCCAACTTCATGAACCGACTTCTGTTGAGTTATTTTCGGGATAAAGGAGCAAGGAGAGCCCTACACGTGTCCAAGTTGACCTAATTCAAGTCTCCTGTCCTTCTATAAAAGGAAGTAGCCGTCAAAGTCAAACTCAATTCCATGTTTTCCCTTGGAAGCCGAATATTTTAGAGAGATTGAAGATCATCAAGAACACCATCTTCCGCAAGCTGATTAGGGAGTTTATTTCCTTTATTAACTTGTGGTTATGGACATGCATACTCAGATTGTAATTCGTATTCCTATGCCCATTATGAACTAAGTAGCTTAGGGTGTTGGTTAGGAATAATGTGATTACTGTGCTTCATCTCTAGTAATAAATTGACTATCGCATTTTGGTTAATTGTTGTGCTTATTTTCATTTTATGCCCGCCTGGCCAGCCGGTATGGATAGCTCTCTCTAGTTTCAGGGATGATTTAGAGGGTGTGTGGCAATTATCCACAATACGATCATTGTGTATTGGTGAACACCAGTGACTGAGCTAGGGATAGCCAGTTGCCTAGTGCTTGATCGGTCGCACTTCATTGGGGTTGAAACACATCCCAAAAGATCCGGAGTTCCGGGAGGAATCCGCTAATAATACTGCGAGAAATGCATGATCAATAATATTGCTAGAGCATATCTTAGAACAATCACTAAAACCTAACCAACGCCTGTCTTTAATTTGTCTATCTATTTGTTTACTCGTTGTTCTGTCATTTATTTTGCTTCAGCATAATTCGTATAAAACCCAAACATTTTTATTATCTTCGAAACCATTAGAAAGTTACACGAAATAGATAAAGTGGAAGCTCATTCAGACCTTGGATTGATAATATTACTTGTTGCAGACTGTGTATACTTGCACAGGAATTCTAGAGTCTTTTATACCATATTTTTACTCACTCTAGGAACCCAACAAGTTTTTGGCGCCGTTGCCGGGAAACTGAATAAGTTTTTATCTGATTTGTTTTGTGTACGTGTTTTGGTGGTTTGGTGCTAGGACTTTTTTATTGTTTCTTTTGTTTTTGCAGGTGTGATTTTGGTGAATGAGCGATCCGCCTGGGGTACGGTTTGAGCTTGATCCAGAAATTGAGAGAACATTTAGGAACAGAAGGAGGGAGCAGTGCAGAAACCAGATGGAGAACGCTCCGCAACTTCCGCAGGTTCCTGAAGGTCCAATAGCAGTGAACCCCAGCAGAATCCGTTGCTGCAGCAAAACCCACTGTTTGAGCAAAATGAGTAACAAAATAATCAGGTTGAGAATCCTATCTTGATAGCAAACGATAGGACCAGAGCCATTCGAGCATATGTTATTCCGATGTTTAATGAGTTGAATCCATGGATTGCACGTCCCCAAATCCAAGCGGCGAATTTTGAAATGAAACCGGTAATGTTTCAGATGTTGCAAACCGTGGGGCAATTCCATGGTTTGACATCTGAAGACCCTCATTTACATCTTAAGTCTTTTCTAGGAGTTAGTGATTCTTTTGTGATTCAAGGAGTGCCTAGAGATGCTCTTAGGTTAATTTTGTTCCCGTATTCTCTTAGAGATGGAGCAAAGTCATGGTTAAATTCTTTTGCTCCAGGGTCAATTAGGACATGGGATGAGTTAGCTGAAAAATTTTTGAGTAAATATTTCCCACCTAATAGAAATGCGAAATTAAGGAGTGAAATAGTAGGGTTTAGGCAACTTGAAGATGAGACTTTTAGTGAGGCTTGGGAGAGGTTTAAGGAGCTTTTGTGAAAGTGTCCTCACCATGGCCTACCACATTGTATCCAAATGGAAACGTTTTACAATGGATTGAATGTGGTAGCTCAAGGTATGGTCGATGCTTCGGCTGGAGGGGCCCTTTTGGCAAAAACTTTTGACGAAGCCTATGAAATTTTAGAAAGAATATCTATTAATAGTTGTCAGTGGTCGGATGTTAGAGGCACAAATAAAAAGGTTAAGAGTGTATTAGAGGTTGATGGTGTGTCCACCATTAGGGCTGATCTTGCAATGATTGCTAACGCTCTTAAGAATGTGACAGTGATTAGTCATCAGCAGTGGTGAACCAAGTCACAGAGGAAGCATGTGTCTATTGTGGTGAAAATCACAACTACGAGTTTTGCCCCAGCAATCCAGCTTCTGTGTTTTTTGTAGGTAATCAGAGGAACAACCCGTATTCTAACTTCTATAATCCAGGTTGGCGCAACCACCCCAACTTCTCCTGGGGAGGTCAAGGAAATAATGTTCAAGCACAACAAAAGGTGAACCAGCCGGGATTTGCTAAAGCGCAGGTAATGCCCCAGCAAAATAAGCAGGCTTTGCCCGAGCAAAATTCGGAGAATTCTCTCGAGGCAATGATGAAAGAATTTATGGCTCGTACAGACGCTGCAATTCAAAGTAATCAAGCTTCAATGAGAGCCCTGGAATTGCAAGTGGGTCAGCTAGCTAATGAGCTGAAGGCAAGGCCTCAAGGGAAACTTCCATCAGATACTGAACACCCTCGAAGGGAAGGTAAGGAGCAGGTAAAGGCAGTAACTCTTAGGAGTGGTAAGCCACTAGAAGAGTCTAGAAAGACCCAGGATTTAAATAGTAATAGTGATAATAATGTTGTTGTCGAGAAAGAGTTGGAGTCTGGTCAGGGTGCTGGAGGCAGCAAAGAGAATGCTGTAGCATCTGGTTCTGTGCCAGATGTAGAACCACCATATGTGCCGCCCCCACCTTATGTACCACCTCTACCTTTTCCACAAAGGCAAAAGCCTAAGAATCAGGATGGTCAGTTTAAAAAGTTTTTAGAGATTCTTAAGCAATTGCATATAAATATCCCTTTAGTAGAAGCTATAGAGCAAATGCCTAATTATGCTAAATTTCTTAAGGATATTTTAACTAAAAAGAAAAGATTAGGTGAGTTTGAAACTGTATCTCTTACTGAGGAGTGTAGTGCTAGTCTTAAGAATGGGCTACCAACCAAGGCTAAGGATCCAGGATCATTTACTATACCTGTGTCTATAGGTGGAAAAGAGTTAGGTAGAGCACTCTGTGATTTAGGTGCAAGCATTAACCTTATGCCTCTTTCGGTCTATCGAAAGTTAGGTATTGGTGAAGCTAGACCTACCACAGTTACACTCCAACTAGCTGATAGGTCTATCACATATCCAGAGGGTAAGATTGAGGATGTCTTAGTAAAAGTGGATAAATTCATATTTCCTGTTGATTTCATTATTTTAGATTATGAGGCTGATAGAGATGTCCCAATTATTCTAGGACGTCCACTTTTGGCTACTGGTAGGGCGTTAATAGATGTTCAAAAAGGAGAATTAACAATGAGAGTTTGTAATGAGGAAGTAAAATTTAATGTGTTTAAGGCCATGAAGTATCCAGACGAGATGGAAGATTGCTCTTTCATTAGGATTCTGGAGAACACAATTGTTGAGACAGCAATTCAGGATTCGGCTAATAAGCATTTGGAAAATCATGGAGAGGTTAGTGTAGAGGATTTAGAAGTTTGTTCTTTAGATAGAAAAAATGAAAAAGAATTGTTTAGGTGTGAGGATGTTTTCGAATCTTTAGATTTAGATCAAAGGAAGGCTTCTCCAATTAAGTCGTCCCTGATTGAGGCACCTACTTTAGATTTGAAGCCCTTGCCGGATCATCTGAAGTATGTGTATCTTGGGGAAGGTGAGACGTTGCCCATTATTATTGCATCAGAGTTAATGCCGGAGCATGAAGAGGCCTTAATAACGTTGCTGCAGCAATACCGCCAGGCTATTGGTTGGACATTGGCTGACATTCAGGGGATTAGCCCATCTTTTTGTATGCATAAAATCACTCTAGAGGAGGGGTCCTTGAGGAGTATTGAGCAACAAAGAAGGCTTAACCCTGCCATGAAAGAAGTGGTAAAAAAGGAGGTGATTAAATGGTTGGATGCTGGCATCATTTATCCGATTGCAGACAGCAATTGGGTGAGCCCTGTCCAATGTGTTCCTAAGAAATGAGGTGTCACTGTGGTAAGCAATAAAGACAATGAGTTGATCCCAACTAGGACAGTAACTGGTTGGAGGGTTTGCATGGATTACAGGAGGCTTAACAAAGCCACCCGTAAGGACCACTTCCCTTTGCCATTTATTGACCAGATGTTGGATCGATTGGCTGGTCAAGCCTACTACTGTTTCTTGGATGGTTATTCTGGGTATAACCAGATTACTATTGCTCCTGAAGATCAGGAAAAAACCACTTTCACCTGCCCTTATGGGACGTTTGCATTCAGGCGAATGCCTTTTGGCCTTTGCAATGCTCCAGCAACATTTCAGCGGTGTATGTTAGCAATTTTTTCTGATATGATTGAGTCCACTGTTGAGGTCTTTATGGATGATTTTTCAGTTTTTGGAGGGTCTTTTCAGAGTTGTTTAGATAATTTAGGTAAGGTGTTAAAAAGATGTGAGGATACCCATCTAGTTCTTAATTGGGAGAAGTGTCACTTCATGGTGAAGGAGAGCATAGTGTTAGGTCATAGGATTTCTAAGAATGGTCTAGAAGTTGATAGAGCAAAAGTTGAGGTTATTGAAAGATTAGAATCACCGAATTCAGTGAAGGGAATTCGGAGCTTCTTAGGGCATGTTGGATTTTATAGGAGGTTCATAAAGGATTTTTCCAAAATCAGTAAACCTCTTTGTAACTTATTGTGCACTGATCATGTTTTTTACTTTAATGCAGATTGTAGGAAGGCTTTTGAAACATTGAAGGCTGCTTTAATCTCAGCACCCATTCTCTGCGCACCTAATTGGAATTTGCCATTCGAGGTAATGTGTGATGCGAGTGATGCTGCAGTAGGTGCAATGCTGGGGCAGAAGCAGGGCAAATTTATTCATCCTATATATTATGCAAGCAAGGTTTTAAATAAGGCACAGGTCAACTACACAACTACTGAAAAGGAGTTGTTAGCTGTTGTGTTTGCTTTTGAGAAATTCCGGCCATATTTGGTTGGATCCAAAGTCACGGTGTTCACGGATCATGCAGCAATAAGGTATTTAATGTCAAAGAAAGATGCAAAGCCTAGACTAATTCGTTGGGTTTTATTACTGCAGGAATTCGACTTGGAGATAAAGGACAAGAAGGGATCAGAGAATGTCATTGCAGATCACTTGTCTCGTCTTGATCCATCATCATCTTTGCTGGAGCAATCTGCCATTTCCGATTCTTTTCCAGATGAACAGCTTTTTGCTGTTCAGGTAAAGGTAGTCAGGGATGTCCCTTGGTATGCTGATATTGCCAACTTTTTAGTGAAGGGAGTCACCCCTATTGATATGGATTGGAGGCAGAAGAAAAAGTTTAAGCATGATGCAAAATTTTTCTATTGGGATGAGCCATTTATGTATAAGCAATGCTCTGACGGTATTATTCGTAGGTGCGTTTCAGGTGATGAAGCAACCGAAATCCTGGAGCAATGTCACTCTTTGCCGTATGGAGGCCATTTCAGCGGTCAAAGGACAGCTATGAGGATTTTGCATTGCAGATTCTTCTGGCCTACCTTGTTTAAGGATGCCCACTGGTTCTACAAGCAATGTGACGCTTGTCAAAGGAGAGGAAACTTGGGGCCTAGAGATGAAATGTCTCTTACTTTCATTTTAGAAGTTGAATTATTCGATGTATGGGGTATTGATTTTATGGGGCCATTTCCCCCTTCTAATGGTGTTTTTATCTTATTGGCAGTGGATTACGTGTCCAAGTGGGTGGAGGCCATCGCATGCCATCAGAGTGATGCCAAGACGGTTTCAAGGTTTCTCCAATCGCACATCTTTGCGCGGTTCGGGACACCTAGAGCTCTAATAAGTGATGAGGGTACACATTTTGTTAATAAAATCTTAACTAAGCTTTTAGCTAAGTATGGAATCAAGCACAGGATAGCTACCCCCTATCACCCACAGGCTAATGGTCAAGCTGAGATAAGTAATAGGGAAATTAAATCAATTCTAGAAAAAGTAGTCCATCCATCTAGAAAGGATTGGTCTTTTAGGTTGGATGAGGCTCTTTGGGCTTATAGGACAGCCTATAAGACTCCTCTAGGTATGTCTCCCTATCGGTTGGTATACGGGAAAGCTTGTCATTTACCATTAGAGCTGGAACATAAAACGTTTTGGGCTTTGAAAAAGTTAAATTTTGATCTGAGTAGTGCAGGAGCAATGCGAATGCTGCAGCTCAACGAATTGGAAGAATTTCGCCACTTTTCTTATGAGTATGCGAAAATTTATAAAGAAAAGATTAAGTTGTGGCATGACAAGAAAATTAGACCTAAAGAATTTGTCAAAGGTCAAAAAGTTTTGCTTTATAATTCTAGATTAAAATTGTTTCCTGGGAAACTAAAGTCCAAATGGTCAGGTCCATTTGTTGTGATTGAGGTTTTCCCCCATGGAGCAGTTACTTTGCAAGATGAAAAAGATGGGAGAATATTCAAGGTGAATGGTCACCGTGTCAAGCATTATTGGGGAGAGGAATTTCAGTCGAAATATCCTTCCCTAAGGTTGGTTGATGATTGAGAGAGCAGGATTTTTGCGGGAGCATTTCACAGAGCAAAATTTTGAGCTCCCAGGATTTGTATTGATTTTATTTTTCGTTGATTTGATTTTAATTGCGGTTAGGTTAGATTTGACTTTGCGAGATTTATTAGATTTTGTCTTTAAATATTTGATTAGATCTTATCTATTTCGTTTTGAATTTGATGTGATTTTATTTTTCGGTTTATTTATTTAAATTATCTTTCAATTATCTTTTAATTAGTTAGATTTTATTAGATTTTATCTAGATTTTATTTTCAGTTATTTGAATTCTAGTTTTAATTAATAAAGATTTTCTCTAATTTATTCGGCTTCTTTTGAAAATAAAAGATTGGGATGATTGGTTAAAATTCAATTTGAATTTAAAGAAAAAAAAAATCTTTGATTTTTCTTGCTTTGAAATTCGAATTCCGTATCTAAGATTCTTCAGGTTCAGCAGATTGTTGCGGCAAAGATATGGCGAAAGCAAAATCATCTGAATTACAAGGGTTTCCGTTGGAAATTTATTATTTTTACCGTTGAGATTTTCTTTGAATTTTCGCAAGTAAAATTGCATGCATCATCTGATGACGCCACGTGTCGCAAAGTAATCATTCGAAGGCTTCAATGATGGACAGCACACCAATTTTTACCATGGGCGTTTGGAATCCACGATTTTACCGTTGTTGGTTTCAAATTTTCAGGATACATTTACTTCAAATTAAACGGTAATATTATTTAATGTTGAGCAAATCATTTCGGTTAGGATTTGATGTGCTGAAGCCTTATTTATTCACAACCGCTGGTAAGTTCTTTCCACTTCGTCTTCTTGATTTGAATCTTTGTTGTGTGCATTCTTCTTTCTTTGTTGGTATTCTCTGTCAAACTCTTTGAACTTTCAATGGCCAAAACGAGAGCAAGAAAAGAGAGAGAGAATGAGGGAGAAGAGATACCCGTTACCCCCGAGGTTCAGAAAGCAAAAATGAAAAAGAAGAGGACTCCGGAGGAAAATGAAGCGAAGAAAAGGAGAAGGCAGCAAAGGGCTGCGGAACAAGAAGAGGTCCAGGAGGCAGCAGATGAAGTTGAAAAAGTCCCGAAAGAACCAGAAGAACAGAACCCAGAACAGGCTGAGCAGAGAGTTGCAGATACAGAGGTAGTTCGAGAGGAGAGTCAAGAAAAATGGAATGAGGATGAACAGACAAAGGTTGCGACTGAGAATGAGCCAGTTCAGGAGGCTCGAGTGGAGGTGATCATACCGGAGGTACCTAAGCGTCGCCGCTTTAAGCGAAAAGTCGGCCGTATTCAGGTAGTTCGAACTGATACCCCCTCGCCTCCAACCACTGATTCTGAAAGAGAGAATGCAGAAAGAGAAGAAGAGAAACGGGAAGCGGAAAATAAGGCAAAAGAAGAAGAGGCAAGGAAGGCAGAAGAAGAGCGTTTGCGAGAACAGAGAAAAAGCAAAGGCAAAGGAATTGCTGAAGCATCGGGTGAGATTGAGGAGCCGAGGGCACCATTCATTCGCTTCATCAATGAACTTGCCAGAGCAAAATATCAGGAAGTACTGAAGCGTGATTTCTTATTCGAACGAGGTTTTGGCAGTGATTTGCCTAGGTTCTTGGAGTCCGAAATAGCGAGCCTTGGGTGGAGACAGTTTTGTGCGAAGCCTGATCCTGTCAATGCCAACATCGTTCGGGAATTCTACGCCAATCTGGACGTAAAGGATGATTTCGAAGTCATAGTGCGAGGAGTGCCTGTCCAATGGAGCCCAGAGGCCATTAATAATTTGTTTGATCTTCAGGACTTTCCACACGCAGTTTTCAATGAAATGGTGGTTGCCCCATCGAGCGACCAATTAAGCGCGGCGGTCCGAGATGTAGGTGTTGAGGGGGCTCAATGGAGGGTGTCACAGACACTGAAGCACACATTTCAAGCTGCTTATTTGAAAAGTGAAGCCAACGCTTGGATGGGTTTCATTAGACTCTGCTTACTGCCGACAACGCATGACTCCACTATATCGCGGGACAGAGTGTTGCTTGTTTTTGCCATCCTTCGATCAATGAGCATAGATGTAGGGAAACTAATTTCTTCTGAGATTGTTGACTGCTGGAAAAAGAAGGTGGGGAAGTTGTTCTTCCCAAATACAATTACTATGTTGTGCAGAAACGCAGGGGTTTCGGTGGATGAAAATGATGTAATTTTGTTTGATAAGGGAATCATTGATACGCCCAATTTGGCGCGACTTCAGCGAATGCAGGAGGTGCGTCAGGGTGGGATGGTCCACGGCATCAACACGATTTTAGAACAACTCGCACTTTCGGCCAGCAGGCAGGAGTTTGCTGAAAGGCAAGCTTTGACTTTCTGGAGCTATGTTAAAAATCGTGATGCCAATCTCAAGAAGGCGCTGCAAGAGAATTTTTCGAAACCATATCCAGCCCTTCCAGCATTCCCTGAAGATTTATTCAACCCCTAGATTCCACCCCCACCAATGGAAGGAGGAGGAGAGGAAAATGAAAATGAACCGGGCCAAGAGGACTGAAGGATGAAGTGGCCCTGAGCGAGCATGATTTTTGTTCTGACTTTTTGTTTGCTCGCGCATTTTCTACTTTCCTTTTCTGTTGATGTTATGTTTGTTTCTCTTTCATATTTCTGCTTCTTAAACAAAAATATATCTGCTGATGTAATTTTTTTTTTTAATGAATTTCTAGATGTTTCTGTTCTATGAAGCACTGAGTAATGCCCAGCTTAACTAATTTTCTCTGAATTTTTGAAGCTTGGACTGATTACTCTTAATTAGATCAAGGTATTCTGATCTCCAGAAACCTTTTGCTTGAGCATTTCTTCTAGCCTAGACTGTTGCTGCGGCAAAGAAGATTTTGAAGGTAGTATTGATTTATATGATCCACTTTAAGCTTAATCTAAGTCTCATGTTTAGTTTACAAATTCAGATAGAAAAATTTAAGTTTGGGGGTATACTTGCTTATTTAATGATTCATTGGGGACAATGAATAATTCAAGTTTGGGGGACTTTTTGCTACTCCAATTATTTTGCTCGAGCATTCCTCTCCTTCAAATTAAAATTTGCTAGGTTATTGAGTAACCGGGGACATTTGTGATACCCACAAGTTGTCTTCGCGTCAAAAGATGACCTAGGAAATGTGAAAAAATGAGAAATATGAGAAAAAATTATTTGCTGAAAAATTATTTGTTGAAGATTTTGCTGAAAAAATTGATGGAGCAAAAGTTTTGAAGGATGAATGATGATCCAACAGTTTTTCTGTCTCCCATAACTTAGGTGAGCTTCATCACAAAATGTCGCCATTCTGAGGGGCAAGAGATGGAATAACTAAGGATTTTTGAGCTTTATAATGAGTATTGAGCCTAGTTGGTGATGAGCTTGAGGCAAGGGTATACTGCATCATAAAATGGGTCATCCCATGCTTAAGAGTTTATGACTGTAAGGCTGCGTTAAGTCTAATAAACAATGATATAAACCCCTTTAAAAATATGTTTTGAAATGTCTGATAATAGAGCTAAGTTGTGGAGAGTTCTTAGAATTGAGTTGAAAGTGGTGATTATTTGTCCCTGTTGAAGGAATCTTTTTGCTGCAGCAAAGCTTGGTTTTGCAGAGTGCTCAGGTAAAGGTTAAAGGTAGTGTTGGACTGTCTGGGTTGATTAAGCTATTCTTTATCTAATATTCTGAATTCTTGAAGGAAGGTGAGTTAGTATTGCTCGGGACACGCAATAATTTAAGTTTGGGGGTATGATAACTGCCCAAAAGGTAGTTATTTAGGCCTCGATTGTATAGGGATTTGTGTGTCCTTTATGCTTATTAGGGTTGGTTTTGGATAGATATTACATGTTTTAACCCATTTGGAAGAATGGAAGCATTGGAAATTATTTGGTGTAGATTATGCTGCTGAGCGACTGGAGGGAGCAAATTCTGTGCTGCAGCAAAACTGGGAACAGAACTGCCACATCACAGCTCGTTAGCCAACTTCATGAACCGACTTCTGTTGAGTTATTTTCGGGATAAAGGAGCAAGGAGAGCCCTACACGTGTCCAAGTTGACCTAATTCAAGTCTCCTGTCCTTCTATAAAAGGAAGTAGCCGTCAAAGTCAAACTCAATTCCATGTTTTCCCTTGGAAGCCGAATATTTTAGAGAGATTGAAGATCATCAAGAACACCATCTTCCGCAAGCTGATTAGGGAGTTTATTTCCTTTATTAACTTGTGGTTATGGACATGCATACTCAGATTGTAATTCGTATTCCTATGCCTATTATGAACTAAGTAGCTTAGGGTGTTGGTTAGGAATAATGTGATTACTGTGCTTCATCTCTAGTAATAAATTGACTATCGCATTTTGGTTAATTGTTGTGCTTATTTTCATTTTATGCCCGCCTGGCCAGCCGGTATGGATAGCTCTCTCTAGTTTCAGGGATGATTTAGAGGGTGTGTGGCAATTATCCACACTACGATCATTGTGTATTGGTGAACACCAGTGACTGAGCTAGGGATAGCCAGTTGCCTAGTGCTTGATCGGTCGCACTTCATTGGGGTTGAAACACATCCCAAAAGATCTGGAGTTCCGGGAGGAATCCGCTAATAATACTGCGAGAAATGCATGATCAATAATATTGCTAGAGCATATCTTAGAACAATCACTAAAACCTAACCAACGCATGTCTTTAATCTGTCTATCTGTTTGTTTACTCGTTGTTCTGTCATTTATTTTGCTTCAGCATAATTCGTATAAAACCCAAACATTTTTATTATCTTCGAAACCATTAGAAAGTTACACGAAATAGATAAAGTGGAAGCTCATTCAGACCTTGGATTGATAATATTACTTGCTGCAGACTGTGTATACTTGCACAGGAATTCTAGAGTCTTTTATACCATATTTTTACTCACTCTAGGAACCCAACATGCAGCAATGTACAATATCATCGGTTTTCCTGCAATTGGAGCGCTTAAGACGGGAGGATTAAGCAAATACTTTTTAATGCTATCAAAAGCATTTTGATAAGCTTTATCCCATTCAAAGGTTGTGTCTTTTCGCATCAGTCTTTGAAATGGCTGACATCGACCTGCTAGATTGGAGATGAACCTTCTGATATAGGCCAAGCGTCCTTGGAGACTTCTTAATTCTCGCAAGTTTCGTGGTTCCGACATTTTCTAAATGGCGTCAATCTTTGATTGGTCGATTTCAATTCCTCGATGCCTTACTACAAAACCAAGAAACTTTCTTGATGTCACACCGAAGGCGCATTTAAGAGGATTCATTTTCAACTGGTACTTTCTCAAACGGTCAAAAACTATCTTCAAATCTTGCAAGTGGTCCTCTCGTTTCTTGGATTTGACCATGAGATCTTCAACATAGCACTCAACACGTCTGTGGAGCATATCATCGAAAATCTTCTGCATTGTTCGTTGGTAAGTTGCCCCGGCGTTCTTTAATCCAAAAGGCATCACCTTGTAATAGTATATTCCTTTTGGAGTTCAAAATGCTGTCATCTCTTCATCTTCAAGGACCATTCGAATTTGATTATACCCTGATGATCCATCCATGAAAGATAAGGCTTCATGTCCTGTAGTGGCATCAACCATAAGTTCAGTGATGGGCAGTGGAAAATCATCTTTGGGACATGCATTGTTCAAGTCACGGAAATCCACACATACACGCAGTTGTCCGTTTTTCTTTTTGACTGGCACAATGTTTGCGATCCATGTTGGATATTTCACTTCTCGAATGAACCCCGCCTCTATCAACTTGTTGACTTCAATTTCAATTTGAGGAACGAGCTCCGGTCGGAAACGCCTTTGGGCCTGCTTAATAGGTCGATATCCTTGTTTAATCGCAAAATGGTGGACTGCTATTTTTGGATCGAGTCCTGGCATCTCTTTGTACGACCAAGCGAAGACATCTTTATATGTAATGAGCAAATTCAAGTACTCACGTTCCTCTTCAGCACTAAGTGACGCACTGATGAATGTCGGGCGCGGTTCTCCTGTCGTACCCAAGTTTACCTCTTTGAGTTCATCAATTGTTGATTGACTGCCATCTTCTAACGATGCGGGTGCTTCTTCAGCATCATCTTCAGAAATTTCAGTATCTAGCATTTCTTCGAAACAAATATGGCAGCAATTGACATGTTCTTCTTCAAGCTCTTGGTTCACCTTCGAAGGGTTAGTTAGAATGACTAACTGTCGCTTTACTTTTAAAGCACCTTCTGTATTTATGAGAACAAAAGGTTTTCTCTTCATCCGTGAAGGAACAGTACTGGAAAATCCGTTGTTATCATTCATCTCGTCGGATTCTTCTGTTTCAAGACTTTTCGACTTTCCCTTGCATTGGCCATATGTTGCTTGAAGGCGGTCGAACACGGATCTCGGCGGTTCATCTACTTTCTTCGATGTAGACACACTCAAACGATGAAACACTGAACGTCGGGTAGGAGTAGAAGTTTTGCTCTGACCTTCCTTTTCTAAAGATGAATATTTCAGCCGCTGATGAACTGAAAGACGAGTAGTTAGCGCTTTAATGCGATCGAAGACAGAGATTTTCTGGCTATCATCATTCTTTTTATCTTCTGGATCGCTCATCTCTTCTACCGTTATGTGATGTGCATCTACAACTTTCCATTTTCTAGTTATACGAACTGGCTCTGGGGGATTGTACCCTAGTCTGGCTCTTGAGGATGGTATGGCATAACCTTCTTTCTGGAGCTTCTTCTGTGTCGGAGAAGGCTCGGATCTCCCATCGAAGATTTTTAGACTTTTAAACTCAGTATGAGTTGTAAAGTCGTATCCTGCCTTTTCTAGGAGTTTGTATGCATTTTGGTCAAATCCAGCCTTCGTTCGCCTTTCCGGCAAAGTCACTTTGGTATGATCCATCTTTGATTCTTGAATCTCTTGCTTGGTAATTGCTGTCAGAGGCATAGTGAAATTTTCTTTTAGAATCTCCACATCACCAACCTTCAAAATTCCTGAACATTCTGTGAATGGTGATTCTCCTTTTTTGTGTCGAGATAAAGGAACGTAGCGCAATATAGGGACGTTTGACGATGCCTCCTCTCCTTTGGAGCTTTCGATTTTGCAGGGTGAGTGGATGTTTCCTTTGATTGAACTTCACAAGCATCTACTTCTTAATCGACTCCTTCTTCGCATTCTTTGGATGCTCTATTTTCTGACTTTCAATCAGAGGAATCTCACCTGGGATGATCTCTCCTGCTTTATCATTCTGCATAAAAAACTTTGCATCTGCAAAGTGGGATTCTGCCTCTGAGAATGGATTAGTATCGGCTTCAACTTTCTTGACGTCGTCTTGATAGAACTTGAAACACTGATGAAGTGTAGAAGCTATTACTCCATTTCCATGAATCCAAGGACAACCTAACAATAATTTGTAGGTGGTCTTGGAATCTATGATATGGAATAAAGTGTTGGCCTTCAAATCTCCAATAACAAGCTCCAAACGGATCATACCGATAGCTCGTTGGCCGCCTTGGTTGAAACCTTGAATAACCAACCTACTATTTGATAGTTCATCCATTGCAATTCCTATTTGTGTCATGGTTGACTTAGGCATTATATTCACCACAGATCCATCGTCGATAAGAATTCGGCCAACTTTTTGCTCTCGAATATATCCTGAGACGAATAAGGGCCTATTATGAGGCTTCGATCCCAACATCAAGTCTTCATCTGTGAAGCTAATGGACATATAACATGAGGCACATCTATGTCCTTGCAAGTCTGGAACGTCTGCAACGTTAGAATTTTTCAATGTTTCAACAATAACATCTTTGGTTGCTTGAGGGAGTCACACCAAATCATCTATTGTGAATGAAGGTGAATCTTCTGGCCTAGTCATCACCTGAGACAGACTCGAGGAAGAATCGCCTTCTTTGAATGTATTGACAACATGACATGCGACTATCTCAGGGATGTACTCATGATCGTCATTAAGAAAGTTCTTTCGGGAGAAATCTTTAAGGGTTACCGGGCTTCGAGTCAGAACAAAATCTTGATTCTCTTCGACAACTAGTTTAGGCTTTCTCAAAACTTTTATCTTTCTCCTCTGCTTTTGTGACATGTTATTTCTTCTATAGTTTCGGAACATGTGAGGCTCTCTTTGAACGAAATGTTTCTTTTGCTTCTTTCGACGAGTTACTGATGACCGCAAAGTGCACGGGCCGCAAGTAATATAAAACGAAAAGTATTCCGAGTATCGAATCCTCGGGGATTGGATTTATTCAATTAATTACCACAAATAATCTTGCTTAGCTTTATTTAGAGAAAAAAATCTAATGCCAGAAAGAATAACAAAAAGCTAATCTAGAAAGCAAAAGATAAAATGGTGACACAATTTGGAGGGATAATTCTAAAGTGGTTGATTTCATCAATTGGACCTTTAATGCTTAATCAATTAACTAATATGGATTAACTAATCATTTGATTCATAAGTCTAGAAGCCTAATCACAAGGACTCTCCTGTCGGTCTCCTCCCATCTCATACATTTCAATAAAGAATCTCCTTTCAGTCTCATCTTTATTTACTTAGCATGGCATTACGATCCTTCAGTACAACCTCTAACGTTATTTATTTTGTCCCGTGTCACCCGGGTAAATAATCGTTAGTCATGCATTCAGTTCTAGTCTAAGATTCTCTCCGTCGAGTCTCTGCTTAGTAACGATTCATTTAATCAGTGATCAATTGATTAAAAGCATTACAGACAAAATGCACAAATGAACAATAATGACAATTAAACCACATCAATTCATTAATTCAGCAGAGGTTCAACATCTAAATCAATCTCATAGAATTTAGGAATTTACTACTCATAATCACTAAAATTCAATAATTCCTAATCACAACAATTCTAGAAACTAAAACATAAAGGAAAAGGGAAGAGAAAGGCTCATAAAAGTGTCGATCTCCTCGATCCCGCGCCGACCTCCTTCCATCCCGAGCTCCAAAGATCTTCAACAAAGCTCCAAAGCTCTCCCAAAAATCCCAAATTTTAGTGTAGACTCTAGAATGGGGTGAAAACCCACAAATTGGCACACAAAATATGGATGCAAAAGGCTCCTTTTATAGGCTCCCAGCAGGCGTAGCATCGCGACGCTCTGACGTCATCTTTTCTTGGGCTCCAAGACGTCGCAGCGTCGCGACGCTACCGCGTCTTCTGGATTTTTCCGCATAGCTGCCTAGCGTCGGACGCTCCAGGCTTAGCGTCTCGACGCTAGGCCCTGAATCTTCAATAATGGCCCGATTTTGACTCTATTTTTGGGCCTCCAACTTTCTTTTGGCCCAAATACTTCTTGTAATGGATTTTGGGCACTTTTCTTGACCCAACTTGATACTTTAAGACTTGAAATTCATGAATTTTGGCTACTAACTCATTCTTCTTGGCTTTTTGGATTTGGATCTTCAATGTAATTCTCCAAAATGCTTTAAAAAGCCTCCAAAATCATCTAAAATCTCTCAAAATTCCGATTTTTCTTCTTTGACTCGGTTTTCTGAAATTTAAACAGAAAATAGAATTAAAGCACACAATTCAAGCATAAAACTAGCTAAAATTAATAGGAAAATGATGACATTTTTGCCTGTCATCAAACCCCCAAACATAAATATTTGCTAGTCTCGAGCAAAGCTAAAACCCTTTATATGAATCAACTATTGCAAATGCATGACTCTAAGCTCAATGATCCAAATAATGAACTCTAACAATTAAAGGAAATATTAAAACATATTATTTCATCACGAAATTTAAATCTAAACTCTTCATCCCTTGCGTGTGTGTGTGTGAGCCTCCTTATTAGGTCTTTACTAGCGTAGAAAAGGTTTATAGAATCCTCAGTTCATCTTCCCCCTACACGGGCCCTAAGCTCTAATTATCCAGCTTTCCAACAATCAAGAAAGCAATATCCCACTAAGGTGCCTGAAACAACGGGGTATGCCTCCCCCAAACTTGCATTTTTTTTACAAGTTTTTTTTAATACTTTTAGATGTAGCGCCTTCGTTCTGGCTTGCCAACATTGGTGATGAAAGCATCCAACTAGGAGCGCCTCATCTTTCAGGATGCCGAGGCATGCTCATTTCTTTCCAATGCTTTCATGTAAAGGCAAACGATGGGTGTCATGAATGCCCCTGGTTACTAACGCTCTCAAGAAAGTGGAGCATTCTTTTGTTTCCATAAATTTTTTTTTCACAAACTTTTTTTTTTCTTTGCAGGCTAATAAACATGATTTTTCTCCCAAGTAAAACATTACAAACTCTTATGCAATTCAACTTTCAAATCAGATCTTAAGCCTATCGGAGTGACAACAAACATCTAGATAATATAATCAAGTTTTAAGCATTCAAAACCATATAAGTAGGCTAAGTGCTCAACATGTGCAAGGAAATCAAAGCAAAAATTTAAATTTACATGAATCTTGAACATGCTTTGATATTTCACAAAAATTGAACAAAATTCATTATCTAGATCATATCATAGACCGTCCTCATCAAAACAGATGCAATACAATCATCATGAAAAATTTCGCTCAGATCAGAACAGCAAAGCCTCCCCCCCAAACTTAAATCATACATTGTCCTCAATGTATCAATTTTTTAAACAAATTAAGCATGCATAAGGACAATTAAAAAGATAAAGGGAGAATGGAACTGCCCTGGAATGTGAGAGAAGTCATGGATGTCATCCTTCAACATCATTGGGGTTGTTTTTGGAAGAAAATGCGGTCTCGAGCTCCTTCAAAAATTGATCAACGGGAACGAAAGATCAACATGCTCTAACTACAAAAAACTGAAAAACAAAGAAAAGAAAATTAACGGAAAAATAAACTTGGGTTGCCTCCCAAGAAGCGCTTGTTTAACGTCTCTTAGCTAGACGAGTTAGTGCGAACTTTCAAGGCACATAAAAATTCTCGTATTTCTTCGGGCCCTTTTTCTTTGAATCAATGAAGCAGACTATTGCTAGTAAGCTTACTAGCTTTTCATGGGCCCCAAAAGCAGAAATATTTTTGGGATTTTTTAATAATAAAAGCATAATAGGAGAAAGATCAAAATAAATGGACTCTGACTCTGACACTGACTCGTGAGAACAAGAAAAAGAACACTCATTATCAAGAGAGGATGTGAAGGATAGAACAGACAAAGGCCCTTCAACCTTAAACTCTACCTCAAGAAACTCCTCAAACACTATAGGCTCATTTTCTTTTTCTTCCTCACAAACTTGTTCTTGGTGGGTGCTGGAACTATCCAATTCTTCCTTTCTATCTAAACAACTCACCCCTATGTGCTCAAGCTCAGCAAAATTGAAAGAATTTGGCTCTTGAATGGGCGCTAATGAATCAGCGGCCACATGACTCACTAGACAATCTATGGAAGTTGATCCTACTTCCCTATCATCCCTTTGGGTTTGGAGTCTCTCCATAGATTTTTCTAATTCTAAATTCATGGCTCTAGACTCTTGGATAAAATTTTCAAGCAAGCTCTCGAAGGAAGATTTTTCTTCTATGGAAGCGGATTGCACTTCACTCTCATCCTCTTGGGGATGCAATCTCCCTAGGGATTTTTCTAGAGAAAAATTCATGGCTCTAGTATCCTCGATATAATCTTGAAGCAAACTTTCTAGGGGAGATTTTTCTTCTAAAGGGGGATAATTTGAATAGAAAAAAATGGATGATGGTGTTGGTTCTTCGGGCTTAGATTCCCTAAAGGGCCACCCAAAATTATAAAAATCCATTTAAAACAATAAATCAACAATAATCAGGCTTTAAGCCAGATGTAAACATCAATTAAATGCACAACAAAAACAATGGACCAGGATAATAGCATTAAAGCACACAATTCAAGCATAAAACTAGCTAAAATTAATAAGAAAATGATGACATTTTTGCATGTCATCAGTTACCAAAGTCCATCCTTCGTCTTTATTTTCAACGGACTCAAGTTGGTCTTGGAAGATGTCTCTTGCAGATTCTTGCTAAAGCCAAATAATAATCGGCTCTAATGTCCCGAACTGGATCAAACTTGATACTGAATCATGAACCGGGCTTGGAGTTACTCGGTTGTTCAGATTCGTTGCTATCGTGGCATGATTTGATTGAGCTACCTCATCAAGATCTAACTCAATCTTCTTTTCTTTAGCTAATTTCATGATTAGCTCCTTCAGAACGAAGCACTTTTCCACTGGGTGGCTGATGACTCAGTGATATTTGCAGTAGTTGGGATCATTAACTCTTCCCATCTCTTCTGATCGCTTGCATTCTGGTAGCTCAATAAGTTGTTTTTCCAGGAGCTGTTCTAACATATCTGAAATGTCAGAATCTTGAAAAGGGTAAACTTTCTCTTTCCTTTCTTTCAAGGTCAGACGACGTCTCTCACCTCCCTCTTGTTGTTTCTCTATCTTCTTTTCTTTTCCTTTCGACGAAAACTTGAAAGGAGCTGCATTGACTACCATTGACTCTTTCGTAGTGCTTTTGGTAGCTTTCTCAGTATTTTTAACTTCTTTCTTTTCTTTCATGCCATCGGGGACAATAGAATCTTTGTTCCCTCTGGTACCAATGCTCAATTCCATGTCATGAGCGCAGGTTGCCAACTCCTCGAAAGTGCGGGGTTTTATTCCTTGCAGGATATAGAGGAGTCCCCAATGCATGCCTTGGGTGCACATTTCAACAGCAGACAATTCGGTAAGTTTGTCCTTGCAATCTAAACTCAAAGCTCTCCAACGGTTGATGTAGTCAAGAACCGGTTCACCTTTCCGTTGTTTAGTGCTAGTGAGCTCCGTCATACTCAGGCTCAAGATCGGTATACCAGTCGAAAGCATTCCCCTTCAGTGTTCGTACAAACTGCCTGACTAGTTGGTCTCCTCTAGTACCAGCGTTTTCACATGTCTCGACGAAATGAGCAACGTGTTGCTTGGGATTGCCCTTCCCGTCGAATTGTTGAAACTTTGGTGGCTGGTATCCATGAGGCATTCTCAGATTGTCGATTCTCTTGGTATACGACTTGGAATACAAGAGAGAGTTCTAAGTCGGTCTACCATATTGAGCTCTGATGGTATTCATGATCATATCCTGGAGCTGCTGAACGGACAGTGAAACAATAGAAGCGGAATGTTGTGACTGATCTTGTGCAATGATCTTTCCCTTATCTTTGATGGTAGGGGTCTGACTCGATTCAGCAACATCTCGACTTTCCATCTGGTTCCTGAGAGAGGCGATTTCTTGGTCTTTCTCTTCGACCATCTTCAGTAGCATGCTGATTTTGTTCTCAACTTCAACCATTCATTCTTCACTAGTTCCAGCATCAGTCATCATAACAGACATCACATCAGGACTAGATGTTTCGTTTGGTTGCTGAGAAGAAGAGATGAATTTGCCAAGCATCAAATTTTCTGCAGCGGCAATTTCAAGTTGAGCAGATTTTGTCATGCGTCTCAGCATCTTGTTTGCAATGACAGGAGTTTGGCTGTCTTCATGTTGGGTTTCCTTGGAGCGACTGCGAGTAATTGGCCCCACATAGAAGTTGCTTGAAGCAGCGATCTTTGAAGAAGCTTCTTTGGAAGTCATGATTTCTTTGCGAGAAAAAGAGATGAGAGGTAGAGATGGTCCCACTGGGCGTGCCAATTTGTTTACACGAGATTTCGACAAAGGAAATTTAATTCGTGGAAATGAACTTGATTTTATTGATTTAGTATGTGGAAGTGTTACAATCTCTAATATTTATCCTCTGATGCTTTCTCTCAAAAGGTAGAGTCTGGTCTGAGGGCCGACAAGCTTGATCTCAGACGGAGGAATGTTGAATCTTCAACTTGTATCTTGATGAAGAAAGGGTTGATTCTTTGGAGTCTTTTAGTCGTTGGATCTTCTGAGTCTGGAGATGGTCGAATTCTGAATCTTGGATCTTCTGAATTCTTTGGACTCTCTGACTTCTGAAGACTCTGGACCTTGGGAGAATGCTCTGGGCTATGGCTTCTCTGACTCTGTCTGAATGCCCAAAATGAATGGTGGCCTCCTCTATTTATAGAGTTTGATGGACCTCATATGGGCTTGGGCCTGGGCCCAACCTTTGGGCTTTGGCTCTATTTGGGCTTTAATCCAACTCATTTTTTTTAATAAAATTGGATTATTTTAATTAAGCCCAATTTCTTCAATGATCTCGGGCACATTAGTCTCGAGTCCAACTACCACGTGGCATAATTTGATTGGACTCGGCTTATGTCATCTGATGGATCAATAGTAGACAAGTGGCATGGTTGGATTTGCCGAATTTTAATGTCTATTAATTTAATTTAGGGACACGTGTAAATTTGTAATTGGTCCCAAAATTATTTTATCATTAATTCAAATTAATGACGTGGCAATTTGTGATTGGCCGAAATTTCTCACTCAACATGCGCTATTAGAATTCCACCACTCGGCCTTGCAAGAGCATTGTTGTTTGCATTTTTTCCCCTATTTGAGCAAAAAATTCATGTACCTGAGGGATAGAGGCTGCTTTTGGCTCCTTGCATAGTCGATCCTAGCCATACCTGTGCAAGATGTTTTCAATGAGGGCTGGAAGAGGTCCCATCTTGGTGGAGAATGCCTTCTCACACATCAGAACCTGTTTCTTCATAATGACCAGACGGGCCTGAGTGTCTGGATGGGGCTCCACTCGCACTTCCACTCTTGGCTGATTGGTGGAACTCTTCTTTGGTCGAGGAATGGAGGGTTCTCCCCTTGCAGGTGGTGATGGTGATGGTGTCTTGGCTCGGGGAAGCAGAAAAGTCGCTCCCCTAATGTTCGGCCACCTTAGGGAAATGTTGATCTTTTTCTTCTTCTTAGCCTCCCCTTCGGCCTCACTATCAGTTCCTTCTCTACTTCTCTTGGGCATTTGGTCCCTAGAAATCTCTTGGACCTCAACTTCATCAATTGAACTCCTTCTCTTGCTCGTGCTCGAACAGGTCATCGAACACTGCCTCTTTATGGTGTTCGAACAGGTCCTCAAGCACATTTTCTTCCTCATTTGGTGGTGGTGGTGGGTTTGCTCATTAGATTGCACCTCAGGAATTGGTGAAATCTCTGGTTCTTGCTCTTTTTGCACCACATTTCAGGCACAAACTTCCCTGCATTCTCTTTTAACTGGCCCTCAGAAGCGGGCACAATTCCTTTTTCTTCTTCTTTCTCAGTGGCATCCACTGAGTCCTTTGAACACGATGCTACAAAATCCAACGCAGCTTGTTCTTTTTCCTCTCTTTGTTTTCTCTTGCCCTTTTTCTTCCTTCTTATTTCTTAAGCCCTCGGTTCATCTTTTATTTGGGCGACCCTGGCTTTTGCTAGCCATATGGTGTCGACCACCACTTTGTTCCAATCTTTTTCTTCAAGTGGTTGCTCCAATTATGGACCCCATCGTGTTGATCGTTTGGCTCTAAGCTTAGAGGGGTTCGTAGCTGAACTTTTAGAAGTTTGGAGCTGCATTTGCGCCCCAAATGTTGGCGCATCCTTTCTGGTTACTTCCTCAAGTCCTGACACTGCTTTTTCTACTTCGGCCATGTTTGTGGTCGCAATTTCTGGTCGACCTACCGTCAGATTCTCAAGTTCCTCCACATTTGCGGGCACAACCTTGTTGCATGGTTCAGCTCCATCTTTCTTCCTTCTTTTGACATACTTCACTCCCACTTTCTTCTCTGCATCCTCCCTTTCCATAATTCGTACAGCCTTTGGGTTGAGAACAAGGGGTGTTTCCTTCTCTTCCTCTTCTTCGGTTTCCATGGTAGCATCCTCAATGGCCTTACGACTTTTCTCTACAGCCCTCCTCAAGTCTTCTTCCCAAACTCTTGAATGTGATCCTGCACGAGTTGAAGAGCAGAGAATCTTACCTTGAGTTTCCAACCTAACAGAGGTCGAATGGGTAGAATGTTGTGCTCCGGATTTTCGTGAAGGAGGAAAGGGCTTTGAAACCGCCTTCGACCTCTCAGAAGAAGAACCTGAAGATGGTTTGCGGGTTGAAACGGGGTTCTTCGACTGCGAAGCGGATGAAGGCTTCATCTTTTTTTTTATTTTACTTGTGGGACCACCGATGAGTTCTGAATGGAATAGGGGTGGTTTTCGACGGCATTAGTGGTTGGAATAGATGGTTGGAGAAGCTTGGAGCTTTTGGCGGGTGCTTTGGGCTTGAGAGAGATGTTAAGGGAGTTCAAAAGATAATTGACCGAAGTCAAATCCTTCGTTATTTATACGTTTCGAACTTTCCTTAAATGATTTGGCGATTTTAAATGATGTCACTCTTGGTCCTCTGATTTTCCTGGAATTGCGCCCACAAATGCGACACAAATTGCTTCCTGAAATATTTTCCTTTTTTGCACAAGGTAGATTTGCGACCGCATTTGCATCGCAAATCCTGTCCTTTTTCCAATTGCTTTCTCCTTCTCCAAAACCTATCTTCTGCACACTTAATTAACATATTTAGAACGTTCACATAGGATAAGAATCCAAATTTGAAGAAGAATTTTATACTTTTGAAGAAGAATTAAGATTTTGGCAAATCATGAAAATGCAAATTTTGATTCACAAGTCACCACTCTAAACATTTTGCACAATGTTTTTGATTTTTTGGTTTTAATAAGAAAAGAAACATGAAAAAGAAAGAAAACAAAACAATCAAAATAGTATACATATTTACACAATCTCATTCTCAAATTACTTGGGGTCAATGGAGGCTTTAACTTTGCCTAGGCCTTCTCTTTTCGGGTTCTCTGTATTGCTTGGTAGGGTTCCTATTGGTCTGTTCCTCATTTCTGTAGCTAACTGCTCAATCTAAGATTCAAGATTCCTCAAGGAAGTTGTCTGACTTTGAATTACATCATCAATATTCTTGGTCATTAGTTCCCTTATAAGATTCTCAAGGTTTGTTGTTGATTGGGGTTGCACTTGCATCGATTGCTGCTGCATTTGCGGCTACAAAGGCTGTGCAATCTTTAGTTGAGTTTGAGCATTAAATCTGGTTAATCCCCCCTGCTTAATGAAAAAGGGTTGGATTGGATGTACTTGCATTTTATCCTCCTCAAGATAAGTTAGGGTGTTGTCTCCATCTTGGATTATATGTGTTGGAATAAGGATTTATTCTATTTTTCGCACCTACAAAACATACTGAAGCTGGATTTTGAGAACAATCTTCAACTGAGTGCTCTTCATTGCAAGTAGTGCACATGGGGGTTGAAACTTGGCTCACGGCTGCAACTTGAACTTGATTTCCTAAAGTAAGATTCATAAGCATGTTGTTCATAGTTAACATCCGCTCCGATAGTGTCTCGAGATGATTGACTTCTTGGACTTTGACACTGCTCCTAGATGGTGTTTATTTTTCTCCCTATTGACTATGATTTGAAACAATTGTGTCCAAAATTTTGGTTGCCTCATTAAAAGTCTTTTTTTTAAGCAACGAACCATTAGTTGAAGCATTGACTACTACTTTAGAAGCTTGAGTCAATTCATTGTAAAAATGCTCTACAAGAAGACAAGCAGGCAAGTCATGGTGTGGACATTTCCTTATCAACGTTTTGAAGCGGTCCCATGTTGTGTCTACTCCTTCTTGTGGTCCTTGTTTAAAAGTGATCATTTTCCCTCGAATTTGTGCATTCTTTGTAGGCGGAAAATATTTCAAAAGAAATTTTTTAGCAAGCTCATCCCATGTGGTGATACTATCCGATGGAAAATAATCTAACCATGCTTCTGCATTACCGTGTAAAGAAAATGGAAAAAGTTTCAAATGCAAAGTTTCATTGGATACTCCACTAAGCTTGAACAAGTTGCATATTCTCAAGATTTGCGTCATGTGTTTGTGAGGATCTTCACTAGGAAGTCTTGAAAATTGGCCTATGGTCTGAAACATTTGTAACATAATTGGCTTGAGCTCAAAATGATTGGCATCAATGACTGGATCTATAATTCCTGTATTGAGATTGTAAAAAGTTGCGGTCGCATAATCCTCAATGGCTCTATTCCTTTCATCTATAATAAGAATAAGATTATTTGTTGTCGCAGCTTTTTGTTTCACATTATTAGGTTGTGCTCCTCTTTGTTGCGCACCAAGAGGGTCTCCAACAGGTGGCTCCATAGCAATTTCCTGCATAAATTTTTTTTTGGAGTTTCCTGTTGTTGCACTTCTCGTAGTTCCTTTAACTTCCTTCTTTGCTCTTTACGGCACTGTCGAAAAGTTTTCTCTATCTCAGAGGTAAAAATTGAATTCAGGTCTTTTGAGCATACACCAATCCTATCTGCAAAGAAATCCCTACAAGAAAGAATTGATGTCTTGTGATAGAGGAATTTGTGGTCGCAAACTGATCGCAATTCCTGCTTTAAAGAAATTTAAATTTGTGTAAATCAACTGTTTTACCAAAATCTCCCCGGCAACGACGCCAAAAACTTGACGGACGTGCATTATGACACTGCTCGAGTGCAAGTATACAGTAACAAGTAATAAAGTGGATAGTATTCTGGATATCGTACCCAAGGGAGATGGTGACTAGTCAAAAAACACAAGATTCTGTAAAAATGGGAACCTCCTCTAAGTTCACAACCAAAAATGGTAACCATAAAAAAATATATTGAATGGGGTTTTTAATTTAAGCCACAAGTAGAAATAAGCAAGTAAATGAAAACGGTAAAAACTCTATGAGATAAACGGGGGAATTCAAATAGTATCAACCTTGAAATTTAGATTGCACCCACCTATGCGCCCGCAACTTACTCAGGCACTACAAACGATTGAAGAGTACTATCTATGTTACCCACATAGACATGGTGCAGATAGCATCCTACAATTGCGCCCACAATTACCTTGACAACTAGATTTTGAGTTAAGTCCTACTTCTACTTAGCTCTGCTATAGGTGCCTTTAGAATTCTAAGCTAACTAGACATCTATTTCTAGGGCTAGCTGAAACTTAGGTAAATAACACTCACAACTTCCAGTCCTATTTTTAGGATTCAAGAAGACAAAGTCATATTTCTAGAATCTTTTCCACTATTGTTTTGTGAACTCGCGCATTTAACTCCAAACTTTCGGCCATCAGCTAAATACAAACTATGATAACCTAAGTAATCAGTTTAAGCTAACAATGAAAATTAAACTCAACAAAAACAAACAATGCTAAGAGGGATCAAGGTTGCTTTTGTATAGGTGGGACTTTCTTCTACTCAAGGAATCCACATATTTGAACCGTCGAGAAAAAGCTTAGCTCATGGATGAAAGTAAAGTACACGACAATAATTAAAAAGAACACAAAATGAAAAAACCAATTGAATTCATATAAAATAAACGAATTGAGTACAAGACTTATAACTTAAACTGAAATAAAAGAAAAACATAAACTTAAGAATACTAGAACTAATAAACTTAAACATAAAATAAAGACAACATACGATTAAGGATCTTTCCCTCTCTATCTAGCTTGCTTGTGCCCTTTTTCAAGGAAAGACAAGTTTTTCTCTTCTTCTTCTTTCGAATGGAAGAGCCGACAGAGGTTGAGAAACTCGAAACTCGGAGTGGTTACAAGATGAGAAGAGAGAAAAACATAAATCTATCCTAAGGACGAAATTTCGAGCTCACTTTGCTTCTTTCATCTTGATCCCCTTTTATAGACCTTGGAAGGTGAGGTAGGCTACCGAGATCAATGTGAGAACCATTACCTCTGGATTGATTCCTTGGATATCCCTGTGCGACCATGCAAACAAATCTACATTAGCCCTCAGGAAATTGATCAACCTCTCCCTTTGCTCAGCCTCAAGCTTGGTGCCAATGTTCACTCTCCTTTCCCCAGATGCTAACAACACTGATTCTAGCTCTTCCGTAGGCTGCCCCCTCAGGTCACTTCCAGCGATATTTGAAATATGAGGAACCTTTCGTTGACCCCTGAGGTTAGGGTCGGCCTCGGCCAAACTCAGCGCTTTCTGCCCATATCTGGAGTCTTCCTCTGGTCTTTGAATTTGCTCTATTCTGTGAGCCACAACCGACATGCAATTTGTACTGGCAAGTACTCTCTTTCCACAGACGGCGCCAACTTTTGATGGCAAAATCTGGCCAAGTAACTCACCTGACCTTCACGTTCACCAACAGTGAATTTGTTGAAGATGGGGAAGACATGACCTGCAAAACCAGTAAAGCCGCTGCACACCAGTGTGGTGTAGGCCACTTGCATTCCGATGCCTAAGTCAGATAGATAGTAAAGAGTATTTCTTAATCTAGTTTTCCGAACCTTTTTCCAGGTGTGAAGGACCAAATTTATACCTGTCTCTCCTGCTAGTGTTTTCGCTTGTCTTTGAAGCCGTTTAGGACTGAAATCGAGTCAAATAGAGGCATGGGGCGCTTAGTGGCGGATCCAGGAATTTCATATAGGGGACACAATATACATATAAATGTAATAAAAAATTTATAATGAAATTTTAAAAATTATGCATATCTTGAATGGAAAATTACGATTTCGAGATTGACAAGGACCTTTTTGTAAATATGCTCTACGAACTTGATCTTGAATATTAAAACTATAATCATAAATTTTAGTTCTTAAAGGCCAGGATCTGCAGGTAGCTCTCCTAAATTGACTTGTGTATAAGATCTATCACTATCAAAACTAATATTACTTTTCTTTCTTGGGGATGATGACTCTCTTGTTGTTATTCTTTTATAATATGTTGGGATTGGTGCCCTAAAACTCGTAGATAGTGAATGTTAAACGAATTATATAATTATTCGATAAAGGTGTTATCGAGTTTGATTCAGTAAAAGTCAATACTGAATAAAGTAAATTGCACATATAATAACCCAAATCCAATAAACTAAGATCCATGGCTATAGGATGAACACTTGAGCTTTATGTAGAGACATAAAAATGGATCAAGCTTGAGTAATAGCCAAAATGGTCTATAGTATAGGGATAGGGTTGGGTACCTTATTCTGGAGACACTATGAGATGCGGCCCACTTTATAGATGGTATAGACGATGTGATCCTAAATCGTCCATGTAGAGACATGCGAGTGGGGGCGTCCTATGCAATGAGTTTGCATAAGACCAGGACCGAGAAATAAGTCGCTCTCGCTTTGTAACACAGTTTACTAATGAGACTGACTATTTCATGTGATGACCTAGGTAACTTGATCTTAATCCTGAGCTAACTATGAACTCCTGTATATTCGGGCTTATCCTTAGATCTGCATAGGTGAGAGTGGCTCAGTATCGCCGACTCAATAAACCTCCCATTTCAGGGATAGGAACGGGTAGATAGCTGGGGACATAGTCATGCAAGAAGGAATTCGCTCCTACCCGAATTAGGGATAGTAGAGAGGTTGTTCCCTTAAGTGCTGACTCTGGGGCTTGAACAAAGGGATCCCGCCCTCTCATTGGCCCGAGAGGGACTCGGTTTATTGGTTGGACCATAAACCAATTGTTCATTAGAGGATCAGTGGGACTTAAGGAACTAGAAGTACTATAGGGGTGAAACAATTTTTTTGACCTAGCTACAGCTACGAACAACCTGTGAAGGATCGACTCACTAATCATGGTTAAATCAAGTGGACGGAAATATATCTATAGTGAGGGGAGTGCAACTATCGGGCTATAGTGGAGTGCCCCGGTAATTAACGAATGTTGGCTAACTTGGATAATGAGATTAGTCGGTTAGCCTCGAATCGTTGGAGCCCATGATCTATAGGTCCATTAGGTCCCCCTACTAGCTCATATCGGAATTAAGCCTAGAACAAAAGATATGAAGCTTTGAATCGTTCAAAATCGGGAAAACGTGTATTATCGTAAATTGTGTTTGACACAATAATTTAATTATGAATTAAATTAGAAAATGAGAGATGGAGTATTTAAAAGTGTTTTGAATACCATATATATGTATTAGGAATCATATATAATTCATGGCACTAGGTGATAAAGATTAATTGGATTAATCATGTAAAAATTACTTGGAATTGTTCCAATTAATTGCCTAGAAATCAATTTCAATTTTTGAATTGAAATAGGAATGAATTGCAAGCTGAAAATTGAGAATTTAGATTCAATTTTAAGTGGATTTAGTGGCATTCCCACTCATGCATGTTGATGCATAGTGTAAAACAACACAACCATGCACTAGTTGCATGTGTTGTGAATTAAACACCTAGAATCCACTTTGAGTTGCAATTTCACCATGTGTCTAGTGTCATGAGGCTTCTCTTTGCATGGAAGATGTCTATATAAGGAGTATGAATCAGATTCAAAGGAATGAGAGCCATTTTCCATATTGTTATGCTGTTGGATTTTGGTCTCAAACTCTCTCATCTCCATATATCTCTCTAGTGCTTGAACTTTCAAGCATTCCCTTCCCATTCCCTATCTCTATAGACTCCCACAAGTCATTCTTGACCCGGAGAATAGTAGGGAAGACACTAGAGGTGGTCCACACACCGTTCGTGATCAAAGGAATCAAAGGGAGTTGTTGAATCGGTCTCCAAAAGGTTGGTAAAAATTCTGCTCTCTCCTTACGGTATTTGGACAGCATGTTTTCATTTTCTAAAATTGATGTAGTTAAGTGCCTCCGATCCTAAAATTGTTTCCGCATGTGTTATATGAACGCCTTCATAATATCTCTTCATTTTGATTCTGAATTAAGTCTACACAAATATTAATAAACAAACATTAATTTCAATTTCCTAGATTAAAAATTATAACAACTGGTCTATAAAAAAAATTATAACAACTAGAACTAAAAGGCTCATAAGAATAAGAATATTACTTGTCGTGTGTCAAATGATGGTATGATTCTTGATGAAGAATGACGATGAATTATGTCTTCTAGTATTAACTCTGGAAATAATATATAAAAAAACACAATATCAAATTATAAGTTTTTAACCTAATTGTTGAATGTTTAGTTGTGGGCCTTTAATTAAGCCCATCTGATGATGCCTCTTCATGGATCCTGAATTGAAGGTAAGGGAAACTTTTTTTTTTATCCGCGTGTTCTGAATTGAAGGTAAGCGAAATTTTGGAAAAAAAAATATTGACTCCCATGTGTTTTGAATCCTCAACCTTTTATTCAGATGGTGAGTCCCATGCCCCTCTAACAACTGATCCAACCTTTACTTTTGTTAAATAGTTTGATTTTTATATATTAATATGATAAAGGTTCCTTATATTATATTTAAAATATAAAGACGGAATAATTTGAGGGGGGCACGTGCCCCCTGGCCCCTTCATGGATCCGCCCCTGGGGGCTCTGGCAAGACAAAACGACTCGGGCCACTCAAGTGGGTCGAGGCGAGTGTAGGATTAGGCCAAGGCCCGATCTTTCCAACCTTGGCCCGGTTCCTTCGACTCGTCCCTCTTCCGATGTTCGATTTCTTGTTGTGTTTCTGGTTCGATGTTGTGTTGTCCTCATCATCTCCATTCAATTCGGAATGGTTCAAAATCACTCACAACACTATTGTGGACCATTACCATTCTCATGTTTACAATTAAAAAAAAAAAAAAAATCTTATTCCTTGGTATCTATTATTTATGAACATAAGATATATTTTAAACTAAATGATTCCTTAATGTATTTGTTTTCGACATTCTCAATTAGATAATTTGTCTAAAAAAATCCTTTTTTGTATAAGTTTGTTGAGAAGAAGTTGATTGATTATTTAATTATTATTATATTATCATAATTAGATACAAGAACATGCCACTCAAATGTTATTAGATACATCGATTCAACTTATTCATACTCAAAATAATACCCTCTCGTCCACACAAATCATTCCTACAAATAGCATGCCTAAAAGATATATTCTTATGTCAAAATATATTAACAAAATAATAATACAATGGGATATAAGTTTTTTATTTTTTTGGGGGGAATATTTAAAAAAAAAAAAAAAAACCTAATTTAAAATTTTTAATGCAATTACAAATTTGAAAATATTAAAAGTTTGGAGGTCAGCGAGTCAGCTTAGAAATGCGGAGCCAAAGACCGGGCATTTCAATGCGGTTATGATTCCGCTAGGAGACAATGCGGCCACGTGTCGACGAGCAGAATATTCCACAAACTGAAATTTGGAAAATTTGCGTACTTTTTTAACAAAAAAAAAAAAAAGAAAAAGAAAAGAAAAGAGGGAGAACCTTGCTTTGAACGTCACATCATTTCCAGTTTTTCGTTTTTTTTTTTTTTTTTTTGAAATTACATCATTTCGTTTTCAATTCAACACGTGGCCGTTTCTGAATTTTACATTTCCAAAGTTGAGAATGCTCTCAATCTTCTTCCGCATTCTCGCCGTTTTTAATTTAATGGTCATCATTTATTAATTTTTTTTTTACTTCTTCCTTTTTAGTACGACTTCCTCACTTGTCATTTTTTGAACCATTTTTTATCCAGTTTAGAGTCCGTTTGGTAATGTTCTCGTTTCTTATTTATGTTTCTTCATTTTTAATAAAAAAAAATAGAATTTCATGACCCGAACACTTATACCTTCAATGATAATAAACCTATATTCTTATTTATGTCTAAAAAAAATTGGAAACAAGAACAAAAAAGGAAAAACTAGATTTAGTTGTTTCCAAAAGTTCTATACAAATTTTGGAAGTATTTCTAAAAAATGAGAAACAAAAAACATACATAGTTATTAAATGTTTAGATTTCTTAATAAAATTAGAAACAAAAAACAAAAAACGAGAACGTTACCGAACAGGTCCTTAGTTAATGTTTTTTTATGAAATCATCATCTTTGTTAGTTAGTTTTTTTTTTTAAGGGTTGCTGATTTTAAAATTCAGACAGTAGATCGCATAAAAAATTTAGAGATTAAAAATGATTGGGAAAATTACCTTTTTGGTCCCTGAGTTTTGAGGGATAGGTGCGTTTGGTCCCTGAGTTTTCAAAATAGACCTTTTTAGTCCCTGGGTTTTGAGAAATAGGTTTAAAAGGTCCCTACGTTTTCAAAATAGACCTTTTTAGTCCCTAAGTTTTGAGAAATAGGTTTTAAAAGTCCCTTATATTATTTTTTAAATTTTTATAAATTAATACTTTTTAATTTTGTTAATTTAAAAAATCATTCAATATTAAAATATAATAAAAATTATTAGTTTAAAAAAGTTGAAAAAATAAAACTAGGGACTTTTAAAACCTATTTCTCAAAACTTAGGGACTAAAAAGGTCTATTTTGAAAACTTAGGGACCTTTTAAACCTATTTCTCAAAACCCAGGGACTAAAAAGGTCTATTTTGAAAACTCAGGGACCAAACACACCTATCCCTCAAAACTCAGGGACCAAAAAGGTAATTTTCCCAAAATGATTTTTAACACTGGTATATATATATATATATATATATACCTTTTTCAAACGAAATTGTGAAAAGAAAAGCATTTTTTCTCTCCTCACGTTTCGGTCTGTACAAGTGGACTGTCCACTTCACCCAAATCCCAATGAATTCTTGGCGCAAAACTTTCTCTCCACATCTCTCTCTTTCGGCCTTCCTTTTCACTTTGCTTTGAATTCTGCAACAGGCGAGAGGGGTTGATTCCACTTATGGCTACAAACACTTGCTTTTTTATTCCCTAAATAAGGCGTTGGTAAATGGGTAGTTCAACTTGTCCCATAATATGCTTCCTCTCGCCAGTTCTTTCAGACTTTTCTTCTGCAACTTTCTTCTCTCTGTATTTGGAGCAATAATCAGCCACGTTTTCAACTCTCCCTGCAGAATTCAGGCCGATGAAAGTGAAACAATCACGCCAATTCAAGCAAAGCCTGATTACAAAATCATACGACAGCCAGATGCAGAGACCATCTCTGTCTTAGCCTCCAATTCAAGCAGATATCAGTTGGAACCCACCACACAAATCCATGGATTCATCGAAGAATCAGAAACCACCAACTGTTTTGTCGAAGAATTGTTCTATGCTTCGCCTTCTTCAGGTAATCAATTTTCCAGCCGAAAATATTTCTGGGAATTTTGTTCAGAAACAGAAAATTTTATTGAGATATTTAGAGATGAAGAGAAGGATTTTAAATCGAGTCAAGATGGCGAAACACTGGGGGAAGATTGTTCCCTTTCTTTATCAGATTCGGACTCGGGATCTCTATGTTTTGATGAAGAGTACATAGAAATAGAACTAGAACCTCAATTACATGTTTTAGATGCCAAAGTTTTGCCTGTAAATGATTGGAGCGAGGAGAATGAAGATAGTTTTGAGGAATCAAAAGAAACGGAATGGGATGAAAAGCGGATGGAATTTGAAGAAGAAGAAGAAGAAGAAGAAGAACTTTTGCAAGAGCACCAAGATTTGATAAAGCAACTCAAAATGGAACTGAGAAACTCGAGAACAGGAGGACTCCCAACAGTTTTAGAAGAAGAAGAGGAGGAAGAGCCAGAATCCATTTCTCCCACATCGGTTCAAGCTCTAAGACCTTTAAAACAAGCTGGAAATTTCGAACACAAAGAACATTTCAAAGAGATCCATAAGATGTACAAGGCTTATGCAGAAAAAATGCGAAAGCTCGACGTCTCGAATACACAGACAAATTACGCAATTGGTAAGTTAGAACAATGGACCTTCCACTTGTAAAAAATTGGACGATTCAATTAGGAACAATGATGTGATTATTTGGTGCAGGTTTTGTTAAGTTGAAAGATCCAATTAGTCCAATTGATGGAAGGAAATCTGTCGTAAAATCTCTGTTTTCCCATAAGTTAAGGCCAGGGAGAGCAGAGAAGCGCTGTCCAAGATTGATGAGAGACTTGGAAATGGTGTATGTTGGACATCTTTGCCTCTCCTGGGAAATTCTTCATTGGCAGTATAGGAAGGCCATTCAGTTGCAACAAATCGACTCTGGAGGAACATATCGATACAGCCAAGTCGTTAACGAATTTCAACTCTTCTGCATCCTCGTTCAAAGATTCATCGAGGACGAATGGTTTTGCAGCTCCAGAATCGAAAACTATGCGAAAAACCGACTTCTCGTTCGTAGTCTCCTTCAAGTTCCTGCCATTAGAGGTCTGTATGTATGTACACTGAGTTGAGTCTAACAAATTAATTACAATGATACTTGGTTCTCCGGATTTACTTACCTGACTCCCGTTTGCAGAGGATTGTGTAAATGACAAAAGGCCGAGAGGCAGGGATGGTGAAAATACCATTTCAACTGCAGCTCTAGTATCAATCATTGAAGATTCGATGCGAGTTTTTCGGGAATTTCTACAGACTGATAAAGACAAGTGTGCTAAAGTACAACTTCATTACAACCCTTTTGATGCACAAATGATGATGGAAATAAGAACTGGTCTTCGGAAGGTACAAATCAAAACCAACCTTGTTGTTTTCTCCTTCATACCTTGAGAAGGTCACTTGAAAACACTATTTTGAGATGCTAAAGTTAATACTTGATATTGAATTTGCATGTAAATGCAGAAGGAGAAAAGGCTGAAGGACATAGTGAGAAGTGGGAATTGTATATTAAACAAGTTGCAATCGCAAAGGATTGCTGAAGAAGGAAACCTGAAGAATGAATTGTTGATAGCGGAGGTTGAATTGAAATTGGTATGGAGAGTTGTTAGTATGTCAAGGTTAACGGAGAAGCAATTGATTTGGTGCCATGAAAAACTACACCAAGTAAATTTTGTCAATAGGAAGCTTGTTTTAGAGCCTTCATTTTTGCTTTTTCCTTGTTCACTTTGACAATCATCTCAGCTAGCTGCATCTTTGTCACACCAGCTGTAAATACAACTCTTCTTCTCCGTACACTGAATTGGTTATAATAGTTGGGAGATTATAATAGTGTGTGTTTATGGTGTAGATTATTATAGTCTGGAATAAAATAGTCTGTGTTTGGGATGCAGATTATTTTAGTCTGGGTTAAAATAGTTTGTGTTTGGATTGTTGATCTATTTAACATGGGGTTCTGAATCAAATGTTCAAGCTGACTATTTTTTTCTGACTTTTTTTTTGTTTATTTTCCTCATACAACTTTGTACGTCAGATATTGTATTTTGCAAATATCAATAACAAAATGTTTGTGTTTAGTTGTAAAAAAAAATAAAGTTTTGGGTATAGGGGTTAAATTATAGGAAAATTGCAGTGGGTGGCAAATTGGACCAAATTAATAGCAAATATAGCACCATGTAAAAAAAATTGCAAATATAGCAAAATCTATCCGAGTCTATCTGATAGACTTCGATTATCAAAGTTTATCATCGATAGACTCTGATTAATCAGATCTATCAGTCTACTGATAGACTCCGATTATTCAGAATCTATCAGTGTCTATCGCTAATAAACTTTGGTTAATCAAAATCTATCAGTGACTATCACTGATAGGCTCTGATTAATCAAAGTCTATCAGTGATAGTCACTGATATATTTTGATTAATCGAAGTCTATCAGCGATTGACACGGATATACTTTGAATAATCAGAGTCTATCAGTGATAGACACAGATAGAATCTGTCAACAGCTTTTTGGTCTTGTACAATTAATTTTGCTATATTTGCAATTAGTTTGCAATGGTGCTATATTTGCTATTAATTTGGTTCAATTTGCCATCTATGCAACTGCCCCTAAATTATATGTTTAACTTAAAAGGAAACAAAAATAACCTAAGGTAAGGGTTGATTTTCTTTGTGTTCACAGTCATGATTTTTTCACAAAACTGTTAGAAATTAAGCTAGATTTATGATGTGGTAAGTTAAATAAGTTACAATGTCATAAACTTTTGTGAGTTACTACTTAATTAAGTATACCATTCAAGTAGGAGAGTTATGCAAGGTGTTAAAGTACAAGTTAAGTTTGTAAATTTACATTGGGAGTTTTTGTTCTAGAGTCCTATAAATAGGATGTATTTTCTTATGTTTAAAGTAAGTCAAGTAAAGCAATTCTAAGAGACTTATTCAAGAGAACAATTTTATTCTCTTGTGTGCTCTTGAGTTTTGTAAGAGAACAAGTTTCTTCTCTACAAAATTGTGAGTTTTATAGTGATTATTATCGTGGGCTCATCGACGTTTCCAACAAAGTGGTATTAGAGTGAAGGTTGAAGATGTCATCCAACAATATGTTGCAACCTCAACTTCCTCGTTTTGAAGGAAAGAATTATAGACGATGGAGTCAACAAATGAAAGTTCTTTATGGATCTCAAGATCTTTGGGACATTGTTGAAAATGGATATGTGGAGCAAGAACGTGAGGAAGGTCTTTCACAACAACAACTCAATGAGTTGAAAGATGCTAGAAAGAAAGACAAGAAGGCATTATTTTTTATCTACCAAGCTGTAGATGAAAATATTTTCGAAAGAATTTCAAGAGTCTCAATTGCTAAAGCAACATGGGATGCATTACAGAGTCTATATGAAGGAGAAGAGAAGGTAAAAATGGTAAGATTGCAAGCACTTCGAGCTGAATTTGATATCATTCGAATGAAAGATGCTATGTTGAAACTATTGAAGAATTTTTTAATCGTGTTCTCTTAATTGTTAACCAATTGATATCAAATGGAGATGCAGTGACGTGTGCTATTTATCTCTTGAATCGAGCTTCAACTAAAAGTGTTCAGGGCCTTACACCTCAAGAAGCATGAAATTGATTAAAGCCAACCGTTAGTCACCTAAGAGTATTTGGCTGCATTGCTTATTCTCACATATCTGATGAGAAAAGAGGTAAGCTAGATGATAAGTCAGAGAAATGCATCTTTGTTGGGTACAGTGAAAACTCTAAGGCTTATAGTTTATACAATCCTATAAGCAAGAAAATCATTATTAGCCGAGATGTCAAATTCAATGAAGCTGAATTTTGGAGATGGGATTCAGCAAATGAAGGCCAAAATCCATTACTTGTGGACATGGATAACAAAAGAGGTGATCAAGATTTGGAGCTTGAAGAGACTCAACCGATGACTTCATCTTCATCTTCATCTTCACATCCCACAACTGTTGAAGAAACTCCGCCAAGGAAAATAGTAAGTATTAAAGAGATTTATGATGCTCCAAGAAGGATGACAGAAGATGATCATGTTGATTTTGCTTTATTTGCAGACGTGGATCCTGTATATTTTGAAGAGACGATTCAAGATGAAAAATGGAAAGCTGCAATGGATCAAGAGATTGATGCAATAAGAAGAAATGAAACATGGGAGTTAGTACAACTACCAGAGAGCAGAAAAGCTCTTAGAGTAAAATGGGTGTATAAAACAAAATTGAATCAAAATGGTGAAGTTGAGAAGTACAAGGCAAGACTCGTTGTCAAAGGGTATAAGCAAAAGTACGGGTGTGGATTATGAAGAAATATTTGCTCATGTGACTCGCATAGAGACTGTTCGTTTGCTTCTAGCTCTTGCAGCACAAAATGACTGGAAATTACATCAAATGAATGTAAAGTCAGCTTTTCTAAATGAGTATTTGGAGGAAGAAATATATGTTGAACAACCCCTTGGTTATGTCAAGATTGGAGAAGAAAATAAGGTGTGTCGATTGAAGAAAGCATTGTATGGGCTGAAGCAAGCCCCAAGAGCCTGGTACAGTCGAATTGATAGTTTCTTCTTAAAGAATGGTTTTAAAAGATGTCCATATGAACATGCTTTCTATACCAAAGAAGATAGAAATAGTAATTTTCTAATCATTTGTCTTTATGTTGATGATCTAATTTTTATGGGAACTTCAACCATGATGCTTGAAGATTTCAAAGAGAGCATGAAGAAAGAATTTGAGATGACTGATATGGGCTTACTTCATTACTTCCTTGGTATTGAAGTTAAACAAGGTGATCATGGGATTAACATTTCTCAGAAGAAGTATGCAAAAGATTTGATGATAAAGTTCAAAATGGAGAATGCTTATCCTGCCAATACTCCTATGGAAGTAGGTTTGAAATTGAGCAAACATGATGAGAGTGAAGATTTTAATGCCACCGTTTATAGAAGTCTTGTTGGAAGTTTGATGTATTTAACTACAACTAGACCCGATCTTATGTTCTCAGTTAGTTTGTTGAGCAGGTTTATGACATCACCAAAGAGAAGTTATTGGGAAGCTGGAAAAAGAGTGCTCCGATATGTTCTTCGAACAATTGATCATGGATTTCACTACAAAAAGAACATGGATATTGTTCTGGTCGGTTATAGTGATAGTGATTGGGGAGGAAATATCGATGATTACAAAAGCACTTCTGGATATGTGTTTAACATTGGTTCTGGTGCAGTTTCATGGGCATCAAAGAAGCAGGATGTTGTAGCCTTGTCAACAACCGAAGATGAATATATTTCTTTGTCTACTACCAGTTGTCAAGCGCTTTGGCTGAGAATGGTACTGCAAGAACTGAAGTGTCCTCAAGAAAAGGAGACAATCATGTATTGTGACAATAGATCATCAATTGCTCTTGCGAAGAATCCAGTTTTTTCATGGAAGAAGTAAACATATAAAGATCAAGTATCATTTCATCAGAGAATTGATCAAAGACGGAGAAGTATGGATCAAGTATTGCAAGACACAAGAGCAAGTTGCAGACGTATTCACAAAGGCATTAAAAGTTGATTTGTTTTTTAAAATGAAAGAGAAGCTTGGAGTCATGGAAGTCTAGCTTAAGGGAGGATGTTAGAAATTAAGCTAGATTTATGATGTGGTAAGTTAAATAAGTTACAATGTCATAAACTTTTGTGAGTTACTACTTAATTAAGTATACCATTCAAGTAGGAGAGTTATGCAAGGTGTTAAAGTACAAGTTAAGTTTGTAAATTGAGATTGGGAGTTTTTGTTCTAAGAGTCCTATAAATAGGATGTATTTTCTTATGTTTAAAGCAAGTCAAGTAAAGCAATTCTAAGAAACTTATTCAAGAGAACAATTTTCTTCTCTTGTGTGTTCTTGAGTTTTATAAGGGAACAAGTTTCTTCTCTACAAAATTGTGAGTTTTATAGCGATTATTATCGTGGGCTATCAAACTGAGGAAAGAAGAAAAATAAATCTTTGATTTTTGATGTGCAATTTGCTAACCGCAAGTGTACGGGTCAAGTTATAATATAGTGAATATGAAATTCGAATGTCGTCCTCTGGGTTGGTGTCTAGCCAATTTTAATTACCGAAAATACTCTTGGCCAATTTTATTTAGGGAATCAAATTAAGTGAGAATGAAATAAAATCAAACACAACAATAATGCAAAAAGTGACAATCTAATGGGAAGTAATGGTCTTAGGGATTTGATTTCACCAATTGGGATTATAGAATAATTAATGGATTATTAACATGCAATGACTCATAAATCTTGGAAACCTAATATCACACATACCTCTTCCGAGCATACATGATTCTCCCACATGCAATTGAACCCGATATCCCTATCTAAATTCACTAAACATGCAAGGCATTAAGGATACCCTTTTTACGATTTCTAGAATTAACTATTATCTCCCGATCTCTAGCTAAATCCTAGTTATGCATAACGATTTCTAAGCTAAATCCTCTCTCCCGAGTTAGATTTAAGCATAAACTGAAGGGAATAAAAGTCCCCACGCAGCGGAAGCGCATCGATTGGACCTTACGCCGTATATTAATTAACATTAAAATACCGTTACGAAAACTCAAACAAACTTTAAACACTCTTTAAAGCTGTTGGAAAATTGGTTTAAACATGTTGAAAAATAAATCTAAATTTATTTTCATGCTTTTCTAAAGAAAGAAAGAAGAACCGTTACAAACCTTCGTTGTAGACTTGACCGTTCTTCGCCAACGACGCTCCACGAACGAAAACGCAGCAGCCTCCTTTTCTTGTGATCGTTGGAAATTTCTCCTTTGAATGACACAATAACCACAGAGGTTACACCGGTATGTCTCTAAGTCTAGGAGGCAAAAGACTTGTGGGAGTCTTTCTCTAAGAGGGAGGCTAGAGAGAATTCTAGGTCTTGTCTTAAGAGTCTAAGAGCAAGAGCAAAAAGTGTCAAGTGTCATGGACCAATTAGGTCTAGTGTTCTATTTATAGAAGAGAGGCCATGAATAAAATATTCAATTAAATTAATCTTTTCCAAAATTGATTCAATCTTATTCCTTATTTAATCAATCATGATCAATCAATTCCACAATTGATTAATCTTTTCCACAAATGACTAATTACTTCCATAAGTGATTAGATCATTTCCATAAATGATTAATCACTTCTTTAAGTGATTAATTATTTCCATAATTGATTAATTCCCGGTTAATGAATTCTTAAATTAATTAACCACCAATTAAATATCACATATTTAATTTCCGGCCTTGAATTAATTAACTCGCCCAAATAGATTTAAGGCCTTAAATTAATTAATTCATTATTTGAACTCTTTCAAACTTCCATAAATTTATATTTGAATTTCTTCAAATATTAATTTCTCTCATAATAATATATCAATATATATTATATTTGTTTCCCTTAGTAAATTGAACATTTTCAATTTACATTTATTACTTAGTTGCCTCAAATTACTTTATGAGCTACCAGTGGGACCTAATGGACCTGCAGATCAGAAGCTCCAACGATGTGAGATTAATTGGTCAAACTCATTAACCACATTAATCAATATTCGTTAACTGTGCGTTCATTCCACTATAGACTCACAGTTGCACTCTTCTCACTGCAGACATATTTTCTGTGTCCACGGATATAGACCAATATCGACTAGTTAGTCCTTCACGAGTGTCCGTAACACCAGCTGGGTCAAATTACCGTTTTACCCCTGGGTTACCTCTATTTCCTTAAGTACCAGTTCTCCTCTAATGAACAACCTGTTTGTGGTCCAACCATCAAACAGAAAACCCTCTCGTGCCATTGAGAGGGTAGGGCCCTTTGTTCAAGACTCAGAGTAACCACTTAAGGGAACACTCATCTGCTTCCCTAAAGTCGGGAATGAGTGAATTCCATCTTGCACGATTACGTTCCCAGCTCCCCATTCGGTCTTGTCCCCAAAATGGTAGGCTTATTGAGTCTGCGTACTGGCCACTCTCACTCATGCAAATCAAAGGACAATCTCTCATGAGCAGGAGTCCATAATCAACTCAGGATTAAGACTAAGTCGTCTAGGTCGTCCTAGTGAAATAGAAAACCAACTAGTTAACGGTGTTATAACCAGTGGTTACTATTTCGCGGTCCCGTCTTATGCAAACTCATTGCATAGGATACCCCCACTCGCATGTCTCCTACACGAACGCGTTGGATCGCAGCGTTTGTATCAAATACAAAGTGGGCCGTATCCATAGTGTCACCAGGATAAGGCACCCAGTCTTATCCCTATACTATAGACCCTTTAGGTTGTTTCTTGAACAATGATCCAATATGTCGCTATATATAGTTCAAGACTCATATTACAGCCTTGGATGTCTAGTTTATTGGATTAGTGTTATTATTAGGCAAAAAAAAATATAAAATAACTAATAACAATTAATGGAAAAATATATCAATATTATTTCATTAATATCCGGTCAACGGTTACATTCACTATCTACGAGTTTTAGGGCATAAAACCCAACATAAACAACATTCAATTCATGTCCGGTAAATTGAAAGCACTAAGGATACAATTATGCATAAAAGAGTCATTAACACCAAATCATCAAATTAATCCATAACTTGCCCAACGGCTACATCAATCCCTAAGAGTAAAAAATCTAGCCAATCATACATTGCGTTACAATATGACTATGATCTAAAATTGCCATAAAAACAAACTAAAGAGAGGGAAAAGAAAATAGAACTCTATGTAGGCCAAGACCGAACGTCCCCGTCACGATCCCCACGAACAATGGGTTGATTTCCACCTTGCTCCCTTTGTTTCAGCCTCAAAAGCCTCTGTTCTACCCTGTTTTACGGCTCCAAAACGTTCCAAAAAGAAGTCCCCAAAAACCTAGCCGCAGAAAGCTTATATTCTGTTTTTTTCGTCATAGCGTCGAGAAGCTGTCAAGACAGCGTCGAGACGCTAAGGTCGTAGCGTCTCGACGCTGTGACCTTTTAGCGCCTGATCAGATATGGAATGCTAGCGTTGAGACGCTCAAGAGCTAGCGTCTCAACGCTAGCCCACGGTTGACCATGAGTTGACTTTGTTCTTCTTTGATTCTCTTCGGTTCTTTTGCATCTTTTCGCATTCCGAACACCCGATTGACTCAAATTCCACGCTTAAGCTCTAATCAACACTTTCCTACAAAATAAACAATTAAGTGCAATAGAATGGCAATAAATCATAAAAGACTAGCTAAATTGATTAGGGAAAACTAGCTAGCTATGCTCGCTATCAATTTTCACTCCAAGATACAAATAATAAAGAGGCCACATGTCCCTTTAATAAGAAAAAGGGCTGGCTAGAATACAACTAACTTGACAGGAAAAACAGGAAAAAGCAAATACAAAAAATAAAAGAAAATTAGGTAGAAGGCACGTGGCCAGTGTTTGACTTTAATTCCCTAATACCTCCCCTCAAGAAAAGGTTAGGATGTTCATATACATGAAGCTTGAACGAATTCTCAAAAAGGAGTTTGAAGACAGAGGCTTTGTAAATATATCTGCAATTTGTTCAGAAGCTGGAAGATGACGCACAACAAGTTTTTGTTGAAGAACAAGGTCTCGAACAAAGTAGATATCCAACTCGACGTGTTTAGTTCGTGAATGTAAGACTGGATTGGCGCTAAGGTGAACAGCTCCTATGTTGTCGCACCAAAGTATAGGCAAAGTAGTAATAGGAACACAAAGCTCATTCAGAAGAGATTGAATCCAAAGGATTTCTGTTGCAGCATTGGCTATGCAACGAAATTCTGCTTCAATACTTGATCTTGAAATTATGCTTTGCTTCTTTGAACCCCAAGTGATTAGATTGCCACCAAAGAAGACACAGTGGCCAGATGTCGATTTTCGATCATCAGGATCTGAGGCCCAGTCCGCATCAGCAAACCCCTGTAAAACAAAATCATTAGGAGGAGATAAAATAAAACTATGATTAATCGTACCTTTTAAGTAGCGAAGAATTCTCTTGACGGCCTGCCAATGAATGTAGGAGAATGCATGAACTGGCATACTTTGTTGACTGAATAAGATAGTTCTGGTCGAGTCATTGTTATATATTGTAATCCTCCAACTATACTTCGATAGAATTGAGGGTTATTGAATTGTTCTCCCCCTCTTGTTGATAGAATTGAAGAGGATATCATTGGAGTTGAAATGGGATTAGCATTTAAAAATTGAGCTTTCTCCAGCAATTCTCCAATATACTTGGTTTGGGATAAGACTAAATTTCCAGCAATATTGTGACTTACTTCAACACCAAGAAAATAGTTGAGGGGACCTAAATCCTTAAGAGCAAAGGTAGTGTGAAGGTTATTAATAAGAGCAGTAACAACAGATTGTAAATTGCCCAAAACAATCATATCATCAACATAGATAAGTATATAAATTAAATTGCCATTGTGAGAATACATGAACAAGGAGTTATTAGCTTTTGAATTTTGAAAGCCAGCAGTAGAAAGAAATGATTTTAACCGATCATACCAATCCCGAGGAGCTTGTTTAAGACCATATAGAGCTTTATTTAGTTTACACACTAAAGGAATAGAAGATAAAGAATTTGAAATAGCAAATCCAGGTGGTTGAGTCATATGAACCTCCTCATTAAGGAAACCATGTAAAAAGGCACTGTTAATATCTAATTGTCGAATTTCCCACTTATGAGCTAAGGCTAAAGTAAGTAAAATCCGAATTGTTGTAGGTTTAATAACAGGACTAAACGTTTCAGAGTAATCAATATCACCACTCTGATGAAATCCTTTTTCAACAAACCTAGCTTTATAACGCGCTATGGATCCATCAGAGTGTCGTTTTATTTTAAAAACCCATTTACAACCAATCACTTTCTTATCCTTGGGATGAGGAACTAAGTCCCAAGTATTGTTAGCTTGAAGAGCTTTAAACTCATCCTTCATAGCTTGTAGCCAATGTGGACATTGTAAAGCTATTTTAAGAGAGGGAGGTTTGCATTCAACATATATAGTAAGGAGGATCTTTGGTTTATGAATTCCAGCCTTGGCTCTAGTGATCATAGGATGAATATTTGTTGTAGAAACAGAAGAAGTAGAAGATGATGTAGGATTAGAAACATGGACAGATTCTAAGGAACAAGAAGGTTGATCAGGAACACTAACTGAAGTAGAAGAAGGAGAAGAGGTTAAAGATTCTAAGGAACAAGAAGGTTGATCATAAACACGAATTAAAGTAGAAGAAGAAGAAGAAGTTTTAACCGTGGGTGATAAAAGAGGTAGAGACTGAATTACAGATGAAGAGGAAGGAGAAGAGCTATGAAATTTATTCTTAAAAGGATAATTTTGCTCATCAAATAGGACATGTCTGGAGATATAAATGCGACCAGTATTTTGATCGAGACATTTGTAACCCCTGTGAGAGTTACTATAATCTAAAAAAATACAAGGTGTGGATCTAAGTTGAAGCTTAGTACTATTATAAGGCCTGAGGTAAGGAAAACATAAAACAACCAAAAGATCTAAGATTTTTATAATCAGGTTTTTCATTGAATAATTTTTCTAAAGGACTATAACCTTGAAGAACAATAGTGGGAAGCATATTAATGAGGAAGACAACAGTGGAAAAGGCATCATCCTAGTGATTTATAGATATTTTAGAATGGGCAAGTAGAGTAAGACCTAATTCAACGATATGACGATGTTTTCGTTCTACAATTCCATTTTGTTCTGAAGTATGTGGACAAGTGAGTCTATGACTAATTCCATTAGCTTTTAAATAAGGAGTAAATGATCTAAATTCACCTTCCCAGTCAGTTTGTAAAGCCTTAATGGAGTGACTAAGCAATTTCTCCATATAAGTTTTGAATTGTATAAAAGCAGACAGTGTTTCTTATTTATTATTGAGAAAATAAATCCATGTAAACCTAGAGTAGGTGTCAACAAAACTAACATAATATCTAAATCCATTTAAAGAAACCGTGGATGCAGGACCCCATAAATCAGCTTCTATTAATTGTAAAGGAGAGCTATAAACCGAAGAAGATAGAGTATATGGCAACTTGTGTATTTTTCCAACTGAACAAGAATGACAAATGTTTTTATTAATAGGAATGGAGATATTACAAGCATTTAGAATTTGAGATACAATTTTTGAGTTTGGATGTCCTAACCTGTGGTGCCATAAGGCAAAAGAATCTAACTTGGATGTAGAAACAGAAGTATTAGGAAGCATATTAGTCAATTGAGAACATAATGCTTCAGGATTTTTTTTGTAATGGAGGCTTTAGAAGAGAAAATATTTGTTGTTGGAGTCATACAAAACTTATAAAGACCATTATGAACTTGTCCCTGAAGAAGAAGTTGTCCAGTGACTCGGTACTTCACATAACAAACACGAGGATGAAATTCAAAAAATACATTATTATCATTAGCAAATTGACTCACACTTATCAAATTTTTCTTAATATTAGGGACATAAAGAAGATTTTTTAAATAGAAGGAATGATTAGAATTATAATTAGAATTGGAAGGAATTAAAGAAGTGGAACCAGTTTTGTATATAGACAAACTTGACCCGTTTCCCATTCGAATTTATTGTCCTCCAGAGTATTCTGAAGATGTGGATAGGTTGTTCAAGTCATTAGTAACATGGTTTGTAGCTCCGGAGTCAGGATACCAATTACTGTCAATGTTGTAAAAATTCTGATATGGTATGCAATCTGAAGAATTTTGACTTAATGTGGCAAGATTTGCAGAACTCTGAGGAAAGGAAGAGAGGGTGGGAAGGAGTTTTGAGGGAATGTTGGGCGGTTCTGATTGTTGAAGGGAACATTGTAATACTTATCAAATCGGAAGAAACATCGAGGAGTCGTATGCCCGAATTTACCGCATAATTGGCATTGAGGCTTATTCGAATTACTCCAACCTCTCCCCCCTCTAAAGTTACGAGCACCTCTTCCTTTGCCATTATTAAAAACTTGATTATTTGACTTGGGTTGATTGCCATTCTGACTGTTTTCTTGTTTGAAACCAGGTTGATGAAGGTGTACATATTACACATGCGGAAGCAATTGAAGATCGAAAGCACTTAAGATATTCAATTTTACTCCTAAAGCATGCATGTTCTAGAAAAGACAGAATAGAGAGTTTAGAAAACACCAACCTTTGTAGCTCACTTATGTTGAACTCCTTGTGGTGTTTGCCTTGAAGGTAATAAAAGTCCCCACGCAGCGAAAGCGCATCGATTGGACCTTACAATATTAACATTAAAATATCGTTACGATAACTCAAACAAAACTTTAAACAACCTTTAAAGCCGCTGTAAAATTGGTTTAAACATGCTAAAATAAATCTAAATTTATTTTTAATACTTTTCTAAAGAAAAGAGGAAGAACCGTTACAAACCTTCGTTGAAGACTTGACCGTTCTTCGCCAACGACGCTCCACGAATGAAAACGCAGCAGCCGCCTTTGTTTTTCTTCGCTGGAAATTTCTTCTTTGATTGACACAATCACCACAGAGGTTACGCCGGTATGTCTCTAAGTCTAGGAGGCAAAAGACTTGTGGGAGTCTTTCTCTAAGAGGGAGGCTAGAGAGAATTCTAGGTCTTGCCTTTCAAGAGTGTCAAGTGTCATGACCAATTAGGTCTAGTGTTCTATTTATAGAAGAGAGGCCATGAATAAAATATTCAATTAAATCAATCTTTTCCATAATTGATTCAATCTTATTCCTTAATTAATCAATCATGATCAATCAATTCCATAATTGATTAATCTTTTCCACAAATGACTAATTACTTCCATAAGTGATTAGATCATTTCCATAAATGATTAGATCATTTACATAAATGATTAATCACTTCCTTAAGTGATTAATTATTTCCATAATTGATTAATTCCCGATTAATGAATTCTTTAATTAATTAACCACCAATTAAATATCACATATTTAATTCCCGGCCTAGAATTAATTAATTTGCCCAAACACATTTTAGGCCTTAAATTAATTAATTCATTATTTTGAACTCTTTCAAACTTCCATAAATTTATATTTGAACTTTTCAAATATTAATTTCTCTTATAATAATATATCAATATATATTATATTTGTTTCCCTTAATAAATTGAACATTTTCAATTTACTTTTATTACTTAGTTGCCTCAAATTACTTTACGAGCTACCAGTGGGACCTAATGGACCTGCAGATCAGAAGCTCCAACGATGTGAGATTAATTGGTCAAACTCATTAACCACATTAATCAATATTCGTTAACTGTGTGTACATTCCACTATAGACTCACAGTTGCACTCTTCTCACTGCAGACATATTTTCTGTGTCCACGGATCTAGACCAATATCGACTAGTTAGTCCTTCACGAGTGTCCGTAACACCAGCTGGGTCAAATTACCGTTTTGCCCTTAGGTTACCTCTATTTCCTTAAGTACCAATTCTCCTCTAATGAACAACCTGTTTGTGGTCCAACCAACAAACAGAAAACCCTCTCGTGCCATTGAGAGGGTAGGGCCCCTTGTTCAAGACTCGGAGTAACCACTTAAGGGAACATTCATCTGCTTCCCTAAAGTCGGGAAGGAGTGAATTCCATCTTGTACGACTATGTTCCTAGCTCCTCATTCGGTCTTTGTCCCCAAAGTGGTAGGCTTATTGAGTCGGCGTATTGGCCACTCTCACCCAAACAAATCAAAGAACAATCTCTCATGAGCAGGAGTCCATAATCGACTCAGGATTAAGACTAAGTTGTCTAGGTCGTCCTAGTGAAATAGAAAACCAACTAGTTAACGGTGTTATAACCAGTGGTTAATATTTCGCGGTCCGGTCTTATGCAAACTCATTGCATAGGATACCCCCACTCGCATGTCTCCTACACGAACGCGTTGGATCGCAGCGTTTGTATCAAATACAAAGTGGGCCGTATCCATAGTGTCACCAGGATAAGGCACCCAGTCTTATCCCTATACTATACACTCTTTAGGCTGTTTCTTGAACAATGGTCCCATATGTCGCTATATATAGTTCAAGACTCATATTACAACCTTGGATGTCTAGTTTATTGGATTAGGGTTATTTTTAGGCAAAGACAGATATAAAATAACTAATAACAATTAATGGAAAAATATATTAATATTATTTCATTAATATCCGGTCAACGGTTACATTCACTATCTACGAGTTTTAGGGCATAAAACCCAAAATGCCTCTCCTATGTTCCTTGGAAAACATCTAGAGTCTTCCCTACTATACTCCGGGCCAAGAACGACTTGTGGGAGTCTATATAAGATAGGGAATGGGAAGGGAATGCGTGAAGCATCAAGCAATGGAGAAGAATGAGAGATGAGAGAACTTTGAGTCCAAATTCCAGCAGCATAACATTAAGTAAATGGCTCTCTTATGTTTGAATATGATTCAAACTCCTTTTAAAGATATTCTCCATGCAAAGGCAAGCCTCAAGAAACGAGACACATGGTGTATTTTCAAGCTCAAGTGGATTTTAGGTGTACATTACACAAGACATGCAACAATGCATGAGTGAGTTGTCTTTCCACTTTGAATGATCATGCATTAAATGGATTTCCAACTAAATCCACTAAATTCAAATTGAAATCAAATTTCAGGCTTGCAAATTATCCCCAATTTCAATTCTAAATTGAAATTGATTGCTTGGTAATTAATTTGAAAATTTTCAAATTAATTTTGATATGATTAATCTAATTAATCTTTGTTATCTTGTGCAATTCCATATATATGATTCCTAATACATATATATAGTATTCAATACACTTTTTAAATACTTCATCTCTCATTTTTTAATTTAATTCATAATTAAATAATTGTGTCAAACACAATTTACGATAATACCCTTTTTCCCGATTTTGAACGATTCAAAGCTTCCTATCTTTTGTTCTAGGCTTAATTCCGATATGAGCTAGTAGGGGGACCTAATGGACCTATAGATCATGGGCTCCAACGATTCGAGGCTAACCGACTAATCTCATTGTCCAAGCTAGCCAACATTCGTTAACTATCGGGACACTCCACTATAGCCCGATAGTTGCACTCCCCTCGCTATAGATATATTTTCGTCCACTTGATTTAACCATGATTAGTAAGTCGATCCTTCACAGGTTGTTCGTAGCTATAGCTAGGTCAATAAGCCGTTTTACCCCTATAGTACTTCTAGTTCCTTAAGTCCCACTGATCCTCTAATGAACAATTGGTTTATGGTCCAACCAATAAACCGAGTCCCTCTCGGGCCAATGAGAGGGCGGGATCCCTGTGTTCAAGCCCCAGAGTCAGCACTTAAGGGAACAACCTCTCTACTATCCCTTATTCGGGTAGGAGTGAATTCCTTCTTGCACGACTATGTCCCCAGCTATCTACCCGTTCCTATCCCTGAAATGGACGGCTTATTGAGTTGGCGATACTGAGCCACTCTCACTTATGCAGATCTAAGGATAAACCCGAATAAACAGGAGTTCATAATTAGCTCAGGATTTAGATCGAGTTACCTAGGTCATCACATGAAATAGTCAGTCTCGTCAGTAAACGGTGTTATAAAGTGATAGCGACTTATTTCTCGGTCCTGGTCTTATGCAAACTCATTGCATAGGACGCCCCCACTCGCATGTCTCTACATGGACGATTTAGGATCACATCGTCTATACCATCTATAAAGTGGGTCGCGTCTCATAATGTCTCCAAAATAAGGTACCCAACCCTATTCTTATACTATAGACCATTTTGGCTATTACTCAAGCTTGATCCACTTTTATGTCTTTACATAAAGCTCAAGTGTTCATCCTATAGCCATGGATCTTAGTTTATTGGATTTGGGTTATTATATGTGCAATTTACTTTATTCAGTAATGACTTTTACTGAATCAATCTCGATAACACCTTTATCGAATAAGTATATATACTTAGGAGACATTCGTTTAACATTGCCTCTCTTTGGGATTGGTGCCCTAAAACTCGTAGATAGTGAATGTTAAACGAATTATATACTTATTCGATAAAGGTGTTATCGAGATTGATTCAGTAAAAGTCATTACTAAATAAATTAAATTGCACATATAATAACCCAAATCCAATAAACTAAGATCCATGGCTATAGGATGAACACTTGAGCTTTATGTAGAGACATAAAAGTGGATCAAGCTTGAGTAATAGCCAAAACGGTCTACAGTATAGGAATAGGGTTGGGTACCTTATTCTGGAGAACTATGAGATGCGGCCCACTTTATCGATGGTATAGACGATGTGATCCTAAATCATCCATGTAGAGACATGCGAGTGGGGGCGTCCTATGCAATGAGTTTGCATAAGACCAGGACCGAGAAATAAGTCGCTCTCGCTTTATAACACCGTTTACTGACGAGACTGACTATTTCATGTGATGACCTAGGTAACTCGATCTTAATCCCGAGCTAACTATGAACTACTGTTTATTCGGGCTTATCCTTAGATCTGCATAGGTGAGAGTGGCTCAGTATCACCGACTTAATAAGCCTCCCATTTCAGGGATAGGAACGGGTAGATAGCTAGGGACATAGTTGTGCAAGAAGGAATTCCCTCCTACCCGAATAAGGGATAGTAGAGAGGTTGTTCCCTTAAGTGCTGACTCCAGCGCTTGAACAAAGGGATCCCGCCCTCTCATTGGCCCGAGAGGGACTCGGTTTATTTGTTGGACCATAAACCAATTGTTCATTAGAGGATCAGTGGGACTTAAGGAACTAGAAGTACTATAGGGGTAAAATGGCTTATTGACCTAGGTATAGCTATGAACAACCTGTGAAGGATCGACTTACTAATCATGGTTAAATCAAGTGGACGGAAATATATCTATAGTGAGGGGAGTGCAACTATCGGGCTATAGTGGAGTGTCCCGATAGTTAACGAATGTTGGCTAGCTTGGACAATGAGATTAGTCGGTTAGCCTCGAATCGTTGGAGCCCATGATCTATAGGTCCATTAGGTCCCCCTACTAGCTCATATCGGAATTAAGCCTAGAACAAAAGATAGGAAGCTTTGAATCGTTCAAAATCGGGAAAAAGGGTATTATCGTAAATTGTGTTTGACACAATAATTTAATTATGAATTAAATTTGAAAATGAGAGATGAAGTATTTAAAAGTGTTTTGAATACTATATATATGTATTAGGAATCATATATATGGAATTGCACAAGATAACAAAGATTAATTAGATTAATCATATCAAAACTAATTTGAAAATTTTCAAATTAATTACCAAGAAATCAATTTCAATTTAGAATTGAAATTGGGGGTAATTTGCAAGCTTGAAATTTGATTTCAATTTGAATTTAGTGGATTTAGTTGGAAATCCACTTAATGCATGATCATTCAAAGTGGAAAGACAACTCACTCATGCATTGTTGCATGTCTTGTGTAATGTACACCTAGAATCCACTTGAGCTTGCAAATACACCATGTGTCTTGTGTCTTGAGGCTTGGCTTTGCATGGAGAATGTCTTTAAAAGGAGTTTGAATCATATTGAAACATGAGAGAGTCATTTCCTTAATGTTATGCTGCTGGAATTTGGACTCAAAGTTCTCTCATCTCTCATTCTTCTCCATTGTTTGATGCTTCAAGCATTCCCTTCCCATTCCCTATCTTATATAGACTCCCACAAGTCGTTCTTGGCCCAGAGTATAGTAGGGAAGACTCTAGAGGTTGTCCAAGGAGCATAGGAGAGGCAAACACCACAAGGAGTTCAACATAAGTGAGCTACAAAGGTTGGTGTTTTCTAAACTCTCTATTCTGTCTTTTCTAGAACATGCATGCTTTAGGAGTAAAATTGAATGTCTTAAGTGCTTTCGATCTTCAATTGCTTCCGCATGTGTTATATGTACACCTTCAGTTGGGACGTAATTCCATGCTCTATCAAATAGTCTTGAAAACTTAAGTCCATATACTCTCCACCTCGATCGGATCGAAGTGTTTTTATCGTCTTACCTAATAGGTTCTCAACCTCGGCCTTATACTCCTTGAACTTTTCAAAAGCTTCGGACTTATGATGCATCAGGTAGAGATAGCCATACCTCGAATAATCATCAATGAAACTGATGAAATATTCGTACCCTCCTCGAGCTCTAATGTTCATTGGTCCACAGAGGTCCGAATGAATGAGCTCTAAGGGCTCTTTGGCACGATAACCTTTTCCGGTAAAAGGTCGTTTTGTCATCTTGCCCTCAAGGCATGACTCACAAGGAGGCAACGAGTCGTCTTCTAACTTGTTTAGAAGTCCACTCTTGACCAATCTCCCAATCCTATTGAGGTTGATATGGCCTAACCTCAAGTGCCAGAGATAGGTATCTTGAGAAACTCTTCGCTTTTTATGTTGAGCCTCAACGGTTTTAAACATCTCGTGATTTAAAATAGCTTTAGACTCAATTGGTCTCAAAACATACAATTTATTCTTCAAGTTTGCAGAGCAAACATCAATACCTCTTTTAGTTATGAACGCTTCATTAACATAAAAAGAAATTGAGTAACCTTGTTCTAATAAACAAGATAAAGAAATCAAATTTCTTTTAATTTTTGGAACTATGTACACATTATCTAATATCATGTAACGTTCCTTGGTGAAGAATAATTTTATGTCTCCCACTGCTATAGCCGAGATGACTTCTCCTGTTCCAACTTTAAGAGTCATCTCTCCAGCTGTTAGCTGTTCCCAGTAACTCATTCCTAGAAATGAAGAACATACGTGATTAGTGGCACCTGAATCGAGTATCCAGGCAGAATCGTCATTTTCCAGTAAACACGTTTCCAAGACTAATAAATCGCATTTAGAGTCGTGGATTATGTTTTTCTTGGCTATGCATTTAGTTTGAGGACATTCCTCAGTTGAGACCAAACCTAAATTCTTTGCCACGTGTTTAGTGTTTAAGCAAGTATTCTTAGTTGTATGTACTAAACCGTTTAATTTGGCATTTGACAAAGCACATACATTTTTCGACATATTGCTGAAACAAACAAATTAATCTCTATTAGAAACATGCACTAAGCCCATTAATCACATTTATCCAATCAGATTTAGCAAAAGCAATCATCGACCCATATATACAATTGATTTATTTTGCAACGATACTTCAGGGGTTTAGAATAACCGCTACCGTAGGGCAGTCAGCTACTCCTCCTCTGAATCGAGACAATCTCGGCCAAATACTATTCCCAGAATAACTCTTACTCCAATAGTTATTAGCTAACGTTAATTTGGTCAAGACCATCTTGTAAGTGTTACCCATCATTTTCAGATTGCAGAGGGCGGCCCAAACAATGCCACCATAGGGAAGAGCTAATGTTGGGAATGGCCCTAGGAAACCCTATCCATTTATGGAGTTTGCGTTGTTCCGAATCCCATGCGCAAGCCCTCCGTAGGGTGATCGCTCCCAGGGCGACTCGCAGGCAGCGCATAGAAATCTCACGGTGCAACCTAATGATGGAGACCGCAGGATACGTTTGACACGTTTCCTTCTCCCACTTACTATGAACACTTTCCCCATTCACCTTGATATTAACCCATGCAAACACCATCCGTAGGGGGATGCTCCCAGGGCGCCTCGAGGCCAAGCATGGATCTCACAGTGTGAACTCAGGGGGATGTGAGAGTAGAAACTTAATATGAATATTTTGTTTCTATACTTTTCCTCCCACTAAAGTGTCGTAAAGTTTTAGGGTCTATTACTTAGGTAAATTTTCCGGCTAAATGAATCTATCTAAGTCTATGCCTTATTAAACAAGGTCTTTACACTAAATGTCTAGGTGATTAAACACTTTTAATAACCTAGTGACATTGCATGCTAGTAAGACTATGGTTAATTCAACTCAGTTTCCGCACCATTTGCCGGGAGAGTTCCCTTATAACCAAGGTCTTATGTCCTACTTACTCGAATTTTAAAACTATTTTAAAAACTAAGTAAGACATATTTCTAATCCTATTAGAGAAGGCGATCTTAGGTCTATTTCATTTTAAACCATTTAAAATAAAATGTCAAGATCCTAAGATCCTATGTTAGCATGCAACTCTTTGTTCTAGGTTTTACGGTTTCTATTCATCAACTTTTATAACTCTTATAACTTTTAATGAAAAACCCCTATAACATGCTTTCTAATGGTGTTTAAAAGCATATAACAATCAATCATTCAAGTTATAAGAAAAACACCATTTAGAAACAACCTATGTCTAGGTTTGTATAACCTTTTATACTATGATGTCTAGGTGAAAACACTTTAAAACCTCACACCGCTCACGCATGCTCATAAAACTCGAGTTAACTTAACTCCAGAACCGACTCGATGCCCAGGTAGGAGGTGTTCCGTAAACCGTCAACTTAAATACCTCCAGCCTTAGACAGCATCTTGTCGGGTGAGTTCTCTCGTAACCATTGTTTTACAAGATATCGACCTAAGCTATGCAAGTTGATCGAATCGTTGAAGGTTCATTAACCTAAGTGAGCATGCACTTAATCTTGTTATAGATTTTAGATTTCTATCTCTTTTTATAACAATTATAAAAACAATCCATAACAAGCCTAATTTGAGAATAACACTTATAATCAAACTAATGAAATTTCATGCTTCATGCTTGGTTAATTTTATCAATTAATAATTATAACTATTATAAGAATAATCAATTTTAATTAACCATTCAAGCATGAATCTCCCTAAATTAATACAACACTTATATTAATTAAACACGAAATTTCCCTCATGCATTTGAATTAATCAATAACACTTATTCAAATTAAACAAATGCATGAACATGCTTTCCTATGGTGGGATTTTAATCTATATGGCATGCTCATAATGCACATACATCCATTTAATTAAATCATACATTCACAATGCATAAAGTAATTAAATCAAGCTAAAATGGAATGGTTTGGCAATCCAAAAAACAAACAATTAACTAATTATTACAATAATAATTAATAAAAAAAAATGTTTGAATCAATCTCGAGCTTCACTAACCGACTCGAACCAACCCTTCATGGAGTGAACCGGCCTTCAAAAGTGTGTATAGGGGCTGAACCGGCTGCAAACAAACCAAACCGGATTGGAAAAGAAGAAGAAAAAAAATCTGCTGCTAGAATTAAAAAAAAAAAACAGCTTGCTGGAATTTTCATTTTCTGCTGCGTCTTCTCCGGGTTTTCTTCGAATTTACAGCCTATATGGACTCTAATGACTCTATAAAAATTAGAGACTATAGTAAACACATTAGCGCTCTTACATATCCGAGCAATTACAATTTCATGAAGGTTTGAATGCTCAAAAAATTTCCAAACCAGAACACTTTCATTTTAGCACACAGAAAATTCAATTTAAAAATGGTACCCACCAAAGCAAAATTAAAACGAATTAAGTGCTCTAATCATGCTCTGATACCAATTGAAGGTGTACATATTACACATGCGGAAGCAATTGAAGATCGAAAACACTTAAGACATTCAATTTTACTCCTAAAACATGCATGTTCTAGAAAAGACAGAATAGAGAGTTTAGAAAACACCAACCTTTGTAGCTCACTTATGTTGAACTCCTTGTGGTGTTTGCCTCTCCTATGCTCCTTGGACAACCTCTAGAGTCTTCTCTACTATACTCCAGGCCAAGAACGACTTGTGGGAGTCTATATAAGATAGGGAATGGGAAGGGAATGCTTGAAGCATCAAGCAATGGAGAAGAATGAGAGATGAGAGAACTTTGAGTCCAAATTCCAGCAGCATAACATTAAGGAAATGGCTCTCTTATGTTTGAATATGATTCAAACTCCTTTTAAAGACATTCTCCATGTAAAGACAAGCCTCAAGACACAAGACACATGGTGTATTTGCAAGCTCAAGTGGATTCTAGGTGTACATTACACAAGACATGCAACAATGCATGAGTGAGTTGTCTTTCCACTTTGAATGATCATGCATTAAATGGATTTCCAACTAAATCCACTAAATTCAAATTGAAATCAAATTTCAAGCTTGCAAATTATCCCCAATTTCAATTCTAAATTGAAATTGATTGCTTGGTAATTAATTTGAAAATTTTCAAAATAATTTTGATATGATTAATCTAATTAATCTTTGTTATCTTGTGCAATTCCATATATATGATTCCTAATACATATATATAGTATTCAAAACACTTTTTAAATACTTCATCTCTCATTTTCTAATTTAATTCATAATTAAATAATTGTGTCAAACACAATTTACGATAATACCCTTTTTCCCGATTTTGAACGATTCAAAGCTTCCTATCTTTTGTTTTAGGCTTAATTCCAATATGAGCTAGTAGGGGGACCTAATGGACCTATAGATCATGGGCTCCAACGATTCGAGGCTAACCGACTAATCTCATTGTCCAAGCTAGCCAACATTCGGTAACTATCGCGACACTCCACTATAGCCCGATAGTTGCACTCCCCTCACTATAGATATATTTCCGTCCACTTGATTTAACCATGATTAGTAAGTCGATCCTTCACAGGTTGTTCATAGCTGTACCTAGGTCAATAAGCCGTTTTACCCCTATAGTACTTCTAGTTCCTTAAGCCCCACTAATCCTCTAATGAACAATTGGTTTATGGTCCAACCAATAAACCGAGTCCCTATCAGGCCAATGAGAGGGCGGGATCCCTTTGTTCAAGCTCCGGAGTCAGCACTTAAGGGAACAACCTCTCTACTATCCCTAATTTGGGTAGGAGCGAATTCCTTCTTGCACGACTATGTCCCCAGCTATCTACCCGTTCCTATCCCTGAAATGGGAGGCTTATTGAGTCGGCGATACTGAGCCACTCTCACCTATGCAGATCTAAGGATAAGCCTGAATAAACAGGAGTTCATAGTTAGCTCAGGATTAAGATCGAGTTACCTAGGTCATCACATGAAATAGTCAGTCTCGTCAGTGAATGGTGTTATAAAGCGACGAGAGCGACTTATTTCTCGGTCCTGGTCTTTTGCAAACGCATTGCATAGGACACCCCCACTCGCATGTCTCTACATGGACGATTTAGGATCACATCGTCTATACCATCTATAAAGTGGGTCACGTCTCATAGTGTCTCCAGAATAAGGTACCCAACCCTATTCCTATACTATAGACCGTTTTGGCTATTACTCAAGCTTGATCCACTTTTATGTCTTTACATAAAGCTCAAGTGTTCATCCTATAGCCATGGATCTTAGTTTATTGGATTTGGGTTATTATATGTGCAATTTACTTTATTCAGTAATGACTTTTACTGAATCAATCTCGATAACACATTTATCGAATAAGTATATAATTCGTATAACATTCACTATCTACGAGTTTTAGGACACCAATTCCAACAATTGAAAAGTAGTGAGGTTAATAGAAGGGAGGGCAGAATCATTAGGAGCAGAGGTATGCTTTTCTATTCTAGATTCACTGGATAAAAGAAGGGAGTAGATATGTTGAAGAGGTTTAGGCTTAGATTTTGCAGTAATGGCAGATATTATTGATTCATATTCACTCCCTAATCCTGACAAAATGTAAACGACATGATCTTGTTCTAAAATAGTTTGGCCCACAGCTGTTAGGCAACTCACAAGATGTTTTACCTTGGCAAGATAATCTTTCATTGTCATACCTCCTTTCTTGATGGTTTGAAGTTGGGTTTTGTATTGCATTACTTTAGTTGTGTTTCTTGATGAGTACAATTGTTGGGTTTTATGCCCTAAAACTCGTAGATAGTGAATGTAATCGTTGACCGATATTAATGAAATAATATTGATATATTTTTCCATTAATTGTTATTAGTTATTTTATATTTGTCTTTGCCTAATAATAACCCTAATCCAATAAACTAGACATCCAAGGCTGTAATATGAGTCTTGAACTATATGTAGCGACATATGGGATCATTGTTCAAGAAACAGCCTAAAGGGTCTATAGTATAGGGATAAGACTGGGTGCCTTATCCTGGTGACACTATGGATACGACCCACTTTGAATTTGATACAAACGCTGCGATCCAACGCGTTCGTGTAGGAGACATGCGAGTGGGGGTATCCTATGCAATGAGTTTGGATAAGACCGGACCGTAAAATAGTAACCACTGGTTATAACACCGTTAACTAGTTGGTTTTCTATTTCACTAGGACGACCTAGACAACTTAGTCTTAATCCTGAGTTGATTATGGACTCCTGCTCATGAGAGATTGTCCTTTGATTTGTATGGGTGAGAGTGGCTAATACGTCGACTCAATAAGCCTACCACTTGGGGGACAAGACCAAATGGGGAGCTGCGAACATAATCGTACAAGATGGAATTCACTCCTTCCCGACTTTAGGGAAGTAGATGAGTGCTCCCTTAAGTGGTTACTCCGAGTCTTGAACACAGGGCCCTACCCTCTCAATGGCACGGGAGAGTTTTTTGTTTGATGGTTGGACCACAAACAGGTTGTTCATTAGAGGAGAATTGGTACTTAAGGAAATAGAGGTAACCCAGGGGTAAAACAGTAATTTGACCCAGCTGGTGTTACGGACACTCGTGAAGAACTAACTAGTCGATATTGGTCTATATCCGTGGACACAGAAAATATGTCTACAGTGAGAAGAGTGCAACTGTGAGTCTATAGTGGAATGAACACACAGTTAACGAATATTGATTAATGTGGTTAATGAGTTTGACCAATTAATCTCACATCGTTGGAGCTTCTGATCTGCTGGTCCATTAGGTCCCACTGGTAGCTCATAAAGTAATCTGAGGCAACTAAGTAATAAATGTAAATTGAAAATGTTCAATTTACTAAGGGAAACAAATATAATATATATTGATATATTATTATGAGAGAAATTAATATTTGAAGAAATTCAAATATAAATTTATGGAAGTTTGAAAGAGTTCAAATAATGAATTAATTAATTTAAGGCCTAAAATGTGTTTGGGAAAATTAATTAATTCTAGGCCGGAAATTAAATATGTGATATTTAATTGGTGGTTAATTAATTAAAGAATTCATTAACCGGGAATTAATCAATTATGAAAATAATTAATCACTTAAGGAAGTGATTAATCATTTATGGAAATGATCTAATCACTTTTGGAAGTAATTAGTCATTTGTGGAAAAGATTAATCAATTATGGAATTGATTGATCATGATTGATTAATTAAGGAATAAGATTGAATCAATTTTGGAAAATATTGATTTAATTGAATATTTTATTCATGGACTCTCTTCTATAAATAGAACACTAGACCTAATTGGTCCAAGACACTTGACACTTTGCTCTTGCTCTTAGACTCTCAAGACAAGACCTAGAATTCTCTCTAGCCTCCCTCTTAGAGAAAGACTCCTACAAGTCTTTTGCCTCCTAGACTTAGAGACATACCGGTGTAACCTCTGTGGTTATTGTATCATTAAAAGAAGGAATTTCCAGTGAAGAAAATCAAAGGCGGTTGTTGCGTTTTGATCGTTGGAGCGTCGTTGGCGAAGAACAGTCAAGTCTACAACGAAGGTTTGTAACGGTTCTTCCTTCTTTCTTTAGAAAAGCATGAAAATAAATTTAGATTTATTTTTAAGCATGTTTTAAACTGAATTTCCAGCAACTTTAAAGAGATTTTAAAGTATGTTTGAGTTTTCGTAACGGTATTTTAATGTTAATTAATATACGGCGTAAGGTCCAATCGATGCGCTTCCGCTGCGTGGGGACTTTTATTCCCTTCAATTGGTATCAGAGCCATCGATGTCCCTATTAATTAATATTAAAAGTTGCGATAGGCTCTAATAGGTGGGATTTATGAATAATGTATGTTCGGTTTGCGTTGAAGTGTTTGGGTTAATTTTATGGCCATAGATTTTATTTTTATGTGATTTTGATCATGTAAGGCCCGGTGTTTCGGGTATTTTATGTAAATCGAGTCCTTGTAAGTCCGTGTCTAGATTTAGGGCTGTTATCGATAGAGATCGAGATGATTTTGGGCGAAAATAATGAAGAACGGCGTTGGAAATAGGAAAAACAGAGTGCAGAACAGAGGGATCGATGGAAATAGGGTTTCTGGAAAATTTCCCAACCGGGAATCCAAACCGGGATCCTGACCGGGAAATCGGTCTGGTTTTGTATTTCTTTGCTGAATCAGCCCGATTTTCTGTGTTATTGGCCCGGTTCAGCCAATTTTTGACATGGTTCGTGATTTTGGAGGCCGATTCGAGGTGGTTCGGGGCGGTTCGTGATGAATAGACAAAATTCCAGAGCTTTACAAGGATTTTTAGGATAGAATTTAGCTAAATTAATGTAATTTAATGTTTTATTTTATCCTAGGGGCCAAAATTAACCGGTTCAATTTCTATTTATATGCTTTATGGATGTCATGTAGAATATTTAATCCCACCTTAGGTTATAAACATGCTCATGCATTTTTTTATATATTATAAATTGTTATAATGTATGTTTAAATGCATGGAATTGTTTTCATATTTTTAATATAAGTGTATATTAATTATATGAAAAATTGGAAAGCATGAAGCATGTCATTACTTAAATTAAATATAAATAGTTATGTTTAATGTGATGAATGAAGCATGCTTGATTGATTTTCTTGATTGACTTATAATTGTTATATTTAAAGAAAATCAAAATTGCATGAAACATGAAACATCCATAGTTAATAATATAATTGTTATATTATTCATGCAATTAGTGTGGTTTAATTATTTAATTTGAATGAGATTGTTAAATGAATTAATCCCTAAATTCTTGATTATAGGATTAATCATTAAAATTTGAAATAGTTCTTTAATATTAATGATTAGAAACCGTCAATCAATAATCAAGATTTGCATGCAAACATAAGATCATAGGATAAATTGGATTAATTTTAAATTGTTTAAAATTAATTAGATCTAGATCGATTTCTAATAGGATTAGAATCTTTTCTTACTTAGAATTAAAAATAGTTTTAATTGACTAAGTAGGAAAAACATTGCTATGATTATAAGGGAACTCCACCGGTAATGTTCTGTCTAAGGCTGGGGGTATTTAAGTTGACGGTTTACGGAACACCTCCTACCTGGGAACTGACCTGGAATACCGGAGTTGAATTAATCATAGTTAAATGTTAGCATGCAAAGTCACTAGGTTTATTAAAAGTGTTTAATGCACCTAGATCTTTAGAGTAAAGACCTTACATTACTGAGGTTATAAGGGAACTCTCTCGGTAAAGTTCTGTCTAAGGCTGGGGGTATTTAAGTTGACGGTTTACGGAACACCTCCTACCTGGGAACTGACCCGAACATTGAGTTGAATTAACCATAGTAATGTTGACTTGCAATGTTGGGTTTGTTAAAAGAAGTTTAATTCACCCAAAAGATTGCAGTTGAATCCTTTCCATAATTGTTATAATAGGATCAGACTTAGATAGATTGACTTAGCCGAATACTATCTAAGTTAAACAACCGTATATTAATCTCAGGACATTTTCAGTGGGAGGAAAATTACAAAACGAGATTTAAATCAAGTTTTGCTCCTATGTCCCTATATTCACAACGTGAGATTCATGCTCGGCTTCGAGTCGCCTTAGGAGCGGCCTCCCTTCGGAAAGTGTTTGCATGAATCAATATCAAGGTGAATGGGAAAATGTCTAAAGTAAGTGGGAGCGTGACACATGTCAACGTATCCCTCGGTCTCCGCCCATAGTTCGCACCGTGAGAGTCCTATGATCCGCCTGCAGGTTGTCATGGCACAACCATCCCTTCGGAGGGCCTGGTCATAGGATTCGAAACATCGTGAACTCCTGAAAAAGGATAGGAGCTCTTAGGCTAATCACCAATAGTTGTCTTTCCCTTCGGTAGCCTGTTGGTGCGTGCCTCTGAGATCTGAAACTGGGAGGGTTACACTTACGAGGATGAGTTAAAAGTGTTGACAAATCCTTGACCGAACAATGGTGGCTAATGTGTATAGGAATATGAGTTATTCTGGAATTAGAATTAGCTGAGAGGTGTCTCATTTCAAAGGAGGAGTACCTGATCACCCTTCGGTGGCTGATATTCTAAACCTCTGAAACATCGTTGCAAAACTAAATCGATAGTTTTAGGGTTCTATGATTGTCTGTTTTGCTAAATTGATTGGATTGTGTGCAATTGTTTGCTTGTATGATGGGTTAAGGCAAAGATAACTAATACGGTCATTGTTTGTTTAAATTTCAGCAATGTCTTCCTCAATTGTCTCTCTGCTTAAAAATGAGAAATTAACCGGTGAAAATTATGCTACGTGGAAGTCGAACTTGAATACGATTCTTGTTGTCGATGATCTGTGGTTCGTCTTAACGGAGGATTGTCCTCCAATCCCTGCTCGTAATGCATCCCAAGCAGTTAAGGATGCTTATGACCGCTGGACAAAGGCCAATGATAAGACTCACGTCTATATCCTAGCCAGCTTATCTGAAGTTTTGGCTAAAAGGCATGAGGGCATGGTAACAGCGAGGGAGATTATGAACTCTCTCCAGGAGATGTTTGGACAACCGTCCTACCAACTCCACCATGACGCTCTTAAATACGTTTATAGCTGTCGCATGAAAGAGGGCACGTCTGTTCGGGAGCACGTCTTGGATATGATGGTCCAATTCAACGTGGCAGAGGCAAACGGGGCGGTCATAGATGAGCGTAGTCAGGTTGCATTCATCTTAGAATCTCTTCCGAAGAGTTTTCTACAGTTTCGAAGCAATGCAATGATGAATAAAATAACATTCAACCTGACTAGCCTCCCGAATGAGCTACAACTCTATCAGTCTCTTCTTAAGAACAAGGGACAGATAGAAGGAGAGGCAAACGTTGTTCACTCTAAAAGAAAGTTCAAGAAGGGTTCATCCTCTGGAACTAAATCTATAGCCACTTATTCAAAGAAAACTCAGAAGAACAAAGAAAACAAGGGGAAAGCTCCCATTACTACTGCTAAAAGCAAGGGAAAAACCAAAGCTATGGCAGATAAGGGCAAGTGTTTCCACTGCAATGTAGATGGACATTGGAAGAGAAACTGTCCAAAGTACCTTGCTGAGAAAAAGAAGGAAAAGGAAGGTAAATTTGATTTACTTGTTTTAGAAACATGTCTGGTAGAACATGATGAGTTTACCTGGATACTTAATTCAGGAGCAACTAATCATGTTTGCTCTTCTTTTCAGGAAAATTGTTCCTTTCGGCAGTTGAACGATGGGGAAATGACACTCAGGGTCGGAACTGGAGAAGTCATTTCAGCTAAAGCAGTGGGAGCTGCGAAGTTATTTTTTAGAAATAGATTCTTACTTTTAGAAAGTTTGTTAATCGTTTCCAAGATTAAGAGGAACTTAATTTCTATTTCATGTTTGATTGAACAATCGTATACAGTTACTTTTGATATGAATGAAGCGTTCATTTATAAAAATGGTGTACTTATTTGTTCAGCCAAATTGGAAAATAACTTGTATGTTTTAAGACCAACCGAAAACAAAGCACTTTTAAATCACGAATTATTTAAAACTGCTGAAACTCAAAGTAAAAGGCAAAATATTTCTCCATCAAGTAACAATACTCATCTTTGGCATCTTAGACTTGGTCATATAAACATCGATAGGATCGGTCGTTTGGTAAAGAATGAACTTCTAAGTAAGTTAGAAGTTAGAAGATGATTCACTACCACCTTGTGAATCTTGTCTCGAGGGAAAAATGACCAAGAGACCCTTTACTGGAAAAGTTTACAAAGCCAAAGAACCCTTAGAGTTAATACATTCGGATCTATGTGGTCCAATGAATGTAAAAGCTCGAGGAGGGTACAAATATTTCATCTCATTTATAGATGATTATTCAAGATATGGTTACTTGTACCTAATGGGACATAAGTCTGAAGCCCTTGAAAAGTTTAAGGAGTTTAAGGCTGAAGTTGAAAACCTATTAGGTAAATCTATTAAAGTACTTCGATCTGATCGAGGAGGGGAGTATATGGATCAGAGATTCCAGGATTATATGATAGAACATGGAATCCAATCTCAACTCTCATCCCCTGGTACACCTCAGCAGAATGGTGTGTCAGAAAGGAGAAATAGAACCTTGTTGGACATGGTTCGATCAATGATGAGCTATGCTCAATTGCCGAGCTCGTTTTGGGGGTATGCAGTAGAGACTGCAGTATACATCTTGAACAATGTTCCCTCGAAAAGTGTTTTTGAAACACCTTTCGAATTATGGAAGGGGCGTAAACCTAGTTTGCATCACTTTCGCATCTGGGGTTGTCCAGCACACGTGCTTGTGACAAATCCTAAGAAACTGGAACCTCGTTCAAAACTGTGCGTGCCAATTTGTTGGTTACCCTAAAGAAACGAGAGGTGGTTATTTCTACGACCCACAAGAAAATAAGGTGATTGTATCAACAAACGCCACTTTCTTAGAGGAAGATCACATGAGAGATCATAAACCACGGAGCAAAATAATATTAGGAGAAGCTACTGAAGAATCATCAAGAGTTGTTGATGAAGTTGGACCTTCAACAAGGGTTGATGAAGGAACTAGTTCTTCAGATCCATCCCGTCCATCTCAAACGTTGGGAATGCCTCGACGCAGTGGGAGGGTTGTATTACAACCTGACCGCTACTTGGGTTTAACTGAAACTCAGGTTGTCATACCTAATGATGGCATTGAGGATCCATTTTCTTATCGACAGGCAATGAATGACGAAGATAAGGATGAATGGGTCAAAGCCATGAACCTGGAAATGGAGTCAATGCACTCCAATTCTGTATGGGAACTTACAGATCTACCAAATGGGGTAAAACCCATAGGGTGCAAATGGATTTATAAGAGAAAAAGAGATGCAGCTGGAAAGGTACAGACCTTCAAAGCTAGACTAGTGGCAAAGGGTTATACCCAAAAGGAAGGGGTTGACTATGAGGAAACCTTTTCTCCTGTAGTCATGTTAAAGTCCATAAGAATTCTCTTATCCATAGCCACATATTATGACTACGAAATATGGCAAATGGACGTCAAGACTGCCTTTCTGAATGGTAATCTTGAAGAGAATATCTTTATGTCTCAACCCGAAGGGTTCATAGCCCAAGGTTAGGAACAAAAGGTTTGTAAGCTCAATCGATCCATTTATGGATTGAAACAAACGTCCAGATCATGGAACATTAGATTTGATACTGCAATCAAATTTTTTGGCTTTGACCAAAACGTTGATGAGCCTTGTGTGTACAAGAAAGTCAACAAAAGGAAAGTAACTTTTCTAATACTTTATGTAGACGATATCCTACTCATTGGGAATGATGTAGGATACCTCACTGACATTAAGAAATGGCTAGCAGCCCAATTCCAAATGAAAGATCTGGGAGAGGCTCAATATGTTATGGGAATCCAAATCATTAGGGATCGCAAGAAAAAAACGCTAGCTCTGTCTCAAGCAACGTATATTGACAAGATGTTGTCTCGATATTCGATGCAAAACTCCAAGAAGGGACTACTACCCTTCAGACATGGGGTACACCTGTCTAAGGAACAATCTCCTAAGACACCTCAAGAAGTTGAGAACATGAGACACATTCCCTACGCCTCAGTTGTGGGCAACTTAATGTATGTTATGCTCTGCACTAGGCCTGACATATGTTATGCAGTGGGAGTAGTCAGTAGGTATCAGTCTAATCCAGGGTTGGACCACTGGGGAGCGGTTAAGAATATCCTCAAGTATCTACGGAGAACGAGGGACTACATGCTTGTGTATGGAGCTAAGGATTTTATTCTTACTGGATACACTGACTCTGACTTTCAAGCTGATAAGGATTCAAGGAAATCCACATCAGGGTCAGTATTCACCCTCAATGGAGGAGCAGTAGTGTGGAGAAGCATCAAACAAGGATGCATAGCAAACTCAACCATGGAGGCTGAGTATGTAGCAGCTTGCGAAGCAGCTGAGGAGGTAGTATGGCTTAGAAAGTTCTTGACTGATTTGGAAGTGGTTTCGAATATGAACGTGCCCATAACACTATACTGTGACAACAGTGGGGCTGTAGCCAACTCAAAAGAACCTCGAAGCCACAAACGAGGTAAACACATCAAGAGGAAGTATCACCTGATACGGAAGATTGTGCAACGAGGAGATGTGATCGTCACTAAGATTGCCTCGGAGCACAACATCGCTGAACCATTTACGAAGGCTCTCACGGCTAAAGTGTTTGAGGGTCATCTAGAGGGTCTAGGTCTACGAGATATGTATGCCATCTAATCGAGGGCAAGTGGGAGAAATGTATAATGGGTATAAGGATGCCCTAGTTCATTGTATTATTCCAGCTTTAGATTATTGCATTTACATCCCACTAACTAGTGTTTTAGTTCAAGTGGGAGTTTGTTGGGTTTTATGCCCTAAAACTCGTAGATAGTGAATGTAACCGTTGACCGGATATTAATGAAATAATATTGATATATTTTTCCATTAATTGTTATTAGTTATTTTATATTTGTCTTTGCCTAATAATAACCCTAATCCAATAAACTAGACATCCAAGGCTGTAATATGAGTCATGAACTATATGTAGCGACATATGAGATCATTGTTCAAGAAACAGCCTAAAGGGTCTATAGTATAGGGATAAGACTGGGTGCCTTATCCTGGTGACACTATGGATACGGCCCACTTTGTATTTGATACAAACGCTGCGATCCAACGCGTTCGTGTAGGAGACATGCGAGTGGGGGTATCCTATGCAATGAGTTTGGATAAGACCGGACCGCGAAATAGTAACCACTGGTTATAACACCGTTAACTAGTTGGTTTTCTATTTCACTAGGACGACCTAGACAACTTAGTCTTAATCCTGAGTTGATTATGGACTCCTGCTCATGAGAGATTGTCCCTTGATTTGTATGGGTGAGAGTGGCTAATACGCCGACTCAATAAGCCTACCACTTTGGGGACAAGACTGAATGGGGAGTTGAGAACATAATCGTACAAGATGGAATTCACTTCTTCCCAACTTTAGGGAAGCAGATGAGTGTTCCCTTAAGTGGTTACTCCGAGTCTTGAACAAAGGGCCCTACCCTCTCAATGACATGAGAGGGTTTTCTGTTTGATGGTTGGACCACAAACAGGTTGTTCATTAGAGGAGAATTGGTACTTAAGGAAATAGAGGTAACCCAGGGGTAAAACTGTAATTTGACCCAGCTGGTGTTACGGACACTCGTGAAGGACTAACTAGTCGATATTGGTATATACCCGTGGAAACAGAAAATATGTCTGCAGTGAGAAGAGTGCAACTGTGAGTCTATAGTGGAATGAACACACAGTTAACGAATATTGATTAATGTGGTTAATGAGTTTGACCAATTAATCTCACATCGTTGGAGCTTCTGATCTGCAGGTCCATTAGGTCCCACTGGTAGATCATAAAGTAATTTGAGGCAACTAAGTAATAAATGTAAATTGAAAATGTTCAATTTACTAAGGGAAACAAATATAATATATATTGATATATTATTATGAGAGAAATTAATATTTGAAGAAATTCAAATATAAATTTATGGAAGTTTGAAAGAGTTCAAATAATGAATTAATTAATTTAAGGCCTAAAATGTGTTTGGGCAAATTAATAAATTCTAGGCCGGAAATTAAATATGTGATATTTAATTGGTGGTTAATTAATTAAAGAATTCATTAACCGGGAATTAATCAATTATGAAAATAATTAATCACTTAAGGAAGTGATTAATCATTTATGGAAATGATCTAATCACTTATGGAAGTAATTAGTCATTTGTGGAAAAGATTAAAAGAATAAGATTGAATCAATTTTGGAAAAGATTGATTTAATTGAATATTTTATTCATGGCCTCTCTTCTATAAATAGAACACTAGACCTAATTGGTCCAAGACACTTGACACTTTGCTCTTGCTCTTAGACTCTCAAAACAAGACCTAGAATTCTTTCTAGCCTCCCTCTTAGAGAAAGACTCCCACAAGTCTTTTGCCTCCTAGACTTAGAGACATACCGGTGTAACCTCTGTGGTTATTGCGTCATTCAAAGAAGGAATTTCCAGTGAAGAAAATCAAAGGCGGCTGCTGCGTTTTGATCGTTGGAGCATCGTTGGCGAAGAACGGTCAAGTCTACAACGAAGGTTTGTAACGATTCTTCCTTCTTTCTTTAGAAAAGCATGAAAATAAATTTAGATTTATTTTTAAGCATGTTTAAACTGAATTTCCAGCAACTTTAAAGAGAGTTTAAAGTATGTTTGAGTTTTTGTAACGGTATTTTAATGTTAATTAATATACGGCGTAAGGTCCAATCGATGCGCTTCCGCTGCGTGGGGACTTTTATTCCTTTCAACAATCTGGCCAAGGCATCCCATAGTTCTTTAGCAGTCTGACAATCAAACATCTGATTTACTATCTCTTCAGTCATCAATCCCAGAAGCCATGAGGAGAGCAATTTGTCCTGCTGATCCCATTTCAAGAAGTCTGGATTTTTTATTCGAGATGAGTCTTTGTCGGCAGAATCCTTTTGAAGAAATTCATCTGGAATTTTTGGATCTTCTTTGATGTGTTCTTCGAGTCCATGCCCTTTCCACGCAAGATAGTTGTTATCATTTAGCTTGATGATCGAAGCTTGATTTCATGGATTTGGTAGAAATGGATTTGATAAAAGATTCTCTAATTTTTCTGAAGAACCAGATGAAGCCATGGAAGTAAGATATTATTTTCTTTGGTGGGTTTGAACCGTTTGGCTCTGATACCATATCAAACTGAGGAAAAAAGAAAAATAAATATTTGATTTTCACTCCAAGATACAAATAACAAAGAGGCCACATGTTCCTTTAATAAGAAAAGGGCTGGCTAGAATACAACTAACTTGACAGGAAAACAGGAAAAAGCAAATACAAAAAATAAAAGAAAATTAGGTAGAAGGCACGTGGCCAGTGTTTGACTTTAATTCCCTAATATGGGCTCATCGACGTTTCCAACAAACACAAGTCATTTTATGATTCCATATAGAAAAACTATATTTGTTTCATTTTTGTATTTCTAGCATAAAAATGGTAAATGTTCATTGAAAACTCATTTTACATTCATTATCAAAAGAATCAAATAAAATAGAAATTAAATAAAATAAAAACTTGAGTAGTATTTTTTTTAGTTATTATTATCACAGTAAACTTGAATACAATAAGTATAATTTGGAATGAAAAATATGGTACGATGAAAGTAAATATTCATACACTTCATTATCAAAAGTAATTATGAAATAAAACTCCATATTTATCTATGTACAAAGACAACCTAGTATCTAACTCCATAGAAATTTTTTCGACTTTTTCGGCGACCACCTACAAATTTTCTGACGACCGAATTTTTTTTCCCTCTTTTTTCCTTTCTTTTCTTCTACCTCTTTTATTTTTTTTCTTTATTTTCATTTTTTATATATTTCGAAATGAAAATGAGAAGAAAGATAAAAATTTAAAATTTAAAATTTAAAAAAAAAAACAAAAAAAAAACGGTTGCCGAAAAAGTCGTCGATAATCGTCGAAAAAGTGGCAGAAAAGTCAACGGTGGTCGCGGGAAAAGTCGTCGGTGGTCGCCAGAAAAGTCAAGGAGTCACATGGAAGAAGAAAGGAAAGAGTTACTGTAGCGCACGAGGGTTAAAAATAACCCACTTCACCCCTTATTTTTGTTGATGCCCCAAGCACTGAGTGGGATATAATAGCCCTTCTTACTATAACCAACACAGGGGCCTAACGACCCCTTAAGCAGTAAGGATCCATGCCTTTGATACAAACTTTCCTCAATGGTGGCCTTAAACACCTTTGGTTATATAATTTTCAAACATAGACTCAACTCCAACATCACTTGTACAATTGAATATGACCTAAGAGTTTGAAACCAAGTAATAAGGAGACTAGTTCTTTACCCAAGGATTTGAAACAATCAAGGGCAACTTTTTTTTTTTTTTTTTTGAAAAAACCAACTTGCTTGTTTCTAGCCTTGCAAACCAAATCTATAAATAATAATAGGAAAAAAAATACACTTTTGGTCCCTAAGGTTTGGGTTAGGTTACAATTTGGTCCCTGAGTTTTAAAACTCAACAATTTTATACCTAAGGTTTGGATTTCGTTACACTTTTGGTCCCTCCGTCAAATTTTTGTTAAACCCTCACGGAATGTTGACATGACACTATTTTTTATTAAAAAAAATTATTTTCTGAATTTTTAAAATAAAATAATATATTAAATACTTTTCTATGAATTTTCTTTTTGTTTTTTAATTCTTTTTTTTTTCATTTTCTTTTATTTGTCATTTTCTCCATCTTCTCCCTCATTCCCTATCTTCACAATTCAGCGTGCCAGTGTCTCCATCTTCTCCCCAATCTCTTCCGGCAAGCCCAAACCGTGTCGGTGTCTCTTCCGACGAGCCCAGACCGTGGTTGTTCTTCTTCACCAAGCGAGCCCATTCCGTTTTTCGATATTTTTCCCTCCCGCCACGGCTATGCAAGACCCACAACCCTCCGGTCGCCCAGATCCATTTCCCGTCTTCTTCCCCTTCGACGAGCAGCTCTGGCCATAAATTCTCTTCCGATCTTTGTCCCTTTCTCTCTCTTCCTTTCAGATTCTCTCTCTCTCATATTCTCGTTCCTCTCGACTTTCTCTTTCTCTTCGATTCTTGTTCGTCTCACTCTCCCTCTCAGATTCCCTCTCCCTCTCGGATTCCCGTGATTCCAGATCTGAGAAACCCATGTTCAATCGTCGCATTGAACTACCCGCGAACTCGAAGGTGCCGAACGAGCTTAGATCTGAGAACTACCCGTGAACGCAAACTCGAACCAACCACCATGAATCTGAAACGAAGGGGAATGAAGGTGTGTCAACCTGCCATGGGTTTTGTTTCAAGCTGGAGATCGAAGAAAAGAAGAAAAGGAAAGGAAATGAGAAGGAAAAAAAAAGTCGTCGTCGGCCGGCGACTTCCTGAAGAAGAAGACATAAAGAAGCTGAAGAATAATAAGAAAAAGAAGAAGAAGAATAAGAGAGGGGGAGAAATATTTAAAAATAATAAAAAATAATAATATATTTTTATTTTAAAAAAACATCAAATAATTTTTTTAAATAAAAAAATAGTGTCACGTCAACATTCTGTGAGGGTTTAACATAAAATTTGACGGAGGGACCATAAGTGTATCGAAATCCAAACTTCGGGGGTAAAATTGTTGAGTTTTAAAACTAGGGGACCAAAATGTAACCTAACCCAAACCTTAGGGACCAAAAGTGTATTTTTTCCATAATAATAATAAAACAGAGAGAGAGACTCAAAGTTCGTTGGAGATCACAACAAGAGACCACTCTCACTCGAAATTTCGTTTAAATTCTACAACATTCAACTTTTTTTTCACAAATTAAGAATAATCGGCTTATATATGCCAACACGAGAAAACCTAATTTACTTAAGTTTTGCTCAACTAAGTTAAGAGTAATATAAGCTAGTTTACAATTAATAAAACATCTTTAAAATAAGGGGGAAATACACTTTTGGTCCCTGAGGTTTGGGTTAAGTGACAGTTTGGTCCCTGAGTTTTTAAACTCAACAAAAATACCCTTGAGGTTTGAGATAAGTAGCACTGTGGTCCCTGCCGTCTATTTTTCTGTTAAATACTAACGGTTGCTGACGTGACACTATTATATTTAATAAAAAAATCTTTTTTTTTTAATTTTTAAATAAAAACATATTAAAATAATAAAAATATTATTATTTTATTATTTTATTTGAATTCTTTCTCTCTCTCTTCCTTTCTTTTCCATCCATCTTCTTTCTCCCTCATTATCTCTTTCTTTTTTTTTTAATAAAAAAAGGGAGAGGGAGGAAGAACTCCTCCCTCTCCGACGCCGGCGACGGGAGCAGCGGCCCCTCCTCCCTCTCAGATCTGAAACCGAGAGGGAGGAGGGGTCCTCCCTCCTCCCGTTTCGCGCCAGTGACAGGAGGAGGGGTCCTCCCTCCTCCAGTTTGTGCCGACGACGGGAGGAGGGAAATCCCCTCCTCCCTCCTCCCGTCGCTGGCGCCAGAGAGGGAGGAGCTCCTCCTCCCTCTCCCTTTTTTTATTAAAAAAAAGAAATGAAGGAAAGAGAAAAGGAAGGAGAGAAGAAAAGGGGAGAAAGAAAGAAAAGGAAAAAAAAAAAAATCCGGCAGTCGCCGCTGCAACTGTTCGCCGGCCGGCGGTAGCCGGCCACCGGAGCTGAAGAAGAAAGAGATAAGGAGGGAGAAAGAAGATGGATGGAAAAGAAAGGAAGAGAGAGAGAAAGAATTTAAATAAAATAATAAAATAATAATATTTTTATTTAAAAAATTAAAAAATGATTTTTTTATTAAATATAATTGTGCCACGTCAGCAACCGTTAGTATTTAACAGAAAAATAGACGGCATGGACCAAAGTGCTACTTATCTCAAACCTCAGGGGTATTTTTGTTGAGTTTGAAAACTTAGGGACCAAACTGTCACTTAACCCAAACCTGAGGGACCAAAAGTGTATTTTTCCCTTAAAATAATATTTGGACGGTGGGTTTAAGCCTTTACAACAAAAAGGCCCAAAATAGAGTTTAGGGTAAAATCAAGGGTTACGGCAAGAATAACCATAATTAAATGCGCGTTTTGAAAAATGGAAACTTGGCTAATTATTTAGACAAATGCTATTAAATTAATTTTTATTGTTGATTTACCAAAATACCTCAAACACTAAAATAACTAATACACCAAAAATACTCGGTATATTTAAGCGATTACATGATTTAAATGAAATAAAATCAATTTCAAATATAGTAAGATAAAATTAAGGAATTAAAATTTAATAATAACATTTAACTTAAATCTAACGATTAAAAAAATAACAAATTACATCATATTTTTTTTCACATAACTGATCAATATGAATACATCAATGCTAGAATAAATTTGACTACAAATGGATATTGAATCATTATTCATTATTTTAATTAAAGTGTGCAATAAATGAAATGTCAAATCCTATTTAATTGAAATTAGAATTATAATTACCAATTTTTATCCAAAAAAAAAAAAAGAATTACAATTATACATACTTGAAAGCAGTACATGCTCTCTGCCCAAGAGATAAAAAAGAGGGAAAATCTTTTAATTTACAACAATCTAGAAACCCTTAGAGAGACCCCTTGTTTGCCCAATAGATATACAAAGTGAAAATATTTTCATTTACCTAGGGTTTTACGGCAACAAGAAGGTAGATTTGGGATAAAAAAATTGAGGCAGAACCAAAATACCCATCTTCGTGTACCCTTCAATTTCACGAACCAAAATATCATTCAATTACCTAGGATTTTGCGGCAACGAGAGGGTTTTACGGAAACAAGAGAAAATCATTGTCATCCACTTCTTTGTGTTGTATATGTGCCTGGAAACATACTGAATTTATAAATACATTGTATATGTTTGAAATTACTATGTAAATGTTGAGCCGAAAAACGCACCTGGAAAAGATGAAAGCTCTCATTCTATTTCTTATTGGAAAAAACATTAAACCTCCTGAAGCAGAACCGATCATCCACGAACGAAAACAAGATATATTAATTAAAAGATAGAGAATCGATTTTTAAGATACAAATGATCCTTAATTTTAGGAATATGCAAGAAACGGTTAATAAAAGAGAGAAAAAGAATATTACAAATACAGTTTCCTTACTTTTAGGAAGTTGGAGAAAGACAGTTATGGAAATGGCAAAAAGGGAAGACCAGGATACAAATACAGTCACGTGGGTCCCACATTTTGGAAAATTTTTATTTTGTCTATCTATCTAAACCGTTATTTTCTTTTGGTCATTTCCAAGGATTTCCCTAAAATTAACAAAAATTAAAGCGGGTGGGTTGTTTTAATACAAAAATTTCATAAATGTCCAAAATAATTGATTTCTTACCAAAATGCCCTTATATATATTGAATCAAATCACATTTAATACAACAAGTTATTTAATTATTTAATTCATTGTCGACTATCACTTAAGGAAAAACTATTCGATCATTATTTTGATATTTATTGCATATACATACCCATTTTCTATGTTTCTTTTTTTTGTTAACAATTTTTCATTTGTATTTTCCTTTTCATTAATCCTTTCATTTTACTGTCTGACAGGATGATTTGGAGGGTGTCGAATTTGTCAAGTGTGGGTCAAATAAATTTATAATCACCAACCCCTAAAGCTAACTTGTAGCAGTAGTGGTCGGGGTCGAACATAGGGAGCACAATTGTTAATTCGTCTAAATTAGGTTTAAGGAAGAAGAGGGTGGTGACAGGATCCTAGTAGATGTCCAAGGTCCTTGCTAGAAGACTAAATTCTAACCCTTAGTTAGACATCAAACCCGAGTGTTTGTAGAGATTTCACCCTATCCCCACTTGTAAAAGGAGAGTAGAGTGTCGTGAGTGTTGGGTTTTATGTCCTAAAACTCATAGATAGTGAATGATTAACGAATTATACACTTGTATCAATAAAGTGTTATTGAGGTTCATGCAATAAAGTGTTATTGTCATATTAAGTCTAAAATTGCACAATATGACCCAAATCCAATAAACTAAGATCCAAGATTGTTTACATGAGACTTGGACTAGTATGTGGGGACATACGGGGATCAGTGTTCAAGTAACAACCTAAAAGGTCTATAGTACAGGGATAAGGCTGGGTACCTTATCCTGGTAACACTATGTGATACGACCCGCTTTGTATTCGATACAGACGTATTGATCCAAGGCGTCCATGTAGGAGACATGCGAGCAGGGGTATCCTATGCAATGAGTTTGCATAAGACCGGACCATGAAATAGTAAACCACTAGATGTAACACCGTTAACTAGTTAGGTTACTGTTCCAATAGGATGACCTAGGTAACTCGATCTTAATCCTGAGTGTGTCATGAACTCCTTCTCACGAGAGATTGTCCTTTGATTAGTACGGGTGAGAGTGGCCAGTACGCCGACTCAATAAGCCTACCTTCTTGAGGACAAGACCGAGTGGGGGGCTGGGGACATGACAATAAAAGATCTCACCATAGGTTAAGCATGTTTCATGCATTTTTATGTTATAATTGTTATAATATATGATAATTATGCATGAATTTAAATTTCATGAGTTGTTTAGCATAATTGTTATATTAAATATATGAAATTGGAAAAGTATGATGCATAACATTAATTAGATAAATATAAGATGTTATATTTTATTAATGTAGCATGCATGCTTAGATTTATTTTCATGAGTATTAATATAATAGTTATATTATGAATGGAAATAAATTTCAATGCTTGATTTTCATGTATAATTTTAATATAAAGTGTTATATTAATTTAATGAAAATGGAATAGCATTGAGCTTGACATTAATTAGATTAATATAAGAGTTATATTATATTAATGTCTAATTTCATGTGATTTAATTTCGTTGATGATTAATTAATATAATCGATATTAATTAAATGAAATTGAAATTGCATGAAGCATGACACCACCTTAGATTAATATAATCGTTATATTATCGGCGTCATGAGCGTTATGGTGTTTAATAATTCGAATTTGATTGTTATTGTTTCCAACACCATAGAAGCATGTTATAGGGCTAATTATTAAAATTTTATAATAGTTATAAAAGAGATTAGAAACCGTCAACCTATAACAAAGAGTTGCATGCAAACATAGGACCTTAGGTTAAAATGAATTAATTTTAAATTGTTTAAAATTAATTAGACCTAAGCTCATTTTAATTCTAATAGGATTAGAATTATTTTCTTACTTAGGATTAAAATAGTTTTAATGTACTAAGTAGGAAAAACATTACTATGGTTATAAGGGAACTTTCCCGGTGAAGTTCTGTCTAGGCTGGGGGTACTTCAGTTGACGGTTACGGAACACCTCCTACCTGGGATCTGACCCGGAACCTGAGTTGAATTAATCATAGTCTAATGTTAGCATGCAATGTCACTAGGTAATTAAATGAGTTTAATTCACCTAGAAATTAGAGTAAATTTCTATTTATATGAGTTATAATAGGCATAGACTTAGATAGATTGACTTAGCCGAGTTTATCTAAGTTTAATAACCCTAAAATACAGTAGGACATTTCAGTGGGAGGAGAAATATAAAAACAAGATTTTCATATCGAGTTTGTACTCTCACGTCCCCCTGTGTTCACACCGTGAGATCCATGCTCGGCTTCGTTTCGTTTTAGCGCGACCTTCCTTTGGAAAGTGTTTGCATGGGTCAATACCAAGGTGAATGGGGAGAATGTCTATAGTAAGTGGGAGCGGGACGCGTGTCAACGTATCCTTCGGTCTCCACCCCTAGGTCACAACGTGAGATTCCTATGATCCGCCTGCGTATTGTCTCGGCGCAACCATCCCTTCGGAGGGCCTGATCATGGGATTCGGGACACCGTGAACTCCTGAATAGGATAGGATCGCTTAGGCTAATTACCAACAGTTGTCTTTCCTAACGGTAGCCTGTTGGTCCGTGCCTCTGAGATCTGAAAGTGGGAGGGTTACACTTACGGGGATGAGTTAAATGTGTTAACCAATTCTTGACTGAACAACGGTAACTAAATGCTAACGGAATATGAGTTATTCTGGTGTTAGAATTTGGTTGAGATTGTCTCGATTCAGAGGAGGAGTAGCTGACCACCCTTCGGTGGTTGTTGCTCTAAACCTCTGAAGTATCGTTGCAATAACTAAATCAATAGTTTTATAGGGTTTCTTTGATTGCTTGTTTGTTTTTGCAGAATTTGATTGGATTATTTGTAATGGGTTAGTGCGATTAGTAATACAAGTAATTTGTTACTTCAGCAATTATATAAAACTTTATGTGCATTGTCTTACACCATTTTATTAATAACGGTTTAAGATACAACTAGCTTAAACGAAACTTGTGGTAAATGATTTTAGATTAGTCTTTAGTGAGGAATGTCCTCAGGCTCAAATGTCTAGTTCATCTTGAATTGTTCATGATGACTACTACATTATCTGCCTAGCCAATACCAATGACAATTAATATGATTTATTGGTCATTGAAACGTGCATAGTGGAAAATGAGGATACAGCTTGAATTTTTAATTCAGGTGCCACTTATCACGTTTGCTTTTCCTTTTAAGGAATAAGCTCATGGCAACTGTTGCAAATAGGTGAGATGATTCTCAGATTTTGATCTGGAGAGTATATCTCGGTTTTGGCAGAGGGAACATTAAGTTATTTTATCCAGTGGGAGAAAATACACATTATTAGATAATGTATATGAATTTCCTAAAGATTAACAGAAATTTGATTTCTATATCGTATATGCTGGAACAATGTTACTCTATACCTTTCTCTGCTAACGCGGTTTTATTTTAAGAAAGGGAGTTGACAATTGTTCAGCATTACTGGTAAATAACTTATGTGTTTTAAGACTAATCGAGAGCAAAACAAGTCATGAGCACTGAGTTGTTTAAGATTGCTTATACTCAGAAAGATAAAGGCAAAGGATATCTCCTAAAGGAAATACCTTTCTTTGGTTCTTAAGGTTAGGCTAATTTTGATCTCAATATGATTGGGAGCTTAGTCTATGAGTATACTTCAAAGCTATTTAGAAGAAAACTCTATAATACCAATTAAGTCATGCCTTATGGGCGACATGACTGATAGATCTTTTACTGGAAAAGAGCTAAAAGAGCCAAAGAGCCCTTGGAGCTTGTACATTTAGATCCTTGTGGTCTAGTATGTTAAAGCAGTGGGAGGGTATGAATAATTTATCTCTGTTATAGATGATTATTCAAAGGTATGAGTATCTCTACCTAATGCAATTTTAGTCTGAAGCTCTTGAGATATTCGAAGGGGCTTAAGACTGAAGTTGAAAACTTGTTAGGAGAGATAATTAAACCACTTTGATCTGATTAATGTGTTGAGTATAGGGACTTGAGATTCTAAGGCTATTTGATAGTTCATGGAATCACATCCTAAATCTCAGTTAGGAGTAATAGAACCCTATTGGATATGGTTCAATATAGGTTGAGCTATGCTCAATTGCCTGACTCGTTTTGGGGTCATGCAGTGTGACAGCAGTGTGTATTTTGAACAACGTTCCATCAAAAGTGTTTCTGAAACACCTTTTCTGTTGTGGATAGGACGTAAATATTGTTTACGTTCCTTAAAATTTTGGGGTGTCCAGGACTTGTGCTTGTGAATAACCCAAAAAAAATTGGAATACCGTTCAAAATTATGCCTAATTATAGGCAATCCCAAAGGAAACGAGGATAATATACTTCTTCAATCCCTAAGAGAATTAAAATTTGTATCGACAGATGTTTCATTCTCAGAAGAAGAATATATTAGAAATCATAAGCCATAAAGTAAGGTCGATTTAAGTGAATTAACTAATAAAGCTACGGAAACATTAACAAGAGTTGTTAATGAATCAACAAAAGTTGTTGATAAGTCTGGTTATTCAACAAGAGTTGTTGATAAGACCAGTGTTTTTTGTCAGCCACATCCATCTCAAGAGTTGAGAATGCCTTGATGTAGTGGGAGAGTTGTTTTATAACCTGACCGTCACATGGGCTTATTTGAAGCTCAAGTCGTCATTCTTGATGATGACATAGAGGATTCATTATCTTTTAGAAAGAAAATGAATGATGTTGACAAGGACCAATGGTTTAAAGCCATGGACTTGGGAGTGAAATCTTTGTATGTCAAATCCATCTGGGATCTTGTCCATTTGCTTGTTGGGGTAACACCTATAGGTTACAAGTGGATTTACAAGAGGAAACAAGACGTTTAAGGTCTCAACCAGAAGGGTCCATTGAGCAAGATCAAAAGCAAAAGGGTTTGCAAGCTTAAATAATCCATTCGTGGATTGACATAAGCAGTTCGATCTTGGAATTTAAGATTTGATACAGTGATCAAATTTTTGGCTTTAATCAGAACATTGATGAGTCTTGTGTTTACAAGTAATCATCAATAATTATGTAGCTCAATTAGTGTTGTATATGATTGATATCCTAATCATTGGGAATGATGTAGGTTATCTTACTGACATTAAAAGAGGCTAGCAGCTCATTTCCAAATTTAAATCTGGGAGAAGCTGAGCAAGTCTTGTCTCAAGTTTCTTATGTCTACAAGATGTTAGTTAGATATAAGATGCAAAATTCCAATAAGGGTTTACTACCTTTTCAGAAATGGAATTCTTTTGTCTAAGGAATTGTGTCCTCAAACTGTTGGGTTTTATGCCCTAAAACTCGTAGATAGTGAATGTAACCGTTGACCGGATATTAATGAAATAATATTGATATATTTTTCCATTAATTGTTATTAGTTATTTTATATTTGTCTTTGCCTAATAATAACCCTAATCCAATAAACTAGACATCCAAGGCTGTAATATGAGTCTTGAACTATATGTAGCGACATATGGGATCATTGTTCAAGAAACAGCCTAAAGGGTCTATAGTATAGGGATAAGACTGGGTGCCTTATCCTGGTGACACTATGGATACGACCCACTTTGTATTTGATACAAACGCTGCGATCCAACGCGTTCGTGTAGGAGACATGCGAGTGGGGGTATCCTATGCAATGAGTTTGCATAAGACCGGACCGCGAAATAGTAACCATTAGTTATAACACCGTTAACTAGTTGGTTTTCTATTTCACTAGGACGACCGAGACAACTTAGTCTTAATCCTGAGTTGATTATGGACTCCTGCTCATGAGAGACTGTCCTTTGATTTGTATGGGTGAGAGTGGCCAATACGCCGACTCAATAAGCCTACCACTTTGGGGACAAGATCGAATGGGGAGCTGGGAACATAATCGTGCAAGATGGAATTCACTCCTTCCCGACTTTAGGGAAGCAGATGAGTGTTCCCTTAAGTGATTACTCCGAGTCTTGAACAAAGGGCCCTACCCTCTCAATGGCACGAGAGGGTTTTCTGTTTAATGGTTGGACCATAAACAGATTGTTCATTAGAGGAGAATTGGTACTTAAGGAAATAGAGGTGACCCAGGGGTAAAACGGTAATTTGACCCAGCTGGTGTTACGGACACTCGTGAAGGACTAACTAGTCGATATTGGTCTAAGTTCCGTGGACACAGAAAATATGTCTGCAGTGAGAAGAGTGCAATTGTGAGTCTATAGTGGAATGTACACACAGTTAACGAATATTGATTATTGTGGTTAATGAGTTTAACCAATTAATCTCACATCGTTGGAGCTTCTGATCTGCAGGTCCATTAGGTCCCACTGGTAGCTCGTAAAGTAATTTGAGGCAACTAAGTAATTAAATTGAAAATGTTCAATTTACTAAGGGAAATAAATATAATATATATTGATATATTATTATGAGAGAAATTAATATTTGAAAAGTTCAAATATAAATTTATGGAAGATTGAAAAGAATTAATTAATTGAAGTCCTAAAAGTGTTTGGGCAAAATTAATTAATTCAAGGCCGAAAATCAAATATGTGATATTTAATTGGTGGTTAATTAATTAAAGAATTCATTAACCATGAATTAATCAATTATGTAAATAATTAATCACTTAAGGAAGTGATTAATCATTTATGGGAATGATCTAATTACTTATGGAAGAAATTAGTCATTTATGGAAAAGATTAATCAATTGGGAATTGATTGATCATGATTGATTAATTAAGGAATAAAGATTGAATCAATTTTGGAAAAGATTGATTTAATTGAATATTTTATTCATGGCCTCTCTTCTATAAATAGAACACTAGACCTAATTGGTCATGACACTTGACACTCTTGAAAGACAAGACCTAGAATTCTCTCTAGCCTCCCTCTTAGAGAAAGACTCCCACAAGTCTTTGGCCTCCTAGACTTAGAGACATACCGGTGTAACCTCTGTGGTTATTGTGTCAATCAAAGAAGAATTTCCAGCGAAGAATACCTTGAAGCGGCTGCTGCGTTTTCGTTCGTGGAGCTTCGTTGGCGAAGAACGGTCAAGTCTACAACGGAGGTTTGTAACGGTTCTTCCTCTTTTCTTTAGAAAAGTTTTTAAAAATAAATTTAGATTTATTTTAGCATGTTTAAATCGATTTTACAGCGGCTTTAAAGTTAGTTTAAAGTTTTGTTTGAGTTATCGTAACGGTATTTTAATGTTAATTAATATACGGCGTAAGGTCCAATCGATGCGCTTCCGCTGCGTGGGGACTTTTATTCCCTTCACAAACACCTCAAGAAGTTGAGGACATGAGACATATGCCCTATGAAGTAGGGTTGTTAGTGAGTATCAATCAATTCCAGGATTTGATCTCTAGAGTGTCATTACGTACATCCTCCAGTATCTTAGGAGAACGAGGTTTTATACGCTCGTTTATGGCGCTAAGGATTTGATCCTTACAGGATACACTGACACAAATGTTTTAACTGATAAGGATTTGATGAAATCTACATCAGTGTCTGTCTTCACTCTTAATGGAGGAGCTATAGTACGACGTCTCTGCAGTCTCGACCATATGGGCCAACAAATAGTTGCTTATGAAGCACATATAAAGACTGTATGACTTAGGAAGTTCAAGCCCAATTTGGAAGGTGTTCCAAATATGGACTATCCTATTGTAAGATAAGCAAGTACATTGAATCTAAATGATATATTGCTGATTCATTCACGAAGGCTCTCTCGGCTAAATTGTATGAGGGTCATCTAGATGGTCTAGGTCTACGAGTTATGTACAAAGATGTAATCTAGGGCAAGTGGGAGAAGTGTAATGGGTATAGTGATACCATTATGTAATGGCTATAGTGATGCCCCAGTTTATTGTATTTGTACATTGTAAATACATTTTATGTATTATACATGTATTTATACACCCACTGCTGGGATAGACTATTGTACATTCCCGCTAAACTAGGTTTTTAGTCCAAGTGGGAGTTTGTTGGGTTTTATGTCCTAAAACTCGTAGATAGTGAATGATTAACGAATTATACACTTGTGTCAATAAAGTGTTATTGAGGTTCATGCAATAAAGTGTTATTGTCATATTAAGTCTAGAATTGCACAATATGACCCAAATCCAATAAACTAAGATCCAAGGTTGTTTACATGAGACTTGGACTAGTATGTGGGGACATACGGGGATCAGTGTTCAAGTAACAACCTAAAAGGAATATAGTACAGGGATAAGGTTGGGTACCTTATCCTGGTAACACTATGTGATACGACCCGCTTTGTATTCGATACAGACGTATTGATCCAAGGCGTCCATGTAGGAGACATGCGAGCGGGGGTATCCTATGCAATGAGTTTGCATAAGACCAGACCACAAAATAGTAAACCACTAGATGTAACACCGTTAACTAGTTAGGTTACTGTTTCAATAGGATAACCTAGGTAACTCGATCTTAATCCTGAGTGTGTCATGAACTCCTTCTCACGAGGGATTGTCCTTGGTTTAGTACGGGTGAGAGTGGCCAGTACGTCGACTCAATAAGCCTACCTTCTTGGGGGACAAGACCGAGTGGGGGGCTGGGGACATGACAACACAAGATGGAATTCACTCCTTCCCCTATTGAGGCAAGTAGATGTGTGTTCCCTTAAGGGCTGATTCGGGGGCTTGAACAAAGGCGCGCCGTCCTCTCCTGGCCCTAGAGGAACTCTTGTTTAGAGGTTGGACCCTAAACAAATTGTTCATTAGAGGGATCAGTGGTACTTAAGGATCCAGAGGTAACCCAGGGGTAAAACGGTAATTTGACCCAGTTGGTGTTGCGAACACACGTGAAGGATTGACTTACTGCATTGGTCGATATCCGTGGACACAGAAATATTCTACAGTGAGAAGAGTGCAGCTGTGGGTCTTTAGTGGAGTGAGCCACAGTTAACGAATGTTGATTGACTCGGTTAATGAGTTTAGCTGATCAATCTCGTATCGTTGGAGCTTCTGATCTGTAGGTCCATTAGGTCCACCTGCTAGCTCATAACGGGTTCTGAGATAATATAGTCTTGAGTATTAAAGGGAATATAAGTTAATTGTATTTTGATGCAATTAATATAATGTATGGAGATACATTATAGTATAAGTTTAATTAATGAATTAAACTTTATAATAAAATTAATTTTGGATATGATTCAAAATTAATTAATGAGAGAATTATGAATTTAATTAAATATGTGATATTTGATTAATTCATGAATTAATTAATTAGGGAATTAATTTATTTATTTTTAATTTGGTTAAATGTGATTTAATCAAATTAATACTATGGTTTATATTAATGTACATTTTGTTGCACATTAAAACTATAGGTTAAATGAGAGAGATAAAATTGAATATGATTCAATTATAAAATTAAATATTTGATATTTAATTAATGTGAGATCAATTAATTTAAATTAATTGAATGACCTATTTAATTCAATTGAATATGATTTAATTGAATTAAAACTATATGTTATAATTGATTTAATTAAAATTTGTTTAATTAAATTAATTATAATTAACTAGATAATTAATTATTATTTAAATAATTATTAATTATTTAATTTATTAATTATTATTTGATAATAATTAAACAGTCCAGATCATTTGGATTAGATCCAATGGTTGAGATCTTGTAGGGTTTTAACTCCCTCCCCACTTATCGTGAAGTGGAGAGGGGTTACCCATCAAATCATGGATTTCTCTCATTCACGCAATTTCACAGAGAAAGAAGGTTCTTTCTTTTCTCTCTTCCTCTCTCAAAAATTACAGCAAGGTTCTTTGCTGAAAATTCCCTTCCAAGACGGATTTTGGTTCCCACAAACCAATCTCAAGTAATCCCAAGAGAATACCGGGTGATTCGAGTGGTGGTGTCCGTTGGAAGTCCCAAGAATGAAATTGGAGCATTGTGATGTGTCCTTCGGAATCCGGTAAGTATTCTTAATCTTGAATATATTTACAACATGCTTAATCTTAGTAATTTAGAAATTGTTTCTAATTTTGTTGCCAACGTATTGGTTTTTTCTGAAATTGAAATTTAATTCGAGATTGGTCTTGTTTGCTTCCACTGCCAAAGGGATTTTAACCCTTCAGTGAGAACTCTAGAAGGATTTGTAGGGATAATAGCCCTAGGCAGTGGAAGACGTCAGAGACCTTTTTCGAATTAAACGCCGATTGAGATACCAATACGACGGAAAATCAATTCACAGCAGAAAACTAAATTATACATGTTGTAAATATTGTATAAAACATGCTATATATAAAATAAAAACATCTAGATCTAATCTAGATTGGATCCTAATGATCCAAGATCAAGAAAACTTACTTTAGTAGAAGTTCTTGATCAAATACGTCTTTTCCTCCAACGGGGTGCAGAAAAACAGCAGCGTATTGCTTCCTTTTTCTTGCTGGAAAACACCCATGAACACCACCCAGATCGGCTACACTGATATTCTCTTGGAGCAAATGAAGAGGTTGCTTGTGGGAGCACAAAAACTCTAAGGTTTGGAGAAAATAGGGATCTCTGTGAGTTCTGTAAAAACCAGAGAAAAAACTTGAGAGACAGAGAACTTTCAGATAGGTCTCCAAAACGTACGAAATCAATGAACCAAAACCATCTTACGGGAGTTAAGCAACTCCCTCCTCAAAACCCTCTAAAAACGTGCAAGCTATCCTAGGTTAGTGGGTTGAATAATTCCACCAGTTATTATAACTGATGAAATAATTAAATTAATTTAAATTATTAATTAAATCATTAATAATTCAATTATTAATTAATTAATTTAATAAAATTAAATTAACACTTAATTTAATATTTATATAAACACTTTTATATAATTATTCTACTTAACCTATAGTTTTAATGTAATATAATTAAATCAAATTTAATTAAATTAAATTAAAACAAAATATTAATTAATTCAACAATTAATTAATATTATAATTAAATATCGTATATTTAACTATATCTCTCTCATATAAACTATAGAATTAATATACATCAAATGTGCATTAATTATAAGTTGTATTTATTGCATGTCATCCTTTATTAATTATCATTATGAATCTTGCTGAGTTTAACTTGATCACTTAGACTTTGCATACTATGTGAGTTTGATCCTGAAAGGGACAAATAATATCAGTTCACATAAAGGTAATATAGGAGAAATGGCTCGAGAGAGTGTATTCGATGTTATAGGGGAAGGTCGCTTTATAACAACTATAGGGTTATATAGGTTGCATGCATGAACTATCTATGTCGGAGTCGAGTCACAGAAATGTGTGCATAACGGTACTCGCTTAGCCTTCTAACGGTTCCTAGGAGCAAGGCCAAATAAGAGTTAAACCTGACCCAATGCATGAGTAGACTTAGGTTAAATAAGTCAGTATTAGAGTTATTTGCCTTAGGATTGAATCTATATTGAATATTTCGCTTTATTATTATTGTTATTTCTTTACTTGTTTGTTTATATGTTTTACAAAACCCAACATCAACTATTTTCTTTTGGTTACCTTTCAAAAGCAATCTTAAAGTAGTTTCTTCTTCAAATCTGTGTTTCCAACTTAGTCTCTGTGGGATCGATACCTTTGGAATATTTCCAGAGATTTTTATTACTACATGCGATAGTGTATACTTGCACTTGGTTGGCTGAAATTATTTTTATTCTTTATTTATCATCTTTTCTAACATCCTCATTTAGTCACATCCTGCAACACTTATCTTTATTGAATTCCTTGCAAAAAAATGCTTTAAAATGAGTATAATATATGTATAGGTCCTTGATAACTGCCCAAAAGGTAGTTATTTAGGCCTCATTTCTATAAGGATTTGTGTGTCTTTTGTGTTTAGTAGGGTTGGTTTTAGATAGATATTACTGATGTGCAAATTGCTAACCGCAAGTGTACGGGTCAAGTAATAATATAGTGATTATGCAATCGAATGTCGTCCTCTGGATTGGTGTCTAGCCAAGTTTTAATTATCGAAAATACCCTTGGCCAATTTTATTTAGGGAATCAAATAGAATCAGAATATGAATTAATCAACACAAAACTAAAGTAAAAAGTGACAATCAAATGGGAATAATTGGTCTTAGGGAATTGATTTCACCAATTGGAGTTATGGATTAATAAACGGATTAACACATGCTATGATTCATAAATCTTGGCAACTAAAATCACACATATCTCTCCCGAGCATACATGATTCTCCCATATGCAATTGAACCCGATATCCCTATCTAAATCCAATAAACATACAAGGCAATAAGGCTAACCTTTATGACAATTTCTAGAATTAACCTTAATCTCCCGATTTTTAGCTAAATTCTAGTTATGCATATTGATTACTAATTTAAATCCTCTCTCCCGAGTTAGATTCAAATATAAACATCAATCAATTTATGGCCAGTAAATCGAAAGCATTAAACATACAACATATGCATAAATGACATCAATAGCATAAATACCGTAAATCAATCCAAAACTTGCCCAACGGCTACATCAATCCCTAAGAATTAAACTTAGCTACACATAATCCTCGTTACAATATAAACTAAGTCTAAATAAGCCATAAAAAGTGTCTAAAGTAAGGGAAAAGAGAAATAGACTTGTTGTAGGCCGAGACCGAACGTCCCCGTCACGATCCCCACGAACAATGGGTTGATTTCCAACTAATCCCCTTTGCTTCAGCTCAATTCTGTCCTCTTTCTGCTCTAATGTCGGTTCCAAAAGTCCCCAATTCGAAGTCCCCAAAAACCTAGCCGAAAAGATGCTTAAATAGAAAAATTTCGTTGTAGCGTCGCGATCCGCAAATTTGGAAAATTTTCTATAGCGTCGCGACGCTGTTCCTAGCGTCATGACGCTATGATTTTTTTTTTTTTTTTTTTAAGATTGGAAGCTCTATTTGACTCCAATTGCTGAATTAAGCTTCAAGCACATACTTCCTACAAATAAAACATAAAAATGCATAAATTTGGGCAAATAATTGAAAAAGACTAGCTTAATTAATCAGAGAAAAATAGCTAGCTATGCTCTCTATCAAATACCCCCAAACTTAAGCTTTTGCTAGTCCTCGAGCAAACGAAAAATCAAGCATACAGTAGAAGAATGGATGCAATAACCATAACTCAATCCTCAAGGCTCAAAGGTCAATAGTCAAGCAAGCAAGAGACATGCACATAAGGACCAATGAGGGAGACAAATCAAAATTTTTCCAAAATTAACTTGCACAAGCGAGATCTAACTCAACAAGATCAGACTCTACTAGCCCAGGACTGGATTATTAAACTCTCAACTCATCTTCCCTCTACACTGGCACTAAGGTTTCACTAATGAGTTAATGGAACAAATTAGTTTGTTTATCTGTACTTAGGTGCTTATAATTAACAATTAAATTAAGCATGTATATGTGGCACTAGCTTTCACACACCCATTGCAGGGACCCTTAACCTGAGTTTTCTCTGGTTGGCCTAACTGATCACAACAGGGGTAGCTCTTTTTGCCTTAATCTTTATTAACCATTGCATATTGTGCACAAGCCATGACATTATTATCTTATTTCAACAGTAACAACTAGAATGATTTTTCTTTATGAGCATAAATAACAGATATTCTTTTCTTTTCTCCTAAGCAAGATCAAACATGCTAATTTGCAAAAAATTAACTCTTTAGCTCTGCCCTACACCTATCGAGGTGACAACAAGCAAATGAACCCAATAATTCGCTCCTAAGCATTCAAATCCAAATCTAGCTAAGACAAATACTCTACTCATGCAAGCCATCTCCTAGAAAAATTTTAAAAAGTCCCCCTTTTTGGGCACTTATGCTTACAACTCATCACAAGCTTGAAAATTGACAAGAAAGCCTATCCTAAGACATCATAATCATGCAAAAGTAGCATCCAGAAAATAACCATATGCATAATTCAAAGAAAGCTCAAAACTATAGCCCGAACTCAGATGCTCAAGGGCTCCACAAACATGCTAATCCACCCCCAAACTTAAAATATGCATTGTCCTCAATGTATAACGAAAATAAAGCATAAACAAGCATGAGAACAATAAACGAATGAAAGGAGTGAACAATACTGCCCTGGAATGATGATGACTTCTTGACTGAATGCTTGGACTCTTGACAGCTTGAAAGCAAAGGAGAGAAAGAAAACAAGACCTACAAAACAGACACAAAAAATAAATAAAACTCAAAATAAAGAAATAACTAACTCACTTGGGTTGCCTCCCATAAGCGCTTGTTTAACGTCATTAGCTCGACGTGTTGACCAACTATGCATCAGGGTGGTCTCTTGTCAGATTTTCCATCACTGGTGCTCTTCCTAGCACCTCTCCTGTAGCCCACCATCATTGTATCTGATGTGTTCTTGGGGTCCTCAAAAACTTTTAAAACTTCCTTCTCCTGTTGGACTCTTATGATTAGCTCCCTACGTTCAATATCAATTATAACCCTCCCTGTAGCAAGGAAAGGTCTCCCTAATATGATAGGCATAACAAGATTCTCTTTAATATCTAGCACAAAGAAATCAACAGGAAGGAAAAATCTACCTACTTTAATCAGAATATTCTCAACAATCCCATATGGACTAACCAGAGACTGGTCAGCCAACTGAAGTCTAACAGAGGTAGATTTTATTTCTCCTATATTAAGCTTTTTGCACAGAGATAGTGGAATAATATTTATGCTAGCCCCTAGATCACATAGTGCTCTACAAGAATAAGTACCAAAATTACAAGGAATAGTAAAACTCCCTGGGTCAGAAAATTTCTCTGGTACTCCCTGTTGGACACGAGCACTGCACGTCGATGCAAGATATACAGTCTCCAACTGCTTTTCCTTTTTCTTCTTGTTGAGTCATTCCTTCATAAATTTTCTGTAGTGAGGCATCTGCTCCAAGGCATCTGAAAAAGGAATATTAACCGCAACAAAATAGAATACACCCTAAACTAAGACCAGACAATTTTTCTTCGATATTAAAATTGACTAAATATGCCAATCCCCGGCAACGGCGCCAAAAACTTGATGTGCAAATTGCTAACCGCAAGTGTACGGGTCAAGTAATAATATAGTGATTATGCAATCGAATGTCGTCCTCTGGATTGGTGTCTAGCAAAGTTTTAATTATCGAAAATACCCTTGACCAATTTTATTTAGGGAATCAAATAGAATCAGAATATGAATTAATCAACACAAAACTAAAGTAAAAAGTGACAATCAAATGGGAATAATTGGTCTTAGGGAATTGATTTCACCAATTGGAGTTATGGATTAATAAACGGATTAACACATGCTATGATTCATAAATCTTGGCAACTAAAATCACACATATCTCTCCCGAGCATACATGATTCTCCCATATGCAATTGAACCCGATATCCCTATCTAAATCCAATAAACATACAAGGCAATAAGGCTAACCTTTATGACAATTTCTAGAATTAACCTTAATCTCCCGATTTTTAGCTAAATTCTAGTTATGCATATTGATTACTAATTTAAATTCTCTCTCCCGAGTTAGATTCAAATATAAACATCAATCAATTTATGGCCAGTAAATCGAAAGCATTAAACATACAACATATGCATAAATGACATCAATAGCATAAATACCGTAAATCAATCCAAAACTTGCCCAACGGCTACATCAATCCTTAAGAATTAAACTTAGCTACACATAATCCTCGTTACAATATAAACTAAGTCTAAATAAGCCATAAACAGTGTCTAAAGTAAGGGAAAAGAGAAATAGACTTGTTGTAGGCCGAGACCGAACGTCCCCGTCACGATCCCCACGAACAATGGGTTGATTTCCAACTAATCCCCTTTGCTTCAGCTCAATTCTGTCCTCTTTCTGCTCTAATGTCGGCTCCAAAAGTCCCCAATTCGAAGTCTCCAAAAACCTAGCCGAAAAGATGCTTAAATAGAAAAATTTCGTTGTAGCGTCGAGATGCTGTCGCGATCCGCAAATTTGGAAAATTTTCTATAGCGTCGCGACGCTATGAATTTTTGTTTTTTTTTTTTTTTTTTTTTAAGATTGGAAGCTCTATTTGACTCCAATTGCTGAATTAAGCTTCAAGCACATACTTCCTACAAATAAAACATAAAAATGCATAAATTTGAGCAAATAATTGAAAAAGACTAGCTTAATTAATCAGAGAAAAATAGCTAGCTATGCTCGCTATCAATTACATGTTTTAACCCATTTGGAAGAATGGAAGCTTTGGAAATCATTTTGTGCAGAATCTGTTGTTGGGCGACTTGAGGGAGCAAATTCTGTGCTGCAGCAAAACTGGGAGCAGAACTACCACATCACAACTCGTTACCCAACTTCATGAACCGACTTCTGTTGAGTTATTTTCGTGATAAAGGAGCAAGGAGAGCCCTACACGTGTCCAGGTTGACCTAGTTCAAGCTTCCCTCAACTCTATAAAAGGGAGTAGCCACCTAAGCCAAAGTGATTCCATGTTTCCTTGGAAGCCGAGTAGTATAGAGAGGTTGGAGACCACTAAAAGACCATCATCCGCAAGCTGATTAAGGAGATTATTATTTTCTTTATTATCTTGTGATTATGGACATGCCTACTCAGATTGTAATTCGTGTTTCCATGCCTATTATGAACTAAGTAGCTTAGGTGTTGGTTAGGAATAATGTGATTGTTGTGCTTCATCTTTAGTAATATATTGACTATCGCATTTTGGTTAATTGTTGTGCCTATTTCCATTTTATGCCTGCCTGGCCAGCCGGTGTGAATACCTCTCTCTAGTTTCAGGGGTGATTTAGAGAGTGTGTGGCAATTATCCACACTACGATCATTGTATATTGGTGAACGCCAGTGACTGAGCTAGCGATAGCCAGTTGCCTAGTGCTCGATCGGTCGTACTTCATTGGGGTTGAAACACATCCCAAAAGATCTGGAGTTCCGGGAGGAATCCGCTAATAATATTGCGAGAAATGCATGATCAATAATATTTCTAGAGCATCTTTTAAAACAATCACTAAATCCTAACCAGCGCCTGTCTCTAATCTGTCTGCCTATTTGTTTACTTGTTGTTCTGTCATTTACTGTGCGAGACATAAATTCTTTCATCATCGCCTCGAGAGAATTTCCCGAATTTTGTTGGGGCAAGGCCTGCTTATTTTGCTGGGGCATTACCTGCGCTTTAGCAAATCCCGGCTGGTTCATCTTCTGTTGCGCTTGCATGTTATTTCCTTGACCTCCCCATGAGAAATTAGGGTGGTTGCGCCAACCTGGATTATAGAAGTTAGAATAAGGGTTGTTCCTCTGATTACCTACAAAAAACACAGACGCTGGATTGCTGGGGCAAAACTCGTAGTTGTGGTCTTCACCGCAATAGACACATGCTTCGTCCGTGACTTGGTTCACCACTGCTGCAGGCTCCATAGCTGGTGGCTGCTGATGACTAATCACTGTCACATTCTTAAGAGCGTTAGCAATCATAGCAAGATCAGCCCTAATGGTGGACACACCATCAACCTCTAATACACTCTTAACCTTTTTATTTGTGCCTCTAACATCCGACCACTGACAACTATTAATAGATATTCTTTCTAAAATTTCATAGGCTTCATCAAAAGTTTTTGCCAAAAGGACCCCTCCAACCGAAGCATCGACCATACCTTGGGTTACTCCATTTAAACCATTGTAAAATGTTTCCATTTGAATACAATGAGGTAACCCATGGTGGGGACACTTTCGTAAAAGCTCCTTAAACCTCTCCCAAGCCTCACTAAAAGTCTCATCTTCAAGTTGCCTAAAGCCTACTATTTCACTCCTTAATTTAGCATTTCTATTAGGTGGGAAATATTTACTCAAAAAATTTTCAGCTAACTCATCCCACGTCCTAATTGATCCTGGAGCAAAAGAGTTTAACCATGACTTTGCTCCATCTCTAAGAGAATACAGGAACAAAGTTAATCTAAGAGCATCTCTAGGCACTCCTTGAATTACACAAGAATCACTAACTCCTAGAAAAGACTTAAGATGTAAATGAGGGTCTTCAGATGACAAACCATGGAATTGCCCCACGGTTTGCAACATCTGAAACATTACCGGTTTCATTTCAAAATTCGCCGCTTGGATTTGGGGGCGTGCAATCCCTGGATTCAACTCATTAAACATCGGGACAGCATATGCTCGAATGGCTCTGGTCCTATCGTTCGCTATCAAGATAGGATTCTCAGCCTGATTATTTCGCTGCTCATTTTGCTCAAACAGTGGGTTTTGCTGCAGCAACGGATTCTGCTGGGGGTTCACTGCTACTGGACCTTCAGGAACCTGCGGGAGTTGCGGCACGTTCTCCATCTGGTTTCTACGCTGCTCCCTCCTTCTGTTCCTAAATGTCCTTTCAATTTCTGGATCAAGCTCAAACCGTACCCCAGGCGGATCGCTCATGCACCAAAATCACACCTGCAAAAACAAAAGAAACAATCAAAAAGTTCTAGCACCAAACCACTAAAACACATACACAAAACAGATCAGATAAAAACTTATTCAAGTCCCCGGCAACGGCGCCAAAAACTTGTTGGGCTCCTAGAGTGAGTAAAAATATAGTATAAAATACTCTAGAATTCCTGTGCAAGTATACACAGTCTGCAGCAAGTAATATTATCAATCCAAGGTCTGAATGAGCTTCCACTTGTTTCGAAGATAATAAAAATGTTGGGTTTTATAAGAATTATGTTGAAGCAAAATAAATGACAGAACAACGAGTAAACAAATAGATAGACAGATTAAAGACAGGCGCTGGTTAGGTTTTAGTGATTGTTTTAAGATATGCTCTAGCAATATTATTGATCATGCATTTCTCGCAGTATTATTAGCGGATTCCTCCCGGAACTTCGGATCTTTTGGGATATGTTTCAAACCCAATGAAGTACGACCGATCAAGCACTAGGCAACTGGCTATCCCTAGCTCAGTCACTGGCGTTCACCAATAAACAATGGTCATAGTGTGGATAATTGCCACACACTCTCTAAATCATCCCTGAAACTAGAGAGAGTTATTCACACCGGCTGGCCAGGCGAGCATAAAATAAGGATAAGCACAACAATTAACCAAAATGCGATAGTCAATTTATTACTAGAGATGAAGCACAGTAATCACATTATTCCTAACCAACACCCTAAGCTACTTAGTTCATAATAGGCATAGGAATACGAATTACAATCTGAGTATGCATGTCCATAACCACAAGTTAATAAAGAAAATAAACTCCCTAATCAGCTTGCGGATGATGGTGTTCTTGATGATCTTCAATCTTCCTATACTATTCGGCCTCCAAGGGAAAACATGGAATGAATTTGACTTTGACGGCTACTTCCTTTTATAGAAGGATGGGAGGCTTGAATTAGGTCAACTAGGACACGTGTAAGGCTCTCCTTGATCCTTTATCACAAAAATAACTCAACAGAAGTCGGTTCATGAAGTTGGCTAACGAGCTGTGATGTGGCAGTTTCTGTTCCCAGTTTTGCTGCAGCATAGAATCTGCTCCCTCCAGTCGCTCAGCAGCATAATCTGCACAAAATAATTTCCAATGCTTCCATTCTTCCAAATGGGTTAAAACATGTAATATCTATCCAAAACCAACCCTAATAAGCATAAAGGACACACAAATCCTTATATAATTGAGGCCTAAATAACTACCTTTTGGGCAGTTATCAGTAGACTAGTGGTCCAGGCTCATATAGCCTCAAGTTTGGATGAGGCGAGGTAGACCCGGGGGTCCAGGCTCGCAAGAAGTGATGGGCTCAAGCCAGATGAGGTGAGATAGACTCGGTGGTCCAGGCCCACGTAATCTCGAGTCTGGATGAGGCAAGATAGACTCGGTAGTCCAGACTCGTATGGTGTGAAGATGCTCGAGCCAGAATGAGGTGAGGTAGACCCGTGGTCCAGGCTCACATAGTCTCAAGTCTGGATGAGGCGAGGTAGACTTGGTAGTCTAGGCTCGCATATCGTGATGCTTGAGTCGGTCGCCTTGTGCACACTTCTGAACACTAAACCTTAATGGTGAAACATTGGGGCATTGACATTAATTAAATTTTTACATTTGAATGAAGACAGATAGGAAAAATACTCAACCTATTCCTACAAACTAGAAGCAGAAACAAAATAATCAATGTTTAATTACATGATAAAATGCAATAAAAAAGAAGCCCTAAAACTCCATAAGTTCAGATTCAGTGTTGGTGGAAGTGTGCCCTGCTCGGCCTCTGTTCATTCTCTGGTCGGCCTCGACCCTCTGTGGCTTAATTGCTTTCAGCGCAGTCCAGTAACACTCTCGTGATGCCTTCTGCTCTCCTTTGACAACTCCCACACCATTCGGAGTTGGAAACTTCAGCAACTGATGATAGGTCGAGGCTATGGCTTTCATTTAATGCAAGGTTGGCCTTTCTAGGATTGCATTGTAGGCTGACATGCAATCCACAATCAGGAAGTTTATGATCTTTGTTACTGCATTCTGTCCATCCCCAAAGGTCACAGGGAGTTCTATGCTACCCTCTAGGGTCACTCTTTCTCCTTCAAACCCTACAAGTGGGGTAAGACTTGGCTTTAAGTGTTCCCTCTCTAATTGCATTGCTTTAAATGCTGTTAGAGAGAGGACATTGTTGGGTTCCTAGAGTGAGTAAAAATATGATATAAAAAGACTCTAGAACTTTGTGCAAGTATACACAGTCTACAGCAAGTAATAAGTATTTATCGAATCCAAGGTCTGAATTAGCTTTCACTTTATCTATTTTGCTTAGTTTTTCAATGGTTTCAAAAGTGGTAAAAATGATTGGTTTTTGATAAAATGCTGAAGACAAAGAAATGACATAACAGAAAGTAATCAAATAGGTAGACAGATTAGAAACAGGCGCTGGTAAGGATTTAGTAATTGTTTTAAAAGATGCTGTAGCAATATTATTGATCATGCAAACTCTCGCAGTCTTATTAGCGGATTCCTCCCGGAACTCCAGATTTTTTAGAATATGTTTCAACTCCAATGAAGCACTACCGATCAATCACTAGGAAACTGGCTCTCCCTAGCTCAGTCACTGGCGTTCACCAATACACAATGATCTAGTGTGATTAACCGTCACACACTCCCTAAATCATCCCTGAAACAAGAGAGAGGTATTCATACCGGCTGGCCAGGGGGGCATAAAATATAAATGAGCACAACAATTAACCAAGATGCATTAAATCAATATTTATTACTAGAAATTAAGCACAACAATCACATGTTCCCTAACCAACGCCTAAAGCTACTTAGTTCATAAGATGCATAGAGACACACGTTACAATCTAAGTAAGCATATCGATATTTACAAAATAATGCTAGAAAATATTAGTTCCCTTGATCAGCTTGCAAATGATGGTCTTCTTGATGGTCTCAAATCTCTCTCCTCTATTCGGCTCCCAAAGGTGGAAGTAACTCTCCAATAATGGAATATTTCTCCCAATGATGGAATGATTTTGACTTGGGCAGTTATCTCCTTTTGTAGAGTGATAGGAGGCTTGAATTAGGTTGACCTAGACACGTGGATGGCTCCCCTTGCTCCTTTATCCCGAGAATAGCTTAACAGAATTCAGTTCGTTAAATTGGCTAACGAGATGTGACGTGGCAGTTTTGCTCCTAGCTTTGCTGCAGCACAGAATTTTCTCCCTCAAGTCGCTCAGCAATACATTCTACACAAAATAACTACAAAGCATTCATTCTTCCAAATGGGTTAAAACATATATTATCTATCTAAAATCAACCCTATTAAGCATAAAAGACACACAAATCATTATAGAAATAAGGCCTAAATAACTCCCTTTTGGAGAGTTATCAGACATCAGCCGAGCTTCCTCCATCTATTAGGATCGATGGATTTTCACATTGGCCACCATTAGAGGGACCACCAAGGCATCATTATGTGGCTGATGAATGCTCGCTGCCTCAACCTCAGTTAACTCCAAAGGGGGAGTGCGCCTTTGCTAGATGGACAAAGTACATACCTCGATATTCTGGTTCGAACCTTGCTTTCCTGACAATAGCTTTCCTCTTCCTGCTCGAACCTCCTCTAGTTGGTCCTCCAAAGATGGTTCTGATCTCTGGTGGGGGTTCTTCTTTGTCTCGGCCATCTTTGGTCGGCCTCAGCCTCGACCATCTCTGGTTGGCCTCAGCCTTGGCCCCAGTTTCGACGACGAACTCCTTCAGATATCTGAAGGTGTACATATTACACATGCGGAAGCAATTGAAGATCGAAAGCACTTAAGACATTCAATTTTGTTCCTAAAGCATGCATGTTCTAGAAAAACATAACAGAACGTAAAGGAGTACCAACCTCTTTGTAGCTAACTTGAGAGGGACTCCTTGTGATGTTTTACTTCTCCAACTTCTCTTGGACTACCTTTAGTGTCTTCCCTACTATTCTCTTGGGTCTAGAAAGACTTGTGGGAGTCTATAGAAGTAAGAAATAGGAAGGGAATGCTTGAAGGTACAAGCTTTAGGAAGAAATGAGATGAGAGAATGCTTGAGGGAGAAATTTTGCAGCATAACACTAAGATGAAAGCTTGCTCATTCTTGAATCTAATTCAAGCTCTTTTTATAGACCTCTCCCATGCAAAGACTGTTGGGTTTTATGCCCTAAAACTCGTAGATAGTGAATGTAACCGTTGACCGGATATTAATGAAATAATATTGATATATTTTTCCATTAATTGTTATTAGTTATTTTATATTTGTCTTTGCCTAATAATAACCCTAATCCAATAAACTAGACATCCAAGGCTGTAATATGAGTCTTGAACTATATGTAGCGACATATGGGATCATTGTTCAAGAAACAGCCTAAAGGCTCTATAGTATAGGGATAAGACTGGGTGCCTTATCCTGGTGACACCATGGATACGGCCCACTTTGTATTTGATACAAATGCTGCGATCCAACGCGTTCGTGTAGGAGACATGCGAGTGGGGGTATCCTATGCAATGAGTTTGCATAAGACCGGACCGCGAAATAGTAACCACTGGTTATAACACCGTTAACTAGTTGGTTTTCTATTTCACTAGGACGACCTAGACAACTTAGCCTTAATCCTGAGTTGATTATGGACTCCTGCTCATGAGAGATTGTCCTTTGATTTGTATGGGTGAGAGTGGCCAATACGCCGACTCAATAAGCCTACCACTTTGGGGACAAGACCGAATGGGGAGCTGGGAACATAATCGTACAAGATGAAATTCACTTCTTCCCGACTTTAGGAAAGCAGATGAGTGTTCCCTTAAGTGATTACTCCGAGTCTTGAACAAAGGGCCCTACCCTCTCAATGGCATGAGAGGGTTTTCTGTTTGATGGTTGGACCACAAACAGGTTCTTCATTAGAGGAGAATTGGTACTTAAGGAAATAGAGGTAACCCAGGGGTAAAACGGTAATTTGACCCAACTGGTGTTACGGACACTCGTGAAGGACTAACTAGTCGATATTGGTCTAGATCCGTGGACACAGAAAATATGTCTGCGGTGAGAAGTGTGCAACTGTGAGTCTATAGTGGAATGTACACACAGTTAACGAATATTGATTAATGTGGTTAATGAGTTTGACCAATTAATCTCGCATCGTTGGAGCTTCTGATCTGCAGGTCCATTAGGTCCCACTGGTAGCTCGTAAAGTAATTTGAGGCAACTAAGTAATGAAAGTAAATTGAAAATGTTCAATTTATTAAGGGAAACAAATATAATATATATTGATATATTATTATGAGAGAAATTAATATTTGAAAAGTTCAAATATAAATTTATGGAAGTTTGAAAGAGTTCAAAATAATGAATTAATTTAAGGCCTAAAATGTGTTTGGGTAAATTAATTCTAGGCCGGGAATTGAATATGTGATATTTAATTGGTGGTTAATTAATTAAAGAATTCATTAACCGGGAATTAATCAATTATGGAAATAATTAATCACTTAAGGAAGTGATTAATCATTTATGGAAATGATCTAATCACTTATGGAAGTAATTAGTCATTTGTGGAAAAGATTTATCAATTATGGAATTGATTGATCATGATTGATTAATTAAGGAATAAGATTGAATCAATTATGGAAAAGATTGATTTAATTGAATATTTTATTCATGGCCTCTCTTCTATAAATAGAACACTAGACCTAATTGGTCATGACACTTGACACTTGACACTCTTGAAAGACAAGACCTAGAATTCTCTCTGGCCTCCCTCTTAGAGAAAGACTCCCACAAGTCTTTTGCCTCCTAGACTCAGAAACATACCGGTGTAACCTCTATGGTGATTGTGTCAATCAAAGAAGAATTTCCAGCAAAGAAAACCTTAAAGCGGCTGCTGCGTTTTCGTTCGTGGAGCGTCGTTGGCGAAGAACGGTCAAGTCTACAACGGAGGTTTGTAATGGTTCTTCCTCTTTTCTTTAGAAAGGTTTTAAAAATAAATTTAGATTTATTTTAGCATGTTTACACCGATTTTACAGCGGCTTTAAAGTTTGTTTAAAGTTTTGTTTGAGTTATCGTAACGGTATTTTAATGTTAATTAATATACGACGTAAGGTCCAATCGATGCGCTTCCGCTGCGTGGGGACTTTTATTCCCTTCAATTGGTATCATAGCCATCGCTGTCCCTATTAATTAATATTAAAAGTTGCGATAGGCTCAAATAGGTGGGATTTATGCATAATGTATGTTCGGTTTGCATTGAACTGTTTGGGTTAATTTTATGGCCATAGATTTTATTTTTATGTGATTTTGATCATGTAAGGCCCGATGTTTCGGGTATTTTATGTAAAATCGAGTCCTATGTAAGTCCGGGTCTAGAATAGGTTTTTATGAGATGAAAATCGGAGCAATCACCGCTGAAATCGGGGCCAAAATCGAAGAATCGATGATGTTGCTGCCCAGATTCTGCCTCCAGACGCAACAGCGTCGGGACGCTACTTCAACAGCGTCTCGACGCTGTCTCGATACCGAGGGCGCTTGGTAAGGAAAGCACACAGCGTCGGGACGCTACCTCAACAGCATCTCGACGCTGTCTCGATTACGCAGGCGCCAGATAAGGAAAACGCACAGCGTCGGGACGCTATCAACACAGCGTCTCGACGCTGTCACGATGGAGGCGCGACCTAGGGTTTCAACAGGCGTGGTTCAAGGCGTGGCCGGTCCGGTTCGGACCGGTTCGGCTGGGCTGGGACCTATTTGGTCCGGTTCAGCCAATTTTTGGCATGGTTCGTGATTTTGGAGGCCGGTTCGAGGTGGTTCGGGGCGGTTCGTGCTGTCTAGACCAATTCCGGAGCTGTACATGTTTTTTTAGGATAGAATTTAGCTAAATTAATGTAATTTAATGCTTTATTTTATCCTAGGGGCCAAAATTAACCGGTTCAATTCCTATTTATATGCTTTATGGATGTCATATAGAATTTTTAATCCCACCTTAGGTTATAAACATCCTCATGCATTTTTATATATTATAAATTGTTATAATGTATGTTTAAATGCATGGATTTGTTTTCATATTCTTTAATATAAGTGTATATTAATTATATGAAAAATTGGAAAGCATGAAGCATATCATTACTTAAATTAAATATAAATAGTTATGTTTAATGTGATGAATGAAGCATGCTTGATTGATTTTCTTGATTGGCTTATAATTGTTATAATAAAAGAAAATAAAAAATTGCATGAAGCATGAAACATCCATAGTTAATAATATAATTGTTATATTATTCATGCAATTAGTGTGGTTTAATTATTGTTGAATGAATTAAACCCTAGATTCTTGATTATAGGATTAATCATTAAAATTTGAAATAGTTCTTTATTATTAATGATTAGAAACCGTCAATCTATAATCAAGATTTGCATGCAAACATAAGATCATAGGATAAATTGGATTAATTTTAAATTGTTTAAAATTAATTAGACCTAGATCGATTTCTAATAAGATTAGAATCTTTTCTTACTTAGTGTTTAAAAATAGTTTTAATTGACTAAGTAGGAAAAACATTGCTATGATTATAAGGGAACTCCACCGGTAATGTTCTGTCTAAGGCTGGGGGTATTTAAGTTGACGGTTTACAGAACACCTCCTACCTGGGAACTGACCTGGAATACTGGAGTTGAATTAATCATAGTTTAATGTTAGCATGCAATGTCACTAGGTTTATTAAAAGTGTTTAATGCACCTAGATCTTTAGAGTAAAGACCTTACATTGCTGAGGTTATAAGGGAACTCTCTCGGTGAAGTTCTGTCTAAGGCTGGGGGTATTTAAGTTGACGGTTTACGAAACACCTCCTACCTGGGAACTGACCTGAACATTGAGATGAATTAACCATAGTAATGTTTACTTGCAATATTGGGTTTATTAAAAGAAGTTTAATTCACCCAAAAGATTGCAGTTGAATCCTTTCCATAATTGTTATAATAGGATCAGACTTAGATAGATTGACTTAGCCGAATACTATCTAAGTTAAATAACCCTATATTAACCTTAGGACATTTTCAGAAGGGAGGAAAATTACAAAACAAGATTTAAATCAAGTTTTGCTCCTATGTCCCTATATTCACAACGTGAGATTCATGCTCGGCTTCGAGCCGCCTTAGGAGCGGCCTCCCTTCGAAAAGTGTTTGCATGGATCAATATCAAGGTGAATGGAAAAAATGTCTAGAGTAAGTGGGAGCGGGACACGTGTCAACGTATCCCTCGGTCTCCGCCCATAGTTCACACCGTGAGAGTCCTATGATCCGCCTGCAGGTTGTCCTGGCGCAACCATCCCTTCGGAGGGCCTGGTCATAGGATTCGGAACATCGTGAACTCCTGAAAAGGATAGGAGCTCTTAGGCTAATCACCAACAGTTGTCTTTCCCTTCAGTAGCCTATTGGTGCGTGCCTCTGAGATCTGAAAGTGGGAGGGTTACACTTACGAGGATGAGTTAAAAGTGTTAACAAATCCTTGACCGAACAACGGTGGCTAATGTCTATAGGAATATGAGTTATTCTGGAATTAGAATTAGCTGAGAGGTGTCTCATTTCAAAGGAGGAGTGCCTGATCACCCTTCGGTGGCTGACATTCTAAACCTCTGAAACGTCGTTGCAGAACTAAATCGATTGTTTTAGGGTTCTGTGATTATCTGTTTTGCTAAATTGATTGGATTGTGTGCAATTGTTTGCTTGTATGATGTGTTAAGGCAAAGATAACTAATACGGTCATTGTTTGTTTAAATTTCAGCAATGTCTTCCTCAATTGTCTCTCTACTTAAAAATGAGAAATTAACCGGCGAAAATTATGCTACGTGGAAGTCGAACCTGAATACGATTCTTGTTGTCGATGCTCTGCGGTTCGTCTTAATGGAGGATTGTCCTCCAGCCCCTGCTCGTAATGCATCCCAGGCAGTTAAGGATGCTTATGACCGCTGGACAAAGGCCAATGATAAGACTCGCGTCTATATCTTAGCCAGCTTATCTGAAGTTTTGGCTAAAAGGCATGAGAGCATGGTAACGGCAAGGGAGATTATGAACTCTCTCCAGGAGATGTTTGGACAACCGTCCTACCAGCTCCACCATGACGCTCTCAAATACGTTTATAGCTGTCTTATGAAAGAGGGCACGTCTGTTCGGGAGCATGTCCTGGATATGATGGTCCAATTCAACGTGGCAGAGGCAAACGGGGCGGTCATAGATGAGCGTAGTCAGGTTGCATTCATCTTAGAATCTCTTCCGAAGAGTTTTCTACAGTTTCGAAGCAATGCAATGATGAATAAAATAACATTCAACCTGACCAGCCTCCTGAATGAGCTACAACTCTATCAGTCTCTTCTTAAGAACAAGGGACAGATAGAAGGAGAGGCAAACGTTGTCCACTCTAAAAGAAAGTTCGAGAAGGGTTCATCCTCTGGAACTAAATCTGTAGCCACTTCTTCAAAGAAAACTCAGAAGAAGAAAGGAAACAAGGGGAAAGCTCCCAGCACTGCTGCTAAAAGCAAGGGAAAAGCCAAAGCTATGGCAGACAAGGGCAAGTGTTTCCACTGCAATGTAGATGGACATTGGAAGAGAAACTGCCCAAAGTACCTTGCTGAGAAAAAGAAGGAAAAGGAAGGTAAATTTGATTTACTTGTAATAGAAACATGTCTGGTAGAACATGATGAGTTTACCTGGATACTTGATTCAGGAGCAACTAATCATGTTTGCTCTTCTTTTCAGGAAAATAGTTCCTTTCGGCAGTTGAATGATGGGGAAATGACACTCAGGGTCGGAACTGGAGAAGTCATTTCAGCTAAAGCAGTGGGAGCTGCGAAGTTATTTTTTAGAAATAGATTCTTACTTTTAGAAAGTTTGTTAATCGTTCCCAAGATTAAGAGGAACTTAATTTCTATTTCATGTTTGATTGAACAATCGTATACAGTTACTTTTGATATGAATGAAGCGTTCATTTATAAAAATGGTGTACTTATTTGTTCAGCCAAATTGGAAAATAACTTGTACGTTTTAAGACCAACCGAAAACAAAGCACTTTTAAATCACGAATTATTTAAAACTGCTGAAACTCAAAGAAAAAGGCAAAAGATTTCTCCATCAAGTAACAATACTCATCTTTGGCATCTTAGACTTGGTCATATAAACATCGATAGGATCGGTCGTTTGGTAAAGAATGGACTTCTAAACAAGTTAGAAGATGATTCACTACCACCTTGTGAATCGTGTCTCGAGGGAAAAATGACCAAGAGACCCTTTACTGGAAAAGGTTACAGAGCCAAAGAACCCTTAGAGTTAATACATTCGGATCTATGTGGTCCAATGAATGTAAAAGCTCGAGGAGGGTACAAATATTTCATCTCATTTATAGATGATTATTCAAGATATGGTTACTTGTACCTAATGGGACATAAGTCTGAAGCCCTTGAAAAGTTTAAGGAGTTTAAGGCTGAAGTTGAAAACCTATTAGGTAAATCTATTAAAGTACTTCGATCTGATCGAGGAGGGGAGTATATGGATCAAAGATTCCATGATTATATGATAGAACATGGAATCCAATCTCAACTCTCAGCCCCTGGTACACCTCAGCAGAATGGTGTGTCAGAAAGGAGAAATAGAACCTTGTTAGACATGGTTCGATCAATGATGAGCTATGCTCAATTGCCTAGCTCGTTTTGGGGGTATGCAGTAGAGACTGCAGTATACATCTTGAACAATGTTCCCTCGAAAAGTGTTTCTGAAACACCTTTCGAATTATGGAAGGGGCGTAAACCTAGTTTGCATCACTTTCGCATCTGGGGTTGTCCAGCACACGTGCTTGTGACAAATCCTAAGAAACTGGAACCTCGTTCAAAACTGTGCCAATTTGTTGGTTACCCTAAAGAAACGAGAGGTGGTTATTTCTACGACCCACAAGAAAATAAGGTGATTGTATCGACAAACGCCACTTTCTTAGAAGAAGACGACATGAGAGATCATAAACCACGCAGCAAAATAATATTAGGAGAAGCTACTGAAGAATCATCAAGAGTTGTTGATGAAGTTGGACCTTCAACAAGGGTTGATGAAGCAACTAGTTCTTCAGATCCATCCCGTCCATCTCAAACGTTGGGAATGCCTCGACGCAGTGGGAGGATTGTATTACAACCTGACCGCTACTTGGGTTTAACTGAAACTCAGGTTGTCATACCTAATGATGGCATTGAGGATCCATTGTCCTATCGACAGGCAATGAATGACGAAGATAAGGATGAATGGGTCAAAGCTATGAACCTGGAAATGGAGTCAATGTACTCCAATTCTGTATGGGAACTTACAGATTTACCAAATGGGGTAAAACTCATAGGGTGCAAATGGATCTATAAGAGAAAAAGAGATGCAGCTGGAAAGGTACAGACCTTCAAAGCTAGACTAGTGGCAAAGGGTTATACCCAAAAGGAAGGGGTTGACTATGAGGAAACCTTTTCTCCTGTAGCCATGTGAAAGTCCATAAGAATTCTCTTATCCATAGCCACATATTATGACTATGAAATATGGCAAATGGACGTCAAGACTGCCTTTCTAAATGGTAATCTTAAAGAGAATATCTTCATGTCTCAACCCGAAGGGTTCATAGCCCAAGGTCAGGAACAAAAGGTTTGTAAGCTCAATCGATCCATTTATGGATTGAAACAAGCATCCAGATCATGGAACATTAGATTTGATACTGCAATCAAATCTTTTGGCTTTGACCAAAACGTTGATGAGCCTTGTGTGTACAAGAAAATCAACAAAAGGAAAGTAGCTTTTCTAATACTTTATGTAGACGATATCCTACTCATTGGGAATGATGTAGGATACCTCACTGACATTAAGAAATGGCTAGCAGCCCAATTCCAAATGAAAGATCTGGGAGAGGCTCAATATGTTCTGGGAATCCAAATCATTAGGGATCGTAAGAACAAAACGCTAGCTCTGTCTCAAGCAACGTATATTGACAAGATGTTGTCTCGATATTCGATGCAAAACTCCAAGAAGGGACTACTACCCTTCAGACATAGGGTACACCTGTCTAAGGAACAGTCTCCTAAGACACCTCAAGAAATTGAGAACATGAGACACATTCCCTACGCCTCAGCTGTGGGCAGCTTAATGTATGCTATGCTCTGCACTAGGCCTGACATATGTTATGCAGTGGGAGTAGTCAGTAGGTATCAGTCTAATCCAGGGTTGGACCACTGGGGAGCGGTTAAGAATATCCTCAAGTATCTTCGGAGAACGAGGGACTACATGCTTGTGTATGGAGCTAAGGATTTGATTCTTACTGGATACACTGACTCTGACTTTCAAGCTGATAAAGATACAAGGAAATCCACATCATGGTCAGTATTCACCCTCAATGGAGGAGCAGTAGTGTGGAGAAGCATCAAACAAGGATGCATAGCAGACTCAACCATGGAGGCTGAGTATGTAGCAGCTTGCAAAGCAGCTAAGGAGGCAGTATGGCTCAGAAAGTTCTTGACTGATTTGGAAGTGGTTCCGAATATGAACGTGCCCATAACACTATACTGTGACAACAGTGGGGCTGTAGCCAACTCAAAAGAACCTCGAAGCCACAAACGAGGTAAACACATCGAGAGGAAGTATCACCTGATACGGGAGATTGTGCAACGAGGAGATGTGATCGTCACTAAGATCGCCTTGGAGCACAACATCGTTGATCCATTTACGAAGGCTCTCACGGCTAAAGTGTTTGAGGGTCATCTAAAGGGTCTAGGTCTACGAGATATGTATGCCATCTAATCTAGGGCAAGTGGGAGAAATGTATAATGGGTATAAGGATGCCCTAGTTCATTGTATTTACATCCCACTAACTAGTGTTTTAGTTCAAGTGGGAGTTTGTTGGGTTTTATGCCCTAAAACTCGTAGATAGTGAATGTAACCGTTGACCGGATATTAATGAAATAATATTGATATATTTTTCCATTAATTGTTATTAGTTATTTTATATTTGTTTTTGCCTAATAATAACCCTAATCCAATAAACTAGACATCCAAGGCTGTAATATGAGTCTTGAACTATATGTAACGACATATGGGATCATTGTTCAAGAAACAGCCTAAAGGGTCTATAGTATAGGGATAAGACTGGGTGCCTTATCCTAGTGACACTATGGATACGGCCCACTTTGTATTTGATACAAATGTTGTGATCCAACGCGTTCGTGTAGGAGACATGCGAGTGGGGGTATCCTATGCAATGAGTTTGCATAAGACCGGACCGCGAAATAGTAACCACTGGTTATAACACCGTTAACTAGTTGGTTTTCTATTTCACTAGGACGACCTAGACAACTTAGTCTCAATCCTGAGTTGATTATGGACTCCTGCTCATGAGAGATTGTCCTTTGATTTGTATGGGTGAGAGTGGCCAATACGCCGACTCAATAAGCCTACCACTTTGGGGACAAGACCGAATGGGGAGCTGGGAACATAATCGTACAAGATGGAATTCACTCCTTCCCGACTTTAGGAAAGCAGATGAGTGTTCCCTTAAGTGATTACTCCGAGTCTTGAACAAAGGACCCTACCCTCTCAATGGCACGAGAGGGTTTTCTGTTTGATGGTTGGACCACAAACAGGTTGTTCATTAGAGGAGAATTGGTACTTAAGGAAATAGAGGTAACCCAGGGGTAAAACGGTAATTTGACCCAGCTGGTGTTACGGACACTCGTGAAGGACTAACTAGTCGATATTGGTCTAGATCCGTGGACACAGAAAATATGTCTGCAGTGAGAAGAGTGCAACTGTGAGTCTATAGTGGAATGTACACACAGTTAACGAATATTGATTAATGTGGTTAATGAGTTTGACCAATTAATCTCACATCGTTGGAGCTTCTGATCTGCAGGTCCATTAGGTCCCACTGGTAGCTCGTAAAGTAATTTGAGGCAACTAAGTAATGAAAGTAAATTGAAAAGGTTCAATTTATTAAGGGAAACAAATATAATATATATTGATATATTATTATGAGAGAAATTAATATTTGAAAAGTTCAAATATAAATTTATGGAAGTTTGAAAGAGTTCAAAATAATGAATTAATTTAAGGCCTAAAATGTGTTTGGGCAATTTAATTCTAGGCCAGGAATTGAATATGTGATATTTAATTGGTGGTTAATTAATTAAAGAATTCATTAACCGGGAATTAATCAATTATGGAAATAATTAATCACTTAAGGAAGTGATTAATCATTTATGGAAATGATCTAATCACTTATGGAAGTAATTATTCATTTGTGGAAAAGATTAATCAATTATGGAATTGATTGATCATGATTGATTAATTAAGGAATAAGATTGAATCAATTATGGAAAAGATTGATTTAATTGAATATTTTATTCATGGCCTCTCTTCTATAAATAGAACACTAGACCTAATTGGTCATGACACTTGACACTTGACACTCTTGAAAGACAAGACCTAGAATTCTCTCTGGCCTCCCTCTTAGAGAAAGACTCCCACAAGTCTTTTGCCTCCTAGACTCAGAGACATACCGGTGTAACCTCTGTGGTGATTGTGTCAATCAAAGAAGAATTTCCAGCAAAGAAAACCTTAAGTCTACAACGGAGGTTTGTAACGGTTCTTCCTCTTTTCTTTAGAAAAGTTTTAAAAATAAATTTAGATTTATTTTAGCATGTTTAAACCGATTTTACAGCGGCTTTAAAGTTTGTTTAAAGTTTTGTTTGAGTTATCGTAACGGTATTTTAATGTTAATACGGCGTAAGGTCCAATCGATGCGCTTCCGCTGCATGGGGACTTTTTTTCCCTTCAAAGACAAGCTTCATGACACTAGCCACATGGTCAAAATGCAACTCAAAGTGGATTCTAAGTGTTTAACTCACAACACATGCATCTAGTGCATGGTTGTGTTGTTTTCCACTATGCATCATGATGCAAGAGTGGGAATGCCACTAAATCCATTATGTTTTGAATGTTAATTCTGAATTTTCAGCTTGCAATCCATTTCAATTTCAATTCAAAATTGAAATTGATTTTCTAGGCAATTAATTGGGACATTTCCAAGTAATTTTGATATGATTAATCCAATTAATCTTTATCACCTAATTCCATGATACCTAGTTCATATATATGATATTTAAAACACTTTTAAATATCTTATCTCTCAATTCCTAATTTAATTCATAATTAAATCATTGTGTCGAGCACGTTTTACGATAAAACCCTATTTCCCGTTTTTGAACGATTCAAAGATTCCTATCAAAATATTCTAGGCTTTAATCTAATATGAGCTAGTAGGGGGACCTAATGGACCTATAGATCATGGGCTCCAACGATTCGAGGCTAGCCGACTAATCTCATTATCTAAACTAGCCAACATTCGTTAACTACCGGGACACTCCACTATAGCCCGATAGTTGCACCCCCCTCACTATAGATATATTTTCGTCCACTTGATTTAACCATGTTTAGTAAGTCGTTCCTTCACAGGTTGTTCGTAGCTATAGCTAGGTCAAATAACCGTTTCACCCCTATAGTACTTCTTGTTCCTTAAGTTCCACTAATCCTCTAATGAACAATCGGTTTGTGGTCCAACCATCAAACCTAAGTCCCTCTCGATCCAACGAGCGGGTGGGGCCCCTTGTTCAAGTTCTGGAGTTAGTTCTTAAGAGAACAACCTCTCTGCTATCCCTGAAATTGGTAGGAGTGAATTCCATCTTGCAAAACTATGTCCCCAGCTATTTATTCGATCTTATCCCCAAAATGGTAGGCTTGTTGAGTCGGCGATGCTGGCCACTCTCACCCATGCAGATCAAAGGATAATCTCGCAAAAACAGGTGTTCATAGATAGCTCAGGATTAAGAACGAGTTACCTAGGTCATCTATGAGAAATAGTCTGTTTCTTCAGTAAACGGCGTTATAAAGAGAAAGTGACTTATTTCGTGGTCCAATCTTATGCAAACTCATTGCATAGGACGCCCACACTCGCATGTCACCACATGAACGATTTAGGATCTCATCGTTTTTACATAATACAAAGTGGGTCATGTCCATAGTGTCTCCAAGATATGGTACCTAACCGTATCCTTATACTATAGACTATTTTGAATATAAACTTGAACTTGATCCTACGATATGTCCCTACATATAGTTCGAGTATTCATTTTATAGTCAAGGATCTTAGTTTATTGGTTTTAGGTTAATCATTTGCAATTTACATATTTAATAACATCTTTTACTGAATAACCTCAATAACGTCTTTATTGAAAATAGAATATGTTTAATGATTTACAAACTACGAGTTTATAGGACATTAAACCCAACAATATCCATTCTGGATTAGTGCCTCGATTTCATCCTTCAACTGAATACAATTTCTGGTTGAATGCCCATGATCTCGGTGGAAAAGGCAATAATGGCTCTTGTCTCTTCTATCGGGACTCGACTTCATCCTCCCTAGAAATTTCAGGAGTCCCGTATTTCAGATCTCCATCAGAACTTGCTCCTGTGGAACAAATGTTGGTGTATATTTCTCGAACTTACCAAAGGAATGTGCTCGGCCTCGGCCATTATCGTCCATCAGCTGTCTCTTATCTTTCTTTCTGTCCTAATCGACTGAAGAATGTCTCTTGTGCTCTCGTTCCGACTTCTTTGACCTCAGTAGCTCCTCTGCGCTCATATACTTCTGTGCCTTGGAAACAAAGTCGGCATAGGTTCGAGGTTGGCTCTTACCTATTGAATTGAACAGTCTCTCATCCTCCAGTCCGGTTGTGATGGCTACTAGGTCTATTCCCTCACTGTATCCCTCAACCTGCAGTGCTTCATCGTTAAAACGCGTTATATAATCACACAAGCTCTCACCTGGTTGTTGTTTGAATGTTAAGAGGTCGATGTGAGGCTTGCGCTGTTCTCTGGCTCCCATGAATTGTGCAAGGAATGCTCGGGCCAAATCCTTGAAACAGCTGATAGATCTTCTTTTCAACCTTTTAAACCAATGTTTGGTTGATCCTGTTAGAGTGAAAAAGAATGCACGACACCTGATTGCGTCTGAGACACCATGGAAGTCCATCCAGTTTTTGTAGGCGTTTAGATGTTGCACGGGGTCTTTCTTGCCATCATACAGTTTGAATGTAGGTACCTTGAAATTCTGAAGTACCTCAACTTTCATGACTTCTTCTGTGAAGGGTGGGTCGACTTGGTCGATTAGCTCTTCCAAGTCTTGCTCTCCCGAGTCCTTTAACTTCTACAGGTCTCCCTGAGGATTTCCGAGCTCCTTTAGTGTGTTCAGAAGCTCAATCTTCCAAGGGAGATTGTCCTTTTTGGCCTTGGCCTCAGGGAACCTAGCCTCGACCTCAGCTGCTCCGGCCTCGACACCCTGGCTTCAGCTTCGGCAGCTCTGGCCTCGGGCTCGGTAGTTTTGGCCATTCTGTGCTTCTCCTCGATCAGATTTCTCAGGTCTGTTCTTGTTCTACAGCTGGTACTTGGTTCTGGACTCCTCAATACTGTGCGCTCTGCATGCTTCAGCCCCCTGACCTTCTTGGTCGCACTGTTCGTCTCTTTTCCCTTCGATCCTGTCTCTGACTCATCCACGTACTCGACTGGCTCCTTCCCCTTCTTCGGGTCTCTAATCAAGCCCCCCCTCATTAAGTTTGGTGTTAGGACTAGGGTTATCCAAGATTTGAAGTATTATGGACAAACTTCGATCCATGCCCCTCACCTTATCCTCAAGGGCGACGATTTTGGCGTCAGCTTCCTCTCGTCGGCTCGACTCCTCGGCCTCGGCTCTCTGGCCTGTTCGTCTCGGTGACCTCTGCGTGTTATCATCTTGTCGTGATTTTTACGATTGACGGTTATTTTCTGAAGTTTCTAGGTTTGGATTTTGGTTTCCCTTTTCCATCCTCTTGCTCATTAGGTGACTGGTATGCAGATTTAGCAAGCTTTCTTCCCCACAGACGGTGCCAACTGTTAATGGGCAAATTTGGTCGGGAGGAACTCATCTGACCTTCACGTGCCACCAACGGTAAATTTGTTTGAGAGGGGGGAAAACGTGGCCTGCAAGACAGAGAAACCTGCACACCGGTGTGGTGCTAGCCACACCGTCTCTGATGCTTAAGTCAGAAAACGGATGGAAGAGCTAGAGAGCAAGAGGAGAAATCGAGAATAGAGTTTGGAGATCCCTTCTTCAGTTGCGAAGAGGGGTTAAAATACTTGCTCATGCTCCTAGCGTTTTTAGGAATTCTGAGGCGTTTCGGGACGAACCAAGTGGAGCCAGGGCGACAAAAGGCAGCAGGGACCAAACGGAGTCGGACGAGCTCGGCCCGCGCAAGCAGGTCGACCATGGCCTCGACCTCTGCCCAAGGCTGAGGCCGAGCAGGGGGTCGGGCCAAAAGCCCGGTCCCTCTGGTCTTGGCCCGACCCATTGGCTTGTTTCGCCTCTAGGGTCCATCCTCCAGCCCTATTTCTGCTCGGTTGTCCTCGTCAGCTCCTTGTACATCGGAGTGGTCCAAAATTACCTATAACAGATGTAATCATTCAATGAATTCTATTATTCCGAGCTAATAGTTGATGTTTCAATTTCGTAGTTGATTGTGAAAACTTTTCTGAAATTAATGCATGCTTAGATTTGGCCACTCTTAGCATTGATTTCATCTCAAAAAATTCGAGGTTGAGAGACAAAAATTATTGATAGATCTAAATAGTTTTCCCTGATTTATATAAGAGATAGAGATATTCTTGTAAATTTTGTGGCAATTTTTAGGTTCTACATTCTTCATTAGTTGGAATTTTCATAAAGATGTAGAAAAATTACTGTTCAAAGAATTTCGTTATTGCTCGAGAGAGCATATTGAGTCTATACGGCAGAGCTTGCCAACAACTTAAAAATAGAAAGATTTCAACTATTAATAATCAAAAAATAGGAGGAGATAACGCTAGTGATGAAATCATTTCTCTAGAGTTTCAAGTAATTGAATTTACTCCTTTGTTTTTCTTAGTTTTAGTTTTTATTAAAAAAAAAGTTTAATTCAAAACATTTTTAATTTTTGTTTATCAATGATTAATTGGTGTTCAAATAAAATTGAAGCCAAAGAATTTGGTAATTAGTGAGCATTCATTATTTCCCGTGGAGAACGATATTGGTACTCAAACTGCATAAGAAATTAGCACAAAAAGAAAGAGACAAAGGCTTGGAAAAAAGAAACTTTTTTTAGGAAAGTACAAATATACTTTCAAGAGAATACTCCATCACTTACTCACTTTACTCACTCTTGATCTTTGGAGTCCAAGCAAAAGAACTTTTCTAGGCTCTTCTTGAATCTAAAAATATCCTAGATATTTCTATGTTTATCCTTATCTGAGCCTAAATAAAGGGTAAGATAATTCTGGAACTCCTTTTAGATATCCATTTACAATACAAGACCAATCTAGGGAGGATTAGTATATACATTTGAGTCATGTAGATACTTCAAGAAGCTTCTAGATATAGTTAGTGTTGCTTTTACTTTTAACACAAACTACTATATTACTTGTAACGATTAATATACTTGTGATATCAAACCAGGGGCAGGTCCACATTGGGGCGTGCCTCTCCTCAAATTCTAAGTTTAATAAATTTATGCTTAACGTTCTAACAATGGTTTAGTGGGGCACGAAGATGTACTTAGGACTAATTGGTTTGGGGTTCAACACTTGCTAAACGCATGCATCTATGTTTTTTTCTCTTTTTATTTTTTTATTTTGCAGACCATTGGCTCTGTATGTGTTGGCTAAACACGCGCATCAGTGTTTTTTTCTTCTTTTTTTTGTTTTTTTTTTTATTATTTTGCAGCTTTTTTTTTTTTTTTTGGAAATACTATTATTTTGCAGCTAACGTTTTCTATTTTCATTTTCTTTAATTTTACAACACTCACACACAAATATTAAATATCTTAATTTTTAATTTCTTAATTTTGCAATATATATATTTCTATATTTGTGCACTTAGTTAGAGTTTACTTTAAAATATATATATATATATATATACGAAATACACATATGAATATACAACTTAATTCTATTTTTAAAATATTTTAAGTTTCGTTATTTACTTATATATTTAGATAGATAATTTTATAATTGTTTATTATAAATTTGTAATTAATATTACTTAATGTAAATATTTTATTTATATTAAGGTTAATTCACAAGTTTAATCCTTGAATTTGTAAATTTTTTTCTAATGAGTCGTCTAAACTGTTAATTTTGAACTAATAAATCCTCTAAAAATGTCTAATATATCCATCAAATTTCAATTTTGTATTTAGAAGTTAATTGTTATATTAGGCACAAAATTTAATTTCGTCTCTAATAGAATCTTAAACTTTCACTTTTGCAACTAATAGCTACATTTATTTTTTTTTTTTTTAAATGTTCCATAGAACTTATTAGATATAAAATTAAATTTCATATCTAATATAACATTTCTAAAATGGAGACCTATTAGAGATAAAATTGAAACTTGAATCTATTAGACACAAAAATTCAAGGACCTATTAAACACTTTTAAAGTTTAGGGATCATATAGACACAAAATTGAACGTTCATAAATTGAACTTTTTTAACCTTGTATGAATTTGTGCTCCCTATTCTAATGTTCTAGATCTTCCACTGATATCAAATAACAATAAGCAAAGTTTCACTCTAATTTTTATGGATGAAGAATTTGTAGAGAGAGGAAGAAAAAAGTGTTGGATTTTATGCCCTAAAACTCGTAGATAGTGAATGTAAACAAATTGTATACTTGTTTCAATAAAGTGTTATTGAGTTTCTACAATAAAGTGTTATTGTTAAATATTGCACAATTTGACCCAAATCCAATAAACTAAGATCCAAGGTTGTTTGTATGTAACTTGAATTAGTATGTGGGAACATACGAGGATCGATGTTCAAGTAACAACCTAAAAGGTCTATAGTACAAGGATAAGGTTGGGTACCTTATCTTGGTAACACTATGAGATACAGCCCGTTTTGTATTTGATACAGACGTATTGATCCAAAACGTCCATGTAGTAGACATGCAAGTGGGGGTATCCTATGCAATGAGTTTGCATAAGACCGGACCACGAAATAGTCAACCATTAGTTATAACACCGTTAACTATTTAGGTTACTGTTTCAATAGGATGACCTAGGTAACTCAGTCTTAATCCTGAGTGTGTCATGAACTCCTTCTCATGAGGGATTGTCCTTTGATTAGCATGGGTGAGAGTGGCCAATACGCCGACTCAATATGCCTTCCTTTTTGGGGACAAGATCGAGTGGGAGGTTGGGGACATGACAACACAAGAAGGAATTCACTCCTTCCCGCTTCTAGGTGAAGTAGATGAGTGTTCCCTTAAGTGGTGACTCCGGGACTTGAACAAAGGGATCCCACCCTCTCACTGGCCCGAGAGGGACTTTCTATTTAATGGTTGGACCATAAACAGGCTGTTCATTAGAGGAGCACTGGTACTTAAGGAGACAGATGTAACACAGGGGTAAAACGATAATTTGACCCAGCTGTGATTACGGATACTCGTGAAGGATTGACTTACTGGTATAGGTCTATATCCGTGGACACAGAAATGTTCTACAGTGAGAAGAGTTCAGCTGTGGGTCTTTAGTGGAATGACCCACAGTTAATGAATATTGGTTAACTTGATTAATGAGTTTAATCTATTAACCTCATATCATTGGAACTTCTGATCTGTAGGTCCATTAGGTCCCCCTGCTAGCTCGTAAAGAGTAATTAGGAACAAATATATCTTGAGAGAATTTGAATAGTTCAAATTCATATTGGGAATTAAGTTAATTGTATGAGATACAAATTAATATAATGTATAGTGATGCATTAAAATATAAAGTCTAATTTGAGATTAAACTTTATTATATTGAGAGATTGATATATTTGAAAAAGTTCAAATACATGTCTAATTAAATATATGGTATTTAATTAGAAGATGAATTAATTAATTATTCAATCTAGTTTAAATTAAATGAGATTTAATTAAACTATAGTCTATGAGAGAAATAAATATTTGAAGGAGTTCAAATATTAATATTAATTTGATTCATATTAAACTTATAGGATATAAGAGAATTTGAAGGAGTTCAAATTTTAATATGAATTTGATTCATATTATAGAATTAATTAATTGAAGGCCTGAAATTAAATATATGATATTTAATTGGGTAATTAATTAATTAACTAATAGAAGGTCTGAAATTAAATATATGATATTTAATTGGTGATCAATTAATTAAAGAATTAATTGAAAATTAATCAATTATGGAAATGATTAATCACTTATGGAAGTAATCAATCATTTATGGAAAAGATTAATCAAATATGGAATTTGATTGGTCATGGAATTGATTAATTATGGAAAAGATTAAATCAGTTATGGAAATTATTGGTTTTAAATGAATATTTTATTCATGGCCTTTCTCCTCTAAATAGAACACTAACCCTAGGGTTTAGGTACAACAACTTATGGCCACCATAAGGCCCTCTCATATTTTCTCAACTCAAGAACTCTAAGGAGAATTTTCTCTCTAGAGTTTTTTCCCATTCAAGATTAGGTAGTCCCACAACTACGTTCCTAATATCAGAGTTATAGGGGGAAGATCAATTGGTGGTGTCCCAATTGTTGACGCTCGGTCCAAAATCAAGAAAGGCGTTGAAGCGTTGAAGTATTCAGAGTCGTCAACGGAGGTATGTTTCTCATCGTTTAACCTTTTGCTAATGTATTAGTATTTTGTAGAACAAAATTAATTTACGAACGGTCCAATTGCTTCCGCTGTAACGGAATTGGGAATTTCAATCCTACAAAAAGAAGAAACGTTTTCTAGTAAGGATATTTTTAAAAAATTTTAAAAGGTCAATGGTATTAATGAAACTAAAACTTTAACGTTTTTTATCCAAAACTTAACGGTAATAATATTTTTTATGTTTTTTTTAAATCAAAGATATTCTTTAAACGTTTAGCCCTAGACCGAGATGAGAGACCTTTTTATTCAAAAATGAAGGTGTATCTAAAAACAATCTTTTCTCTCCATATCAAAATCATAAATGAAGGTGTATCTAAAAACAATCTTTTCTCTCCAAATCAGAATCATCTCCTGTTTTTTTGCAATGAAGATGTATCTGAAAAAATTCTCTCTCCAAATTTTATCTAAGGCTTCTTGTAATCTGGTTATGGGATCAACAATACTCCGCGCTTCTTCTTATTGTCGTCCATATTCAGGACAAAAATAACAACAACAATAACAACAAAAAATTCATCAACAACAATAACAACAAAAAATTCATCTTTGATTCTGCAGAACTTATCTAAACAACTCCCCCCTCTTCTTCTTATTGTCGTCCATATCTCTCTCTAAACACAACTCCCCCTCTTCTTCTTGTACGATCAACAACCCTCCACGCTTCTTCTTGTCGTCCCTATTCAGGAAAAAAAAGTAGAACAACAACAATGTGTCTCCGATTTTGCAGAATTTATGATTACAAACACCAAATATGAGATTGATGAGCAATGGAGACTTTATGATGGATTTGATGTCAAAGTCGATAAAGCGTGGTAGACTCGTGTTGTCGACGTGGGGTTGATTGTCATGGTCGATACACTCTAAAGATAGTGGTAAGATACTTACAATTTCTTCATTTTGTTTTTTAGAAGTAAACTGTAATTGGTAGATTCTTGCAATATGTTACTTTATTTGGACATTCTAATGAAGAACTCAAGATAAAAGTTTTTCGCAGGTCATTCCTCCCAACATGGATTTCAACAATGATGTGGTTATAAGTTTATAATTATATAGATTAATTTATGGCTACAAGTCCAAGCTATGGTGTAAATACAAGGTATTTGGGTTTATCTGCCTTCCACTATCAAAATTTCTATCGCTCACTTTTCTGAATAATATGTTGCAAATCTTATATATTCAACTCAATGAAGTTGCTCCCAGTTATGGTGTCAATAAAGGTATTTGTGATTTTCAAAAAATAAAAAATAAATAAAATAAAGGTATTTGTGTTTATCTACCTTCTATTGTAGAAATTTCTACCGCCCAATTTTCTAAATAATATGTTGTCAAAAATTAACAATTATAGATCATCATGATAAGTATGAAAATTTTGATGTTATCAGAAGGAATTAGATATGTTTTGAACGTAAAATTTAGGTTAGAAAATTATTCCAATCCCAGATTCAGTTAAAATACAGTGTAATTTCAGTATATCAGTTTTATTTTTAATCGAGGGTATTTTTGTAACTTAATAATTCGAATTTATTAATTGATAAATTCTGTTTGACCATTTATTAAAAAATAATAAGTTGGTTTTTCATTTTTCAAAACGACCTTTTAAATATGGCCAATTTTTACGTTATCCTTTCTAGAAAAGCTTACAAAATAGGATTTTTTTTTATATAAATAATGTACTTTAAAAAAAAAAACAAATATAGAGGAGTTCTGAAACTAATTTCAAAAGTAAGGTAGCTAAATTGTGTACGTGGGATGCGAGTTACTTTAATTGTAGGCGATGGTCACGATTCCGGGGGTAAATCGCGTACCCGATACGCGATTCCATAGTTAAATCACGAACTCGGTATGCGATTTCATTGTTGGCACGCTGAGTACGCATTGTTGGCGGTGATGTGGTGCCAACAAACTCACGAACCGCGTACGCGATTTCCATGTAGTACTCGTTTACTGCTGGGTTTTATGCCCTAACACTTGTAGATAGTGAATGTAACTGTTGACCGGATATTAATGAAATAATATTGATATATTTTTCCATTAATTTTTATTAGTTATTTTATATTTGTCTTTGCCTAATAATAACCCTAATCCAATAAACTAGACATCCAAGGTTGTAATATGAGTCTTGAACTATATGTAGCGACATATGGGATCATTGTTCAAGAAACAGCCTAAAGGGTCTATAGTATAGGGATAAGACAGGGTGCCTTATCTTGGTGACACTATGGATACAGCCAACTTTGTATTTGATACAAACGCTGCGATCTAACACGTTCGTGTAGGAGACATGCGAGTGGGGGTATCCTATGCAATGAGTTTGCATAAGACCGGACCGTGAAATAGTAACCACTGGTTATAACACCGTTAACTAGTTGGTTTTCTATTTCACTAGGACGACCTAGACAACTTAGTCTTAATCCTGAGTTGATTATGGACTCCTGCTCATGAGAGATTGTCCTTTGATTTGTATGGGTGAGAGTGGCCAATACGCCGACTCAATATGCCTACCACTTTGGGGACAAGACCGAATGGGGAGCTAGGAACATAATCGTACAAGATGGAATTCACTCCTTCCCGACTTTAGGGAAGCAGATGAGTGTTCCCTTAAGTGGTTACTCCGAGTCTTGAACAAAGGGCACTAGCCTCTCAATGGCACGAGAGGGTTTTCTGTTTGATGGTTGGACCACAAACAAGTTGTTCATTAGAGGAGAATTGGTACTTAAGGAAATAGAGGTAACCCAGGGGTAAAACGGTAATTTGACCCAGCTGGTGTTACAGACTAACTAGTCGATATTGGCCTAGATCCGTGGACACAGAAAATATGTCTGCAGTGAGAAGAGTGCAATTGTGACTCTATAGTGGAATGTACACACAGTTAACGAATATTGATTAATGTGGTTAATGAGTTTGACCAATTAATCTCACATCGTTGGATCTTCTGATCTGCAGGTTTCATTAGGTCCCACTGGTCGCTCGTAAAGTAATTTGAGGCAACTAAGTAATAAAAGTAAATTGAAAATTTTCAATTTATTAAGGGAAACAAATATAATATATATTGATATATTATTATGAGAGAAATTAATATTTGAAAAGTTCAAATATAAATTTATGGAAGTTTGAAAGAGTTCAAATAATGAATTAATTAATTTAAGGCCTAAAATGTGTTTGGGCAAATTAATTAATTCTAGGCCGGGAATTAAATATGTGATATTTAATTGGTGGTTAATTAATTAAAGAATTCATTAACCGGGAATTAATCAATTATGGAAATAATTAATCACTTAAGGAAGTGATTAATCATTTATGGAAATGATCTAATCACTTATGGAAGTAATTAGTCATTTGTGGAAAAGATTAATCAATTATGGAATTGATTGATCATGATTGATTAATTACGGAATAAGATTGAATCAATTTTGGAAAAGATTGATTTAATTGAATATTTTATTCATGGCCTCTCTTCTATAAATAGAACACTAGACCTAATTGGTCATGACACTTGACATTCTTGCTCTTGCTCTTAGACTCTCAAAGACAAGACCTAGAATTCTCTCTAGCCTCCCTCTTAGAGAAAGACTCCCACAAGTCTTTTGCCTCCTAGACTTAGAGACATACCGGTGTAACCTCTGTGGTTATTGTGTCATTCAAAGAAGGAATTTCCAGCGAAGAAAATCAAAGGCGGCTGATAGCGAGCATAGCTAGCTTCTTTTACTTATTTAACTTAGCTAGTCTTTTATGATGTTTGGGCTATTTTATTGTGCTTTATTGTTTATTTTGTAGGAAAGCGTTGATTAGAGTTAAATCGTGGAATAAGAACTAATCGGGTGTTCGGGACATGAAAAGATGACAAAGAACCGAAAAGATTCAAGTAACAAGGAGCCAAGAGAGGGCATTCTGCCTATTAGCGTCGAGACGCTACTCTTGGAGCGTCAAGACGCTACGTTTCCTTAATGAGAAGTTGCGGCAGACTCACAGCGTCTCGACGCTGTGATAGGAAGCGTCCCGACGCTATCGCTTTTCCTTTTCAGACACGCGCGTAAAAGGGGCAGCGTCGAGACGCTGTCTTAATAGCGTCTCGACGCTACGACGAAAATCTGCTATATAAGTTTAGTTTCGGCTAGGTTTAGAGGACTTTTGATTTGGGAACTTTTGGAGCCGACATTAGAGCAGAAAGAGGGCAGAATTGAGCTGAAGTAAAGGGGGCTAGTTGGAAATCAACCCATTGTTCGTGGGGATCGTGACGGGGACGTTCAGTCTCGGCCTACAACGAGTCTACTTCTATTTTCCCTTACTTTAGATAATTTTTATGGCTTATTTAGACTTAGTTTATATTGTAACAAGGATTATGTGTAGCTAAGTTTAATTCTTAGGGATTGATGTAGCCGTTGGGCACGTTATGGATTGATTTACGGTTTTTATACCATTGAGTTCATTTATGCATATGTTGATTCCTTAATGCTTTCGATTTACTGGCCATAAATTGATTGATGTTTATATTTGAATCTAACTCGGGAGAGAGGATTTAAATTAGTATTCCGTATGCATAACTAGAATTTAGCTAAAATCGGGAGATTAAGGTTAATTCTAGAAATTGTTATAAAGCCTAGCCTTATTGCCTTGTATGTTTATTGGATTTAGATAGGGATATCGGGTTCAGTTGCATATGGGAGAATCATGTATGCTCGGGAGAGATATGTGTGATTTTTATGCCAAGATTTATGACTCATAGTATTTATTAATTCGTTTATTAATCCATAACTCCAATTGGTGAAATCAAATCCCTAAGACCAATTTTTCCCATTTGATTGTCACTTTTTACTTTAGTTTTGTAATTGATTATTTCATATTCTCATTCTATTTGTTCCCCTAAATAAAATTGGCCAAGAGTATTTTCGATAATTAAAATTTGGCTAGACACCAATCCAGAGGACGACATTCGATTTCAAAATCACTATATTATTACTTGACCCGTACACTTGCGGTAAGCAATTTGCACATCAGCGGCTGCTGCGTTTTCGTTCGTGGAGCGTCGTTGGCGAAGAACGGTCAAGTCTACAACGAAGGTTTGTAACGGTTCTTCTTTCTTTCTTTAGAAAAGCATGAAAATAAATTTAGATTTATTTTTAGCATGTTTAAACCAATTTTTCCAGTAGCTTTAAAGTGTGTTTAAAGTTAATTTGAGTTTTCATAACAGTATTTTAATATTAATTAATATACGACGTAAGGTCCAATAAATGCGCTTCCGCTGCGTGAGGACTTTTATTCCCTTCAATTACATGGTACACGATTTTGTTAAGTAAATCATGTACCACATACACGATTTTGTGGTCCTACAAACCCTACCCCATTCCCTTTCGTTATCACGTCGAAAACCACCCCCTGGCTTTTACATGATTTTGCGTCTCCCTCTAAAAATCGCAACCGTCGTCGCCCTTTGCCGCTTGATGTGGACTTTTCCTAACCGCAAGCGCACGAGTCAAGTAATAATAAAGAGTTCGTATGAACGAGTGTCGTCTTCTGGATTGGATTTTTAAGCAAATAAAGTATTGTGAATTATCTTGCCCAATTTTATTTAGGGATCAAAAAGTGATGATTGAATGATAAGAAAACCAAATTAAAGCAAGTAAAAAGTGTGGAATTTCAATTGGGAAAACTACTTAGGGAATTGATTTCGCCGATTTAGTTTAGGATTGATTTTAAGGAATAAGTTATTATGCACAATGGAATTATGAGCCAAAGACCCTTTAATCACAACTACCTCTCCCGAGTATAATTGATTCTCATGCAAATTAACCAACTTGATATCCCTATCTAAGCTTATTAACATGCAAGACAATGAGATCTTTTAACCAATTCTAAAGTTAATCTAAAACCGTCACGAATTAGAAAATAAACTTTAGTCATGCAATCTTGAGTAAGTCTAAATCAAATCCCCTCTCCCGAGCTAGATTCGAAACTTAAATCATTCAACTAATGGCCAATTAATTGAAAGCATTAAATCAAGATTACAAACATAATAACATTGCACAACTTAAACCATAAATCAATCCATAAACTTAATCAACTACATCAATCCCTAAGCTACAAGTTTAGCTACTCATGAATAGAATTACAAGCTTGACTAAACATGTAAAAGCCATAAAATCTAGCTAGAGAGAAGTAAAAGGAAAGGAAACACTTAATGTCGTTGATCCCGACACGTCCCCGTCTCGATATCCACGCCACCAAGTGAGATTCCCGGTCCTCGTCCTTGCTTCAGCTCCCACAGTAGGTCTCTAGTCGAAATTAGGGTTCCATTCTCTCAATTTGGCCTCCCCCAATCCGTAGCAAGAAAAGAAAGTTAAATAGGAAAATCTGTCGATAGCGTCGAAACGCTGTCAAGACAGCGTCTCGACGCTGCCTCTTAAACGCGCGTTGTGAATAAGGGAAAAACGGGAGCGTCGGGACGCTGTGAGTCTGCCGCCCATTTTAATTAAGGAAACGTAGCGTCGAGACGCTCCAAGAGTGGCGTCTCGACGCTGATAGGCAGAATGCCCTCTCTTGGCTCCTTGATGCTTGAACTTTCTGGTTCTTTGGCATATTTTCACGTATCGAACACCCGATTAACTGGTAATCCACGTTTTAGCTCTAATCGACTCTTTCCTACAAAATAAACAATTAAGTGCAATAAAATGGCCCAATAATCATAAAAGACTAGCTAAATTAAATAAGTAAAGATAGCTAGCTATGCTCGCTATCAAATACCCCCAAACTTAAGCTTTTGCTAGTCCTCGAGCAAACTACAAATCAACATACAGTAGAAAAATGGATGCAACAATCATAACTCAATCCTCAAGGCTCAAAAGTCAATAACCAAGCAAGCAAGAGACATGAAAATAAGGACCAATGAGGGAGAAATTAAAATTTTTCCAAAATTAACTTGCACAAGCGAGATCTAACTCAACAAGATCAGACTCTACTAGCTCGGGATTGGATTATTAAACTCTCAGCTCATCTTCCCTCTACACTGGCACTAAGGCTTCACTAATGAGTTAATGGAACAAATTAGATTGTTTTCCTCCAAACTTAGGTGCTTATAATTAACAATTAAATTAAGCATGTATATGTGCCACTAGCTTTCACACACCCATTGCAGGGACCCTTAACCTGAGTTTTCTCTGGTTGGCCTAACTGATCACAACAGGGGTAGCTCTTTTTGCCTTAATCTTTATTAAACATTGCAAATTGTGCACAGGCCATGGCATAATAATTTTTTTTTTCAACAGTAACAACAAGAATGATTTTTCTTTATGAGCATAAATAGCAAATATTCTTTTCTTTCCTCCTAAGCAAGATCAAACATGCTAATTTGCAAAGCATTAACTTTTTAGCTCTACCCTACACCTATCGAGGTGACAACAAGCATATGAACCCAATAATTCGCTCCTAAGCATTCAAATCCAAATCTAGCCAAGACAAATACTCTACTCATGTAAGCCATCTCCTAGAAAATTTTTAAAAAGTCTCCCTTTTTGGGCACTTATGCTTACAACTCATCACAAGCTTGAAAATTGACAAGAAAGCCTATCCTAGGACATCATAATCATGCAAAAGTAGCATCCAGAAAACAACCATATGCATAATTCAAAGAGAGCTCAAAACTATAGCCCGAACTCAGATGCTCAAGGGCTCCACAAACATGCTAATCCACCCCCAAACTTAAAACATGCATTGTCCTCAATGTATAAAGAAAATAAAGCATAAACAAGCCTGAGAACAATAAAAGAATGACAGAAGTGAACAATACTGGCCTGGAATGATGATGACTTCTTGCTTGAGAGCTTGGAATCTTTAAAGCTTGAAAGCAAAGGAGAGAAAGAAAACAAGACCTACAAAACAAAAACAAACAATAAATCAAAAACCAAAAAGAAAACACACTAAACTTACTTGGGTTGCCTCCCATAAGTGCTTGTTTAACGTCATTAGCTCGACGTGTTGATCGTGCTTCATGGGGGCTTTTGTTCTGTGAATCCAACAGAGGTGCTCTTTCTTGCACCTTTCCTGTAGCCCATGAAAAGCACTTCATCTTTAGAGTCTTCAACTGCTTTAAAGATTTCTTTTTTGTTCTTGACTCTAATAGTGAGCTCCCTGCGCTCAATATCTATAATCACTCGCCCAGTAGCGAGGAATGGTCTTCCTAATATGACAGGCATTGAAGGATTTTCTATCATGTCCATAACATATAAATCAATAGGGAGGAAAAATCTACCTACTCTGATTAACACATTTTCTACAATACCAACTGGTCTCACCACAGATTGATCAGCCAATTGGAGCTTTACAGGAGTAGACTTAATCTCACCTATATCTAACTTTTTACACAACGATAGAGGAATGATATTAATGCTAGCACCTAAGTCACATAATACTCTAAAAGAGTAAATACCAAAACTACAAGGAACAGAAAAACTCCCTGGATCTGCTACTTTTTCAGGTACCTTCTGTTGGACTCTAGTGCTGCATGTGGAAGCAAGATATACAGTGTCAACCTTCTTTTCTTTTCGCTTCTTTGCTAACCACTCCTTCATGAACCTGTTGTATTGGGGCATCTCTAATGCCTCTGCAAAAAGGAATATTAAGATTCAGATTCATAAAAGCATTCATAAATTTATCAAACTGAACCTGATTGTTCTTTTTCTTCTTTTTCTTTTTCTTTTCCTTGGGAACCAACAGTGTGGGAGAATGAATATGAGGCTCAAGGTTAGGCTTTTCAGCCTCATCAGATGATGTGTCCTCCTCAGCTTCTCCTGTAGGCGTTTCATAGTCCTCAGATTCAGGTTCCTCTTCAGATTCCTCCTGGTGCACAGTGATTGCCTTACAATACTCCATCTGGGGTTTCTCTTGTTCAGCTGGGGCCTTACCTTTATTCATGGTGCTTACAACATTCACCAACTGTCACAGCTGAGTCTCAATGTTCTTGATGGCAGCACTGTGGCCATTCACTGTGGTGTTGATGGCAATGACTGCCTCCTCTAACTTGGTTGTCCTGTTACTTGACTCTGCAATGAAAGCTCCAAAAAGATCCTCTAACTTTTTATTTTCTTGAGTTTGAGGGGCAAACCCAGGAGGGTTAAGAACATTCTTATTATTGGCATAAGAGAAATTTTCATGGTTCCTATTGTTAGGGTGATAATGTGTAGGTGTAGAACTATTATTATATCCCCTAGAATTAAAATTTGATACATACTGAACCTGTTCGATGGTCTCCTCCTGAGGTCTAGATGCTAAAGCAGCAGCTGATTCAATTGACTGTGCACTCCCTGTACCTGAAAATTTCATAAAAGCATTAGCGAGGGAAGTCATCTGGGCCTGGAGTGCACTTACTTTATCAACCTCAAACACTCCAACAGCAATCTTTTTAGGTGTAGACCGCTCAGATGGCCACTGATAGCTGTTGGTGGCCATATCCTCTAGAAGTGTGCGAGCGTTTTCCACGGTCTTGGACAATAGAGTCCCACCTGCAGCTGCATCAGCAATCGTTTTGTACTAGGAGTTAAACCATTATAAAAAACTGTACCTGGAGCCAATCGGGGTAACCATGTTGAGGACACTTCCTCAACACCTCCTTAAATCGCTCCCAAGCCTCGAACAGCTGCTCATCATATTGTTGTTGGAATGTCCCAATCTCGGTCCTCAGCTTGACTGTCTTTGCAGGAGGGAAAATTTTCTTTAAAAAGGCCTGGACCAAAGCATCCCAAGTGGTGATGCTCCCAGGGGGAATAGACTGCAACCAATCTCGTGCTTTATCCTGCAAAGAAAAAGGAAATAAACGTAAGCGAATAGCATCATCAGAGACTCCATTAATCTTTACCGTCCCACAAATGTCCAAGAATGATTTAAGATGAGAATTTGGATCCTCGGTGGGCGATCCTCTGTATGCACAGTCTCGAGCCATCTGAATAAGACCGGTTTTCAGCTCAAAGTTGTTGGCATTAATCGGTGCATAGACAATCCCCGACTGTTGCCCCTGAAACACGGGCTGAAAGTAGTCTCTAATAGGCCTAGGCTCCTCAGGTTGATTTTGGTCAGCCATTTGAAAATTTCCTCTAGATTCCCTTCGAAGCCTATGGATAGTTCTTTCTATCTCGGGATCCAATGGTGCTAAAATTAAATCTTTATTCCTACGCATACAAAACTAAACCACCCTAAAAAAGAAAGAAAACAATTATGGAAAGCAACAAAGAAAACAAAACAACTAATCTAAATATAGAAAATATAATCTAGAAAAGGAAACAAAATAACCTAATATGGAATGCAAAAATAAATATGGCAAGACACAAATAAGGAAACTAACAATTAAGGAAAAACTAATCTAAAAAGAAATAACAAGAAACAAATAAGGCAAAGATTACACAACTAAAAGAAAAACTAAGCTAGAAAAACAAATATGGAAAGAAAAACAAATAAGAAAAAAATGCAATCAACCTAAAAAAGTAAAAATACACCCTAAATTAAGATCAAACAATTTTTTCACAATATCAATCTAGCTAAATGTGTCAATCCCCGACAACGGCGCCAAAAACTTGATGTGGACTTTTCCTAACACCAAGCGCACGGGTCAAGTAATAATAAAGAGTTCGTATAAACGAGTGTCGTCCTCTGGATTGGATTTTTGAGCAAATCAAGTATTGTGAATTATCTTGCCCAATTTTATTTAGGGATCAAAAAGTGATGATTGAATGATAAGAAAACCAAATTAAAGCAAGTAAAAAGTGTGGAATTTCAATTGGGAAAACTACTTAGGGAATGTATTTCGCCGATTTAGTTTAGGATTGATTTTAAGGAATAAGTTATTATGCACAATGGAATTATGAGCCAAAGACCCTTTAATCACAACTACCTCTCCCGAGTATAATTGATTCTCATGCAAATTAACCAACTTGATATCCCTATCTAAGCTTATTAACATGCAAGACAATGAGATCTTTTAACCAATTCTAAAGTTAATCTAAAACCGTCACGAATTAGAAAATAAACTTTAGTCATGCAATCTTGAGTAAGTCTAAATCAAATCCCCTCTCCCGAGCTAGATTCGAAACTTAAATCATTCAACTAATGGCCAATTAATTGAAAGCATTAAATCAAGATTACAAACATAATAACATTGCACAACTTAAACCATAAATCAATCCATAAACTTAATCAACTACATCAATCTCTAAGCTACAAGTTTAGCTACTCATGAATAGAATTACAAGCTTGACTAAACATGTAAAAGCCATAAAATCTAGCTAGAGAGAAGTAAAAGGAAAGGAAACACTTAATGTCGTCGATCCCGACACGTCCCCGTCTCGATATCCACGCCACCAAGTGAGATTCCCGGTCCTCGTCCTTGCTTCAGCTCCCACAGTAGGTCTCTAGTCGAAATTAGGGTTCCATTCTCTCAATTTGGCCTCCCCCAATCCGTAGCAAGAAAAGAAAGTTAAATAGGAAAATCTGTCGATAGCGTCGAGACACTGTCAAGACAGCGTCTCGACGCTGCCTCTTAAACACGCGTTCTGAATAAGGGAAAAACGGGAGCGTCGGGACGCTCTTATCACAGTGTCTCGACGCTGTGAGTCTGCCGCCTATTTTAATTAAGGAAACGTAGCGTCGAGACGCTCCAAGAGTGGCGTCTCGACGCTGATAGGCAGAATGCCCTCTCTTGGCTCCTTGATGCTTGAACTTTCTGGTTCTTTGGCATATTTTCACGTATCGAACACCCGATTAACTGGTAATCCACGTTTTAGCTCTAATCGACTCTTTCCTACAAAATAAACAATTAAGTGCAATAAAATGGCCCAATAATCATAAAAGACTAGCTAAATTAAATAAGTAAAGATAGCTAGCTATGCTCGCTATCACCGCTGCCCACTACCATGATGTCGTCAACTGTCGTCCGTCGACCTCCTTGCTGTAAGTGTTAATTAATATTAAACATGAACAATTTGGGATCTTAGGCACACAATTTCATCAATTTGACTCAAGAAGACATGTTGTTCATATTAAGAAAAACAGAGCAGAGAAGCACCTACCTCCTGTAGCTCCAAATTCGTGCAATCTATGAGTTATATCTTCACACCAATGGATCTTGGACAACCACTTGGATCTTCTAGACTTAGAGTATGATGCCCGAGGTTAGGAGGGGTACATGAATGAACCAATACCACATCCGAATGAGAGGGATCCTGAGGACATGAAAGTATGGTCAAGATAAACTTAAAAGAATTGATAGATACTACCTATACCAACAAGGTGCACCTTCCTTTCGGTGGCTCAATCATAAGAACTTTGAAGTTAAGCGTGCTTAGCTTGGAGAAGTTCTATGTTGGGTGACCTCCTGGGAATTTTTCTAGGATGCATGTGAGTGAGGACAAAGCATGCTAAAAGGACCCTATGTTGGTTTGTGGGGATAGTCTTCACTCTTGGAAGCAATTTAAGACGAGTATGGTAATGTGGCCAGGTCGCAGGAAAATATCGGGGCCTTAGGTGCCAAATCCAAATTCCAAATCCTGGGCCTGGGGCGTTACATAGAGACATACCAGTGTAACCTCATTGGTAGTACTGCGTTCGATTTCTCTTTTCCTATAGAAAAGCATGTAAAATAAAATAGTTTTATTTTTTCAGCATGTTTATAATAGTTTTACGGCAACTTTAATGCATGATTAAAGTAGTGTTTTGCCTTTTTCGTATTGTTATTTTAATGTTAATTAATATACGGTGTGAGATCCTCTCGCTGCGCTTCCACTGCGCTGGGGCCTCCTCCCTACAATGTTTTATATACATCTCTTACTCAAGAATATTTTTTACTGTGTACAAAACCTTACTTGAGTAGGGGGCTACACAGGGGATAATGTTTCCCTAATTAAACAAAAAGTAAACTAACTTAGCATGTTCTGGTTATAGATTACATGTTTTAGTCTATGATCTTATTTCTTCCTCTACAGAAATTAATATATGAATGCAGAGACTTGAATTTTGAACTTACAAGGGCTTAAGAGGCCAAAGTCGACCTTAGCCTCTTCCTTCATCTATCTTTTGCAAAAACTAATATCTTGGTGCAGGATCTCAAAATTTGCAATAGTATGAAAGGTACCTGGGGTCGATCCTATGGTATTACTATGTTAGACAAATAAAAAGGCTAGTATAAAAGAAGCACCTACACAGGAGACTTAAAAACAGAGAGACGCATCATGGAGGAGACCGGAAGAAAAAAAAGGTGGAATTGAGCTAAAATTGGATCCACGTCTCGGCCTTGGCCAGAGGCTGAGGTGAAACTAAGGCTTGCCCGACCATTCTCAAACATCTCTTTCATTATTTTCCCTCCAACTCATCATTCTTCTAATCTCTGTCTAAAGAGTATTCTATATTCCTTTATCGCTTTATGATTCTTTGCAAATGGACATGTCAGTCACGACTAAAACGCCAAAAGCACTTTCGGTGACCATAAAGAAACCCCTTAGAGGGCAACTTTCATTTTTCTAGAAAAAAATTCTCTTAACGAATGTCCAAGTTTAGCTTCGGACCATTCAGACAAAGAGGAAATTAACGTGTGAATCAAGACAGAGCGAGGGTTATACTCTCGAATTGGGCATGAGAAGCTTAGTCGATGGTAATAAATTACACCTAAATCTCAATCCAAGAGTGGGGGCTTAATGTTATTAGTGGTTTTGAGCCACTCCGAAATGTAAGGAGTCAACAAGGACAACACAACACTTGTAGGATTGGAATTCCCTAATTCCGTTAGCGGAAGCGAATTGGGACCATTCGTAGTTAATTTTGTTTCCACCAAAATACCAATACATTGACAAAAAATTAGAAAACTATTCTAAATCAATTATTAAGGCTAAGCATACAACCTTAGAACTAATCTAAATGGGAGAGGCAAACATATCATCGTTGTCGTCTCTGAAATATCAAGAACGTCTTTCTTGATTTCATAGGGACCAAGCATTAACAATTGGGACACCACCAATTGATCTTCCCCGCTATGACTCTGAGATTAGGAACGTAGTTGTGGAACTACCTAATCTTGAATGGGAAAAAACTCAAAGAGAATATGAGAGAGTAGTTAGGGAGGCTAGAGAGAATGCAAGAGTGCATTCTTGTGGTCTTATGTTGTGTCACCTAAACCCTAGGTTTAGTGTTCTATTTATAGAAGAAAGGCTGATAACTCTCCAAAAGGGAGTTATTTAGGCCTTATTTCTATAGGGATTTGTGTGTCTTTTGTGCTAAATATGGTTGCTTTTAGATAGATATTACATGTTTTAACCCATTTGGAAGAATGGATGCTTTGGAAGTTATTTTGTGCAGAATATATTGCTGAGCGACTTGAGGGAGCAAAATCTGTGTTGGAGCAAAGCGAAGAGCAAAACTACCACGTCACAGCTCGTTAGCCAATTTAATGAACTGAATTTAATTAAGCTATTCTCGGGATAAAGGAGCAAGGAGAGCCATCCACGTGTCTAGGTCAACCTATTTCAAGCCTCCTATCACTCTATAAAATGAGATAACCGCCCAAGTCAAAGTCATTCTATCCTTGGGAGGAACATTCCACTCTTGGAAAGTTTACTTCCACCTTTGGGAGCCGAATAGAGGAGAGAGATTGGAGACCTACAAGAAGACCATCATCTGCAAGCTGATCAAGAGAATTAATATTTTCTTGCATTATTTTGTAATTATGGATACGTTTACTCAGATTGTAACGTGTCTCAATGCACTTTATGAACTAAGTAGCTTTAGGCGTTGATTAGGGAACATGTGATTGTCGTGCTTAAATTCTATGCAATAAATATTGATTTGATGCATCTTGATTAATTGTTGTGCTCATTTCTATTTTATGCCCGACTGGCCAGCCGGTATGAATACCACTCTCTAGTTTCAGGGATGATTTAGGGAGTGTGTGGCATTTAATCACACTAGATCATTGTGTATTGGTGAACGCCAGTGACTGAGCTAAGGATAGCAAGTTGCCTAGTGCTTGATCGGTAGTGCTTCATTGGAGTTGAAACACATTCTAAAAAATTCGGAGTTCCGGGAGGAATCTGCTAATAAGACTGCGAGAGTTTGCCTGATCAATAATATTTCCAGAGCATCTTTTAAAATAATTACTAAATCCTGACCAGCGTCTGTTTCTAATCTGTCTGCCTATTTGTTTATTTTATGTTCTGTCATTTCTTTTGCTTCAGCATTCTATAAAAACCAATCATTTTACCCACTTTTGAAACCATTAAAAAGTTAAACAAAATAGATAATGTGAAAGGTAGTTCAGACCTTGGATTCGATACATACTTATTACTTGTTGTGGACTATGTATACTTGCACAGAGTTCTAGAGTTTTTTTATATCTCATTTTTACTCACTCTGGAAACCCAACAAAGACCATGAATAAAATATTCATTTAAAATCAATTATTTCCATAACTGATTTAATCTTTTTCTTAATTAATCTTTTCCATAAATGATTGATCACTTCCATGAGTGATTAAATCATTTCCATAAATGATTAATTACTTCCCTGAGTGATTAATCATTTCCATAATTGATTAATTTCTAATGAATTAATTCTTTAATTAATTAATCACCAATTAAATATCATATATTTAATTTCAGACCTTCTATTAGTTAATTAATTAATTACCCAATTAAATATCATATATTTAATTTTAGACCTTCTATTAGTTAATTAATTAATTACCCAATAAAATATCATATATTTAATTTCAAGTCTTCAATTAATTAATTTTATAATATGAATCAAATTCATATTAAAATTTGAACTCCTTCAAATTCTCTTATATCCTATAAATTTAATATGAACCAAATTCATATTAATATTTGAACTTTTTCAAATATTTATTTCTCTCATAATAATAAAGTTTAATTTCAAATTAGACTTTACATTTTAATGTATCACTATACATTATATTAATTTGTATTTCATACAATTAACTTAATTCTCAATATGAATTTGAATTATTCAAATCCTCTCCAGAAATAATTGTTCCTAATTACTCTTTACGAGCTAGTAGGGGGACTTAATGGACCTACATATCAGAAGCCCCAATGATGTGAGGTTAACTGATTAAACTCATTAATCAGGTTAACCAATATTCATTAACTGTGGGTCATTCCACTAAAGACCCACAGCTGAACTCTTCTCACTGTAGAACATTTCTATATCCACAGATATAGACTTATACCGTTAAGTCAATCCTTTACGAGTGTCCGTAATCACAGTTAGATCAAATTATCGTTTTACCCCTGTGTTACATCGGTCTCCTTAAGTACCAGCGCTTCTCTAATGAACAACTTGTTTATGGTCCAACCATTAAACAGAAAGTCCCTCTCGAGCCAGTGAGACGGCAAGATCCCTTTGTTCAAGTCCCGGAGTCACCACTTAAGGGGACACTCATCTACTTCTCCTAGAAGTGGGAAGGAGTGAACTCCTTCTTGTGTTGTCATGTCCCCAGCCTCTCACTCGGTCTTGTCTAAAAAAAGGAAGGCATATTAAGTCTGCATATTGGCCACTTTCACCCATGCTAATCAAAGGACAATCCCTCATGAGAAGGAGTTCATGACACACTCAGGATTAAGACTGAGTTACCTAGGTCATCCTATTGAAATAGTAACCTAACTAGTTAACGGTGTTATATCTAGTGGTTTACTATTTCATGGTATGATTTTATGCAAACTCATTGCATAGGATACTCCCGCTCGCATGTCTACTACATGGACTCTTTGGATCAATACGTTTGTATCAAATACAAAGTGCGGGTCGTATCACATAGTGTTACCAGGATAAGGTACCCAACCTTATCCTTGTACTATAGACCTTTTAGGTTGTTACTTGAACATTGATCCCCGTATGTCCCCACATACTAGTTCAAGTTACATACAAACAACCTTGGATCTTAGTTTATTGGATTTGGGTCAAATTGTGCAATATTTAACAATAACACTTTATTGTAGAAACTCAATAACATTTTGTTGAAACAAGTATACAATTTGTTTACATTTACTATCTACGAGTTTTAGCGTATAAAATCACCCAACAGCACCAACCTGAAAGTACAACCAAGAAGCGGGCACCAAAGGAAGGTTAGGCCAAAGCAACTGGGCCAAGACCGAAGGGATCGGGGCTTGGCCCAATCCCATGCTCGGCCTCGGCCTACGACCCTCAACCCACCTATGTGGGTCGAGCTTTTCTTCCCTTCAATTAACTTCTGATGTCCCGGTTCGATCGGATTCAAGCCGAAACAGCTCTCGAAGCTGAGAAGAGCCTTAGGAAGCGATGCAGGTATAAATACCATTCTTTACTCCCGAAAAAGGGGTGGGAAAACTGGAATTATAGGCACACCTACGGTTGATCTGACTTAAGCATCGGAGTGCAGGTGGCATACACCACACCGGTGTGCAGTGGTTTACTGGTTTTGCAGGTTGCATCTTCCCCTCTCAAATAAATTCACTGTTTTTGTCACGTGAATGTCAGGTGAGTTTCCTGCTTAGATTTTGGCATCAACACATACATACCTTTTAGGTCATTATAACAAATATCTTTAATAAATTGTATATTTAAGAAGCAATATAATTAATTTAAAATAATTGGATTTCTATTAGAAGAATTCCAAAGGAAATTCTTTGAAAAATGTCTCTAACTCTCTAAATCAAATAATATGTGAAAATAGAAATTAAAAAGTATTTCCTTTGATGGAAACAAATCTTCTCAAATCTTTATTATGTAAATTTTTTTAAAAAATTGATATATAATATAGTTCTAATTGTATAGTACAATAAAAAAAATGTAGAAAAAAGCAGCAAGCATAAACATAAACTTCATAACTTCGTGTTAAGCAACTCAGCCCCCAATCAAGGACTTCACTCAGACTAGACAATTCTACACCTCAAACACATACTATTTAACTCAACAAATTATTTAATTCCACCAATTATTTTAACTACAGACTATTATAACTCATCCAACGCTCCAAAGAACCCCTAAAACTTTATTTTAAAAAAACTAAATAGTTATCAAATATGGCTTGAATGACTTCACTTTATCAAATTATCCAACCTCGACCTCCATCCAATCGTCCAACCATCCAACAAAATGAGTTTAACTAGATTGTAATGATGTTGTCAAAGCGAGTATAGCTCAGTGGTAATTGGCATATATCATTGAACAAGAGGTTAGAGGTTCAAATCTCTCCACTTCCAAAAAATTTTTTTGATGAAAAACCAACTTCCATTGAGAAAAAATGAAAGAATACAAGGGCATACAAAAAACAAGCCCACAAAAAAAGGCACCCAACTAGAGGAAGGGGTCCCAATCAAGCAAGATACAAAAGGGTAATTACAAAACAACTTTGAGACTGAAGCCCAAAGAGAGACATGATAGCGAGTGAGGGACCATAGATCCTCGGGATCCCTCTCTCTCCCCCTAAACACTATTATTCCTTTCATCCCAAAGGTTCCACAACAACGCACACATCCCCCCAAGCCACAAGAATCTCGCTCTCTCACGCAAAGGCGGATGGAGGAGAAAGGCAACCCCCGCATCCCAAAAACCTGGGCAAACCGATCCCACGTTCCACGCACATAGGCACAACTCCAAAGAATGTGATCCAGATCTTCCTCCGCCTTTCGACACAGGATGCAACAAAACGGGCCAACCAAAGAGGACATCCTTTTCATCAGACGATCATAGGTATTGACCCTGCCATGGATAACTTGCCACATAAAAAATCTAATCTTCTTCGGGACTTTCACCTTCCACACACGCGAAAAAATGGACTCACTTTGGGGGGACGGATGCAAGAGCCAACGAAAAAGGGAACTACAAGAGAACCCGTTAGAAGGACTAGGGCTCCAACAACGGAAATCCCTCCTCCCCACCCTGAAATCGAATTCCTCAATCATAGACAAGAGGGACACAACCTCCGCCGTTTCCCTGTTGGACAACGGGCGACTGAAGCCAAAAGAAAATGAAGGATAGCTCCCCGAGTGAAACAAAACATCCACCACTGAACGGTTTTTCATGGAGGATAAATAGAACAACCGAGGGAAGGATAGACAGAGGGGTCTATCCCCCAACCATCTATCTTCCCAGAAATAAGTATCTATCCCATCCCCCACCATGCAATGAACGAGGCTAGAGAAGGTAGGAATCTCGAGGGCTATGTCTTTCCATGGATTTCTAAAAGTGCCTTTACCCCTTCCCGTCAACCAGTCATTAGGATGAGGGTCGTATTTGCTCACAATAATCTTATGCCAAAGGGAAGAAGACTCTAGGGGAAAACGCCAGAGCCATTTAGCTAACAAGGCTTTGTTGCGAACTTTAAGATTACCCATCTCTAAACCCCCCAAACTAATCGGCTTACCCACAACTTCCCAACTCACGAGGTGAACCCCTTTACCTACCTCTCCTCCCTTCCATAAGAAGTCCCACATGAGCTTCTCCAATCTCTTACAAACCTTCTGAGGAGCTCTAAACGGAGAGAAAAAATAAGTAGGAATCCCGCTTAGAACAGATCGAATAAGGGTTAACCTCCCACCTTTAGAGAAAAAACAGCGCTTCCAAGAGGCTAGCCTCCTCCTCACCTTATCTTCCACCGGGCTCCAGAAAGAAAGATTCTTGGGGTTATGACCAAGAGAAAGACCTAGATAGGAGACTGGAAACTCACCCACCTCACATCCCACAAACGAAGCCCACCTGCTGACTTTGGCAAGATCGCAATTCAAACCTAGCACTTGGCATTTGCTTCTATTGATCTTCAACCCCGACATAAACTCAAAGAATCCCAACATATGGTTTAGGATCAGGAAGGATTCCTCTTTACCAGAACAAAAGAAAATCGTATCATCGGTGAACTGCAAATGGGACAGGGTCTCGCCTTCCTTACCCACCTTGAAGCCCTCAATAATCCCCCCTCAACCCCCTTCGAAATCATTCTACTGAGAACATCCACCACTAAGAGGAAGAGAAAGGGCGATAGGGGGTCACCTTGCCTAAGGCCTCTAGATGCCAAAATTTTACATTTGGGACAGCCATTCACAAGAATCGCATACCTCACCGATCTCGTACACCCCCAAATCCACGATCTCCACCGATACCCAAAGCCATTTTTAGCCAAAATTTTGTCGAGAAAGTTCCAATCCACATGATCATAAGCCTTCTCAAAATCGATTTTAAAAATCACACCTTCCTTCCTCGAGGACCTATAATCTTCAATGGCTTCATTAGCAATAAGGGCTTGATCCAGAATTTGTCTACCTGAGATGAAGGCACCTTGCTCCTCTGAAATCGTGGAGGGAAGAACTTTTTTTAATCTATTAGCGAGGACTTTGGCAATAATTTTATAGACGCTCGTCACCAAACTAATAGGACGAAAGTCCTTCACCCTGACCACCTTCTCCTTTTTAGGAATCAAGAACACAAAAGTCTCGTTCAAGAAACTATCGAGGATGCCTCTTTCGTAAAACTCCCTAAACACCCGCAGAAGATCCGGTTTTATAACTTCCCAGTTCTCCTGAAAGAAGCCCAAAGAGAATCCATCAGGCCCTGGAGACTTATTCTTGTCACACTCAAAAACGACCTTCTTGATTTCCTCCATGGTGAAGGGGGAGTCCAAATCCGACTTCTCACTCTCAGAAATAGGGCTCCACTCTATCCCTTCCACAAAAGGCTTAGGCTCCACCGAGGGGCCATAAAGTTTCAAGAAGAACGAGAGGATTTCCTCCTCTATCATCTTTTCCCCTCTAAGCATCTCCCCATTCTCGTCCTCCAAAGAGACAATGAAATTCTTGCTCTTCCTACCATTAGCCCAACAGTGGAAAAAGGACGAGTTGCTATCTCCATCCTTGGCCCACTTAAGTTTAACTTTTTGATGCCAACTGCTAGTTTCTTTGAGCACAACTTCAGCAAGCTCCATCTTTAACGCAAGACTTTCCTCTTTCATACCCTCATCCAACCTACCCTCCTCTTCCAAGTCATCAATAACTTTAATCCTCCCCAAGATTTCCTTTTTCCTTAGTCTACAATCCCCGAACACCTCCTGATTCCACTTTTTGAGCTCCTTCTTAAGCGCTCTCAATCTTCCCATGAAACGATACCCCTCCCAGATGCCATCCACCTCCACTTTCCACCACCCCGGTAGCGAGGCTTTAAAGGAAGGGTGCCTCAACCACATGTTTTCAAACCTAAAGGGGCACGGACCCCATCGGATATCTCCCGAGTTGAGGACTAACGGCCAATGGTCCAAGGTTACCCTTGGGCCCAAGCTTTGTCTTACCGTGCTAAAGGCTTCCATCCAACCCCTAGACAACAGAAAACGATCAATCCTGCTTCTGACACGACTATTGGCCCAAGTAAAGCTCCCATTCACCAACGGAGGGTCTGCAAGGCACGACCCCTCAATGAACTTATTGAATTGGATCATAGATCTAGAGTATCTACCCCCCGAAGATCTCTCGACGAGCGTTCGGATCACATTAAAGTCCCCCGCGACACACCAACAATCACCACAAAGGCCATAGAGATCCTCCAACTCCTTCCAAAAATTCGACCTTCCTCTACTTCTCGGGGGGCCGTAAACTCCCGTCACCCAACTAACTATGTCATCCTTCCACCGAAAAGAAATCGAAACGGAAAACAAACCCTTAATGACTTCGATCGGGGTAACCACCCTACTATCCCAAAGAATAGCGATGCCTCCTGAGGCCCCCTCCGCCTCAAGAATCTCCCAATCCACGTACATGTTGCCCCATAAGCTGTTCACCAGATGACGGTTAAAGCTACCTCTTTTAGTCTCCACTAGAATGACAATATCTGGATTTTCTTGAGCAATAGACTCTTTCACCAGGCGACGCTTAACTTTACCCCCCACACCCCTCACATTCCAGGACAGCACTATCATTTGGAAACCGACACCTCCCCGACTTTCTTAGAAGCCCTCTTTTTGTCATAGTTAACCGAGCTACTCAGCTTCCTAAGCTCCTTCTCCACCTTATCCGCCTTGTCAACCATCTTCTTTTTCCCCCCCATTCTTGCTGACGGTCGGATCCTTGTCCATAGATATAGGAGTTACTTGACGATCCTCAGGGGGGATTGCTTGAATACCTACTGAAGCTAAAGCTGCCCACCCCGAGGGCCAATTACCGATTGGGCCCCCATTCAACAAGCAACCCGACACGTTAAGGGGATTAGAAAAAGGAATAAAGCTTCCCATCGCCACCCCGTTGAAAATTTGCTGACCTCCCCCCCCCCCCCCCCAGAGTCACTCCCCGACGACACAGAAATTGGGACCAAATTCGCACCATTCTCTCCTAATGAATAATAACCCGGGTGGGGAAAGGCACTATCAGGACCATGGAAAGAGCCTAGGTAAGAGTTAAGGACGAAGGGGGATACGCAAAAAGGATAAAAACCCATAGAATTTTCCCCTGACGACATCCCTTGGATAATTGGACTCGAATTTTCACACGGAATGGGGTAGGCCAAGTTAGACACAATCCCCTGATTGAAACCCACCCTTGTAGGAGGAAGAACCGAGAAAGGAGGACTTACATGGCAAGTTACCTGAGGCGGGCTAACCTGGATTGGCTGAATCGAAGATGTCTCCTTGATGGGTCTGCTTGTGATCAAGTTTCCGGACAACTCCTGAGCACAATCCTTGTTCTTTACTATCGGCTCAATCTGATTACTCTGATTACTGGGGTGTCCCTGAGCAGGAGGTGATCCTCGAGCTTCTGGCGTTTCCTTAAGCAAACCCATTTGGTCTTGACCTTCGGATTTCTCAGTCTCGAAAAGCTCCTTCACACTGAAATTCGGCCCCTGAGGTGCAAACGGCGTTGAAAGGAAGGAATCGTCCTCAGAGTAGCTCACCACGGAAGGATCGGTCGCGTACCCTTCTTCCCTTAAGAGAGTCTCTAGAGGCCCAAGCCCAAAATCACTTTCCATCTCCATCTGCATATGAAGATGATCGATTTCCTCGCTTTGGGCCCATAAACCGATAGGAGAACCAGGCCCTTCATCAATCTCGCCAGTCTCATTAAAAGCTTGTTTTCGCTGATCCACTTTCGACAAATCCTGTTTCAAAATCCGCAGTTTCTTCGGCCCATTTGCATCCTCGCAGACCCCCTGATGTGGGCCTCCTTTGGGCCCTTGAACCATCCTTATCTCATGGTCTTTTACACACCGTGAAGACTCACCAGCCCTGGGCCCACTTTCTACCTCTTGGAAACAGATAGGATCGGCCACAATCTCCGTACAGCTCACGTGCTTTTTGCCTTTCTGAAAAAACTAACCCGCTACAGTTGCTGACACCGGCAGCTTTGTCAGGATCATCTTCCTCTTCCCTTTCACGCAATCTCTCTCGTCCTCTGGTTCACGACGGTCGGCAAGGAATCTGATCGGAAAAAATATAGATTCATGTTTCAGATACCCTAAGAGAGGAATGAATCCATCTGGATTACCTTTTGCCTTGAAGCAAACCTCGTCCATGGACACTCCTTCCCCGAAGATCTCTTCATTCTCAGAAAGACCCCCACAAACATTCGCGACAGCCTCAATCATCTGGCGAGTTCTTAGAAAATGAGGGATATCCAGCACCGAGATCCACCCTGTTGGGATTTATGCCCTAAAACTCGTAGATAGTGAATGTAACGGTTGACCGGATATTAATGAAATAATATTGATATATTTTCCATTAATTGTTATTAGTTATTTTATATTTGTCTTTGCCTAATAATAACCTTAATCAAATAAACTAGACATCCAAGGCTGTAATATGAGTCTTGAACTATATGTAACGACATATGGGATCATTGTTCAAGAAACAGCCTAAAGGGTCTATAGTATAGGGATAAGACTGGGTGCCTTATCCTGCTGACACTATGGATACGGCCTACTTTGTATTTGGTACAAACGCTGCGATCCAACGCGTTCGTGTAGGAGACATGCGAGTGAGGGTATCCTATGCAATGAGTTTGCATAAGACCGAACCGCGAAATAGTAACCACTGGTTATAACACCGTTAACTAGTTGGTTTTCTATTTCACTAAGACGACCTAGACAACTTAGTCTTAATCCTGAGTTGATTATGGACTCCTGCTCATGAGAGATTTTCCTTTGATTTGTATAGGTGAGAGTGGCCAATACGCCGACTCAATAAGCCTACCACTTTGGGGACAAGACCGAATGGGGAGCTGGGAACATAATCGTACAAGATGGAATTCACTCCTTCCCGACTTTAGGGAAGCAGATGAGTGTTCCCTTAAGTGGTTACTCCGAGTCTTGAACAAAGGGCCTTACCCTCTTAATGGCACGAGAGGGTTTTCTGTTTGATGGTTGGACCACAAACAGGTTGTTCATTAGAGGAGAATTGGTACTTAAGGAAATAGAGGTAACCCAGGGGTAAAACGGTAATTTGACCCAGCTGGTGTTACGGACACTCGTGAAGGACTAACTAGTCGATATTGGTCTAGATCCGTGGACACAGAAAATATGTCTGCAGTGAGAAGAGTGCAACTGTGAGTCTATAGTGGAATGTACACACAGTTAACGAATATTGATTAATGTGGTTAATGAGTTTGACCAATTAATCTCACATCGTTGGAGCTTCTAATCTGCAGGTCCATTAGGTCCCACTGGTAGCTCGTAAAGTAATTTGAGACAACTAAGTGATAAAAGTAAATTGAAAATTTTCAATTTATTAAGGGAAACAAATATAATATATATTGATATATTATTATGAGAGAAATTAATATTTGAAAAGTTCAAATATAAATTTATGGAAGTTTGAAAGAGTTCAAATAATGAATTAATTAATTTAAGTTCTAAAATGTGTTTGGGCAAATTAATTCTAGGCCGTGAATTAAATATGTGATATTTAATTGGTGGTTAATTAATTAAATAATTCATTAACCGGGAATTAATCAATTATGGAAATAATTAATCACTTAAGGAAGTGATTAATCATTTATGGAAATGATCTAATCACTTATGGAAGTAATTAGTCATTTGTGGAAAAGATTAATCAATTATGGAATTGATTGATCATGATTGATTAATTAAGGAATAAGATTGAATCAATTTTGGAAAAGATTGATTTAATTGAATATTTTATTCATGGTCTCTCTTCTATAAATAGAACACTAGACCTAATTGGTCATGACACTTGACACTCTTGAAAGACAAGACCTAGAATTCTCTCTAGCCTCCCTCTTAGAGAAAGACTCCCACAAGTCTTTTGCCTCCTAGACTTAGAGACATATCGGTGTAACCTCGGTTGTTATTGTGTCATTCAGAGAAGGAATTTCTAGCGAAGAAAAACAAAGGCGGCTGCTGCGTTTTCGTTCGTGGAGCATCGTTGGCGAAGAACGGTCAAGTCTTCAACGAAGGTATGTGACGGTTCTTTCCCTTTTCTTTAGAAAAGCATGAAAATAAATTTAGATTTATTTTTAAGCATGTTTAAACCAATTTTACAGCAGCTTTAAAGTTTGTTTAAAGTTTGTTTGAGTTTTCGTAACGGTTTTTTAATGTTAATTAATATACGACGTAAGGTCCAATCGATGCGCTTCCGCTGCGTGGGGACTTTTATTCCCTTCAATCGGCATCAGAGCCATCGCTGTCCCTATTAATTAATTTTAAAAGTTGCGGTAGGCTCTAATAGGTGGGATTTATGCATAATGTATGTTTGGTTTGCGTTGAACTGTTTGGGTTAATTTTATGGCCATAGATTTTATTTTTATGTGATGTTGATCATGTAAGGCCCAGTGTTTCGGGTATTTTATGTAAAATCGAGTCCTATGTAAGTCCGGGTCTAGAATAGTTTTTTATGAGATGAAAATCGAAGCAATCGCCACTGAAATCGAGGCCAAAATCGAAGAAAAGTTGTTGTTTCTGCCCAGAAATCGATTCTGGAAGCAACAGCGTCGGGACGCTACTCCAACAGCGTCCCAACGCTGTCCCAATACACACAGCGTCGGGACGCTACCTCAACAGCGTCGAGACGCTGTCTCGATACCGCAAGCGCCAGACATGGAAAGCGCACAGCGTCGAGACGCTATCAACACAGCGTCGAGACGCTGTCACGATGGAGGCGCGCATTAGGGTTTCAAAAGGGGCGGTTCAAGGCGTGGTCGATCCGGTTCGGACCGGTTCAGCTGGGCTGGGACCTATTTGGTCCGGTTCAACCAATTTTTGGCATGGTTCGTGATTTTGGAGGCCGGTTCGAGGTGGTTCGGGGCGGTTCGTGCTGTCTAGACCAATTCCGGAGCTGTACATGGATTTTTTAGGATCGAATTTAGCTAAATTAATGTAATTTAATGCTTTATTTTATCCTAGGGGCCAAAATTAACCGGTTCAATTGCTATTTATATGCTTTATGGATTTCATATAGAATATTTAATCTCACTTTAGGTTATAAACATGCTCATGCATTTTTTATATATTATAAATTGTTATAATGTATGTTTAAATGCATGGATTTGTTTTCATATTTTTTAATATAAGTGTATATTAATTATATGAAAAATTGGAAAGCATGAAGCATGTCATTACTTAAATTAAATATAAATAGTTATGTTTAATGTGATGAATGAAGCATGCTTGATTGATTTTCTTGATTGGCTTATAATTGTTATAATAAAAGAAAATCAAAATTGCATGAAGCATGAAACATCCATAGTTAATGATATAATTGTTATATTATTCATGCAATTAATGTGGTTTAATTTTTTAATTTGAATGAGATTGTTAAATGAATTAAACCCTAGATTCTTTATTATAGGATTAATCATTAAAATTTGAAGTGGTTCTTTAATATTAATGATTAGAAATCGTCAATCTATAATCAAGATTTGAATGCAAACATAAGATCATAGGATAAATTGGATTAATTTTAAATTGTTTAAAATTAATTAGACCTAGATCGATTTCTAATAGGATTAGAATCTTTTCTTACTTAGCATTAAAAATAGTTTTAATTGACTAAGTAGGAAAAACATTTCTATGATTATAAGGGAACTCCACTGGTAATGTTCTGTCTAAGGCTGGGGGTATTTAAGTTGACGGTTTACGGAACACCTCCTACCTGGGAACTGACCTGGAATACCGGAGTTAAATTAATCGTAGTTAAATGTTAGCATGCAATGTCACTAGGTTTATTAAAAGTGTTTAATGCACCTAGATCTTTAGAGTAAAGACCCTACATTACTGAGGTTATAAGGGAACTCTCTCGGTAAAGTTCTGTCTAAGGCTGGGGGTATTTAAGTTGACGGTTTACGGAACACCTCCTACCTGGGAACTGACCCGAACATTGAGTTGAATTAACCATAGTAATGTTGACTTGCAATGTTGGGTTTATTAAAAGAAGTTTAATTCACCCAAGAGATTGCAGTTGAATCCTTTCCATAATTGTTATAATAGGATCAGACTTAGATAGATTGACTTAGCCGAATACTATCTAAGTTAAACAACCCCAAATTAACCGTATTAAATTTTCAGTGGGAGGAAAATTACAAAACGAGATTTAAATCAAATTTTTGCTCCTACGTCCCTATATTCACAACGTGAGATTCATGCTCGGCTTCGAGTCGCCTTAGGAGCGGCCTCCCTTCGGAAAGTGTTTGCATGAATCAATATCAAGGTGAATGGGAAAAATGTCTAGAGTAAGTGGGAGCGGGACACGTGTCAACGTATCCCTCGGTCTCCGCCCATAGTTCACACCGTGAGAGTCCTATGATCCGCCTGCAGGTTGTCCTAGCGCAACCATCCCTTCGGAGGGCTTGGTCATAGGATTCGGAACATCGTGAACTCCTGAAAAGGATAGGAGCTCTTAGGCTAATCACCAACAGTTGTCTTTCCCTTCGGTAGCCTGTTGGTGCGTGCCTCTGAGATCTGAAAGTGAGAGGGTTACACTTACAAGGATGAGTTAAAAGTGTTAACAAATCCTTGACCGAACAACGGTGGCTAATGTCTATAGGAATATGAGTTATTCTGGAATTAGAATTAGCTGAGAGGTGTCTCATTTCAAAGGAGGAATACCTGATCACCCTTCGGTGGCTGATATTCTAAACCTCGGAAACATCGTTGCAAAACTAAATCAATAGTTTTAGGGTTCTGTGATTGTCTGTTTTGCTAAATTGATTGGATTGTGTGCAATTGTTTGCTTGTATGATGGGTTAAGGAAAAGATAACTAATACGGTCATTGTTTGTTTAAATTTCAGCAATGTCTTCCTCAATTGTCTCTCTGCTTAAAAATGAGAAATTAACCGGCGAAAATTATGCTACGTGGAAGTCGAACCTGAATACGATTCTTGTTGTCGATGATCTGCGGTTCGTCTTAACGAAGGATTGTCCTCTAGCCCCTGCTCGTAATGCTCCCAAGCAGTTAAGGATGCTTATGACCGCTAGACAAAGGCCAATGATAAGACTCGCGTCTATATCTTAGCCAGCTTATCTGAAGTTTTGGCTAAAAGGCATGAGGGCATGGTAACAGCGAGGGAGATTATGAACTCTCTCCAGGAGATGTTTGGACAACCGTCCTACCAACTCCACCATGACGCTCTCAAATACGTTTATAGTTGTCGCATGAAAGAGGGCACGTCTGTTCGGGAGCATGTCTTGGATATGATGGTCCAATTCAACGTGGCAGAGGCAAACGGGGCGGTCATAGATGAGCGTAGTCAGGTTGCATTCATCTTAGAATCTCTTCCGAAGAGTTTTCTACAGTTTCGAAGCAATGCAATGATGAATAAAATAACATTAAACCTGACTAGCCTCCTGAATGAGCTACAACTCTATCAGTCTCTTCATAAGAACAAGGGACAGATAGAAGGAGAGGCAAACGTTGTTCACTCTAAAAGAAAGTTCGAGAAGGGTTCATCCTCTGAAACTAAATCTGTAGCCACTTCTTCAAAGAAAACTCAAAAGAAGAAAGGAAACAAGGGGAAAGCTCCCAGTACTGCTGCTAAAAGCAAGGGAAAAGCCAAAGCTATGGCAGATAAGGGCAAGTGTTTTCACTGCAATGTAGATGGACATTGGAAGAGAAACTGCCCAAAGTACCTTGCTGAGAAAAAGAAGGAAAAGGAAGGTAAATTTGATTTACTTGTTTTAGAAACATGCCTGGTAGAACATGATGAGTTAACTTGGATACTTGATTCAGGAGCAACTAATCATGTTTGCTCTTCTTTTCAGGTAAATAGTTCCTTTCGGCAGTTGAACGATGGGGAAATGACACTCAGGGTCGAAACTGGTCATTTCAGCTAAAGCAGTGGGAGCTGCGAAGTTATTTTTTAGAAATAGATTCTTACTTTTAGAAAGTTTGTTAATCGTTCCCAAGATTAAGAGGAACTTAATTTCTATTTCATGTTTGATTGAACAATCGTATACAGTTACTTTTGATATGAATGAAGCGTTCATTTATAAAAATGATGTGCTTATTTGTTCAGCCAAATTGGAAAATAACTTGTATGTTTTAAGACCAACCAAAAACAAAGCACTTTTAAATCACGAATTATTTAAAACTGCTGAAACTCAAAGGAAAAGGCAAGAGATTTCTCCAACAAGTAACAATACTCATCTTTGGCATCTTAGACTTGGTCATATAAACATCGATAGGATCGGTCGTTTGATAAAGAATGGACTTCTAAGCAAGTTAGAAGATGATTCACTACCACCTTGTGAATCTTGTCTCGAGGCAAAAATGACCAAGAGACCCTTTATTGGAAAAGGTTACAGAGCCAAAGAATCCTTATAGTTAATACATTCGGATCTATGTGGTCCAATGAATGTAAAAGCTCGAGGAGGTTACAAATATTTCATCTCATTTATAGATGATTATTCAAGATATGGTTACTTGTACCTAATGGGACATAAGTCTGAAGCCCTTGAAAAGTTTAAGGAGTTTAAGGCTGAAGTTGAAAACCTATTAGGTAAATCTATTAAAGTACTTTGATCTGATCGAGGAGGGGAGTATATGGATCAAAGATTCCATGATTATATGATAGAACATGGAATCCAATCTCAACTCTCAGCCCCTGGTACACCTCAGCAAAATGGTGTGTTAGAAAGGAGAAATAGAACCTTGTTAGACATGGTTCGATCAATGATGAGCTATGCTCAATTGCCTAGCTCGTTTTGGGGGTATGCAGTAGAGACTGCAGTATACATCTTGAACAATGTTCCCTCGAAAAGTGTTTCTGAAACACCTTTCGAATTATGGAAGGGGCGTAAACCTAGTTTGCATCACTTTCGCATCTGGGGTTGTCCAGCACACGTGCTTGTGACAAATCCTAAGAAACTGGAACCTCGTTCAAAACTGTGCCAATTTGTTGGTTACCCTAAAGAAACGAGAGGTGGTTATTTCTACGACCCACAAGAAAATAAGGTGATTGTATCGACAAACGCCACTTTCTTAGAGGAAGACCACATGAGAGATCATAAACCACGCAGCAAAATAATATTAGGAGAAGCTACTGAAGAATCATCAAGAGTTGTTGATGAAGTTGGACCTTCAACAAGGGTTGATGAAGGAACTAGTTCTTCAGATCCATCCCGTCCATCTCAATCGTTGGGAATGCCTCGATGCAGTGGGAGGGTTGTATTACAACCTGACCGCTACTTGGGTTTAACTGAAACTCAGGTGGTCATACCTAATGATGGCATTAAGGATCCATTGTCCTATCGACAGGCAATGAATGACGAAGATAAGGATGAATGGGTCAAAGTCATGAACCTGGAAATGGAGTCAATGTACTCTAATTCTGTATGGGAACTTACAGATCTACCAAATGGGGTAAAACCCATAGGGTGCAAATGGATCTATAAGAGAAAAATAGATGCAGCTGGAAAGGTACAGACCTTCAAAGCTAGACTAATGGCAAAGGGTTATACCCAAAAGGAAGGGGTTGACTATGAGGAAACTTTTTCTCCTGTAGCCATGTTAAAGTCCATAAGAATTCTCTTATCCATAGCCACATATTATGACTATGAAATATGGCAAATGGACGTCAAGACTTCCTTTCTGAATGGTAATCTTGAAAAGAATATCTTCATGTCTCAACCCGAAGGGTTCATAGCCCAAGGTCAGGAACAAAAGGTTTGTAAGCTCAATCGATCCATTTATGGATTGAAACAAGCATCCAGATCATGGAACATTAGATTTGATACTGCAATCAAATCTTTTGGCTTTGACCAAAACGTTGATGAGCCTTATGTGTACAAGAAAGTCAACAAAAGGAAAGTAGCTTTTCTAATACTTTATCTAGACGATATCCTACTCATTGGGAATGATGTAGGATACCTCACTGACATTAAGAAATGGCTAGCAGCCCAATTCCAAATGAAAGATCTGGGAGAGGCTCAATATGTTCTGGGAATCCAAATCATTAGGGATCGTAAGAACAAAACGCTAGCTCTGTCTCAAGCAACGTATATTGACAAGATGTTGTCTCGATATTCGATGCAAAACTCCAAGAAGGGACTACTACCCTTCAGACATGGGGTACACCTGTCTAAGGAACAGTCTCCTAAGACACCTCAAGAAATTGAGAACATGAGACACATTCCCTACGCCTCAGCTGTGGGCAGCTTAATGTATGCTATGCTCTGCACAAGGCCTGACATATGTTATGCAGTGGGAGTAGTCAGGAGCGGTTAAAAACATCCTCAAGTATCTTCGGAGAACGAGGGACTCCATGCTTGTGTATGGAGCTAAGGATTTGATTCTTATAGGATACACTGACTCTGACTTTCAAGCTGATAAGGATTCAAGGAAATCCACATCAGGGTCAGTATTCACCCTCAATGGAGGAGCAGTAGTGTGGAGAAGCATCAAACAAGGATGCATAGCAGACTAGACCATGGAGGCTGAGTATGTAGCAGCTTGCGAAGCAGCTAAGGAGGCAGTATGGCTCAGAAAGTTCTTGACTGATTTGGAAGTGGTTTCGAATATGAACGTGCCCATAACACTATACTGTGACAACAGTGGGTCTGTAGCCAACTCAAAAGAACCTCGAAGCCACAAACGGGGTAAACACATCGAGAGGAAGTATCACCTGATACGGGAGATTGTGCAACGAGGAGATGTGATCGTCACTAAGATCACCTCGGAGCACAACATCGTTGATCCATTTACGAAGGCTCTCACGGCTAAAGTGTTTGAGGGTCATCTAGAGGGTCTAGGTCTACGAGATATGTATGCCATCTAATCAAGGGCAAGTGGGAGAAATGTATAATGGGTATAAGGATGCCCTAGTTCATTGTATTATATACATGACATTTCCAGCTTTAGATTATTGCATTTACATCCCACTAACTAGTGTTTTAGTTCAAGTAGGAGTTTGTTGGGATTTATGCCCTAAAACTCGTAGATAGTGAATGTAACTGTTGACCGGATATTAATGAAATAATATTGATATATTTTCCATTAATTGTTATTAGTTATTTTATATTTGTCTTTGCCTAATAATAACCCTAATCCAATAAACTAGACATCCAAGGTTGTAATATGAGTCTTGAACTATATGTAACGACATATGGGATCATTGTTCAAGAAACAGCCTAAAGGGTCTATAGTATAGGGATAAGACTGGGTGCCTTATCCTGGTGACACTATGGATACGGCCTACTTTGTATTTGATACAAACGCTGCGATCCAACGCGTTCGTGTAGGAGACATGCGAGTGGGGGTATCCTATGCAATGAGTTTGCATAAGACCGGACCGCGAAATAGTAACCACTGGTTATAACACCGTTAACTAGTTGGTTTTCTATTTCACTAGGACGACCTAGACAACTTAGTCTTAATCCTGAGTTGATTATGGACTCCTGCTCATGAGAGATTGTCCTTTGATTTGTATGGGTGAGAGTGGCCAATACGCCGACTCAATAAGCCTACCACTTTGGGGACAAGACCGAATGGGGAGCTGGGAACATAATCGTACAAGATGGAATTCACTCCTTCCCGACTTTAGGGAAGCAGATGAGTGTTCCCTTAAGTGGTTACTCCGAGTCTTGAACAAAGGGCCCTACCCTCTCAATGGCACGAGAGGGTTTTCTGTTTGATGGTTGGACCACAAACAGGTTGTTCATTAGAGGAGAATTGGTACTTAAGGAAATAGAGGTAACCCAGGGGTAAAACGGTAATTTGACCCAGCTGGTGTTACGGACACTCGTGAAGGACTAACTAGTCGATATTGGTCTAGATCCGTGGACACAGAAAATATGTCTGCAGTGAGAAGAGTGCAATTGTGAGTCTATAGTGGAATGTACACACAGTTAACGAATATTGATTAATGTGGTTAATGAGTTTGACCAATTAATCTCACATCGTTGGAGCTTCTGATCTGCAGGTCCATTAGGTCCCACTGGTAGCTCGTAAAGTAATTTGAGGCAACTAAGTAATAAAAGTAAATTGAAAATTTTCAATTTATTAAGGGAAACAAATATAATATATGTTGATATATTATTATGAGAGAAATTAATATTTGAAAAGTTCAAATATAAATTTATGGAAGTTTGAAAGAGTTCAAATAATGAATTAATTAATTTAAGGCCTAAAATGTGTTTGGGCAAATTAATTCTAGGCCGGGAATTAAATATGTGATATTTAATTGGTGGTTAATTAATTAAAGAATTCATTAACCGGGAATTAATCAATTATGGAAATAATTAATCACTTAAGGAAGTGATTAATCATTTATGCAAATGATCTAATCACTTATGGAAGTAATTAGTCATTTGTGGAAAAGATTAATCAATTATGGAATTGATTGATCATGAATGATTAATTAAGGAATAAGATTGAATCAATTTTGGGAAAGATTGATTTAATTGAATATTTTATTCATGGCCTCTCTTCTATAAATAGAACACTAGACCTAATTGGTCATGACACTTGACACTCTTGAAAGACAAGACCTAGAATTCTCTCTAGCCTCCCTCTTAGAGAAAGACTCCCACAAGTCTTTTGCCTCCTAGACTTAGAGACATACCGGTGTAACCTCGGTGGTTATTGTGTCATTCAAAGAAGGAATTTCCAGCGAAGAAAAACAAAGGCGGCTGCTGCGTTTTTCGTTCGTGGAGCGTCGTTGGCGAAGAACGGTCAAGTCTTCAACGAAAGTATGTGACAGTTCTTTCCCTTTTCTTTAGAAAAGCATGAAAATAAATTTAGATTTATATTTAAGCATGTTTAAACCAATTTTACAGCAGCTTTAAAGTTTGTTTAAAGTTTGTTTGAGTTTTCGTAACAGTTTTTTAATGTTAATTAATATACGGCGTAAGGTCCAATCGATGCGTTTCCGCTGCGTGGGGACTTTTATTCCCTTCACACCCACCTGCAAAAACCTGTTTTCTATCCTCCGTAATTCGTTTCAGATCCCATCTATGCACTCGAAAGACTCGCGAGTCAAGCTTGTTGCCTTCTACCAGCACAGATTCAGCTTCATCTTTGGAGTTACAGATACCCACCGCCATATATCCACAAAAAATTTTAAACATCATACCCACTTTCAACACCTTTTGAATAGCATCTCTAATAGTGAGCCAAGCCTCCTCTGCTCCGAGTCTCTCAATGATCACTGTCGATGAGCATTCAAACGCGAAATCGATTTCCCCTGAACATTCTGAGATTTCGCCCTCGATGTCCTCTACTATCTCCCCCTCCTCTGGAGGATCCTCAACAGGACCCACCCCCCTCGGATATGACTTGCGCAAACGATTTCTTTACAATCCCTTCCCTACCCAAAGTTTGCTTAGGCGCAGGCTCCTTCCTCCCCTTACCACGAAACGGGTGCTTGAGGATACCGGAAAACTCTTCCGCCATTATACCCCACCCTCTGCCATTCGAACCCTCTGGAAAGATGATAGTCAACCTCCTGCCCCGAAAGGGTTCCTTCGACAGAAGACAAAATCTGCCTCTCGCATTGGAAATGACCTGAAAGAAGAGCACGGATGCCTCTTTTCTTCTTCTTCTCCAAAAACCCAAAGGTTGACCTTCCTTCGATACGGACACTAGGCAATCTCGGACCCACGCCGACGAGCTCACATCCAAATCTACGATCCTTGCTCTGGTTCCTCTTCGTTCTTCGATCGACACTCTACTCCCACACTCACTTCGACGCAGGGAAAACGTCTTTCGGTCTATAATCACCCTCCTCGTCTTCTTGCCTCACGACGAAGTTAAACATTGATCGAAAGGTATTCCACTTTCGTAAGAATGGGTGCAAGAAAGGAGTGAAGTTGGAGGAATGGAGAGGCTTTACAAAGCCCTTTTAATCAATAATCTTCTCCTCTACCGACCCTTATTCGATTTGAGCTTCAAGAGAATACCCACAGAAAAACCACAACACAAGTTAAACCCCTTGTGACCAATCGAAGAACTCTGTGAAACACGCTTCAATCAAGCCTGAGATAGATACACACAGCCTGTAATGAAACCCACGGCTGTACTAATCCGAGACTCACAACGGCGCAGAGCAAAGACCCAACTAGCGGGAAATCGTCTCTGAATCAAGACCCACGGCCACTGCTGCGAAGAGCCACGTCGGCGACTGCAGCAATACCCACGTCGGCGACTTTAACGGTCCTTGAACTGGGACTCACGTGTCTCTAAATAGACCCACAACCGCTACACTCCGGGACTCACTCCGACGAGAAAACGAGACCCAAATCCAAACGTGACCGGCGGCGTTTCTCTCTTCCTCTGTTTTTGACGTCAACGTGTTTTTCCCTTATACGAAGAATGATAATTGTTGATGGTCGATTTTGGCCAGAGGAACTCACCTGGCCTTCACGTGCCACCAACGGTAAATTTGTAGATGAGGGGGAAGACGTGGCCTGCAAGACAGTAAACCTGCACACCGGTGTGGTGCTCGCCACAGCGGCTCCGATGCTTAAGTTAGCAAACAGAACGGTAGGGAGTGGAAAAGTAAGAGCAAGAGGAGAGAGCAGAGAGTTTGAGAGTAGAGTTTAGGGATAGAATTCGGGATCCCCCTCTTCAGTGGCGAAGAGGGATATAAATACATGCTCATCCTCCTAGGGTTTTTAGGGATTCAGAGGCGTTTTAGGTCAAACCAGGCGAAACCGAGGCGGCCAAAGGCGGTGGGGACAAAACGGCATTGAACGGACTCGGCCCGCGCGAGCGGGCCGAGGCCGAGCAGGGGGTCGGGCCAAAAACCCGACCCCTTCGGTCTTGGCCCGTCCCATTTGCCGGTTTTGCCTCCTTGGTCCATCTTTCAGTCCGATTTCTCCCCGGTTGTCCTCGTCAGCTCCTTGTATATCGGGGTGGTCCAAAATTGCCTATAACAATAATAACTAAAACAAGAATGGAAGCATGACAATCATCTGAGTCTCTTGACAAATACCACCAAGCATATCGAAGTTGACGTTCTTGAATTCCTTGAACTTGTCTTACAATAACTTGTCAGGTCCTATTCCAACAGTACACAACTCCAAGGCTTAAATCCATCAAGTTTCATTGGCAATGAGTTGTGTGGATTGCCACTGACCGACAGTTGCCAAAGGGAGGAGACGAAACCTCCACCTCCAAAATTGTAACGATGTTACCATGAGTAAGTTTGATATGCCTACATAGTTTAAATGTTATTTAATTATTATTTTTTTCTTAAAACCTTTTATTAAAGTAATGTAACTACTTGCATGTTTAGTTATATCTTCTTGGGGTGACTTTAATCAAAGATTTGTTTGGGGCATAGAATGATTCTACATGTCAGTTTATCATAAAGAAAAAGGAAAAACAAAATTTTGAAGACAATTTTGTAATTCAACATTCTTCAGTACGAAAATCCCTTTAAAACCACTTTTTTTTTTTTTAAATATTATCACCTTTAAATTGATTGCTGAGAAGATGATTACAACCAATCTAATTATTTTAAAAGTGATTATAATTGTTGCCAAACACTCTAGCTTTTTTTTAAAAAAAAATGCTTTTAAGTTCTTCATACTCAAAGTTGATCCAAGCACACCCTAAGATTAGACCAAAATCTTCTTGATAGCCTTTAACACCAAAATTAACAATTTAGAGTTGTAAAGAATGCAAAACTGCAAGGTAATGGTACAAACACGACCCGCCCTCTGCCATATAAACATAACTCGGTTAACACTTTCAGTTAGTTCAGTAGCAAAACAGAACAAAAACTAACTGACCCACAGCTTATTGCTGATTATATTTGAATCCACAAAAAAAAAAAAAAAAAAAAAAACATTATACAACGACTACATTACTTTTCTATATCACTTGACATCATTCATGATTGGCTCAACAAAAGACCTTTCAATTGTTTTTCTCTTTTCAAACATTTTAGAGTTCAGTCTACAACAGGATTCACAGACATATGGGGCCTGTTATGGAAGAACAGGCAATGGAACATAGGACAAAACCTGGTAAAAATTAGATGCTATTGTTGATTCGTGCAAGTTTTCTGTTCTTGGACAGCTGAACCTGGTTTCAAAGATTGAGGTGAAGTTTCGTTTGGATTAATACATTTTCCAGCAGGCGGCAAGCAACGTTTTGAAAAAAATGCTGCAATAGTTTTTGTTCTTCTGGTACCTTTTTCTGCAGATAAAGAGAAAGAGTTAATCTAAAATACACATGATCAGGTCACCACAGTCGATCCATATTCACGAGTATGCAAACCTGGAGACGCCAAAACACCAAATTTTTCCAAAATTTCCTTCTTAACCTGCATACATTAGATTGTGCTTACTGGTAAGTAAATGAAATAATCGAGCACTAGTCAAAATGAACAACCTGAGATAATGACTAAAAATCACATCTAAGCCTCTGCAGTTATTTGTCACAGGGTAAGTGAAAATTGACACTCGCAACCAGACTCGAAATTTTGTTATATATCAGACAAGGACAAGCAACTTAAGAATTCAACTCAAATTCAATTTCAGAACAATCCGCAGGTCCCATGCATGTTTAAAAATTTTGAAAGAGATTTCTAAAACTTGGTTCCAAAACCGTCTTCACACAAAGAAATGACCAACTACTATCACTTCTCCTCACAAGTATCAATGTATTAGACTTTTGGAATCTTAAAAGTACAAATTTAGAACTAGTTCACCAACCTGCCATCGATTTTCTACGAAATCAGATATTTCCCGAACTTTGTTTCGCAAATGAGACTTTGGTACATTGGGGAACTTGTGCTGCAAGGACTCAACAACTTTGTTGATACCCTGTGAGCAGGACTGAATAGTCGATACCTGTTAAATGAGACATTGTCATTATCAAGGATCAAATATTAAGTACAAGAGAGCATGAATATAAAGAATCAAAACATTGTGGTTAAGATGTATGCACAAAGATACTATGACATCAATAAAAATTTAAGTCTCCAAGAAGGAAAACAAGTTCAATAGACTGTTCATTTAAAACTCAGACATGGACAAGTTCAATAGACCGTGTTTGTATGAAAGAGAATTTTTTTTCTTCAGTATCTCCAGTTTTTCTACTGAACATGTCCCCCAAAATGTCCTGACTTCTCCGCATGTCCCTAACATGGGCAAATTTTTTAGAAGAAATAGAATAATCAGACACTCTAAATCATCTGTCGGCAACAGGCTGAGAATAAATATGTTAAAACACATTCGACACTGACACTCTTACTCAATATAGTGTGTCCATGCTTCCTCCTATTTAGGTTGATGCATATGCAAATCCAATCTAATTGTACTTTTCCAAAATAGTTCATGGAAGTTAATACTTAACCATTCAGAATGCACAGAACTTACAATTACAGTCATATCTGAATCAAGGATAGCTGATGTTGAGATCTGGGTGCTACTGTCCTTGATACTTGGGAGGCACATTTCTAGATCCTCATCTGGCGTTCTATCAACTGAAATCTCTACAGGGCACCCGCCCTGCATCAAGCGCATACTGAGAGCTCCTAAGCATGTCTGCTCTAGTTTAGATGTGCCATCAAGATCTTCAGCCATTAGCAAATTATCCTTCTCATGCAATAAATTCAGTACAATCAATGGTTGATTTTTTCTAAGTGCAAGCTCTGTCATGTTGTAGAGGTGCTTTTGCTGCCTAAACAAACTATAAAGCTCCTTGCCCTCCATATCTTGCTTAGAACTAGGTGTGCTCCTGACCTCATCAACATCATCAGTTTCCATCCTGTCAAGTTGCACGCCCTGCAAGCTCAAAGAGATGTTCAAACTGGATAAATTTCTTATGAAATATATTGAAAAAAATAAAACTAATAAATCCGAGGACTGACCCATCTAAATAGATTAGTTCAGTGTGACTTTTAGTTTTACCACAATACAATTATATCATCCAAATGAACTTTAGATAACATGACTTAATGGATTTAGGAGGAAATTTTGGTTCTATTCATACTTCAACTCATTTCTCCACCACCATTAAAAAATTAGATAAATAGCATCTGTGTTTCACACCTCATTTTCTGAGAGATATCCATCAGGGACAAAAAATCCATCTTCACTTTCTTCATCATCCTCGGCTTTTGCACAACCTTCCTCTTCTAAGCTTTCTTCATCATCCTTGTCACAATCTGAGAGGCTTTCACCAGGATCTTCCTGCAAAAATGAGAACGGGAATGTGTAATATGTAATAAAAGATACTTAGTTTCTTCTGTAGAAAATATCAAAGAGTGGAAACAAAAATCCAGTTGCACTACCTCTTCCCATTCTTCATCACTGTCAACATCATAATCCAAATCTGGGTCCTTCCTAAAAGGATGGCGAGGTCCAACAACATGACTGGAAAGAATTATAACGGCCCAAAGATAAGTAAAGTTCCAAACGAGAAGTCCAATCAGGCAAATTGATAAAGTCATACATAGTGGTTATTTTTCTCTTTTAAAATGAAAAAACGAAGCCTCCGTCGAGAAAACAAAAATAAGAGAATACAAGAGGGCCAACACTGGCTGGAGAAGGAAAAAAAAACAGGCCTACAAAATCAACTCAAAAGGAGCCAAACAAGAACAAGGCTAACCTATAAAGGGGCTCCAATGCAAAGACCTAACAAATTATTACAAAAGCCGTTCGACACAAACATCAAAAGGGAAACATTATATCTAGCTAAAGACCAAATCACCTCCCTTGACCTCTCCACACCCCTAAAGGGAGGAGAAATAAAACCAACTTCATCATCAAACTGCAGTTCCTGATACAAGCTAAACAAACCCTAAAAGCCTCGAACAAGTGATTGCAGCCCATGAACCCAGCCATAAAAATGATTAGGGGAAAAAGACTACCAACAAACACCATCAACATGAAGATAGCACCAAGCTTATGAAATCTCTTTACAGCCTTGAACAATCTCCCCACGCTACAGCAGAATCATTGAAGTAATAAAGAGGAATGGTTACAGTCAATGTGAAGCTAACACACCTTATCTGTTTTCACTCTAAGAGTAACAACTTAACAATCATAATTGTCTATGTTGATGGTATAATAATAACACCGAATCATTATGCACATATTTTCCATATTAATTATTAACAAATATCTCACTACAGATTATAAAATAAAAGACCTAGGACAATGGAGGTGCTTTCTAGGTGTGAAAGATGCCAAATCCACTCAGGGTATATCCCTTTCCTGGCAGAAGTATGTTCTTGATCTCCTCAAAGAAACAATTCAGACCAACTATAATGCCTACAAAACCAAATGGAAGCTTGAAAAAAAAATGATAATAGTTCTATTACTAAAGGGAGATACCAAAGGTCAGTAAGTACAACTCATCTGCTATATCTCACACTCGCTCTAACATTGCTTTTGCAGTAATCTAGTAAGCTAATTATGAATGATCCTTTATGATATTTGAATACTGTTTATCATATTCTCTGATACTTAAAAAGACTCCTGCTGAGGGATTATGCTTTAAGAAGACATCTAAGAAAAAATGTTGAAATTTACTCTAATGCAGGATAAAATGCATAGAAAATCCACTTCAAGATATTGCAATTACGTATCAAGAAATCTAATCACCTGGCATAGCAAAAAAAAAAAAACCATTGTATCAATATGCAGTGAGGAAGCGGATTTTTTGCTAAAGGCATATGGAAAAAGAATAGGCTAAGAGTATTAACACAATTAAAGTTCAAAATGGAAGATCCATACAACTATTTTTTGACAATCAAAACTACAACAAGTTTTTTTTTGTACGCCCTTGTATTCTTTTACTTCATTCTTTTATTTTTTTCTCAATGAAAGCTGGTCTTTTCTCAAAAAAAAAAAAAAAATCAAAACTACAGCAAGTATTGCAAAAAATCCTGTCAACTGTATAAAACATATGAAGATAGATGTATTTTATCAAAAAAAAAAATGCATTTCTCCCTTGTATCACTTTTCCTACATATATTTATATAGGGTTGTAATTAACAATAAAGTACAGGAACAATACATAATCTTTTGTTCATCCTCTACAAGAAAAGACCATTACCTTCGGTAAACATTGTCATCAGTAGAACATCTACCATTCAAATTTCAAACTACTAGAATAACGAAAAGAGAAAACAATAATAAGCAAGAATCATTTATACAGTCTCTTGAAAACATCCAAGGAACTATACTTAATAGGGATAATTGCAATTTGCACCATGTGTTGTGTGTAGTTTGCAAATAATAGCCCTGCTAATCAACTTAAATGGAATTAGTATGCATGACATGTATAGATTAAGTTAGGTGCACCTATTCCATTAAAGTTAATGGTAAAATGTAAAAGTGTCTAATTTTTTGATTTTACAAATTGGTATTTATAATAAATATTATCATCATCATCATTGTGATCATCTTGGAAAAATGAAACTTGCCTTTTTGTGGACCAAATACCATAAAATGCAGGTCTATAGCTCTTTGCAAACTGCAACAACTGTTTCCCCCTGTTCAACTTCCTGACATCAAGCAAAGTACTACATAACTCTGTCTGACTGGTTCTATCATCTGTAATTTGTTCTTCCCAACCATCTACAAGCCTCTCCTCACCCAATTCATCATCATTAGCTGATTCTCTGCCAGTTGAAAGTTTAAGTTCCTTAAATAGTTCACACTTTGGCTTCTGACGAATGCCCCAGTGCTTTTTTCCTCTTGAACGAATTGAATGACCTATGAAGCGCCAAGAAGACAAGTGCAGCCTGAAAGTGGAACATGTCTTAAATATATGACCTTGAGAAAGCCATAGCTCTCAAAATATGATACCATATAGAGTAAAAGAATACCTGCGGATATCAACAGGACTGATCACATCACTTGAGGAAAGTGTGCAGTCCATTAACTGCGTGCAAGCCTCCAGCATGTTTTCACTCTGTTTACTCAATGGAACTGATGTAGTCAATTCAGTTGTTGGTTGATCATTCTGGCATGATGGACTAGGTTTACATTTTTTAAGAAAACGCTCCATCATGGAAGCTTGCTTCTGCAAAGAAAGTTGCTTTTTCAATTCAGCTTCTTCCTTCTCTCTGCGACGTTGATCTTTTTCAGCATCCTCTTGCTGCTTCCTAAGTTGTTTTTTCATTTCATTCTCTTCTTTCTCACGACGCTTTTCTTCCCTTTCTGACACTCTTGACTCCTTTTCCTGATTTTAAATGGTTTGTGCATGTAATCACTTGAAAAGCTCAAGACTTGATAAAATTTTATTGAAGATCAAGACAATTGCCGTCTTCAAGGCCAACAGTAGAAAAACAATAAAATTTGGGATCACATAGCACTTACATTTTGCAACTTTTCCTTTTGTTGTTCCCGGTCTATTCTCTTTTTCTCCTTTTCAGCCTCCCGCTGACTTCTCTCTAGTTGTTTGACCATTAGCTTCTCTTCTCGTTTTGCTTCCTTCTCAGCCCTGAAATAAGAAGTTCAAATTAAAAAAACAATATTTAGGAATACAAATGTGAAGCCTTAAAGATAATAAAAACTCATACATCTCAGTAGCAGTCTTCTGTGACAAGCCATCCACTAATAAACGGATCATGGCTTCATCAAACACTTTACCAAGTTTTTCTGATGCCTTTATGAAATCTTGAATGCAAGTCTTATCAGTCTCTGACTTAAGCAGTGCTGAAATCATCGCTGAAATAAAACAACATCAGAGATTAACAACGGAGGGAAAATAGACTAAAAACTCCACAATAAAACCATTAAAATAAGGAAAAAAAGAAAATTTTAAGTCATGGAGGTATTTGTTCAAGCAAAGAGTGCAGTCCATAAGTACCTTCTATAACAAAAGGGAAAACTAGCTAAATCCATTGTATATGTTGATGATATCATTATTGCTAGAAAATGAGAAGAAAAACCTTGAAACTTAGAGCCCGTATCAAACAAGTTAGATTCTATAAAGGCACAGAAAATATGTACTTGATCTTTTAAATGAAACTTGACGTTATGTTAAGGAGCAAACCCTCTAATGCACTAATGCACCTATGGATCCAAGGTCAGCTTCAGCCTCAATATAAAAGTATTCCTATGGATAAGAACAAGAACAGTACCAAAGATTGGTAGGGACTTATATATCTACCTTTCCCACACCAAACCTAACATAAGTTTTGTTGTTGATAAAGTTAGTTAATCTATAAATAATCCAAAAGAGAAATATATGCAAATAGTTTATCAAATATTGAAATATCTTAGAATGGCTCCCACAGAAAGCCTCGATCTTTGGTAAAACTAACAATCAGAATATTGAAGTTTTCATGAGGTAGATTGAATTGAACAGGTTCAAAAATTGAGAAGAGATTTACTCCTAGATATTGCACACATGTTTAAAGAAACCTAGTGACATGGAGAAGAAAAAGAAAATGTTCCTTGCAATTCTAAAGCTGAATTTAGAGCTTTGCGAGAATAGTGAAGGAATTTAACTAAAAATAATTCTTCAGAAATTAAAATACCACTGCATAATTCAATAAAATGGTATCCAGTAATCAAGCATCAATTGTGCCCATCATGATTGTACGAAGCATGTTGAGATCAACCATCACTTTATCAAAAAGAAAATAGAAGGGAAAGTTGTATTTCTTAGGACTTCAGATGGAAAACATCCTGACCAAAGCTCTTCCTCAACCTAGGTTTGAAGATTTAAGTCTGTTGGGTCTAGTAAAGATTTACTACCTAAATTGAGGGGAGTGTGTTAAAGATTTAGTAACTTTACATACTTAGACAAGTTTCCGTCCCCAAGCCACAGGCTAATTTGGAGTATTTTGGTGTAAATATTTGAATTTCTTTCATTCCTTGTTTAACAGTTCTTTTCTTTTGCGTATATTAAAGAATCAAACTTGGCTGCATACCGGTATGTAGGGATCTCCCTACATACCTCATTAAAATCTTGACAACTAAGAAAGAGGGAGGGGAAACATGAGAAAACTTTTTTATCTCTCCTAGTTGTTAACATTTTAATGGTGGTATACAAGGAGATACCTACATACCGGTACGTAGCCAAGTTTTTTCCTATATTAAAATGAGAAATGGATCAATATGAATTCTTACAACGATGTACTAAACAACGTGGGAATTAGTAGAAAATGTGATAAAATATCCATAGACAAATCCTAGAAAACAAACCCAAGCAGCCAAACATTTTAAGCATTATCATAGGATTCTTAAAGACAAATCCTATCACAACAAAAAATATATATATATATATGCTTTAATCCCAAACATTTAGGAGCCATTTGGTGTTTTTTTTAAATAGTTATAAAATCCCTTTTCATATATGACACTCTTAAAACTTTTTTGATGATTTTTTTATTTTAAAAACTATTTGGACGGAGAAAGCCCCTATCTGTTTTAAATCCAATACACATTTTCATTTCCAATAGATATGTCCTTTTAACATTCTGCAAAACATCCTTTAGATGAAATTTTGTAAACATTACATCATTACCACACTATAAAGCAATCAAGGAACCAAACTTAATACGGATAAAAGAGTTCCCAGGAATAGTAGGCAGTGAAAAGAAACATTGGGTCTTGATAACTTGAACCAGAAGGAGATAGACATCCAACTAAACCTGATTCCCTGAAATACCAACTGCAGAGGCATTTCACCTTTTATCTCTTATGCACAAATTTTATTTGAAATACCCCGCCATGAACTGAAGGGTGGAAACTGAACTCCCATAAATCTTTTAGATGGGTAACAAAAATAAATCAACTTCTTTCGTATTGATGTTACAACTTCTCTCCCAATCTAGATAGACCATTACGCTTATAATTTTATATCACCATTAATTTGTAAGAGTGTCATCTATTTTTTCCCTTATCCAAGAAGCAACGATTGAGGGAGTAGAGTAAAAGCAAAGCAGGAAATAATAACAATTACACAGACAAAGTGGCAATTACAGACTTCAAAAATGTGATAGAGAGGACAACTAATTAGGCCATATTTCCCTACCATCATAACAAAGGGACTATAGTTAATTTTCCCCAGATGACATATCAACTAGTAGATAAAAAGAAAAAAGATTAAAAAAAAAGTGCCTACCCGAGAGAACAGTGATCCTCTCATGAATCTTTTTCCGACATGTACGACGAATGTTCAATATTCCACGGGTGGATTTTGGCATCAACTTTAAATCCCTGGTCTTTAAAATTAGCAACGAAGATCAGCAAGAAGCACAGGAAAAAAACATAAATATATATGTATAGAGAAATTCAACCACAGAAAAATGAATTCTGGCACTGACACCACATATACATGCATATAAATTACAAGAAAACTGTCAGATACAAAGAACAAATGATCTGCACCTATTTACTAAAGATAAGTAGTGCCAGGAACAAAAGTGACAAGAGTTAATTAACAGGGGCAAAGATTAAATGTTTGAGTGCATCCAGTAACTTGAGGAATTTGATCAGAAAATAACCACTTCAACAAAACCACGTTAGAATGTTAGTTACACTCTTTCATGGAAATTAATGTAGAATCAGATCACATACGCTCACAAGAAATGGAAATGATCAATAGCTAATACAAGAAGCTAATAGAAAAGTGAGGGGGCCTGCCCCCCTAGTTCATCTTAGATTCAGTAATACACCCAACGAGAAACTACTGACTTCCCCACTTAGTATAATATATGATTAGTATAATCTGAATCTAGAATGCAAAATTTTACCCCTTAATATCCATCAAAAAGTTCTGGCTACGACCTGAGCTAAAATATGATTAGTATAATCTGATTGATACATAACCGGACAAAGATGGCAAGAGTAAAACACCCATCATGCAGAGATAAATAAGAAAACCTATGAGATGGGTTATAATGTACCTCCCAACACCATAGACACTCTTTAGAGATGTCTTCTAAAACATCCGCATCAGCGTTGGGCACACCATACATAACCCTCCGACCAACAAAGAGAATAGAAGCTTTCACCGACGCGACAGTCACAGTCTCCACTCCACCACCATTATCAATATTCCCCATCTTCTCGTAAATCTCATCAACAAGCTTCGACAATGGTAGTTCACTCTCTTCCATCAGAGCAGCAACGATCGAATTACAAGAACTACATTGGCCTAAATCAAGATCCAGTTTCTGACCCTTAACTTCGTCGTAATACTTAAACAAGCTCTCAATCTCCTTCTGAAGACCCTCGATCCTCGCCTCTCTGTCTTCCTTGTCCAAACTCCCTATTTCCATGCAACCCCTCTTCCGCTTCTGGACCTTCCGCGGCCGATTTTGACCATCCGTACTCGAAGGTTTCGAGCATTCATCCGCGTCCATTACCACCGCATCCATTTACCAGAAACTAGACATGCAAAAGGGAAAATAGAAACCCTAACAGTTGAGACAGAGCAAGAACCAAACCAAGAAATGTGAAAGAGGGAAAACAAAAATCGAAAAGAGTGGAAGAAACAGAGCCCATGTTTGGCGATTACCTGGAAGAAATTTGAAGAATGACGATTGAGTTGTTTGTCCAGAACAGTTGCAGGATTTGTGTTAGTTCTTGATTTGGAACCAGTGGGTTGAAAGAAATGGGTATTGCTTTGACAAGAAAAAATAATAATTTAAGTCAATAAAGATATATACTATTGGGGAAAACAATGAGGGAGAATAAAGAAAAATGAAAATTAAAAAAGAATTTTCCCGCCAAACGAAATTGGCATCCGATTTGGCTCCAAAATTAGCGTAGCTTGGCGCGACGGGGTTCTATCCGGTGCGAAAGTTCTACAGTACACCAAATTAGTTTCCATTTTATTACGTCTTCTTCTTCTTCTTTTTTTTTTTTCTTTTAATTATTACGTCTTCTTCTTTTTCTTTTTTCTTTTTAATATTCAGATTCTAAATTATTTGTTTTTCTTTAATTCAAAAATTAACTAGAATTTAAGTTTAACCACAATGAATCGATATAAACTAAATTGTTTTTTTAACCTACAATATCTAGGAGTGATAACAGGCAAAGTTTGAGTTTTTTTTTTTTTTTTTTAAGATCACAACAAAGTTTGGGTTATAGCTCATTATAGCTTGAGAAATCTTTGATATATATATATATATATACATACATACTAAAGGGTATCACATGAGAATATAGTGCATAGTATATATTTATTATCATGTATACGACATAGAAAAACAAGAATTTAGTATGAAAAAATATACTAAAAAATATATAAAATAGAGAGAAAATGAACGTGATATTCTATGGATCATCCTGTATGAAAATGTACATAATATATATTTACTATTCTTAAAGCATAAATCATAATAACGGATAATTACTAAAAGGTCTATGGTTTGAATATCTCACTCTCACATGTTGTCAAAAGAAAAAACACAATAATTTAATATGAAAAAAAATAAACCATTATATATATAAACCAAACATTATTATATACTCTTTTTACAAAGGTTAGAAAAAAAAATAAATTTTAAAATATTCAGAACAGAAAATGGAGACGAAAAAATGGAAGCAAAATTAAACACGTCAAAAAATGAACGATGAATAATGGTGGTGCGAGAAAAAAACGGGTGAATATAAGGTTGTGTTTGGTTGGTAATCTGAAAACAGAAATTTGAAAACAAAGGATTCAATTAAAACAGAGTTGTATTTCATGTTTTCAGATATGTGTTTGATAACAGATTCAAAAATTGGATCCAAATTAAAATAATTGTATTAAAGATAATAATAATAACCCACTTACTCGTATTGTCAAAAGTGGCCGATGGAAGAAAGAATATGGTATAAGGATTAAATTTTAGGGTGGTAGTGGAAATTAAATGAAATTGCTAAGGCCCCGTTTGATAACCATTTGGTTTTTGGTTTTTGGTTTTTGAAAATTAGGCTTATTTTCTCCCTCATCCTTGTCAAGGATACATTTGAATTCCTAGGCAAATTCCAAAAACAAAAACAAGTTTTTGAAAACTACTTTTTTTTTTTTTTTAATTTTCAAAAATTGACTTGGACTTTAAAAACATGGAAAGAAGGATATTAGAAAAACAAAGAAACTTGGAGGTTGAAAGTAGTGTTTATAAGCTTAATTTTCAAAAACCAAAAACCAAAAACCAAATGGTAATCAAATGGGGCCTAAATGTAGTGTTTAGTATGTCGCAACGTCATCGCGACGCGGAGCGGCCGACGTCCTTTCCTAAGGATCTCTTTCGAGGTGAGAGGTTTGGAGTCGCCACCAATCATCTTGGGGTGTGATTGGTCACCCATTTTAAAAAAAGTGGTCTTTGAAAACCAAAAATTAGGTTCGGGGATCAGTTGTGTGTAGGGAAGGTGTTAGCACCCTACAACACCCGTTTGAAAACATTTTATTTTATTACTCAAATTCATTAAACAAAAGGTCCGTGTCGAAAATAAACAAAAAAAAATGAAAATTGAAAATTAATTGTCTCACTAATTTCACCTTATCTTTAAATAAAGTAAGGATTTAATTTTGTGAGTGGGGTTAACCCATGACTTTATTATCATGTAAAAATTTCCTAATTAAAGAAAATCTTTCACCTCAAGAATTTGAAAATTATTTCAACTCCGTCATAGGCTATACATGAGCTAATTTGTCTCTCAACTATTACCTCACATTTCAAAAATAAAATATGAAGTAATAATCATGAGTGGTATGACACCATTCAATGGAAAAATATTTCATTTTTAAATCAAATTCAATTAGAAATTCATTTGGAATTACCAAAGTAAAACTATTTTGAAGTTCATTTGGAAAATCCAATTTAGAATCAAATCGAAGTTGATTTGAAAATTTTCTAATTTAAGATCCAATTGAAATTTTGATTGCCAAAATAATTGACTAGTTAAACTTTAGGCTAATTTCCAGGCAGGGTGTTCCCTTTCGGTCAGCTTAAATACCCGTTCTTAGACAAAATTAGCATTAAAGTTTTCATAATCAATCTATTTTAATCATTCAAAATATTAAACAATGTTTTTGAAATTTGATTTAACCTTTCCAAAATCGAAATTGATTTCCAATTTAGTTTAAAATTGAAATTGATTTGTAATCTAAGACCAAAAGACATTGACTGGAAACTTTAATTTAGAACCAAATTGACATTTACTGAAAAATTCCAAATCACTTTGAAACTCCATGAATTCAAGATTAAAACCAATTGAGGGTGAAAATTCAAATAAAATTCCAATTGAAATTCATTTGGGCAATTCCAAATTAAAATTCATTTGTAAATGTCAAAATGAAATCAAATTAAAAACAAACAAAAGTTGAAATCCCAAATTAAATCCAATTAAAAATTTATTATAAAATCCCAAATTAATTATTGAACCCAATGGAAGGAAAGTTTAAAATCGTCTTTTTAAAAAAAAAAAAAAATCAAGTGAAAATCAAATTGAAAATCTTAGTTCAAATGTCATTTGTTTGAAATTCATTTGAGCATTTCAAAACCCTTTGAAATTCATTTGAACCATTCAAATTAAAGTAAAATTCAAAACATTAAAATTTCCATTTTAAAGAAAATTGAATTTTCTAATTACAAACTAGTGAACATTTATTAGGAAAATACAAATTCAAATTCAAATTAGAAATTTTATGTTAGAATCCAACTAAAATTAATAAGAAAGACAATTAAAGTTGAAAATGTCATATTAAAATCAAATTGAAATTGGTAATAACAATTCAATTTAAAGCCAATTAAAATTAGTTTGGAAACTCCCAAATAAACTCTAATTGAAATTAGATAAAAAAAACTTTCAACTAATATCCAATTAAAGTTCTTTAGAAGTCTAAAATAAATCAATTTAAATTTCTAATTAGAAAATGAAATAAAATAAATTGCAATTGATTTGGGAAACTCAAATTCATAGCCAAAATGAAAAATGGAAAAATTTGGATACATAAAAAAATAATAATAATAATAAAAGAATTTAAACATGTGGGACCCACCTTATTCGCTTTACTCTTTCTTCTTCCCCAACTTCCTTCCTTCTCTTTTTCTTTTTTCTCTTCCACTTTCCCTCACTTAGGAGCCTTGTTGGAAAAAAAAAGCGGCGGCACGGTGGCGGCGGTGACGGTGGTGGCGGCAACGGCGGTACGACAGTGAGTGGCGGCGTTGGTACGGCGGTGAGTGGCGGCGGCGGTACGGTGGTGAGTGGCGGCGGCGGTACGGTGGTGACGGTAGCTTTGGTTTTTGGAAAATCCTTCTCCAAACTCTATTTTCCCTCTCAAACTCACTTTCTCTCTCTAAGCTCTCTCACTATTCTTCTCTTTTTTCTTGTGTCCTTGTTGTTCTCTCCTTCCCTCCATCCTCCATGAGCTCTCATTATATAGTAGAGCTTGGAGGAAGGGGTTGAGAAAAAGGGGGAAAGAATGAGAGGTTGGGAGAAAGAGGGGGAGTGAGTTGAGAAAGATGGGGAAAGAATGAGAGGTTGGGAGAAGGAAGGGGGGAGAGTTGAGAAAGATGGGGAAAGAATGGGAGGTTGGGAGAAAGAAGGGGAGTGAGTTGAGAAAGAGGGGGAGTGAGTTGAGAAAGATGGGGAAAGAATGGGAGGTTGGGAGAAAGAAGGGGAGTGAGTTGAGAAAGATGGGGAAAGAATGAGAGGTTGGGAGAAGAAAGGGGGAGAGTTGAGAAAGATGGGGAAAGAATGGGAGGTTGGGAGAAGGAAGGGGAATGGAGAAGAAAAGGGAGATGGAGAAAGAATAGGAGAGGTTGGGAGAATGAGGGGGGATGGAGAACGTGGAAAGAGGAGTGAAGGAAAAAAAATGAATAAAATAAAATAATAAAATAAATAAAAATAAAATAAAATAAACAAAAATAAAATAAAATAAAATAAACAAAATAAAGAAATAAATTAAATAAAACAAACAAAAAAAAAAAGAAAATAAGATGAAAATGAAAATAAATCATGAAAACTAAAAAACAAAATTTGATAATATGCAAGGAGAAAGATTCGAACCAAAGACCTTGTGATTGTTAATACGACTTTATGCCACTTGAGCTATGCTCTTGTTAACATACTAAAAACAAATTGACTTCCAAATATTGAAAACTTCAAACATTATTACTAAAATCAAGCCGGACCAAATACGGTGTCTACAGTTTGCCCCCCGTTGTGTATCCTTGAAGGATTGAAAGGGTAAACAAAGGAAAAAGACAAAGTATTGGGAAGGCGAAGATTTTCGTTAAAAATAAAAGAAAGGGCTTCATGCTTAAAACAAACATAGCCTATAATTGGGAAAGGAAAATGAACCTCACTTTGACCAGATTTTCATCTCTAATCAAAGATAAAGTTCGATTTAACCAAAAGGAAAGGGGAATGGACCTGGCTCAGACCAGGCTTCGACCTCTACTGACTAGCAGGGTTCGATTTAACCAACCAAAATAAAACATGAAATGGACCTGACTCCAACCAGGCTTCGACCTCTACTGACTAGCAGGATTCGATTTAACCAAAAGGAAAGGGGAATGGACCTGGCTCAGACCAGGCTTCGACCTCTACTGACTAGCAGGGTTCGATTTAACCAATCAAAATAAAACATGAAATGGACCTGACTCCAACCAGGCTTCGACCTCTACTGATTAGTGGAGTTTGATTTAACCAAAAGAAAAGGGGAATGGACCTGGCTCAGACCAGGCTTCGACCTCTACTGACTAGCAGGGTTCGATTTAACCAACCAAATAAAACATTAAATGGACCTGACTCCAACCAGGCTTCGACCTCCACTGACTAGCAGGGTTCGATTTAACCAACCAAATAAAACATGAAATGGACCTGACTCCAACCAGGCTTCGTCCTCCACTGACTAGTGGGGTTCGATTTAACCATCAAAGAAGTGAATCAATGACTTGCAAAATCTCAAAATGTAGAGTATGCTTAAATGTATGAGATTCAAATTTACATGCAGCATGAAAATGTGCAGGGCACAAGTTTCAAAAAACACAAACTTCAAAATTAGCGAGTTTTGAAAACCAGAACTATAAAGTAGCTCATTTCTTGTGTTCCACATTTATAGATTGAGAGACATAGACGAAGTGAAGTAAGCTGTTTTGCTGACGATGAACCAAAATACTTTGAGGTCTTGATTTAAAGACTTCCGAACGTCTCATAGCAAAACGCCATGTGAGTGGAATTTTCCAATGCTCCTCCCACTAAACCCTTTGCACTTCGGATTCTCTTCTATCGAAGTCTATTGAATAAATGACATTGCTTTAGATGTCGCAGACATTGAAAACTTTCAATTGGTATTGCATTGACAATAAAAACATTAAGCCGCCCATGAATCTAATGAGAGGAAATAAAGATTTATCAGTCAAGGAAGCTTTCAAAATATATAACAATAGACATCTTCGGATCTTGATTGCCTCTCTTTCTCTTTCTTTTCCTTTTTCTTTTCTTTTTCTTTTCTTTTTCTTTTCTTTTTGATGCTTTCAACACTCGAGAGAAATCGTATGTGTCAATCAAAGTTGCTCGACCTAAAAGAGATCATGTATGTTAATCAAAGATTGCTCAATCATATAGAGTATGGTAGGTTTTTTTAGAAGTGTCTCATGTGCTAGCTTAGAGAGCTATCAATGGTAATTCATAGCATCAAACATCTTACCTGATTCAAACGCTTCATAACCTTAGCCTTGTAGTGGACAAAAAAAGGTTCGATACAAGAAGATGAATTTGGCCTAGAGACAAATGGGAATGGTAGTCAACAAAGAAAGAGAGAAATGACTGAAGGAAGAAAACATGGGTCAAAAATGCCTTCATAAGAAATCTCTTGAACAATAAGAGATTAAACATAATTCAAATGAAAATATTTGTTAAGGTGACCCCAATTCCTTGGACAACCACTACGAGAACAAGGAGTAGCTCCTCAAGGGATTATCTCATATATCTCTTTCTTTCTTTAAGTCAGCTCGAAATCTTTGATGAAAAACCCACATTACTGTGATTGTCATTTATCTGCATGTGATTCTTCTATGAACATGTGATTCAACTTTCTATTCTTGAATGTAGAGAACTGCTCGAGATTGGAAGATTCTTCATAAGAGAAGCGTGATTCTCTTAACTTGGCTCTTGCCCCAGTCTAAAACAGTTTACATAAATGGTAAAATGACTTTACTGTAGTATAGTGGTGAAGACCTTTTGTCCCAATTTAATAATAACGGTTTTGCCCCAGTATAATGATGAAAGCTTTGCCCCAGATGATAATTGACAAAGAAAATCTCCAAATCGTTTGGAGGTGTGACCTCTTGATCTACATTGACTGCCCCAATCATGCATTTCAAGAATTATCTTGGCCTTGTACATTTCTTTTCCTTTTTCTTTTTCTTTTTTCTTTTTCTTTTTTATTTTTTTTCTGTTTTTCATAACTCCTTTTTTTAGGCCAAATACATGCTTTCATGACTAGCAAATGATACAATCACATGTAGAAGATCAACCATTTGTTAAGTCATCACTCCATTTTGTTTCTTTGTCAGCGCTCCTTGATACCATGATAGAGTTATTTCTCACGCAAAACTTATTGAAAGAATTTGAGACTTCGAGACCCCTTCTCAAGTTACTAAGTCCAAATTCTCAAGATTATCGTCTTTAGTCTTGGAGTCACCTTCCAATAAAAGGAGAGAAGATAAACGATAGAAATGGTAGGAAAAGTGTAGACTGAACAAAGTTGAAATATAGGAATACTCAAAGAACTACAAGTCTTAATTATGAAGCATTAAATCATAAGAGTTTAATCCCTATTTCATTACTACTGAAGGTCCCTTGGTAATATTGGGTGGATATTTTGAAATGTTTGCCACATGGTTAGATGTGACAGGCTTAGCAAAAAAGCTCTCAAGTGGGTAGACAAATATGGAGATTCAACGCAGTTATACGCGATGAGTTTAGCAAAGGGTTCAATTGTCAGTAATTCATGTTGGCCTACCACAAAAATCACGCGTGGTGGGCTAGGCTCAAGGTTTCATAGTAAGTAATTTCGAATTCTTACTTCACGAGGGGGTGTTTTGCCCCAGTATGATAATTGGAACCTTGTCTGGGAAGAAATGGTAATTTGAAACTTTGCACATGAACGACGGTCAAAATAAAGGTTGTAGTTGATTGAGAGTATAGCTGATAACAACGAACATACTTTCCATGAAAAGGGTAAAATAGGCAAGAATTGACCAATTTTCCTCAACGATTATAGTGAAAGCATCTATTTTCTTTCTTTTTCTTTTTCTCTTTTTCTTTTCTCTTCTTTCTTTTTTCTTTTTTTTTTTTTTTTTGAAAGAGAGTGGAGAGGCTGGACAATGAAATACCCGAACTTGAGATGTAACATGCATAATTTGCATTTGTGATTGACATAAAAATAATAACTATACTGGTCAAAATGGAGGAAGCAAATCTTTTATTAATCAATAAAGTACGCAATGAAGAAAAGAAATATCTCCAAATTGAGAGGGTGGAGATGGTGAGGGATAAACAACCCTTTTTTAAACAAAATACTGAGACTGAAATGAAACTTTCCAAAACACTTATTGAGTACTCTGCAACTTTGTTTAGCCTCCTTAGGAAGGGTAGTCAGGCAATCTATGCATAATACTTCCGAACATAGTCTGAATTGACTGGGCTTGATAATTCACAGCCATCCATATTGGTTAAGATTAATGCCCCACCAGAGAAAGCCTTTTTCACCACAAATGGTCCTTCATAATTTGGAGTCCATTTTCCTCGATGATCCTTTTGAACTGGAAGGATCCTTTTCAGCACCAGATCTCCCTCTCTGAATCTTCTTGGGCGAACTTTCTTATCATATGCTCTCATCATCCTTCTTTGATAGAGCTGACCTCTACTCAATGCTGTTAATCTCTTCTCTTCAACGAAATTGAGTTGTTCATAACGATTCTGGACCCATTCAGCCTCTTCCAATTTAGCTTCCATAAGAACTCTTAGTGATGGAATTTCCACCTCAATTGGGAGCACAACCTCCATACCATATACTAAGGAAAAAGGTGTTGCCCCAGTTGATGTACGAACTGACGTGCGATAGCCGTGTAGAGCGAAGGGGAACATTTCATGCCAATCTTTGTACGTTATAGTCATCTTTTCAACAATTCTTTTTATGTTTTTGTTTGCAGCTTCAACAGCCCCATTCATTTTTGGTTTGTAGGGGGTGGAATTGAGATGTTTAATCTTGAATTGTTCACATAGCTCACTCATCATCTTATTGTTCAAGTTTCTAGCGTTATCTGATATTAGGGTCTCAGGGAGGCCGTATCGACAAATGATCTCCTTCTTGATGAATTTGATCACGACCCCTTTTGTCACATCACGATAAGAGGCTGCCTCCACCCATTTGGTAAAGTAATCTATAGCCACCAAGATAAATCGATGTCCATTTGAAGCTTTAGGATCAATGGGTCCAATCACATCTATTCCCCACATAGAGAAAGGCCAAGGAGCAGTTAAAATGTGTAACTCGGATGAAGGAGCATGAGTCTTGTCTGCATAAATTTGACATTTATGACATTCTCTTGCATACTTAATGCAATCCGTTTCCATAGTCAGCCAATAATAACCAGCTCTCAAAACTTGTCTAGCCATCATATGCCCATTTGCATGGGTACCACAAATTCCCTCATGGATTTCTTTCATAATCTGGTTAGCCTCTGTGGCGTCCACACATCTTAACAGTACCATGTCATAGTTTCTTTTGTAAAGTATCTCCCCATTCAAGAAGAATTTCATTGCCAACCTTCTCAGAGTTCGCTTGTCATTTTCTAATGCATTAGGAGGATAGGTTCCACATTTCAGATATTGTTTGATGTCTTGAAACCACGGCTTTTCATCTGACTCATTCTCAATATTCATGCAGGAGGCGGGAACATCTCGTTTTTCGATTTTAATTGGCTGGACCCCTTCATCAAAATCCACATTAAACATGACTGCTAGAGTAGCCAATGCATCTGCTATCCGATTATTCTCTCTTGGGGAATAATCAAAAGTAATTTGATCAAACTGTTGAGATAATCTTGTTATAAGTTGCTTGTAAGGCAATAATTTAGCATCTCTGGTTTCCCATTCCCCTCTTAGCTGATGAATCACTAGCAAAGAGTCCCCCAAGACCTGAAGCTTTTCAATCTTCATATCTAGAGCAGCTTGAATGCCCATTGAACAAGCTTCGTATTCAGCCATGTTGTGCGTGCAATCAAAACACAGCTTAGCAGTGAGAGGGAATAATTCTCCTCGAGGCGATATTAATATTGCACCTATTCCGTGACCCAATTCATTTGAAGCCCCATCAAAGAACATGGTCCACATATCTGGATTCGATATTTCTTTCTCTGTTGCTACAGTGAGGATATGCTCATCAGGGAAGTCGAACTTCATCGGCTCATAGTCCTCTATAGGTTGTTGTGCCAGATAATCAGCTAGAGCACTCCCCTTTACTGACTTTCGAGTCACATATGTGATGTCATACTCGGATAAAAGAACTTGCCACCTTGCAATTCGTCCCGATAAAGATGGCTTCTCGAAGATGTATTTCACAGGATCCATTTTTGAAATAAGCCATGTCGTGTAATACAACATGTATTGCCTTAAGCGACGTGCAGCCCAAGCAAGAGCACAACAAGTTTTTTCCATCGAGGAGTACCTGGTTTCACAACTGGTGAACTTTTTGCTCAAATAGTATATAGCTCGCTCTTTCCTACCAGAGTCATCATGCTGCCCCAGTACACATCCCATTGCACTTTCTGTTACAGTGAGATACAAAATGAGCGGACGTCCAGGCACTGGTGGTACGAGAATCGGTGGATTTCGTAAATACTGCTTAATTTTATCAAATGCTATTTGACAATCTTCTTTCCAAATGCCATCATTGTTTTTGCGAAGCAATTTGAAAATAGGCTCACATGTTGTGGTCAATTGCACTATGAACCTGGCAATATAATTTATCCGACCCAAAAATCCTCTAACTTCTTTCTGTGTTTGCGGAGGCGGCATTTCCAGAATTGCCTTAACTTTGTCAGGGTCGACCTTGATACCTTTTTGGCTAACCACAAATCCTAACAATTTACCAGAGGTTGCCCCGAATATACATTTGCTCGGATTGAGCTTCAGCTGGAACTTTCTCAATCGATCGAACAACTTGCGGAGAACGATTGTGTGTTCTTCCTCCTCTTTTGACTTGGCAATCATATCATCTACATACACTTCAATCTCCTTGTGCATCAAATCATGGAATAAAGTAACCATGGCTCGCTGGTAGGTGGCCCCAGCATTTTTCAAACCAAACGGCATAACTTTGTAGCAAAATGTTCCCCACAATGTAATAAATGTAGTTTTTTCCTGATCTTCAGGTGCCATTTTTATTTGATTGTAGCCTGAAAAACCATCCATAAAAGAGAAGGTAGAAAAACCAGCAGTGTTATCTACCAACACATCAATGTGAGGGAGTGGAAAATTATCTTTAGGGCTTGCTTTGTTTAAATCCCTATAATCCACACACATCCTAACTTGCCCATTCTTCTTTGGCACAGGAACAATGTTTGCAACCCATTCAGGATAATTGGACACAGTCAGAAATCCAGCATCAATTTGTTTCCTGACTTCATCCTTTATCTTAATTAACATGTCTGGCTTCATCTTTCGCAACTTTTGTCTTACTGGTTTGCACTCAGGTTTGAGTGGTAAATGATGCATTACAATATTCGTGTCTAGTCCAGGCATGTCTTGATAGGACCAAGCAAAGATATCGACATATTCTGTGAGCAAATCAATAAGCTTTTTGCGAGTTTCTGTAGAGACATTAGCGCCAATTTGAACCTCATTGACTTCTGCTTGTGATCCCATGTTAATTATCTCTGTTAACTCTTCATGGGGGCCCAACGCTTTTTCCCCTTCCTCTATCATTTCTAACAACTCAGCACTAGGTTCAAAATCTTCTTCTTCCTCGTCAGACTCAACATTGTGTATAGGAATATCAAGTTCGTATTGAGAATCGTTTGCACATTCAATCTCAGTATTACTGCTTAAGATGTTGATAATTTGGAAAAAAGAAGAAAAGAAGAGTAAATATTTTGCCCTGGAGAGTGTAATTATGCAATAGCAAAAGGAAATGAACTAAAACCTTCATTGAATGATGAAATTTACTATTGAATGAAGAAATTTACTTGAACACATAGAAAGAAGTCTGGAAAATGAAATGAGTAAAATGACTAACCTAACTTGAAATTGAAAATTGAAATTGCAAAAAACAATAAAAAAGTGGTCAATTACTTTGACATCTTAACAGCAAATGACGGTAATTCAATAGTACTCCAATTGTTGAGCTCGAAGTTTTCTGGGCACGGGTAGATCCATGGACCAAATTCTTCCTCTTTAGTCACTACTGCAACTGCAAAATCCCCTGGACGAATTATACCAGCACTTTCAAATGAGTGGTAGAGATGAGGGATGACTTTTTCCCTATATTCTGGTTCACGACTTTCAAATCTGGCCAAACGCCTATCTTTTTCTCGCTTCTGTACCCTGATCATATCTGCTTTATCTGGCTTATACCCAAGCCCAAATCTTTTTGAATTTTTTGATAGGCTTAAAACATCATCTAAACGACTGTTGCTTTCTTTGAACGTCTTGACTGAAGATCGAGATTTAGATTTCTTGCCTTCCCCATATAGTGTTGTAGCACTTGCCACCTCGAATGTTTGAAATGATGACTCAAAAGCTTCCTCTGCTGCATCAATATATGGCATTGAAGCTGGCCTAGAAACCAAGATATCCTCCTGACCAGATACAATTACTAGGCTCCTTCCAATTGAAAATTTAAGTTTCTGGTGCAGCGATGATGGCACAGCTCCTGCAGAATGTATCCAAGGTCGCCCTAATAAGAAACTGTAAGCAGAGGGGATATCCATAACTTGGAAGGTTATGTTAAATGTGCATGGGCCGATTTGTATTGGAATCTCAATGTCACCCACCACCTGACTGCGTGCCCCATCGAAGGCCCTTACTACTACGGTACTTGGCCTCATATGGGACATATCCACTGGCAATCTTTCGAGCGTTCATTTTGGCATTATGTTCAAAGAAGACCCATTATCCACCAGGACTTTTGCTACTAAAAAGTTCTTGCACTTGACTGAAATATGAAGTGCCTTCGTGTGTCCTGTGCCTTCGGGCGGTATCTCATCATCAGTGAAAGTTATGGTGTTGTGAGCAGTTATATTCCCCACGATATTATCTAGACCATCTGGAGTGATGTCTTTGGAAACATATGCTTGATTCAAAGCTTCCAATATCGTGTCTCGATGCGAATCAGAGGATAACAACAAAGATAATATGGAAATCTTAGCAGGCGTCTGAGCTAGCTGTTCCACTACTTTGTATTCACTCTGCTTAACCAACTTTAGAAATTCTTGAGTTTCTTCTTCAGACACAGTCTGTTTGCCCCTTGATTTCTTCATCACTGTTGTTTCTTTAGGCTTGACATTGCTACCTGTGTTACTTTCGACTTTCTCATTTTTCTCTTCTATTGTATTCTTTGAGCACTTCAATAACTGATCTGGAGTGTAGGATTTCCCACTTCGTGTTACGCCTCTCGTTCCGGAAATGTTGTCAACTGGAAGTGAGGGCGTTTCTGAGTTAATAGTTACTTTGTACTCATAACTCCATGGTACTGCCTTAGAACTCTTGTACTTGAAAGGAGTCGGCACCTGAATGGTGATCGACTTTGGATCATGAGTAGTAGTTTTCTCACGGTAATAGATCGTGAGTGGCTTTAGTTTGAAAGATGGATTCAAATTTTCTTTAGGCAACAATTCTTCCACGACGCCTATTTCATTATCCTGGTGATGGGCTTGGGCAACCACAAGAAATTTTGAATCCACTAGTTCTTGGATCCTTTTATGAAAACGATGACATTGTTCTAAAGAATGTCCCTTTGCCCCAGCATGAAATAGGCAAGTCAGATTATCATCAAATTCTTCTTGAACAAGGTCCTTGTGTGCATACTCAATTGATACATATCCGTTAACGAGGAGAATCTCAAAAAGCTTCTCCTTGGGAGTCTTGATCTCTGTAACATCTGCCTTCTTGATAATATCCTGACACTGATCTATTGCATTCACCTGGTGGTTTGGTAAAGGATTATTATCAACATTGGGCCCCTCCTCCTTTTTGAAATTTAACCATCCGGCCTTAATGAGCTCTTGCACCCTATACTTCAAAGCAGTGCAATTTTCTGTAGAATGCCCAACAGCACCTGCATGGTAATCACACCTTGCATTGGGATCATACCATCTTGGATAAGGGGGTTGCAGTGGAGCAACAGGCTTGGGTGCCAACTGATGGTTCTGAATTAACTGAGGCAAGAGCTCAGTATATGTCATCGGAATCGGATCAAATTGGGCTTGCTTGTAAGGTGCTCGATTATTTTGCTGACCTGGAGTGACTGGTTGTTGTTGCCTTCGAGACTGAAAGTTTTGATTCATTTGGGGTCTGGTATCTTGGCCATAAAATGGGGAGTACTGCGCTGATGCATTATTCACCTGGTGTGGATAATATCCGTACGTAGGTAAATAATTCGAAGGATATTGTGTGATGGGTTGGTGGATTTGTCGATGGGACTTATCCACCTTCCCTATCATCTGTACTTCTCCCTCCTTCTTTTTTGAAGTATTGCTCTTCTTCGTGCTTGAGGATTCAGCAGTTTTGGCTATCCTACCATGTTTGATCCCGTACTCAATTCTTTCTCCAATTGTCATGATATCAGAGAAATTGGTTGACGCACTTCCAACCATATGTTCATAGAATGGGGACCTTAAGGTATTGATGAACATGGCAGAAAGCTCCTTATCCGTTAAAGGGGGTTGGACTTGAGCTGCCGTATCCCGCCACCTTTGAGCATAATCTTTAAAGTCTTCAGTACTCTTCTTTTCCATCCTCTGTAAGTCCAGTCGGTCGGGAGCCAAATCAATATTGTGCTTGTACTGTTTGAGGAAGGAATCAGCCAAGTTCTTCCATGTGACAACATGTGAACTATCCAACTGCATATACCAACGGGCAGCTGGACCCTTTAAGCTATCTTGAAAGCAATGTATGAGCAGCTTATCATTATGAACGTGCGCTGCCATCTTCCTACAGTACATAACAATGTGACTTTTAGGGCATGTTGTCCCGTCATATTTTTCAAATTCAGGAAGTTTGAATTTTGGTGGGATCACAACGTCTGGAACTAAACATAATTGAGTGGCATCCATGTTTCCAAAAACACTAGTGCCCTCAACCGCCCTTAACCTTTCCTCTAGAACTTCAAGTTTTTCATTAGAGGGTGTGGCTAACTCGTTTTTTACTTCTGGGTCATCCAAGTTGGGGACCGCAAAAGGTATTTTTGAAAATTCTGGCTTGAAATAAGAAGCACCAGCTTGGCTTGCCATGGGTAATTGGGGAATTTGACCTTCTTTAAATGATGGAAAAGGGTATTGCCCAACAGGTATGTCATATAAGGGGTTGTAGGAAGTATGTTGTGGCATGGACGTTTCTGCTGTCGTACGAATATGTGAAGCGAAACTGGGTGGAAATGGTAGGCCAGCTTGAGGGTTTCCAATCGGAGTGTCTGGTGCAGTTGTATCTGCAATCATTTTGCCCTTTTCCAAAGCGGCAATGATTGCATCAACCTTTTCCCTGATTTCCTCGATGTCCCGCTTAGTCTTCTCTTGTTCACCCTTTTCTTCCATAATCCTTATTCTACGCCTAGTGTGGTAGACTCTTGTTGAACGAGCTATTTTATTGTTCTGTTTTTATTTTTAAAAGAAAGGTCTTAGAGAAAGTAAAAAGAAATAAGAAAAGTATGAGATGCATGAATGAATGAAATTTTATTATTGAAGGAAAAAAAACAATGAATATATCTACAAAATAAACAATTGGAGAATTGGAAAACAAGAAGACAGGGAACATTAATGAAAGTGACCAAAGTACCCAAGGTCTCTACGAATCATCCCTAAAAACTCAAACAACTCCTCCGCATTAGAGGCCATAGGTGATGTATTCTCTCGCAGATCCCTTGCCCATTCTGAAAATCCTCGGGCTCTCCTAGCCATGATCTTGATAGTGTTCATGGTTCGACTTACTTTCCCAAGAATTATCTGCATGTCATCTCTCATAGTGGCATAATCTTCCCTTATTGAGGAGTATTTCTCCTCTAATTGTCCTCTCTCTAGTGACAACTGTTCGCTTGCCCTTTGAAATGCTTGGAGCTGACGTTCCAACGAGCTTGAATAACTTTTAAAAGCTTCAGACTCTTCTGACTGAGCCTGTATATTCACGCGTAGATTGTCCAGCGTTCGCCTTAGAGCAGTATTGGCCTCTTCAAACTCGATAAGTTGTGTTTTCTGCTTGTTGATGGTTTCGTTTAATTCTGCAACTAACTCTAAGAGAGTCTCTTTGCCTCTTGAAAGGTCTTTGATCTTATCCTCTTGTGAACGAGTTGCCTTTGGCAATGCAGTATTTTCATTCCTCAAAGCGTGATTCTCCTTAATCAATCTTCTATTCTCCTCGTCCAATATATCATAATCTCTTTCCCGCTTGGCTCGGTTTTTTGAAACTCTCTCTACTTTTTCGAGTTTGCCACTAGCTTGAGTTACCTGGTCCATCAAATGTTTGACCTCTTGCTGTAATTTTTCATTTTCTAGTTTCAATGTTTGATTTCTTCCCACTAACTCATTTCGCTCTGTCGCTAGCTGGCTAGGCTTATCTACTGCTCTACTGGATGATTCTCCCACATTGTCACGAGTCGTAATTGGGATCTTACTTCTCTTAATGCGCCATTGTAGATATTCTGGAGTAACTCCCTCAGAGTGACTATTGCCATTTATTCTTCTAACTGTTCTCCAAGAAGTCAGCACTTGTCGCTTCTTCTCGTTAGAATCCTCGCAACTGTAGGAAAATTCTAATTTATGCAGACCATGAGTTGTTGGTATGAATTGTTTAAACCAACTTTGTCGCAAGGCCAACAACGGAGCATAATGGACGCATCCCCAAGGGCCTACTAGAGGAACTGTGTGGAAGCTCCCGCATCTGTAGATTAAGGCTTTTAGGGGCATCCAATGTGCCTTCCAAATCACATGCTCTAATTTGGAATTCGAAAAGAAAGACACCCATGCTTCTTTCCTCGGAAAACTTGAGTTCCATGGGGCCGTGCCAAATTCTGCAATTGTACTCCTTGTTAGATTCCACGTGCTGCTGAAGTTGATTTTTGGACAGCCAAAATCTTCTGGGAACTTAAAATGACTATGCACCCAAATATAGAGTAAGGGCACACAACATCTCAACTTCCCGCCTTTGTTGGACTTACAGTAATTGAGCGCCCGAACCGTTTCCGCTAGAAGAGGTATGGCTGGATCCACCCCTTGCTCAATGCCGAAGAATAACTTCAAAACATCACTGTCCACATATCCTTTAACTTTGGGATACAAGACCATCCCGTAGATGCACAAAGCTAACAGCACCAGGCCCCTTTCTTCATTTATGTGTTTGCGAGCGAGTTCTGTTAGATAATCTGCAGATATAGACTCTTCAACCCCTTTCACTTTCACATTTTTCTGCACTTCCTTTAGGTGTACAGCTAGAAATCTGGATAAAGTTCTCTTTGCAGTTAGTTGTGGGTTGAAACAATAGATCATTTCTCCACCTTTTTCTTCAATGTTCAACATCGTATGGTATTCCTCAATGGTCGGGACTAAGTCGAAATCTTGAAATACGAAACACCTGTAGGCCGGGTCCCAGAATTCTAACACAGCCTGGACGGTGAACCGATTAACTGGAATATACATGAGGTCTGCAATATGGCCGTATCTCTTTGAGAACAAAAATCTTCTTTCTGGCGTTAAACCTTCCCAAATGGCTTTCAGCTCCCCTAGCTCGTTAGCAATGATCTGAACTTGACTTGAGAAGGATGAGGACACAGGGCTTTTAAAAGGCAGATTATCCCCATGCTTTAGTTGTGTCTGCTCTGCCCATTGTAGCACAGTACTCAATTCATCATACTCAGAGGAAGATGACCGTATCGACTCTATGGGTACGTTGGCATTCATTTTGTTCCTTTTTGGAGAAAAAGAAAATGTAAGGAAATAATAATTAACTACCGCTTTAAATTAAAATAGATTTTTCATGCGCCTACACGGGAGCATTCGCAATCCCCTCGAAGGTCGACATTACTTCATCCAAAAAAGCAAGATAGTACCATGAAGAAATGAATTTAATTTGAAAATGTGAGAAAACTACTTAATGTCATGAAAAATGGGGAGGACTTTTCATGTGCCTACACGGGAGCATTCGCAATCCCCTCGAAGGTCGACACTACTAATTCCAAAACATGATGCAGGACCCAAACTAAATGGTATGGCTAAACTAAATACTAAATTCGACTTCAAATGGAGTAAAGGGAAAAAAAACGCTTGGGATAAACTCTCTTTAGGGAAAAAAAAATAATAAAATAAAAAAAATAAAATAAAAAAAAGAAAATGGAGAGTAAAAATCTAAAATGGAAAGAATGTAGAAATATTTACTTCTCCAATTAAACAAAATAGAAAGACTTTTTTAGAAAACAAGTTTTTCCTCCTAAAGAAAGTTTTTTGTTTTGGCAAGACTTCAATCTCTTAAAAACTCTTTTTAAACAAAAAAAAAAAAAAAAAATTGAACTCTTTAACCAATCTTACAAAAATTTCGTTGTCTTGTCAAAATTAAACTTTTTTATTAAAAGAAAATCCCTCTTTCAAAACAAAAATTAAGCTAAAAAAAATAAATAAATAAAATTCATGTAAACAAAACTTGAACTTTTATTTTGACAGAACTTTTAACTCTTTAGAATTTCAAGCAAAGTCTTAATTTTAAACTTCAAAGAATTTCTATTCATGACAAAACTTCAATTTTTTTTTAAAAAAAACAAAGTTCAAATTTAGTTTTCAAAGAATTTTTCTCTTGACAAAACTTAAAATGCTTGAAAAGAAAACAGTTTTTTTTTAAACAAAGTTAAACTTTTTTAAAGAATTTTATTTGAAAAAAAAAAATTAATCCTTTAAAAGAGAAATTTTTTTTACAAAGTCTAAGCTTTTTTTTTAAATAATTTTTATTCTTGACAAAAACTTAAATTCTTGAAAAGAAAACATTTTTTTTTAAAAACAAGTTTAAACTTTATTTTTCAAATAATTTTTATTCTTGACAAAAACTTAAATTCTTGAAAAGAAAACCTTTTTTTTTTTAAAACAAGTTTAAACTTTATTTTAAAAGAATTTTCTTTTACAAAACTTAAATTCTTGAAAAGAAAACTTAAAGTTTAAGCCTTTTTTTTTAAAACAAGAAAAAAACAAGTGACACCTAAAAGAGTGGACTTTGAAACCTATGATAATACAAAATGATGACATGAATATGAAGTGAGGTAGAGAAATTCTAACCCTAATGGATAAAAAGGTCCCCAAATTAATCCAAGTGTTATAAAATAACAAATGAACTAACTTGAGTGAGGATTTTTCATGCGCCTGCACGAGGGCAATTATGTCCCTTCGAAGGTCGACACTACTACATCCTCGATCCTAATCCTAAAGGTAAAGCCCGGGTATAGAGCTGTGGTTGTGTGTGATATGCATGACAATATAATATGAATTAACCATGCATTCATTAAAGCACAAAATATATTCACACAAGTCACTCCAATAATAACTATGCATAAAATAAGATGGACCACATAATAAATAAATAAATAACAAAATGAATCGAATAATAAATAAAAAAAAATGAAAACGACATTGACCCTCTTAAAAAAAAAAGTCCCCAGTGGAGTCGCCAAGCTGTCGCAACGTCATCGCGACGCGGAGCGGCCGACGTCCTTTCCTAAGGATCTCTTTCGAGGTGAGAGGTTTGGAGTCGCCACCAATCATCTTGGGGTGTGATTGGTCACCCATTTTAAAAAAAGTGGTCTTTGAAAACCAAAAATTAGGTTCGGGGATCAGTTGTGTGTAGGGAAGGTGTTAGCACCCTACAACACCCGTTTGAAAACATTTTATTTTATTACTCAAATTCATTAAACAAAAGGTCCGTGTCGAAAATAAACAAAAAAAAAAAATGAAAATTGAAAATTAATTGTCTCACTAATTTCACCTTATCTTTAAATAAAGTAAGGATTTAATTTTGTGAGTGGGGTTAACCCATGACTTTATTATCATGTAAAAATTTCCTAATTAAAGAAAATCTTTCACCTCAAGAATTTGAAAATTATTTCAACTCCGTCATAGGCTATACATGAGCTAATTTGTCTCTCAACTATTACCTCACATTTCAAAAATATAATATGAAGTAATAATCATGAGTGGTATGACACCATTCAATGGAAAAATATTTCATTTTTAAATCAAATTCAATTAGAAATTCATTTGGAATTACCAAAGTAAAACTATTTTGAAGTTCATTTGGAAAATCCAATTTAGAATCAAATCGAAGTTGATTTGAAAATTTTCTAATTTAAGATCCAATTGAAATTTTGATTGCCAAAATAATTGACTAGTTAAACTTTAGGCTAATTTCCAGGCAGGGTGTTCCCTTTCGGTCAGCTTAAATACCCGTTCTTAGACAAAATTAGCATTAAAGTTTTCATAATCAATCTATTTTAACCATTCAAAATATTAAACAATGTTTTTGAAATTTGATTTAACCTTTCCAAAATCGAAATTGATTTCCAATTTAGTTTAAAATTGAAATTGATTTTCAATCTAAGACCAAAAGACATTGACTGGAAACTTTAATTTAGAACCAAATTGACATTTACTGAAAAATTCCAAATCACTTTGAAACTCCATGAATTCAATATTAAAACCAATTGAGGGTGAAAATTCAAATAAAATTCCAATTGAAATTCATTTGGGCAATTCCAAATTAAAATTCATTTGTAAATGTCAAAATGAAATCAAATTAAAAACAAACAAAAGTTGAAATCCCAAATTAAATCCAATTAAAAATTTATTATAAAATCCCAAATTAATTATTGAAACCAATGGAAGGAAAGTTTAAAATCGTCTTTTTTTTTAAAAAAAAAATCAAGTGAAAATCAAATTGAAAATCTTAGTTCAAATGTCATTTGTTTGAAATTCATTTGAGCATTTCAAAACCCTTTGAAATTCATTTGAACCATTCAAATTAAAGTAAAATTCAAAACATTAAAATTTCCATTTTAAAGAAAATTGAATTTTCTAATTACAAACTAGTGAACATTTATTAGGAAAATACAAATTCAAATTCAAATTAGAAATTTTATGTTAGAATCCAACTAAAATTAATAAGAAAGACAATTAAAGTTGAAAATGTCATATTAAAATCAAATTGAAATTGGTAATAACAATTCAATTTAAAGTCAATTAAAATTAGTTTGGAAACTCCCAAATAAACTCTAATTGAAATTAGATAAAAAAAACTTTCAACTAATATCCAATTAAAGTTCTTTAGAAGTCTAAAATAAATCAATTTAAATTTCTAATTAGAAAATGAAATAAAATAAATTGCAATTGATTTGGGAAACTCAAATTCATAGCCAAAATGAAAAATGGAAAAATTTGGATACATAAAAAAATAATAATAATAATAAAAGAATTTAAACATGTGGGACCCACCTTATTCGCTTTACTCTTTCTTCTTCCCCAACTTCCTTCCTTCTCTTTTTCTTTTTTCTCTTCCACTTTCCCTCACTTAGGAGCCTTGTTGGAAAAAAAAAAAAGCGGCGGCACGGTGGCGGTGGTGACAGTGGTGGCGGCAACGGCGGTACGACAGTGAGTGGCGGCGTTGGTACGGCGGTGAGTGGCGGCGGCGGTACGGTGGTGAGTGGCGGCGGCGGCAGTGAGTGGCGGCGGCGGTACGGTGGTGACGGTAGCTTTGGTTTTTGGAAAATCCTTCTCCAAACTCTATTTTCCCTCTCAAACTCACTTTCTCTCTCTAAGCTCTCTCACTATTCTTCTCTTTTTTCTTGTGTCCTTGTTGTTCTCTCCTTCCCTCCATCCTCCATGAGCTCTCATTATATAGTAGAGCTTGGAGGAAGGGGTTGAGAAAAAGGGGGAAAGAATGAGAGGTTGGGAGAAAGAGGGGGAGTGAGTTGAGAAAGATGAGGAAAGAATGAGAGGTTGGGAGAAGGAAGGGGGGAGAGTTGAGAAATATGGGGAAAGAATGGGAGGTTGGGAGAAAGAAGGGGAGTGAGTTGAGAAAGAGGGGGAGTGAGTTGAGAAAGATGGGGAAAGAATGGGAGGTTGGGAGAAAGAAGGGGAGTGAGTTGAGAAAGATGGGGAAAGAATGAGAGGTTGGGAGAAGAAAGGGGGAGAGTTGAGAAAGATGGGGAAAGAATGGGAGGTTGGGAGAAGGAAGGGGAATGGAGAAGAAAAAGGGAGATGGAGAAAGAATAGGAGAGGTTGGGAGAATGAGGGGGGATGGAGAACGTGGAAAGAGGAGTGAAGGAAAAAAAATGAATAAAATAAAATAATAAAATAAATAAAAATAAAATAAATAAACAAAAATAAAATAAAATAAAATAAACAAAATAAAGAAATAAATTAAATAAAACAAACAAAAAAAAAAAAGAAAATAAGATGAAAATGAAAATAAATCATGAAAACTAAAAAACAAAATTTGATAATATGCAAGGAGAAAGATTCGAACCAAAGACCTTGTGATTGTTAATACGACTTTATGCCACTTGAGATATGCTCTTGTTAACATACTAAAAACAAATTGACTTCCAAATATTGAAAACTTCAAACATTATTACTAAAATCAAGCCGGACCAAATACGGTGTCTACATAGTATATGAATGTTAATTAAAATAATGTTATGTAATTAATGATAAAATCATTAATGAAGTTTCTCCATCATGGAAAATATAAAATACAATAAAATCATAAATATAGAGTGAAAAACTTAATTCAAGGGTAAAATTGTAAGAAAATATAGCAGAAAATTGAATCAAGTTAAAAGGTGAAAAATTCCATGAATATTAACATTTGTGAAATACAAATATGGAAATAGCTTATTTAACACAAATTCTTCTAATTAAATGATAATTTGACCCAAAACCCAAATACAAAGAGTTGGCCCCAAAACCAATTGAGTCAAGTCCACACAATACCTATAGAAAGTTCTGTAAATAGAAGAGTTGTATTTCATTTAAGGGGTTCAAAAAATCCAGAAATTAAAGAATTCAAAGAAAACTCTCACAAGACAAGACTAAAACTCTCCAAAGACTTTAAAGATCAAAGTCTCTTTGAAGACTTTTTGAAAATCTAAGACTTGAAGGTTAGAAGACTTGAAAAAAAAAAAAAAAATCTCTTTGAAGAATCAAAGACCTCAAGACATCATTTGACTCTTTCAGACGTTGAAGATTCAATATCAAAAAGAAGTTGTGAAGCACTCAAGACAAATTTACATTTGAGAGAAAGAATAAACATTAAAGATTGTATTATTGTTGCATAAATTAATTTAAATTCAAGTTCACTTCCACAAACTATATTTCTTTTTTTGAAGTCTTGTGTAAACAAATTGGCACACTAGATGAGACTATCTCTACCTCTCATCTCTTTTACTAATCTTTAAACACAAGATAGACTATCATGTAAGATGATCAGCCACAACACTCCACTTCAAGAATGTCGATCAGAAGCAATATATATTGCCCATTTCATCAAAACGTGTGTGAAAATGTTGGAACATGAGAAGATCTATTAGTCAAATAGTTCATTTGAACACTAAAGGGGAATGGTTTTGATTGGTTCACCAATATGGAGTCCGAATCGGTAAATAGTTGGAAACAAATTGAAAAAGAATTTTTAAATCACTTCTACAATGCAGAAGAATTGTCAGCATGTCCGAGCTCACGAATACCAAACAACGAAAAGATGAACATGTTATTGACTACATAAATCATTGAAGAGTCATGCATCTTGATTGCAAAGATCGTCTAACTGGATGATCTATTGTCAATATGTGCATTCAAAGCATGCACTATAACTTCTTTACATTCTTGATAACTTGCAAGCAAGTTATTATTCATCCAAAATTAAATTAAAAGAAGCTAGAAAAGAAGGAGTTGTGCCACATTGTGGCGCATGTGAAGAAGAAAATGCATTAGAAGCGCTTAAAGTAAAATTTATGATGCAATGAGGTACCGCATGTTTATTTTTTCTAATGCATCTTCTATAGGTCTTAAACTTGTCCAAGTTATCAAAGGTTAAAGTGCCAGAGCGGTCATGTGAAGAAAGTACAAATGCAAGTTGTCTCAAGCAGGCGCTGACAAGTGACAGTACTTTGACCTGACGTGAAGATAAGTGGAGCACGCAAGCCAATTGCTTGAAGAAGTTAGTCTCCTTCATGCCTATAAATTGGGAGTCCAAATGCAAGAAATGTGTGTTGGGCTAAGGGAGAGAATAGAGACGAAAGTCCCAAGAGCTGAACCAAGGCGTTATATTTATGCTTTCATTTTTATGCGTTATGTATCTATATTATAGCATGAACTAATTTTTTTTTTATCAATGCTTAGTCTAGGCGTCCATGTGGCTTTAAGATTATTTTTGTATGTGATATGACCAATTTGGTCCTATTTGTTTAGGCCTAGTCATGCTAATTTAATAGTCGTTTATGTGCTTATTGTATTATTTTGTAGGTATTTGATGTTTGGGCTTCTCGAGACTACTTTGGAGCAAAAAGGGCTTAAAATGAAGATATTAGGCCGAATTACGATCAACGGTAGTCAAATCAATGAGGTGAGGCAAAGTCAATGACGTTTTAGCCAGTCGTAGTGTCTAGACACTATCCCAGATTTTGGAATCCAAAAGCCAAGCATCTAGACGCTACGCCTGCGCTATAAAATCATTTTTTTTCATTTCTAGGTCATCCAAACTCCGTTTTTAGCGATTCTTTCGCTGTTCTTCTCGTTTTTCTCTCTAGTTTTCATTTCTTCTTAGTTTAGGTTAGTTTTAGGTTAGTTTTAGGTTGGTTAATCAAGTCTTGGGGGGCTTAGATTAGGCTCGTCTATGGCCATCTAAGCTTGGATTGTTGTGATTGGAACCTCGGTTTGTAAGTATATTTAGTTTTTCATGAGATTTTTGTTATGTATTGGGTTTCAATGAATATTTTATGATGCATCATTGTATTCTTATTTAAACAATTGTGGTTCTATGAATTTCCTTTAAAGGAGCGTACGAGACACTAGCAGAAGCGATTTGGATCGAAGCAACTCAAATTCCATTTAATTTTAGAAACAAAAGCATGCACTTAAGAACCAAAAAACAGAGAATTTCGATTACCAACCTTTTGGACCGAATCAAAGCGCTCCATGGGATAATTCTGAACATGAACTCGTTGTGGACTACGACGAGCTTCTTCCCCGCTATCCTCCGGCCTTAGATCGTGTTGTGGGACATGAATTGGTGATGAATCTTAAGGGAGAAATGAGAAAACTTCACTAGAGTTGAGATTTTGAGTTTGGAATTTTTGAGAGAGAGTTAACACATTTTCAACACCTTCATTCACGTTTTTCTTCTTCTTAAATAGAAGAATTACATTCAGATTCTCATGCCAAACGAAGATAACACCTTGTCTTTGAAGGATTGGAATTCCCAATTCCGTTACAGCAGAAGCAATTGGACCGTTCGTAAATTAATTTTGTTCTACAAAATACCAATACATTGGCAAAAGGTTAAGCGACCTCCGTTGACGACTCTGAATACTTCAACGGATGATTCTTGTTTGCTCTGTAACAACGAATAACACCACCATTTGATCTTCTCTGCTATGACTCTGAGATTATGAACGTAGTTGTGGGACTACCTAATCTTGAATGGGAAAAACTCTAGAGAGAAAATTCTCTTTAGAGTTCTTGGGTTGAGAGAATATGAGAGGGAGGCTAGAGAGAATGCAAGAGTGCATTCTTGTGGCCTTATGTTGTAGTACCTAAACCCTAAGGTTAGTGTTCTATTTATAGGAGAAAGACCATGAATAAAATATTCATTTAAAATCAATTATTTCCATAACTGATTTAATCTTTTCCATAATTAATCAATTCCATGACCAATCAATTCCATAATTGATTAATCTTTTCCATAAATGATTGATCACTCCCATAAGTGATTAAATCATTTCCATAAATGATTAATTACATCCATAAGTGATTAATCATTTCCATAATTGATTAATTTTCAATTAATTCTTTAATCAATTAAATATCATATATTTAATTTCAGACCTTCTATTAGTTAATTAATTAATTACCCAATTAAATATCATATATTTAATTTCAGGCCTTCAATTAATTAATTCTATAATATGAATCAAATTCATATTAAAATTTGAACTCCTTCAAATTCTCTTATATCCTATAAATTTAATATGAACCAAAATCATATCAATATTTGAACTTCTTCAAATATTTATTTCTCTCATAGACTATAGTTTAATTAAATCTCATTTAATTTAAACTAAATTGAATAATTAATCCTATGCATGCAAGTGGCTGGGCTGATCCCACTGATGTCAGCTAAGGTCCACCCAATGTCTTTCTTATGCTCCCTCAGCACGTTTACCAGTCGTTCCTCCTGACCTGCAGTTAACTTTTTAGAAATAATAACTGGTAATGTATTACCTTCCCCTAGATAGACATACTTTAAATGCTTTGGTAACGCCTTCAGCTCCAACTTGGGTGCCTGCACAACAGAGGGCAACATTTCACCAGAAGTAACAGATATACCAAGATCAAAGGAAATAAGATCAGGGGAAGAATCAGGAACCAACTCCCCTGTTTCATCAATGTCAACATCTTGGGTGTCGTGCTCCAAACCCATATCAATCATGTCACTACTACGACATCCTATACTACGGAGTCAACTATCTCCACATGGTAAAGGGAAGCAAAAACATCAGGGTATTTAGCTACTTGTGGAATATTGACCTTAACGATCTCCTCCTGATACTCTATAGACAATACATCCCTATGAAGATTTATCATGGTCCTAGCTGATTTCACAAACGGTCTCCCCAACAAAATAGATGCAGCACTAGGGGGAAAACCTCTATCAATATGAACGACATAAAAATAGATGCAGCAACAGTGAATAACACATCTCTCACCTGAACTAGAACATCCTCTACAACCCCTAAAGGGTGCATATAAGATCTATTAGCTAACTGAAACACATTACCAGTAGTTCGTAAGTCATTCAATTTAAGATCTTGATAGACGGAGTAAGGCATGACATTGAAAGATGCACTCAGATCAAGCATGGCATATTCTATACTCTTACTCCCTATTACACAAGGTATGTAAAGCAAACCTGGATCTCCAAACTTCTTTGGCATGTTACTTTGTAAGAGTGCTGAAAAAGTCTTCCTTACCTCGATTCTTCCTCGCTTCTTCGTCTCCCGTTTGGTATTACACAACTCTTTCATAAACCGCACGTACCTAGGAATACGTTCCACGTCCTTTAGTAGGGGTATGTTAATCTCGAAGCCTCTGAAGAATTTTTTCACCTCCTGCTCAAAGTCCCTTTCTTTTTTGCTTTTCAACCTGCTAGAAATTTCATCTCTAGGAACAAAATGAGGATATCTATGAGGAGCAACACATACCTGTGGTACTGAGGTAGAACATTCCTCAGCATCTGCCCTTGATTGAAGCCCCACCTCTAACTGGACTAGACGATTACTCAACAGGGTAACTTGGTGTTCCTGATTTTTCATACTATTTCGCACATCCTGGTGAAAAGATGGAGTGGTATCAACTATAATTTTAATGAGATTTTCTAAGGAATTATCTGACTGCTGATCCTCGGGGTGGTAGTCTGATGAATCACTAATGGTTGTACAACTACTACAGTCTTCCTTCACCTTAAGTCTATCTGCAATAGAATGAACGAACTCAATTAGCTTGTCCAACTTGACCTCGAAATTCTTTACCTCTTTAGCTAAGGACGCTATAGGGCCATCTTGTTTAATGCTACTCTGGCGTTCACTCTCTGCAAGGTTGACTATGATATTTCTCACTTCCTTTGGTGACTTGTTTATCATAGAACCTCCACTAGCTCCGTCGATCCACATCCTACTATTTGGGAGCATACCATCATAGAATCCTTGGAACAATAGGTGATCTGGAATCTGATGATCAGGGAAGCTTGAGCACAAATGATCGAATCGCTCCCAATACTCGTACAATGCCTCTCTTGATGCCTGGGTGATGTTGTAGATCTTTTTTCTGATCTCTGAAGCTCGTGAAGGTGGAAAATATTTTTCAAGGAAATGTCTCTTCATCTCTATCCACCTTGTTATAGAACCATGAGGGAGGAGGAAAAGCCACTCTCTTTCCTTACCCTTGAGTGTCAGAGGAAATGCTCTTAAACTGATGGGATCTTCAGCTATTCCTTGGTGGAACAAGCTAGGTACAACTCTTTTAAGTGCAAATAAGGGTCATCACCTGCATAACCATAAAAAGTAGGAAGTAAGTTTATTAAACTAGCCCGAATGTGAAAATTACCTTCAATTTCTGGATAAACAATACACAAGGGTTGCGAACTGAAGTCAGGGGCCAACAAATCTTTCATTGTACACTCGAACATCATGGTAGAAAATAATTATTGACCGAGGATATGCTAGATATGACTCTGTAGTTCTCTTTCCTTTCCTCGCATTTCTCTTTAGATTCGGTTTGCACTTGGAAATACAACGATCAACTAAAAATCCTACAAGACACAAACTAAAACAAGAGACAAAACGGAGGCGAAAAATCTAAATTAAAGAAATTAATTCACCGTGCTCCCTGGCAACGACGCCAATTTGATGGAAGAGATTGTTGAGGTCTCTTATCAAATAAATTTATAATCCTCAACCTCTAAAGCTAACTTGTAGTAGTAGTGGTCGGGGTCGATCACAGGGAGCAGCGTAATTAATTAATTTAATTAGATTTCTCAATTAGTAACTAAAAATGGGGGTTTTGAAAGATGGATTGATTGGAAACAAATAAAACTGCAATAAAGTAAAATAACAAGAAAGTAAAGGTTGTTTAGTTAATCTCACCTCGGTATCGCGCAATTGGTTATTCAAACTTGGGTTTGGCTACTCAATCATTGACACTCAAATCTAAGGAATTATTATTGATTACTCAACATTCATTGGAACCAATGATTAAGATCTATAACTTTCCAACTCGACAAAAACATCAAAGTTAGAATCTAATTAGAATTCATAAACATGAACCTAACCGCATTAAGCGAATTGGATCGTTGAGTAAATTCACATAAACTAGGAACAACCTAAATTCATACAATTCTAAGCTCAAATTCCTAAATCTATCATGCAATTATATCAAATGAGATAACACTCCATTCAACACAATCACACAATAAATCTATCACTAACCAATTAGTAAGCAATTACTTTAAATCAAGCAAATAGTTTGTCAAACTATTCTATCAAAGCAATTGTAATTTGAGAATGAGAATTCAAGACATAACCAACAATAATTCAACTAAAACCATAAACAAGGTCTCAAGAGTATGCCTAACTTACATTAGAAGTCCCCAATTGCAACGACGTGAACTTAGCCGGTCATCGAAACGCTCCAACTAAGCTCCTCGGCTCGATTAACCATCCCAAAATATATTCAAACTCACTAAAATTACAAGGGAATTCATAATAGTACAAGGAAGAAGTGGGAGAAATCGAGTCTATGGGGAAAAAGCCAAGAGAGGCGCAAAATTCTGCATAATACATTTTATACCCAATCGTAGCGTCGCGACGCTGCCACCCTACAGAATAGGAAAAAATTCTCGGATTTGCCCTAGCGTCGCGACGCTGTGCGGCAAGCGTCTCGACTCTGAGCGGCAAGCGTCTCGACGCTGTAGCGTCTCAACTCTGATGATGCGCCAAAAACTTGATGTGCAATATGCATACCGCAAGTGTACGGGTCAAGTAATAATAAAGTGTTTTCGTGATTAAACGAGTGTCGTCCTCTGGATTGGTTTTCTAGCAAATTAAGTACCGTGAATACTTTTGTCCAATTTTATTTAGGGAGCAAAACTCAATGATAAAGATAAAAGTAAAGACTAAAAGCATAAAAATAAAAGGGTGGAGACTCAAATGGAAAGACTCTTAGGGAATTGATTTCATTATTTAAGATTGCGGATTGATTAATAGGAATGAATTGATCGTGCAATTATTCTACAGGCCAAGGAAACTTTTATCACGATTACCTCTCTCGAGTATAATTGATTCTCATGCATATAACTAACTTGATATCCCTATGTAAGTTCATTAACATGCAAGACATTATTCGGTTTAGTCCATGTTATACTTCTAGAGATATTCCAAATCCTGTCACAAACTTAGAATTTCTACTCTAGTCATGCAATTAAACAAGGTAAGTCTTAGGCCAGATCCTCTCTCCCGAGTTAGATTCAACACTTAAATCATTCAATTAGTGATCAAGTAATTGAAAGCATTAAACAAAATTGCATGAATAAAATAAAAACACATTCATACCTAAAATCAATCCAACAACTAAAACAATTACATCAAACCCTAAGACAAACAACTAGCAATTCAGTCTTTAAACCACAAACACTAATTGCAAGAAAAGCCATAACAACTACAAGAGTTAAGGGAAAGAGAAAGGAAAACTCAAATCCGTCGAAACCGGCACATCCCCGTCACGATCTCCACATCTTCTCGTTTGATTCCCGCTCCTTGGGCTTGCTTTAGCTCCCACCAAAGGTCTCTAGTCGAAATTAGGGCTAAAATCTCACCAATTGGACTCCCCCAATCCGTAGCACAAAAGGATGAATTTATAGAAAATATGGCAACAGCGTCGAGATACTGTCGCGAAATCGCGATTCTGGAAAATTTGCCGAGAGCGTCGCGACACTATTTTTTTATTTTTTATTTTTTTAGGATTGAACTCCATTTGACTCCAATTGCTGAATTAAGCTTTAAACACATACTTCCTACAAATAAAACATTAAAATGCATAAATTTGGGCAAATAATTGTAAAAGACTAGCTTAATTAATTAGAGAAAAATAACTAGCTATGCTCGCTATCACTGTAGCATCTCAACTCTGATGACGAGCGTCTCGAATCTGATGAAGCTCTAGGGGCAGAATGGTCATTTTAAGCTCCGATTTCGCTCGTTTAAGCCCCGAATTGCTTCCAAAGCTCCGATGAGGACCTATAGACATGTTATACTCATTTTAAAGCATTTTTCTCAAGGAATTCAACTAAGATAAGCAAATTGGGAGATTCTAAGTATATAACAAATTGGACTTATCAAATACCCCCAACCTAAACCTTGCTAGTCCTCGACCAAGCTAATATTATAATGAGAGAGGGATTATTATGAAATGCAATATTCATGACTCAATTTCTCAAAGACAAGCATGATCAACATTTTACCCAAGAGAATTAAATGCGAGTCTGGCATAGTTAGAGACAAATTTAAAATTAGCCAAATTCTTTCTTATGCAAAATATGAGCTAAGTCTTCCTTAGAGGTGTTTTGAAAAGTTCGAGAAGAATTTTTAAAATTCCCTATTCCATCTTCCATCTACACTGGACAAAGGCATAATGCATTAAAGGAAATGAACAAACTAACTTGTTTAAGGATGCAAAGGGGGGCCTTAGACTCTTTCTTTTCTTTTATTTCAACTAAAAGGCCCTAAGCTTGCATATATATATGATTTTTAAAGGGTACTAGCTTTCACACAACTAATGCAGGACCACATTTCCCGAGTTTTCTCTGGACGGCCTAACTGATCACACTAGAGGTAGCTCTTTTTACCCCGGCAAGCTAAACAAAAATATTTTTCTTCTTTTTCTCTCAATCTTTTTCTTGATAAAATAAATTATTTGTTTTTGTTTTTTGTTTTTTTGTTTTTGTTTTATTCAAACAAGACAAATATTCTTTTTCTCACTCCCCAAGCATTAAACAAGCTATTTTGCAAAAATTTCCTCTAAACATGCTACCTATCCTATCGAGGTGACAACAGAGGCGTGAATCTTAAAAAGCCATCTAACACCCACAAAACTACGCTAGGAAGGACTCAAGCTCAATTTAGTTTAAGGAAGATTTTGAAAAATTTTAATGAAGTCTCTAAAGATGCTAGAATGCATGCAATTCAACAATAGGAAAAATATATACTCATGCTTTTCTCATCCTAGAAATCTCATAATCAATCATAGAGCGAGGCATACAATCTCAAAATTAAAGTGCTCAAAACGATCGGACTTGCAAAATGTTAAGCAGAATGATAAAACGTGCATATGCTCCCACCCCCAACTTAAACATTGCATTGTCCTTAATGTAAATTAAGCATGCAACCTAAGGACAAAAAGTAAAAAGGGAACAGAACACCTCCCCTGAATCTTTTGTTGGGATGGGAACGCGCCATAATTCTCGAAGGGCTACGTGACTCCCTTAGTAGGGCATTCTAAACGTGCGAGGACAGGAGTAGGTATTTGTGCACGCTCACTGAATAACTTTAACCTGTGTCCATTGACCTTGAGGGATTTGTTTGAATTCAAGTCTCTGATATCAACTGCACCGTGAGGATAAACGTGAGTAATAATGAAGGGGCCAAGCCATTTGGAGAGAAACTTACCTGCTCGCAGCTTAAGGCGGGAGTTAAAGAGGAGAACTTTCTGACCAACACTGAATTGTTTCCTGGCAATCATGTTGTCATGGAACAACTTAGTCTTTTCCTTGTAGATCCTAGAGTTCTCATATGCATCTAATCTCATCTCTTCGAGTTCCTGCACCTCCAAAAGTCTTTGTTCCCCCGCTTTTTTCATGTCTAGGTTGCACTACTTAACTGCCCAAAACGCTCGATGTTCTATCTCCACGGGGAGGTGGCATGCCTTGCGGAAAACTAACCTGTAAGGAGACATTCCTATGGGAGTTTCATAGGTCGTGTGATATGCCCACAGAGCATCGTCTAATCGTAGACTCCAGTCTTTCCGTCCAGGATTTACAACTTTCTCAAGGATGGACTTGACTTCCTGGTTTGAGAGTTCGGCCTGGCCGTTCGACTGAGGGTGATAAGCTGTGGCAACTCTATGCTGGACTCCATATTTCTTCATAAGAGCATCAACAGACCGGTCTTGGAGTGCCTTGATCGCTAATGATGGCTCGTGGAACTCCATACCTGCTAAAGATGTTAGTTTTTAAGAAACTTACAACGATCTTGGAGTCGTCAGCTCTGGTGGCTTTGGCTTCCACCCATTTCGATACATAATCCACTACCAAAATAATATAAAGATATCCACAAGAGGATGGCAAGGGACCCATGAAATCAATACCCCAAACATAAAAAACTTCTACAACTAAGATTGTCATCTGAGGCATCTCATATCTACGAGTCAATGATCCTACTCTCTGGCATCTATCCAAGCTCTACAATAATCATGAGCATCCCTAAACAATGTAGCCCAATAAAGACCAGAATCCAAAATCTTTCTAGCAGTCCTTTTAGGGCCGAAATGCCCTCCACATGCATGTTCATGACAAAAAGCTAAGACAGACTAAATCTCATTATCAGGTATACATCTCCTAATAATTTGATCCGAACAATATCTCCACACCTTAGGCTTATCCCACACATAAAACCTAGACTCACTTATCAATTTATCCTTCTTAAATTTACTATAGTCGTCAGGTATGCTCCCAGTCACTAAGGGGCTGTTTGGGGCGCTGAATTGGTTATAATATCTGGTGGTTATAATAATATGGGGATTATAATAGTCTGGGGGTTATAATAATCTGTGTTTGGGGTGCAGATTATTATAGTCTGGGATAAAATAATCTATGTTTGGGGTGCAGATTATTTTAGTCTGGGATAAAATAATCTGTGTTTCGAGTGTTGATCTATTTTAACATGGGTTTCTGAATCAAAGGTTCAAACTGACTGTTTTCTTTTTCTAGTTTTTTTTTTCTTTTTTATGATATACGATTCACTTTGATTTAGGGTTATGGTTTTTTTTTTTTTTTTTTACAAAGCAAAAAAGTTTAGGATTTGGTATAGAAAAGTCATATTAGTTAACTTTTAGTATTGCCAAAATAAAAATTGTAAATGTTTAGTTCAAAAATCATATTAGTTTTTTTTTTTTTTTATCAATAAAATTAGTTGAAATAAACTTGAGTGTGGTAAATATAATTTCGTTTGAATGTTTTTTGTTTAGGTTGATTAACCTTCGATGTTGTCAACGACTTTTCCGACAACCTTTGATGTTTTTTTTCTTTATTTTTATTATTTTATATTTTTCAAAATAAAAATGAGAAGAAATATGAAAAAAAATCGGTGATCGGAAAAGTCATCGACGATCATCGGAAAAGTCGCCGGCGGTCGTCGGAAACTTCGTCGGCCGACGGTCGTCGGAAAATTCAAGGAGTCGCATGGAAGAAGAGAGAGGGGAGTTACTGTAGAAAATGGATAGAATAATCGAATGGGTTGAATGATGGTTACTGTAGAGAATGGATAAAATAATCGGGGGTAAAAATAACCCACCTCACCATTTATTTTTGTTGGTGCCCAAACATTGAATAGGTTATAATAAGGGGGGTTATTATAACCTATTCAGTGCCCCAAACACCCCCTAAATGATTAACAATGTCAGCGTACCCGGGGGTGTTATCCTGCATTTTGAATAAGTGCTCGTCAGGGAATTCATCGTTTAGAGGTAGGTCATCCTCCTTCCTTACCAGGCGACTGAGATGGTCAGCAACTGAATTTTAAAGCATTTTTCGCAAGGAATTCAACTAAGATAAGCAAATTGGGAGATTCTAAGTGTATAACAAATTGGACTTATCAAGATGATAGGTGAAGATTAAAAAGAATCATTCAGCCAACCTTAGTGCAAGTATACACTATCATATGTAGTAATAAAAACCTTAGAAGTATTCCAAGGGTATCGATCTCACGAGGACTAAATTGGAAACTCATATTTGAAGAAGAAACTGCTCAAATGATTGCTCAAAATAGGTAACCAAAGGAATAATTGATGATTGAATTTTTTGGAAGATAAATAACACAATTAAATACAGAAATAAAAATAATAAATAAAACGAGGTATTCAATATAGTTTCATCCCAAAGGCAAACAACTCTAATAATAGATTATTCAACTTAAGCCCGATCAATGCATTGGGTTAGATTTAACTTCTATTTGGCCTTGCTCCCAAGAACCGTTAGAAGGCTAAGCGAGTACCGTTATGCACATTTCTGTGACTCGAATCCGACATAGATAATTCACGAATGCAATCTATAACCCTAAAGTTGTTATAGGGTGCCTTAGGCAGCTTGCCCTATAACACCGAACAATCTCTTTCGATCTTTTTCTCCTATATCACCTTTATGAGAACCGATATCATTTGTCCCTTTCGAGATCAAACTCACATAGCATGCAAAGTCTAAGTGATCAATTTAAGCTCAACAAGTTTAGAATGATAATCAATAAAGAATGACATGCATTGAATAGAAACTTAAGCGAATAAACACTTTCAAGCTATTGATCCATAAGGGAATTCACCATATTGAACCCCTCAACGGAATTTAGCTAAGCATGGTGGGATAAAGTGCAAATGAACAACTTTCCATTGAAAATAAAATGTAAAGAATACAAATGAATGAAAAGTGACAAGTGCTGGAAATAATGGCAGTAGCTAAATACCAGGTTTTTTTTTTCTTTTATCCAATCCTTCTAGAGTTCGCTCGACACTCCATTCTCTCACTTTTACAAGTGGGAATAGGGTGAAAATCCCTACAAAACCTAAGGTTTGATGTCTAACTGATGTGCAAATTGCTAACCGCAAGTGTACGAGTCAAGTAATAATATAGTGTTTTCGTGTAAAACGAGTGTCGTCCTCTAGATTGGTTTTCTAGCAAATCAAGTACCGTGAATAATCTTATCCAATTTTATTTAGGGAGCAAAACTCAATGATAAAAGATAAATCTAAAGACAAAAAGCATAAAATAAAGGTGGAGACTCAAATGGAAAGACTCTTAGAGAATTGATTTCATTGTTGAGATTGAGGATAAATTAATGGGATGAATTTAACATGCAATTATTCTACCAAGTCTAGGAACCTTTTATCACAACTATCTCTCCCGAGCATAATTGATTCTCATGCATGCAATCAACATGATATCCCTATCTAAGTTCATTAACATGCAAGGCTTTAAGTTTAGTTCTTCAAGAAACTTCTAAAGTTATTCCAAATCTCGTCACAAACTTAGAATTTCTACTTTAGTCATGCAATTAAATAAAGTAAGTCTTAGGCCAAATCCCCTCTCCCGAGCAAGATTCAACACTCAAATCATTCAACTAGTGATCAAGTAATTGAAAGCATTTAACCATAATTGCATAGGTAAAATAAATGCATATTCATACCACGAATCAATCCAACAAACTAAAACAACTACATCAATCCTAAGACAAACAACTAGAAATTCATAGTCTTTAAACTACAAACACTAATTGAAAGAAAAGTCATAAAAACTACAAAAGGTAAGGGAAAGAGAAAGGAAAACTCGAATCTGTCGAAACCGGCACGTCCCCGTCACGATCTCCACGTCTTCTCGCTTGATTCCTACTCTTTGGCCTTGCTTTAGCTCCCACCAAAGGTCTCTAGTCGAAATTAGGGCTAAAATCTAACCAATTGGGCTCCCTTTGACCGTAGCATGAAAAGAAGATTATATAGAAAATCTGTCGATAGCGCCGAGACACTACAGACAGCGTTGCGACGCTGTCGCGATCTGCAAGTTTGGAAAATTTGTCGATAGCGTCAGTACGCTATGATTTTTTTTTTTTTTTAGATTGAAGACTCCATTTGACTCCAATTGCTGAATTAAGCTTCAAACACATACTTCCTACAAATAAAACATAAAAATTCATAAGTTTGGGCAATTGTAAAAGACTAGCTTAATTAATCAGAGAAAAATAGCTAGCTATGCTCGCTATCACTAACTAAGGTTAGAATTCAGTCTTCTAAGAAGGACCTCGGGCATCCCTACTCATGGGCTTCTACTAGGGTTCTGTCACCACCCTCTTCTTCCCAGTGAGTTCTGCTTGAATTTGACTTCGAATCACGAGCTTATATAGTGTGGGGAGTGGTTAAGGAGCCACAAAATAGGTGTTGGTAGGTAGCCCAGTCATTTTCGGGGTCAAAACGGTCGGTTAGGTGCGCAAAAGTCTAGTTCAAAACAACCTGCGACGGACTCAGAACGGCCTCTGTTTTTCCAGAAATGCGGTCGCATTTGATTTTAGCCTTCCCATAAATGCGGTTGCATTTCTGGGTAAATTCCAACTTTCCTTTGTTTTCCTGCACAACACCAAATTGGGTCAAATTCATATCAAATTGAGTTTTTTTAAGCACAAATAAGCATAATTTGACAAATGTGATTCTCAACTCCCTAATTCATCAACTATAACATATTTTGAGCTCGGGAATAGTAAAATTGATCTAAACATGTTGTTGGGTTTTATGCGCTAAAACTCGTAGATAGTAAATGAAACAAATTAATCGATCTCAATAAGTCGTTATTTGAGTGATTCAGTAATTTGGTTATTGAATAATCGAGTTTGCATTAATAAACCCTAAATCCAATAAACTAAGATCCAAGGTTGTTTAAATGAAACTTGGACTGATATGTAGTGACATACGGGGATCGGTGTCCAAGTAACAACCTAAATGGTCTATAGTATAGGGATAAGGTTGGGTACCTTATCCTAGTGACACTATGTGATACAACCCACCTTGTATCCGATACACATGCAATGATCCAAAGAATCCATGTAGGAGACATGCGGGTGGGGGTATCCTATGCAATGAGTTTGCATAAGACCGGACCGCGAAATAGTAACCACTAGATGTAACGCCGTTGACTAGTTTAAGTTTCTATTTCAATAGGATGACCTAGGTAACCCAATCTCAATCCTGAGTCTGTTATGAACTCCTTTATAAGAGGGATTGTCCTTAGATTTGTATGGGTGAGAGTGGCCTGCTCGCCGACTCAATATTCCCACCATTACAGGGGCAAGACCGAATGGGGGCTGGGAACATAACAGTACAAGATGAAATTCACTCCTTCCCCTATTGGGGCAAGTAGATGTGTGTTCCCTTAAGGGCTGATTCTGGGGCTTGAACAAAAGCGTGTTGTCCTCTCCTGGCCCGAGAGGAATTTCTGTTTAGTGGTTGGACCCTAAACAAGTTGTTCATTAGAGGGATCAGTGGTACTTAAGGATCTAGAGGTAACTCAGGGGTAAAACGGTAATTTGACCCAACTGGTGTTACGAACACACGTGAAGGATTGACTTACTGCATTGGTCATTATCCGTGGTCACAAAAATATTCTACAGTGAGAAGAGTGCAGTTGTGGGTGTTTAGTGGGGTGACCCACAGTTAACAAATGTTGATTGACTCGATTAATGAGTTTAGCTGATCAATCTCGTATCGTTGGAGCTTCTGATCTGTAGGTCCATTAGGTCCACCTGCTAGCTCATATCGGGTTTAGAGATAATATAGTCTTGATATTAAAGGGAATTTAAGTTAATTGTATTTTGATACAATTAATATAATGTATGGAGATACATTATTGTATTAGTTTAATTATTGAATTAAAATTTATAGTAAAATTAATTTTGGATGTGATTCAAAATTAATTACTGAGAGAATTATGAATTTAATTAAATATGTGATATTTGATTAATTCATGAATTAATTAATTGGAAAATTAATTAATTTAAGTTTAATTTGGTTAAATGTCATTTAATCAAATTAATACTATAGTTTATATTAATGTATATTTTGATGCACATTAAAACTATAGATTAAATGAGAGAGATAAAATTGAATATGATTCAATTATAAAATTATTAAATATTTGATATTTAATTAATGTGGATTCAATTGATGAGATTAATTGATTGGCCAATTTAATTCAATTGAATATGATTCAAATTGAATTAAATACCTTATGTTATAATTGATTTAATTAATATTGATTTAATTAAATTAATTAAATGATAAATGATAATTATTATTTAATTAGTCTACGATCTGAATCGCGTTGATTATGATCAACGATAAAGATTAAGTAGGGAATAACTCCCTCCCCACTTATCGTAAAGTTGGGAGGGAGTTTCCCTAACTAATTGATTCCTCTCATTCATGCAAATCACAGAGAAGAACTCTCTGATCTCTCTCTCTGAATTTTAGAAAATTACAACAACGCTTTTGCTGTGTTTTTTCCCTTCAAGACCAAGAGAACGATCCCACAATCGTTATCTCAAGGAAGATCGTAGAGCGTAGCAAGTGCTGTTGCATGGTGGTGTCCCATTGGAAGATCAAGAACGTTTGTGGAGCATCATGCTGTTTTTTTATGTGTCTTCCATGTAAGTTTTTCTAAGATCTAAAATAGTTTTAGATTTTATTTTTCATCATGCTTAACATAGATCTAAATAGAAATGGTTTCTGTTTTAATTTTGCCCAACGTATCGGTATTCTAATTAGAAATTAAATCACAAACGGTGAAAACCGCTTCCGCTAGAGGATTCAATTCCTTCACATGCAACTTTTGACAAGGAAATGAGCTAAATATAAGGGTAAAATAGGTCTATTTTTTACCCTTATCACCGACCTTGTAGGATTGGAATTCCCCAATTACGCTTCCCCAATTTCGTAAGGCGGAAGCGTAGTTGGGACTAATTCGTAGTTAATATTGTTTCTACCAAAATACCAATACATTGGCAAAGATTCAGAAAACTATTCTAAATCTATTTATTAAGGCTTAGCATACAACCTTAGATCTAATCTAAAGGGGAGAAGCATACATACCGTCGTTGTCGTCTCTGAAATATCAAGAACACATATCTTGATTTGTGTCAACAATTGAGACACCACCATTTTCGTCTTCCCCGCTATGACTCTGAGATTAGGAATGTAGCTGTGGGACTACCCAATCTTGAATGGGAAAAACACAGGAGGAAAAAGTTCCTCTTTGTGTTCTTTGGTTGAGGGAATATGAGAGAGTGGTTAGGGAAGATGGAGAGGATGCAAGAGTGCATTCTTGTGGCCTTATGTTGTATCACCTAAACCCTAGGTTTAATGTTCTATTTATAGGAAAAAGACCATGAATAAAATATTCATAAATTATCAATTATTTCCATAAACAATTATTCTTTTCCATAATTAATCATTTTCATAATTGATTAATTATTTCCATAATTGATTAACCACTTCCATAAGTGATTAATTACTTCCATAAGTAGGGATGAAAAAAAAACCCACAGGGTCGGGTCCCCGACTCGATCGGGTCAGGGAAACCCCAGTTTGACCGGGTATGGGGGTCAAACCGGGATTATATTTGGGTCCCCGATCGGGGACGGGGCGAGGATGGGGAGAGTATCCCCGCCCCAACCCCGACCCCGACCCCCGACCCTGCCCCAATTAATTTTTAATAATTTTTAATAAATATTTAATATTAATAATATATAATATGAATAAAAATAAAAATATTATGCATATAAAATAGAAATACAAGATGAGTCCAACAAGGCAATAGTAGGCTAGTAGTCTACTCTTTAGTCCAAGACTTCAAGCCCAACACATTTTTTGTTTTTTAATAATAAAGAAAATTAAAGTAAATTTAAACTTATCTTCCTCCACCACAATCACACACACACAAACCTTAGTTTTTTTGGAACTTCCCTCCCTAGTTTCAAGTCTCAAGTCTCAAGTCACCTGCTGGCTGCCAAACCTCCTCGTCGCCGACAAAAGTTACAGCCGTTGCTGGTATGTGCTTTTCTTTAACTTCCCATTTTCTTTTTTTTTTGGAAATCCCCTCTGTTTTTTGAGTGTATGTGTTTTTCTTTTCTTTTTTTTCAAACCAACTCCAAGAACGAATCTATCTATTTGGTTGGAACGAACATGTCTCTGTTCGATGAAAGTTTCTTTCTTTTTTTCCTAATGTTCGACAGAGGTGCACGATTATTGTGTTACTGTGTTAGTGATGTTTGCTTCATATATGTCTGAAGTTACTGGGATGCACTAACGGGATTCTAAACAAACTCCAAACAAACTCGTCGTGCACCCACACAAGCCATTAAACAGAGCCGTGTTACTGTGTTAGTGTTGTTTGATTATGAAGCAGAGGAAATGATTTTGTTAAAAAATTAGTGTCCGTCTAAAATGATTTTGTTAAAATTTCTAGTATTCAACTTCTTTTCCAAGTGTAACTAACCGTGTTATTTAGCTTCTTTTCACAGCAGGGAAATGATTTTGTCAAAACCCATGTCTTTTTAATTCCAAAACCCATCTGAAAGTAGGATAATGGTTTTCCAACCCCTTCAAACAAAGTCAACAACAAGCACTATAATATAAAAGTCTCCAAAATTCTTTGAACAGCAAGAATTTCAACCCCCCTATAACGAAATTTCCATGGGAAAAATAATGAAAAGGAGAAAAAAACAAAACACTATCCTCCAGCAGATTAAATTTTAACCCAAAGGAAAACCAAAGAGAAAATCAAAACAGAAACAAAACTTTTTTTTTTTTTTTTTAAGAAAACAAAACTTGTTTTGTAAATTAGTGGTTATCTTAGAATTTTATTGAATTTTGTATATGATATTTCAACTAATGTGTATTTGGTTATGTAATTTGATAGGAACAAAACAATGTCTTCATCACCATCTACAAATAAAGATGGGGAACAATTGAGTACTACACCAAGTCCAAATTTAACTCCATGTTCAACCCCAACTTGTTTAGGTACTCCTAGTCCTATTCGTATGAATGAAACTGGTATAGACAACTCTTCGAATAGAAATTATGAGAATTTTAGTGAGGAGGGATGTTTAAAGAGGAGGTTGACATTTGTTGTTTGGAATCATTTTAAGAAGCAGAAAATTGATGGTGTAGATAAGGCGGTGTGTAACTATTGCAAACGAAAATTAGGAGGTGAAAGTAAAAATGGGACAAAACACTTGCATGACCATATCAAGATATGTCCCTATAAAGGACAAAAGGACATAAGGCAATCTCTATTAAATCCTAGTCGAGAGAATAAAAAGACAGTAGGGATATATACTTTTGATCCAGATGCTGCAAGAAGAGCATTAGCTAGGATGATTATCAGACATGAATATCCTCTCTCAATAGTTGAACACGAAGGTTTTAGGGATTTTTGCAACATCATTCAACCGCTATTTAAGATGGTGTCTAGAAACACAATAAAGAAAGAAATTTTAGACATTTACGAGACAGAGAAGGCTAAAACTATGAGGTTGCTGGATGAGAACAATGACAAAGTTGCACTTACAACGGACATGCGGACTTCAAACAACCAAACAAAAGGATATATGGCAGTCACTGCAAATTTCATCAATGATAGTTGGGTTTTGCGGAACAAAATAATCAGGTAACACTTTTTAACCTTTTAAGATGTTTTATGTCAGAATTACTTGTATACATGTTTTTTTAGTTTATCACTTATTTGTTAGGTTTATATATGTCCCTGCTCCACACAATTCTGAAACACTTTGCGAAGAATTTATGGAATGTTTGATGGATTGGAATATTGATAGAAAACTGTCTGCTATGAGCGTAGATAATTGTAGTACAAATGACTCCATGGTTCATATTAGGAGTGAGCACAACAAGCCGAAAAACCGAGCCGACCGACCGAAACCGACCAAACCGACGTCGGTCGGTCGGTTTTATGATAGCATCGGTCGGGGTCGATTTTGCATGATGCAAAACCGACATGTCGGTCGGTCGGCTCGCCAAAAATGGCGAAAACCGACCACCCCGACCAAATATATGCTCTTGCTTTTAAAAAAAAAAAAGTTAAATGGATTTTTAATGAAAATCTGACATGATGGGTAAATGGAAGGTGAAAAGATGCATGTGACATGGTAGGTGTAGGTATTGATTACCTACATAGTAGGTAATCATTACTTTTTTAAAATTTTTAAAAAATTACTTTTTTTTTTTTATTTTATAGTTTTTTAATACTTCCTTCATCAGATGTGTTTCCATCTTTCTTTCTTCTCTCTTCTCACTCTTTCTCTCATCCGTTTTCATCTTTTTTTTTTCTTTGTTCTCCTTCTCTCATCTCACTCTTTCTCTCACCAAGCTTTCTTGCCGGATTTAATGGAATGTCCTCGCCGGATTTACTTTGTCGGAATGGAACGTCCTCGCCGGACTTGCTTCGTCGGAACCCACAATCAACGCCACGAATATTTTTTTTCCTCCGTTCTTCTTGTCATTTCTCTCTTTCTTCTATGCTTTCTCTTTCTCTTCGATCCTTCTTTTCTTGCTGGATTTGTTTCGCTCTCTCATTCTCCGGAGTTACAGAACCACAACCTTTTTCGTTCTCGAGTTCGCCGGAGTCAAAACCGACCAAATCCGACCGACCGTTGGTGTAGTCGGTCGGTCGACATCTCGAACCCCTAAAAAACCGACGACCACCGACCGATCAAAACCGAATGGTCGGTTTTCGGCGTCGGTTTTGGCCAAAAACCGACCCCGACCGACCGCTGCTCACCCCTAGTTCATATGATTTTAGATAGACTTTCAGGAAATTTAATGTTGGATGGGAGTTTATTTCACATGCGGTGTTGTGCTCATATTTTGAATTTGATTGTGAAAGATGGATTAGCAGCAATAGGAGATGGCATTGAAAGAGTTCGTAATAGCGTTGCTTTTTGGTCAAATACACCAAAGAAATTAGAAAAGTTTGAAGAAACTGCTCGTCAATTGAATGTTCACATTGGGAGGAAGTTAGCACTTGATTGTTGTACTAGATGGAATTCTACGTATTTCATGTTAACTACGACTTTGGATTATAAGATTGTTTTTCCTCGATTAAAATAACGAGAGCCAAAATACAAATGTTTGCCTTTGGATAAAGACTGGATATTGGCAAAGGAGGTTTGTGAAAAATTGAGGATATTTCATCATGTGACTGATGTTATGACGAAAACAGTAACAACGTAACAAGAACAAAAGGGCGAAGAGAAACAACACACAGATATACGTGGTTCACTAACGGTGTGTTAGCTACATCCACGGGCAGAGGGAGAGAACGATATTATTATGTGAGGAGTATTCAGAATACAAAGATTAGGGCAAAAATAGGTTAAGAGGGTTTATATATGGCACCACTCTTAACCCTAACATAATAGACCCAAAATAAAAGCCCAAAACGGAAAAATCATATCTAATCCCTATACATAATAGACCCAAAATAAAAGACCCCTGTACTAGGTCGTTCGGAGCGCTTCATATCAGATTCAAGGCATATCAACAACTGAAATATTCTCTGGATCCAAATATCCTACTACAAATCTCTTTTTTCCAAAAGTTTTTCAATTGAAATTGGCTATTTCTGAATGGACTAAATCTAGCTTTGAGGAGATAAGAGTTATGGCTACAAACATGATTACAAAATTTGAGAAGTATTGGAAGATAATTCATGGGGTAATGGCCATAACAGCAGTTTTAGATCCACGTTCCAAGATGAAATTGATTGAGTGTTACTTCCCTCGAATTTATGGAGATATTTATTTTATTGAGGTGGAGAGGATAAAAAAACTTTGTTTAGATTTAGAGAAAGAATATAACATGAAGCGTGTGGATAGAGGTGGTGCTTCTCATAATCTTGATCATTCCAAAAATTTAGATAAAAGACCAAATATGGAAGAGTTTGGAGATGATTTCAATGACTATGATTTGTTTGTATCAAGTTCTAATACAATGAATCAGAAGCTGCAATTTGATGCATATTTAGAGGAGCTTGTTTTACCCCGATCATCTGATTTTGAAATTCTAAGTTGGTGGAAATTGAATGGAGTCAAATATCCAATTTTACAATAAATTGCTAGAGATATATTAGAGATCCCATTATCAACCGTTGCATCAGAGTCTGCATATAACACATGTGGTAGAATTGTGAGTCCACATCGCAATAGACTTCATCCAAAAACATTAGAGGCTTTGATGTGTGTTCAAAATTGGATTATAACGGAAGTTTTGGTAGGTATTTGTTTATGTTATTTAATATATATTTGTTAGTTAATATATTAATCAGTTCTCTCTTACATGTTAAATGTGTGAAAAATGAAGGTTCTGACACTTGAAAAGAAATGGTTAAATGTTTGGCTACTATTTTAGAAGATGCTGATGAGGAGGTATGCATTTTATATACAATTATAATGATGAACATCATATTTAATTTGTATTGCTTACTTATATTTTGTGATACTATTTGTTAATTAATTATACTACAGGATGAGGAAACATAATACTAACTGCCTACATCCACTTGGGATTAAAGAAAAAGATGATGACAAGGTATATGATTATGTTATATTTGTTATAAAACGTGGAAAGCAATAAAACAACTAAGAGATAATTTGAGAGAGCAAATTAGAGAGAAAAGAGAGCTAATGCTTTTCATTCAAGTGTGTTTACAATGCTTCATACAACCCCTATTTATACTAATGCAATGGGGTAGGTTACAAGCTTCAAAATGCTGAAAATAGAAGAGGGTGAGAGTCTCTTGGCTATTCCTAAGGGAGTGGGAGAGTCATGGGGGAGAATGGCTACAATCATGGGTTGACTAAGACTAATGATATAATATGGATATCTAATATATACCTATATATACCGGGTATATATATTTACAACACTCCCCCTTAGATATCCATTGTATATGAAATATATGCCTCGTTAAAACCTTACTGGGAAAAACCCAATGGGAAAAAACCCGAGTGAAGGAAAAAGAGTACATTATATTTATATACATTAACAACTGCCTCATTAAAAACCTTGCTAGGAAAACCCAGTGGGGAAAAACCATAGCGAAGGGAAAAAGAGTGCAGTGTATTTACTCCCCCTCATGAAAACATCATTTGAGATCTCTGAGTCGTCGCATTCCAATGTTGTGCACCAACTTCTCAAAGGTCGCAGTAGGTAATGCCTTCGTAAATAGATCTGCCAAATTGTCTTTTGAAGAAATTTGTTGAACAGTGATATCACCATTTTCTTCAAGATCGTGAGTGTAGAAGAGCTTTGGTGAGATGTGCTTCGTTCTATCTCCTTTAATGTATCCTCCTTTGATTTTGGCTATACATCCTGTATTGTCTTCATATAACGTTGTTGGACAACCTTTGTTAGAGGACAATCCGCATGTTTCACAAATGTGTTGAGTCATTGATCTTAGCCATACACATTCTCGACTAGCCTCATGAATTGCCAGGATCTCAGCATGGTTTGAGGAAGTAGCTGTTATTGTCTGCTTCATAGATCGCCATGATATAGCAGTTCCTCAATATGTAAATAAATAACCTGTTTGAGATCTAGCTTTATGTGGGTCAGATAAATAACCTGCATCTGCATAACCAACTAGATCAAAGTTTGATTTATTAGAATAAAATAAACCCATATCAATTGTCCCTCGAAGATAACGGAGGATGTGTTTAACTCCATTCCAATGTCTTTTTGTTGGAGAAGAACTATATCTAGCTAATAAATTTACTGAAAATGATATATCAGGTCGTGTATTATTAGCAAGATACATAAGTGCACCTATTGCACTAAGATATGGTACTTCTGGACCAAGAAGCTCTTCATTATCTTCTCGAGGTCGGAAGATGTCTTTCTTTACATCGAGTGAACGAACTACCATTGGAATGTTCAATGGATGTGCTTTGTCCATGTAAAATCTCTTTAATATCTTTTCTGTATAAGTTGATTGATGAATAAATATTCCATCTGCTAGATGTTCAATTTGTAAGCCAAGGCAAAACTTTGTTTTCCCGAGATCTTTCATCTCAAATTCTTTCTTAAGATATTCTATTGCCTTTGGAAGCTCTTCAGGAGTTCCAATTATATTTAAATCATCAACATATACAGTAATGATAGCAAATCCTGACTGTGATTTCTTTATAAAAACACATGGACAAATTGGGTTATTTTGATACCCTTCTTTCAATAAATATTCACTCAGGCGATTATATCACATTCGTCCTGATTGTTTTAATCCATATAAAGATCTCTGTAATTTGATCGAATATAATTCTCTAGGATTTGAATTATATGACTCTGGTATTTTTAATCCTTCAGGGATTTTCATATAAATATCATTATCAAGAGATCCATATAAATATGTTGTAACTACATCCATGAGATGCATGTCAAGCTTTTTATACACAGTCAGACCAATTAAATATCTCAATGTTATTGCATCCACCACGGGAGAATATGTCTCCTCATAATCAATACCAGCCCTTTGCGAGAATCCTTGTGCAACAAGTCTCGCTTTATATCTTGTGACCTCATTCTTTTCATTTCTTTTTCTTACAAATACCCATTTGTATCCCACAGGCTTGACATCTTCTGGTGTCTGGACTACTGGTCCGAAAACCTCACGTTTTGAAAGTGAGTTTAATTCTGTCTGGATTGCTTCTTTCCACTTAAGCCAATCCTTTCTATGTCGACATTCTTCGACAGATTTTGGTTCATTATCATCATTTTCAGAAATGATGTCGCAAGCAACATTATACGAAAAAATGTTATCAACAACTATATTGTTTCGGTTCCATCTTTTTCCATTCATTACATAATTTATCGAAATTTCATTATTATCCTCAGGTATTTCACCTTCTTCGATATTATTATGAGTAGTCACATTTAGGATTTCTTCTGGAATATCCACATTATCAATTACGTCATTTTGATTATTGACTACTTTTCTTTTCCGAGGATTTTTATCTTTGGAACCCATTGGTCTACCACGCTTCTGGCGTGTCGCAGACTCATTAGTTATGATAACTTGTTGTGTCGGGATATCAATTTTCGATGGTGTATTTGCAGCTGGTATATGTGACTTGGTCACTTTCTTAGCATCTGTAAATGCATCTGGCATTTGATTTGCAATATTTTGCAAATGAATTATCTTTTGAACTTCTAGTTCACATTGATTTGTACGGGGATCTAAATGAGACAATGATGCTGCATTCCATGTAATTTCATTTTCCAACTTCTTAATCTCTCCCCCTAATGTTGGAAAATTTGTCTCATTAAAATGACAATCAGCAAATCGTGCAGTAAATACATCACCCGTCAGGGGTTCAAGATATCTAATAATTGATGGGGAATCAAATCCAACATATATTCCTAGCCTCCTTTGAGGACCCATCTTAGTGCGTTTTGGTGGAGCAATTGGAACATATGCTGCACTTCCAAAAGTTCGTAAGTGAGATATATTTGGCTGCTGGCCATAAGCTAATTGTATTGGGGAGTATTTATGATAGGCTGCTGGCCTAATGCGTATAAGCGATGCAGCATGTAAAATTGCATGACCCCATACAGATATTGGAAGTCTTGCTCTCATAAGCATTGGTCTAGCAATTAATTGCAGACGTTTTATGAATGATTCAGCTAGACCATTTTGTGTATGAACATGAGCTACAGGATGTTCAACACTTATCCCAATTGACATACAATAATCATTAAATGATTGGGATGTAAACTCACCAGCATTATCAAGACGAATTTTCTTAATTACATAATCAGGAAATTGTGCTCTTAACTTAATTATTTGAGCAAGTAATCTTGTAAATGCAAGGTTTCGATTTGATAATAAACACACATGTGACCATCTACTGGATGCGTCAATTAGAACCATAAAATATCTAAATGGTCCACTTGGTGGATTTATAGGTCCGCATATATCACCATGAATTCGTTCTAAGAATGCGGGGGATTCAGTCCCAACTTTAGCTGGTGAAGGTCTAATAATTAATTTTCCTTGAGAGCAAGCAACACATGACAATTCATTAGATTGAAGAATCTTCTGGTTCTTCAATGGATGTCCATGTGAGTTTTCAATAATCTTTCTCATCATTATTAACCCAGGATGACCTAATCGATCATGCCAAACAGAAAATATATCTGGATCATTGAACTTCAGGTTCATTATTGCATATGTTTCAATAACACGAATATGCGTGTAATATAATCCAGAAGAAAAAGCAGACAACTTTTCTAATATACGTTTTTTTATGCTAGACAGTGGATATAATATAAAACTGGAGTTAATAAATAAACATAAATTAAACATGAAATAAAACGATATTCACATAATCTAATCTAATCTAATATATATATATATATATATATATTTCTCATTAAATGATGTTCATTTTCTCTTCAGGAGATTTAATGAGATTTGCAACATCTATTTCACATTTCTAAGATTAATTATCTCTTCAGGAGATTTTCAAAGTTTGCTTGCACACATGGTTTCAATTTTCGTACAACAGGTACAAAATTAATGCTATTAAACATTTTCTTTTAATAACCATATATGTGTGATTTTCCAAATGGTTCACGATGACCACTGGATGAGTAATTGCTTCTTCCTTTATTACTGATTATTGATCATGATCTCACCATAGACCATAATTATTCGATATTACAATATTCACTTCAGGGAATAATATTGAAACAATTCATTGAGATTCATGATTTTTCATCAAATGCTCATTTGATTGCTTTAATTTCAAGAAGACATGGTGTTTGCTCATCACAATATTAAAAACTTTCTTTCTCAATATTGCTACTACAGGAGCATATTCTATAATTGAAAAGAAAGATTAACAACATTATTCTTACCATATGCTCACTTATTTACAATCACATATTGATTAAAATTATGCAACTACAAGTGCATTTAATTAAAGTGAGCATTCCTTAATTTGAACTTCTGCAACTACAGGTGCGTTTAATCATGAGCAATTCTTGATTTGAAATTATGCAACTACAGGTGCATTTAATCACACAAGTACTTCTTGATTTGAAATAGTGCAACTTCAGGTGCATTAAATCAAAATGGGCATTTTTATGCAACTTCGTGTGCATAACATCAAAATTAACTTTAGAAAGAGCAATTATTTACTATATAAGTTTGCAAACTTTGTCATATGAGAATTTTAAACTAATACATGTGTCTACCATGAATTCCAAAAGTTAATCAACATAAAAAAAATATTCAAATGTATATATGACATATACACAAAGAAATATCTCATATATGCGTTCTAAAAAAACAGTAGGTAAACAACATATTGCAATATTTATATAAGATATATTACAACATATATAACATGTTCTGTACATAAAAGAAATATCTACGCTGTATATATTAAATAATACACATGATATAAATTATACAAATGATCATGTGAAAATTATACTGGACAAAGATTACATAAACTAACGAGATCAATATACATTAGCTGATTAGCAAAACGAGCAATTTTAGTAGATGTATATGATTCAAAAATAAGATATATACATGGGTATATATGTGCATCATGTTTATCGAATATGTATAAACATTATAGATCATTACAATAATAAGGATATAAGCATACTATCAACATTTCAGTTATTGTAATTAACATACATATCATTGGCAAATATAGAATCACGATGTTAATATCATCATAAACAAACATGATAATTAATAATCTCATATAATATGCACAATAATGAAGAACATGTTAATCTTGCATAGAATATATGTTGTCAACGTTCAATACACAGTGTATATACGGGGTATATATAATACATACACACTGTATATATGAAACGTACCGAAGACAATTGCAACTAATAAAGATGAACCCTACCTTCAACCGAACAAAAATGGCAGAGACTCGTGCTGATAACGTGTTATAAAACGTGGAAAGCAATAAAACAACTAAGAGATAATTTGAGAGAGCAAATTAGAGAGAAAAGAGAGCTAATGCTTTTCATTCAAGTGTGTTTACAATGCTTCATACAACCCCTATTTATACTAATGCAATGGGGTAGGTTACAAGCTTCAAAATGCTGAAAATAGAAGAGGGTGAGAGTCTCTTGGCTATTCCTAAGGGAGTGGGAGAGTCATGGGGGAGAATGGCTACAATCATGGGTTGACTAAGACTAATGATATAATATGGATATCTAATATATACCTATATATACCGGGTATATATATTTACAACAATATTGATTATGTTATTGTACTTTTATACTCTATTGTACTAATAAATTGTTTTCACTACATGACATATTGTTACATATTTTGATGGGTCATCGGTCAAGAAAAAAGAGACAAGAAAATGAATTGAATAATTGAGAAAACTATTGCATCATTTTACATTTGTATTGTATTATGAACTTTTATGACAACTTTATGTATTTCTATTGTTGTATTGTATAATTTGTATTATAAACTTTTATTGTAACTTTACGTATTTTTATTGTTGTATTTTATTTGTTTCAAATTGCATGCTTTTTATGTCTATTTTTTTTTACAAAGAATTGACAATTTATATAGAAATGGACTTAAATTAAAATTAAAATTTATACATACTTAAAAAGAATAATTTAAAAATAACAGGAAAATCTCCGTGGGGAATAATAGGAGAATCCCCATGGGGAATAACAGGGGAATCCCCTAAAAAACGAGGATGGATCCCCGCGGGGACCTGTTCCCCGAACGGGGAATCCCCGTCCCCATGGGGTGGGGATAGGGATTAAAAGTCTCGTTGGGGACGGGGTTGGGGAATCCCCCCCCCCCCCGGTCCCCACCCCGCCCCGCCCCGCCCCGCCCTGTTGCCAACCCTATCCATAAGTGATTAATTAATTATCCAATTAAATATCATATATTTAATTTCAGACATTCTATTAATTAATTAATTATTTACCCAATTAAATATCTAGGCCTTCAACTAATTAATTCTATTATATGAATCAAAGTCATATTAAAATTTGAACTCCTTCAAATTCTCTTATATCCTATAAATTTAATATGAATCAAATTTATATTAATATTTGAACTTCTTCAAATATTTATTTCTCTCATAATACTATAGTTTAATTAAATCACATTCAATTAGACTAAATTGAATAATTAACATAATTAATTAATTGATGTACTAATAAATATCATATACTTAATCAACCATATTTGAACTCCTTCAAATATATAATTCTCTCAATTAATAAAGTTTAATCACAAATTAAACTTTATATTATAATGTATCACTATACATTATATTAATTGTATCTCATACAATTAACTTGATTCTCATAATGAATTTGAACATTTCAAATTCTATTCAAGATAAATTGTTCCTAATTACTCTTTACGAGCTAGCAGGGGGACCTAATGAACCTACAGATTAGAAGCTCCAATGATATGAGGTTAACTGATTAAACTCATTAATTAGGTTAACCAATATTCATTAACTGTGGGTCATTCCACTAAAGACCCACAACTGAACTCTTCTCACTGTAGAACGTTTCTGTGTCCACGGATATAGACCTATGCCGACAAGTCAATCCTTCACAAGTGTCCGTAACTACAACTGGGTCAAATTACCGTTTTACCCCTGTGTTGCATTTGTCTCCTTAAGTACTAGTGCTCCTCTAATGAACAACCTGTTTATGGTCCAACCATTAAACAAAAAACCCCTTTGTTCAAGTCCCGGAGTCACCACTTAAGGGAACACTTATCTATTTCTCCTAGAAGTGGGAAGGAGCGAATTCCTTCTTGTGTTGTCATGTCCTCACCCTCCCACTCAGTCTTGTCCCCAAAAAGGAAGACTTATTAAGTCGGCGAACATGCCACTCTCACCCATGATAATCAAAGGACAATCCCTCGTGAGAAGGAGTTCATGACACACTCAAGATTAAGACTGAGTTACCTAAGTCATCTTATTAAAATAGTAACCTAACTAGTTAACGGTGTTACAATTTATGGTTGACTACTTCGTGATCCAGTCTTATGCAAACTCATTGCATAGGATACCCTCGCTCGCATTTCTACTACATGGACGCTTTGGATCAATACGTCCGTATCAAATACAAAGCGGACCGTATCACATAGTGTTACCAGGACAAGGTACCCAACCTTATCCCTGTACTATAGACCTTTTAGGTTGTTACTTGGACATTGATTCCCGTATGTCCCCACATACTAGTTCAAGTTACATACAAACAACCTTGGAACTTAGTTTATTAAATTTGGGTCATATTGTGCAATACTTAACAATAACTCTTTATTGTAGAAACTCAATAACACTTTATTGAAACAAATATATACAATTTATTTACATTCACTATCCACGAGTTTTAGGGCATAAAACCCAACAGACCTCTCCTAGTCCGAGAGGGATTTCTGTTTATTAGTTAGACCATAAACAAATTATTCATTAGAGGACTCAATGGGGACCTATGGAACAAGAAATAACTTTAGGGGTAAAATGGACATTTGACCCAGTTGTAGCTACGAACAACCTGTGAAGGGTTTGTTGGGTTTTATGCCCTAAAACTCGTAGATAGTAAATGTAACATTTGACTGAAAATTAATAAAATGATATATTATTCATTTATCTTGTTTGTATTGAGTATTCTTGTCTTATTAACCCATATCCAATAAACTAAACATCCTAGGCTGTTAGTATGAGGCTTGAACTAGTATGTGGGGACATACAGGGACCACTGTTCAAGATACAACCTAAAGGGTCTATAGTATAGGGATAAGGCTGGGTACCTTATCCTGGTGACACTATGGATACGACCCGCTTTGTATTATGATACAAACGCAATGATCCTACGCGTTCATGTAATGGACATGCGAGTGGGGGTATCCTGTGTAATGAGTTTGCATAAGATCGAACAGTGAAATAGTTAACCACTAGCTGTAACACTGTTAGCTAGCTAGGTTTCTATTTCACTAGGATGACCTAGACAACTTGGTCTCAATCCTGAGTGGGTTATGGACTCCTGTTCATGAGAGATTGTCCTTTGATTTGTATGAGTGAGAGCGGCCTGCACGCCGACTCAATAAACCTACCATTTTGTGGACAAGACCGAGTGGGGAGCTGGGAACATAATCACACAAGATGGAATTCACTCCTTCCCGACATTAGGGTAAGTAGAGGTGTGTTCCCTTACGTGGTGTGATATGAACCGAGGTGTCTTAATCAAGCTACAAGAACCCAAGATGATTACAAACTTTAGAGGTTGCTGATAGGAGTATGAAATAAGTGATCAACTAGCTCAATCCAATTGTTATGGTGAAAAGTTGCATCCTTTCAAGATTCACAAAGGCACCTATTCAACCAAAAGATATTCATTCACATATTTAATGTATTATGTATCTTGTGAATTCATGAACTTGTATTTATGAAGGTTCATGCATGGATTTGAAAAGTTAGGGGTTGAATTTAGACCACATAAATGAAGGGTTGTATCCTTTCATGGTGTCTTTTCATTTAGTATAAATAGGGATGTAATTTGTCATTTGAACACAAGTGGAAGATGAATGAAATATGATCTCTCACATTAGAGACTTTTTTCTTAGAAATCCCTTTTCTAGGATTCTTGCAATTCTTGTGATAGATTGCATGTTGAGTCATTCAATCTGACCTTGATCAAGTTTGATTGTGGAATGACTCAATATAGGACAAGATTTCCAATCTTGCTTCTAGATCATTGATCATAAGAGGTAATCAATTTCTAGCCTTTTCTCTTGGTTGGTTCTAATTTGTGTAAGGAGGTGTTAATCTCTTTGTTTCAAGGGTTCTTGCTCCACAAAAGCTTGGATCTTTGGGCTGAGCATTAGGGTTGTCGTATCATTTTGTGGTGTCTCGAGGTCTTGAACAATGGATCCTGCCCTCTCTATGGCACGAGAGAGACTTTTGTTTGTTGGTTAGACCTCAAACAGGTTGTTCATTAGAGGAGCACTGCAACTTAAAGATAAAGAGGTAACCCATGGGTAAAACGATAATTTGACCTAGTTGGGGTACAAAAACACGTGGAGGACTGACTTGCTGTTATTGGTCGATATTCGTGGACACAGAAATATATCTACAGTGAGAAGAGTGCATCTATGGTTTTATAGTGGAGTGAACCATAGCTAACGAACATTGATTAACTTGGTTAATGAGTTTAGCCAATTAATCTCATATCGTTGTAGCTTCTGATCTGTAGGTCCATTAGATCCCACCGGTAGCTCACTTAGGGCATTGAGGAAAATTTATAAGGGAGAATTGTATATTCGAAGAGGTTCGAATATTAAGTTTAAAATATGAATTGGATTCATATTAAAACTATAGGTTAAAATTAATGTGCATTAGATGCACATTAATACTATTGGTTATATGAGAGAAATATAATTAAATATATGATATTTAATTATAGAATTAATTAATTGTTGAATTAATTAAACATTTATTTTAATTTAATTAAATTAAATTTGATTTAATCGAATTACATTAAAACTATAGGTTATGTGAGAATATTTATATGAATATGATTTATATAAATAAGAATTAAATTAATTGTTAATTTAATTATTTAATTAATTATTAATTAATTATTTGATTTTTAATAATTAATTAGAATTCTTTATCAGTTAAATTAACTGAAAGAAAAAGTGTCATCCCGCAAACCTAGGGGAGTTACACGTTCAAAAGGGTTTCAGGAAGGAGGCTTTGATCATCCGTTAGATCTCCCCCTCTCAGAAGTTCGATTGGCTCTCTCACGAATTCCCCAATTTCTCTCATTCTTTCGTGATTCCCAGAGGAACAACACAGAGGAAATTCTCCCAAAATTCTTAGAATTTTCTTGCTCCCACAAGCAACCAACGCAAGATCCTAAAAGAGGATACCGGTCCAACTTTTGTGGTGGTGTTCACAAAATTCCAGCATAGAAAAAGGAGTTTTTGGTTGCTGATTTTCTGCAAATCTTGGAGGAAAAGGTGAAACTCGATCAAGGCTTCCACGGTAGTAAGTGTTTTCTTGATCTCTTGTCTTCTAGGGTTTGCATCTAGATTAGATTTAGGTTTAAATTGTTTTTAAGCATGTTTTATACCTATATCCAACAAGTTTTAATTAGATTAGATTGCTGTAAATTTGTTGCAGTCGTATTGGTATTCCAAACGACGTTTAAATCGTTTTGGTCCTCTGATATTTTCCACTAAGCTAGGGATTTCACCCCTTCAAGGCCGATTTACTAATCATGGTTATATCGGGTGGACATAAATATATCTACAGTGAGGGGAGTGCAACTACGGACTATAGTGGAGTGTCCCGTTAGTTAACGAATGTTGGTTAACTAGGTTAAAAGAGTTTAGCTAGTTAATCTCGGATTGTTGGAGCCCATGATCTGTAGGTCCATTATGAAGGATTGGAATTCCCAATTCCGTTAAAGCAGAAGCGCAATTGAACCGTTCGTAATTAATTTCGCTCATACAAAATACCCATACATTGGCAATAATTTCAGAACAGAAATACTAAGGCTAAGCATTTAATTTAAAAGCATACTCATCGTCATCTGACGACTCTGAATTCTTCAAGAACACGTTGTTAAGGCTCCTAGGTGTCAAAACGAATTTATAATCACCAGTCACTAAACTACTCTGTAGTAGTAGTGGCCGGGGTCGATCACAGGGAACATCTGGTTTACTTCTAACCTCTTTTGTGTTTGGTGGTAGAGAAATGGGGGTTTGAGACGAATGGTGAAAATTGTGGGGAGGAAAATATGTAAGAAAGTAAACTGACAGAAAAGTTAATGGGGTGGTTGGCTAATCTTGTTGGGTTTTATGCCCTAAAACTCGTAGATAGTGAATGTAACCGTTGACCGGATATTAATGAAATAATATTGATATATTTTTCCATTAAATGTTATTAGTTATTTTATATTTATCTTTGCCTAAAATAACCCTAATCCAATAAACTAGACATCCTAGGCTGTAATGAGTCTTGAACTATATGTAGCGACATATGGGATCATTGTTCAAGAAACAACCTAAAGAGTCTATAGTATAGGGATAAGATTGGGTGCCTTATCTTGGCGACACTATGGATACGACCCACTTTGTATTTGATACAAACGCTATGATCCAACGCGTTCATGTAGGAGACATGCGAGTGGGGGTATCCTATGCAATGAGTTTGCATAAGACCAGACAGCGAAATAGTAACCACTGGTTATAACACCGTTAACTAGTTGGTATTCTATTTCACTAGGACGACCTAGACAACTTAGTCTTAATCCTGAGTTGATTATGGACTCCTGCTCATGAGAGATTGTCCTTTGATTTGTAGAAATTGGGGAAGACGTGACCTGCAAGACCAGCAAAAACCGCTGCACACCGGCGTGGTGTAGGCCACACCGCCTCCGATGCTTAAGTCAGAAAACGGGAGAAGATCAAGAAAGTAAGAGAAGAGAGTCGACAATTCAGTTCGGGTCCCCTTCTTCAGTGGCGAAGAGGGGTATAAATACCTACTCATCCTCCTAGGGTTTTTAGGGATTCGGAGGCGTTTTAGGTCAAACCAGGCGGAACCGGGGCGGCCAAAGGCGGTAGGGACCAAGCGGAGTCAGACGGGCTCGGCCTCGGCCCATGGCCGAGGCCGAGCAGGGGGTCGGGCCAAAATCCCGACCCCTTCGGTCTTGGCCTGTCCGGCTCGCTGGTTTCGCCTCTTGGGTCCATCTTTCGGTCTGATTTCTACTGGGTTGTCCTCGTCAGCTCCTTGTGCATCGGGGTGGTCCAAAATTACCTATAACATATGGTATTGGTCAATTTTTTTCTAGGTTTAGTTTCATGGGTTAAGGTTTTATCCCTTTTAAAGAAGTTCTTCCTTAAAAAATTTACTAGCTCATTCACCTAAATTTTAAGTAAAAACTTCTAGCACTTTATATATACAAGTGAAGAGAGCAATTCAAAATAAACAAGCTGGCTATGTGCAATATTGAATTTAGGCATGATAGCAAATCATTTGCAAATCATTTGTCAAAATAAACACGAGAGAGTTTTCTGTTTGATGGTTGGGCCACAAACAGGTTGTTCATTAGAGGAGAATTGGTACTTAAGGAAATAAAAGTAACCCAGGGGTAAAGCGGTAATTTGACCCAGCTGGTGTTACGAACCCTCGTGAAGGACTAACTAGTCGACATTGGTCTATATTCGTGGACACAGAAAATATGTCTGTAGTGAGAAGAGTGCAACTGTGAGTCTATAGTGGAATGTACACACAGTTAACGAATATTGATTAATTTGGTTAATGAGTTTGACCAATTATTCTCACATGGTTGGAGCTTCTGATTTGCAAGTTCATTAGGTCCCACTGGTAGCTCATAAAGTAATTTGAGGCAACTAAGTAATAAATGTAAATTGAAAAAGTTCAATTTACTAAGGGAAACAATATGATATATATTGATATATTATTATGAGAGAAATTAATATTTGAAGAAATTCAAATATTAATATAAATTTGAGTCACAATAAATTTATGAAAGTTTGAAAGAGTTCAAATATGAATTAATTAATTTTAAGGCCTAAAATGTATTTGGGAAAAATTAATTAATTCAATGTCGGAAATTAAATATGTGATATTTAATTGGCAGTTAATTAATTAAAGAATTCATTAGCCGGGAATTAATCAATTATGGAAATAATTAATCACTTAAGGAAATGATTAATCATTTATGGAAATGATCTAATCACTTATGGAAGTAATTAGTCATTTGTGGAAAAGATTAATCAATTATGGAATTGATTGATCTTGGATTGATTAAATAAGGAATAAGATTGAATCAATTTTGGAAAAGATTGATTTAATTGAATATTTTATTCATGGTATCTTTTCTATAAATAGAACACTAGACCTAATTGGTTCAGTACTCGCCTCTTGCTCTTAGACTCACAAGACAAGACCCTAGAATTCTCTTTAGCCTCCCTCTTAGAGAAAGACTCCCACAAGTCTTTTGCCTCCTAGACTTAGAGACATACTGGTGTAACCTCTGTGGTTATTGTGTCTTTGAAGAAGAATTTTCCAGCGAAGAAACTACAAAGAGGCTGTTGCGTTTTCGTTCGTTGAAACGTCGTTGGCGAAGAACGTTCAAGTCTAAAACGAAGGTTTGTAACGGTTCTTTCCCGTTTCTTTAGAAAAGCATGAAAATAAATTAGATTTAATTTTCAAACATGTTTATAGCAATTTCCAGCAACTTTAAAGCATGTTTAAAGTTTATTTTGCCTTTTCATAACGGTATTTTAATGTTAATTATTATACGGCATAAGGTCCAATCGATGAGCTTCTGCTGCGTGGGGGCTTTTATCCCCTTCAAATCTTACCTTCCCGCTCATTGTAGCTGAAGACACTCGAGATTAGTACATTTACTTTTTACTCATCGATTAGCAGATAATGATTTATATGCATGCTGTCTATAGGTACTTTAAATCAATTGACTCGATCCCAACGTCCATCGACTCAATTACTAGTTACTAATTAATTAACTCCATGAACCCGTCATGGTCAATTAATCAAACAACTACATTAAGAACTAGATACCCCTAGAGCGCTAACCCAACGGACCCGTTGAACTAACATGCAATTTATCAATAAATTAACCTGGCCACAATCAATAAATCAATTAATTACTGCTCTAGACTAGAACACTCATAATCAATTAGAAGGAAATCTAATTAATCACAAATATCAACTTAGACCCTAGATCTATTGTGTCAGAAACAAAGTCAAAGTCTGCTCTCTGGACTTGTGCTCACGAAACAATCTAATGCTAACTATTGAACTAACCATCCATTAGCTACTCGACAATTAGTTCTTTAGCAAGTTATTAACATATGAGCTGCGAGTTAGGGTGACAATCTAACCTACTGAGCATGCTAATTATAAAAGTGGGAATCCAAAGCCACAAACAACAAATAAATCATGCATAAAGTTCAACAATCTCAAAATAAACAATGAATCAGTGCAGTAAGCACATGAATCTCATAAAAATACAAATGTACTTACAATCCCGAGGTTCCAACTACAACGACCGGTGCTTAAACGGTCATAGACAAGCCTAATCTAAGCCCAAGGCTCGAGAAACCAACCTAATCTACCTAAAAACTATAAAATACAAAGGGAGAATGAAAAATATGGGACCAAACTGAGAGAAATGGCTCCCAAGAACTCCCCCTCTTCAAAAATCTGCTAAAGACCCTCCAAGCTGCTGCCCTAATCACAGCTCATGGATTTAAATAAACGGACTGGCGTCTCGACGTCGACGGCGATTCCAGCTTCCCTCTGCATCCGAAGCGTTGATACGTCGGAGGATGGCATCGAGACGCCACCTCTCGGGTCTCCTTGGTTTGGCTGCTTCAAAACTTGATCCGTTTGGTGTTGTTTTCGAGTCTCTAGTGCTCCACTTAGGTCTTTTCACTATCTCGGCATCCCATGGACTACAAGATGGATCAAAACCGCGCTAAAATCCTCGAATTAACACCAAAATTGAATACGGGCTCCCTTGAAGCGCTTGATACCAAACCTTTACAAAACATAACTTTAAACGAGATAATTGTCGTAAAACTAGCAAGATTAAGGACAAATAAACATGGGCAATTAGGTCCCATCAGGGATCAAAAGTGAAATCTTGGGACACCACCACAAGATTGCCCTATTATCCTCTGAGTTTGGAAACGTGGTTGTGGGACCACGAACTTGAAACTGGGATGGTGAAACATAGAGAGGAATTTTCCTCTGTGTTCTTTGTGTTGAGAGAGAATGAGAGTAGGAGAGAATGCAAGTTCTCTTAACGCGATCTCAGAATGAGGAATCAATTCAAGACCCCTTCAGTCGTAAGTTTTGCATTAAGGAAGATAGTTGACAACCATCTACCATGTGTCCTTAAATGTGAGGGTTTTAACCTTTTTGATTAATTTAAATTAAAATTCAATTAATCAAATATTAATTAATTAATTCTAATTAAATATCTCCATATCTAATTACATGTGCTTTAATTTAATCATATTAAAGGCACATCCCTCACATTCTATATGGTTTTAATTAAAATTAATTAAATCATATTTAATTCAATTAATTAAACTACACAATTAATTAATTCTTTGACCAATTGAATATCATATATTTAAATAATCAAACATTTGAATCATATTCAAATTAAAATTAAGAGTAATTGCAGAGGGTGGAAAATTAATTATCTATAATAGCAAATTTAGTATCAAGTAAAAAGAATTGCAAATATGCCAAAAAACTTAGAATATTCTCATTTTACCCTTCTCTTTCTCTCCCTTCCCATTTACCATTTCTTTCCTCATTTCTAGTGTATACGATTTTGTATACGATTTCTTCTTCTTCTTCTTTTTTTTTTTTGCTTTATTCTTCTTTTTTTTTTGTTTGTGCATTTTTGAGCTGTTATGATTTCTTTTTTTATAATGAACTATTACGATTTTTTTTTAAATTGTTTTAGTTTATTGTTATGATTGTTTCTTCTTCTTTGTCTTTATATATATATATATATATATATATATATATATATATATATTGATAATATGTGGGGTGGGGGATTCGAACCACAGACCTTGTGGTTATCAGTACAACTTTATGTCAATTGAGCTAAGTTCTTGTTGGCCTTCTTTTTAATTCAAGAATGTCAAGAATACAAAAATAGCAATTTTGGTGAGTGTTTGTATAGATATATGAAAGTATATCACTGATATACTCCGGTTAATCGTAGTCTATCACTGACTATCATTGGTCGAAGTCTATCATGGCTATAATTGATAGATAATGAAATACAAAGAATACAAGAATAGCAATTTTATGGTGGTGGTCACGGAGCTTGTGTGCTAGACTTTAAAAATTATATTGTTGATTGAGTCCCTTGTTCGTAATGGTTATTTTTGGATTTTATGTTCTAATTACCACAAGAGACTTAAATTTTTTTGTTCAATTTATGATTGTAGTATAATAATTTTGGATGAGTTTCTAATTACCGATATGATTGCAATGCAAAGTACTTTACTGATAGATTTCAATTAAATTGATTTCTATTAGTAACAACCATTGGTAGACTTCAATTAATTGATAATTAACTGATTTCTATCCGAGATAGAAACCAATAGACTTCAATTAACTGATTTCTATCCTCGATAGAAAATGATAGATTTGAATTAAACTAATTTCCATTAGTGATACAAGTCAATAGACTTGAATTAAATTGATTTCTAATAGAAACTGATAAACTTCAATTAAATTGATTTCTATCAGTGACAAAAACTGATAACCTTGAATTAAACGGTTTTCTATTAGTGATAATCACTGATAGACTTAAATTAAACTGATGGATAGAAACTGATAGCCTTGAATTAAATTGTTATCTATCAGCGACTATCACTAATAAACTTGAATTAAACACGATAAAAACTTATAGATTATGATCAACAAAACTGATAGACTTCGATTAATCAAAGTCTATCAGTGTCTATCACTAATAGACTCCGATTAATTGAAATTTATCATCAAAGTCTATCAGTATTTATCATTTATAGACTTCGATTAATCGAAGTCTATCAGTGACTATCAATAATAGGGACTGATAGACTATTGGAGATACTAAGGGTATTTTCGTAATTTAACGTATTTTTTGCTATTTCGGAAAATAATTTTATTTTTTTGCTATTTTTGCAATTCTTTTATCGGTTTTTTTCTATCTGTGCAAAGCCCCCTAAAATTGATCTATAGTTTTAATTTAATTTAATCACATTTAATTAAATTAAATTGGCACTTTGGTCCCTGAGGTTTGGGTTAAGTGACACTTTGGTCCCTGAGTTTTCAAACTCAACAATTTAGTCCCTAAGGTTTGGTTTTAGTTTCATTTTGGTCCCTCCATCCATTTTTCCGTTAAATACTAACGTAGGGCTGACGTGTCACTATTTTTTTTAATTAAAAAATTCTTTTTAAATTTTTTAAATTAAAATTAATAAAAATATTATTATTTATAATATATTTATTTCTTTCTCTCCAACATCATCTTCTTCATCACCACCAACCTACCAGCTACCACCACCACCCATCGTTAACGTCGCCTGAGAAACGAGAAATCGGACAACGACAGTCTGCTGCAGCTACTCCTCCTACCTGCAAACCAGATCGACATCAATGTGTGTGGAGTAACCCACGCGACGGAGAATCGAGCAGATCTGGTATGGCGCACTTGAGCGACCTCAGATCTGACACGCTGGAGCACTACCATCCACAGATCTGGAACGCCGCCGTCGAGCCTAGACGAGAAGACGAGAACGTACCAACTCGCGACCAAGAACTCACCGGAGCGACTCACGAACTCGCTGAAGGAAAAGAGAAGGGGAAAAGGAAAGAAGAGAGGAAGGAAAGGGAAGAAGAGAAAAAGAGAAGAAAAAAAAATTCGTCACCGGCCGCCGGTCGGCGGCTAGTTTGGTCAAGCTACCCGTGACTGGTTTGGTTTGAAGATTGAAGAAGAAGAGCTAGTTTGGTTTAAAGAAGAAGAAGAATAAGAAATAAATATATATATATATATATGTATTAAAATTTATTTTAACATTTTTTATTTAAAAAAAATTTAAAAATAGATTTTTTTATTAAAATAATAGTGCCACGTCAGCAACTGTTAAAATTTAACAGAAAAGTTGACGGCAGGGACCAAAGTGCTCCTTATCTCAAACCTCAGGGGTATTTTTGTTGAGTTTGAAAACTCAGGGACCAAAGTGTCACTTAACCCAAACCTCAGGGACCAAAAGTGTATTTTTCCCAAAAATTAATTAATTCAAAATTAATTAATTATTTTGATTAATTAAATATCACATATTTAATTAATTACATATTAGAATCATATTCTAATTTAATCTCTCATATAATAGTTTAATTAAATCACATTTAATTAGACCAAATTGAATAATTAATTAATTCATAATTAATTAATTAATTAATTTATTAAATATCATATATTTAATTAAATATATATTCGAACTCTTTCAATTATATTATTCTCTCATTTAATAAAGTTTAATCACAAATTAAACTTTATATTATAATGTATAAATATACATTATATTAATTGTATCTCATACAATTAACTTGATTCCCAAGATGAATTTGAACTATTCAATTTTTTTCAAGATAAATTGTTACCATTTACTCTTTACGAGCTTGCAGGGGGACCTAATGACCATACAGATTAGAAGCTCCAATGATATGAGGTTTTAACTGACTGAACTCATTAATTAAGTTAACCAATATTCATTAACTGTGGGTCACTCCACTAAAGACCCACGACTGCACTCTTCTCACTGTAGAATATTTCTTTGTCCACGGATATTGACCAATAACGGTAAGTCAATCCTTCACGAGTGTCCGTAACTATAGTTGGGTCAAATTATCCTTTTACCCCTGGTTACATCTGTCTCCTTAAGTACCAGCGTTCCTCTAATGAACAACCTATTTATGGTCCAACTAGTAAACAGAAAGTCACTCTCGGGCCAATGAGAGGGTGGGATCCCTTTGTTCAAGACTCAGAGTCACCACTCAAGGGAACATTCATCTACTTTTCCTAGAAGCGGGAAGAAGTGAATTCCATCTTGTGTTGTCATGTCCCCAACCCCCACTCGGTCTTATCCCCAAGAAGGTAGACCTATTGAGTCGGCATGCAGACGACTCTCACCCTTACTAATCAAAGGATAATCCCTCATGAGAAGGAGTTCATGACACACTTGGGATTAAGACTGAGTTACCTAGGTGAGCTATTGAAACAGTAACCTAACTAGTTAACGGTATTACATCTAGTGGTTTACTATTTCGTGGTCCGGTCTTATGCAAACTCATTGCATAGGATACCCCGCTCGCATGTCTCCTACATGGACGCCTTGGATCAATACGTCTATATCGAATACAAAGCGGGCTGTATCACATAGTGTTACCAGGATAAGATACCCAACCTTATCCCTGTACTATAGACCTTTTAGGTTGTTACTTGAACACTGATCCCCATATGTCCCCACATACTAGTTCAAGTTACATGTAAACAACCTTGGAGCTTAGTTTATTGGATTTGGGTCATATTGTGCAATTTTAGACTTAAAATGACAATAACACTTTATTGTTTAATCCTCAATAACACTTTATTGATACAAGTATATAATTTGTTAATATTCACTATCTATGAGTTTTAGGACGTAAAACCCAACACATTAGGTCCCCCTACTAGCTCATATAGACTAAACCTTAGAACAAAGTGATGAAAGAATTTAAATCGTTCAAATTCGGTTTAGGGAATTTAATGTTAAATTATATGTGATATACTTAACGTATTATAGTTTAAACTTTGGATTGAACTATAATTTGAGAGAGTTAAAAAATATATTTAAATAAGATTTAAATATTGTAATGATGTATATGATACATATTTCAATTTGAATTTGAATAGAGATTCATATTCAAACAATCATTTAGGAGAAAGATCAGGATTGGTGTCGGGATTACTGTAATTGTTTAATTTAGGTATTTGTTATTAAATTAAATAAATTATAATGAATTAAATTATTTAATTAATTAGAAATTAAAATTGAAATTAGTTTAATTGAATTAATTTAAATGTTAAATTAAGAAATTATTTTCAATTTTAATTTAAGAAAACTCAAGAGGTAAAGACTCTTTGTTTGACACCTTTCCATGACCCATCTCCATTTCCTTGCTTACTGTCTTCTTATGAGCTGATTGAGGTGGTATTTTGCTCATATAAAATCCAAGAAGAAGACTTTGAGATGGGATGGATGAACAACTGAAGCTGTTGGGTTTTCTTTCATGTGAAACAACCAAAAGAACTCTCTCAAATTACCCTTCTTCTTCTCCTCTAAATTCATCATAAGTTGTAAACCTGAGACTTTTCTTGGATTATTTGCTCTTGTCACATATTGTGGGAAGTTGGATTAAAGTTGTTGTTGTTTCATTGTGGAAGAAAATGACAAAGCTTTTGGCTGAAGTTGTTTTCGATAACTTTGGAATCTATTAATTTAAAAAAAAAGAAAAGAAAGGAAATAAAGAAAAAGAAAAGAAAAGGAAACAAAAGAGGAAAAGGAAAAAGAAAAGAAAAGAAAATGAAAGCTTAGTGGTTTCAACCCATTTTCGATGCTTAGTGGTTTAAAAAAGAGAATCCACCGCCTAAGGTCATTCCAACCCATTTTCTTTTCATTTCCCATCAAATTTGCAGAACCATTCGAGAGAGAGTTTGAAGGAAGAAGAAGAGGAAGCTTATTGGAGTTTTGAGGTTGAAGAAGAGAGGGGAAAACTGAAGCAAGTGCAACCATGGCAGAATCTTGGTTCAATCTGCCCATCTCTCATTTTTAATTCAGTTTGAGCTACACAAGAAGAATTAAAAGGTGAGGCTTGATTTCTTGAAAGTTAATTCATTTTCTATCAAATTTCTTGAAGAAAGCTTGAGCTAATTTTGATGTTAAGTTAATGATTTTTGAAGAAGAAAAACAGAGCATAAAATTTTCGCGCAAATATGAAGGGTCTCTAGTTTTTTGAACGTCCCAGAGTGTATAGATTGAATTAGAAGCTTAATTTTGTATGGATGGAAAGCTTATTCAATTTCCGATAACTATCATGAAGAACTTGTGAGCCAAAAATGACTTGAAATAGGTTTAATTTCAGGAGAAAAGTAGAGAGTAGCAGAAAACACGAATTTGGAATAATTATGTTGGGGGATTTCTGGATAAATCCGTTGGGGATATCATTTTCATTCCTTCAAGTAAGTTATAGAGGGTTCCAAAATGAAGAGTTTGATATAAAGTACATTAGTTTTGGTCAAGTATTGAGGAAGTTATGAGTGTTTGAAGTTAGGGTATTGAATCTAGAAAATTCTGGAAAAAATGTGAAATGTGATTTTATTTCTAAAGTTTAGAAGTTATGAGCGTAGAAAGACAAGACTATTTAAGGTTTTGATGCTCGATTTTGGTTTGTTTGACATGCCAAGAGGAAATAGGTCGAGCCTACAGGCCAGGGAACTAGCCCAAGGCTGTGAGTGACAAAACAAATTCCGAAATTGATTTCTAAACTGTTATTTATGATTAAATGTTTTACATGCTTGAATATGAACTTATGAATAATACATGATTTCTATGAATGGTTTCAAGCATAAGTTTCGAGTTTAGATTTTCTAATGAAATTTATATGTGAGCACTTGATTATTGACTTTCTGAAAAGTAGTTGAAACAATATCATTTTAAGCAAAAGATGTATTAGCGAGTATTGTTTAAAGATTTTCAGTTTTCCACGAGCAAGCTGAGTAAGCTTGAGTTTTATAAAAGATAAAGATAAACAAACATATTTTAATGTTTTCATGTGATTTTTCTGAGACTTTTATTGACTACATGACTGAGATATTGAGCCTGAGGCTGTATGGTACCGTGTGCACACAGATTATATTATGTTGTTGACGTTGAGTGTACTCCGTGACAATAATATTGTCATGAGTGCTGGGCGGGCCCCACTATGACAAAGACGATAGGAGTGCTGGGCGGACCCCACTACATCGTAGAGTAAACATTGGTTTTACTGGGCGTGCCCTACACAACGTAGATTTTTCATGTTAGTTAAAATGTTTAATATACTTGATATGCCTTGCTAGATTTTAATGACATATTTGCTGAGTATTTGAGAAAGCTGTTATCATTACACGTTTATATTTAACGCTTGGATTAAACAAATTTCTATGTTTAAGGTTTATCATGTGTTCTGATTTGCGAATTAACAATTTTAAATTTAGTCACTCACTGGGCTTCATAACTCACCCTTTCAAAATGTTTTCCCACTTTTCAGGTGGAGATTGAGCTCCTAGTGCCTGATAAACTGCCATAGTCTGCTAAAAGCTCCCAGATCGACTTCTAGTACGTGGGTGGAGTTGTACATCGAGTCTGTTTATATTGTAAATGTCTTTGTAAGGATTGGATAGTTTACGGTTTGTGTAAGCTCTAGTGTTGTGGTTGTGTAAACCCTAGTTGGATATGTTTCTGGTTGTGATGTCTCTATCAAGTTTATTTTCCAAAGTGATTTAAGTCGGGGTTGCACTTCATGTATGTCTAAAGGTTATCAAGGTTCTGCTGTGTTGTGTTGCATGTAAAGTATTTCATATCTAAGATTAGCATGTTTATCAGGTTCAAGGGTTCAACAGAGTCAGCGAGTATCGTAGAGGAGGACGATGTCCGCTGGCTTCACGCTGTCTTTCGGACTAAGCTAGCAGGTAGTTCGGAAGGGGTTGTGACATGTATTGGCTCCCACAAGCCTGTTGTAAGGCTGGAGAATAGTGGGAAAGACTCTAGTGGTAGTCCACGACTCGATCGTGAAGAGAAACAACCAAAGGTTTCGCTTGAATCGAGCTTCAAAGGTTAGTTCTCAGATCCTTTGTTTTTTGTTCTTGAAAAACATGCTTCTTTTCTTGAGAAATTGATGTAAACCGGTGCCTAAGATCTGTCATCGCTTCCACTCGAGTGTTTTTCACTCCTTCATATTTAACGTGCAATTCACTTATTAATAACTTAAGTGAACAAAAACTCGATAATGACTTTATTGAACAAGTATATTAGTATTTGTTTCATTCACTATCTATGAGTTTTAGGGCACCAACCCCAACATCCTTTGAATTGACGACTCTTAGGATTCGTATGAATGCAACTTATCTGTTATTTTTAGATAGCCATTCGGCTGAGGCAAGTCCATCACTTATTCGATTTAGGATTTGTGTAGACTCTTGATAGGCCTAAGAATCTAGGAGAAATTAAATTGGTTTAGTTAGAGAACTAAAATTCCTGATTAAATTGATTAATTCTGGGCCTTTTTCATAAAGCAATTGGGCTAAGCATGAAGGGCAACAGATGCCATTAAATAATAGTTAATAATTTTGAGGATTCATCTTGTTATTAATAATCAATTAGATTTAGTTTGAGGAGTCATCGGGCTAAGCATGAAGGGCAACAGACGCCATTAAAATAACTAATTGGTTAATAAATTCGTGGAGTATCGGGTGAGTTAATCAATTAGACATAGGTTTAGTAGGTGGAGTATCTGAACAACCAATAAGCATTCTAGCCTCATAATATACTAAACACCGAGTACTTCCAATTGCAGTAATCACCAAGTTATGATTAGCCTACTCGCCTTTTAATTCCTTCTTTTATTTTCCCATCTTTACATTCTTGGAAATTAATTTTCAGCACTTTATCTTCCCTCGCTTTTAATCTATCCAAATCCAAACCCCCCATTAGTCCTGTTGTCATAATAAACCTGATTTAGACGAATTAACAATTATGCTTCGTGTGTTTGACCCTCGCGACTACTGCTACAAGTTAGCTTTAGGGGTTGGTGATTATAAATTTATTTGACCCAAACTTTGGAGAATTCGATACCCTCCGAATCACCCCGTCAATATGCGCTACAATGAATTAATGATATTGATGATTTCTACTTAAATGCGATACTTCTTTCATTATTGATATCCGTCTGGCCAACCGATAGAGGTAGTAGCATGCTAAGGCGCCGGAAGGATAATGCATGTGGAACTATTTAAGTAGAGCAAGATAACGCATGAATGTAGTCTGGTTGTGTTAGAAATAATTCAACCGCATAAGATACTTCATGAATGTGTTTGAGTTCCTTTAGAGATAATTCAACTGCTTGTAAGCAAAAGAGAACTGAGCTAACACATGAATTAAGTGATAGGAATATTCTTAGTTCAACACATGTGTAAAACCAGGAGGGAAACACACGTTTATTTCTCGCTTAAGCATCAGTATTCAGTCGATTCATTGTTATGCGCTACACTAATGTCTTATCCGTCGCATGTGGTTGTTACGGTGAAAGTCTTGATAGCTTATCTCGCACTGTTTTCCCTATTAACGCATTAGCTTTTGTTTTGTTTATATTATCACATGTTCCTACTGTTGGGGTTGGTGCCCTAAAACTTGTAGATAATGAATGAAACAAAAAGTAATATACTTGTTTGATAAAGTCGTTATCGAGGTTTTGTTCACGTAAATTATTAAATAAGTGAATTGCACGTTAAATAACTCAAATCCAATAAACTAAGATCCATGGCTATATAATATGAACATTTGAACTTTATGTAGTAACATAAAAGTGGATTAAGTTCAAGTAATGGCCCAAACGGTCTATAATATAAGGATCAGGCTAGGTACCTTATCTTGAGAACACTATGTGACGCGACCCACTTTGCAGTTAGTGCAAACGATGTGATCCTAAATCGTTCATGTAGAGACATGCGAGTGGGGGCGTTCTATGCAATGAGTTTGCATAAGACCAGGACTAAGAAATAAGTCACTTTCCTTTATAACGTCGTTTACTGTTGAAACTGACTTATTTAGTGCGATGACCTAGGTAATTCGATCTCAATCCTAAGCTAACTATGAACTCCTATTTATTCGATATTATCCTTTGATTTGCATGGGTGAGAGTGGCTCATCATTGCCGACCCAATAAGCCTACCATTTTGGGGATATAACCAGGTAAATAGCTGGAGACATAGTCTTGCAAAACAAAATTCACTCATACCCGAATTAGGGATAGTAGAAAGGTTGTTCCCTTAAGTACTAACTCCGGGACTTGAACAAAGGGATCCCGCCCTCTCATTGGCCCGAGAGGTATTAGTTTGGTGGTTGGACCACAAACCGATTGTTCATTAGAAGATCAATGCGACTTAAGGAACTAGATGTAACTTCAGGGGTAAAATGAACATTTGACTCAGGTGTAGTTACGAACAACCTGTGAAAGGTTGACTTACTAAGCATGGTTATATCGAGTGGACAAAAATAAATCTAGAGTGAGGGGCGTGCAACTATTGGGCTATAGTGGAGTGTCTCGGTAGTTAACGAATGTTGGTTAATTAGGTTAATGAGTATTAACCGGTTAATCTTGGATTGTTGGAGCCCATGATCTATAGGTCCATTAGGGCCCCTACTAGCTCAAACGAAATAAACCTTAGAACATAGTAATGAGAGAGTTTGAAGCGTTCGAATTCGATTTAGGGAATTGACGTTGATTATATGTGATATACTTAACATGGTTAATTAGAGAGAGAGATATTTAAATATGATTTAAATATTGTAAATATGTATGAGATACATATTTTTGTTCGAATTTGAATAGGGATTTGTATTCGAACAATCGGTTATGAGAGAGAGAACGAAATTGATGCAATTATTTAATTTTAGTATTTGGTATTAAATTAAATAATTATAATTAAATTAAAATGTTTAATTAATTATTTATTTATTAATTTCATTCAAAATTAATTACATGAATTAGTTTTTGAAATTAATAAAGAAAATGAATAATGTAATTCATTTTCAAGGTGGCTTGATTCCATGAAAGTTCATATGCATGTCTTGTGACATTGCCACCAAATTGGGTGACTAATCCAAGACTAAATCAATTCTTCTCCTCATATATAAACATAGTTCTTCTTCATGATGGGCGTGGTTCATCTTGCTAAAGAATTTCATGCAAAATCAGCTTAGAATTTCATGAAGAACACAAGATAGAAAACTTCTCTCAAACCCATCTATCTTTCCCAAATTCATCACAAGTGAGCCTCCCACAAGTTGTTCTAAGGCCGGAGGATAGTGGGGAAGACTTACGTGGTTGTTCCATGCTCGTTCGTGAGAAGAATTTATCCACATAGATGTTTGATTTAACTCCAAAAGGTTGGTTTTATTTAAACTCTGTTTTCGGTTCATTGCTAGCATGTTTCTTTTCTAAAATTAAATTAAATTAGAATTCTTTCGATCCAAATCGCTTTCGCTAGTGTCTCGTACAGTCCTTCAATTGGTATCAGAGCATGATTTGGACACTCAATTTCGGTTAATTTTAGCTTGGTGGGTTGATTTTTGCATGTGATGTGAGAATGGTTGCTTAAGTGGGCTCATTATGGTTTTGGCATCAAATTAGTGTTTAATGTGGATTAAAGTTGTAATTGCCTACATGTTTATGGGTATATATGTGTTGGCTTGAGTCTGTATAAATTTTGGAGTTAATAAAGTTGAAACTAGGATGTAACCGAAGAAAGAAGACGAGGTGTTCAAGCTGGAGGAAAAACAGGGGGTTCATACAGACGCATCAGCATCGGAACGCTGTTCATTAGCGTCTCGACACTGATAAACATCCTAGCCCAGCGTGATTTCAAGCGAGAAACGAGCGGGAACAACCAGACCGGTCCGGTTCAGCGTGGTTCAACCAATTCAGCTTCTATTCAACAACTATAGATCGGTTCAGACCCTTTCCAATCTCTTTTGATCTGGTTCAAGCAAAATCAACATGGTTCGGGTAGTTCGAATGGTTTGGGAGTGGTTCGAGATCAATTTTAAATTATTCTTGTAATAATTTAGGTTTTTGCTTTCCTTAGGATGCCAAACTTGGTCCACTTTAGTGTGTTTAAATTATTATGCATTATGGATGAATGTTTAAATTGAATTAGAATCACATATGCATAATGTATGTCATATAGATTTAAAATCCCACAATAGGAAAACATGTTTCATGCATTAGTAATTATTATAAGAGTTATAATAAATGGAATGCATGTTAGGGTTTCATGAATAGATACATGTTGAATGTTTTAGTTTCGTATAGCTCAATTAGTATAAACGTTATAATAATAAACGAAAATGAACAAGCATGCAACATGAAACCACATTAACATAGATGAATGTTATAGATTTATCGTTCTTTATAAAGCGTTATATTACGACATAGACATTAAAGTCTATAACAATATAATTGCATGCTCTCTTTGGGTTAACGAACCTCAAAACTCGAACAAATTCGCATAGAATAGGTCGATAACATGTAAGCTAAGGTTACAAAAGAATTCACCCGGTGAGATATTGTCTCAGACTTGAGGTATTTAAGTTGACGGTTTACAGAACACCTCCTACTTTGGTATCAAGTCGGTACTTGAGTTAGGTTAACCCGAGTTTTATGAGCATGCATGAGCGATGTGAGGTTAAATAGTTTATCACCTAGACATCGTAGTATAAATCGTTATACACACCTAGATATAGGTAAATTTTAATGGTGCTTTATATATAACTTGAATGTTTGATTGTTATATGTTTTTCATCACTATTAGAAGCATGTTATAAGGCTAATTCATTAAAAGTTATAATAGTTATAAAAGTTAATGAATAGAAACCGTTGAAACCTATAATAAAGAGTTGCATGCTAACTTAGGATCTTAGGCATAACGAATCAAAATTTTAAACGGTTTAAAATTAAATAGACCTTCGATCACATTTCTAATAGGATTAGAAAATTGTTCTACTTAGTGTTTTAATAGATTTAAAATATGGTTAAATAAGATATAAGACTTAGGTTATAAGGGAACTATCCTGGCAAATGGATCGACACCTGAGTTGAATTAACCACGGTCTTATTAGCATGCAAACGTCACTAGGTAATTAAAAGGGTTTAATTCACCTAAACTTTAGAGTAAAGACCTTTATAAGAGTTATAAAAGGTGTTGACTTAGATAGATTCATTTAGCTGGAATTTACTTGAGAAATAATAGACCCTAAAACTTTAGGTCACTTCAGTCGGAGGAAAAGTATAAAAACAAGATATTAATATCAAGTTTTTACTCTCACGTCCCCTTGTGTTCACACCGTGAGATCCATACTTGGCCTCGAGGCATCCTGGGAGCGTTGCCCTAAAGATGGTGTTTGCATGGGTCAATAACAAGGTGAATGAGGAAAGTGTTCATAGTAAGTGGGTGAAGGAAACATGTCAACGTATCCTGCAATCTCTTCCATTAGGTTGCACTGTGAGATTTCTATGCGCCACCTGCAAGTCGCCCTGGGAGCGATCACCCTACGAAGGGCTTGCACATGGGATTCGAAACAACGAAAACTCCAGAAATGGATAGGATTTCTTAGGGTCGTTCCTAACATTAGCTCTTCCCTACGGTGGCATTGTTAGGATCGTCTTCTAGGATCTGAAAATGGCGGGTCACACTTACGAGATTGTCTCGACCGAACTAATGGCAACTAAAAACTATTGGAGTAAGAGTTATTCTGGTAATAGTAATTAGCCGAGATTGTCTCGATTCAAAGGAGGAGAAGCTGACTACCCTACCGTAGCAGTTATTCTAAACCCCTGAAGTATCATTGCAAAGTGAATCAATAATATACTTGGGTCGATGATTACTTTTGCTAAAACTGATTGGATAATATGTATAATGGGTTTAGTGCAAGTTTCTAATTCAAGTTAATTTGTTATTTTCAACAATAATGTCAAAATCTTTATGTGCTTTGTTGAACGCCAAATTAAACGGTTTAGAACATACAATTAAGAAAAACTTAAATGCTAAACTCGTGGCAAATAATTTAGGCATGGTTTTAATTGAGGAACGTCCTCAGGCTAACTTCTTAGCCAAGAGGAACATAATCCACGACCCTTAATCTGATTTATTAGTCTTGAAATCATGTTTGGTGGAAAATGATAGTTCTGTCTGGATACTTGATTCAGGTGTCACTGATCACGTATGTTCTTCATTTCAAGGAATGAGTTCCTGGACATAGTTACAAGCTGGTGAGATGACCCTTAAAGTCAGAACAGGAGAAGTCATCTCGGCTACTGCAGTGGGAGTCGCAAAATTATTCTTCTCAAAGGAACGTTACATGATATTCGATAATGTGTACATAGTTCCGAGAATTAAAAGAAGTTTTATTTCTCTATCTTGCTTAATTGAACAAGGTTATTCAATATCCTTTTCTATTAACGAAGCATTCATAACTAAAAAAGGTATTGATGTTTTCTTTGCAAACATGGGGAATAATTTGTATGTTTTAAGACCAATTGAGTCTAAAGCTATTTTAAATCATGAGATGTTTAAAACCGCTGAGACTCAACCTAAAAGGCGAAAAGTTTCTCAAGATACCTATCTTTGGCACTTGAGGTTAGGCCATATTAATCTCAATAGGATTGGGAGATTGGTTAAAAATGGACTTCTAAATAAGTTAGAAGATAACTCCTTACCTCCCTGTGAGTCATGCCTTCAGGATAAGATCACTGAGCGACCTTTTACTGGAAAAGATTATCGTGCCAAAGAGCCCCTAGAGCTCATACATTCGGGCCCCTGTGGACTGATGAACGTTAGAGCTCGAGGAAGGTATGAATATTTCATTAGTTTTTATTAATGATTATTCAAGGTATGACTATCTCTACATGTTGCATCATAAGTCCGAAGCCCTTGAAAAGTTCAAGGAGTATAAGGCCGAGGTTGAGAACCTATTAGGTAAGACAATAAAAACACTTCGATTTGATCGAGGTGGTGAGTATATGGACTCAAGATTCCAAGACTATATGATAGAGCATGAAATCACGTCTCAACTCTCAGCCCCTAGTACACCTCAACAGAACGATGTATCGGAAAGGAGAAACAGAACCTTGTTGGACATGGTTCGCTCGATGATGAGCTATGCTTAATTGCCCAACTCGTTCTGGGGTTATGCAGTAGAGACTGCAGTTTATATTCTAAACATGGTTCCTTAAAAGAGTGTTTCAGAAACACCATTTGAGCTCTCGAAAGGGCGTAAAACTAGTTTAGGTCATTTCAGAATTTGAGGATGTCCTGCATACGTGCTAGTGGCAAACCCGAAGAAATTAGAACCTCGTTCTAGATTTGGCCTATTTGTAGGCTATCCCAAAGAGACGAGAGGTGCATACATATTTGTTCTTGAAGAAAACAAAGTATTTGTATCGACAAATGCTACATTCGTAGAAGAAAACCACGTTAGAGACCACAAGCGATGGAGTAAAATTCTTTTAAGTGAACTAAATAAAGAAGCTGCAGAAATGTCAATAAGAGTTGTTGATCAGGCTATTCCATCAGCAAGAGTTTTTGATGGAGCAGGCACCTCAAGTCCATTACATCCTTCTCAAGAGATGAGAGTATCTCGATGTAGTGGGAAGGTTATTACTCAACCTTACCTCTATCTGGGTTTAGCTGAAACTCCAGTCGTCATACCTGATGGCGGAGTTGAGGATCCATTGACCTATGGACATACGATAAATGACGTCGACAAGGATGAGTGGATTTAAGCTATGGACATCGAAATGGAGTCCATGTACTTTAATTCAATATGGGATCTTGTAGATCAACCTGAAGGGGTAAGACCCATAGACTGTTATTGGATCTACAAGAGAAAACGAGACGCAGTTGGAAATGTACAGACATTTTAGGCTAGACTTGTGGCAAAGGTTTTTACCCAGAGGGAGGGGATTGATTATGTAATCTACTCCCCTGTTGCCATGCAAAAGTCAATAAGGATACTCCTATCCATTGCCACATTTTAAGATTATGAAATATGGAAAATGGATGTCAAGACTGCTTTTCTGAATGACAATCTTGAAGAAAGTATCTACATGTCTCAACCAGAAGGGTTCATTGCTCAAGGTGATGTGGAATTTTCCTACCGCAAGCGCACGGGTCAAGTAATAGTAAAGTGATTGTGAAATCGAGTGTCGTCCTCTGGATTGGATTTTTAATCAATTTTAATTACCAAAGATAGTCTTGTCCAATTTTATTTAGGGAACAAATTTTAGTGATAAAGAATGCAAATCGAACACAAAACAATAAGAAAAGTGACAATCTAATGATGACAACGGTCTTAGGGATTTGATTTCACCAATTGGGATTATGGATTAATTCATGGATTAATAATATGCTATCATTCATAAATCAAGGAAACAACAATCATACATATCTTTCCCGAGCATACATGATTTTCTCACATGCAATGAACCCGATATCCCTATCTAAATTCATTAAACATGCAAGTCATTAAGGATAGTCTTTTTTACCGATTTCTAGAATTAACTATTATCTCCCGATCTCTAGCTAAATTCTAGTTATGCACAATGATTTCTAAGCCAAATCCTCCCTCCCGAGTTTGATTCAATCACAAACATCAATCAATTTATGGCCGGTAAATTGAAAGCATTAAGAACACAATTATGCATAAATGAAATCAATAGAAAAAATCCATACAATCAATCCAAAACTGCCCAACGACTACATCAATCCCTAAGGTCCGAAACTTAGCTACTCATACAACACATTACAATATAGCAAAAGTCTAAAACGACCATTTAAACTACTAAAGTTAAGGGAAAAGAGGAATAAACACTAAGTAGGTCGAGACCGCACGTCCCCGTCACAATCTCTACGAATGAAGGCTTGAATCCCACTTTCCTCCACCTGGTTCAGCTTCCACAACCCCTAATTCTCTGAGTTTTCAGCCAAAGAGTCACCAAAAGAAGTCCCCAAATCTGACCTAATCGCAAACTATAAATAGGGAAAATTTTGGCCCAACGTTGCGACCCTATAGGGGTAGCGTCGCAACACTGTCGCGATACGTAGATTCTGTCTTCAATATCTTCGAGAGCGTCAAAACGCTATTGACACAGCGTCTCGACGCTGTGTCTGTTACCGCCCAGATTAGAAAAGGAATGTAGCAGCGTCGAGACGCCCTTTGGCAAGGGTCTCGACGCTGGTCCTCGGCAAAGCCTAAATAATGAGCTTCCAACTTCGGTTCCCTTTGATTCTTTAGTCTCTTTTCATGCCCCAAACACATGATTAGCTCCAAAACATAATTCCTACAAATAAACACATAAATGCATAATTTTGACCAATAAATTATAAAAGACTAGCTAAATTAATTAGGGAAAACTCGCTAGTTATGCTCGCTATCACAAGGTCAGGAGCAAAAGGTTTGCAAGCTTAAATGATCCATTTATGGGTTGAAACAAGTGTCCAGATCCTGGAATATAAGATTTGATACTGCGATCAAGTCTTATAACTTTGAACAAAACGTTGATGAGCCTTGTGTTTATAAGAAGATCATCAATAGCTCTGTATTCCCTATGCCTCTGCCTTAGAGAGCCTAATGTATGTCATGTTGTGTATTAGGCCTGATATATGTGAAGGAATTGAATCCTCTAGCGGAAGCGAATTAAATCGAGCGTGATTTTAATTTCTATTAGAGAAAACCGATACGTTGGGCAAAATTAATTTTAGAACGATTCTCAAATTAAATCTAGATTAAGCATGCAATTACTAATTCTAAACAATTTAGAGAATTGGAGACCTACTTGTCGAAGAACGTATTTCTTCTCTGCACAATGCTCCAAAACACGAACAATTCGTCCATCGAACACCACCATCAAAGAACACCCACTAAGCTCTGGATTCTTGAGATTTGGATTGTGGGATCCAAACTTTGCCTTGAAAGGGAGTCGATTTTCAGCAAAACGTTGCTGTAAAATCCTTGAGAGCTTGAGAGAGTTTTTGAGAGAGAGAGATTTCTTCTTCTGTGTAAAAGGGTCAGAATGAAAGTGAGAGCCATCAACCCCTCACTGATACGTGGGAATAAGGGAAGTTAACTTCCCTACGCAATCTCCACCGTTGATCATAATTGTTGGCTTTTTGGCCCTTAATCTCAATTTAATTAATTTTAATTAATTAATTAATCAATGTTTTGATCATAACAAACTTGATTTTATTTATTAACAATTTTAGTGTTTTAAAGTATCCATAGCGTAGAGCTCGAAACAACGATTCCAACGCGTTTTGAATCACTCAAATCGGAGCTCAAACGAAGAAGTTATGGCCAAAACAAAATTGATGGAGAAAATCCTATGTGGCAGTGACACGTGGCACTGTGCTGACGTGGCATCCGACGTGGCGCTGACATGGACGGTCAACGGTCAAATTTACTGACGTGGCGGATGACGTGGTAGATGATGTGGCACCTCAAACGGTAAAAAATGCTGACGTGGCAAATGACGTGGATGATGATGTGTCGACGCGTGGTCCAATCATATTGCGACACGTGGCAGACGAATTTTTTTAATAATAAATATAGTCAAACGGTCAAAATTTCAAATTATAATATTATTTTATTATTAATTTATATATTTTTTATTGCAGCCAATCAGAGACTGACACGTGGCAGCCAACGGCTAGTTTGGCACTTTTTGGTCTATTTAAGGCCCGAAAAAAATTCAAAAAAAAAAATGGGAAAAAATTCTGAAAAATACTACTCATCTTGGAGAGCATTCCTACCATTTTTTTTTGAAAATTTTGAGCTTCAACTTTTCATTTTTCATTGCCATTTAAGGGTTTTAGTTGTAAGAAATCCTTTCTTACAAGATTGTGAGCTTTGATTTTTGTATCCACTCTTTGAGAGAGTTTATTCCTCTTGTTCTTCATCTTCTAAATCCATTGTAAGGGTTTCTCTTGATCCCGAAAAAGAGAGGTTGTAACGGTTTGATCCTGAACCGTGGAAAGGATCGGGTTTGTTCTTGCTCCCGGAAAAGGAACGTTGTAGCGGTTGGACTCTGACCGTGGAAAGAGTCAGTTTTTCTAGTGGAATACCCAAGAGGAGCTTGGGGAGTGGAGTAGGCCGGGTTGTGCCGAACCACTATAAATTTCTCGGTGTCTATTTCTCTATCCCTATCTTATTTTAATTTTTGCAATTAATTTGTTATTATATTTTATTTTCTAAAATTAATTGCAATAATTTATTCATGTTGTTAATTGTGCCTATTTGATAAATTAGGTTGATAAAATTCTATTTTTCATATTTCTTATCAAGTTTCATATTTAAATTAAATAGGATACTTGAATTTTTTAATTTTAATTTTCTTCCTTAAGTTGAGTTGAAATTATTTGCATGAAAATTGTCTGAATTTCTTGTTTAAATCTCTTGCATGAAAAAGTTTGTAAATTTGTTTAATTGGGCCTACTTTAGCGAAAAGTTTTATTAAATTCAAAGAAACCCTATTCACCCCCCCTCTAGGGTTGCCATACCGATCCAACAATAATCAACGAGATCCAGGCCGTTAAATTAAATAACTAATTATCTAATTATTTATAATTAATTTAATTAAACCAATTTTAATTAAATCAATTATAATATAAAGTTTTAACTCAATTAAATCATATTCAATTGAATTAAATAGGCCATCCAATTAATTCTTAATTAATTGTTCCCACATTAATTAAATATCAAATATTTAATTAATTTCACATTTGAATCATATTCAAATGAATCTCTCTCATTTTAACCTATAGTTTTAATGTGCATCAAATGTACATTAATATTAACTATAGAATTAATTTAATTAAATCACATTAAATTAAATTAAATTAATTAATTCTCCAATTAATTAATTCATTAATTAAATATCATATATTTGATTAATTTACTATTTGAATCATTATTCAAATATTTCTCTCATATACTATAGTTTTAATATTAATCTCATTCACATAAAATTTAACCCATAGTTTCAATATGAATCTAATTCATATTTAATATTTGAACTCCTTCAAATATTTAATTCTCTCGTTAATTAATTTTGAATCATATCCAAAATTAATTTATAATATAAAGTTTAATTCACCAATTAAACTTATATTATAATGTATCTTTTTTTTTTTTTTTTTTTGAGAAAATATTATAATGTATCTTTATACATTATTTTAATTGTATCAAATACAATAAAATTCCCTTAACGAATTTGAACACACTTCAAATTCTATTCAAGACTATTTAACCTCAGAACCCTTTACGAGCTAGCAGGTGGACCTAATGGACCTACAGATCAGAAACTCCAACGATTCGAGACTAATTGGCTAAACTCATTAACCAAATTAGTCAACATTCGTTAACTGTGGGTCACTCCACTAAAGACCCACAGCTGCACTCTTCCCACTGTAGAATATTTCTGTGTCCACGGATATCGACCAATAACAGTAAGTCAATCCTTCACGAGTGTTCGTAACGCCAACTTGGTCAAATTACCGTTTTACCAATAGGTTACCTCTGGATCCTTAAGTACCACTGATTCCTCTAATGAACAATCTGTTTATGATCCAATCAATAAACAGTAGTTCCTCTCGGGCCAGGAGAGGATGGGCACCCTTGTTCAAGACCCGGAATCAGCCCTTAAGGGAACACACATCTACTTGCCCCAATAGGGGAAGGAGTGAATTCCATCTTGTACTGTTATGTTCCCAGCCCCCATTCGGTCTTGCCCCTGAAATGGTAGGATTATTGAGTCGGCGAACTGGCCACTCTCACCCATACAGATCTAAGGACAATCCCTCCTGAAAAGGAGTTCATAACAGACTCAGGATTGAGATTGAGTTACCTAGGTCATCCTATTGAAATAGAAACCTAAACTAGTCAACGGTGTTACATCTAGTGGTTACTATTTTGCAGTCCGGTCTTATGCAAACTCATTGCACAGGATACCCCCACTCGCATGTCTCCTACATGGATGCTTTGGATCATTGCATCTGTATCGAATACAAAGTGGGTCGTATCACATAGTGTTACCATGATAAGGTACCCAACCTTATCCCTATACTATAGACCATTTAGGTTGTTACTTGAACACTGATCCCCGTATGTCCCTTCATACTAGTTCAAGTTTCATCTAAACAACCTAGGATCTTAGTTTATTGGATTTGGGTCAAATTGTGCAATTTTAGTAACAATAACTCTTTATTGTAACAAGTAAACAATTTGTCACCATTCACTATATACAAGTTTTAGGGCATAAAACCCAACAATATGTTATGCAGTAGGGATTTTCAATAGATATCAATCCAATCCAGGATTCGATCACTGGACTACCGTGAAGAATATCCTGAAGTATCTGAGGAGAATGAGGGACTATATGCTCGTGTACGACGATAAGGATTTGATCCTTACAGGATACATTGATTCTGACTTCCAAACTGAGAAGGATTCAAGGAAGTCCACATCGGGGCCATTATTCACACTGAATGGAGGCGCAATAGTATGTCGTAGCATCAAACAAAGATGCATAGCAGACTCGACCATGGATGTCGAGTATGTCGCTGCCTATGAACACTTGAACTTTATGTAATAACATAAAAGTGGGAAATTGTTGGGGTTGGTGCTCTAAAACTTGTAGAAAGTGAATGAAACAAATAGTAATATACTTGTTCGGTAAAGACGTTATCGAGGTTTTGTTCACGTAAATTATTAAATAAGTGAATTGCATGTTAAATAACCCAAATCCAATAAACTAAGATCCATGGCTATATAATATGAACACTTAAACTTTATGTAATAACATAAAAGTGGATCAAGTTCAAGTAATGGCCTAAACAATCTATAGTATAGGGATAAGGTTGGGTACCTTATCCTGGGAATACTATGTGACGTGACCCACTTTGCAGTTAATGAAAACGATGTGGTCCTAAATCGTTCATGTAGAGACTTGCGAGTGGGGGCGTTTTATGCAATGAGTTTGCATAAGACTAGGACCAAGAAATAAGTCACTTTCCTTTATAACGCCGTTTACTGTTGAAACTGACTTATTTAGTACGATGACCTAGGTAACTCGATCTCAATCATGAGCTAACTATGAACTCCTATTTATTCGACATTATCCTTTGATTTGCATGGGTGAGAGTGACTCATCATCGCCGACTCAATAAGCCAACCATTTTGGAGATAAGACCGAGTAGATAACTGGGGACATAGTCCTGCAAAACAGAATTCACTCCTACTCGAATTAGGGATAGTAGAGAGGTTGTTCCCTTAAGTACTAACTCTATGACTTGAACAAAGGGATCCCACCCTCTCATTGGCCCGGGAGGTATTAGTTTGGTGGTTGGACCACAAACCGATTGTTCATTAGAAGATCAGTGCGACTTAAGGAATAGATGTAACTTCAGGGGTAAAACAGACATTTGACCCGGTTGTAGTTACAAACAATCTGTGAAGGGTGGACTTACTAAGCATGATTATATCGGGTGGACAAAAATATATCTAGAGTGAGGGGAGTGCAACTATCGGGCTATAGTAGAGTGTCTCGGTAGTGAACGAATGTTGGTTAACTAGGTTAATGAGTATTAGCTGGTTAATCCCGGATCGTTGCAGCCCATGATTTGTAGGTCCATTAGGTCCCCATACTAGCTCATACGAAATAAACCTTAGAACATAGTAATGAGAGAGTTTGAAGCGTTCAAATTTGATTTAGGGAATTGACGTTGATTATATGTGATATACTTAATATGGTTAATTAGAGAGAGTTAGAGATATTTAAATATGATTTAAATATTGTAAATATATATGGGATACGTATTTTTTTTCGAATTTGAATAAGGATTCGTATTCGAACAATCAATTATGAGAGAGAGAATGAAATTGATGCGATTATTTAATTTTGGTATTTGGTATTAAATTAAATAATTATAATTAAATTAAATTTTTTAATCAATTAATTATTTATTAATTTCATTCAAAATTAATTACATGAATTAGTTTTTGAAATTAATAAAGAAAATGAATAATGTAATTCATTTTCAAGGTGGCTTAATTCCATGAGAGTTCATATGCATGTCTTGTGAAGTTGCCACCATATTGGGTGCTAATCCAAGACTAAATCAATCTTCTCCTCCTATATATACATAGTTTTTCTTCATGATGGATGTGGTTCATCTTCCTAAAAAAATTCATGCAAAATCAACTTAGAATTTCATGAAGAACACAAGATAGAAAACTGCTCTCAAACCCATCTTTATCTTCCCAAATTCATCACAAGTGAGGCTCCCACAAGCCGTTCTAAGGTCGGAGGATAGCGGGGAAGATTTACGTGGTTGTCCCAAGCTCGTTCGTGAGAAGAATTCATCCACGGAGGTGTTTGATTTAGCTCCAAAAGGTTGGTTTTATTCAAACTCTGTTTTTGGTTCATTGCTTTCATGTTTTGTTTTCTATAATTAAATGAAATTAGAGTGATTTCGATCCAAATCGCTTTCGCTAGTGTCTCGTACAGTCCTTGACCTAATGCATCTCAAATTCTTTAAAGATTTTTAGCACTGTCGCATTAGAATAGGAGTAACAAAGACATTTTTTATTACACGCCCCTTCCCTATGTTCTGACCCTGGAATACTTCAGGTATTACTTAGTAGTGCAAGATTTATACTTGGATTAATGCTATCAATAGGTCCTTGAATTATTCTAGTTTTCTTACAAACCAATTAATCTTTTAGATATAAAATTAAATTATGTTTAATGGAACTCTAAACTTTCAATTTTGTGTCTAATAAGTTTATGAATTTTGAAAAGTATGTCAAATAGGACAATAACTGAAAATTCAAAAACCTTCTAGATACGAAATTTAAAGCTTAAGATTCTATTAGACACATTTCTAAGTTTAAGGATCAAAATAGACACAAACCTAAAAATTTAGAGACTAAACTTATAATTTAACCTAATCAATATTACTTAATTTGAATATTGCATCAATGCATCTAAAATTACATTTATATGAAGTTGTGCCCCACATAAAATCCTAGATCCACCACTAATGAAGGTTATTTTAGCAATAAAATAATTTAAGGTTTCAATTGTCTTAATTCTCTTTGTCGTAAAGGACAAATTATGTTTTGGCATCTTAGGCTAGGACAACCCAATTTTTCTTATCTCAAGCATTTATTTCCAAATTTATTTAAGCGAATTGATTCTTTCTCTTTTGTTTTGGATGCTTCTAAAGTTAGGACTCATAGTGGGAAAAGATGGTTTGTTACTTTTATTAACGATCATACTTGTCTATCTTGGGTTTATTTAATGGAAAAAGAAAATTCTGAGGTGAAAGTTATTTTTAAAAGTTCTTAACAATACGATAGAAACTCAATTTCATACCAAAATTTAAATTTTACACTATGATAATGTAACTTGTATTTTAATAAATCTTTTGGTGAGCTTTTGAAAGATAAAGTATTGTTCATCAGTCTATTGGTGTGTCTGACTGAACGTGACGGTAAGAGATGTGATGGGAAATATAAATTAAAGATACTTTCAGTGAAATAAGTCCAAGTATACACTATCACACGTAGTAATAAAATCAATGGAAGTATTCCAAAGTATCGATCCCACAGAGATTGATTTAAAACTTGGATTTGAAGAAGAGACTACTCTTAAGCACGTAGGTAGGTAACAAAATAATTTGATTGGTTTGGGGAACACTTTAAAATAAGAAAGCAATATTTAAAGAATAAAATGCAATAATAAAAGACAAGGAATTTAGTTAGCTTCAACCCAAGTAGGATTAACTTCTATTTGGCCTTGCTCCCAAGTACCGTTAGAAGGCTAAATGATAACTCTCCAAAAGGGAGTTATTTAGGCCTTATTCTATCATGATTTGTATGTCATTTGTGCCAAATAGGTGTGTTATTAGATGAATATTATGTGTTTTATCCTATTTATTAGATGCGATGCTTTGGAAGTTATTTTGCAGAGAAAATAATGCTGAGCGACTTGAGGGAGCAAATTCCATGATCCAACAAAGCACAGAGCAAAACTGGCCACGTGAGCTGCATGTGATTCATTAATGATGTGGCATTTTTAGAAGCAATCTTGGATCTAGGAAGCTTGGAGAGCCTTCCACGTGTAATCTTTAACCTAATTAGGGTTGACTACACTCTATAAAAGGAAGTAGCCGTCTCAAGTCAAATGATTCGAGGAGCAAAGTCCAATTCTTTCCATTCTTGGAGCCAAATAGAGGAGGAACGATTGGAGACTCAAGAAGACCATCAACTACGGATTTCTTCAAGGGAATTTATTATTTCTTGTAAAAGTTTGTAGTTATGGATGTAGGTGAACAGATTGTAACGTGTGTTGTTTCCAATTCCATGAACTAATTTACTTTAGGTGTTGGTTAGGATTATGTAATTGTCATTCTTTAACAATCTAGCAATTGATATTGATTTTGAGCATCTTGATTACTTGTTGATTTAATTCTATTTTGTGTCCGCCTCGCCAGTTGATATGAATAACTTCTCTTAGTTTCAGGGATGATTTTGAGGGATTGTTGCACGATTTTATACCGCAAGCGTACGAGTCATCACAAGTAATATAGTGATTTTGAGTATAGAGTATCGTCTCCACAGGGATTGGATTTATTCAATTAATTACCATAAATAATCTTGCTATGCTTTATTTAGAGAACAAAATCTAATGCCAACAAAAGATAAAATAAAAAGTTAATCTAGAAAGCAAAAGATAAATGGAGACACAATTTGGAGGGATAATACTTTGAGGGTTGATTTCATCAATTGGACCTTTAATCGCTTAATCAATTAACTAATATGGATTAACTAGTCATTTGGTTCATAAGTCTAGAAGTCTAATGACAAGGACTCTCCTGTTGGTTTCCTCTTATCTCATACCTTTCAATAAAGAATCTCCTTTCAGTCTCCTCTTTATTTACTTAGCATGGCATTACGACCCTTCAATACAACCTCTAACGTTATTTATTCTATCTCATGTCACTCGGGTAAATAAACGTTAGTCATACATTCAATTCTAGTCTAAGCTTCTCTCCGTCGAGTTTCCACTTAGTAATGATTCATTTAATCAGTGATCATTTGATTAAAAGCATTACGAACAAAATGCACAAATGAACAATGATGACAATTAAACCAAATCAATTCATTAATTCAGCAAAGGTTCAACATCTAAATCAATTTCATAGAATTGAGGAATTTACTACTCATAATCACTAAAATTTAATAATTCCTAATCACAACAATTATAGAAACTAAAACATAAAGGAAAAGAGAAGAGAAATGCTCATAAAAGTGTCGATCTCCTTGATCCCGCACCGACCTCCATCGATCCCAAGTTCCAAAGATCTTCAACAAAGCTCCAAAACTCTCCCAAAAATCCCCAATTTTAGTGTGGATTCTAGAATGGGGTAAAAACTCAAAAATTGGCTCCCCAAACTTGGATGCAAATGGCCCCTTTTATAGTTGTTCAGCAGGTGTAGTGTCACGACGCTTCGTCAGAGCGTCGTCACAACGTCGCAACGCTCTGACGTCATCTTGTCTTGGGCTCCAAGTCGTCGCAGCGTCGTGATGCTACGTGTACAGTCTCATGATGCTACCCAATTTCTGGATTCTTGTTGAGCAGCTGCCAAGCGTTGAGACGCTTCGGCCTAGCGTCGCGACGCTAGACCCTGGATCTTCTAGAATGGCCCGATTTTGACTCAATTTTTGGGCCTCCAACTTTCTTTTGGCCCAAATGCTTCTTGTAATGGATTTTGGACTCTCTTCTTGACCCAACTTGATAACTTAAGGCTTGGAATTCATGAATTTGGGCTACTAACTCATTCTTTTTGGACTTTTGGACTTGGATCTACAATGGACTTCTCCAAATTTCTCAAAAAGTCTCCAAAATCATCCAAATTCTCTCAAAAATCCGATTTTTCTTCTTTGACTCGGTTTTCTAAAATTTAAACAGAAAATAGCATTAAAGCACACAATTCAAGCACAAAACTAGCTAAAATTAATAGGAAAATGATAGCATTTTTGCATGCTATCAGGGATGTGTGGCTTGTAATCACACTAGACTATTATGTGTTGGTGAACGCTAGTGACTGAGTTAGGGATAACCAGTTGCCTAGTGCTCGATCGGTAGAGCGTCATTGGAGTTGAAACAGATTCCAAAAGATTCAGAGTTCCGGGAGGATCCGCTGATAAGACTGCGAGAGTTTGCCTTATCAATATATTTGCTAGAGCATCTTTTTAAAAATTACAGAAGTCTTAACCAACGCCTGTTTCTAATCTGTCTTCTGTATCCGTTTACATTTCTGCTTTGTTATTTCTTTTGTTCCAGTATTATTCAAAACCCAATCATTTTTTCAACTTTGAAATCACTAAAAAATCTAAACAAAATAGGTAAGTGAGACTGTTCAAAACCTCGTGGATACGATAAATTACTTATCACTTGCTGCAGACTAAGTGCGCTTGCATAGTATTCTAGAGTTAATTTACATCATATTTTTAACCACTCTGGAAGACAACACTAAGCGAGTATCGTTATGCACATTTCTGTGACTCAACTCCAAGATAGATAATTCATGCATGCAACCTCTAACCCTATAGTTGTTATAGGCTACCTCCCTATAACAACGAATTCCCTATTTCTAGGATTTTCTCCTATATCACCTTTATGAAAACTGTTATTGTCCGACTTGAAGGGATTGAATAACACAGAACAATTTCTATATATTAATCCAGGCTTAAACATGCTTTTCTACAATGAATTCGTAACACTTACGTTAGTAGAACCGAGACAACAGCACAAACTCGTCCCTCGTACAAAAACTCACTATCTCAGCAAACCAACAACAATATCACAGGAACATTGCCACACAACACCTCTGCTATTCTCTGGATGTTAGAGATTAGCTTGTGGGAACATTCTTGAATTTATAGGGAATGAAAAACACAGAAGAATGATCTGTGTGTTTCTTGAGAAATTGAGAGATAATTTTTCTGGGATAATTCTGTGAGAATGCAACAACTGAGATGAGTGAGGCCTCTATGATTCCCCACATGTATACAACTCCCAGCAACTCCTAGGAGTTATTGAATTTTTAATATTATAATTTAATAATAAATTTAATTAATTAATTCATTCGTTCAAATCATATTTAAATGAATATCTCTTACATAACTTATTGTTCACATGAGATTTCAATAAGGAAATTTAATTTGTGAAAATGAACTTGATTTTATTGAATTTGATGTAAGTGTTACAATCTCTAATGTATAATCCTCTAATGCTTTTCTCTCAAAATGTAGCGAACAATCTGAGGGCTCGTGAGCTTGTTCTCAGACGGAGGGTTATCAAATCTTCAATTTGTATCTTGATGAAGAGACAGTTCATTCTTGAGAGTCTTCTAGTCATTGGATCTTCTAAGTCTCGAGTCGGCCGAATTTTAAATCTTGGATCTTCTGAATTCTCTAGACTCTTTGACTTCTGACTACTCTGGACTTTGGTTGAATACTCTAGGCTCTGAGTTTTCTGACTCTGTATGAATGCCCAAAATGAATGGCGGCCTCTTTGATTTATAAAGTTTGATGGACCTCATATGGGCTTGGGCTTGGTTGATTTTGGGCCAACTTCTTAGACGTGGGCTACATTTGGGCTTTAATCCAATTCTTTTTTAATAAGGTTGGATTATTTTAATTTAGCCCAATTTCTTTAATGACCTCGACTTGCATTAGTCTCGGGTCCAACTGCCACGTGACATAATTTGATTTACCAAAATTTGATGTCTAGTAATTTAATTTAGGGACACGTGTAAATTTATAATTGGTTCCAAATTTATTTTATTATTAATTTAAATTAATGACGTGTCAATTTTTTATTGGCAAAAATTTACTATTCAACACCTATAGTATTAATTCAATTATTTAATTTAATTAATTAATTAATTAATTAATTCACCAATTAATTAATTACTAAATTAAATATCTCATATTTAATTTAAAGTTACATTTGAACCATACTCAAATGTATGTTTCTCTCACAACCTATAGTTTTAATATAAATTCGAATTCATATTAAATTTAACCTATAGTTTTAATATGAATCCAATTCACATTAAATTAATATTTGAACCACTTCAAATATTTAATTATCTCGTAAATTAATTTTGAATCATATCCAAAATTAAATTTATATTATAAAGTTTAATTAAATAAATAAACTTTATATTATAATGTATCAACATACATTATATTAATTCCCTTAGTGAATTTGAACATTTCAAATTCCATTCAAGATTAAATTACCTCAAAATCCTTTATGAGCTAGTAGGAGAACCTAATGGGCCTACAGATTAGAAGCTCCAACGATATGAGGTTAATTGATTAAACTCATTAACATAATTAACCAACATTCGTTAACTGTGGGTCACTCCACTAAAGACCCGCAGTTGCACTCTTCTCACCGTAGATTATTTCTGTGTCCACGGATATCGACCAATAATAGTAAGTCAATCCTTCACGAGTGTTGTTGCCTTCTGAAGTGGTTAAAGATATTGAAAGAATTCACCTCAAGATATTGTGCAAGTATACACAATCAGCTGCAAGTGATAAGTGTTTATCGTATCCACAGGGTCTTGAATAACCTCACTTTATTGATTTAATTTGTTCTTCTAGTGATTTCAAAAGTTGGTTAAATTGATTAGGCTTAAAATGTTGAAGCAAAAGAAATGAGAAAACAAAAAATGTAAACGATTAGAGAAAACATAATCGAAATATGCACATGTTAAGACTTCTGTAATTGTTTATAAAGATGATCCAACAATTCTTTTGATTAGTCAATCTCATGCAGTCTTATCAGCGGGATCCTCCCAAAACTCTAGATTTTTTGGAATGTGTTTCAACTCGAATCAAACTCTATCGATCATGCACTAGGTAATTGGTTATCCCTAACTCAACTACTGGCGCTCACCAACTATCTACAGTCTAGTGTGAATATTTGCCACACAACCTCTAAATCATCCCTGAAACTAGAGGAAGATATACATATCAGTTGGTCTGGAAGACACACATAATAAAGTTAAGCACAACAAATAGTCAAGATGATCATAACAAATAGAATTTCCATATTTTATAAAGATAACAACCACATAGTTCTCAACCCATGCCTACAAGCAATTAGTTCATAATATAAAACATTAAGCACATTACAATCTCATTAAGCACATGCATAATATAAATTCTACAAGAAAATACTAATCCTTCTTGCAATGGTGGCTCAATTTTTTCAACGCCTCAATTTTTGCGTTTACTGAATTCTACATAATATAAATTCTACATAAAGCACATGCATAATATACAATCTCATTAAGCAACGCCTCAATTTTTGCGTTTACGGAAGTCATAGGCTCTACTTCAAAGCTTCCTGAATTGACCTAATGGGTATGCGTCTTCTATCTTCCGTAGAACCCCACTCATAGTTATTGTGTGTAATTCGATCTAGAATTTCGTGAGCTTCATCATAAGTCTTTATGAGTAGTGCACCATTTGCGGATGAGTCTACCAAAATTTGCGAATTCTTGTTAAGACCTACATAGAAGGTCTCTAGCTGAATACACAGTGGTAAACCTGTTGGGTTTTATGTCCTAAAACTCGTAGATAGTGAATGATTAACGAATTATACACTTGTATCAATAAAGTGTTATTGAGATTTATGCAATAAAGTGTTATTGTTATATTAAGTCTAGAATTGCACAATATGACCCAAATCCAATAAACTAAGATCCAAGGTTGTTTACATGAGACTTGGACTAGTATGTGGGGACATACGGGGATCAGTGTTCAAGTAACAACCTAAAAGGTCTATAGTATAGGGATAAGGCTGGGTACCTTATCCTGGTAACACTATGTGATACGGCCCGCTTTGTATTCGATACAGTCGAATTGATCCAAAGCGTCCATGTAGGAGACATGCGAGCGGGGGTATCCTATGCAATGAGTTTGCATAAGACCGGACCACGAAATAGTAAACCACTAGATGTAACACCGTTAACTAGTTAGGTTACTGTTTCAATAGGATGACCTAGGTAACTCGATCTTAATCCTGAGTGTGTCATGAACTCCTTCTCACGAGGGATTGTCCTTTGATTAGTACGGGTGAGAGTGGCCAGTACGCCGACTCAATAAGCCTACCTTCTTGGGGACAAGACCGAGTGGGGGGCTGGGGACATGACAATACAAGATGGAATTCACTCCTTCCCCTATTGGGGCAAGTAGATGTGTGTTCCCTTAAGGGCTGATTCCGGGGCTTGAACAAAGGCGCGTCGTCCTCTCTTGGCCCGAGAGGAACTCTTGTTTAGAGGTTGGACCCTAAACAAATTGTTCATTAGAGGGATCAGTGGTACTTAAGGATCCAGAGGTAACCCAGGGGTAAAACGGTAATTTGACCCAGCTGGTGTTACGAACACACGTGAAGGATTGACTTACTGCATTGGTCGATATCCGTGGACACAGAAATATTCTACAGTGAGAAGAGTGCAGCTGTGGGTCTTTAGTGGAGTGACCCACAGTTAACGAATGTTGATTGACTCGGTTAATGAGTTTAGCTGATCAATCTCGTATCGTTGGAGCTTCTGATCTGTAGGTCCATTAGGTCCACCTGCTAGCTCATAACGGGTTCTGAGATAATATAGTCTTGATTATTAAAGGGAATATAAGTTAATTGTATTTTGATGCAATTAATATAATGTATGGAGATACATTATGGTATAAGTTTAATTAATGAATTAAACTTTATAATAAAATTAATTTTGGATATGATTCAAAATTAATTAATGAGAGAATTATGAATTTAATTAAATATGTGATATTTAATTAATTCATGAATTAATTAATTGGAGAATTAATTAATTTAATTTTAATTTGGTTAAATGTGATTTAATCAAATTAAAACTATAGTTTATATTGATGTACATTTTGATGCACATTTAAACTATAGGTTAAATGAGAGAAATTAAATTGAATATGATTCAATTATAAAATTAATTAAATATTTGATATTTAATTAATGTGGGATCGATTAATTTAGAATTAATTGAATGGCCAATTTAATTTAATTGAATATGATTCAAATTGAATTAAAAACTATATATTATAATTCATTTAATTTGATTAAATTAATTATAATTAATTAATTAATTAAATATTTATTATTTAATTAGTTAATGGTCGAGATCGTTTTGATTTAGATCTAACGGTCTAGATCTAATAGGGCAATAACTCCCTCCCCACTTATCGTACAGGGGAGAGGGAGTTTGCTGAGGCCTCTCCCATTTTCCTCTGATTCACGATTTAGACAGAAAAGCTCTCTGAGATTTTCTCTCTTCTCTCTCTCAAAAACAGCAAGATTCTTTGCTGTAAAATTCCCTTCCAAGATGAATTTTGGGTTCCCACAAGCCATATCTCAGCGACCCAAGAGAATAGTGGGTGATTCGAGTGGTGGTGTCCGTTGGAAGTCCCAAGAACGAGATCCTTGGAGCATTGTGCAGTGTTCTTCGGAATCCGGTAAGTATTCTTGATTTTGAATCAATTTTGCATGCTTAATCGTTTTAATTTAGAAATTTGTTTCTGAATTGATTTGCCAACGTAGAGGTTTTTCTAAAATTGAAATTAAAAACGAGGTTGTTCTTGTTTGCTTCCACTGCCAAAAGGAATTTTAATCCTTCAATTGGTATCAGAGCCATCTCGTTAATTGATTTCAATTTTATGAAAATTGCGTTGGTTCTTGGTGGGATTTATTTTGCATTATGAATGTTGGTTTGCTGAAAAATTGTTTTGGTATTTGGCCTTAGATTTACTGTGTTTTGATTTGATCAAAATTGTAAGGCCCCTGCGTTTTTGGGCGATTAATTCAGTAAATCGAGTCTTGTAAAGTCCGTGTCTAGATTAGTATTCATTTTGATGAAGATCGGGATGAATTTGGGCCAAAAATTGATTGGAATCGGTGTTGGAATCGAAGAACAGTGGCTGTCCAAAGGCGTAGCGTCGCGACCCTGCTCAACAGAGTCGGGACGCTCAAGAACAGTTGCTGGAAAAAATCGGGGCAGCGTCGAGACGCTATGCCTACAGCGTCGAGACGCTATGCCTACAGCGTCCCGACGCTGACGGAAGTTTTCGGATTTGCGGATCGTGAGCGAGACGTGCGACATATCAGTTTGAAGCGGTTACAACCAATATATATTATTTACGTTCATTAGGAATTGAACCCAGCGCGTGGTTTAGTTGGTTTGCGCGCGTGCTTGTTGTTCGTGAGGTCCTGTGTTCGAATTCCAGCGTGGGCAGTTATTATCAGTTTTTTTTTCTGCGTTCGTTTTGAGCATGGGTTGGTCCGGTTCGTTGCCTGGTTCATCCGGTTCGGCCAATTTCAGCCTGTTTGGTCCGGTTCTTATTGATTCTGGTCTGGTTCAAGTGATTTGGGCCCGGTTTGAAGCGGTTCAAGCTGGTTCGGGTCGGTTCTGGAGCGGTTCAAGACTCAGAAGGATAATTCAATTGAAATTATTGTAATTTTTGTTTATTTTAATTATCCTAGGGGCCAATATACCGATTTTTCAGCTATTTATTGCTTTATGAATGTCATTTAGCTAGATCCCACCATAGGTTAAGCATGTTTTCATGCATTTTTATGTTATAAATGTTATAATATATGATAATTATGCATGAATTAAAATTTCATGAGTGATTTAGTATAATTGTTATATTAAATATATGAAATTGGAAAAGCATGATGCATGACATTAATTAGATAAATATAAATTGTTATATTTTATTAATGTAGCATGCATGCTTAGTTTTATTTTCATGAATATTAATATAATAGTTATATTATGAATGGAAATAAATTTCAATGCTTGTTTTTCATGTATAATTTTAATATAAAGTGTTATATTAATTTAATGAAAATGGAATAGCATTGAGCATGACATTAATTAGATTAATATAAGAGTTATATTATATTAATGTCTAATTTCATGTGATTTAATTTCGTTGATGATTAATTAATATAATCGATATTAATTAAATGAAATTGAAATTGCATGAAGCATGACACCACTTTAGATTAATATAATCGTTATATTATCGGCGTCATGAGCGTTATGGTGTTTAATAATTTGAATTAGATTGTTATTTGGAAACACCATAGAAGCATGTTATAGGGCTAATTATTAAAATTTTATAATAGTTATAAAATTGATTAGAAACCGTCAACCTATAACAAAGAGTTGCATGCAAACATAGGACCTTAGGTTAAATGAATTAATTTTAAATTGTTTAAAATTAATTAGACCTAAGTTCATTATAATTCTAATAGGATTAGAATTAATTTTCTTACTTAGGATTAAAATAGTTTTAATGCACTAAGTAGGAAAAACATTACTATGGTTATAAGGGAACTCTCCCGGTGAAGTTCTGTCTAGGCTGGGGGTACTTAAGTTGACGGTTACGGAACACCTCCTACCTGGGAACTGACTCGAAACCTGAGTTGAATTAATCATAGTTTAATGTTAGCATGCAATGTCACTAGGTAATTAATGGGTTTAATTCACCTAGACATTAGAGTAAAGTCCTATTTATAAGAGTTATAATAGGCATAGACTTAGATAGATTGACTTAGCCGGGTTTATCTAAGTTTAATAACCCTAAAATACAGTAGGTTACTTTAGTGGGAGGAAAATTACAAAACTTGATTTAAATCGAGTTTTGCTCCTACGTCCCTGTATAGTTCACACCGTGAGATCCATGCTCGGCTTCGTGTCGTCGTAGAGCGACCTCCCTTCGGAAAGTGTTTGCATGGGTCAATACCAAGGTGAATGGGGAAAGTGACTATAGTAAGTGGGAGCGGGACGCGTGTCAACGTATCCTTCGGTCTCCACCCCTAGGTCACAACGTGAGATTCCTATGATCCGCCTGCGTGTCGTCCTGGAGCGACCATCCCTTCGGAGGGCCTGATCATAGGATTCAGAACACCGTGAACTCCTGAATAGGATAGGATCGCTTAGGCTAATTACCAACAGTTGTCTTTCCTAACGGTAGCCTGTTGGTGCGTGCCTCTGAGATCTGAAAGTGGGAGGGTCACACTTACGAGGATGAGTTAAATGTGTTAACTAATCCTTGACCGAACAACGGTAACTAAAGGCTAACGGAATATGAGTTATTCTGGTGTTAGAATTTGGTTGAGATTGTCTCAATTCAGAGGAGGAGTAGCTGACCACCCTTCGGTGGCTGTTGTTCTAAACCTCTGAAGTATCGTTGCAAAAACTAAATCAATAGTTTTATAGGGTTTCTTTGATTGCTTGTTTGTTTTTGCAGAATTTGATTGGATTATTTGTAATGGGTTAGTGCAATTAATAATACAAGTAATTTGTTACTTCAGCAATAATATAAAACTTTATGTGCATTGTCTTACACCTTTTTATTAATAACGGTTTAAGATACAACTAGCTTAAACGAAACTTGTGGTAAATAATTTTAGATTAGTCTTTAGTGAGGAATGTCCTCAGACTCAAATGTCTAGTTCATCTTGAATTGTTCATGATGACAATTACATTAACTGCCTAGCCAATATCAATGACAATTAATATGATTTGTTGGTCATTGAAACGTGCATAGTGGAAAATGAGGATACAATCTGAATTTTTAATTTAGGTGCCACTTATCACGTTTGCTTTTCCTTTTAAGGAATAAGCTCATTGCAACTGTTGCGAATAGGTGAGATGATTCTCAGATTTTGATCTGGAGAGTTTATCTCAATTTTGGCAAAGGGAACATTAAGTTATTTTATCCAGTGGGAGAAAATACACATTATTAGATAATGTATATGAATTTCCTAAAGATTAACAGAAATTTGTTTTCTAACGCAGTTTTATTTTAAGAAAGGGAGTTGACATTTGTTCAGCATTACTGAAAATAACTTATGTGTTTAAGACTAATCGAGAGTAAAGCAAGTCATGAGCACTGAGTTGTTTAAGATTGCTTATACTCAAAGAAATAAAGGCAAAGGATATCTCCTAAAGGAAATACCTTTCTTTGGTTCTTAAGGTTAGACTAATTTTGATCTCAATATGATTGGGAGCTTAGTCTATGAGTATACTTCTAAGTTAGTTAGAAGAAAACTCTTTAATACCAATTAAGTCATGCCTTATGGGCGATATGACTGACAGATCTTTCACTGGAAAAGAGCTAAAAGAGCCAAAGAACCCTTGAAGCTTATACATTTGGATCCTTGTGGTCTAGTATGTTAAAGCAGTGGGAGGGTATGAATAATTAATCTTTGTTGACGATAATTATTCATAGGTATGAACATCTCAACCTAATGCAACTTAAGTCTGAATCTCTTGAGATATTGGAAGGGGCTTAAGACTGAAGTTGAAAACTTGTTAGGTGAGATAATAAAACCACTTTGATCTGATCAATGTGTTGAGTATAGGGACTTGAGATTCTAGGGCTATTTGATAGTTCATGGAATCACATCCTAAATCTCAGTTAGGAGTAACAGAACCCTATTGGATATGGTTCAATCCATGTTGAGCTATGCTCAATTGCCTGACTCGTTTTGGGGGTCATGCAGTGTGACTGCAATGTATATTTTGAACAACGTTCCATCAAAAGTGTTTCTGAAACACCTTTTTTGTTGTGGATAGGACGTAAAGATTGTTTACGTTCCTTTAAAATTTTGGGGTGTCCAGGACTTGTGCTTGTGACTAACCCAAAATAAATTGGAATATCGTTCAAAATAATGCCTAATTGTAGGCAATCCCAAAGGAAACGAGGAGAATATACTTCTTCAATCCATAGGATAATAAAGAATTTGTATCGACAAATCCTTCATTCTCAGAAGAAGAACATATGAGAAATCATAAGCCATAAAGTAAGGTCGGTTTAAGTGAATTAAGTAATAAAGCTACGGAAACATTGACAAGAGTTGTTGATGCATCAACAAAAGTTGTTGATAAGACTGGTTATTCAACAAGAGTTGTTGATAAGGCCAGTGCTTTTGGTCAGTAACATCCATCTCAAGAGTTGAGAATGCCTTGATGTAGTGGGAGGGTTGTTTTATAACCTGATCGTTACATGGGCTTATTTGAAGCTCAAGTCGTCATTCTTGATAATGACATAGAGGATTCATTGTTTTCTTTTTGGAAGAAAATAAATGATGTTGACAAGGACAAATTGTTTAAAGCCATGGACTTGGAAATGAACTCTTTGCATTTCAATTCCATTTGGGATCTTGTAAATTTGCTTGATGGGGTAACACCTATAGGTTACAAGTGGATTTACAAGAGGAAACGAGACATTTAAGGTCTCAACCAGAAGGGTCCATTGAGCAAGATCAAAAGCAAAAGAGTTTGCAAGCTTAAATGATCCATTCGTGGATTGACATAAGCATTTCGATCTTGGAATTTAAGATTTGATACAGTGATCAAATTTTTGGCTTTAATCAGAACATTGATGAGTCTTGTGTTTACAAGTAATCATCAATAATTCTGTAGCTCACTTAGTGTTGTATATGATTGATATCCTAATCATTGGGAATGATGTAGGTTATCTTACTGACATTAAAAGAGGCTAGCAGCTCATTTCCAAATGAAAGTCTGGGAGAAGCTGAGTTAGTCTTGTCTCAATTTTCTTATGTCTACAAGATGTTAGTTAGATATAAGATGCAGAATTCCAATAAGGTTTTACTACCTTTTCAGGAATGGAATTCTGTTGTCTAAGGAACTGTGTCCTCAGACACCTCAAGAAGTTGAGGACATGAGACATATGCCCTATGCAGTAGGGTTGTCAGTAAGTATCAATCAATTCCAGGATTTGATATCTGGAGTGTCGTTACATACATCCTCCAGTATCTTAGGAGAACGAGGTCTTATATGCTCGTGTATGGCTCTAAGGATTTGATCCTTACAGGATACACTGATACAGATATTTTAACTGATAAGGATTTGATGAAATCTACATCAGTGTCTGTCTTCACTCTTAATGGAGGAGCTATAGTACGACTTATCTGCAGTCTCGACCATATAGGCCAATAAGTAGTTGCTTATGAAGCACAGATAGAGACTGTATGACTTAGGAAGTTCAAGCCTAATTTGGAAGGTGTTCCAAATATGGACTGTCCTATTGCAAGACAAGAAAGCACATTGAATCTAAATGATATATTGCTGACACATTCACGAAGGCTCTCTCGGCTAAAGTGTATGAGGGTCATCTAGATGGTCTAGGTCTACGAGTTATGTACAAAGATGTAATCTAGGGCAAGTGGGAGAAGTGTAATGGGTATAGTGATACCATTATGTAATGGGTATAGTGATGCCCTAGTTTATTGTATTTGTACATTGTAAATACGTTTTATGTATTATACATGTATTTATACACCCATTGCTGGAATAGATTATTGTACATTCCCACTAAACTAGATTTTTAGTCCAAGTGGGAGTTTGTTGGGTTTTATGTCCTAAAACTCGTAGATAGTGAATGATTAACGAATTATACACTTGTATCAATAAAGTGTTATTGAGATTTATGCAATAAAGTGTTATTGTTATATTAAGTCTAGAATTGCACAATATGACCCAAATCCAATAAACTAAGATCCAAGGTTGTTTACATGAGACTTGGACTAGTATGTGGGGACATACGGGGATCAGTGTTCAAGTAACAACCTAAAAGGTCTATAGTATAGGGATAAGGCTGGGTACCTTATCCTGGTAACACTATGTGATACGGCCCGCTTTGTATTCGATACAGACGAATTGATCCAAAGCGTCCATGTAGGAGACATGCGAGCGGGGGTATCCTATGCAATGAGTTTGCATAAGACCGGACCACGAAATAGTAAACCACTAGATGTAACACCGTTAACTAGTTAGGTTACTGTTTCAATAGGATGACCTAGGTAACTCGATCTTAATCCTGAGTGTGTCATGAACTCCTTCTCACGAGGGATTGTCCTTTGATTAGTACGGGTGAGAGTGGCCAGTACGCCGACTCAATAAGCCTACCTTCTTGGGGACAAGACCGAGTGGGGGGCTGGGGACATGACAATACAAGATGGAATTCACTCCTTCCCCTATTGGGGCAAGTAGATGTGTGTTCCCTTAAGGGCTGATTCCGGGGCTTGAACAAAGGCGCGCCGTCCTCTCTTGGCCCGAGAGGAACTCTTGTTTAGAGGTTGGACCCTAAACAAATTGTTCATTAGAGGGATCAGTGGTACTTAAGGATCCAGAGGTAACCCAGGGGTAAAACGGTAATTTGACCCAGCTGGTGTTACGAACACACGTGAAGGATTGACTTACTGCATTGGTCGATATCCGTGGACACAGAAATATTCTACAGTGAGAAGAGTGCAGCTGTGGGTCTTTAGTGGAGTGACCCACAGTTAACGAATGTTGATTGACTCGGTTAATGAGTTTAGCTGATCAATCTCGTATCGTTGGAGCTTCTGATCTGTAGGTCCATTAGGTCCACCTGCTAGCTCATAACGGGTTCTGAGATAATATAGTCTTGATTATTAAAGGGAATATAAGTTAATTGTATTTTGATGCAATTAATATAATGTATGAAGATACATTATGGTATAAGTTTAATTAATGAATTAAACTTTATAATAAAATTAATTTTGGATATGATTCAAAATTAATTAATGAGAGAATTATGAATTTAATTAAATATGTGATATTTAATTAATTCATGAATTAATTAATTGGGGAATTAATTAATTTAATTTTAATTTGGTTAAATGTGATTTAATCAAATTAAAACTATAGTTTATATTGATGTACATTTTGATGCACATTTAAACTATAGGTTAAATGAGAGAAATTAAATTGAATATGATTCAATTATAAAATTAATTAAATATTTGATATTTAATTAATGTGGGATCGATTAATTTAGAATTAATTGAATGACCAATTTAATTTAATTGAATATGATTCAAATTGAATTAAAAACTATATATTATAATTCATTTAATTTGATTAAATTAATTATAATTAATTAATTAATTAAATATTTATTATTTAATTAGTTAATGGTCGAGATCGTTTTGATTTAGATCTAACGGTCTAGATCTAATAGGGCAATAACTCCCTCCCCACTTATCGTACAGGGGAGAGGGAGTTTGCTGAGGCCTCTCCCATTTTCCTCTGATTCACGATTTAGACAGAAAAGCTCTCTGAGATTTTCTCTCTTCTCTCTCTCAAAAACAGCAAGATTCTTTGCTGTAAAATTCCCTTCCAAGATGAATTTTGGGTTCCCACAAGCCATATCTCAGCGACCCAAGAGAATAGTGGGTGATTCGAGTGGTGGTGTCCGTTGGAAGTCCCAAGAACGAGATCTTTGGAGCATTGTGCAGTGTTCTTCGGAATCCGGTAAGTATTCTTGATTTTGAATCAATTTTGCATGCTTAATCGTTTTAATTTAGAATTTTGTTTCTGAATTGATTTGCCAACGTAGAGGTTTTTCTAAAATTGAAATTAAAAACGAGGTTGTTCTTGTTTGCTTCCGCTGCCAAAAGGAATTTTAATCCTTCAAAACCATGATGCGGGCATCTTTGTAGCATGCTCTTGAATCGTTCCCAAGCTTTGCTCAATGTTTCATCATCCAGTTGCGTGAACGTCATTATTTCCTTTCTCAATCTAGAGTTTGCGGTGGGTGGAAAGTATTTTTCTAGGAATTTTTCTGCCAAAACATTCCATGTTCCCTACGGTCATCTTAAATACCTTAGCCTAGGCAGGACTTGCCTTAGACAAAGTTTCCTCTTGATCAAAAATCATTTATTCAAAAACAAACTCACAATTTTTCTTATTTTCTTGTTTTTAGCTCAAACACAAGACAGAGCTCAAAATAATATGGATTTTTCAAAACTCCCAGGTAAATCCCCGGGAAAAGGTGTTCCCAATGATCATCTTAAGTACCCTTTCCTAGACAGAATTTTCCTAGACAGAGTTTTTACTCTTGTCCAGATATTTTGGAGCTCTAGTCTGGATTATTATTTATAAACCCTGATAATATACAAAAATTAATTCAAGGTGTAGAAGTCATACCAAATCAATCACGGAGACATGAGCTTCCTCATCCTCGAAGCCTCTTCCCCAATATGGTTTTATCCTTTGTCCATTTACCTTGAAGTGCTTGCCCTGATTGTCGGTCAATATCACCGTTCCATGGTCGAAAATTTTCACTATTTTGAAAGGTCCTAACCATCTTGACTTGAGTTTTCCTGGAAATAATCTGAGTCTGAAATTAAAGAGTAATACTTTTTGGCCTTTGTAGAACTCCTTGGGGGGAATTCTTCTATCATGCCATCGCTTAATTTTCTCCTTGTAAAGTTTTGCATTTTCATACGAGAAATGTCGAAGTTCTTCTAGCTCGTTAAGTTTCAATTTCCTTTTGATCCCTGCTTTCTCCATGTTGAAGTTAAAACTTTTTCAATGCCCAATAAGCCTTGTGCTCTAATTCGAGTGGCAAGTGACATGCTTTCCCGAATATGAGGCGGTACGAAAACATTCCTAATGGTGCCTTATATGCAGTTCTATGGGCCCATAATGCTTCATCGAACCTTAGTGATCAATCCTTGCGAGTGGGATCCACTGTTTTTTCCAAAATAGCATTGATTTCCCTGTTAGAGAGCTTTGCTTGTCCATTAGTTTGAGGATGGTAAGTAGTAGCTACCTTGTGTCTAATGTTGTATTTGGAAAACAAACTGGCTATTATTTTGTTCAGGAAGTGAGAGCCTTCGTCACTTATGATGAAGCGAGGGATTCCATATCTGGTGAAGATATCCTTCAGAAAAAATTTCTTCACCACCTTGGCATCATTTGTTGCGGTTGCTATTGCCTCAATCCATTTTGATACATAATCCACTGTGAGCAAGATGTAGATGTTCCCAAAGGATGGTGGGAATGATCCCATAAAGTCTACCCCCCATATGTCGAAGATTTCTACTTCGAGTATGAAGTGTAGGGGCATTTTGCTTTTAGCTGTCAGGTTCACTGTCCTTTGGCATTGATCACAATTTTTCATGAAAAGGTGTGCATCTTTGAAGAGACTAGGCCAAAAATAGCCGAATTGGAGGACTTTGGTCGTTGTCTTAAGTCCTGCGAAATGTCCTCCGTATGGAGCTGCATGACAGGCTCCCAATATCAAAGGTATCTCCTCTTCTGGTACACACCGTCTTAGTATTTGATCATGCCCTAGCTTATACAAATACGGGTCATCCCAGTAGTAGTCTTTGACGTCTTTTAAGAACTTCTTGAGTTGTTGAGCGGTTGCTTCTGGTGGTTTTAGTCCACTGACTAGATAGTAGTTTACCTAATCTGCAAACCATGGAAGTTCAACAGTTCTCACCGCCAGTATCTGCTCATCCACAAACGATTCTTGAATGTCCAGCCCTTTTTCTATTTGTGCTTCTTCTCCAAGTCTTGATAAATGGTCTGCTACCTGAGTTTCCTTTCCTTTTCTGTCTTGGATCTCTATGTCAAATTCCTGCAAAAGCAAAATCCATCGAATTAGTCGGGGTTTGGCATCTTTTTTCGAAAGTAAATGCTTAAGGGCGGAATGATCTGTGTGAACTATGACTTTAGTTCCCACAAGGTAGGATCTATATTTGTCAAAACCAAACACTACTGCCAGTAATTCCTTTTCTGTGACAGTATAGTTCAATTGAGCCTCGTTGAGTGTCTTGCTTGTGATGTAGATAGGTTGTACTATCTTTCCTCGTTTCTGACATAGGACTGCACCAACTGCAAAGTAAATAGCGTCGCACATCAACTTAAATGGTTGAGTCCAGTCTGGTTCAATTATGATTGGCGATGAACTGAGTGCCTTCTTCAAAGTCTCAAACGCTTGTTTGCAATCTTCATCAAAGTCGAACAGTCTATCTACTTCCAGTAACCTGCACAAGGGTTTGGAAAGTTTAGAAAAGTATTTAATAAATCTTCTATAGAAACCTGCATGGCCTAGAAAGCTTCTAATATCCCGCACTGTTTTTGGGCAAGGCAATTTGGATATGATCTCGATCTTTGCCTTGTCCACCACAATTCCTTTCCTGGAAATGTGATGTCCAAGGACTATGCCTTCTCGTACCATAAAATGGCATTTCTCCCAGTTCAGTACTAAATTTTTCTCGTTTTCCACTACAGTCATCCCACCCTTTTTTGGAACACATTGAATTGGGCTGACCCAACTACTGTCTGCAATCGGGTAGATGACTCCTGCATCCAGCCACTTTAAGATTTCCTTTCTAACCACTTCCTTCATGATGAGATTGAATCTCCTCTGACTTTCAATCGAATTCTTAGCTCCTTCCTCAAGGTTTATCCTGTGCATGCAAAATGAGGGGTTGATTCCTTGTATGTCTGCAATGGTTCATCCTATTGCTTTTTTATGTTTAGAGAGGACCTGCAACAAAGAAATTTCATTTTGTTTAGTAAGGTAAGCTGAGATAATGACTGGCAATGTCCTATTTTCACCAAGAAAGCTATATTTAAGATGCTCTGGCAGAGGCTTGAGTTCCAGTTTAGGAGGACTGATCAGAGATGGTTGTAATGGCCTGATTTCTTCTTGGTTTGATGAATCCCTTAATTCCTCTATCCTCGCTGTTGCAGAGTCATTTGTGACTGGTATTTCTTCAATCCCTTTTAGTGGTTCTCCCTTTAATGCTTCTTGCAAAACAGATACAAAGAGTTCGTCAACTTGTTCAATCATAGAACATCTCTCAAGGTATCCTGGATACTACATTGCCTTCATCACATTAAATGTGACTTGCTGATCGTTGACCCTCATGGTCAATTCTCCTCTCTGTACATCTATTAAGGTTCTGCCAGTGGCTAGGAACGATCGTCCTAAGATGATTGGCACGTCTTTGTCAGCTTCGCAATATAAGATGATGAAATATGCAGGGAAAACAAACTTATCAACTTTAACCAATATGTCTTCAATCTTTCCAATGGGATGTGTAAGCGATCGGTCTGCCAACTGCAAGGTCACAGTCGTTGGTCGTGCTTCACCTACCCCTAACTATTTAAAAACAGAATATGGCATTAAGTTGATGCTTGCTCCTAAGTCGCATAGAGCTCTACCTACATCTCTGCCTCTGATAGAGCATGGAATGGTGAAGTTTCCTGGATAGTTAAGCTTGGGAGGGATCTCATTCTTCACTAGTGCACTGAAACATTCCGTGAGTGCAACCGTTTCGTATTCTCCCAACCTTCTCTTTTTTGATAGGATATCTTTCAGGAACTTCACATATGTAGGCATTTGTTCAAGTGCCTCCACTAATGGTATGTTGATGTGCAATTGGTTCAATACATCTAAAAACTTCTTGAATTGTACATCTTGTGAGGCATGTTTGAATCTTTGAGGGTATGGAGGAGGTGGTCTGTAATCTGGGTCTATCACAATTTTTTTGGATTTTGATGTCGCATTTCCCAGCTTTTTTTCCAACTTTGATTTTTCTTCTTTTTCCACCAAGGCTTCATGCTCCTTGGTCCTTTCTACTTTATCTTCTTTATTCTTTGAAATATCTGTTGTAATGTCTGACTTCTTTTCACAAATCTTTTCTCGAGCTTCAACTAGGATCTCTGCTTCTTGACTTCCTGGATACTTTGGTCGATCGTATTCTAATCCACTCCTTAAGGTCACTGCCTTGCATTGTTCCTTTCCTTCTCTGTGAGGGATCTCGATTTTGCTAGGCAACGTCCCTTGCGGTCTATTCTTAATCTCCTGAGCAATTTGTCCAAGCTGAACTTCCAAATTCCTTACTGCAGCATCGTTCCTTGCCATGTACTCCTTCATAAGAGTCTCTAGATTTGACTCTTGACTCTGCACTGGAACTTGTTGGAAGTTTTTATGCGGCTGTTGTTGTGTAGGCTGCTTTCCAAATTGATGAGTGTTGGAATTACTTGACACGGCTTGTCCTCCCCAAGAGAAATTCGGATGTTGTCTCCAACCTGAGTTGTACGTGGCCGAATAAGGATTCCATCTATTTTGGTTCTGATTTCCTTGTGGACCTACATAAAAAACAGATGCTGGATTTAATGGACAATTATCAGCGATGTGTTCTCACCACATATCTCACAACAGAGAGAAGAAACAACATTGGCAGGGGCTATGTTGGCTTGGTTGTTCATGGTCATGTCCATCATCATGCTATGAATGGCCTTAATCTGGGCTTGCATCGTAGAGTTAGCCTCTGTTTCCACTACTTTCATTGGAATTTTCAAAATGGTTGTTGGTTCATTTTCTCCCCAATGTTGATTATTGGTGGTTATGGTGTCTAGAATAGCATGCGCCTCATTAGCAGACTTCCTCAGAAAAGATCTGTTTGCAGATGCGTTTACACGCCTTTGAAGCTTGATCTAATCCACTATAAAAATGCTCCAAAATAATGCAACCAGGCAATCCATGGTGTGGACACTTCCGAACTAGCCTTTGGAATCTTTCCCAAGCTGCATCTGATAGCGAGCAGAAATGTCGCTATTTTAGTCCCAATTTATTAGGTTTTTTTGTGCTTTAATTGTGTTTTTATTAAAAATATTTAATGTAATTTGTAATTTGGTCTTTAGGAGAAAAGTTGTGGATTTTGGGGAAAAAAAAGTGCCCAAAATGAAGCCATTCAAGCCCAAATTCCATGCTTGGATCAAAGGGGAGTCAAAAGAGATCAATCATGTGAAAAAGGCCCAAAAGAAATGAAGTGGAGGCCCAAAAAGAAGCCCAAATCGCAGCTGGAAAATCTGGAAAACGCACAGCGTCGAGAAGCTGTCCATTTCTTGGGCGCCAAGCTGATGTCGTCACAGCGTCGCGACGCTGCGCCAATCAGCGTCGGGACGCTACCCCCTGTCCAGGCCTATAAAAGGCGCCCCTTAGTGCCTCATTTTACCATCAATCACCATTTCCTCCATTCTTTCCTTCCTTCCTTTGGCTCCTTTGGAGCCTCTCTCAAGGCTTTCTAGCCTTTTTGAGAGCTTTCTTTAGTGGAAAAAATTTTGGGAAATTTTGGATAGCATCCTAGGAGGCTCAAGGAGTGTTCGGTGGGACTCCGAGCGTCAACGAAGGGGTTTTTCGACGGTCAATTCTTTTCCTTTTATTATGCTCTTAATTATGCTTTCTATTGTAAATTTTGTGGATATTTTAGCTATGTATAGGTAAACCCCAATTTGGGGTCTTGAAATGAAATTATAGTCAAATGTTGTTATAATTATCTGTCTCTTGCCCTTTTTCCTAATTATTTGTATGGATGTGCTTAATGATTTATGCAATCTGGCCAATTGTATGATGATTCGATTCTTAATGGAAACTCGACGGAGAGAAGTTAGGATAGATCATAATCCATGCAACTAGTTTAATTGGCCGTCGTGACAACGGGGTTAGTTGATTAAACTTAGATTCCTAAAATGAATCAGAGCGTAATAATTAATGATTTTTAATGGCGCTAAGGACACTTAGGTTGTTAAAATGAACTAATTACAATTAGGGGAAACCGACAGGAGAACCTATGTGATTAACGAAGATTCTAGGATTATAATTAGTTGGGCAATGAGATAGGATAATTATATTAAATGTTTAGCTAATAATTGATTTTCAAGACCCCTCTTCCCATTAAAAAAAACTCTTTCTCCATATTTTATTTTTCTCGATTGATCAAAATTTCTCTTTAATTGCTTTGATTTTTAAATTTCTTTGATTGCATGATCCGGTCCCTAAATATTATTTCGCCTAAGTACTTTTAGTGCTCAAGAAATCTTTGCTTGCTTAATTTTCGCTTCGCCTACCTGTGGATTCGATACTCGGTATTACCTGCCATTTTATATTACTTGTGACGACCCATGCACTTGCGGTAATCGCCCAACAAGTTTTTGGCGCCGTTGCCGGGGAGGCTTGATTTTTAAGCAAATCAATTTTTCTTGACATTGAAAAGAAAGAGATAAATAGTAATTTAGTTAAGTGCCTCCGATCCTAAAATTGCTTCCGCATGTGTTATATGAACACCTTCAGTCTCAAGTAACAAACATTCCAATTTGGAGAATTCCATCCTTGGAGAAGGAAAGTCCTATTCCATTCGTGGAGGCTTACTTCCGATCTTTGGAAGTCGAATAGAGGAGGAAAGATTGGAGACTTCAAGAAGACCATCAACTATGGATCTAATCAAGGGAATTAACATTTTTCTTGTAATTTCTTGTAGTTATGGATGCACATACTCAGATTGTAGCATTTGTTATCATGAGCTTTATGAACTAAATTTGCTTAGGTGTTGGTTAGGAATTATGTAATTGTCGTGCTTTATTCTTTATGCAATATATGTTGATTTGAGCAACTTGATTAATTGTTGTTCATATTTCTATTTTGTGCCCACCTGGCCAGGCGGTATGAATACCACTTCTTAATTTCAGGGACGATTTGAGAAGTGTGTGGCATTCAATCACATTAGATCATTGTGTATCGGTGAACCCCAGTGAATGAGTTTGGGATAACCAGTTGCCTAGTGCTTGATCGGTAGTGCGTCATTGGAGTTGAAACACATTCCAAAAAATCTAGAGTTTAGGGAAGATCCTGCTAATAAGACTGCAAGAGAATTGTCTAATCAATAATATTGCTAGAGCATCTTTTTAAAACAATTACTAAAATCCTGACCAACGTCTGTTTTCAATATGTCTGCTTTATTTATTTACTTTTTGTTTTGTCATTCCTTTTGCTTCAGCATTTTATCAAAATCAATCATTTTAACCATTTCTGAAACCATTAAAAAGTTATACAAAATAGATAAAGTGAGAGTTATTCAAATCCCGTGGATACGAAAAATTACTTATCATTTGCTGCAGATTGTGTATGCTTGTAAAGTGTTCTAGAGTCTATTTTTACCATATTTTTACCCACTCTGGAAACCCAACACCCTCCTTCAACTTCTTCCTTTTCGTGGATTCCAGCCAGTCGCAACCCTCCTTCCTACCTTGCACCACCAGCCATTTAGGTTTCTTCTTCTCTTGCGGTGTTTCTTCTTCGGCCAACTATCTCTCTCGCATGTCGCCAGCAACCCACCCCGTCGTCTCTCTCTCAATCTCTTCCTCCAGCAAGACCCACGCGAATCTCCATCTCCTCCGGTGTCTCTCTCTCTCCCGTGTTCTGTCACCGGTGGTAGCAGACCCACGACGCTTTGCAGTTTGTCCTGTCTTCACGTGCGTCGGCCAACACCCACATCTCGGTTTTTTCTCCTTCAAACTCGTGGTGTAAGTCTCTTTCTCTCTCGTGTTCATTTAATTTCACTAGTCGTGACCTCAATCGATATCTCTTCCTCTTGTTTTCGGCTAGATTAGTGAATAAAAGGCTGAATCTTCATTTTTCTGGTGTTTTGGGCGCGCTCGGGCTAATTTAAGGTTTGTTTCAACGTGTTCAAGCTCTCTTGGTAAGTTTTCAACGTTACCCATGATTTGTTAAGTTCAAAATCAGCTTACCCATTCTTGATTAGCGTTGGAATTAGAATACCCATTTTGTTAGGGGCTGGAAATTTAAGTTAATATTGAAATTTCTATTCTGCAACGACGTCTAAGTGATTGTTTGGGTTCGAATCACTGTAAGCTCGAATACCCACTGCCCAAGGATCATTCTAGGACACTGTTCGAGGTTAAAATAACCCGTCTAGCGTGGAATCGGGTTTGTTTGGCTAAGAGTCATTGTTATTTTCAGTTTAATAGCATAAAGAATTGTTGCCTATTAGATGTTAATCTTTAAAAGAATGTTTAAATCAATGCCCATTAATTGTTTAGGCCTTGTTAGCATTGTCCAACCTCTTTGGAGTCCTTATAATGAAAATAAAGGGTTTTGCTTGCCAGTCGTGGTTTAAAAAGCATGCTAAACTATCATCTATCAATTGTCTAGACTCTAGTAGCGTTTCCCAATCTCTAAGAGCCCTCAGAATCCCAAAATGTGTCTTTTTACTTGCTGTCCAGTGGCTGAAAAACCTTAAATATGGTCATTCAACGAATACCCATTGCTCGTTGTGCCTTGGACGTGGTTGCCCATGGTCTAAAGGTTTTGGGTTGTTGATTTGGGGAATTTTGAGTGGTTGTCCAACAAGGAAATATATCTTTCTTGGTTGATTTGGCCTTTCAAGCATGTTTAAAGTATTCAGTAGGTTGGTTCTAATTTTTAGAAGTTATCTTATTGTTTAGGAGTTCATCTGGATCTTTTGAGTTGTTTAAGGAGTTCTTTAGGAGCGTTCATAAGTTTTTGGTAAGTAGTTTCTATCCGTTGAGTCTGTTTGACTGCATGAAGCATGTTGCTTGTTTATCTGCTTTAAAAGTATGCTTTGATTGATATGAGACATGTTGACTTGTGGTCTATGAAAAACATGTTGAACGTTTTATTCCTTGAGCATGTTGTTTTATCGTTTTGGCTACGTTGCATAAGAGTAAAGTTGCATTAGTCCTGTGTGCTCATAGAGAGGTGAGCTGGGTTGTGTGTGCGGAGCGTGACGCAGAAATCACATGTTAAGATTGTGCTACATGACGCGAAAATCATGTTATTGGTGCGGAGCATGACGCGTAAATCACGTGTGGATTGTGAGTGCTGAGCGTGACGCGTAAATCACGTGTGAGTGTGCACTGCGCATGGCGCAAAATTCATGTGCTGGGTGTGAGTGCGATACATGACACAGAAATCATGTTTTGGTGCGGGCAGTGACGCGTAAATCACGTGTGGATTGTGAGTGCGGAGCGTGATGCGTAAATCACGTGAGAGTATGCACTGCGCATGGTGCAAAATTCATGTGCTGGGTGTGAGTGCGATACATGACGCAGAAATCATGTTTTGGTGTGGATAGTGACGCGTAAATCACGTGTTAAGTTACGTTGCATGACACGAAATTAATGTATTTTGGTGCGTGGCATGACACGTAAATCATGTGCTAAGAAAGCGAGCATGGCGCGGAATTCATGGGGGGTTGCATAGCAAGTTGTGTGTATGCATGAAGGCATCCTGTTGAGTCAGCATGAGTTTTGTTGTTAGTTTATCGCTTTAAGAAGTATGTGATTTGTTTATTGCTTAAAAGTATGTTGGATGCGTGTGCCTAACATGTTGATTTTGTTGTTTGTTTCTTGATGGCTCACCGGGTGTGAGCTGCTTACCAGTGCCGAGGTTGTACTGACCCCCTCCCCTTTCTTTCCCCAACATTTTTAAATGATACAGGTGAGTTTGCATACGATGAATCCAGTGGTGCTGAGGATGTGCACGAGGAGTGATTCCACTGGCCTAGACATTTTTATTATCTAGTTTATTTTATAATTGTTATTTATCCTTCTGGTTGGATAGCATAGTATTTTATGTTTATTGCATTCAGAAGCTTGTTTAGACGTTTTAGTTAAGAAGTTAGTCATAACTATGATTAGATTCATTTGTAGTTTCAACTCTTTTTATTTAATAAAGTTATTCTTAATCTAGTATGTTGTGTTTCTGTGGTTTTTGGTTGTGGTTAAATAAGAATGTGAGGTCTGACTCGCTTGTTTTGTGGAAGTTGGAGTTTCTGTGGTGTTGTGGAGTATAGTCGTGGGTTGTTTGACTTATAGAAGTGTGTTTTCATGCTTAACAGGTGTTGTAAAAAAAATTGGTTTAGTCCTATGTATGTTGTTATGGCTGCCGAAATTTTCGGTGCATTCGGTTAGTTTGGTTTTAGAGTTAGTAATGTCGCTAGGATTAGTTTTAAAATCATGGGGTGTTACATTTTATATTATAATTAATTAAATTAAAGATTAGTTTAATTAAATTATTTTATACTTATCTGAATTATTAATTATTATAAGATAATAATTAACGACCCAGATGTTGTGAATTATGAATAATGGCCAAGATTGATAGTTAAAAACCCTTAACCTACATCTATCATGTGGGTTGGTTACAGAAGTTAGTTATGCATTTTGAAACCAATCAATAGACAATCTATCTCTCTCACTCACGTGGAGAGATGATTAGGTTTTACAAAGAATTGAATCTCATTTTCTCTCTCAAGGTTCTCTCACAAGAAGACAACAGTGATTCTTGCTGTAAATTCCCTTTCAAGACGACATCGTGATCCCACCATCATAATCTCAGAACCCAGAGGATAGCGAATGTTCACTGATTGGTGGTGTTCTTGGAAGAGAAGAATTTTGTACGTGAAATTGGAGCATAGTGTTGAAGGATTGAAATTCCCAATTCCGTTACAGCGAAAGCAATTAAACCGTTCGTATTTAATTTTAATTCTCAAAATACCAATACATTGGAAAAAAGTTAAGTGGTGAAAAACATACCTCCGCTTCCTATTCTCTGAGATTAGGAACGTAGTTGTGGGACTACCTAATCTTGATTGGGAAAAACTCTTGGAGAGAAAAATTCTCTCTAGAGTTGTTGAGTTGAGAGAATATGAGAGGGAGACTGGAATGAGACCTTAGGGTTAGGGTTCTCATAACCTTTCCTTTTATAAGAGAGGAAACCCTAATGTGAAGTTAGGAAACAATCTTGACCGTTAGATCAAGATCAATTAATTAATTGATTAAATCAATTAATTAAATGTTAATTAATTAATCATATTAATTAATTAATCTCATGCACATTTAAATCTTATTTAAATGTAATTTTCTCACATAATATACAGTTTAATTAACTTAATTAAATCGCATTTAATTAATTCCAATAATTAATTCATTTCATAATTAAATATCACCCATATTTAATTAATTACTCATTAGAATCATATTCTAATAATTCCCTCATAGACTATAGTTTAATTAAATCTCATTTAATTTAAACTGAATTGAATAATTAATTAATTCATGATTAATTAATTCATCTTCTAAATAAATACAATATATTTAATTAGACATATATTTGAACTCTTTCAAATATATTAATCTCTCAATTTAATAAAGTTTAACTTAAATTAGACTTTATATTTTAATGCATCACTATACATTGAATTAATTTGTATCTCATACAATTAACTTAATTCCCAATATGAATTTGAACTATTCAAATTCTCTCAAGATATAATTGTTCTCAATTACTCTTTACGAGTTAGCAGGGGGACCTAATGGACCTAGAGATCAGAAACTCCAATAATATGAGGTTGACTAATTAACATTAGTCAGGTTAACCAATATTCATTAACTGTGGGTCATTCCACTAATTAAACTCATGAAAATAAAATCATACAAAGTGGGTCGCATCACAGGATAAGGTACCCAGCCTTATCCCTGTACTATAGACCTTTTAGGTTGTTACTTGAACACCGATCCCCGTATGTCCCCACATACAAGTTTAAGTCACATGTGAACAACCTTGGATCTTAGTTTATTGGATTTGGGTCAAATTGTTCATTATTTAACAATAACACTTTATTGTAGAAACTCAGGGTGTGTTTGGTTTAACTTTTCAAGTGTTTAATTTTGAAAAAAAATCATTTTGAAAAAATTTCTAGTGTTTGGCAACCACTAAAAATGAATTATTAGAAAATGAGATTGATAAATAAATCATTTTGACAGAAACACTTGAAACCAACTTTTTAAAAAAAGAGTCTTTAGTATACAATAACTTGTGTATAAAACACATATGAGGAAATACAACCAAACATATCAGTGTTTAAATTCTAAACATTTTTATACAAAATGTTTTTTAAGAAATGCATTATTGAAAAACATTTAAATTAGAATGTATTCCAAACGGACCCTCAATAACACTTTATTGAAACAAGTATACAATTTATTTACATTCACTATCTACGAGTTTTAGGGCATAAACCCCAACAAGTGTCGTGTTTTCGCCTCCATTCACGTAAATCTTCGTAAATCTCAATAGTTTAGATCTCGCAATCAGCATGCTTAATCTGTTTTACATATAGAAATTGATTCTGTAAAATTATGCCCAATGTACCGGTATTCTTAATGGCTGAAATTCGTTCACACTCAATTTATTTCGCTTCCACTGGAGATTCAATTCCTTCAAATGGTATCAGAGCCATTTCGTGATTGTTTTTTCAGTCTTAGAATTTGTATTGAGGTTTTTGGTGGGATCAATTTTGCATAATTGGTTTGCTTAAAGACTATTTAGGTATTTTGGCCTTAGATTTACAAATTTGTTGATTTGATCAATGTAAGGGCCCATGTTTTTGGAACAAATAATTGTAAATCGAGTCATGTAAGTTGGTGTCTAGAATTTGGATTTCAATTGTTGAATCGTCGCTCAAAACGGGGATGAAATCGGAGGTTTACGGCTGCTGGAACGAAGAACAGAGGACAAACCCGAGGCGTGGCGTCGAGACGCTGCTCAACAACGTCTCGACGTTGATGAAGCACGCTGGAATTTTCGGGCCAACGTCAAGATGTCGTCTTCAGCGTTGAGACCTGGCGGCAGTTTCGATAGAACACCGAACATGCGAGGCGCAGGTCGTGCGACGTGCAGGGTTGGAACGGTTCGAGCGTTTTAGGCGGTTATGGTCCAGTTCACTACTGGTTTGGTCCGGTTCTATGCTGATTGGTCTGGTTCTTGGTGTATCTGATCTGGTTCGAGCGAATTGGGTCCAGTTCGGTCAATTCTGACAAGGTTTGGGCTGGTTCTGAGCGATTCGAACTTGTTTGAGGCAGTTTAGACTACATACATGACGGTTTAAGGCTAGATTTTGATTAATTATTGTAATTTTTCATTATTTTTGCCCTACGGTGCCAAAATACCAGTCTTTATAGTTATTTATTGCTTTATGAATGTCATTTAGCTAGATCCCACCATACTTTAAGCATGAATCATGCATAATAGTATGTTATAATAGTTATAATATATGATGTTTATGTATGATTACAAATTTCATGAGTAATTTAGTATAATGTTATATTAAATATATGAAATTGGACAAGCATAATGCATGACATTAATTGAGTTAAATATAAGGGTTATATTTAATTAATCTAGCATGTATGGTTAGGATTATTTTCATGGGATTAATATAATTAGTTATATTATGGATGAAAATAATAAATTCAATATTTTATTTTCATGTATGATTTTAATATAAAGTGATATATTACTTAGATGAAAATGGAAAAGCATTGAGCATGACATTAATTTAGATTAATATAAGAGTTATATTAAATTAATGTCAACGATCATGTAATTTAATTTTGGGGATGTTTAATTATTATAATTGATATTAATTAAATGGAAATTGAAAATGCATGAAGCATGACACCACTTTAGATTAATATAATCGTTATATTAATTAATCATTATGGATGTCATGAACATATGGTGTTTGAATATAACTTGAATTAGATTGTTATTAGGAAACACCATAGGAGCATGTAATAGGGCTAATCATTAAAACTTGGAAAAGTTATAAAATGATTAGAAACCGTCAACCTATAACAAAGAGTTGCATGCAAACATAGGACCTTAGGTTAAATTGAATTAATTTTAAAATGTTTAAAATTAATTAGACCTAAGCTCACTTTAATTCTAATAGGATTATAATTATTTTCTTACTTAGAATTAAAATAGTTTTAATGAACTAAGTAAGAAAAACATTACTATGGTTATAAGGGAACTCTCCCGGCGAAGTTCTATCTAGGTTGGGTGTAACGCCCCGTGCGCTCTAAGCGTATTTAGATCCCGAGTTTAGATTTGAAAGAAAAATATAAAATTCTATTTTGACATTGAACTTAGGGATTTAATTATATACTAAGGTGTGGGGAATTAATCTGTTATATTAATTTATTTCCCTTCCCAAAAGCTTGTTTAAAAGTTAGCCGGTGTTGGTTGCTTGAGAGTTAAAGCGTTGAAATATTCACGCTATTTGGGGGTTGGTTGAAAGCTAATCTTGGATTGGCTATTTTTGGGCTTAAGTTTGTTTGGAAAAAGAAATTTTAAAGAAAAGGAAAAGAAGAAGAAAAAACCCTAACTCTCATCTTCCTCACTCTCTTTCTCTTCACGCGTGCAGCACCCCCCCCCAGCCGTTTGCTTCAGCCCAACTCGTCGTTGTCTGAGCCATCGTGCCGCCACCGCTGCTCGAGCTTGCGTCACGGCCACCTGAAGCCGTTCGGCCAGCCCTTGTCGCACCGCCCCTTCGCGCACGAGTTTCCTTTCTCTCTCGTGGGGTCTCCATCCACGAGCTCTCTCTCCCTCTCGTCGCGCGGTCTCCCTCTCTCTCCCGTGGATCTCTCCCCTTGTGCCATCATGAGGCGTGAAGCCGTCCCCGTGAGGTAGTCGTCGCCGCTTGTAGCAGTTCGGGTAGTCGCCGTCTTCGCCTCGCACATCTCCCTCTCTGTCTTGTGGTTCAATCTCTCTTTTCCTCGCGTTTTTGGCCAAGAAAGATCGTGGGTAAGTCTCTTTTCTCTCGATCATGGTGTTTTGAGGCTTGATCTAACTCGTTCATGTCCGTATTAGCTAGATCTCGTGCGGACAGCAACACGAAGCACCGTCTTCTTCGCGTTCCAGCCTTAAAAACTATGGGTAAACCTCTTTCCTTTCCTTTTTCATGTGGTTTAAGGCTTGATCTAAGTTCCTATTGGTTCGGTGCTGTTAGATCTCGCGTGCCTCGCAATTCGGAGTCTCGTCGACCTCATTTCAGCCTATTTCGCCTCTGTCCAGCAGCGTCATTGGGCGTATCCAACGTCAATTAGCGAATCCGGTAGGTTTTGGCCCTTACCCATTCTTGTTGGGGCCTTTGGTAGTGCCCTTTCATTTTAGGTGCTGAAAATTAAAGTGGGTTCGATGTTTTGATCTGCAGCGTCGTCTAGGTGATCGTTTGGGGTTCGAATCACTTCAACTTGAATACCCATTGCCCAAGGTGTTGGGTTTTATGCCCTAAAACTCGTAGATAGTGAATGTAACCGTTGACAAGATATTAATGAAATAATATTGATATATTTTTCCATTAATTGTTATTAGTTATTTTATGTTTGTCTTTGCCTAATAATAACCCTAATCCAATAAACTAGACATCCAAGGCTGTAATATGAGTCTTGAACTATATGTAGCGACATATGGGATCATTGTTCAAGAAACAGCCTAAAGGGTCTATAGTATAGGGATAAGACTGGGTGCCTTATCCTGGTGACACTATGGATACGGCCCACTTTGTATTTGATACAAACGTTGCGATCCAATGCGTTCGTGTAGGAGACATGCGAGTGGGGGTATCCTGTGCAATGAGTTTGCATAAGACCGGACCGCGAAATAGTAACCACTAGTTATAACACCGTTAACTAGTTGGTTTTCTATTACACTAGGACGATCGAGACAACTTAGTCTTAATCCTGAGTTGATTATGGACTCCTGCTCATGAGAGATTGTCCTTTGATTTGTATGGGTGAGAGTGGCCAATACGCCGACTCAATAAGCCTACCACTTTGGGGACAAGATCGAATGGGGAGCTGGGAACATAATCGTACAAGATGGAATTCACTCCTTCCCGACTTTAGGGAAGCAGATGAGTGTTCCCTTAAGTGGTTACTCCGAGTCTTGAACAAAGGGCCCTACCCTCTCAATGGCACGAGAGGGTTTTCTGTTTGATGGTTGGACCACAAACAGATTGTTCATTAGAGGAGAATTGGTACTTAAGGAAATAGAGGTGACCCAGGGGTAAAACGGTAATTTGACCCAGCTGGTGTTACGGACACTCGTGAAGGACTAACTAGTCGATATTGGTCTAAGTTCCGTGGACACAGAAAATATGTCTGCAGTGAGAAGAGTGCAACTGTGAGTCTATAGTGGAATGTACACACAGTTAACGAATATTGATTATTGTGGTTAATGAGTTTAACCAATTAATCTCACATCGTTGGAGCTTCTGATCTGCAGGTCCATTAGGTCCCACTGGTAGCTCGTAAAGTAATTTGAGGCAACTAAGTAATTAAATGTAAATTGAAAATGTTCAATTTACTAAGGGAAATAAATATAATATATATTGATATATTATTATGAGAGAAATTAATATTTGAAAAATTCAAATATAAATTTATGGAAGATTGAAAAGAATTAATTAATTTAAGTCCTAAAAGTGTTTGGGCAAAATTAATTAATTCAAGGCTGAAAATTAAATATGTGATATTTAATTGGTGGTTAATTAATTAAAGAATTCATTAACCACGAATTAATCAATTATGTAAATAATTAATCACTTAAGGAAGTGATTAATCATTTATGGGAATGATCTAATTACTTATGGAAGAAATTAGTCATTTATGGAAAAGATTAATCAATTGGGGAATTGATTGATCATGATTGATTAACTAAGGAATAAGATTGAATCAATTTTGGAAAAGATTGATTTAATTGAATATTTTATTCATGGCCTCTCTTCTATAAATAGAACACTAGACCTAATTGGTCATGACACTTGACACTCTTGAAAGACAAGACCTAGAATTCTCTCTAGCCTCCCTCTTAGAGAAAGACTCCCACAAGTCTTTGGCCTCCTAGACTTAGAGACATACCGGTGTAACCTCTGTGGTTATTGTGTCATTCAAAGAAGAAAATCCAGCGATCAAGAGGCGAGAAGGCTGCTACGTTTTCGTTCGTTGGAGCGTCGTTGGCGAAGAACGGTCAAGTCTACAACGGAGGTTTGTAACGGTTCTTCCTCTTTTCGTTAGAAAAGTTTTTCAAAATAAATTTAGATTTATTCTAGCATGTTTTAAACCGTTTTACAGCGGCTTTAAAGTTAGTTTAAAGCTTTGTTTGAGTTATCGTAACGGTATTTTAATGTTAATTAATATACGGCGTAAGGTCCAATCGATGCGCTTCCGCTGCCTGGGGACTTTTATTCCCTTCAATTGGCATCAGAGCCATCGCTGTCCCTATTAATTAATTTTAAAAGTTGCGATAGGCTCTAATAGGTGGGATTTATGCATATTGTATATTCGGTTTGCATTGAACTGTTTGGGTTAATTTTATGGCCATAGATTTTATTTTTATGTGATTTTGATCATGTAAGGCCCGGTGTTTCGGGTATTTTATTTAAAATCGAGTCCTATGTAAGTCCGGGTCTAGAATAGGTTTTTATGAGATGAAAATCGGAGCAATCGTCGCTGAAATCGAGGCCGAAATCGGAAAAATCGTTGCTGTTTTGCCCAGAATCTGCCTCCAGACGCAACAGCGTCGGGACGCTCCTTCAACAGCGTCTCGACGCTGTCTCGATACCGAAGGCGCTCGGTAAGGAAAGCACACAGCGTCGGGACGCTACCTCAACAGCGTCTCGACGCTGTCTCGATTACGCAGGCGCCAGATATGGAAAACGCACAGCGTCGGGACGCTAATCTACACAGCGTCTCGACGCTGTCACGATGGAGGCGCGCACTAGGGTTTCAACAGGCGCGGTTCAAGCGAGGCCGGTCCGGTTCGGACCGGTTCGGCTGGGCTGGGACCTATTTGGTCCAGTTCAGCCAATTTTTGGCATGGTTCGTGATTTTGGAGGCCGGTTCGAGGTGGTTCGGGGCGGTTCGTGCTGTCTAGACCAATTCCGGAGCTGTACATGGATTTTTTAGGATAGAATTTAGCTAAATTAATGTAATTTAATGCTTTATTTTATCCTAGGGGCCAAAATTAACCGGTTCAATTGCTATTTATATGCTTTATGGATGTCATATAGATTATTTAATCCCACCTTAGGTTATAAACATGCTCATGCATTTTTTTATATATTATAAATTGTCATAATGTATGTTTAAATGCATGGATTTGTTTTCATATTTTTAATATAAGTGTATATTAATTATATGAAAAAATGGAAAGCATGAAGCATGTCATTACTTAAATTAAATATAAATAGTTATGTTTAATGTGATGAATGAAGCATGCTTGATTGATTTTCTTGATTGGCTTATAATTGTTATAATAAAAGAAAATCAAAATTGCATGAAGCATGAAACATCCATAGTTAATAATATAATTGTTATATTATTCATGCAATTAGTGTGGTTTAATTATTTAATTTGAATGAGATTGTTGAATGAATTAAACCCTAGATTCTTGATTATAGGATTAATCATTAAAATTTTGAAATAGTTCTTTATTATTAATGATTAGAAACCGTCAATCTATAATCAAGATTTGCATGCAAACATAAGATCATAGGATAAATTGGATTAATTTTAAATTGTTTAAAATTAATTAGACCTAGATCGATTTCTAATAGGATTAGAATCTTTTCTTACTTAGAATTAAAAATAGTTTTAATTTACTAAGTAGGAAAAACATTGCTATGATTATAAGGGAACTCCACCGGTAATGTTCTGTCTAAGGCTGGAGGTATTTAAGTTGACGGTTTACGGAACACCTCCTACCTGGGAAATGACCTGGAATACCGGAGTTGAATTAATCATAGTTAAATGTTAGCATGCAATGTCACTAGGTTTATTAAAAGTGTTTAATGCACCTAGATCTTTAGAGTAAAGACCTTACATTACTGAGGTTATAAGGGAACTCTCTCGGTAAAGTTCTGTCTAAGGTTGGGGGTATTTAAGTTGACGGTTTACGGAACACCTCCTACCTGGGAACTAACCGGATTGAGTTGAATTAACCATAGTAATGTTGACTTGCAATGTTGGGTTTGTTAAAAGAAGTTTAATTCACCCAAAAGATTGCAGTTGAATCCTTTCCATAAATGTTATAATAGGATCAGACTTAGATAGATTGATTTAGCCGAATACTATCTAAGTTAAACAACCCTATATTAACCTTAGGACATTTTCAGTGGGAGGAAAATTACAAAACGAGATTTAAATCAAGTTTTGCTCCTACGTCCCTATATTCACAACGTGAGATTCATGCTCGGCTTCGAGTCGCCCTAGGAGCGGCCTCCCTTCGGAAAGTGTTTGCATGGATCAATATCAAGGTGAATGGGAAAAATGTCTAGAGTAAGTGGGAGCGGGACACGTGTCAACGTATCCCTCGGTCTCCGCCCATAGTTCACACCGTGAGAGTCCTATGATCCGCCTGCAGGTTGCCCTGGCGCATCCATCCCTTCGGAGGGCCTGGTCATATGATTCGGAACATCGTGAACTCCTGAAAAGGATAGGAGCTCTTAGGCTAATCACCAACAGTTGTCTTTCCCTTCGGTAGCCTGTTGGTGCGTGCCTCTGAGATCTGAAAGTGGGAGGGTTACACTTACGAGGATGAGTTAAAAGTGTTAACAAATCCTTGACCGAACAACGGTGGCTAATGTCTATAGGAATATGAGTTATTCTGGAATTAGAATTAGCTGAGAGGTGTCTCATTTCAAAGGAGGAGTACCTGATCACCCTTCGGTGGCTGATATTCTAAACCTCTGAAACGTCGTTGCAAAACTAAATCAATAGTTTTAGGGTTCTGTGATTGTCTGTTTTGCTAAATTGATTGGATTGTGTGCAATTGTTTGCTTGTATGATGGGTTAAGGCAAAGATAACTAATACGGTCATTGTTTGTTTAAATTTCAGCAATGTCTTCCTCAATTGTCTCTCTGCTTAAAAATGAGAAATTAACCGGCGAAAATTATGCTACGTGGAAGTCAAACTTGAATACGATTCTTGTTGTCGATGATCTGCGGTTCGTCTTAACGGAGGACTGTCCTCCAACCCCTGCTCGTAATGCATCCCAGGCAGTTAAGGATGCTTATGACCGCTGGACAAAGGCCAATGATAAGACTCGCGTCTATATCTTAGCCAGCTTATCTGAAGTTTTGGCTAAAAGGCATGAGGGCATGGTAACAGCGAGGGAGATTATGAACTCTCTCCGGGAGATGTTTGGACAACCGTCCTACCAACTCCACCATGACGCTCTCAAATACGTTTATAGTTGTCGCATGAAAGAGGGCACGTCTGTTCGGGAGCATGTCCTGGATATGATGGTCCAATTCAACGTGGCAGAGGCAAACGGGGCGGTCATAGATGAGCGTAGTCAGGTTGCATTCATCTTAGAATCTCTTCCGAAGAGTTTTCTGCAGTTTCGAAGCAATGCAATGATGAATAAAATAACATTCAACCTGACTAGCCTCCTTAATGAGCTACAGCTCTATCAGTCTCTTCTTAAGAACAAGGGACAGATAGAAGGAGAGGCAAACGTTGTTCACTCCAAAAGAAAGTTCGAGAAGGGTTCATCCTTTGGAACTAAATCTGTAGCCACTTCTTCAAAGAAAACTCAGAAGAAGAAAGGAAACAAGGGGAAAGCTCCCAGTACTGCTGCTAAAAGCAAGGGAAAAGCCAATGCTGTGGCAGATAAGGGCAAGTGTTTTCACTGCAATGTAGATGGACATTGGAAGAGAAACTGCCCAAAGTACCTTGCTGAGAAAAAGAAGGAAAAGGAAGGTAAATTTGATTTACTGGTTTTAGAAACATGCCTGGTAGAACATGATGAGTTTACCTGGATACTTGATTCAGGAGCAACTAATCATGTTTGCTCTTCTTTTCAGGAAAATAGTTCCTTTCGGCAGTTGAACGATGGGGAAATGACACTCAGGGTCGGAACTGGAGAAGTCATTTCAGCTAAAGCAGTGGGAGCTGCGAAGTTATTTTTTAGAAATAGATTCTTACTTTTAGAAAGTTTGTTAATCGTTCCCAAGATTAAGAGGAACTTAATTTCTATTTCATGTTTGATTGAACAATCGTATACAGTTACTTTTGATATGAATGAAGCGTTCATTTATAAAAATGGTGTACTTATTTGTTCAGCCAAATTGGAAAATAACTTGTATGTTTTAAGACCAACCGAAAACAAAGCACTTTTAAATCACGAATTATTTAAAACTGCTGAAACTCAAAGTAAAAGGAAAAAGATTTCTCCATCAAGTAACAATACTCATCTTTGGCATCTTAGACTTGGTCATATAAACATCGATAGGATCGGTCGTTTGGTAAAGAATGGACTTCTAAACAAGTTAGAAGATGATTCACTACCACCTTGTGAATCTTGTCTCGAGGGAAAATGACCAAAAGACCCTTTACTGGAAAAGGTTACAGAGCCAAAGAACCCTTAGAGTTAATACATTCGGATCTATGTGGTCCAATGAATGTAAAAGCTCGAGGAGGGTACGAATATTTCATCTCATTTATAGATGATTATTCAAGATATGGTTACTTATACCTAATGGGACATAAGTCTGAAGCCCTTGAAAAGTTTAAGGAGTTTAAGGCTGAAGTTGAAAACCTATTAGGTAAATCTATTAAAGTACTTCGATCTGATCGAGGAGGGGAGTATATGGATCAAAGATTCCAGGATTATATGATAAAACATGGAATCCAATCTCAACTCTCAGCCCCTGGTACACCTCAGCAGAATGGTGTGTCAGAAAGGAGAAATAGAACCTTGTTAGACATGGTTCGATCAATGATGAGCTATGCTCAATTGCCTAGCTCGTTTTGGGGGTATGCAGTAGAGACTGCAGTATACATCTTGAACAATGTTCCCTCGAAAAGTGTTTCTGAAACACCTTTCGAGTTATGGAAGGGGCGTAAACCTAGTTTGCATCACTTTCGCATCTGGGGTTGTCCTGCACACATGCTTGTGACAAATCCTAAGAAACTGGAACCTCGTTCAAAACTGTGCCAATTTGTTGGTTACCCTAAAGAAACGAGAGGTGGTTATTTCTACGACCCACAAGAAAATAAGGTGATTGTATCGACAAACGCCACTTTCTTAGAGGAAGACCACATGAGAGATCATAAACCACGAAGCAAAATAATATTAGGAGAAGCTACTGAAGAATCATCAAGAGTTGTTGATGAAGTTGGACCTTCAACAAGGGTTGATGAAGGAACTAGTTCTTCAGATTCATCCCGTCCATCTCAAACGTTGGGAATGCCTCGACGCAGTGGGAGGGTTGTGTTACAACCTGATCGCTACTTGGGTTTAACTGAAACTCAGGTTGTCATACCTAATGATGGCATTGAGGATCCATTGTCCTATCGACAGGCAATGAATGACGAAGATAAGGATGAATGGGTCAAAGCCATGAACCTGGAAATGGAGTCAATGTACTCCAATTCTGTATGGGAACTTGCAGATCTACCAAATGGGGTAAAACCCATAGGGTGCAAATGGATCTATAAGAGAAAAAGAGATGCAGCTGGAAAGGTACAGACCTTCAAAGCTAGACTAGTGGCAAAGGGTTATACCCAAAAGGAGGGGGTTGACTATGAGGAAACCTTTTCTCCTGTAGCCATGTTAAAGTCCATAAGAATTCTTTTATCCATTGCCACATATTATGACTATGAAATATGGCAAATGGACGTCAAGACTGCCTTTCTGAATGGTAATCTTGAAGAGAATATCTTTATGTCTCAACCCGAAGGGTTCGTAGCCCAAGGTCAGGAACAAAAGGTTTGTAAGCTAAATCGATCCATTTATGGATTGAAACAAGCATCCAGATCATGGAACATTAGATTTGATACTGCAATCAAATCTTTTGGCTTTGACCAAAACGTTGATGAGCCTTGTGTATACAAGAAAGTCAACAAAAGGAAAGTAGCTTTTCTAATACTTTATGTAGACGATATCCTACTCATTGGGAATGATGTAGGATACCTCACTGACATTAAGAAATGGCTAGCATCCCAATTCCAAATGACAGATCTGGGAGAGGCTCAATATGTTCTGGGAATCCAAATCATTAGGGATCGTAAGAACAAAACGCTAGCTCTGTCTCAAGCAACGTATATTGACAAGATGTTGTCTCGATATTCGATGCAAAACTCCAAGAAGGGACTCCTACCCTTCAGACATGGGGTGCACCTGTCTAAGGAACAATCTCCTAAGACACCTCAAGAAGTTGAGAACATGAGACACATTCCCTACGCCTCAGCTGTGGGCAGCTTAATGTATGCCATGCTCTGCACAAGGCCTGACATATGTTATGCAGTGGGAGTAGTCAGTAGGTATCAGTCTAATCCAGGGTTGGACCACTGGGGAGCGGTTAAGAATATCCTCAAGTATCTTCGGAGAACGAGGGACTACATGCTTGTGTATGGAGCTAAGGATTTGATTCTTACTGGATACACTGACTCTGACTTTCAAGCTGATAAGGATTCAAGGAAATCCACATCAGGGTCAGTATTCACCCTCAATGGAGGAGCAGTAGTGTGGAGAAGCATCAAACAAGGATGCATAGCAGACTCAACCATGGAGGCTGAGTATGTAGCAGCTTGCGAAGCAGCTAAGGAGGCAGTATGGCTCAGAAAGTTCTTGACTGATTTGGAAGTAGTTCCAAATATGAACGTGCCCATAACACTATACTGTGACAACAGTGGGGCTGTAGCCAACTCAAAAGAACCTCGTAGCCACAAACGGGGTAAACACATCGAGAGGAAGTATCACCTGATACGGGAGATTGTGCAAAGAGGAGATGTGATCGTCACTAAGATCGCCTCGGAGCACAACATCGCTGATCCATTTACAAAGGCTCTCACGGCTAAAGTGTTTGAGGGTCATCTAGAAGGTCTAGGTCTACGAGATATGTATGCCATCTAATCTAGGGCAAGTGGGAGAAATGTATAATGGGTATAAGGATGCCCTAGTTCATTGTATTTCCAGCTTTAGATTATTGCATTTACATCCCACTAACTAGTGTTTTAGTTCAAGTGGGAGTTTGTTGGGTTTTATGCCCTAAAACTCGTAGATAGTGAATGTAACCGTTGACCGGATATTAATGAAATAATATTGATATATTTTTCCATTAATTGTTATTAGTTATTTTATGTTTGTCTTTGCCTAATAATAACCCTAATCCAATAAACTAGACATCCAAGGTTGTAATATGAGTCTTGAACTATATGTAGCGACATATGGGATCATTGTTCAAGAAACAACCTAAAGGGTCTATAGTATAGGGATAAGACTGGGTGCCTTATCCTGGTGACACTATGGATACGGCCCACTTTGTATTTGATACAAACGTTGCGATCCAATGCGTTCGTGTAGGAGACATGCGAGTGGGGGTATCCTGTGCAATGAGTTTGCATAAGACCGGACCGCGAAATAGTAACCACTAGTTATAACACCGTTAACTAGTTGGTTTTCTATTACACTAGGACGACCGAGACAACTTAGGCTTAATCCTGAGTTGATTATGGACTCCTGCTCATGAGAGATTGTCCTTTGATTTGTATGGGTGAGAGTGGCCAATACGCCGACTCAATAAGCCTACCACTTTGGGGACAAGATCGAATGGGGAGCTGGGAACATAATCGTACAAGATGGAATTCACTCCTTCCCGACTTTAGGGAAGCAGATGAGTGTTCCCTTAAGTGGTTACTCCGAGTCTTGAACAAAGGGCCCTACCCTCTCAATGGCACGAGAGGGTTTTCTGTTTGATGGTTGGACCACAAACAGATTGTTCATTAGAGGAGAATTGGTACTTAAGGAAATAGAGGTGACCCAGGGGTAAACGGTAATTTGACACTCGTGAAGGACTAACTAGTCGATATTGGTCTAAGTTCCGTGGACACAGAAAATATGTCTGCAGTGAGAAGAGTGCAACTGTGAGTCTATAGTGGAATGTACACACAGTTAACGAATATTGATTATTGTGGTTAATGAGTTTAACCAATTAATCTCACATCGTTGGAGCTTCTGATCTGCAGGTCCATTAGGTCCCACTGGTAGCTCGTAAAGTAATTTGAGGCAACTAAGTAATTAAATGTAAATTGAAAATGTTCAATTTACTAAGGGAAATAAATATAATATATATTGATATATTATTATGAGAGAAATTAATATTTGAAAAATTCAAATATAAATTTATGGAAGATTGAAAAGAATTAATTAATTTAAGTCCTAAAAGTGTTTGGGCAAAATTAATTAATTCAAGGCCGAAAATTAAATATGTGATATTTAATTGGTGGTTAATTAATTAAAGAATTCATTAACCACGAATTAATCAATTATGTAAATAATTAATCACTTAAGGAAGTGATTAATCATTTATGGGAATGATCTAATTACTTATGGAAGAAATTAGTCATTTATGGAAAAGATTAATCAATTGGGGAATTGATTGATCATGATTGATTAATTAAGGAATAAGATTGAATCAATTTTGGAAAAGATTGATTTAATTGAATATTTTATTCATGGCCTCTCTTCTATAAATAGAACACTAGACCTAATTGGTCATGACACTTGACACTCTTGAAAGACAAGACCTAGAATTCTCTCTAGCCTCCCTCTTAGAGAAAGACTCCCACAAGTCTTTGGCCTCCTAGACTTAGAGACATACCGGTGTAACCTCTGTGGTTATTGTGTCATTCAAAGAAGAAAATCCAGCGATCAAGAGGCGAGAAGGCTGCTACGTTTTCGTTCGTTGGAGCGTCGTTGGCGAAGAACGGTCAAGTCTACAACGGAGGTTTGTAACGGTTCTTCCTCTTTTCGTTAGAAAAGTTTTTCAAAATAAATTTAGATTTATTCTAGCATGTTTTAAACCGTTTTACAGCGGCTTTAAAGTTAGTTTAAAGCTTTGTTTGAGTTATCGTAACGGTATTTTAATGTTAATTAATATACGGCGTAAGGTCCAATCGATGAGCTTCCGCTGCGTGGGGACTTTTATTCCCTTCACAAGGAGCATTCTGACTCGCTGGTTGTGGGTTGTATAGCCCGTCTTGCGTTGAAATGGGATTGTTTGGGTAAAATTTGCTGCTGTCTTCAGTTTTTAGTTTTGAGGTTCATTGGTAGTTAAGTGTTTTAGCTTTAGATGCATAAATTTACCTTTGCCCAATAGTTGTTTAGGCCTTAGAATGTTCCTAACCTCTCAAAGGTCCTTAGAAAGTGATTAAAAAGGGTCGAATGCTTGTTGTCCCTTTGTTTTTAGCGTCGAAGTTTGCTGCCTATTAGTTGTCTTAGCTTTCAAAGCATGGTTAGGTTGTTACCCATTGCATAACTAGGCTCTTAGGTGTTGCCCCAACCCTTAAAGGTCCTAGAGCGTGTTTTAGATGGTTTATCATGGCTATTTTGAGTATAGGCATGTAGTTTAGCATTGTCCTTTTGGTCTCGTCGCCCTTGTAGGTTGCCCAATGATTATAGTCTCTTTATCCATGGAAGGAATGAGCTTTTGGGTGCTGCTCATAGCTTAGAAAGTTTGTTAGGAAGGTTTCCAATGATTACCTAGGCCTTGTTATGCATTGTCGGAGCTTTAGGAGCCTGTAGAATGTCGTTCGTGCGTTTTAGGTGGTTGTTGCTTGCTATCCAGTGGCTGAATAGCCTTAATGTCGTCAACTAACAAATACCCACCGCTTGTAACGCTTTAAACGTGGTTGTCCATGGTTTAATGGTGTTGGGTTCTCAATTCGGGTTATGTTTAGATGTTGTCCAGCAAGGAAAACAAATCGTTATTGGTTCAGTCTCGCCCTTAGCAGCATGTTTTAGGGTGCTTTTCTTTAGTATAGACTTCCTCTAATAGTTGGTAGCTTGTTTGTAGCCGGAAGCTCGTTTTGGGAGCGTGACGTGCCATTCCAGCTAGCGTTGGTTTGTAAAAGTCTTCAGTAAGTAGTTTCTACTTACTAACCTTGTTTGACTGCCTGAAGCATGTTTTTTTGTTATCTGCTTTCCTTATATATATGCTGAGAATGAAATGTTATGTATACACTTGTGAACATTGAAATTGTTGTGTTAAACTTGGATTGTGTTTATTGCATTGCTTGAGATGTGTACGCTTAAGAAGTATAAGCATGATAGGTACTTGTCTTAGGCTTAGTGACTGTTGAGTCAAGCATGATGAGTCTGGCTTGCATGTTGCATGGGGGAAATGTGTAGCATGAGTCGGGTGTGAGGCACAGCACATGGTCGTAATTCATGTGTAGCGGAGCGTGACGCGAAAATCACGTGGGTTGTGAGTGCGGAGCGTGACGCAAAAATCACGTAAGAGTGGCGCAACACATGGCGCGGAATTCATGTGGGGTAGGTGCGGAACATGAAGCGAAAATCATGTAGTTAGCGCAGCACATGGCGCAGAATTCATGTGTAGCGAAGCATGACGCGAAAATCATGTAGTAGCGGAGCATGACGCGGAAATCATGTGGGGTCTAGTGCGTGCGTTGCATAGCGTGTGGTGCATTTGGCATGGTTGGTTGTGTTTAAGCATGTGGTTAGCTTGTAGCTTAAAAGCACGCTGTTATTTTGTAGCATGTCTTTTACTCTGGTTCCATGACCTATTGGATGCGTGTGCTGACTATGTTGCTTGATTTGGTTGTTTGTTGTGGTTTGGTAAGTGTGAGCTGCTTACCAGTACCATGGTTGTACTGATACCCCTTTCCCCATCTTCCCCCCCAACATTTTAGATGTTGCAGGTATCGTGGATGATCTGGAAATTGGTGGCGAGGAGGAGAACTGCGAGGAAACATTCTTAGGGTGTTCTTATGTTTCTTAGTAGCTTTACTTTGATGCTGTAATGAGTTAGCTGGAGAGTGGTTGTTTCTGATCTTAAAACTAGATGCGATAGATGGTTAAGTTTATAAAGTAGCCTTGTTTATTTTGTTTAAGTTTAAGAAATGCTTAGCTAGTGGTCTAGCTGTTGTTGTTAATAAATGTCTTTATGTTTCTGCTGCATGATTTTCACCTTGTTGAATGCTATGGTAAAGTATGGCTTGTCTTGTTAGAGGAGATAGGCTTGTGAAATCTGGTCGTAGATCGGTGGAGCTTGGTTGGGTGCTTATTTAGAAGTGTTAAAAATCTCTACCAGGTGCTTAAAATTTTGGGATAGCCATCTTTACGCCATTATGCTGCCGAAATTTTCGGTACATCCGGTTTAAGTGGTTCGGTTCCATAGGTAAGGGTTTAAGGGTTGTAGTAATGTCCCTAGGCTTTAATTTGATCATGGTGGGTAGCATTTTGAAATTCAATTTTCATGGGTGCTTAAATGGATATATTACGGTTTGACAATTTTTTACTATTCAATTTGTTGATGAAAATATAATTGCTCACATGTATATGAGAATTAATGTGTTGAGAAGAGTCTGTAATTTTTGGAGAGTCATTAGAGTCCATTTAGTGTTGTAATTGATCGAAAGAATGAGAAGAACACATGTTGGCCGAAGAACAGGGTGTTCCAGTCGCGAGAGCGTCGCGACACTGTTCATCAAGCGTCGACGCTGATGAGTTTTTGAAGAACAGGCGCCAATTTTCCAGATTTGAGCGATTCAGCCTTTTCCCAGTCCGGTTCACAAAAATTCGGTCGGTTCAGCCCCTCTTGGTCCGATTTAATGATGTTCAAGCCTTGGGAGGTCCCGTTCAGGTCCAATCAAGCCAGTTTGTGATGGTTCGAGATTCCCAGGAGCTTCACAACTCAATATTCAATTATTATTTGTAATAATTTAGCTAATTGCTTGCTTAGATTGCCAAAACAAATCCATTTTCAGTGTGTTTAATTATTTATGCTTTATGAATGCATGTTATAATTAATTATGAATAAGATAAGAGTATGTCATATAGATTTAAAATCCCACCATAGAAAGCATGCTTCATGCATTTTAGTATGTTATAAGTAGTTATAATATAAGTATGCATGATTTAGGTTTCATGTTAGATGCATGCTAAATGTTTAATTCTCGTTATTTATAATCGTTAGATTTATTTAATCGAAAATGTACAAGCATGCAACATGAAACTACCTTAGCTCGATTTTAAAGCGTTAACATCGAATAGAAAGCATGTTATAGGTTGATCTCAATTATAATCGATTTATAAAATGAGATAGACGTAATCTATAACAAAGATAAATGCATGTTCACCTAGGTTTAAAACAAACCAAATCGATCAATCTCTTAGAATAGGTCGATAACTTGTAAAGCTAAGGTGACAAGAGAACTCACCCAGTTCGGTGTTGTCTAAGGCTAGAGGTATTTAAGTTGACGGTTTACGGAACACCTCCTACTTGGGTATCGGGCCATGACTTTAGTTAGCCTAACCTAGGATTTACGAGCATGCATGTGAGAGATGTGAGGTTATAAAACACCTAGACATTGTAAATTATAACCTAGACTTAGGATTATATTCAATTAGCTGGAATATGCCTAAGTAACAATATACCCAACACCGTTAAAATACTTAGTGGGAGAAAAGAAATTTTTTCTCACGTTCTCCTTCAAATTCACACGGTGAGATCTATGCATAGCATCTTATTACTTATTAACGTAACCATTCCATTCGGAAGATGATGACATAAATCAATATCAAGGTGAATGGATAGAGTATTTATAGTAAGTGGGTGAAGGAAGCGTGTCAACGCATCCTATGATCTCTTCCATTGATTTGCAAAGGTAAGGTCTCTATGTTCGCCTGCTAAGCATGCCCTCGAGCTGTGACACCATTCGGAGGGTTGTAACATAGAGATTGTAGCGTCGTGAATTCACATAATGATAAAGGAGTTCTTAGGGCCATTCCCAGCATTGACTTTTCCATTCGGTAGCATTACTAGGGTCGTTCTCTGAAATCTAAAAAAATGGAGGGTCACACTTACGAGATTGAAGGATTGGAATTCCCAATTCCGTTACAGCGGAAGCAATTGGACCGATTCGTAATTAAATTAGGTTCGTCAAAATACCAATACATTGGCAATTTTCAGAGAACAATTCTATAGAAAATCCTAGGCTAAGCAATTACGAATTTTAGATCTAATCTAAAGAATAGATTAGCAAAAACTCACCGCCGTGGAAGACTCTGAAATCAAGAATACGTTCTTGAATCTACAGGGGCCAAAATGAAATTCAAGATTTTCGGACACCACCATGAGATTTCCCCACTATTCTCTAAGATTGGGAATATGGTTGTGGGACCACGATTTTGAGAGGGAATGATTTACAAAGAAGAACTTCTCTGTATTTCTTGTTGAGAGAGAATGAGAGCATGAGAGAATCTGGTGAGAGAGAAGAATGAGAGAGATCTTATGATCCTTGTAACGTTAGAGATTAAGTGAGAGAAAAAATAATAATATTAATATAATAATTAATTAAATATATCAAGTAATTAATCAACAATTTAATTAATTAATAATATAATTAAATATCTAATATTTAATTACATGTGCATTAAACCATATTAAATGCACATCCCTCACTTAATATATAGTTTTAATTAAGTTTAATTAAATCTCATTTAATTAAATTAATTAAACTAAACAATTAATTAATTCATAATTAATTAATTCTTTGATCAATTGAATATCACATATTTAATTAATCATACATTTGAATCATATTCAAATGTGCATCTCTCTTATAACCTATAGTTTTAATATGAATCATATTCACATTAAAATTAATCTATTGTTATTAATTTAATTAAATCATATTTAACTAAATTAAATTAAACAATCAATTAATTCAGAGTTAACTAATTTTATAATTAATTAAATATCAACCATATTTAATTAATTACATATTAGAATCATATTCTAATATACCTCTCATATATTATAGTTTAATTAAATCACATTTATCTTTCAAAAAAAATTAAATCACATTTAATTAGACTAATTGAATAATTAATTAATTCACTAATTAAACATCACATATTTAATTAGTTATTTTAAATTTGAACTCTTTCAAATATATAATTCTCTCAATTTAATAAAGTTTAATCTCACATTAAACTTTATATTATAATGTATCACTATACATTATATTAATTGTATCTCATACAATTAACTTGATTCCCATAATGAATTTGAACTATTCAAATTCTTTCAAGATAAATTTGTTTCCAATTACTCTTTACGAGCTAGCAGGGGGACCTAATGGAACTACAGGTCAGAAGCTCCAATGATATGAGGTTAACTGACTAAACTCATTAATCGAGTTAACCAATATTCATTAACTGCGGGTCACTCCACTAAAGACCTACTGTTGCACTCTTCTCACTGTAGAATATTTCTGTGTCTACGGATATTTACCAATAACGGTAAGTCAATCCTTCACAAGTATTCGTAACTACAGTAGGGTAAAATTACAGTTTTACCCCTGAGTTACCTCTAGATCCTTAAGTACCAGTGCTCCTCTAATGAGCAACCTGTTTATGGTCCAACCAGTAAACAGAAAGTCCCTATCGGGCCAGTGAGAGGGCAGGATCCCTTTGTTCAAGACCCGGAGTCACAATTTTAGGGAACACTCATCTACTTCTCCTAGAAGTGGGAAGGAGTGAATTCCATCTTGTGTTGTGTCATGTCCCCAGCCCCCCACTCGGTCTTGTCCCCAAGAAGGTAGGCTTATTGAGTCGGCGTGCAGGCCACTCTCACCCGTACTAATCAAAGGACAATCCCTCGTGAGAAGGAGTTCATGACACACTCAGGATTAAGATTGAATTACCAAGGTCATCCTATTGAAACAGTAACCTAACTAGTTAACGGTGTTACATCTAGTGGTTTACTATTTCGTGGTCCGGTCTTATGCAAACTCATTGCATAGGATACACCCGCATGCATGTCTTCTACATGGACGCCTTGGATCAATACGTCTGTATTGAATACAAAGCAGGTCGTATCACATAGTGTTACCAAGATAAGGTACCCAACTTTATCCCAGTACTATAGACCTTTTTGGTTGTTACTTGAACACTGATCCTCGTATGTCCCCACATACTAGTTCAAGTTACAAATTAACAACCTTGGATCTTAGTTTATTGGATTTGAGTCATATTTTTCAAATCAAGACTTAATACGACAATAACACTTTATTGCTTAAACCTTAATAACACTTTATTGATACAAGTATATAATTCGTTAACATTCACTATCTATTAACATTCACTATCTGCGACCGCATTTCTGGAAAAAACTGAGACCGTTCCGAGCCACCTCAAGAAGTTGAGGACATGAGACGAATGACCTATATAGTAGGGATTGTCAGTAAGAATCAATCTAGTCGAAGATTTGATGACTAGAGAGTCGTTAATTATATCCTCAAGTATGTTAGGAGAACGAGGGACTATATGCTCGTGTATGATGCTGAGGATTTGATCCTTACATGATACACTCACACAGATTTTCAGACTGATAAGGATTTGAGAAAGTCTACATCAGTATCTGTGTTCAATCTTAACAGAGGAGCTATAGTATGGCATAGCTGCAGTCACGACGATATAGGCCGGAAATGTAGTTGCTTGTGAAGAGGCGATAGAGACTGTATGGCTTAGAAAGTTCTTGATTTGTTTGGAATGTGTTCCAAAAGTGAACTTGCCCATCACACTTTATAGTGATACAGTGGTGTTGTGGCAAATTCTAACAAACCTCGCAACCTAAGACAAGCAAACACATTGAATTGAATGGAATATTGTTGATTCATTCACGAAGACTCTCTTTGCTAAAGTGTATGAGGGTCATCTAGAAGGTCTGGGTCTACGAGTTATGTACAAAGATAAAATCTAGGGCAAGTGGGAGAAATGTAATGGGTATAGTGATACCATTATGTAATGGGTACAGTGATGCCCTAGTTTATTGTATTTGTACATTGTATATGTTTTATACATGTATTTATACACCCACTACTGTATAGATTATTGTACATCTCACTAAACTAGAGTCTTAGTTCAAGTGGGAGTTTGTTGGGTTTTATGCCCTAAAACTCGTAGGTAGTGAATGCAAACAAATTGTATACTTGTTTCAATAATGTGTTATTGAGTTTCTATAATAAAGTGTTATTGTTAAATATTGCAGAATTTGACCTAAATCTAATAAACTAAGTTCCAAGGTTGTTTGTATGTAACTTGAACTAGTATGTAGGGACATACGAGGATCGATGTTCAAGTAACAACCTAAAAGGTCTATAGAAAAGATAAGGGTGGGTACCTTATCCTTGTGATACGGTCCGCTTTGTATTTGATACAGATGTATTGATCCAAAGTGTCCATGTAGTAGACATGCGAGCAGGGGTATCTTATGCAATAAGTTTGCACAAGACCGGATCATGAAATAGTAAACCACTAGATATAACACTGTTAACTAGTTAGGTTATTGTTTTAATAGGATGGCCTAGGTAACTCAGTCTTAATCTTGAGTGTGTGTTGGGTTCCTAGAGTGAGTAAAAATAAGATATAAAAAGACTCTAGACTCTGTGCAAGTTTACACAGTCTGTAGCAAGTAATAAATATTTATCGAATCCAAGGTCTGAACTAGCTTTCACTTCATCTATTTTGTTTAGTTTTTCAATGGTTTCAAAAGTGGTAAAAATGATTGGTTTTTAAAGGAATGCTGAAGCAAAAGAAATCACAGAACAAAAAGTAAACAAATAGGCAGACAGATTAGAAACAGGCGTTGGTCAGGATTTAGTAATTGTTTTAAAGATGCTCTAGCAATATTATTGATCATGCAAAACTCTCGCAGTCTTATTAGCAGATTCCTCCCAGAACTCCGGATCTTTTGGAATGTGTTTCAACTCCAATGAAATACTATCGATCAAGAACTAGGCAACTGGCTATTCCTAGCTCAGTCACTGACGATCACCAATACACAATGATCTAGTGTGATTAATCGCCACACACTCCCTAAATCATCCCTGAAACTAGAGAGAGGTATACATACCGACTGGTCAGGCGGGCACAAAATAGAAATGAGCACAACAATTAATCAAGATGCATTAATCAATATTTATTACTAGAAGTTAAGCACGACAATCACATGTTCCCTAACCAATGCCTAAGCTACTTAGTTCATAAGATGCATGGAAACATACGTTACAATCTGAGTAAGCATATCCATAATTACAAAATAACGTAAGAAAGTATTAATTCCCTTGATCAGCTTGCAATTGATGGTCTTCTTGATGGTCTCCAATCTCTCCTGTATTCGGCTCCCAAAGGTGGAAGTAACCTTTCCAAGAATGGAATGTTTCTTCCAAAGATGGAATGTATTTGACTTGGGCGGCTATCTCCTTTTATAGAATGATAGGAGGCTTGAATTAGGTTGACCTAGACACGTGGATGGCTCTCCTTGCTCCTTTATCCCGAGAATAACTTAACAGAATTCAGTTTGTTAAATTGGCTTACGAGCTGTGATGTGGCAGTTTTGCTCATCGTTTTGCTCCAGCACAGAATTTGCTCCCTCCAGTCGCTCAGCAATACATTTTGCATAAAATAACTTCCAAAGCTTCCATTCTTCCAAATGGGTTAAAACATAAAATATATATCTAAAAGCAACCCCATTTAGCACAAAGGACACACAAATCCCTATAGAAATAAGGCCTAAATAACTACCTTTTGGAGAGTTAACAATGTGTCATGAACTTCTTCTCATGAGGGATTTTCCTTTGATTAGCATGGGTGAGAGTGGCCAATACACCGACTCAATATGCCTTCGTTTTTGGGGGCAAGACCGAGTGGGAGGCATGGGATGTGAGAACACAGGAAGGAATTCACTCATTCCCACTTTTAGGAGGCTGAGGACGTGAGAACACAAGAAAGACCCTAAGCCCACCTAAGCCATCTAACCCGATCATACACCATCCATCGAATTAGACTCTAATTGATTAACCAATTAATCTAATTTAACCGCCAAATTAAACAATCAACCAATTGCCTTAAGTCTAGTGGATTGATTAGAATGTTAGAAATAATTAGGCCAAGATTACCTCTAACGCTATTTTAGATCCAAGACCTATTGTTTCAAGCAACAAAGTCAAAGAACTGCTCTTGGGACCCGTGCCCACGAATCGATCTATGCGCTAACTATTGAACTAATTATCCATTAGCAACTTGGAAATTAATTCTTTCGCATATTATTAACATACGAGTTGCGAGTTAGGGCGTCAATCTAACCTACTGTGCATGCTAATTATACATATCGAATCCAAAATACAATAGCAACATGAAATTAAATGAGTAATCAGGACATGAAACTCACAAAGAAACTCATTCTATAACCCAAGAATCATCCAATTGGTGTCAACGGGTTTAGAGGACGGTAAAACCGACTAAAACCCGCGACCCTATGCTACAATAATGGGAAAAATACACTTTTGGTCCCTGAGGTTTGGGTTAAGTGACAGTTTGGTCCCTGAGTTTTCAAACTCAACAAAAATACCCCTGAGGTTTGAGATAAGCAACATTTTAGTCCATGTCGTCAATTTTTCTATTAAATCTTAACAGTTGCTGACGTGGCACTATTATTTTAATAATTTTTTTTTATTTTTTTAAATAAAAATAGTAAAATAATAAAATATATAATATTTTATTCTTTTTTTATTCTTTTTTCTCCCACTCTCTTTCTTCTTTTTCTTTTTCTCCATCTTCTCCATCTCCTTCATCTTCCTTCTTCTTCTTCCTAACTCCGGCGACCGGCGGCCACTGCTCGCCGCCGTCGCCGGTCGTCGGTGACTTTTTTTTTCTTTTCTTCTTCTCTTTTCTTCTTCTCTCTTACCCCATTTGTCTTCTCTAATTTTTTTTTTTCAAAATAAACAAGAGGAGGAGGGAGGAGGGGTCTCCCTCCTCCTCTTGTTTATTTAAAAAAAAATTAGAGAAGAAAAACGGGGTAAGAGAGAAGAATAAAAGAGAAGAAGAGAGAAGAAAAAAAAAAAAGAAATACAGTCGCCAGCGACGCGGCGCCGGCGGTGGCCGACGGTGGCCGGAGTTAGGAAGAAGAATGAAGATGAAGGAGATGGAGAAGATGGAGAAGAAGAAGAAGAAAGAGAATGGGAGAAAAAAGAATAAAAAAAGAATAAAATATTAATATTTTATTATTTTACTATTTTATTTAAAAAATAAAAAAATAATTATATTTTTATTAAAATAATAGTGTCACGTCAGCAACCGTTAAGGTTTAACAAAAAAATTGACGATAGAGACTAAAATGCTCCTTATCTCAAACCTCATGGGTATTTTTGTTGAGTTTGAAAACTCAGGGACCAAACTGTCACTTAACCTAAACCTCAGGGACCAATAGTGTATTTTTCCCTACAATAATAAAGAAATACAAGAGAAATCAATAAGGAAACATGCACTATCGAGTTTTGGACGTGCAAGACAAAGAAGAATCGAGAGAAAGACCAAAAATTACAACCAAAATCTAACCTTAACGGTGGAATAAAACGAGGGTTTATATAGAAATATTATTGTGGCGTCTCGACGCTGGGTATGACGTCTCGACGCCATGTCGCCTGGGCCTAGGGTTAGGGAACGAGCTAACGTCGAGACGCTGGCCTCGGCTTCTCGACGTCTGGCCTTCTTCTAGAGTGCCTTCATTCGTTATTAACCTTCTTTGTTACTTGCTCGGTTTAGGACTCGAACCTTTGACTTCTTAGGACAATTCTTCGACCTCGTCGTCACGATCTTCTCACCTCCTCGAGATCCATGGAATTCAAGTTAGCTCGAAAACTCTCTAAATCGCCCGAATTAGCTTCTATTTGTGTAGTTTGTCCCTGATGCCCTAAATGCACAAATACTCTACAAAATACACAAATAAAGCATAAAGCGCACTCTAACAAGTTTAGATTAATAACAAATAAATACGACTAATTTGGTCCTATCAAGTAGATGAGTGTTCCCTTAAGTGGTGACTCCGAGACTTGAACAAAGGTATCCCGCCCTCTCACTGGCCCGAGAGGGACTTTCTGTTTAATGGTTGGACCATAAATAGGCAGTTCATTAGAGGAGTGCTGGTACTTAAGGAGGCAGATGTAACATAGGGATAAAATGGTAATTTGACCCAATTGTGGTTACGGACACTCATGAAGGATTGACTTATCGGTATAGGTCTATATTCGTGGACATAGAAATGTTCTACAGTGAGAAGATTTCAACTGTCGATCTTTAGTGAAATGACCCACAGTTAATGAATATTGGTTAACCTGATTAATGAGTTTAATCAATTAACTTCATATCATTGGAACTTCTGGTCTATAGGTCCATTAGGTCCCCCTGCTAGCTCGTAAGAAGTAATTAGGAACAATTATATCTTGAGAGAATTTGAATAGTTCAAATTCATATTGGAAATTAAGTAAATTGTATGAGATACAAATTAATATAATGTATAATTGCACATTAAAATATAAAGTCTAATTTGAGATTAAACTTTATTATATTGAGAGAATGATATATTTGGAAGAGTTCAAATATATGGCTAATTACATATATGATATTTAATTAGAAGATTAATTAATTATTCAATTTAGTTTAAAGTAAATGAGATTTAATTAAACTATAGTCTATGATGGAATTATTAGAATATGATTCTAATGTGTAATTAATTAAATATGGGTGATATTTAATTATAAAATTAATTAATTATTAGAATTAATTAATTGATTAGTTTAATTGAATTATTTAAATTTTATTTAATTAAATTTAATTAAACTATATATTATGTGAGGGAATTACATTTAAATAAGATTTAAATGTGCATGAGATTAATTAATTAACCTTTAATTAATTAATTTAATTAATTAATTAATTGTTTTTTATCTCACGGTCAAGATTGCTTCCTAACCTCACATTAGGGTTTCCTCACTTATAAAAGGAAAGGTTATGAGAACCCTAACCCTAAGGCAAATGGACTCATTCTAGCCTCCCTCTCATATTCTTTCCATTCAAGAACACAAAGAGAGAAATTTCTCTCTAGAGTTTTTCCCATTCAAGATTAGGTAGTCCCACAACTACGTTCCTAATCTCAGAGTCATAGCGAAGAAAATCAATTGGTGGTGTCTCAATTATTGAAGCTTGGTCCCTATGAAATCAAGAAAGGCATTCTTGATATTTCAGAGACAACAACGGCGGTATGTATGTTTCTCCCTTTAGATTAGTTCTAAGTTTGTATGCTTAGTCTTAATAAATTTGATTTAGAATAGTTTTTCTAAATTTTTCCAATGTATTGGTATTTTGGTAGAAATAAAATTAACTACGAATCGGTCCCAATTCACTTCCGCTTTGGAATTAAGGAATTCCAATCTTTCACATCCTTCTCAAGAGTTGAGAATGCCTTGACGTAGTGGGAGAGTCGTTATTCAACCTGAACGTTATATGGGTTTAGCAGAAACTCCAATTGTCATGCCTGATGATGGGGCCGAGGATCCATTGACCTTTAACCAGACAATGAATGATGTGGATAAAGACCAGTGGGTCAAAGCTATGGACCTTGAGATGAAGTCGATGTACTTCAATCAAGTCTGGGATCTAGTAGACGAACCTGAAAGGGTAAAACCCATAGGGTGCAAATGGATCTACAAGAGGAAGCGAGACGCAACTGGGAAAGTACAGACTTTCAAAGCTCAACTTGTGGCAAAGGGTTACACCCAAAGGGAGGGGGTGGACTATGAGGAAACCTTATCGAACCTTCTCTCCAGTTGCCATGTTAAAGTCGATAAGGATTCTCTTGTCCATTGCCACATTTTATGATTATGAGATTTGGAAAATGGATGTCAAGCTTGCTTTTCTTATGCCCTAAAACTCGTAGATAGTAAATGTACTTTTGACCGAACATTAATAAAAGTGATGAATTATTCATTTAATCTATGTTTGTATTATATCTTGTCTTATTCACCCTAATCCAATAAACTAAACATCCAAGGCTAATAGAATGAGGCTTGAACTAGTATGTAGGGACATAATGGGGATCAATGTTCAAGTTTTAGCCTAAAGGGTCTGTAATATAGGGATAAGGCTGGGTACCTTATCCTGGTTACACTATGGATACGACCCGCTTTGTATGATGATACAAACATAATGATCCAACACGTTCGTGTAGTTGACATGCAAGTGGGGGTATCCTGTGTAATGAGTTTGCACAAAGACCAGACCGCGAAATAGTTAACCACTAACTTTAACACCGTTAGTTAGCTTGGTTTCTGTTTCATTAGGATGACCTGGGCAACTTGGCCTTAATCCTGAGTGGATTATGGACTCCTATCCATGAGAGATTGTCCTTTGATTTGTACGGTGAGAGTGGCCTGCACGCAGACTCAATAAGCCTACCATTTTGGGGACAAGACCGAGTGGGGAGCTGGGAACATAGTCTTACAAGATGGAATTCACTCCTTCCCAGTTTTAGGGTAAGTAGAGGTGTGTTCCCTTAAGTGGTGTCTCCGGGTCTTGAACAATGTGTTGGGTTTTATGCCCTAAAACTCGTAGGTAGTGAATGTAACCGTTGACCGGATATTAATGAAATAATATTGATATATTTTTCCATTAATTGTTATTAGTTATTTTATATATTTGTCTAAATAATAACCCTAATCCAATAAACTAGACATCCAAGGCTGTAATATGAGTCTTGAACTATATGTAGTGACATATGGGATCATTGTTCAAGAAACAGCCTAAAGGGTCTATAGTATAGGGATAAGACTGAGTGCCTTATCCTGGTGACACTATGGATACGGCCCACTTTGTATTTGATACAAACGCCGCGATCCAACGCGTTCGTGTAGGAGACATGCGAGTGGGGGTATCCTATTCAATGAGTTTGCATAAGACCGGACCGCGAAATAGTAACCACTGGTTATAACACCGTTAACTAGTTGGTTTTCTATTTCACTAGGACGACCTAGACAACTTAGTCTTAATCCTGAGTTGATTATGGACTCCTGCTCATGAGAGATTGTCCTTTGATTTGTATGGGTGAGAGTGGCCAATACGCCGACTCAATAAGCCTACCACTTTGGGGACAAGACCGAATGGGGAGCTGGGAACATAATCGTACAAGATGGAATTCACTCCTTCCCGACTTTAGGGAAGCAGATGAGTGTTCCCTTAAGTGGTTACTCCGAGTCTTGAACAAAGGGCCCTACCCTCTCAATGGCACGAGAGGGTTTTTTGTTTGATGGTTGGACCACAAACAGGTTGTTCATTAGAGGAGAATTGGTACTTAAGGAAATAGAGGTAACCCAGGGGTAAAACGGTAATTTGACCCAGCTGGTGTTACGGACACTCGTGAAGGACTAACTAGTCGATATTGGTCTAGATCCGTGGACACAGAAAATATGTCTGCAGTGAGAAGAGTGCAACTGTGAGTCTATAGTGGAATGTACACACAGTTAACGAATATTGATTAATGTGGTTAATGAGTTTGACCAATTAATCTCACATCGTTGGAGCTTCTGATCTGCAGGTCCATTAGGTCCCACTGGTAGCTCGTAAAGTAATTTGAGGCAACTAAGTAATAAAAGTAAATTGAAAATGTTCAATTTATTAAGGGAAATAAATATAATATATATTGATATATTATTATGAGAGAAATTAATATTTGAAAAGTTCAAATATAAATTTATGGAAGTTTGAAAGAGTTCAAAATAATGAATTAATTAATTTAAGACGTAAAATGTGTTTGGGCAAATTAATTAATTCTAGGTCGGGAATTAAATATGTGATATTTAATTGGTGGTTAATTAATTAAAGAATTCATTAACCGGGAATTAATCAATTATGGAAATAATTAATCACTTAAGGAAGTGATTAATCATTTATGGAAATGATCTAATCACTTATGGAAGTAATTAGTCATTTGTGGAAAAGATTAATCAATTATGGAATTTATTGATCATGATTGATTAATTAAGGAATAAGATTGAATCAATTATGGAAAAGATTGATTTAATTGAATATTTTATTCATGGCCTCTCTTCTATAAATAGAACACTAGACCTAATTGGTCATGACACTTGACACTCTTGAAAGACAAGACCTAGAATTCTCTCTAGCCTCCCTCTTAGAGAAAGACTCCCACAAGTCTTCTGCCTCCTAGACTTAGAGACATACCGGTGTAACCTCTGTGGTGATTGTGTCAATCAAAGAAGAAATTTCAACGAAGAAAAATAAAGGCGGCTGCTGCGTTTTCGTTCGTGGAGCGTCGTTGGCGAAGAACGGTCAAGTCTTCAACGAAGGTTTGTAACGGTTCTTCCTCTTTTCTTTAGAAAAGTATTAAAAATAAATTTAGATTTATTTTAGCATGTTTAAACCAATTTTACAGCGGCTTTAAAGGTTGTTTAAAGTTTTGTTTGAGTTATCGTAACGGTATTTTAATGTTAATTAATATACGGCGTAAGGTCCAAACGATGTGCTTCCGCTGCGTGGGGACTTTTATTCCCTTCACAATGGGCCCTACCCTCTCTATGGCACAAGAGGGACTTCTGTTTGTTGGTTTGACCTCAAACAGGTTGTTCATTAGAGGAGCACTGGTACTTAAGGATGAAGAGGTAGCTCAGGGGTAAAACGGTAATTTGACCTAGCTGGGGTACGAACACACGTGAAGGGCCAACTTGCTGTTGATGGTCGATATCCGTGGACACAGAAATATATCTGCAGTGAGAAGAGTGCAGCTATGGTTCTATAGTGGAGTGAACCACAGTTAACGAACATTGATTAATTTGGTTAATGAGTTTAGCCAATTAATCTCACATCGTTGGAGCTTCTGATCTGTAGGTCCATTAGATCCCACCGGTAGCTCTATTAGGGCGTTCAGGTAAATTTCTAAGGGAGAATTGAATATTCGAAGGGGTTCGAATAGTAAGATAAAATATGAATTTGATTCATATTATTAAAACTATAGGTTATAATTAATGCACATTAGATGTACATTAATACTATAGTTTATTTGAGAGAGATATAATTAAATATAAGATATTTAATTATAATATTAATTAATATATTAATTAATAATTAGTTTTAATTAATTTAATTGAATTTTATTTAATTGAATTGTATTAAAACTATGGGTTAAATGGTAATATTTGTATAAATGTGATTTATATAAGTATTAGTTAAATTAATTGTTAATTTGATTAATTAATTATTAATTTTATTATTAATAATTAATTATCTTATCAGTATAACTGATAAGAAAAAACCAGCCCCACTAACCTAGCACTATGCGTGATTTAGAGGGTTTTTAGGGTGGGAGTTTCTCCATTCGTTAGATAACTCCCTCGTCATTCATTCAAAACGATTGATTCTTGGAAATTCTCGCATTCCATCACTCTCTCACTCTCCAGAACTCTCTGTGACTATTCTCTCTAAAATACAGAGAAGAAATTTTCAGCAAATCCCTTAGTAAAATTGATCCCACAAGCTCCTTACGCATTTTCCTTAAAGGGAATACCAGTGCAACCTTGGTGGTCGTGTTCGTGATATTTTTCCAGCAAGATCAAGAATTTTTTGCTGCTTGTTTTTGCTTGTGTTCAAGGAATCTTAGGCGAATCGATCAAGAACTTCATCTACGGTAGGTAATTCTTGATCAAGGATCAATAGGATCCATTCCTAGATTAGATCTAGGGGTTTTTCATGTGGAAAAACATGTTTTATAATATATTTCCAGCATGTTGTTTATATTTAAATGCTTTGATTTATTTTTCCATCGTATTGGTATTTTAGTTCAAATGAAATCAGAGTTAAAGTTCTGTACGTTTCCGCCGCGAAAGGGCTTTTATCCCTTCAATTGGTATCAAAGCCTTCTCTGTATTTTAATTTGTGAATTAAAATTTGTGTTGGTTTGAGTTGGGATTTAATTGCATAATGGATGTTAATTTTCTATGAACTGGAGGTTAATTGGCCTTAGATTTACAATTTTTTGATGCGATCAGATGTAAAGGCCCCTGCGTTTTTGGGCAATTAAAATTGTAAATTGAGTCTCTGTAAGTCCAAGTCTAGTTTAGGCTCAAGAACGATGAAGATCGGGACCAAATTTGGCCAAAAACAGCGGAAAACGGCGAAGAATTGCGGTTGGAACAGTGCAGGTTTTTTCCAAAAATTTGAAAAAAAAAAAGAAAAAATTCGTACGGAACGTGCGCAACAGGGTAGGGCTGACGTTAGCGTACGCGGTTCGAAGGGGCGGTCCAGTTCGCGTCAAACCGGTTCTTTGGATAGGCGCGGTTCGGCGGTCCGGTTCATTAAGAGGCGCGCTTCAGCGGGTCTGCAGCCGATTTGTTGACTTTCCTTCTTGGTTCATTGACTAGGCGGTTTTTTAAGTTGGTTCAGTGGTTTTTCGGTCCGGTTCGAGCGGTTTTGGCATTTTTTGAGCAATTTTGGTCTGGTTCGGGGCTACAGAAGGCTGTAATAGGATAGAATTTTGCTTTATTATTGTAATTTAGCTTTAATTTTATCCTAGGGGCCAATTAATCGGTTCATATGCTATTTTATATGCTTTATGGATGTCATATAAAATTAGAAATCCCACCTTAGGTTATAAAGCATACTCATGCATTTATGTATGTTATAATTGGATTATAATATATGATTGAAATGCAAAGTTTGATTTTCATGAGTTTTTTAATATATAGTTGAGTTATATTAAAATCATGAAAATGGAATAGTATAATGCATGCAATTACATAGTTTTAATATAAGAGTTATATTTAAAATGAATTGTTTGCAGCATGCTACTTTGGTTTACCATTTTATGGCTATAATTAATTGTTCATTTATTAAAAATGGAAATCAAGTTGCATTGAGCATGATACATCCATAGATTAATATAAAAGTTATATTAATTTTCATGCAATGCAAAGATATATAGTTTTAATTTTATTAACTAGAATATGATTGTTAATTGTTTTTAAAACTATAGTATGCATGATTATAGGGCTAATCATTAAAATTTTGAAATAGTTTAAAATTTATGATTAGAAACCGTCAATCTATAATCAAGATATGCATGCTCACATAGGATCTTAGGTTAAAATGAATTAATTTTAAATGAGTTAAAATTAATTAGACCTAAGATCATATTCTAATAGGATTAGAATTCTTACTTAGTTTTAAAATAGTTTTAATGAACTAAGTAGGACGAACATTCCTGAGATTATAAGGGAACTCTACCAGTGAAGTTCTGTCTAAGGATTGGACGTATTTAAGTTGACGGTATCTGGAACACCTCCTACCTGGGAACTGATCTGGATCACCGGAGTTGAATTAATCACAGGTTAATGTTAGATTAATGTCACTAGGTTAATTAAATTGTTTAATACACCTAGACATTAGGTCTTATTATAATAGTTATAATAGGACTAGACTTAGATAAATAACTTAGCCAGATTTATCTAGGTCTAATCAAACCCTAAATTACCCAATAGGTTACTTTAGTGGGAGGAAAATTACAAAACTTAATTTAAATTGAGTTTTGCTCCTATGTCCCTGTATGTTCACATCGTGAGATCCATGCTCGGCTTCGTGTCGTTTTAGCGCGGCCTCCCTTCGGAAAGTGTTTGCATGGATCAATACCAAGGTGAATGGAGAAAGTGACTATAGTAAGTGGGAGCGGGACACGTGTCAACGTATCCCTCGGTCTCCACCCTTAGGTCACAACGTGAGATTCCTATGATTCGCCTGCGTGTAGCCCTGGAGCAACCATCCCTTCGAAGGGCCTGATCATAGGATTCGGAACACCGTGAACTCCTAAATAGGATAGGATCGCTTAGGCTAATTACCAACAGTTGTCTTTCCTAACAGTAGCAAATACTTGCCTATGAGATCTGAAAGTGGGAGGGTTACACTTACAGGGATGAGTTAATTAGTTAACAAATACTTGACCGAACAACGCTGGTTAAAATCTAATGGAATATGAGTTATTCTGGGATTAGAGATTAACTGAGAAGAGTCTCATTTTAGAGGAGGAGCAACTGACCACCCTTCGGTGGATGTTCTTCTAAACCTCTAAAGCATCGTTGCATAACACAATCAATAGTTTTATTAGGGTTCTTTGATTGTTTGTTTGCAAAATTGATTTGATGGATGCAATTGTATGTTTTGCTTGTGTGATAGGTTAAGGCAAAGATAACTAATACGACCAATTGTTTGTTTTTCAGCAATGTCTTCCTCAATTATTTCTTTGCTTAAGAATGAAAGATTAACTGGCGAGAATTTTCCAACTTGGAAATCGAACCTGAATACCATACTGGTGGTAGAAGATCTTAGGTTCGTCTTAACGGAGGAATGTCCTTCTGTTCCCCCTCGTACTGCCACTCAGGCAGTAAAGGATGCCCACAAATGTTGGACGAAGGCCAATGAAAAGGTAAAGTCTATATATTGGTCGGCTTATCTGAAGTCTTGGCCAAGCGTTTCGAGAACATGGAAACTGCCAGGGAGATTATGAATTCCCTGTAGGAGATGTTTGGACTTTCGTCCTATCAGCTCCACCACGATGCCTTGAAGAACGTCTTCAACGCCAAGATGCAAGAAGGCCAGTCTGTCTGAGAGCATGTCCTGGATATGATTAACTAGTTTAATATTGCTGAGGCAAATGGCGGGGTAGTCTGCGAGCGCAGTCAGGTTGCGTTCATCCTTCACTCGCTTCCTGCAAGCTATATGCCATTCAAGACGAATGCGAGTATGAACAAAATTCAGTTCAACATGACTTCCCTCCTCTCGGAGTTACAGATTTACGAGTCCATGAAAAAGAGCAAGGGCAAGAACGTGGTGAAAGGAGAGGCCAATGTGGCCCATTCCTAGAAAAAGTTCCTGAAGGGTTCATCCTCAAGGACTAAATCTGTCCTTCAAGCTTCTTCATCGAAGAAAATACAGAAGAGGAAGGGAGACAAGGGGAAGGCTTCTGCGCATGCTGTGTAAGGTAAGGACAAGGCCAAGGTCGTGGCCGACAAAGGCAGATGCTTCCACTGCAATGTGGATGGTCACTAGAAGCGCAACTGTCCCCGTTACCTCGCTGAGAAGAAGAGAGAGAAAGAAGATAAATTTGATTTACTTGTTTTAGAAACTTGTCTTGTAGAACATGATGAGTTTGCCTGGATATTAGATTCGGGAGCCACTAATCATGTTTGCTCATCTTTTCAGGGAATGATTTCCAGTAGCTGGCTGATGGTGGAATGACTCTCGAGGTTGGAACAGGAGAGGTCGTTTCAGCTCGTGCAGTGGGAGCTGCAAAATTATTTTTTAGAAATAAGTATTTGATTTTAGAGAACTTGTACTTGGTTCCTGGAATTAAAAGGAACCTTATTTCTGTTTCAACTTTACATGAACAATGTTATTCAATTTCATTCATGCTTAATGAAGCTTTTATTTCTCGGAATGGAATTTATATTTGTTCAGCTAAGCGTGAAAATAATTTATTTGTGTTAAGACCTACCGACGCTAGACTATTTTAAGTCATGAAATGTTTAAAACGGTCGAAACTCAAAATAAAAGGCAAAAGATTTATCCTCTAAGTAACAATACGTATCCTTGGCATCTTCGTCTCGGTCATATTAACATTGATCGGATCGATCGTTTGGTTAAATATGGACTTCTAACTGATCTAGAAGATACATCTTTGCCACCCTGTGAATCGTGCCTCGAGGGTAAAATGACCAAGAGGCCTTTTACTGGAAAAGGTTATAGAGCCAAAGAACCACTTGAACTGATACATTCGAATCTTTGTGGTCCAATGAATGTAAAGGCTCGAGGTGGTTATGAATATTTCATCTCTTTCATAGATGATTATTCTCGATACGGTTACTTATACCTAACGGGTCATAAGTCTGAGGCTCTTGAAAAGTTTAAAGAGTTTAGGACTGAGGTAGAAAACATGTTAGGTAAAAAAATTAAAACACTTCGATCAGATCGAGGTGGAGAGTATCTGGATCAAAGATTCCAAGACTATATGATAGAACATGGAATCCAATTCCAGCTCTCAACACCTGGTACACCTCAGCAGAATGGTGTATCAGAAAGGAGAAATAGAACCCTGTTAGATATGGTTCGTTCTATGATGAGCTATGCTCAATTGCCTAGCTCGTTTTGGGGTTATGGAATAGAGACTGCAGAACATATTCTTAACAACGTTCCCTCAAAAAGTGTTTCTGAAACTCCTTTTAAGTTATGAAAGAGTCGTAAACCTAGTTTGCATTACTTTCGTATCTGGGGTTGTCCTGCACATGTGTTGGTGACAAATCCTAAGAAATTGGAACCACGTACTAGAATATGCCAATTTGTTGGATACCCAAAAGAAACGAGAGGTGGTCTTTTCTACGACCCTCAAGAAAATAAAGTATTTGTATCAACAAATGCAACTTTCTTTGAGGAAGACCACATTCGAGATCATAAACCATGAAGTAAGTTAGTATTAGAAGAAGCTACAGAAGGATCAACAAGAGTTGTTGATGAACCAGGTCCTTCAACAAGAGTTGTTGGAGAAACCAGTTCTTCTCGTCAATCTAGTCCTCCTCACATAGTGGGAGAGCTTCGACGCAGTGGGAGGGTTGTAACCCAACCTAACCGCTACTTGGGTTTAACGGAAACACAAGTAGTCATACCTGATGACGGCGTAGAAGATCCGTTGTCTTATCGTCGGCAATGAATGAAGTAGATAAAGACGAATGGGCCAAAGCCATGGACCTGGAGATGAAGTCTATGTACTTCAATCAAGTTTGGGAACTTGTAGATCTACCTAAAAGGGTTAAACCCATTGGGTGTAAATGGATCTATAAGAGGAAAAAAGATGTTGCTGGGAAAGTACAAACTTTCAAAGCAAGACTTGTAGCAAAGGGTTATACCCAAAGAGAAGAGGTGGACTATGAAGAAACCTTTTCTCAACTTGCTATGCTAAAGTCCATAACAATTCTCTTATCCATTGCCACGTTTTATGACTATGAAATATGGCAAATGGATGTCAAGACTGCTTTTCTGAATGGCAATCTTGAAGAGAGTATTTTTATGTCTCAGTCCGAAGGGTTCATAACCCAAGGTCAGGAGCAAAAGGTTTGTAAACTGAATCGATCCATTTATGGGTTGAAACAGGCTTCCAGATCTTGGAATATTAGATTTGATTCTGCGATCAAATATTTTGGTTTTGACCAAAATGTTGATGAACCTTGTGTTTGTTGGGTTTTATGCCCTAAAACTCGTAGATAGTGAATGTCACCGTTGACCGGATATTAATGAAATAATATTGATATATTTTTCCATTAATTGTTATTAGTTATTTTATATTTGTCTTTGCCTAATAATAACCCTAATCCAATAAACTAGACATCCAAGGCTGTAATATGAGTCTTGAACTATATGTAGTGACATATGGGATCATTGTTCAAGAAAAAGCCTAAAGGGTCTATAGTATAGGGATAAGGCTGGGTGCCTTATCCTGGTGACACTATGGATACGACCCACTTTGTATTTGATACAAACGCTGCGATCCAACGCGTTCGTGTAGGAGACATGCGAGTGGGGGTATCCTATGCAATGAGTTTGCATAAGATCGGACCGCGAAATAGTAACCACTGGTTATAACACCGTTAACTAGTTGGTTTTCTATTTCACTAGGACGACCTAGACAACTTAGTCTTAATCCTGAGTTGATTATGGACTCCTGCTCATGAGAGATTGTCCTTTGATTTGTATGCGTGAGAGTAGCCAATACGCCGACTCAATAAGCCTACCACTTTGGGGACAAGACCGAATGGGGAGCTGGGAACATAATCGTACAAGATGGAATTCACTCCTTCCCGACTTTAGGGAAGAAGATGAGTGTTCCCTTAAGTGGTTACTCCGAGTCTTGAACAAAGGGTCCTACCCTCTCAATGGCACGAGAGGGTTTTCTGTTTGATGGTTGGACCACAAACAGGTTGTTCATTAGAGGAGAATTGGTACTTAAGGAAATAGAGGTAACCCAGGGGTAAAACGGTAATTTGACCCAGCTGGTGTTACGGACACTCGTGAAGGACTAACTAGTCGATATTGGTCTAGATTCGTGGACATAGAAAATATGTCTGCAGTGAGAAGAGTGCAACTGTGAGTCTATAGTGGAATGTACACACAGTTAACGAATATTGATTATTGTGGTTAATGAGTTTGACCAATTAATCTCACATCGTTGGAGCTTCTGATCTGCAGGTCCATTAGGTCCCACTGGTAGCTCGTAAAGTAATTTGAGGCAACTAAGTAATAAAAGCAAATTGAAAATGTTCAATTTATTAAGGGAAACAAATATACTATATATTGATATATTATTATGAGAGAAATTAATATTTGAAAAGTTCAAATATAAATTTATGGAAGTTTGAAAGAATTCAAAATAATGAATTAATTAATTTAAGGCCTAAAATGTGTTTGGGCAAATTAATTAATTCTAGGTCGGGAATTAAATATGTGATATTTAATTGGTGGTTAATTAATTAAAGAATTCATTAACCGGGAATTAATCAATTATGGAAATAATTAATCACTTAAGGAAGTGATTAATCATTTATGAAAATGATCTAATCACTTATGGAAGTAATTAGTCATTTGTGGAAAAGATTAATCAATTATGGAAATGATTGATCATGATTGATTAATTAAGGAATAAGATTGAATCAATTATGGAAAAGAGTTATTTTAATTGAATATTTTATTCATGTCCTCTCTTCTATAAATAGAACACTAGACCTAATTGGTCATGACACTTGACACTCTTGAAAGACAAGACCTAAGAATTCTCTCTAGCCTCCCTCTTAGAGAAAGACTCCCACAAGTCTTTTGCCTCCTAGACTTAGAGACATACCGGTGTAACCTCTGTGGTAATTGTGTCAATCAAAGAAGAAATTTCCAGCGAAGAAAACCAAAGCCGGCTGCTGCGTTTTCGTTCGTGGAGCGTCGTTGGCGAAGAACGGTCAAGTCTTCAATGAAGGTTTGTAACGGTTCTTCCTCTTTTCTTTAGAAAAGTATTAAAAATAAATTTAGATTTATTTTAGCATGTTTAAACCAATTTTACAGCGGCTTTAAAGGTTGTTTAAAGTTTTGTTTGAGTTATCGTAACGGTTTTTTAAAGTTAATTAATATACGGCGTAAGGTCCAATCGATGCGCTTCCGCTGTGTGGGGACTTTTATTCCCTTCAATTGGGGACTTTAATATTAATGATTAGAAACCGTCAATCTATAATCAAGATTTGCATGCAAACATAAGATCATAGGATGAATTGGATTAATTTTAAATTGTTTAAAATTAATTAGACCTAGATCAGTTTCTAATAGGATTAGAATCTTTTCTTACTTAGTATTTAAAATAGTTTTAATTGACTAAGTAGGAAAAACATTGTTATGATTATAAGGGAACTCCACCGGTAATGTTCTGTCTAAGGCTGGGGGTATTTAAGTTGACGGTTTACGGAACACCTCCTACCTGGGAACTGACCTGGACACCGGAGTTGAATTAATCATAGTTAAATGTTAGCATGCAATGTCACTAGGTTAATTAAAAGTGTTTAATGCACCTAGATCTTTAGAGTAAAGACCTTACATTACTGAGGTTATAAGGGAACTCTCTCGGTAAAGTTCTGTCTAAGGCTGGGGGTATTTAAGTTGACGGTTTACGGAACACCTCCTACCTGGAAACTGACCCGAACATTGAGTTGAATTAACCATAGTAATGTTGACTTGCAATGTTGGGTTTATTAAAAGAAGTTTAATTCACCCAAAAGATTGCAGTTGAATCCTTTCCATAATTGTTATAATAGGATCAGACTTAGATAGATTGACTTAGCCGAATACTATCTAAGTTAAACAACCCTATATTAACCTTAGGACATTTTCAGTGGGAGGAAAATTACAAAACGAGATTTAAATCAAGTTTTGCTCCTTCGTCCCTATATTCACAACGTGAGATTCATGCTCGGCTTCGAGTCGCCTTAGGAGCGGCCACCCTTCGGAAAGTGTTTGCATGGATCAATATCAAGGTGAATGGGAAAAATGTCCAGAGTAAGTGGGAGCGGGACACGTGTCAACGTATCCCTCGGTCTCCGCCCATAGTTCACACCGTGAGAGTCCTATGATCCGCCTGCAGGTTGTCCTGGCGCAACCATCCCTTCGGAGGGCCTGGTCATAGGATTCGGAACATCGTGAACTCTTGAAAAGGATAGGAGCTCTTAGGCTAATCACCAACAGTTGTCTTTCCCTTTGGTAGCATGTTGGTGCGTGCCTCTGAGATCTGAAAGTCGGAGGGTTACACTTGCGAGGATGAGTTAAAAGTTTTAACAAATCCTTGACCGAACAACGGTGGCTAATGTCTATAGGAATATGAGTTATTCTGGAATTAGAATTAGCTGAGAGGTGTCTCATTTCAAAGGAGGAGTGCCTGATCACCCTTCGGTGGCTGACATTCTAAACCTCTGAAACGTCGTTGCAAAACTAAATCGATAGTTTTAGGGTTCTGTGATTGTCTGTTTTGCTAAATTGGTTGGATTGTGTGCAATTGTTTGCTTGTATGATGGGTTAAGGCAAAGATAACTAATACGGTCATTGTTTGTTTAAATTTCAGCAATGTCTTCCTCAATTGTCTCTCTGCTTAAAAATGAGAAATTAACCGGCGAAAATTATGCTACGTGGAAGTCGAACCTGAATACGATTCTTGTTGTCGATGATCTGCGATTCGTCTTAACGGAGGATTGTCCTCCAGCCCCTGCTCGTAATGCATCCCAAGCAGTTAAGGATGCCAATGATAAGACTCGCGTCTATATCCTAGCCAGCTTATCTGAAGTTTTGGCTAAAAGGCATGAGAGCATGGTAACAGCGAGGGAGATTATGAACTCTCTCCAGGAGATGTTTGGACAACCGTCCTACCAACTCCACCATGACGCTCTCAAATACGTTTATAGTTGTCGCATGAAAGAGGGCACGTCTGTTCGGGAGCATGTCCTGGATATGATGGTCCAATTCAACGTGGCAGAGGCAAACGGGGCGGTCATAAATGAGCGTAGTCAGGTTGCATTCATCTTAGAATCTCTTCCAAAGAGTTTTCTACAGTTTCGAAGCAATTCAATGATGAATAAAATAACATTCAACCTGACTAACCTCCTGAATGAGCTACAACTCTATCAGTCTCTTCTTAAGAACAAGGGACAGATAGAAGGAGAGGCAAACGTTGTTCACTCTAAAAGAAAGTTCGAGAAGGGTTCATCCTTTGGAACTAAATCTGTAGCCACTTCTTCAAAGAAAACTCAGAAGAAGAAAGGAAACAAGGGGAAAGCTCCCAGTACTGCTGCTAAAAGCAAGGGAAAGGCCAAAGCTATGGCAGATAAGGGCAAGTGTTTTCACTCCAATGTAGATGGACATTGGAAGAGAAACTGCCCAAAGTACCTTGCTGAGAAAAAGAAGGAAAAGGAAGGTAAATTTGATTTACTTGTTTTAGAAACATGCCTGGTAGAACATGATGAGTTTACCTGGATACTTGATTCAGGAGCAACTAATCATGTTTGCTCTTCTTTTCAGGAAAATAGTTCCTTTCGGCAGTTGAACGATGGGGAAATGACACTCAGGGTCGGAACTGGAGAAGTCATTTCAGCTAAAGCAGTGGAAGCTGTGAAGTTATTTTTTAGAAATAGATTCTTACTTTTAGAAAGTTTGTTAATCGTTCCCAAGATTAAGAGGAACTTAATTTCTATTTCATGTTTGATTGAACAATCGTATACAGTTACTTTTGATATGAATGAAGCGTTCATTTATAAAAATGGTGTACTTATTTGTTCAGCCAAATTGGAAAATAACTTGTATGTTTTAAGACCAACCGAAAACAAAGCACTTTTAAATCACGAATTATTTAAAACTGCTGAAACTCAAAGTAAAAGGCAAAAGATTTCTCCATCAAGTAACAATACTCATCTTTGGCATCTCAGACTTGGTCATATAAACATCGATAGGATCGGTCGTTTGGTAAAGAATGGACTTCTAAGCAAGTTAGAAGATGATTCACTACCACCTTGTGAATCTTGTCTCGAGGGAAAAATGACCAAGAGACCCTTTACTGGAAAAGGTTACAGAGCCAAAGAACCCTTAGAGTTAATACATTTGGATCTGTGTGGTCCAATGAATGTAAAAGCTCGAGGAGGGTACGAATATTTCATCTCTTTTATAGATGATTATTCAAGATATGGTTATTTGTACCTAATGGGACATAAGTCTGAAGCCCTTGAAAAGTTTAAGGAGTTTAAGGCTGAAGTTGAAAACCTATTAGGTAAATCTATTAAAGTACTTCGATCTGATCGAGGAGGGGAGTATATGGATCAAAGATTCCAGGATTATATGATAGAACATGGAATCCAATCTCAACTCTCAGCCCCTGGTACACCTCAACAGAATGGTGTGTCAGAAAGGAGAAATAGAACCTTGTTGGACATGGTTCGATCAAAGATGAGCTATGCTCAATTGCCTAGCTCGTTTTGGGGGTATGCAGTAGAGACTGCAGTATACATCTTGAACAATGTTCCCTCGAAAAGTGTTTCTGAAACACCTTTCGAATTATGGAAGGGGCGTAAACCTAGTTTGCATCACTTTCGCATCTGAGGTTGTCCAACACACGTGCTTGTGACAAATCCTAAGAAACTGGAACCTTGTTCAAAACTGTGCCAATTTGTTGGTTACCCTAAAGAAACGAGAGGTGGTTATTTCTACGACCCACAAGAAAATAAGGTGATTGTATCGACAAACGCCACTTTCTTAGAGGAAGACCACATGAGAGATCATAAACCACGCAGCAAAATAATATTAGGAGAAGCTACTAAAGAATCATCAAGAGTTGTTGATGAAGTTGGACCTTCAACAAGGGTTGATGAAGGAACTAGTTCTTCAGATCCATCCCGTCCATCTCAAATGTTGGGAATACCTCGACGTAGTGGGAGGGTTGTATTACAACCTGACCGCTACTTGGGTTTAACTGAAACTCAGGTTATCATACCTAATGATGGCATTGATGATCCATTGTCCTATCGACAGGCAATGAATGACGAAGATAAGGATGAATGGGTCAAAGCCATGAACCTGGAAATGGAGTCAATGTACTCCAATTTTGTATGGGAACTTACAGATCTACCAAATGGGGTAAAACTCATAGGGTGCAAATGGATCTATAAGAGAAAAAGAGATGAAGCTGGATCGGTACAGACCTTAAAAGCTAGACTAGTGGCAAAGGGTTATACCCAAAAGGAAGGGGTTGACTATGAGGAAACCTTTTCTCCTGTAGCCATGTTAAAGTCCATAAGAATTCTCTTATCCATAGCCACATATTATGACTATAAAATATGGCAAATGGACGTCAAGACTGCCTTTCTGAATGGTAATCTTGAAGAGAATATCTTCATGTCTAAACCCGAAGGGTTCATAGCCCAAGGTCAGGAACAAAAGGTTTGTAAGCTCAATCGATCCATTTATGGATTGAAACAAGCGTCCAGATCATGGAACATTAGATTTGATACTACAATCAAATCTTTTGGCTTTTACCAAAACGTTGATGAGCCTTGTGTGTACAAGAAAGTCAACAAAATGAAAGTAGCTTTTCTAATACTTTATGTAGACGATATCCTACTCATTGGGAATGATGTAGGATACCTCAGTGACATTAAGAAATGGCTAGCAGCCCAATTCCAAAGGAAAGATCTGGGAGAGGCTCAATATGTTCTGGGAATCCAAATCATTAGGGATCGTAAGAACAAAACGCTAGCTCTGTCTCAAGCAACGTATATTGACAAGATGTTGTCTCGATATTCGATGCAAAACTCCAAGAAGGGACTACTACCCTTCAGACATGGGGTACACCTATATAAGGAACAGACTCCTAAGACACCTCAAGAAATTGAGAACATGAGACACATTCCCTACGCCTCAGCTGTGGGCAGCTTAATGTATGATATGCTCTGCACTAGGCCTGACATATGTTATGCAGTGGGAATAGTCAGTAGGTATCAGTCTAATCCAGGGTTGGACCACTAGGGAGCGGTTAAGAATATCCTCAAGTATCTTCGGAGAACGAGGGACTACATGCTTGTGTATGGAGCTAAGGATTTGATTCTTACTGGATACATTGACTCTGACTTTCAAGCTGATAAGGATTCAAGGAAATCCACATCAGGGTCAGTATTCACCCTCAATGGAGGAGCAGTAGTGTGGAGAAGCATCAAACAAGGATGCATAGCAGACTCAACCATGGAGGCTGAGTATGTAGCAGCTTGCGAAGCAGCTAAGGAGGCAGTATGGCTCAGAAAGTTCTTGACTGATTTGGAAGTGGTTCCGAATATGAACGTGCCCATAACACTATACTGTGACAACAGTGGGGCTGTAGCCAACTCAAAAGAACCTCGAAGCCACAAACGAGGTAAACACATCGAGAGGAAGTATCACCTGATACGGGAGATTGTGCAAAGAGGAGATGTGATCGTCACTAAGATCGCCTCAGAACACAACATCGCTGATCCATTTACGAAGGCTCTCACGGCTAAAGTGTTTGAGGGTCATCTAGAGGGTCTAGGTCTACGAGATATGTATGCCATCTAATCTAGGGCAAGTGGGAGAAATGTATAATGGGTATAAGGATGCCCTAGTTCATTGTATTAACATACATGACATTTCCAGCTTTAGATTATTGCATTTACATCCCACTAACTAGTGTTTTAGTTCAAGTGGGAGTTTGTTGGGTTTTATGCCCTAAAACTCATAGATAGTGAATGTAACCGTTGACCGGATATTAATGAAATAATATTGATATATTTTTCCATTAATTGTTATTAGTTATTTTATATTTTTCTTTGCCTAATAATAACCCTAATCCAATAAACTAGACATCCAAGGCTGTAATATGAGTCTTGAACTATATGTAGTGACATATGGGATCATTGTTCAAGAAACAGCCTAAAGGGTCTATAGTATAGGGATAAGACTGGGTGCCTTATCCTGGTGACACTATGGATACGACCCACTTTGTATTTGATACAAACGCTGCGATCCAACGCGTTCGTGTAGGAGACATGCGAGTGGGGGTATCCTATGCAATGAGTTTGCATAAGACCGGACCGCGAAATAGTAACCACTGGTTATAACACCGTTAACTAGTTGGTTTTCTATTTCACTAGGACGACCTAGACAACTTAGTCTTAATCCTGAGTTGATTATGGACTCCTACTCATGAGAGATTGTCCTTTGATTTGTATGGGTGAGAGTGGCCAATACGTCGACTCAATAAGCCTACCACTTTGGGGACAAGACCGAATGGGGAGCTGGGAACATAATCGTACAAGATGGAATTCACTCCTTCCCGACTTTAGGGAAGCAGATGAGTGTTCCCTTAAGTGGTTACTCCGAGTCTTGAACAAAGGGCCCTACCCTCTCAATGGAATGAGAGGGTTTTCTGTTTGATGGTTGGACCACAAACAGGTTGTTCATTAGAGGAGAATTGGTACTTAAGGAAATAGAGGTAACCCAGGGGTAAAACGGTAATTTGACCCAGCTGGTGTTACGGACACTCGTGAAGGACTAACTACTCGATATTGGTCTAGATCCGTGGACACAGAAAATATGTCTGCAGTGAGAAGAGTGCAACTGTGAGTCTATAGTGGAATGTACACACAGTTAACGAATATTGATTAATGTGGTTAATGAGTTTGACCAATTAATCTCACATCGTTGGAGCTTCTGATCTGTAGGTCCATTAGGTCCCACTGGTAGCTCGTAAAGTAATTTGAGGCAACTAAGTAATAAAAGTAAATTGAAAATGTTCAATTTATTAAGGGAAACAAATATAATATATATTGATATATTATTATGAGAGAAATTAATATTTGAAAAGTTCAAATATAAATTTATGGAAGTTTGAAAGAATTCAAAATAATGAATTAATTAATTTAAGGCCTAAAATGTGTTTGGGCAAATTAATTAATTCTAGGCCGGGAATTAAATATGTGATATTTAATTGTTGGTTAATTAATTAAAGAATTCAGTAACCGGGAATTAATCAATTATGGAAATAATTAATCACTTAAGGAAGTGATTAATCATTTATGGAAATGATCTAATCACTTATGGAAGTAATTAGTCATTTGTGGAAAAGATTAATCAATTATGGAATTGATTGATCATGATTGATTAATTAAGGAATAAGATTGAATCAATTATGGAAAAGATTGATTTAATTGAATATTTTATTCATGGCCTCTCTTCTATAAATAGAACACTAGACCTAATTGGTCATGACACTTGACACTCTTGAAAGACAAGACCTAAGAATTCTCTCTAGCCTCCCTCTTAGAGAAAGACTCTCACAAGCCTTTTGCCTCCTAGACTTAGAGACATACCGGTGTAACCTCTGTGGTGATTGTGTCAATCAAAGAAGAAATTTCCAGCGAAGAAACTCAAAGTCGGCTGCTGCGTTTTCGTTCGTGGAGCGTCGTTGGCGAAGAACGGTCAAGTCTTCAACGAAGGTTTGTAACGGTTCTTCCTCTTTTCTTTAGAAAAGTATTAAAAATAAATTTAGATTTATTTTAGCATGTTTAAACCAATTTTACAGCGGCTTTAAAGGTTGTTTAAAGTTTTGTTCGAGTTATCGTAACGGTTTTTTAAAGTTAATTAATATACGGCGTAAGGTCTTATCGATGCGCTTCCGCTGTGTGTGGACTTTTATTCCCTTCAGTGTTTACAAGAAAATCAACAAGAATAAAGTAGTTTTCCTTGTACTCTATGTTGACGACATCCTACTCATTGGGAATGATGTAGGATATCTGTCTGGCGTAAAAGAATGGCTAACAGTCCAATTCCAAATGAAATATTTGGGTGAGGCCCAATATGTTCTTGGCATCCAGATAATTCGGGATAGAAAGAACAAAATGCTAGCATTGTCTCAAGCAACGTATATCGACAAGATGTTGGCTCGATATTCGATGCAGAACTCCAAAAGGGCTTAGAAAGAACAAAAGGGCTTGTTGCCTTTTAGGCATGGGGTTCATCTGTCTAAGGAACTATCTCCTAAGACACCTCAAGAGGTTGAGGATATGAGACGGATTCCCTACGCCTCTGTCGTGGGTAGCTTAATGTATGTTATGCTCTACACGAGGCCTGACATTTGTTATGTTGTAGGGATTATCAGCAGATATCAGTCAAATCCAGGGTTAGACCACTGGAACGCCGTTATAGGAATCCTCAAGTATCTTAGCAGAACGAGGGACTACATGTTGGTGTTTGGGGATAAAGAGTTAGTTCTCACTGGATACACCGACTCTGACTTCCAGACTGACAAGGATTCTAGGAAATCCACGTCAGGGTCAGTGTTCACCCTTAACGGGGGAGCTGTAGTTTAGAGAAGTATAAAGAAAGGATGCATAGTTGACTCCACGATGAAGGCTGAGTATGTAGCTGCTTGTGAAACAGCTAAGGAAGCAGTTTGGCTAAGGAAGTTCTTGTCCGATTTGGAAGTTGTTCCAAATATGAACTTGCCCATTATGTTATACTGTGACAACAGTGGGATTGTAGCCAATTCAAAGGAACCTCGCAGCCACAAACGAGGTAAACACATAGAGACGAAGTATCATCTGATTCGAGAGATTGTGCAAAGAGGAGATGTGGTCGTGACCAAGATCGCTTCGGAGCACAACATTATTGATTCGTTTACGAAGGCCCTCTCGGTTAAAGTGTTCGAGGGTCATCTAGAAAGTCTAGGTATGCGAGACATGTATATAGCGTAATCTAGGGCAAGTGGGAGATGTGTAATGGGTGTACGAATGCCCTAGTTTATTGTATTTTGTATATTTACTTTTCGTGTAATGTACAACATGCATTTACCATTTCCAGCTTTGGATTATTTTTGTATATACTTTCCCATTAACTTGAGTTTTAGTTCAAGTGGGAGTTTGTTGAGTTTTATGCCCTAAAACTCGTAGATAGTAAATGTACTTTTGACCGAACATTAATAAAAGTGATGAATTATTCATTTAATCTATGTTTGTATTATATCTTGTATAATTAACCCTAATCCAATAAACTAAACATCCAAGGTTAATAGAATGAGGCTTGAACTAGTATGTAGGGACATACGGGGATCAATGTTTTAGCCTAAAAGGTTTGTAGTATTGGGATAAGGCTGGGTACCTTATCCTGGTGACACTATGGATACGACCCGCTTTGTATGATGATACAAACGTAATGATCCAACACGTTCGTGTAGTTGACATGCGAGTGGGGGTATCCTGTGCAATGAGTTTGACAAAGACCGGACCGCGAAATAGTTAACCACTAACTCTAACACCGTTAGTTAGCTTGGTTTCTATTTCACTAGGATGACCTAGGCAACTTGGCCTTAATCCTGAGTGGATTATCGACTCTTGTCCATGAGGGATTGTCCTTTGTTTTGTACGGGTGAGAGTGGCCTGCACGCCGACTCAATAAGCCTACCATTTTGGGGACAAGACCGAGTGAGGAGCTGGGAACATAGTCTTACAAGATGGAATTCACCCCTTCCCAGTTTTAGGGTAAGTAGAGGTGTGTTCCCTTAAGTGGTGTCTCCGGGTCTTCAACAATGGGCCCTACCCTCTCTATGGCACGAGAGGGACTTCTGTTTGTTGGTTGGACCTCAAACAGGTTGTTCATTAGAGGAGCACTGGTACTTAAGGATGAAGAGGTAGCCCAGCGGTAAAACAGTAATTTGACCTAGCTAGGGTACGAACTCACTTAAAGGGCCAACTTGCTGTTGATGGTCGATATCCGTGGAGACAGAAATATATCTGCAGTGAGAAGAGTGCAGCTATGGTTCTATCGTGGAGTGAACCACAGTTAACGAACATTGATTAATTTGGTTAATGAGTTTAGCCAATTAATCTCACATTGTTGGAGCTTCTGATCTGTAGGTCCATTAGGTCCCACCGGTAGCTCTATAAGGGCATTGAGGTAAATTTCTAAGGGAGAATTGAATATTCGAAGGGGTTTGAATAGTAAGATAAAATATGAATTTGATTCATATTATTAAAACTATAGGTTATAATTAATGCACATTAGATGTACATTAATACTATAGTTTATTTGAGAGAGATATAATTAAATATAAGATATTTAATTATAATATTAATTAATTATTATATTAATTAATAATTAGTTTTAATTAATTTAATTGAATTTGATTTAATTGAGTTGTATTAAAACTACGGGTTAAGTGGTAATATTTGTATAAATGTGATTTTATATAAGTATTAATTAAATTAATTGTTAATTTGATTAATTAATTATTAATTTTATTATTAATAATTAATTATCTTATCAGTATAACTGATAAGAAAAAAATCAGTCCCACTAACCTAGCACTATGCGTGATTTAGAGGGTTTTTAGGGAGGTAGTTTCTCCATCCGTTAGATAACTCCCTCGTCATTCATTCAAAACGATTGATTCTTGGAAAATCTCACATTCCATCACTCTCCCACTCTCCAGAACTCTCTGTGACTATTCTCTCTAAAATACAGAGAAGAAATTTTCACCAAATCCCTTAGTAAAATTGCTCCCACAAGCTCCTTACGCATTTTCCTTAAAGGGAATACCGGTGCAACCTTTATGGTCGTGTTCGTTATATTTTTCCAGCAAGATCAAGACTTTTTTGCTGCTGGTTTTTGCTTGCGTTCAAGGAATCTTAGGCGAAACGATCAAGAACTTCATCTACGGTAGGTAATTCTTGATCTAGGATCAATAGGATCCATTCCTAGATTAGATCTAGGGGTTTTTCATGTGGAAAAGCATGTTTTATAATATATTTCCAGCATGTTGTTTATATTTAAATGTTGTGATTTATTTTTCCAACATATTGGTATTTTAGTTCAAATGAAATCAGAGTTAAAGTTCTGTACATTTCCGCTACGAAAGGGCTTTTATCCCTTCAATAGTGTCCTAAGACACCTAAAGAGGTTGAAGATATGAGACAGATCCCTTATGCTTCAGTTGTGGGCAGCCTAATGGTATGTCATGTTGTGTATTAGGCATGACATATGTTATGCAGTTGGGATAGTCAAAAGATACCAGTCTAATCCAGGGTATGACCACTGGACTGTAGTGAAAAATATCCTCAAGTATCTTCGAAGAACGAGGGACTATCAACTTGTGTATGACGCTGAGGATTTGATCCTTACAGGATACACAGACTCTGACTTTCAGACTGATAAAGATTCTAGGAAATCCACATCAGGATCAATGTTTACCCTCAATGGGGGAGCTATAGTCTGGCGTAGCATCAAGCAAGGATGCATTGCAGACTCCACCATGGAGGCCGAATATGTCACTGCTTGTGAAGCAACTAAGGAGATTGTATGGCTTAAGAAGTTCTTAATGGATTTGGAAGGTGTTCCAAATATGAACTTGCAAATCACCCTTTATTGTGATAATAGCGGTGCAGTGGCGAATTCTAAAGAACCACGCAGCCAAAAGAGAGGCAAACACATAGAGTGCAAATATCATCTCATTAGAGAAATCGTGCAATGAGGTGACGTGATTGTCACGAAGATAGCTTCGGAGCACAACATTACTGATCCATTTACGAAGGCTCTCATGGCTAAAGTGTTCGAGGATCATCTAAAGAGTCTAGGTATGTGAGATATGTACATAGAATTGAAGGAGATGAAAGCCCCTACGCAGCGGAAGCGCATCGAATGGACCTTACGTCGTATATTAATTAACATTAAAATACCACTACGAAAAGGAAAAATAAACATTAAACATGCTGGAAAATTAAATCTAAATTTATTTTCATTCCTTTCTAAAGAAACGGGAAAGAACCGTTACAAACCTTCGTTGTAGACTTGACCGTTCTTTGCCAATGATGCTCCGACGAACGAAAACGCAGCGGCTCCTTCTTGATTTCTTCGCTGAAAATTTTCTTTAAAGACACAATAGCCACAAAGGTTACACTGGTATGTCTCTACGTCTAAGAGGCAAAAGACTTGTGGGAGTCTTTCTCTAAGAGGGAGGCTAGAGAGAATTCTAGGGTTTTGTCTTCTCAGTCTAAGAGCAAGAGGGCTACTAAACCAATTAGGTCTAGTGTTCTATTTATAGAAGAGTGGTCATGAATGAAATATTCAATTAAATCAATCTTTTCCAAATCGATTCAATCTTATTCCTTATTTAATCAATCAGAGATCAATCAATTTCATAATTTATTAATCTTTTCCACAAATGACTAATTACTTCCATAAGTAATTAGATCATTTCCATAAATGATTAATCACTTCCTTAAATGATTAATTATTTTCATTATTGATTAATTCCCAATTAATTAACCACCAATTAAATATCACATATTTAATTTCCGGTCTTGAATTAACTAATTTGCCCAAATAGATTGTAGGCCTTAAAATTAATTAATTCATATTTGAACTCTTTCAAACTTCCATAAATTTAATGTGACTCAAATTTATATTAATATTTGAATTTCTTCAAATATTAATTTCTCTCATTATAATATATCAATATATATTATATTCCCTTAGTAAATTGAACACTTTCAATTTACATTGATTACTTAGTTGCCTCAAATTACCTAATGAGCTACCAGTGGGACCTAATGGACCTGCAGATCAGAAGCTCCAATGATGTGAGATTAATTGGTCAAACTCATTAACCAAATTAATCAATATTCATTAATTGTGTGTACATTCCACTACAGACTCACAGTTGCACTCTTCTCACTGTAGACATATTTTTTGTGTCTACGGATATAGACCAATAATGACTAGTTAATCCTTCACGAGTGTTTGTAACACCAACTAGGTCAAATTACCGTTTTACCCCTGGGTTACTTTTATTTCCTTAAGTACCAGTTCTCCTCTAATGAACAACCTGTTTGTGGTCCAACCATCAAACTGAAAACCCTCTCGTGCCATTGAGAGGGTAGAGCCCTTTGTTCAAGACTCGGAGTCACTGTTCATGCACGATTTTAATTTCCGCAAGCGTACGGGTCGTGACAAGTAATATAGTGATTTTGAGTATAGAGTATCGTCTCCACAGGGATTGGATTTATTCAATTAAGTACCGCGAATAATCTTGCTTAGCTTTATTTAGAGAACAAAATCTAATGCCAAAAAGAATAATAAAAGAAAACTAATCTAGAAAGCAAAAGATAAATGGTGACACAATTTGATGGGATAATTCTAGAGTTGTTGATTTTATCAATTGGACCTTTAATGCATAATCAATTAACCAATATGGATTAACAAATCATTTGATTCATAAGTCTAGAAGCCTAATGACAAGGATTCTCCTGTCGGTCTCCTCCTATCTCATACCGTTCAATAAAGAATCTCCTTTCAGTCTCATCTTTATCTACTTAGCATGGCATTACGACCCTTCAGTACAACCTCTAACGTTATTTATTTTGTCCCGTGTCACCCGGGTAAATAACCGTTAGTCATGCATTCAGTTCTAGTCTAAGCTTCTCTCCGTCGAGTTTCCACATAGTAACGATTCATTTAATCAGTGATCAGTTGATTAAAAGCATTACGGACAAAATGCACAAATGAACAATAATGACAATTAAACCACATCAATTCATTAATTCAGCATAGGTTCAACATCTAAATCAATCTCATAGAATTTAGGAATTTGCTACTCATAATCACTAAAATTCAATAATTCCTAATCACAACAATTCTAGAAACTAAAACATAAAGGAAAAGGGAAGAGAAATGCTCATAAAAGTGTCGATCTCCTCGATCCCGCGCCGACCTCCTTCGATCCCGAGCTCCAAAGATCTTCAACAAGCTCCAAAACTCTCCCAAAAATCCCAAATTTTAGTGAAACTCTAGAATGGGGTGAAAACCCACAAATTGGCACCCAATCTTCATTGCAAAAGGCTCCTTTTATAGGCTCCCAGCAGGCACAGCGTCGAGACGCTACAAGGACAGCGTCGAGACGCTCTGACGTCATCTTTTCTTGGGCTCCAAGACGTCTCAGCGTCGAGACGCTACTTTGGACAGCGACGCGACGCTCTCGCGATTCTGGATCTTTCCACGCAGCTGCCTAGCGTCGGGACGCTTCCAGGCTTAGCGTCGAGACGCTAGGCCCTGAATTTTCAATAATGGCCCGATTTTGACTCCATTTTTGGGCCTCCAACTTTCTTTTGGCCCAAATACTTTTTGTAATTGATTTTGGACTTTTTTCTTGACCCAAATTGATACTTTAAGACTTGAAATTCATGAATTTGGGCTTCTAATTCATTCTTCTTGGCTTTTTGGACTCGGATCTTCAATGTAATTCTTCAAATTGCTCCAAAAGCCTCCAAAATCATCCAAAATCTCTTAAAATTCCGATTTTTCTTCTTTGGCTCGGTTTTCTGAAATTTAAACAGAAAATAGCATTAAAGCACACAATTCAAGCATAAAACTAGCTAAAATTAATAGGAAAATGATGACATTTTTGCATGTCATCACACCCCCAAACTTAAATCTTTGCTAGTCCCGAGCAAAGCTAAAACCTTATGTATGAATCAACTATTGCAAATGCATGACTCTAAGCTCAATGATAAAAATAATGAACTCTAACAATTAAAGGAAATATTAAAACATATTCTTTCATCACAAAATTTAAATCTAAACTCTTCATCCCTTGCGTGTGTGTGTGCGAGCCTCCTTATTAGGTCTTTACTAGCCTAGAAAAGGTTTATAGAATCCTTAGTTCATCTTCCCCCTACACTGGCCTTAAGCTCTAATTATCCAGCTTCCCAACAATCAAGAAAGCAATATCCCACTAAGGTGCATGAAACAACGGGGTGTGCCTCCCCGAAACTTGCATTTTTTTTTATGAGAATCCTTTTAGATGTAGCGCCTTCGTTCTGGCTTGCCAACATTGGTGATGAAAGCATCCAACTACGAGCGCCTCATCTTTCAGGTTGCCGAAGCATGCTCATTTCTTTCCAGCGCTTTCATGCAAAGACAAACGATGGGTGTCATGAATGCCCCTGGTTACTAACGCTCTCAAGAAAGTGGAACATTCTTTTTTTCTTCTTTTTTTTTTTTTTCTTTTTCTCTTTTTTCTTTTTTTTTTCATTTTCTTTTCTTTTACCCCTTTTTTTTTCATATATTTTTTTTTTCACACTTTTCTTTTCTTTGCAGGCTAATAAACATGATTTTTCTCCCAAGTAAAACATTACAGACTCTCATGTAGTTCATCTTTCAAATTAGATCTTAAGCCTATCGGAGTGACAACAAACATCTAGATAATATAATCCAGTTCTAAGCATTCAAAACCATATAAGTAGGCTAAGTGCTCAACATGTGCAAGGAATTCAAAGCAAAAATTTTAAATTTACATGAATCTTGAACATGCTTTGATATTTCACAAAAATTGAACAAAATTCATTATCTAGATCATATCATAGACCGTCCTCATAAAAACAGATGCAATAGAATCATCATGAAAAAATTTGCTCAAATCAGAACAGCAAAGCCTCCCCCCCAAACTTAAATCATACATTGCCCTCAATGTATCAATTATTCAGACTAATTAAGCATGTTTAAGGACAATTAAAAAGATAAAGGGAGAACGGTACTGCCCTGGAATGCGAGAGAAACCATGGATGTCAGCCTTCAACATTCATTGGGGTTGTTTTTGGAAGAAAATGTGGTCTCGAACTCCTTCAAAAATTGATCAACTGGAACGAAAGATCAACATGCTCTAACTACAAAAAAACTGAAAAACAAGGAAAAAGGAAATTAACGGAAAAATAAACTTGGGTTGCCTCCCAAGAAGCGCTTGTTTAACGTCTCTTAGCTAGACGAGTTTGTGTGGTCTTTCAAGGCACATAAAAATTCTCGTATTTCTTCGGGCCCTTCTTCCTTGAATCAATGAAGCAGACTATTGCTAGCAAGCTTACTAGCTTTTCATGGGACCCTGAAGCAGAAATATTTTTGGGATTTTCTTTTAATAAAAGCATAAAAGGAGAAAGATCAAAATAAATGGACTCTGACTCTGACACTGACTCGTGAGAACAAGAAAAAGAACACTCATTATCAAGAGAGGATGTGAAGGATAGAACAGACAAAGGTCTTTCAACCTTAAACTCTATCTCTAGAAACTCCTCAAACACTATGGGCTCATTTTCTTTTTCTTCCTCACAATCTTGTTCTTGATGGGTGTTGGAATTATCCAATTCTTCCTCTTTTTCTATACAGCTCACCCCTATATGCTCAAACTCAGCAAAATTGAAAGGATTAGGCTCTTGAATAGGCGCTAATGAATCAGTGGCCACATGACTCACTAGACACTCTATGGAAGTGGATCCTACTTCCCTATCTTCCTTTTGGGTATTGAGTCTCTCCATAGATTTTTCTAATTCTAAATTCATGGCTCTCGACTCTTGGATAAAATTTTCAAGCAAGCTCTCTAAGGAAGATTTTTCTTCTATGGAAGCGGATTGCACTTCACTCTCATCCTCTTGGGGATGGAATCTCCCTAGGGATTTTTCTAGAGCTAAATTAATGGCTCTAGTATCCTCAATAGAATCTTGAAGCAAACTTTCTAGGGGAGATTTTTCTTCTAAAGGGGGATAATTTGAATAAAAAAAATTGGATGATGGTGTTGGTTCTTCGGGCTCAGATTCCCTAAAGGGCCACCCAAAACTATTAAAAGCCATTTAAAATAATTAAATCAACAATAATAAGGCTTTCAGTCAGATGCAAACACCAATTAAATGCACAACAAGAACAATAGACCAGGATAAAAATAAAACGAAGAAAGCAAAATAAAACCTCTAATCTAAAGCAAGCAATTTCTTCACAATATTAATTGAATTAAATTAGCCAATCCCCGGCAACGGCGCCAAAAACTTGTTCATGCACGATTTTAATTTCCGCAAGCGTACGGGTCGTGACAAGTAATATAGTGATTTTGAGTATAGAGTATCGTCTCCACAGGGATTGGATTTATTCAATTAAGTACCGCGAATAATCTTGCTTAGCTTTATTTAGAGAACAAAATCTAATGCCAAAAAGAATAATAAAAGAAAACTAATCTAGAAAGCAAAAGATAAATGGTGACACAATTTGATGGGATAATTCTAGAGTTGTTGATTTTATCAATTGGACCTTTAATGCATAATCAATTAACCAATATGGATTAACAAATCATTTGATTCATAAGTCTAGAAGCCTAATGACAAGGATTCTCCTGTCGGTCTCCTCCTATCTCATACCGTTCAATAAAGAATCTCCTTTCAGTCTCATCTTTATCTACTTAGCATGGCATTACGACCCTTCAGTACAACCTCTAACGTTATTTATTTTGTCCCGTGTCACCCGGGTAAATAACCGTTAGTCATGCATTCAGTTCTAGTCTAAGCTTCTCTCCGTCGAGTTTCCACATAGTAACGATTCATTTAATCAGTGATCAGTTGATTAAAAGCATTACGGACAAAATGCACAAATGAACAATAATGACAATTAAACCACATCAATTCATTAATTCAGCATAGGTTCAACATCTAAATCAATCTCATAGAATTTAGGAATTTGCTACTCATAATCACTAAAATTCAATAATTCCTAATCACAACAATTCTAGAAACTAAAACATAAAGGAAAAGGGAAGAGAAATGCTCATAAAAGTGTCGATCTCCTCGATCCCGCGCCGACCTCCTTCGATCCCGAGCTCCAAAGATCTTCAACAAGCTCCAAAACTCTCCCAAAAATCCCAAATTTTAGTGAAACTCTAGAATGGGGTGAAAACCCACAAATTGGCACCCAATCTTCATTGCAAAAGGCTCCTTTTATAGGCTCCCAGCAGGCACAGCGTCGAGACGCTACAAGGACAGCGTCGAGACGCTCTGACGTCATCTTTTCTTGGGCTCCAAGACGTCTCAGCGTCGAGACGCTACTTTGGACAGCGACGCGACGCTCTCGCGATTCTGGATCTTTCCACGCAGCTGCCTAGCGTCGGGACGCTTCCAGGCTTAGCGTCGAGACGCTAGGCCCTGAATTTTCAATAATGGCCCGATTTTGACTCCATTTTTGGGCCTCCAACTTTCTTTTGGCCCAAATACTTTTTGTAATTGATTTTGGACTTTTTTCTTGACCCAAATTGATACTTTAAGACTTGAAATTCATGAATTTGGGCTTCTAATTCATTCTTCTTGGCTTTTTGGACTCGGATCTTCAATGTAATTCTTCAAATTGCTCCAAAAGCCTCCAAAATCATCCAAAATCTCTTAAAATTCCGATTTTTCTTCTTTGGCTCGGTTTTCTGAAATTTAAACAGAAAATAGCATTAAAGCACACAATTCAAGCATAAAACTAGCTAAAATTAATAGGAAAATGATGACATTTTTGCATGTCATCAGTCACCACTTAAAGGAACACTCATCTACTTCCCTAAAGTAGGGAATGAGTGAATTCCATCTTGTACGATTATGTTCCCAGCTCCCCACTCGGTCTTGTCCCCAAAATGGTAGGCTTATTGAGTCGGCGTATTGGCCACTCTCACTCATACAAATCAAAGGACAATCCCTCATGAGCAGGAGTCCATAATCAACTCAGGATTAAGACCAAGTTGTCTAGGTCGTCCTAGTGAAATAGAAAACCAACTAGTTAACGGTGTTATAACCAGTGGTTACTATTCCCCAGTCCGGTCTTACGCAAACTCATTGCATAGGATACCCTCACTCGCATGTCTCCTACACGAACGCGTTGGATCATAGCGTTTGTATCAAATACAAAGTGGGTCGTATCCATAGTGTCACCAGGATAAGGCACCCAGTCTTATCCTTATACTATAGACCCTTTAGGTTGTTTCTTGAACAGTGATCCCCATATGTTGCTGCATATAGTTCAAGACCCATATTACAGCCTAGGATGTCTAGTTTATTGGATTAAGGTTATCTTAGGCAAAGACAAATATAAAATAACTAATAACATTTAATGGAAAAATAGATCAATATTATTTCATTAATATCCGGTCAACGGTTACATTCACTATCTACGAGTTTTAGGGCATAAAACCCAACAAGAATAATCTAGGGCAAGTGGGAGAAATGTAATGGGTATTGTGAATGCCCTAGTTTATTGTATTTTATCTGTATTTGTACTTTTCATGTATTATACAATATTGATACAAACCATTATTCCTACTTCATTGATTATTCGTTGATTATGATTGATGATGTACATTGTCCACTAGAGTTTTAGTTCAAGTGGGAGTTGTTGGGTTTTATGCCCTAAAACTCACAGATAGTAAATGAAACAAATTAATCAATCTCAATAAAACGTTATTTGAGTGATTAAGTAATTTGTTATTGAATAATCGAGTTTGCATTAATTAACCCTAAAATCCAATAAACTAAGATCCAAGGTTGTTTAAATGAAACTTGGACTAGTATGTGGGGACATACGGGGACCAGTGTTCAAGTAACAACCTAAATGGTCTATAGTATAGGGATAAAGTTAGGTACCTCATCTTGGTGACACTATGTGATATAGCCCGCTATATATTCGATACATATGCATTGATCCAAGCATCCATGTAGGAGACATGCAAGTGGGGGTATCCTATGCAATGAGTTTGCATAAGACCGGATCGTGAAATAGTAACCAGTAGATGTAACGTCGTTGACTAGTTTAGGTTTCTATTTCAATAGGATGACCTAGGTAACTCAATCTCAATTCTGAGTCTGTTATGAACCCTTTTTCAGGACGGATTGTCCTTATATTTGTATGGGTGAGAGTGGTCAGTTTTTCGACTCAATAATCCTACCATTTCAGGGGCAAGACCAAGTGGGGACTGGGAACATAACAGTACAAGATGGAATTCACTCCTTCCCTTATAGGGGTAAGTAGAGGTGTGTTCCCTTAAGGGCTGATTTCGGGGCTTGAACAAAAGCGCGTTGTCCACTCCTGACCTGAGAGGAATTTTTGTTTAGTGGTTGGACCCTAAACAGGTTGTTCATTAGAGGGATTAGTGGTACTTAGGGATCAATAGGTAACCCAGGGGTAAAACGGTAATTTGATCCAGCTGGCGTTATGAACGCTCGTGAAGTATTGACTTACCGGTATGGTTGATATGTGTGGACACGGAAATATTCTACAGTGAGAAGAGTGCAGCTGTGGGTCTTTAGTGGAGTGACCCACGGTTAACGAATGTTGGTTAACTTGGTTAATGAGTTTAACCAATTAATCTCGTATCATTGGAGCTTTTGATCTATAGGTCCATTAGGTCCTCCTGCTAGCTCGTAACGAGTTTTGAGATTAATTAGTCTTGAATATTAAGGGAATTTTAGTTACAATTTGTTGGATTTTATGCACTAAAACTCGTAGATAGTGAATGTAACCGTTGACCGGATATTAATGAAATAATATTGATATATTTTTCCATTAAATGTTATTAGTTATTTTATTTTTTTTTTCTTTGCCTAAAATAACCCTAATGCAATAAACTAGACATCCTAGGTTGTAACATGAGTCTTGAATTATATGTGGCGACATATGGGGATCATTATTCAAGAAACAGCCTAAAAGGTCTATAGTATAGGGATAAGATTGGGTGTCTTATCCTGGTGACACTATGGATACGACCCACTTTGTATTTGATACAGACACTATGATCCAACGCGTTCATGTAGGAGACATGCGAGTGAGGGTATCCTATGCAATGAGTTTGCATAAGACCGGACTGCGAAATAGTAGCCACTAGTTATAACATCGTTAACTAGTTGGTTTTCTATTTCACTAGGACGACCTAGACAACTTAGTCTTAATCCTGAGTTGATTATGGACTCCTGCTCATGAGGGATTGTCCTTTGATTTGTATGGGTGAGAGTGGCCAATACGCCGACTCAATAAGCCTACCATTTTGGGGACAAGACCAAGTTGGGAGCTGAGAACATAATCGTACAAGATGGAATCCACTCCTTCCCGACTTTAGGGAAGCAGATGAGTGTTCCCTTAAGTGGTGACTCCGAGTCTTGAACAAAGGGTCCTACCCTCTCAATGGCACGAGAGAGTTTTCTGTTTGTTGGTTGGACCACAAACAGGTTGTTCATTAGAGGAGAACTGGTACTTAAGGAAATAGAAGTAACCCAGGGGTAAAACAGAAATTCGACCCAACTGGTGTTACGGACACTCGTGAAAGACTAACTAGTCGAAATTGGTCTATATCCGTAGACACAAAAAATATGTCTACAGTGAGAAGAGTGCAATTGTGGGTCTATAGTGGAATGTACACAGAGTTAACGAATATTGATTAATTTGGTTAATGAGTTTGACCAATTAATCTCACATCGTTGGAGCTTCTGATCTGCAAGTCCATTAGGACCCACTGGTAGCTCATAAAGTAATTTGAGGCAACTAAGTAATAAATGTAAATTGAAAGTGTTCAATTTACTAAGGGAAACAATATAATATATATTGATATATTAATATAAATTTGAGTCATATTAAATTTATGGAAGTTTGAAAGAGTTCAAATAATGAATTAATTAATTTTAAGGCCTAAAATCTATTTGGGCAAATTAATTAATTCAAGGCCGAAAATTAAATATGAGATATTTAATTGGTGGTTAATTAATTAAAGAATTCATTAATCGGGAATTAATCAATTATGGAAATAATTAATCACTTAAGGAAGTGATTAATCATTTATGGAAATGATTTAATCACTTATGGAAGTATTAGTCATTTGTGGAAAAGATTAATCAATTATGGAATTGATTGATCTTAGATTGATTAAATATGGAATAAGATTGAATCAATTTTGGAAAAGATTGATTTAATTGAATATTTTATTTATGACCTTTCTTCTATAAATAGAACACTAAACCTAATTGGTTCAACACTCTCCTCTTGCTCTTAGACTCACAAGACAAAGCCTAGAACTCTCTCTAGCCTCCCTCTTAGAGAAAGACTCCCACAAGTCTTTTGCCTCCTAGACTTAGAGACATATCGGTGTAACCTCTGTGGTTATTGTGTCTTTGAAGAAGAAATTTCCAGTGAAAAAATCAAGAAGGAATCGCTGCGTTTTCGTTCGTTGGAGTGTCGTTGGTGAAGAACGGTCAAGTCTACAACGAATGTTTGTAACGGTTCTTTCCATTTTCTTTAGAAAAGCATGAAAATAAATTTAGATTTATTTTTCAGCATGTTTATAGCAATTTTCCAGCAACTTTAACGTATGTTTAAAGTTTATTTTGCCTTTTCGTAACGGTATTTTAATGTTAATTAATATACGGAGTAAGGTCCAATCGATGCGCTTCCGCTGCGTGGGGGCTTTTATCCCCTTCACAATTAACATAATGTATGGAGATACATTATAGTATAAGTTTAGCTAGTGAATTAAACTATATAATAAAATTAATTTTGGATGTGATTCAAAATTAATTAATGAGAGAATTATATATTTGAAGGAGTTCAAATATTAAATATGGATTGGATTCATATTAAACTATAAGTTAAAATAATATAAATAGGGATTCATATTAAAACTATAATATATGAGAGGATGTGAGTTTAATTAAATATGTGATATTTGATTAATTCATGAATTAATTAATTGGTGAATTAATTAATTTAATTTAATTTGGTTAAAGGTGATTTAATCAAATTAATTCTATAGTGAATAATTAATGTACATTTGATGCACATTAAAACTATAGGTTAAATGAGAGAGGTACATTTGAATATGATTCAAATGTAAATTAATTAAGTATATGATATTTAATTAACATGGGAAACAATTGATTGAGAATTAATTGGTTGGCCAATTTAATTCAATTGAATATGATTTAATTGAATTAAACTTTATATTATAACTAATTTAATTAAGATTGTTTAATTAAATTACTTTATGTTTATTTGGATTATTAATTATTATAGGATAATAATTAACGGTCCATATCCTTTTGTTTATGATCAAAGGCCAGGATTAATTATGGGAAATTCTTGTAACTTCCCACCACTTACCTAAACATGGAAGTCAATTCCACTTGGTGGTTATTTCTCTCTCACACACCAGACGTGAATTCCTCTGAAAAACAGAGAGGTTGAAACGCTCTCAAGCTCTCAAAATTCTCTCCCTAAGAAAAATACAGCAATTCCTTGCTGCAAAATTCCCAATCCAAGACGTTCTTTGGAAGATCACAGTACGTGACTTTGATCAATTGGTGGTGTTCGTTGGAAGATCACAGTACGTGACTTTGATCAATTGGGAGCATAGTGAAGATCAGTCTCCATTCATGTAAGTCTCCTCAAATCTAAGGTGTTTAGATCGTAATTATAGCATGCTTAATCTTTAGATTAATTTTCAGAACAGTTATGTAATTAATTTTGTCCAATGTACCGGTATTCTTAGTAATTAAAATTAATTTACAAACGAAGAAATTCGCTTCTGCTTGGGATTCAATTCCTACAGTTTACTGTTGAGACTGACTAATTTCATACGATGACCTAGGTAACTTGATCTTAATCCTGAGCTAACTATGAACTCCTATTTATTCGAGATTATCCTTTGATTTGCATGGATGAGAGTGGCTCATCATTCCCGACTCAATAAGCCTACCATTTTGGGGATAAGACTGGGTAAATAGTTGGGGACATAGTCCTACAAGGCAGAATTCACTCTTACCCGAATTAAGGATAGTAGAGAGGTTGTTCCCTTAAGTACTGACTCCAGGGCTTGAACAAAGGGATTTTTCCTTCTCATTGGCCCGAGAGGGACTCGGTCTGTTGGTTGGACCACAAACCAATTATTCATTAGAGGATCAGTGAGACTTAAGGAACAAGAGGTAACTTCATGGGTAAAACAGACATTTGACCCAGTTGTAGTTACGAATGACCTGTGAATGATCGACTAACTAATCATGGTTATATTGGATGGATAGAAATATATCTACAGTGAGGGGAGTGCAACTACTGGGCTATAGTGGAGTGTCCTGGTAGTTAACGAATGTTGGTTAACTAGGTGAAGAGTTTAGCCGGTTAATCTTGGATCGTTGGAGACCATGATTTGTAGATCCATTACGTCTCTCTGCTAGCTCATATGGGTTAAACCTTCAAATAGTGTGATGAAAGAATTTGAATCGTTTAAATTCGGTTAAGGGAGTAAACGTTAATTATATACGATATATTTAACGTTTAATTATGAATCAAACTATATAAGAGAAAGTTGGATATATTTAAATATGATTTAAATATTATACACGTGAATAGGGATTCATGTTCGAAATATCGTGTTTTGAGAGATGTCGGGATTGGTGGAATTGTTTAATATAATATATTTGATATTAAATAAAATCATTATAATTAATTAAAGTGTTTAATTAATTAAGAATTAATTTTATTCAAAATTAATTAATTGAATTAATTTTTTATTAAATTAATTAGAGGAAAATTTATGAAATTGATTTTCAATTTCCATTTTTTTATTTTAATAAAATTCAAGAGGTAAAATTGGTGTTTTTAACACGTTGACCTCATGACAAAGCAATTCCAAAATGCTCCAAATTTGAACACCTCTCTTCAATGCCTATTGCTGTCAATCCAAGTTGAGTTTGTATTGCATGGTTGTCTTCTTTAAGAAGAAGAAAAAGGCTGAGAAATTTGGTTGGAAGTCTTGCTAACGAGCTCTCAAAATCTCATTTTTCTCACTACTCCATAGCGTGAGTTTTCAAGCTTTTACTCCAAATTCATCACATAATTGAGTCTCACAACTCGTTCTAAGGCCAGAGAATAGCGAGGAAGGCTTCGGTGGTCGTCCACGTACCATTTGTGTTCAAAATTCATCAACGGAGCTCACAAATTTTTCACCAAAAGGTTAGTTCATCATACGCTTAGTTTTTCAGTTTTGTATATGCATGTTTTCAATTGTAAAATTAATGAAATGGAGTTGCTTTCTATCCAAATCATTTACGCTAGAGTGTCGTACACTCCTACAAAATTTATGTATAATTTAACATAAATTTATATAATTAATATGTTTTAATTATATTATATAATGTGCAGATGGAACAGAGTTTTGACTGCATATGAACAAAGTACAAATATGTTGATCATGTATCATATTACATTTGATCGTCTGATGCCCAACCAGGTAAAACAGTAATCAACATTTTCTCCAATTTTAAAAAAAATATATATATTAACTTTAATTTCATTTATTAAATTTATTGTTTTATAAAATTTCAAATCGTTTGGACACCGTATACACCTAATATTATGGTCTTACTATCAGACTATTGTCATAATGGACAGAAGATTTGGTTGATTGTAAGCCCTCTCATATGTTTTCATATTGTAGAGTGACATTACTCAAATCGAGTGTTGAGACAATTTGGAATGCGACAAATGGTGCTGCCATATTGTGATACAGACATGGAGTTACATCAATTGGACTTGCGAGGTAAGCACAATCATGATTGTCGACAACATTATGCAGCATTTATATCACTCTGGCGTGCACGTCGTGATCATTGTGTCTCGGGCGACATAGTAGACAGTTGTGTTCGATGACTACTTACATTGGTATTATTCAATCACAAGGAGCTATATCACATGTGAGGGTGCTTATTATGTTCGCACGATAAATACTATATACTTCAATTTGTTATTAATGAATTTCAGTTATAAATATTTTTATTAAATTATTTTTATTATTTTCTTCTTGAAGAATAACTCTGTTCAACATGTACAACATTTTTCTGTGGAACAAAATATACCACAGTTAGGTTCTATGTGTGAGCAATACGTCACGAAGATATATAACTAACATTATCAGTCTATAAACTAGGAGGTTGACCGTTGCTGACACTAATCGAGCTCACGCTCGTCGTCGACAACAGGCTGCAGACATTCCACAACAGAACGAAGATGAAGATGAAAGGATGGAAGTCCCAACGCAGCGGAAGCGGTTCAGGAACAATTTGCATTTAATTTAGAAATATGAAATACTAATACACTAGCAACATACATACATTCATAATCTACTGTAGATTTAGATTAAGCATGCTGAAAAACTATAGAATCTAATTCTAATTTACATAGAGTAACAAGGCACTTACTCTCGTTGACGACTCAGATTAATTTCACGAACTTCTTGGAAGTAATCACGAACAACTTGGAACACTACCACAAGGAAACACTGGTATTCTCTGGAGAATTTGAGGCCAAGGCAGTGGGAACCTTCTTCTTAATTTTAGGGAGAATTGAATGAAGTGAGTGTGTTCAACTAGGAGGAATTCTATGGTTTATATAGAATGTCATATTCCTTTCCTATTCATAATAGGTTAGAGATATATTTAATTAATTATTAATAATTAATTACTCTTCCCAGTTGTAATAGGATTGAGATTTATTTAATTAATTAATAATAACTAATTAATTAAATCATAATTAATTAAATCAAATATAATTATTTCATTTAAATCATATTTAAATGAATATCTCCCACATAACCTATAGTTTTAACATGAATCCAATTCATACTAAAACTAATATTTGAAATCCTTCAAATATTTAATTAATTATGAATCATATCCAAAATTAAATGTATCACCATACATTATATTATTTTCCTTATTAAATTTAAACACTTCAATTTACAATCAAGACTTAATTTCCTCAATTACCCTTTACGAGCTACTAGTGGGATCTAATGGACCTATAGATTAGAAGCTCCAACGGTATGAGATTAATTGACTAAACTCATTAACCAAATTAATCAATATTCGTTAACTGTGGGTACACTCTACCATAGACCCACAGTTGCACTCTTCTCACTACATAATATTTTTATGTCCATGAATATAGACCAATAACAGCAAGTTAGTCCTTCACGAGTGTTCGTAACACCAGCTGGGTCAAATTACCATTTTACCCGTGGGTTACCTCTATATCCTTAAGTACCAGTACTCTTCTAATGAACAACTTGTTTATGGTCCAACCAATAAACAGAAACCCCTCTCGTGCCAATGAGAGGGTAGGGCCCTTTGTTCAAGATCTGGAGACACCACTTAAGGGAACACTCATCTACTTACCCTGAAGTCGGGAAGGAGTGAATTCCATCTTGTGTGACTATGTTCCCAGCCACTCACTCGGCCTTGTCCCCAAAATGGTAGGCTTATTGAGTCGGCGATTTGGCCACTCTCACCCATATAAATCAAAGGACAATAACTCGCGAATAGGAGTTCATAATACACTCAGGATTGAGACTAAGTTGCCTAGGCCATCCTAGTGAAATAGAAACCTAACTAGTCAATGAAGTTACATCGTCTAGCGGTTACTATTTCGCGGTTTGATCTTATGCAAACTCATTGCATAGGATACCCTCACTCGCATGTCAGCTACACGAACGCGTTGGATCATTGCGTTTGTATCAAATACAAAGTGGGTCGCATCCATAGTGTTGTCAGGATAAGATACCCAACTTTATTCCTATACTATAGACCCTTTAGGTTGTATCTTGAACACTGATCCTTGTATGTCTCTTATATACCGTTCAAGACTCATACAACAGCCTAGGATGTTAGTTTATTGGATTTGAGTTTAAAAACAACGCTAATAATTCCATAACTCTTTATAGAATAACATTCAATGACGTTTTATTGAGAACAGTCAATAGTTTACACTTACTATCTACGAGTTAGGGCATAAAACCCAATAGAAGAACCTCCTATAGTTGATGATGACACTTCATCTCTTCATGTACAGTCACTAGCAGATACACAGACTGAAGGGAATAAAAGTCCCCACGCAGCGGAAGCGCATCGATTGGACCTTACGCCGTATATTAATTAACATTAAAATACCGTTACGATAACTCAAACAAAACTTTAAACATGCTTTAAAGTTGCTGTAAAATCGGTTTAAACATGCTAAAATAAATCTAAATTTATTTTAAAAACTTTTCTAACGAAAAGAGGAAGAACCGTTACAAACCTCCGTTGTAGACTTGACCGTTCTTCGCCAACGACGCTCCAACGAACGAAAACGCAGCAGCCGCCTTTGTTTTTCTTCGCTGGAAATTCCTTCTTGATTGACACAATAACTACAGAGGTTACACCGATATGTCTCTAAGTCTAGGAGGCCAAAGACTTGTGGGAGTCTTTCTCTAAGAGGGAGGCTAGAGAGAATTCTAGGTCTTGTCTTTCAAGAGTGTCAAGTATCATGACCAATTAGGTCTAGTGTTCTATTTATAGAAGAGAGGCCATGAATAAAATATTCAATTAAATCAATCTTTTCCAAAATTGATTCAATCTTATTCCTTAATTAATCAATCATGATCAATCAATTCCCCAATTGATTAATCTTTTCCATAAATGACTAATTACTTCCATAAGTAATTAGATCATTCCCATAAATGATTAATCACTTCCTTAAGTGATTAATTATTTACATAATTGATTAATTCATGGTTAATGAATTCTTTAATTAATTAACCACCAATTAAATATCACATATTTAATTTCCGGCCTTGAATTAATTAATTTTGCCCAAACACTTTTAGGACTTAAATTAATTCTTTCAATCTTCCATAAATTTATATTTGAACTTCTTCAAATATTAATTTCTCTCATAATAATATATCAATATATATTATATTTATTTCCCTTAGTAAATTGAACATTTTCAATTTACATTTAATTACTTAGTTGCCTCAAATTACTTTACGAGCTACCACTGGGACCTTATGGACCTGCAGATCAGAAGCTCCAACGATGTGAGATTAATTGGTTAAACTCATTAACCACAATAATCAATATTCGTTAACTGTGTGTACATTCCACTATAGACTCACAGTTGCACTCTTCTCACTGCAGACATATTTTCTGTGTCCACGGAACTTAGACCAATATCGACTAGTTAGTCCTTCACGAGTGTCCGTAACACCAGCTGGGTCAAATTACCGTTTTACCCCTGGGTCACCTCTATTTCCTTAAGTACCAATTCTCCTCTAATAAACAATCTGTTTATGGTCCAACCATCAAATAGAAAACCCTCTCGTGCCATTGAGAGGGTAGGGCCCTTTGTTCAAGACTCGGAGTAACCACTTAAGGGAACACTCATCTGCTTCCCTAAAGTCGGGAAGGAGTGAATTCCATCTTGTACGATTATGTTCCCAGCTCCCCATTCGATCTTGTCCCCAAAGTGGTAGGCTTATTGAGTCGGCGTATTGGCCACTCTCACCCATACAAATCAAAGGACAATCTCTCATGAGCAGGAGTCCATAATCAACTCAGGATTAAGACTAAGTTGTCTAGGTCGTCCTAGTGAAAATAGAAAACCAACTAGTTAACGGTGTTATAACTAGTGATTACTATTTCGCGGTCCGGTCTTATGCAAACTCATTGCATAGGATACCCCCACTCGCATGTCTTCTACACGAACGCATTGGATTGCAGCGTTTGTATCAAATACAAAGTGGGACGTATCCATAGTGTCACCAGGATAAGGCACCCAGTCTTATCCCTATACTATAGACCATTTAGGCTGTTTCTTGAACAATGATCCCATATGTCGCTACATATAGTTCAAGACTCATATTACAGCCTCGGATGTCTAGTTTATTGAATTAGGGTTATTATTAGGCAAAGACAAATATAAAATAACTAATAACAATTAATGGAAAAATATATCAATATTATTTCATTAATATCCGGTCAACGATTACATTCACTATCTACGAGTTTTAGGTCATAAAACCCAACACAGACATTGCTTCAAGTTCTGGTCATGGTGACATAATCCAACAAGATATTGATGATGTGATTCATCATCAATCACACATGGAAGTGTCTCAACCTTGTCGTGGAACTCGTCATAGAAGACCACCATGTTGTGGCACTTGAGTTTTTATTTACTCCAAAAAATTGTTTATATGTAATTTTTTGTACTTAAAAAGCTTTTGTAATAGACAATCAAAAAATTGTTATTTTTGAAATTTTAGAAAAATATCTATGTATAATAATTGTGAAAAAAATAAGAAATATTTACTTCAAAACAATAAAAATATCCCATGGAAAGGAAGAAAAAAATATATCTATATATTTTTTTTAAAAGGAAACTACATTACTTTAAAAAAAAAATTGAAACAAGAAAGGAAGAATGGAAAGAAAAAAAAAATATATGAAATCGTGTACCAGGTACACGATTTCGCCTAAAATCGTGTACAAGGTACATGATTTTTTCCAGCCTAAATCGTGTACCGTGTACGTGATTCTCATGTTAATCGCGTACCGTATACGTGATTTCAACACCTCATCGTCACCTTATCCATAGCAAAATCGTGTACCACGTACACGATTTTTTAACGTAACTTCTTTTTCTAAATTACATTCTTCAAGAAATTAGTTGGAAAACAACTGTACAATCTCTCTATTCACTTCCTAACCAAACTTTTGATGTGGCTCTTGTCAGGATTGATGTGGAGGCAAAACCACTATCCTCATTTGTCGTGCATGAATTTAAAGAAAAGGAGATAATGGGCTTGGCCCATTATGGTTAGGTTAAGTAGCACACATATCTATTTATATGTGTATGTTGCGGTTGAAATTAAGTGACCGTGAGGATGATTTTGTGGCTGAAGTTTTTATGCGGCAGTGAGTGAAAGAGAGAAGAGGATTTTTCTCTTGTGGGTGAGGGTTTTTGTTTCTTTGTTTATCCCAAGCTATCGGGTTGTGATACTTGGAAGTCAATAGCCATTGTTGGGCTATTGAGGGTTGGTTTGTAGCGTTATTGAAGACTTCCTGTAATTTTCCAAATTCTAGTAGAACCTGCAGTAGCAGAAGACTGGACGTAGTCTCGAGCTTGGGGCGAACCAGTATATTTTCGGTGTCGTTTCTTTTTTCCTATCTCTTATTATTTTTCGTAACTATTATTTTTTGCTTAACCTGTGGAATGGGAGATAGTTATAATATTATTGATTGTCGTCATAATATTATTGTTATTTGTATTCCGCATTTTCCCCCAACAGCCCTCCCTCACATGCATCTCTTTTTCATCTCTCATCTCTCCCCAAGTCACCTATCTTTCTCTTTTTTTATTTCTCTCCTCATCTTTTTCTCTCTTCCTCCTTTTCTTTACTATTGGTCTTTCTTTCTCTCTTTGTCACTCTCTATTTCAATTCTTTTATTTTAATTAAATTATTGTTGATTATACAATATATTATTCAAATGAATAACTTCATATTAATTTATTAAATTATTTTTTCTCATCTTTGAGACATAATTCGTCTCTATGTTATCAACGCAAACAGTGTTGAATAATGGGTACTAATAAATATGCTTTGCAGATGTTACCAATGCAGTAATTTTCAAGTTAAATATTTAAAGTCCAAATAATTTTAAACCCCCCCCCCCCCAAAAAAAAATAAGAATAACAACAAAAATTAATATAGATTGGAGTTACATTGATATAATAACAACATAAAACTCCTAAAATAATAATAATAATAATAATAATAAAAAACATCGGTGTAGTATAAACAACGATCTCTTTATATTGAGGTTCTATATCGAGACATGGTTGAATGTTATACAAGATATGTTCATTACACACATGCATTTGAAGATTCAAGAGAATTTCAATGAAACTGTTGGGAATTGGGGGTGCACCAAAGTCCCACATTTGTTAGATAAGGGGATGATCGTAGGTTTATAAAGGAGGACAATTTTCTTCATTGACATGAGACATAGCTTTTGGATGGAACCAAAAGCAAGGCTACGAGGACTGATGTCCAAAGTGAACAAGGAGATCTGTGTCATGTTCTTTTCCTACCAGAAACATCTACAAGTATTAAGATTTTAAAACAATATAGAGTGTAAACTTGTACATAATTAATGATATATTGAGAGAGAGATGGAACTCAAAAATGGAGGCATGGGGACAAATTAAAATTTCCACTGACAGGGAAGAACCCCAACTACCCTGTCTGTCTTCTTTATCTCCATTACCTACTTTGGCAACCACTTTTTTAATGATACTCCAACTAGAATGCCGGTGGCTTGTTTGTTGTGCTATCACAAAACCCATTCATTGAAATTGATAGCGAGTTTAGGTTGAATTACTAGTTTTACCTTCAAAATTGGGTAGTATTTTATTTTGAACAGTACTTAACTGCATATCGATATATAAGTATTTTCTTATATATCACCATTAAAATGTTGACAACGAAAAGAGAGAAAGGAAGAAATGAGGGAAAAAATTCTCCTAATTGTCAATATTTTAATGGAGTATAGGAAGATAATTACGCACCGTGTGCAGCGAAATAGTATTCTTTCATCTTTGTACGTACTCTAAAATGTTTATAATAGGTTATTGAACTTTTGAGTTCTATTTTTAAAAAAGAACTTTAATAGGTCATTGAACTTTCTATTTGGATCTCTTAATTTGGTTAAAGTTTAGGGCACATTTAACAATGTTCTCGTTTTCCGTTTTTCGTTTCTCACTTCTCATTTTTCATTTTATGTTTCTTGTTTTTGTTTTTTATTTTAAAAACATGTTTAATAACTATTTGTTTTTTTTTATTTCTTTAAAACAATGATAAATGTTTCTTGTCTTTTAGTGGAAATAAACTTTAGTAAATATAATAAGATATATATCATGCACTAAAACAAATATAAAACTCATTATAGAAAGTTATTTAATACAATTTCAACCCTAAAGAAAAATTTTAAAAATTAATGATAAATTTATGGTTCAAATGTTTTTCAAATTTTATTTGTTATGTCATATCTTATTCTAGCCAATTCACCTTAAATAAGTCGGCTTACATGAGTTTAGTTCAATTAGATCACTAATTTAGTTTGTAAATTTTCTGATCTCTTGATCGAACATATATATCAATTATCGTTGAGCTCGCTTTAGCAATGTTTTTTAAAATTTAGAAATAAGAAATATGATAGTTTATCAAATACGTCCGTTTCTGAAAAGAAAAAAAATGGAGACGACTTAGGTTGACATGAATAATAATGGAGACTTTTATTTTGTTCACATGGATGTCGGTTTAATAACACGATCATGGAGGAGGTGCACCTTTTGTTTTAATGTTTAATTATGGTGTGTTTGGTGAGCTATAATTTTGTGTCAAAAGCAGTTGTTTTTGTTTCAAACCATATTCCATATTGTTATTATGCATTTTGGGGAACAAAATTAGGCTCAATTGTCCATTTGTTAAGGGTACATAAAGAGAGAACCAAAACAATAACAAATTCACCCACAGTATTTGCCATATATATGTATAAGCGATTAATTAATATATTATAATCTATCTATGATCTTATAAATAGTAACAATTGATAACACGCCACTTTTCTAATACAGGTATACTACTGTGAACAACATTTATTGATCATGATATATAACTATATATGATTTCTAAGGATTCATTTATAATTTCATGCTATTACATCTTCAAAACTTACCACTTTTTTCCTCTCTCCATTGTCCAACTAATTAAGAAGTTCAAATATGTCTAACCATAAATGATCCTAGAAAAGTTTTTTTTTTTTTTTTGTTTGAATATCAACAATGTCACTTTCTCCTTCAATTAATATTAATAGTTCACATGTTGAATTTCGTGAACTAAATTAATATTTGAAGATCCTATAAAATCGAGCGAAAATAATCTAAAAGCTTAAGTTGATAAGACCTAACAACTAACTATTGAAATATTAGGGGTGTAAGAAACCGAACCGACCCGATTCGTGTTGAGTCGGGTCGGGTCGGGTCTTTTTTATTTTTTATTTTTTTACCCTTAATACAGAGGGGTTGGCCCATTATCCTCCTTGGTTAGGGTTATACACAACATAGAGAGAGAGACGCAGAAATAGAAATACGGAAAAGTTAGAGGGAGAGAGAGATTGCTGCCGCCGGTCGAAGTTATACACAACATACTAATATGATACTATGCAAGTTAAACAACTACACTAAATTTAACCAGATAAGAGTACGCAACATCTTTTTATACCTATTCTCAACATGACATGCCTAGTATCTAGGCCACTTGATCCAACATAGCTGGCACAGATTTTCTGCTATAAATCCTAAACACACCAACACAAAAAGGAAAACCACCACAACACAAACAAGAGAGAATGGGAACCCTCTACCAAGAAGCTCCAAGTCCACCTCTTCCACAAGATCTCAAAGTGAGCATCAAAGACTCTTGTGTGTTATTCCCATCCCAAGAAACAGAGAAAAGGTCCTTTTTCTTGACAAACATAGACCAAGTCCTCAACTTCAGCGTTGAAACAGTCCATTTCTTCCCACCCCACAAGCACTTTCCACCCCACCTTGTCACTGAGAAGATCAAAACCACTTTCTCTGAGCTCTTAGTGGCCTATGACTTCTTGGCTGGGAGGTTGAAACTTGGCCATGAAAATGGCCGTTTGGAGATCGATTGCAATGGCGCTGGGGCTGGCTTTGTGGTGGCTTCAAGTCCTTTCTCTTTGGACGAAATTGGAGATTTGGTTTACCCTAATCCTGCCTTCCAGCAGCTCGTTTCTAAGTCTTTGGATGTCTTCAAGCCTGATGACCAGCCACTTGTCATTCTCCAGGTACTCTTTTTCCAATTTTCTAAAATATATTGTTTTTTAATCTATGATTTTGTTTCATTTTTATGACAATACGTAGGTTAGGGGATTTGAACCAACATCCTCTTGATCGTTAATACAAACTTTATATCAGTTGAGTTATGCTTACGATGTCTTTTTATTCTAGATGTTTGATTGAAAATTTGTTGATTGTTTAATGCTTTTGGTAAGGTTACATGAACTCTCACTAATTTTATAAAAGTCTTTTGATTCCATAACGTCTGGCTGAAAACTTGTAGGATTATATTAGTTTAGATTGTTGGTCATTATGAGGTTTAATTTTTTTTTTTTTTTTTTTGAAAATCATTATGAGGTTTAATTTAGAACCAACTAATATTTTCCAACAATGTTACTGAAATATTTAGTAAAGGGATGAAAATGCATAATATATATATATATATATATATATAACACAGGAATCTGTGTATATTACCAAAACAAGATTAAGTACATATGTAACTTTTGCATTATTTTTGGCAAAAAAAAAAAAACACATTTATGTATTTCTAATATCATAGATCAGTACCCCATTTGTTTGTCAGGAGATATGTTTTGTTCGGTAGTCTTAATTTCTTCATGCTATCAAATTCAAATTTATATTATATTACATCCTAATAAAATTTTAAAAATATACTAATAAAATTTTAAAATTACATCCTAAAGTATAAATCTAGAGTGATCTTTTGATTATTAGTTTTAATGATTAATTCCATAAATTATTTAATTATTCGAAATAATTCATAAATACAAAAGTTAATAAATAACAATTAACGAATAATTAATAAGCTCTTACTGAAGAGGAATACTTTTCTCGAGTCCATCCTTAATGCTCTGTTTGACATCCAGAATTGAACGGAAATGGTTTTAAATTACAGGATTTAAAAAAACGAAAATGATTTTAAAATTCTAATCTTGTTTGGAACCCAATGGATTTTTAATGGATTTTAAATCAGTAAAAATAACATTTCTTGTTTGGAAGTTTAAAAGATGAAAAGAAAGCAATAATTTTACAATTACACCCTTATAATTATAATTATTATTAAAAAGAATTAATATCCCTATTTTTTCTATGTATTTATTAGGTATTTTAAAAAGAATAAAAGTTAAATAAATATAAAAACCAAAATTCAAGTTAAATAGTAATAAAAAAATTTAAAAAAAAAACAAGTTAACTTAATAAATCAACCAACCAAATCATTTTTTCTATGTATTTATTAGGTATTCATTTTGTTTTCATCAATTCAACCAAATCAGAAGGGTAAAATTGGAATGTAATTAATTTTCATTCAAAATCCTGCCAAATCCGACCTATTTTAGACAAAATATTTTGAGGCAAAACAGGATTTCAAATCAGATTAGATTTCAAAATCTATTTTTTTTTTTTTTTTTTTTTTGGTTCTAACCAAACACTGGAAATGATTTTAAATCCATTTTGATTTGAAATCCTTCCAAATCATAGCATTCCAAACAGAGGGCAAGATTATACCGGGAAAAAGAAAAGCGACTCATTCCTTCCCGATCGCGTTTTCAATTAAATAGGAGAATTTCACCCGCAAATCCATAAAATAAAAATATATTAATCACCATAATCAAAGTTAATTAATAAAATAATTGTAATTATTTTTTAAACATATATATATTTCTAGATAGATATATTAAAAATACCAAAATAAACTCACCAATAATTGATATGTATGTACGATCAATAGGATAAGAGGTTGGAATTCAAATTAAACATATATGTTTGATGAGGTCATCAAAGTTGGTCATAAATATTATAATTTTCATTTTTGTTATGGTAATAAATTCACTCCTTAAAAGGAAATTCGTCCAGAAAGAAGAGGGACAGAAGATCATAAAAGGAAATAAATAAATGGCAACAACCCTAAACGGTTCCAATGGATGTCACGGATACAAAGAGACTTCATTTATTGATTCCGAATGGTTTCACAAGTGGTAGCAATAAATATGCATCTAACTAAAGTTTTTCATTACTACGAACCATGACTTTTTCTTCAATTCTTCATTTAATAACTCTTCTTAAATGCCTCCATATTAGATGTTGAACAAAATTTGGTTCGATATCGGGATCTCCCTACATATCTCATTAAAATCTTGACAACTAAGAAAGAGGAAGGAAGAACATGAGAATTTTTTTTATCTCTCCTAGTTGTCAACATTTTAATGGTGGTATGCAGGGAGATCCCTACATACCGGTATGCAGTCAAGTTTTTTCCTTAGATTTTTTAATGAAGATAAGGACAAACTTCTGTATTGGTGGGATAATATGAAATTTAATTTCTTTTCACCTACCTGATAGAATGAAGAGAGGCTTTAATTTTTCCTTTTAATAAACATTTGTCAAACATATTTAATGGTAGATAGTAAGAAATTATGTTGATAAGTAAGAAATTTTGTTCTCTAAAAACTTGTGCAAGGTGATACAATATTTGATACATGACTTTACAAGGGCTTTTTGGAAACATAACAAAAAAAATGAAAAAAAATTAGAAAAAACAATCACTTGTGAAGCTATTTGGACAAACCCTACAATCACTTGTGAAGCTATTTGGACAAACCCTAAACCCTAAACCCTAAACCCTAAACAAGAGGCGTGACAACCTTTTTTTTTTTTCATATTATTTGTCAAATCAACCACCGGTTTCCACCCATTTTTTAAATTTATTTTATTTCATTAATGATTATTATAAAATTCTCAATCATAACACAATGATTATGTTTTTAAATTTAAAAGTTTGTAATTTTTTTTAAATAACCCTCTATAATTCTTTTAAATATAATTTTTTACATTTTTACATTTTCTAAATTTAAGAAAGTTGTGAAGGGTAGGTTCTCCTTACCCTTAATTAAACAAGCTTTTTTTTTTCTTTTCAATTTCTAATATATTATATATATCCAAACTTTTTATTTTCATATATATTAATGTTAATCCATAACTAAATAAATCATATAATTTTACTATTAGTTGTTGTCAATTTGATATCTATACTAATTTATCAAATATATATGTGTGTATTATATACATTAAAAAAAATTAATGACTAAATCAAAGATGAGAATTATTTTTAATAAAATAAAGATGGGAATAAAATTTAGGTGCTACATGTTTATTTTAATAAGAAATAACAAAAAAGAGAATCTTATTAAAGATTTTTTAAGGATTTTTTTAAGAAATTTTTTTATTTCTTCGGTAGAGTTTGGTCCAGGAAATCCGTATAAACAACAAAATTAGCTGCTGAAACAAAAAAATAAAGGTAGTAAAATACAATGTAACAAAAAATACCGATCTTCTGAAAAAAAAATAAATAATGAACGTTGAAGAAAGCAAACGATATGACGGGAGAGCTTTAAAATGAGCAACTAACGAATGTGGATCAAAACTAAAGTTTTTATAAGATTGAAATTCTTGGTCTAATTTGTTGTAAAAACTAAATAAATAAAGAAACTATTGTTTTAATTTTTTTTTTCCAAAAAAGAAAAAACAAAAGAAGAAATCACTCCTTAATTTTAAAATTCCTCTCAGTGGGGTGTATGAAAATTTAAAAAATATATATATAATAAATAAATAAATAAAAAATAATAAAAAATAAAATGGTAGCTGAGATGCTTCTCAACCTCCACTAAAAAAATTTCTCAACAAAAAGGGAGGAAGTAGAAAACTTTTATATACACACAAACGGTAGATATATACAGATACATTTTATATAAATCATATAAAATGTCTTTGAACTATTTAGTTGTTTTCAATTTTGTCTTTTGATATTTTAGAAGTTTTAATTTTACTCTCAATTTTTGGATAGCACTTTCTGTTGTATGAAAACTTTTAGAACGTTAAAAAATGAAATTGAGATGAATTAATATATAAGTTAGTGAAATCGGAATATATATGTAGTTGATTTCTGATCAGAAATTGTTAACAATATTTAAATATATATATATATATATATATATATATATATATATAATTTTAAAGTATTTGTTAATATATATTTTATAATAATATTTACAATTATAATATTTATTTAAAAAAGTAATTAGAAATATGTAATTTTTCTAAAAACCATTGATTTACTTGTTGGCTTGGCTTTATATTGGTATTAGTATATCTTTAATTAATTGTATGTGATAGTAATTGATTTTCAATACCGGTGTGATTGAAGTTTATAAACTTTTTATTGCTTCATAAAAATGAAAATTTTAAACTAGGATTTGTAGGAAAATTTGAATCGGTAACATAATTCAAGTTTTAAAAAATATTTAAAAATATTTATCTTTATTAATGTAATTACAAATATGCCCATGTTAAAAAATAACTGTATGTAGTATATAGTTTTTTTTATTTAAAAAAAAAACATTATTAACCCTAAGTTCAATTGTGAACCATGTTCATGTATACATATGTCATTGATCAAGAGTTTGAAAGTTATCCTTCTAATCTCTCTACTTAATGTTGAATTAAAAAAAATCAATAATGAAAAATCAAATATATTTTTATTTTATAGAATAACCATTTATTAACATAAATCAACAATAATAGCATTCACTAATCAAACTTATATATTAATTAGTCAGAGTAAGTATAGTTCAGCAGTAATTGACATATACTCTCGACCACTAAGTCAGAGGTACGAATCCCTCCATCTCAATTGTTGTTTAATTAAAAAAAAAAAAAACCTTACATATTAATTAACTATATAATTAATCAATATAATTATTAATTGTATCATTAATTACGTTATGTATTTAGTAATTATATGTGATTAACTTACATATTGATTAATAGTAATAAATAGGGTAAAATACCTTTTTGGTCCCTCATGTTTTGAGTCAGTTTCCAATAGGTTCCTAGGTTTCAAAATCGAACAATCAAGTCCTCATTATTTCGAAAATGGTTCTATTGAGTCCCTGAGCAGTTAATTTTTTTAACGGTGCTGACGTGGCAGTTAACGGTGATGACGTGGCACATTTAAAAAAATAAAAAAATATTTTTTAAATTTAAAATAAATAATAAATAATAAAGGTAAATATTTTAAAATTAAAATAAATAATAAATAATAAAATTAAACTATCTCTCTCCTCTCTCCACCACCCCCGTGAATCCCTCCCTCACCCCCAAATCCCTCCCTCTCTAATCTTCTTCTTCTCTTTTACTGTTGCCGCCACCGCCAACCAGGACCACCTTTTCCTCCTCATCCTCTTCTTTTTCTTCTTCTTTGAAACCGAACTCACCCCCTCCATGCAATCCTTTCCTCTTCTTCTTCATCAAAACACAAAACCCACCCCACACACGCTCAGCTCCACCGTCGATGTCCATCCTCCCGTTGGCGTCTTCTTCTTCTTTTGTCGACATCTTCATTTCAGATTTAGGGTGGGGTACGTGGGTTTTTTTTTTTTTTTTAGATTCGGTTTTGAAGAATAAAGGTGGGTTTTTCTAGTTTTCTGTATTTTTTGAAGAAGTTCATATTTTGACGGATTTGGGTTTTGAAGAAGTTTATAGTTCGCCGGCAAGAAGAAAAGGGGATGAAGTTTATAGTTCACCGGATTTGGGTTTTGAAGAAGAATAAGAAGTTGGGGGTGGGTGGGGTATGGCGGTGGCGGTAAGAAGGGGAAGGGAGAGGAAGGGATTTCGGGGGGTATGAGGGAGAGAGAGGGGTGTTGGGTTTGGAAGAAGAAAAGTGAGAGAGGGGCATTTGGGGAGGAGGCTCCGGCGACGGCGGGAAGGAGGCTTCGGTGGTGGGAAGAACAAGAGAGAAGGTGAAGGGAGAAGGTGGGGGAGAGAGAAGAGAGAGTGGATTTTTTTAAAAAATTTATTTTAATTATTTTAATTTTTTATTATATTTAATATTAAAAATATTATTTTATTTTTTTAAACGTGCCACGTCAGCATCCGTTACCGCCACGTCAGCACCGTTAAAAAAATTAACGGTTCAGGGACTCAATAGAAGTATTTTTTAAACAGTGGGGACTTGATTGTTCGATTTTGAAACCTATGGACCTATTGGAAACTGACCCAAAACATGAGGGACCAAAAAAGTATTTTACCCTAATAAATAACTAATATAAATATGTAATGATTCTGCGATATTTACAATTATTCTTTTTTAGTTGCTATTTTTGTAATATTCTATATCAAATTTATAGGTTACTTCATTCAAGTGTGGTGGCTTCGCAATGGGCTTCTCAACGAACCACTCCACACTGGACGGCTTGAGCTTCAAGATGTTGTTAGACAACTTTGCAGCTCTAGCTGATAACAAGCCCCTGGCTGTGACTCCCTGCCACGACAGACGCCTCTTGGCCGCCCGATCCCCTCCACGTGTCAGTTTCCCACATCACGAACTCCTTAAGCTGGACAGTCCGCTGCCCTCTCCGGACTCATCAAACGGCTCAGTCTTCGAAGCCACTCCACAAGACCTTGACTTCAAGATCTTCAAGCTGACTGCCGCAGATATCGCCACCCTGAAACTCAAGGCACAACCTGCCACCGGTGGTGGAGACAACAGTGACGGTGTCAAGAAGCTCCGTGTCAGCGGATTCAACGTTGTCACTGCCCTCGTGTGGCGGTGCAAAGCGCTGTCGTTCGACGCGGAAGACAACCACGAAAAACCGTCCACGTTGCTCTACGCCGTGGATATAAGGTTGTAAATCACCACTTTTAATGTCTTTAAATTCTAACCAGCATTTAAAGTTAATCTTTTCTTTATATTCTCAACAAAAAGGTCGAGATTGGACCCGCCATTGCCAGCGTCGTATTGTGGGAACGCAGTATTGACGGTGTACACCACTGCGAAATGCAAGGAAGTAGTAGAAGGGCCATTTTGGAGGGTGGTGGAGATGGTGGAGGAGGCAGCAACGAGGATGACAGATGAGTACGTGAGGTCTGCCATAGATTGGGGAGAGCTTTACAAGGGGTTTCCAAATGGGGAGTTCTTGGTGTCTTCATGGTGGAGATTAGGATTTGCAGAGGTTGAGTATCCATGGGGGAAGCCAAGGTATAGTTGTCCTGTGGTGTACCATAGAAAGGAAATCATACTTCTGTTTCCAGACATGAATGAAAGTGGAAAGAACAGTGGAGTGAATGTCTTGGTGGCTCTTCCTAAGAAGGAAATGGAGAAGTTTCAAACTCTTTTTAAGGAGTTTATGGCTTAATGTAACAACCTATAGATATAGTGTTTGTGTGAGCGTTGTGTGTGATTATATAGACTTATCAATTACATATGATGTATAATATGTACTGAGTTGGGAATTCATATATAATAAATTTATAAGATCTTGTTGGAAGGTATATTTGTTGGAAGCGTGTGATGGACACTTACAAATTAGAATCAAATAAGAAATATTTGAGAAGAAACAATTCACTTGTATTGAACAAAAAACACTCTTCAAGAAAGCTACAAACTTGGTTCACACACTTTTTCTCTCTAACTCTTCTTGTGTTTTCTTCTCCACACACTTAGATCAACACATTCTGCAGCTATCCTATTTATAGGATTACATGGAAAAGTCTAGATCTAAAACTTCCATCCTATCTTAACTTCATGAACATTAAACTCCCTTACAATATATGAATGTTATACTTAACCTCCAACAATTTAAAATTACAAAACTTACTTATTAATTTACTAATAACTTGTATAACTCATGCACTTAATTAATTAGAACATGTTTAACTTACAACATCCCCTTAAACTTGTTTTTCTCAAAACTCCGAGCAAAGTTCTCAAGTTGCTAAAAACATCGACCTTGAGTGGCTTTGTGAAAATATATGCAATTTGATCTTCTGTCTTCACATATTCTACTTGAATCTCTTTTCTTGAAATGCAATCTCTGATAAAGTGAAATCTTGTATCAATGTGCTTACTACGATCATGGAACACTGGATTCTTGAATAGAGCAATCGTTGACTTATTATCCACATGGATCACAGTTGCATCCTCTTGCAAAATTCTAACTGTCTTAAGCAAATTTATCAACCAAACTGCATGACAAACACATGATGTTGCAGCAACATACTCTGCCTCACAAGTAGATAATGTCACGATGGGTTGCTTCTTAGAACTCCAAGTAAAAGATGTATTGCCAACAAAGAAAACATATCCACTTGTACTTTTTCTATCATTAAGATCTCCAGCCCAATCAATATCACAATAACCTTCAAGCTTGAACTCTTTAGACGATGAATAAAATAATCCATTGTCAAGCGTACCTTTGAGGTAACGAAGAATTCTCTTTGCCACTTTTAAATGAGTAGTTGTAGGAGATTCCATAAACCGACTCACCAATCCAACACTGAACAAAATATCTGATCTTGTGCAAGTTAAATACCTCAAGCTTCCAATCAATCTTTTGAAATACGAAGGATCTACAACATCTTCATCTTCATATTTGGACAGTTTTGTCCCAGTTTCCATCGGAGTTGTGACAGGTTTAGAATTAAACATCTTAAATTTCTCAAGAATTTCTTTAGTATATCGTTCTTGAGAAATGAAAATATCTTCCTTCAACTGCTTCACTTCGATGCCAAGATAATATGACATGAGCCCAATATCTGTCATTTCAAATTCTTGAGTCATTGCCTTCTTGAGATCTTCAAACATACTTGGACAATTTCCTGTAAACATTAAGTCATCCACATATAGACAAACTAACAAAATATCTCCATGACCATTATTAGTCTTAATATAAAGAAAATGTTCATGAAGGCATCTCAAATACTCATTGTCAAGGAAATATTTGTTAATTCTGCTATTCCACATTCTTGGCGCCTGTTTCAATCCATACAAAGCCTTCTTTAACTTCAAGACTTTATCTTCATGACCTTTCACTGCATAGCCAAGTGGTTGTTCCAAGTAGACTTCTTCTTCAAGATATCCATTCAAGAATGCCGATTTGACATCCATTTGAAAAATCTTCCATCTTTTCTGAGCAGCAAGAGCAATTAACAATCTTATAGTCTCCAAGCGAGCAACAGGAGCAAATACTTCATCGTAATCAATGCATTTTCTTTGAGAATAACCTTTTGCAACTAATCTTGCTTTGTGTCTCTCCACTTCTCCTTTTTCATTTCTTTTTATCTTGAACACCCATTTGACACCTACCGATTTCTTTCCACTTAGAAGAGTAGAAAACTCCCATGTATCATTCTTCTTTATGATTTTTATCTCTTCATCCATAGCAGTCTTCCACTTTTCATCTTGTGAAGCTTCTTCAAAATTTAATGGTTCATTGTCACCAAAAAGACAAAAAAGAGTAAGATCACTAAAACTTTAACTTAACTTTTTTGTTTCATCATATATGTCTCGTAGACTTCTCATGCGATGAGGCACTTCACTTGAACTTGATGTTGATGATGAAGGTGTAGTTTGTTCTGGATTGACCGGCGATGGAGGTGGTGTTGATGGAGAAAACACCACATCACCAGTTTCATCATCATCTTTAGGAAAAAGTAGGAACTTATAATCTTTAGGTTCATCATTCCAATTCCATGAAGCTTCCTCATCAAACACAACATCTCTACTTACCACCATCTTCTCTCTGTGGTTGGATTATAAAGCTTGTAGCATTTTGAGCTTGCAACATAGCCAATGAAAATAAGTTTCTCAATTTTATCATTGAGCTTACTTCGCCTTTGATCTGGTACATGTGCATAAGCGATGCTCCCAAATACTCTCAAATGAGCAATAGATGGCCTTCTTCCAGTCCATGCTTGTTGAGGAGTTTTGTTCCATAGGCTTCTGGTGGGGGAACAATTAGACAAATACACTGCACATTCAACAGCTTATGCCCAAAACTCTTCTGGCATCTTCTTACTCTTCAACATACTTCGAGCCATATTCAGTATAGTTCTATTATTCCTCTCAGCAACACCATTTTGTTGTGGAGTATATGGAACTGTCATAAGTCGACGAAGTCCATTTCTACGCAAAATTCTTTGAATTCATTTGAAGTGAATTCTCCCCCTCTATCTGATCTCAATGCATTTATGTAATAACCACTCTCCTTTTCGACAAGAGCTTTAAATCTCTTGAACATGTCGAATACCTCTGATTTCTTCTTGACAAAATACACCCAAGTTTTTCGACTGAAATCATCAATAAATAATAAGAAATAATTATTCTTACCGAAAGAACTTGGCTTTATCGGTCCACAAAGATCAATGTGGACAAGCTCTAATGGTCTTCTTGCTCTTGAAGAAGATTCTTGTGGAAAACTCTTTCTTGATTACTTGCCATAAAGACAACTTTCACAAAATTGATCTGGATGCTTGACATATGACAATCCTTTCACCATGCATGTTCTTCCTGGCTAATAATCTCAAGCCATCGAAGTTCAAATGCCCAAATCTCAAGTGCCAAATCCAAGATGGATCTTTCAAACACGACTTCAAACATTTTGCAACATCGGTTTGAATGTTTAATAAAAATATTCTATTCTTCGTCATTTGCACTCTAGCAATCATATTATCACGATTATCTCTTATTGAAATACTATAATCCTTCATCAAAATGTTATATCTTTCTCTAAGAGTTGTCCCAAACTCAAAATATTGTTCTTCATATCTGGCACATAATAGACATTAGAGATAAACTCATGTTTCTCATTCTTCAAGTTTATCAAAATTTTACCTTTTCCTTTAACAGAAATTTTCAAATGTGATATTTCTGCCAACTGATTCATCAAGTTCCACGAACATTAATTTACTTCCACACATGTGATTGCTAGCACCGCTATCAAGATACCATGAATTGTTTTCACATGTCTCTTCACCTTTGCATGCTAGAAGCAAAGACGACTCACCATTTTTAACGTCTTGCTCAGCATAGTTGGCATTTTCTTCAACTTTACGTCTGCATTCCCAGGAATAATGACCAAATTTATGACAATTGTAACATTCAATTTGACTTTTGTCATTCCTCTGATCATTATTTGATCTTCCTCCATATGGCCTTGAATTATTTTGTCTTCCACGACCTCTTGATGAATTAGAGTATGAATTACTCTCATCAAATTTCCTTTGACCATCATTTCCTCGACCTTGACCTCTGAAATCACCACGTCCACGATTGTTACCACGTCCTCGACCTCGATTGCTTTTTTCTTGGCCTTCTTCTTTATCTCTCAACTGCAACTTTGATTGAAAAAGTTGCTCAGTTGTTTGTTTACTTTTCTTGAGAAGCTTTTCTTCATGAGCTTGCAAAGTACCCGTAAAATGATCGATGGACATTGTGCTCAAATCCTTCGATTCTTCAATAGCTACAACGATGAAATTGAATTTTTCTTCCAATGAGCGAAGTATCTTTTCAACTACTTGCTCATCATTTAACGTCTCACCATACCTCTTCATTTCATTTACCACTCCAAGCAATCTAGAAGTATAGTCTGAAATTGATTCAGACTCCTTCATATTTAATGCTTCATAGTCACCTCTTAATTTTTGGAGGCGAACCTTCTTTACTCGATCTACTCCTTTATAAGTATTCTCCAAGATTTGTCATGCATGCATCGCAGTAGTTGCTACAGAAATTTTCTAAAAATTTGTATCATCAATTGCTTGATGAATAATGGTGAGAGTCTTTTGGTCTTTCTTTCTTGTATTTTGCAAAGCTTCTCGTTGGGCTTGATTCAAAGCCACATCATTTTCCGGTTCTTCATAGCCTCTATCAACAATTTTCCATGCATCTTGTGAACCAAGTAGAGCTTTCATACGAAAACACCAACTGCTATAATTTTCTTTGGTAAGTCGAGGCACTTGGAAAGGAACCAAATTATTGTTTGCCATTTGCAAAAACAATTTTCCTTTTTTTCAAACTCAAGCTCTAATATCACTTTGTTGGAAGCGTGTGATGGACACTCACAAATTAGAATCAAATAAGAAATATTTAAGAAGAAAAAATTCACTTGTATTGAACAAAAAACACTCTTCAAGAAAGCTACAAACTTGGTTCACATTTTTTCTCTCTAACTCTTGTTGTGTTTTCTTCTCCACACACTTGCATCAACACATTCTAAAGTAATCCTATTTATAGGATTACATGGAAAAGTCTAGATCTAAAACTCTCATCCCATCTTAACTCCATGAACATAAAACTCCCTTACAATATGAATGTTATATTTGACCTCCAACAATTTAAAATTACAAAACTTACTTATTAATTTACTAATAACTTTTATAACTCATGCACTTAATTAATTAGAACATGTTTAACTTACAACAATATGGAGATTGAGAATGAAAGGATAAAAGATCAACGTAAAGGAAGGAAAAAGTTTTTATTTATTTATTTATATTTTTAAACATGGATACGAAATGGTGGGGTAAAATAAGAAAAATTGATTAAATAACATTAATCGTGTTTGTTTCCTCATATGTGTGGCGAGTTGCTACAATAAGAAAAACTCTCTCTATTATTTTGTGTTCATGGTCAAATTTGGATAGGTAGAACTCACTTGACCTTCACATGTCACTAATGGTAAATTTTTTTAAAGGGAGAAGACGTGGCCTGCGAGACAAGGAAACCTGCACAAGTGTGGTGCTTGTCACACCGCCTTCGATGCTTAAGTCAGAAAGCAGAAGGAGGAGAGCAAGAGAGCAAGAGTAAGGGGAGAGTTAGAGTGTAGAGTTCGGGACCCCTTCTTCATCAGAAGAAGGGCTTAAATAGTTCCTACTCTAGGATTTTTAGGAATTCGGAGGCGATTTGGGCTGAACCAAGTGGAACCGAGGCTGCCGGAGGCACCAGGGACTGAATGGAGGCGGAAGGACTCAGCCCACACAAGTGGGCCAAGTGGTCGGCCTCGGCCTCGGGCCAAGGCCCGATCCCTCCGGCCTGTTTCGCCTTCAGAGTCCATTTTCTGGTCCTATTTTCGGGCTCGTGTCAGATTGTCCTCGTTCGCTTCTTGCACCTCGAAGTGGTCCAAAATTACCCATAACATTTTGTATTCTAACCTCGAGAGATTACACATATATATGTTGGGTTTTATGCCCTAAAACTCGTAGATAGTGAATGTAAACAAATTGTATACTTGTTTCAATAAAGTGTTATTGTTAAATATTGCACAATTTGACCCAAATCCAATAAACTAAGATCCAAGGTTGTTTACATGTGACTTGAACTAGTATGTGGGGACATACGGGGATTGGTGTTCAAGTAACAACCTAAAAGGTCTATAGTACAAGGATAAGGCTGGGTACCTTATCCTGGTAACACTATGTGATACGACCCGCTTTGTATTCGATACAGACGTATTAATCCAAGGCGTCCATGTAGGAGACATGCGAGCGGGGGTATCCTATGCAATGAGTTTGCATAAGACCGGACCACGAAATAGTAAACCACTAGATGTAACACCGTTAACTAGTTAGGTTACTGTTTCAATACGATGACCTAGGTAACTCAGTCTTAATCCTGAGTGTGTCATGAACTCCTTCTCATGATGGATTGTCCTTTGATTAGCATGGGTGAGAGTGGCCAATACGCCGACTCAATATGCCTTCCTTTTTGGGGACAAGACCGAGTGGGAGGCTGGGGACATGACAACACAAGAAGGAATTCACTCCTTCCCACTTTTAGGAGAAGTAGATGAGTGTTCCCTTAAGTGGTGACTCCGAGACTTGAACAAAGGGATCCCGTCCTCTCACTGGCCCGAGAGGAACTTTCTGTTTAATGGTTGGACCATAAACAGGTTGTTCATTAGAGGAGCGTTGGTACTTAAGGAGACAGATGTAACACAGGGGTAAAACGGTAATTTGACCCAGCCGTGATTACGAACACTTGTGAAAGATTGACTTACCAGTATAGGTCTACATCCATGGACACATAAATGTTCTACAGTGAGAAGAGTTCAGCTGTGGGTCTTTAGTGGAATGACCCACAGTTAATGAATATTGGTTAACCTGATTAATGAGTTTAATCTATTAACCTCATATCATTGGAGCTTCTGATCTGTAGGTCCATTAGGTCCCCCTGCTAGCTCGTAAAGAGTAATTATGAACAAATATATCTTGAGCGAATTTGAATAGTTCAAATTCATATTGGGAATTAAGTTAATTGTATGAGATACAAATTAATATAATGTATAATGATGCATTGAAATATAAAGTCTAATTTGAGATTAAACTTTATTAAATTGAGAGATTGATATATTTGAAAGAGTTCAAATATATGTCTAATTAAATATAGGGTATTTAATTAGAAGATGAATTAATTAATTATGAATTAATTAATTATTCAATTTAGTTTAAATTAAATGAGATTTAATTAAACTATAGTCTATGAGAGAAATAAATATTTGAAGAAGTTCAAATATTAATATGAATTTGATTCATATTAAATTTATAGGATATAAGAGAATTTGAAGGAGTTCAAATTTTAATATGAATTTGATTCATATTATAGAATTAATTAATTGAATGCCTAAAATTAAATATATGATATTTAATTGGGTAATTAATTAATTAACTAATAGAAGGTCTGAAATTAAATATATGATATTTAATTGGTGATTAATTAATTAAAGAATTAATTAATTGGAAATTAATCAATTATGGAAATGATTAATCACTTATGGAAGTGATCAATCATTTATGGAAAAGATTAATCAATTATGGAATTGATTGGTCATGGAATTGATTAATGGAAAAGATTAAATCAGTTATGGAAATAATTGATTTTAAATGAATATTTTATTCATGGCCTTTCTCCTATAAATAGAACACTAACCCTAGGGTTTAGGTACAACAACATATGGCCACCATAAGGCCTTCTCATATTCTCTCAACTCAAGAACTTTAGGGAGAATTTTCTCTCTAGAGTTTTTCCCATTCAAGATTAGGTAGTCCCACAACTACGTTCCTAATCTCAGAGTTATAGCGGGGAAGATCAAATAGTGGTGTTCTTCGTTGTTGCAGAGCAATCAAGAAAGGCGTTCTTGAAGAATTCAGAGTCGTCAACGAAGGTATGTTTCTCATCGCTTAACCTTTTGCCAATGCATTGGTATTTTAGTAAAAACAAAATTAACTACGAACGGTCCAATTGCTTCCGCTGTAACGGAATTGGGAATTCCAATCCTTCAATATATACACATGCAAGAAAGAAAGTTGTTATACAAATAACAAACTATTAACAATGTTACTGATCTTTTTAACTAAGTCTATTTTATCCACTATATGAGTTGGTCAACCATTTGTGAGCCAATAAAAAGAGTATGAGGTCTGGTATGCTTTAATAAAGCTTGGTCAACAATGAAACACTCCAATCTTTTGGTCTAATGAGTTCTTGAATCAAGATATTTTGTAAATACCAATCTTTTGAAATTTGAGATAAGGAACAACGCTTCCTATTTTTGGAAGAGTGTCTTATGAGGCAAAGAGCTAATAAGAGTGTGGTTTAATTAAGTGAGTTGGAAATAACTACGGGTGCATCCCTTCAGGCCAATTTTGATCCATTGGTCGAGCATAAGCACTAAAGCCTAGTATTCGATTTCTCCTTTGGTAGTGGATTTGAATAAATGGGTCACTATCCTATCTCTAGAGGAATGTGAAATTGTCCAAAAAAAAAAAAAATACTGGGACACAATAAATCACCATAAAAAAAAGTTGTGTTTGCCTCCATTTGTTGTTCGATGAAAGCTAGTGCATCGGAAGATCATAAAAACGCAACTTAGGGCCTGTTGGAAACGAAGTAGGCCCTCACAATACAACTCAAGAGATAAGAGAAGAAGATTGTTCTCTCACTCACACAAGATTGAAGAAACTAGATCTTGAATATTTCTTTAATTTTCTTGGTTTGTTTTTGCTTGCTTACAAATGACAAATCCTACACATATTTATACTAGTAGGAAAATACATCAAAAGACATCAATATGAATACATGTGTCTCTTCACCAATACATGAACATTCATCATGTATCTTGTAATTCATGTATCCAACCATTCCTTGAATCTCAACTATTCATGTATCTACTTAAATGTGATTCATGTACGTACCTTGAATTATGTCTAGATTAATTGTAACAGGACCCTTGTTTTGAAATTTAGGCATCTTAGCAATCTTAGCAAGCTAGTTTGTTCTATTTCTTTTAAGCATGTTGTGTTTTGTTCAATGTAGAAGGAATGTAGAAAGGGAATGCCATAAGTCTATCTCAAACCTTTTCAAAACTTTTCTAGGAAAGACTAAACTCACTTTTGTATGAGAAAATTTTCAAACATGTTTTAAGTTGTCTCAATTTTTTTTAAGTTGTCTCAATTGTGGCTTTGATTCTTGAGATTCTCTTTGGCAAAATTTTAACCATGCATTGCTTGGAGTTTAAAGTCATGAACTTAGCAAGCACATTAATATTATTCTATAATTTTAGGCTTGCTCGACACCTAACAAGGTTTGGGTTGGGAGTAGTTTGATAGCATCATTTTGGTGCACATTTGTTTCCCTACATTTTGCTTATATCTTTATGATAATTAGTGTGAAAAATGATTAATTTAGACTGTAATATTGTTGCAGACCTAAATTAAGTGTTCAGGACTAATTGGGGGTGAAACCATGCATAAAAGGAGTCGAAATGAGCAAAATACCCCACGGTCAAAGTTGGTTAACGCGGGGAAAAAGCCAAGTGCTGAAGGCAACACCTAGAGCGTTGAGGTTGAATTTGCAAATCGTCGTAATGTCGAGGCTGTTGGGTTTCATGGCCTAAAACTCGTAGATATTAAATGTAAACAAATATTATTTATTCAATAAAGTTGTTATTGGAATTTATTTTAGAATTGCATTATTAACCCAAATCCAATGAACTAACATTCAAGGTTATTTAATGAAGACTTGAATAGTATGTGAAGACATACAGGGGATCATGTTCAAGTAATACCCTAAATGGTCTATAGTACAGGGATGAGGTTGAGTATCTTATCTTGGTGACACTATGGATACGACTCACTTTCTATTTGATACAAACAAATTGATCCAAGTCGTTCATCTCTACAAGAAATTTGGGTTTTAATGTCGGGCAATGCCCGACATTAAAGGTCTTTAATGTCGGATACTTTTAATGTTGGGCAATGCCCGACATTAAAAGTTGTGACCGACTTTAAAAGGGTACTTTTAATGTCGGTCAATGCCCTACCCTTTTAATGTCAATCAACTACTCTTTGTCCGACATTAAAAGTCGTTTTTAATGTCAGTTAGTTTTTTATGTTGGTAATTGCCGACATTAAAAGTTGTGACACTAAAAGTGTCTGACATTAAATGTACGATATTAAATAAAAAAATGTTGTTTGCACACGTAGCTAACCAACAATACTATTTCTTCCTTTTGTAAAAACTTGTAAACAAAATATAATTTCAACATATACACAAAATAAAATACCGAAAGTATTTTTACACAATAACCAACTCAACGAACATGGATTTAATTGATAAAATATAATAGTGTATATAATACATGAAACTTTCCGTCCATCCATAAATCACTTCCATGAACCAATTTACAAAGAAAAAGTAAAATTACTAAAGAAAATAAGTACACAACTCCTTAAACGCTCTTTCCCAAGTTCCTCTTCGAGCTCCTTTTCGAGAATATCCATTTCATCATCTACAACAGTTATCGCTTAACAAGATGAATTCCAAACCTTATACAAAGCAAAAATGTAAGTAAAATACAATCTATGCACATCTCCAATCAAATCCTTAAACTAAAATTAAAGCTCAAGATGTACGAGTAAAGTAGAGCTAATAACCAACATCTAGAGGATTATCAAACAAATCATAACAAAAACGACCAGTATGATAAAAAAAACCCCCAAACCCATGAAATTGTCACTCGGAGTGCGCACAACTACGATTCTCAACTAAATTCCTCAACACACGCATACTGGCATTCCAAATAATGACAAAGTTACAAGTCTCTCATGTTGCATTTTTCATCACAAACCACTAGAGAAACTAAAAACTACACATTCAACCCAAAGTATAAACAGAACAAATTTGTCAAGAGATTCGTGGTTGAAACAGTGCCACAATGACATTTCAACTTGATACCGAACTTTAAAATGTATTCTAGTTTGTAAGAGTAGCACGTGTGTCCAATAAGAGTAGCAACCTATTTAAGAAGTAACAGATCCAACCTTGAGAATTGATCTTTTGAAATTTTATTACATCTTCAATGGTTAGAAAACTAACCTTTGCCATTGATGGATACTTCCACACCATAATCTAGTTTTGGGAATACCCATGTGTGCTCACAAGTTCATTAACATTTTTAATCCATACAAGATTGCAAACCTGAAATTTTTTTGACAAGTTTATCAAACTTGAAGTCAACGGAAACAACACCCATCATTTCAATTCTTCACAAGGTACAAGGCAAAATCGGGTTTCCAGTGTCAACACACTCCAACTGATGGCCATTTGCTGTATTCCAGAAGCGAATGCATTGATCATCGGTTTATTTCTCTCTTTCTATTTGTTGCTTATGAAAATAAATTAAAATTGCAAATCATTAAAAGTTTATTTCTTTCTTTCTATTTGTAGCTGTTGCATTATTCCAATAAATCCAACTAAAAACATAAACTAAAACCATAAATTCAAACAAACAATTTCAAAACATGACTTAAGTATTTATCAACTTTCCAATTAATCAAACTAACAACATAAACTCACACAAACAATTTCAAAGTAGAACAATATTTCTCAACCCCCAAAACTCAACTAAACTTATAAAAGAGAATTTAGTTGTGGAGTAGTGCACCTGTGATGAAAAAACTGAACCACAAACAATCAAACAAACAAAATAAGATCAGTAAGGAGATAAGATAGTGCTACACAGATTTATAGTGGTTCAACCATCATAGATGGTCTACATCCACTCTTCAAAGGGCAGTCAAATGATTTGTTTCACACCAAAGAAATTGATACAGAGTCTGGATACAAAAATGGAGATAAATCTCCTAGCGCTCAACCTCACTTCTCGAAGAATTTCCCAGCTCACCAAACTCTCTGCACTCCCTTTGTTTTCTCTCTTTCTCACAGAATGAAGAATACACAAAAGGTAGATTTTATAATCTTATTTCTGTTACAACTAAATTGGAGAAGTGTGGCCCAAGAGATATTGCACGAAAATAACAATTAAAATAAGCTGAAGGAAATATAAGTTGGGCTGAGTAGGACTCCACGAATATCTGATGTGGGTTGGAAGTTGAGTGACATGACAATTATCATCATAATTCTCCCTCTTTGACATGTCTCTCAGCTTCAGAAACGAATGCTCTTGTTGCTGTTGTCCCTTGGAAACACCCTTTTTATTCTTCTAATCAGCCAATACCTACTTTGAGTAGGTTCATCAGGTACGGAATCCTCATTGCTATCAGTAGCTTAGTTAACATATCTGTTGGATTGTGTACAGGTAATCTTTTCAAGCTTCATCTCGTTATTTGCTGCTTTCTCTCTCAAGTAGTGGTACTTTATTTTGATATGTTTGGACCTGTCATGGAATTGAGGATTCTTTAAGAGTACAATAGCACTTTGGTTGTCACTATAAACAGAAAAAGAGTCAGTGTTTCCTAACATTTTTGAAATTAGGTCTTTCAACCAGATACCTTCTTTAACAGCCTCAGCAAGGGCAATGTACTCGGATTCAGTGGTTGATAGGGCTGTTACAGATTGAAGGCGGGACTTCCAACTGACTGTATTCTGAAATAAGGTAAATACATATCCAGAGGTTGATTTTCACTTGTCTAAGTCAGCTGCAAAGTCTGCATCAGTGTACCCTATCAAACAATTCTCATATAATCTATATCTCGAATAAATCAGTCTTATCTTTGAGCTTCCTTTCAAATATCGTATTATCCATTTGACAGCCTCCCAATAAGGCTTACCAGGGTCACTCATATATCGGCTTATCAAACTCATTGCAAAAGCGAGATCTGGTCTTGTGCAGGTCATTCCGTACATAAGACTTCCTACGACATTCGAGTAAGGGATATTTTGCATTTCTTTTCTATCTTCCTCACATTTAGGGGACTGATCTTTAGAGAGTCTCAAATGATGGGCTAGAGGTACAAAGACTGTCTTGGCATTTTCTAAATTGTATCTTTTTACAATTTTCTCTAGATACTCAGTTTGGTTTACTACTACTGTGCCATTTGCTCGATTTCTCAAAATGTTCATGCCAAGTATTTTTGTTGCAGGGCCTAAGTCTTTCATTTCGAATTCACTTTTGAGCTGTGTTTTTAGTTCAATTCTTTTAATGTCTGGTGAGGCTATCAACATATCATCAACGTAAAGGAGTAAATATATTACTGCTACTTAATGCTCTCTTTTTATATAAACACAGTTGTCATACATGTTTCTAATAAAGCCACAATTCTGAATAAAATTGTCAAAACGTTTGTACCACTGACGAGGTGATTGCTTGAGGCCATATAAAGACTTCAACAATCTGCAAACTAAATTTTATTTCCCATTTACTTCAAAACCAAGAGATTGTGTCATATAGATTTTCTCCTCTAACTCTCCATGTAAAAAGTCGGTTGTAACGTCCATTTGCTCTAGTTCTAAGTTAAATTGAGCTACAATAAACAGCAACACTCTTATGGAGGAATATCTAACAACGGGAGAGAAAATTTCAGTGTAATCTATACCATAACGTTGTGTGTAGCCCTTGGCTACCAATCTGGCCTTGAACCTCAGTTTATCTTCTCCTTTAATACTCGGTTTGAACGTATATAGCCATTTACAATCAACAAGTTTGTGCCCCTCAGGTTTCTCAACTAATACCCATGTTTTGTTCTTTTCCAAGGAATTAATCTCTTCTTGCATTGCTTCTTGCCACTGAGTTTTAAGTTCTGAGTTTATGGCCTAAATGTATGTTAGAGGTTCTGAGTTTTCAACTTCTTCATTACACATTAGGGCATATGTAGCAGATTCAGAAATCTCAACAACATAATCAACCTGATCACATCTAACAGATGGTCTAATGGTTTTTCTTTGCCTTTCTCTAGAAGTTGATAGTTTGTTAAATTTTCTTCTGTATTTTCAACTTGGATAGGATGTTTTGTTGTTTCCATAACTTGAGATTCATTCTGAGTTTCTGTATTATTATCAGGCTGAGTATCAAAGTTGTCTATGTTATGGTTTGAGCTGGAAGCTTGTTGCTGAGTGTTAGAGTCCTCTCCCTCTAACTGTATATCAAATGAGTCCTCTTCACCCTAAACTGTCTTTCCATAATTGAAGCTTCATTCTTTTTCCCAAGTAACTCAGATTCATTAAACCTCACATCTCTACTTATAATACATCTAGACTCACCTTTAGTCAACGACCATAGTTTGTAACCTTTCACCCCATCCAGATATCCCAAGAAAACACATTTCTGGGATCTAGGGGCAAGTTTGTCTTGTTTCACATGGGCATAAGCAGAACATCCAAATACCCTTAGACGACTCAATGTTGGAGGTTTACCAGACCATAATTCCTGAGGAGTTTTCATGTTCAAGGCTAAAGAAGGACTCCTATTAATCAAATATGTGGTTGTGTTTACTGTTTCACCCCAGAATACTTTTGGAACCTTAGCATTTGACATCATGCATCTTAAATGCTTTAAAATTGTTCCGTTATACCTCTCGGCCAACCCATTCTGTTGAGGAGTGTTTGGGACTGTTAGATGCCTTTGAATACCAGCTTTAACACACATATTTTTAAATTTTCATTGAGGTATTCTAACCCATTGTCTGCACAAATTTTCTTTATCTTTCTATTGGTTTGATTCTCAACTAAAGTCTTCAAATTCATGAAAGTTTCGAACACATCAGTTTTACTTTTTAGCATATAGACCCACAATTTTCTTGAATAATCATCTATAATGCATAAAAAGTATTTGGCTCCTCCTATGGTAGGTACTCTTGTTGGTCCCCATAGGTCAGAATGGATGTAGTCTAAGGTTCCTTTTGTTTTCTGTGCTGATCGATTGAACTGTACCCTGGTAGATTTCCCTAATGTGCAGTGTTCACAGAATGGTAAGCTCACTGTTTTGGTCTTCCCTAACAGTCCTTGTTTTTTCAACTCAACCAACCCTCTTTCACTCACATGGGCTAGTCGTTTATGCCATAACAAGGTTTCACTTTTTGTTTCAGTTGGTGTTACATTGGTTGACTCAGTACATGAAGATCTGTTTAAGGTATAAAGACCATTTTTAAGGCTTCCAGTCATTACAAGCAAAAAACCTTTTAGAATTTTCATGACACCTCTTTCTGATTTATATTTATACCTGACCTTGTCTAGAGTTCCTAATGATATTAAATTTCGCTTCAAATCAGGAACATATCTAACTGAGGATAATATTTTTTGAATTCCACCGGGTAAATTGAGTTTGACAGAGCCTACACCTTTTATCATACATTGTTGATTTCTTGGTGCGTGGCTAGTTGAATGGATGGAATGTGAGATAAGATGGATAATAATAAGAAATAAATATTCAGCCAACACTTAAGTGCAAGTATACACTGTCGCACGTAATAATAAAAAAACCTCAGAAAGTATTCCAAGGGTATCGATCCCACGAGGACTAAATTGGAAATTCAGATTTGATGAAGAAACTGCTCAAATGATTGCTTTTGAAAAAGGTAACCAAAGAAAATAATAAGTTGATTGATTGGGTTTTTGAAAAGATAAATAAAACAAGCAAGTAGATAATAAAGAATAACAAATAATAAACAAACGAGGTATTCAACATGGATTCATCTCTAGGGTAACAATCATACTTATGCAATAACTAACTTAAGAGTGTTTAATGCATTGGGTCAGATTTAACTTCCATTTGGCCCTTTTTTCCAAAAACTGTTAGAAGGCTAAGCGAGTACCGTTATGCACATTTCTGTGACTCAACTCCGACATAGATAATTCACGAATGCAACCTATAACCCTATAGTCGATATAGGGTGCCTTAGGCAGCTTGCCCTATACCGTCGAACAATCTCTTTCGAGTTTTTTTCTCCTATATCACCTTTATGAGAACCGATATCGTTTGTCCCTTTCGAGATCAAACTCACATATCAAGCAAAGTCTAAGTGATCAAATTAAACTCAGCAAGATTGAAGTGATAATCAATAAAGAATGACATGCATTAAACTCTACTATAAGCAAATAGAACACTTTCAAGCCATTAAACCCTAAGGGAATTCACCACATTGAACCCCTCAATGGGATTTAGCTACTCATGATGGGATGAAAAGCAAATGAACACATTTTCATTGAAATAATGATATAAAGAATACAAAGTAATGAAAAGATTCAAGAGCTGGAAATAAAGGAGATAGCTTAATATTATGGGTTTTTTGTTTACACAATCCTTCTAGAGTTCGCTAAGACACTCCACTCTCTCACTTTTACAAGATGGGAATACTCTCTACAAATCACAAGGTTTGATGTCTAACTCTCTCTCGAGTTAGAATTTGGTCATCTAAGAAGGACCTCGGGCATCCCTACTCATTGGCGTCAAACCAGGGTTCTGTCACCACCCTTTTCTTCCAAGTGAGTTCTGCTTGAATTTGACTTCGAATCCCGAGCTTATATAGTGTAGAAATTGGTTGAGGAGTTGTGAAATAGGTGCTGGAAGGTTGTCCAGTCAGTTTCGGGGTCAAAACAACCGGTTAGGTGCGAAGAAGACTCGTCAACAACGACCTACGCACGACTCGGAACGGTCTCTGTTTTTCCAGAAATGCGGTCGCATTTCAATTTTGCCTTCCCAGAAATGCGGTCGCATTTCTGGGGAATTCCAGCTTCTCCTCGGTTTTTCTGCACAACAACAAGCTAAGTCAAATTAGCTTCAAATCAAGTCTTTTTAAGCACAAATAAGCATAATTCAATAAAAGTGACTCTCAACACCCTAACTTATCAAATTAACATACTTTGAGCTCGGAAATAGTAAAATCGACCTAAACACTCAATATTTGACCAAGAAATGAGCTAAATATAAGGGTAAAATATGTATATTTTTTACCCTTATCATTGCCCATTAATACTTTCCCTCCATCTAACTCCTTAAAGTCTAAAAAATAGTGTTTGTGGGGTGTCATGTGGTATGAACAATCCGAATCTAATATCCATTCTTCATTGGGATTTAATTCAGAAATGGCTAGTACCTCTGTAGATTCATAAGTCTCATGTACATTGGCCGAGATTTGATTTTCTTTCTTACGCTGGTGCTTGTTTTTATACTGAAGCTTTCAGCATTCCTTAATCAAATGACCAGGTTTTCAACAATAGAAACATTCCCTAGTTTCTCTCCCCTTGGACTTGGACCTATGTTTATTATGGTCCTTTTTATTAGTCTTTGGAGTATTAGGTCTTGTCTCAGTTCTTCCCCTTACGGTTAAGGCTTCATTATCTTTCTTATTAGTTCTTGTTTCCATATCTTTCGACCTAAGAGCATCTAGCACCAACCTCAATGTCAGTGAGTCCCTCCCATATTTAATTGTATCTTTGATTTCTTTGTAACTGTCTGGTAACAAATTTAGGAGTATTATGGCTTGATTCTCATCACCAATTTTCTCACCTATGTTTGTTACATCTAAACATATCTTGACAAATTCATCTAAGTTATCTTCCAGAGGCTTTGACGGATCCATTCTATAACCTAATAATCTTTCTTTAAGAAGGATTTTATTTGACAAGGACTTGTTTAGATACATTGACTCAAGTTTCTTCCACAATTCTACCGCAGTATATATCTCATCTACCTGACAAAGAACTGAATCTGATAAATACAGTATCATTGTGCTAAAAGCTAATTCATCCATCTCTCTTCTTTTTGCTTCAGATAAGAGTTCTGGTAGATCTTCCGGTTTGTCTAAAATTTTAGCTACTTTCAGTTGAACAAGCATAGCACGAAGTTTCTTACGCCAGAGGCTAAAATCCCATTTCCCATCAAATTTTTTGAGTTCAAATTTAGCAGACAAGATACAGATCTACCCACGAAAATAGAGATGGCAAGATTATGCTAAGTTTGAGCGATAAAACCTAGTTGATCGAACGAATGACTAACCTCTAATGTATCGCTCACGAAAATCCTTAATCGAGTGTGGTTATCAATTCCTCTGAGCTCTAATCGCTAAACCTTAGACTTCATCACCGAATTGTTGCTCTGATACCATTGGTGATGAAAAAACTGAACCACAAACAATCAAACAAACAAAATAAGATCAGTAAGGAGAGAAGAGAGTGTTACACAGATTTATAGTGGTTCAACCATCATAGATGGTCTACATCCACTCTTCAAGGGGCAGCCGAATGATATTATTCACACCAAAGAAATCGATACAGAGTCTGGATACAAAAATGGAGATAAATCTCCTAGCGCTCAACCTCACTTCCCGAAGAATTTCCCAGCTCACCAAACTCTCTGCACTCCCTTGTTTTCTCTCTTTCTCACAGAATGAAGAATACACAAAAGGTAGATTTTATAATCTTCTTTCTGTTACAACTAAATTGGAGAAGTGGGGCCCAAGAGATATTGCACGAAAATAACAATTAAAAGGAGCTGAAGGAAATATAAGTTGGGCTGAGTAGGACTCCACGAATCTGATGTGGGTTGGAAGTTGAGTGACATGGCAATTATCATCACAGCACCCAGCACAAAGAAGAACATATTTACAAACAGATGAAAGTATCAACATAGTTTGAAACAACATAAAATAAAAACTCAAGGATGTGTTCGAGTACATCAACAAAAATGTTTGATGAGTTGATTGAAATTTAGAGTTCTATAAATTGGAACTTAGATGACTAGAGAAGTATAGATATGTCCAGACTACTTATTTAATATCCAGGCACATAATGAAAGTAGTCAATGCTTCTTCCAATAAAACTATTCTTCATTTCCAACTTGATAAAGTTCTATTAACTCAAGCTGTAAAAATGATGTTACTCAGACCTCTTTATTAGATCTACTCATTGCCAACTTTTACACACTGCAAAGCAGCCCATTACGGATAGGAAAACCAAACCAAGCCTCAAAAGAGCCTTCTTTTTATTTCTTAATAAAAACGCATAAGCGAAGAAAATGCACCTGTGAAGCTAAGGGAAGAATTCATGTTGCTGTTTGAAGGAAGAAAACCACGCCAGAAGCGAAGAAAATCAAATGCGTGAGAGGACGAAAGCAGTCACCATCGGTGAGAGACCAAAGGAGAAAAAGGGTTTTTCATCGAGGAGAGAGAGAACAAAAGGGCCAGTGGCTTTAAATTAAATGGCACAACTACAATGTCGGGCATTGCCCGACATTGTATGCCCAGTGAAATATGTCCTACATTATAGGTCACACGCGTTTTTTGCGTCTGACATTATAAGTCCAATTTGTTGTAGTGCATGTAGGAGACATGCGAGCGGGGGTATCCTATGCAATAAGTTTGCATAAGATTGGACCGCGCACGAAATAATAGTCATTAGATGTAACGTCGTTAACTAATTAGATTATTATTTCATAGGATGACCATGTAACTCAATCTTAATCTTGAGTGTGTTGTGAACTGCTGTCTGCAAGGGATTGTCCTTTAAGTTGTATGGGTGAGAGTGGCCTGAGACACCGACTCAATAAGCCTACCATTTTAGGGACAAAACCGACTGGGAAGCTAGACACATAACAACACAAGATGAAATTCACTCCTTCCAAACATTAGGGTAAATCAATGAGTGTTCTCTTAAGTGGTGACTCCGAGACTTGAACAAGGGGCCCCACCCTCCCACTGGCCTGAGATGGACTTTTATTTATTGGTAGGACCATGAAGAGGTTGTTCATTAGAGGATCACTGATACTTAAGAAGACAGAGATAAATCAGAGGTAAAACGGTAATTTGACCCAGCTAGAGTTACGAACATTTGTGAAGGATTGACTTACTGTTAATTGTCAATATCAATGGACACAAAACATTCTACAGTGAGGAGAGTGCAATTGTGGGTCTTTATTAGGGAGTGACAACAGTTAATGAATGTTGGTTAACTTGATTTTTCTTCTTTTTTTTTTAAACAAAAGTTGGTTAACTTGATTAATGAGTTTAATTGATTAACCTCGTATCATTGGGGCTTCTTATCTGTAGGTCCATTAGGTCCCCTACTAGCTCGTAAAGGGTAATTGAGAATATTTAGTCCTGAAAAGAATTTGAAATGTTCAAATTAATTAAGAAAATTTAGGTTGATTGTGTATAAAATACAATTAATATAATGTATGGTGATATATTATAATATAAGGTTAATTTTGAATGTGATTCAAAATTAATTCAGGAGAGAAGATTCAAATATATAAGTTTAATGTGAATTAGATTCATATTAAACTATACGTTAAATTTAATGTGAATTAGATTCATATTAAAAGTATAGATAGTATAGATTATGAGAGAGATGTATATTTGAATATGGTTCAGCTGTAAGGTTAATTAAATATATCATATTTAATTAATTAAGAAATTAATTAATTGGTGAATTAATTAATTAATTAATTAATTAATTTAGTTAAATGGGATTTAGTTAAGTTAATTAAATTAATACCTTAGGTTATATTAATTTTATTATTATATTATAAGTTAATTAATTAATTATATATTAATTAAATTAATTATTGTTATTAATTAATAATTAAAAGAAAAACTCTCCGACGACTGCAAGAGAGTGGGCGAGAGGTAGATGGAAGAGTGGGGGAGTTAACGACTCCCCCTCCCTCATCTAATAAAAATACAGAGGTATTGCAAGGTTCTTTCAACTCACCTGTGATTTTACTCTCCCAAGATAATTTCTCTTCCAAACACTCTCTAAAAATTTTACCGAAGAAACATTCCTCTCTTTAAAAGTTCTTCCCTATATTTTCAAGAGATATATCACAATCTTATTCTCAATCCCAGAGAATAGTTGGAAAGATCTTGGTGGTGGTGTCTTGTTGTTGTTCTCGATTTGTGTTGTGTACGTGACCACCATAAGGGAGGAAGGAAAGTGTGTCGTACCATTTGGAGAATTCGGTCTACAAAAGGGAGTTCTTTTTTTCCCTGAGTATGCTTAGCCTAAGTAAATTTACATAAATTGTTCTATAGTTTATGTTTTCCTGTATTGTGGTTTTGCAATTTCTAAACTTAATTGAAGCACACGCGATCATACGTGTTTCCCTTAGTATACATAACCATCTTTTTGTATTTTCAAATTCTTTTTTTTTTCACTTTTAAGAAACAAAGTTGTTTTATAACCCTTCTAGTTTTTCTTTTCTGTTTTTTTTTTTTTTTTTTTTTTCAGTTTGAAATTTGTTGAGAATTGGGATTGCAACCAAAGTTCCATATTGGCTAGACAAGGGGATGATCATGGGTTTATAGGGGAGGACAAGTATCTTGATGGGTCGCAATTAATATAAAACGAAAATATTCCGAGTATCGAATCCACAGGGAGGTGAAGCGATATTAAGCAAAATGGTTAATTCTTGAACACTAAGAATACTTAGGCGAAATAACATTTAGGGACCAAATTATGAAACTAAAATGAATTTAAAATTAAAGCAATTAAAGATTTAAAATTGATCAATCAAAGAAATAAAAATATGGAGAAAGAGTTTTGAGTGAGAAGCGGGGTCTTGAAAATCAATTGATAGCTAAATAATTATTACAATTATCCTATCCTGTTGCCCAACTAATTATACTCCTAGAATCTCCGTTAATCACATAGGTTCTCCTGTCGGTTTCCCCTTATTATAATTACTACATTTTAACAACCTAAGTGTCCCTAGCGCCATTAAAATTTGTTAATTATTACGCTCTGATTCATTATTGGAATCTAAGTTTAATCAACTAATCTCGTTGTCACGACGGACAATTAAACTAGTTGCATGGATTATGATCTATCCTAATTTCTCTCCGTCGAGTTTCCATTAAGAATCAAATCAATATACAATTGGCCAGATTGCATACAGCATTACGAGCATCCATACAAATAATTAATAAAGGAGGGCAAGAGATAAGCATTTATAATAACATTTAACTATATCTTTTCATTTCAAGACCCCAAATTGGGGTTTAGCTATACATGGCTATAATATCCACAAGGTATACAAATGGAAAGCATAAATTTGAGCAAAATAAGAGAAAAGGAAATGACCGTCGAAGACCCCATCGCTAGCACTTGGAGTCCCTTCGAGCACGCCTTAGCCTCCTAGAGTGCTCCCAAAAGCTCCCCAAAATTTTCCCACTACTAACTCTCAAAAGGCTAGAAAGCCTTGAGAGAATGCTCAAAAAGAGCCAATGAAGGAAATGAAGGAAAAGAAGGAGAATTGATTGATGAGAAAAATGGGCACCAAGGGGGTCAATTTATAGGCTCGAAATAGGGACAGCGTCGCGACGCTGTGACGTCATCCAACATGTCCGCCAAGAAATGGGATAGCGACGCTGTCCCCACAGCGTCTCGACGCTGTGCGGTTTCCAGACCAGTAGGCGCGGATTTGGGCTTGAATCTTGGGCCAACTTTAAATCTTTTTGGATCTTTTCTTCATGGTTGACTTCTTGGGCTCCCCTTTTGACCCATGGTTGGATTTTAGGCTTGGATTGCTCATTTTTGGGCCTTTTTCCACCAAAAATCCATAAAATGCTCCTAAAGACAAAATAGTAAATTATTTTAGATTTCTTCAATAAAAACACAATTAAAGCGTTCAAAAGCTTAATAATTTAGGACTAAAATAGTGACATTTCTGCCCGCTATCATATCTCCATTGGAATGAGGCCTTTTTGGTGGAACCAAAAACAAAGCCACGAGGGCTTATGCCCAAAGTGGACAATATCATACCATTGTGGAGATCTGTGTTGTGTTCGTTGTCCCTTACAAGTGGTATCAGAGTCATGCCCCTGACGTAGCCGTTTCGTAAATTCCTCGAGTGCCGAACAAAGAATTTGTGAGCCTTGAAAAAAACATAGTCTTGGTGGAGATCTATGTCGTGTCCGTTGTCCCTTACAAAATTATAAGCAAATTTTTTTTCTAAGAAAAAGTAATTTTTTAAAATAGCTTTTTCGTTTTTTGAAAACTTATTTTTCTTCAAATGCTCATTTTATTCCTCTTTGACATATCTCTCTCCAACAAATTCCTTAATCTTTTTCCTCCTTGAATTTCTCTCTACAAAAATTCTCTCTAAAATTTTCATCTCAATACAATTTTTATTCTTTTTCTCTCCCTAAAATTTTGATCTACATATGATTTTTTTTATCTCTTTCTCACTCTAAAATTTTCATATTTACATAACTTTTTTCTCTCTCTAAAATGTTCGCCTTTATTTAACTTTCATTTCTCTTTCTCTCTTAACAGAAAACCAAAAATAAAAGAAGAAAAAAAACTAAAATGATTATCAAATGAGGCCTAAATAATTAACATTCATTTTCTATAAATACCTCTTTATTTCGAGGTTTTTTTTTTTAGCATTTTTCAGCCACCTTTGGAGAGTCGTTAAGCGTGTTGGGGCCTTTTATAATCTCATTGTTTAATTAGCGGTTTATCTCATCAAACTGCCAGGTTGTGTACTTGGAACCTTTTATAATCTCCATCCTCAGAAGGTTGGATGTTGGGGTGAATCAATATATTTTTTAGTGTAGTTTTCTTTTCCATCTCTCTTATTTGTTGTTTGCGATTTACCAACTTGTTTTACTTGAACTTATGAAAGAGAAAGAATAATAGTATTGTGTGTATTATGTTTTAATTCTTTTGAGTCATTTCTCCTAATATTACTTAGGCTTAGTTTGGGGTTGCTGTAGCTTTTAAAATAATTGTTGTCAGCTATGCTCTTAATAAAATCAGCTTCCATAGGAAGTAAATTAGTGTTTGGTAAATTTCAGATTTAAACATGGAAAGTCAAGTTACCGTGTTTGGTAAATTAATATTAAATTGTTGTGAAATAGGTATAATGACCAAAATAGACATATTTCAATTTAGCATGAGATTGCATTAATGTTTACATTGAAAACTTTCCTAAATAATTAGGTAAATTTATATCATTTATTTTATAAACTTTATTTTGTTTACTTGAAGTAATTTGATAAAAATATATATATATATCAATTATAGAAAAAAATTGTGTCAAATGAAATCTAATTTTAGTTTAAATACAAAAAATAAATAAATAAATAAATTAGAAGCAACTGTTGAAGGAGAAATTTTGGCCAATGACAAATTGCCACGTCATTATTTAAAATTAATGATAAAATTATAATTAATTAAATTTGGGACCAATTATAAATTGACATGTGTCCCAAATTTAATTTGAAGACAAAGTTGGCCAATTATAAATTTTTAGGGCCAAATGTCCATTTGATCAATTAATTAAAAATAAATTATTTTGATCAGATTAATTGATTTGACCAATTAATTAAAGAAAATAATTAGTTGGATCAAATTTGGGTCTTTTAAATATTTGGGTCATATGATTTTGGGTGAAATATAAACCAGACCCAAGATCAATAAAGCCCAAGCCCAAGTTGTTAGGCCCAAAAGTCACCAGGGCCCATCCAGCGAGAACTCTATAAATAGAGGGGTTCTCCATCATTTCAAGGGTTCAGAAATTCTAGACTCTCACAAAGACAAGAGTTCAGAGTTTTCAAAGCTCTCAAGCAGAACCAGAGAATTCAGAGAGACTCCACCAAGTTTGAAGACCGAAGACTCTCTGCAATCCACAAGTCCAAGTGTTGAACACTTCTTGAAGACCAAACACTCTTCAAGACTTCAACACTCCTTGAAGATCAAAGACTCTTCAGGACATCAACACTTCTTGAAGACTGAAGACTCCTTCAAGACTAGAAGACTTCAAGCTCCAAGAATCCATTGAAGCTTCAGACTCGGGATCAAGCGTTCCAGCCCTCGAGTGAAACACATTCACACACAAGAGAGAGAATCAGAGGATTAAAGTTAGAGATTGTACACCCACACGCATATAAACATCAATACAAATATATTATTTATTCCACGTGTCTCCATCTTCGAAGTTACGTGTGAACAAATTGGCACGCCCGGTGGGACAATCTCTACCTCTCATCTCTCTCTTATCTCAAAACACAAGTATAAACATGTCGTTCAAAACTTCTTCAATGGTCGCTGTCATGAACAAGTCTTACATGGGTTCTACTGCCCATCGTTGCTTCAACGGACTGACGTTGCAAGAAGATAAAGCTTCTGTCGTTGCAGGCCAAGAAACAACCTTGCAGGGGGCATATACTAATGACAAGTTTTTTGTCAAGTATAACCCTTTGTTTGAACCTGATTCTGACGTAGTGACTGTTATGATGATTGAGACAAGAACTATGGAAGAAAGAATGGCTGAGATGCAAGAACACATCAACAACTTGATGAAGGCGATTGAAGAAAAAGATTCTCAAATTGAGCAACTAAAGAGCCAAATTGAGAACCAACATATCGCCGAATCAAGTCAAACTCAAGTCGTAAAAAATCACGACAAAGGAAAGTCTATAGTGCAAGATGATCATCCACAATGTTCTGCTTCGGTCGCTTCACTATCCATCCAACAGCTCCAAGATATGATCACAAACTGTATCAGAGCTCAGTACGGTGGACCTACTCAAGATTCCCTCTTGTACTCCAAACCTTATACTAAGAGGATTGATAATTTGAGAACGCCAATCGGGTATCAGCCACCGAAATTTCAACAATTTGATGGAAAGGACAATCCTAAACAACATATTGCCCACTTCGTTGAGACATGCGAGAACGCTGGTACTCGAGGGGACCTACTAGTCAAGCAGTTCGTTCGAACACTTAAAGGAAATGCTTTTGACTGGTACACTGATCTAGAGCCGGAGTCAGTAGACAGTTGGGAGGAACTCGAAAGAGAGTTTTTGAATCGCTTCTACAGCACTAGACGAACCGTTATCATGTTCGAGCTCACAAACACTAAACAACGAAAAGGTGAACTCGTTGTTAACTATATAAATCGCTGGAGAGCTATGAGTCTAGATTGCAAAGATCGCCTCACTGAACTCTCTTCCGTTGAGATGTGCATTCAAGGCATGCACTGGGAACTCCTCTACATCCTTAAAGGTATAAAGCCTCGCACCTTTGAGGAACTAGCAACTCGTGCCCACGATATGGAGCTAAGTATTGCTAGTCGAGAAAACCAAGACCTTCTCCTCCCTAACATGAGAAAATAAGGAAGGAATGATGAAGAGACTATAGAAGAATCCATGGTTGTAAACACAACCCTTCCCAAGTCGTCTTCGAAAGAAAAGCGACAAACTAATGGAGCGCATCACTTAACTTTAAATGAAAGACAGAAGAAAATCTATCTTTTCCCTGATGCCGACATCCCTGATATGTTGGAACAACTATTGGAAGCGCAACTGATAAAGCTTCCTAAGTGTAAACGACCAGAAGAGATGGAGAAAGTCGATGATCCCAAGTATTGCAAGTATCATCGAGTTATTGGTCATCCAGTGGAAAGATGTTTCGTCCTAAAGGACTTAATTCTAAAGCTGGCTATGGAAAGAAAAATTGAGCTCGACCTTGATGAAGTAGCTCAATCAAATCTTGCTACAATCAAAGAAAAGAGCAAACATCAAAGAAAGAATGATCCTAAGAAACTTCAACCCAAGAGAATGAGAAGTAAAAAGTTCTCTCAACCTCAACAACTGGTGATGTTGAATAAATCATTCTCCAAAACTTTCCACAAAAAGACAAAAGAGAACCTTGCGACTTCCTACTGCATCAACGTAGAAGAAGTTGACAATTCCAAGAAAAGTGAACAAAGGACTTCTGTCTTCGATCACATCAAGCCTCCAACTACTCGTCCTTCAGTATTCCAAAGAATGAGTATGGCCGCGACAGAGGAAGAAAATCAATGTTCGATGTCCACCTCCACTCGACCTTCAGCTTTCCAAAGGCTAAGTGTCTCCACATCGAAGAAAAGTCAACCTTCGACATCTGTTTTTGATCGCCTCAAAGTAACAAGCGATCAACCTAAAAGAAAAATGGACAACTTGGAGGTGAAACTTTTCGATGAAGTAAACCGCGACAAGAAGCTTCATAGTAGCGTCCCGTCACGTATGAAGAGGAAATTCTCTGTTCTCATAACTACAGAAGGTTCCTTGAAGGTGAAGCCAAATCTCATTGTCTTGACTAATCCTATAAATGAAGGATCTGATCAAGACCATGATAAAGATAAGAGCTTTTAAAATATAAAAGCTCCTTATCGCAAGAGCCTAAACTGCATGATGCTCCTAGCCCACACGAGCTTAAAAGGTGAGTGCAAAAAAATCTTGAACTACGTTATGACTTGATCCCTATTCCATGAGGGTACGTAGGCAGCTTAAAGAAAACTTTAAGTTCAGTCTCTATAAAAAAAAAAGAAAGGTTCTTCGCTGCAGTTCCTTCTCTCCAAGTTCGAGGGTCCTTACACTGTACGCTATTGCGTTGTTCCTTCTCCAAGTTCGAAGGTTCTTCGTTGTATCCTCCTGCTGTGTTGTTCCTTCTCCAAGTTCGAGGGTTCTCAGTTGTACGACTACTACGTTGTTCCTCCTCCAAGTGTGAAGGATCTTATGTGGTGCGTTGTTGCATTGTTCCCTCTTCTCTCAAGTTCGATGGTTCTCACGCAGCTTTGCTGGAGTTTCTTCTCCCCAAGTTCGAAGGTTCTCACGCGCTCCGTTGCAGTTCCTTCTTTCCAAGGTCGAAGGTTCTCACTCGCTGCGTTGCAGTTCTTTCTCCCCAAGTTCGAAGGTTCACGCACTTCGCTGCAGTTCCTTCTCCCAAATTTGAAGGTTCTCACGCGCTTCGCTGCAGTTCCTTCCTCCAAGTTCGAAGGTTCTCACGTCGCTTCGATGCAGTTCCTTCTCTCCAAGGTCGAAGGTTCGTGAACCTTCGAACTTGGGGAGAAAGAACTGCAACGCAGCGCGTGAGAACCTTCGACCTTGGAGAGAAGGAACTGCAGCGAAGCACGTGAGAACCGCAGCGCGTGAGAACCTTCGACCTTGGAGAGAAGGAACTGCAGCGAAGCACGTGAGAACCTTCGAATTTGGAGGAAGGAACTGCAGCGAAGCGACGTGAGAACCTTCGAACTTGGAGGAAGGAACTGCAGCGCAGCGCGTGAGAACCTTCGACCTTGGAGAGAAGGAACTGCAGCGAAGCACGTGAGAACCTTCGAATTTGGAGGAAGGAACTACAGCGAAGCGACGTGAGAACCTTCGAACTTGGAGGAAGGAACTGCAGCGAAGCGCGTGAACCTTCGAACTTGGGGAGAAAGAACTGCAACGCAGCGAGTGAGAACCTTCGACCTTGGAAAGAAGGAACTGCAATGGAGCGCGTGAGAACCTTCGAACTTGGGGAGAAGAAACTCCAGCAAAGCTGCGTGAGAACCATCGAACTTGAGAGAAGAGGGAACAATGCAACAACGCACCACATAAGATCCTTCACACTTGGAGGAGGAACAACGTAGTAGTCGTACAACTGAGAACCCTCGAACTTGGAGAAGGAACAACACAGCAGGATACAACGAAGAACCTTCGAACTTGGAGAAGGAACAACGCAATAGCGTACAGTGTAAGGACCCTCGAACTTGGAGAGAAGGAACTGCAGCGAAGAACCTTTCTTTTTTTTTTATAGAGACTGAACTTAAAGTTTTCTTTAAGCTGCCTACGTACCCTCATGGAATAGGGATCAAGTCATAACGTAGTTCAAGATTTTTTTGCACTCACCTTTTAAGCTCGTGTGGGCTAGGAGCATCATGCAGTTTAGGCTCTTGCGATAAGGAGCTTTTATATTTTAAAAGCTCTTATCTTTATCATGGTCTTGATCAGATCCTTCATTTATAGGATTAGTCAAGACAATGAGATTTGACTTCACCTTCAAGGAACCTTCTGTAGTTATGAGAACAGAGAATTTCCTCTTCATACGTGACGGGACGCTACTATGAAGCTTCTTGTCGCGGTTTACTTCATCGAAAAGTTTCACCTCCAAGTTGTCCATTTTTCTTTTAGGTTGATCGCTTGTTACTTTGAGGCGATCAAAAACAGATGTCGAAGGTTGACTTTTCTTCGATGTGGAGACACTTAGCCTTTGGAAAGCTGAAGGTCGAGTGGAGGTGGACATCGAACATTGATTTTCTTCCTCTGTCGCGGCCATACTCATTCTTTGGAATACTGAAGGATGAGTAGTTGGAGGCTTGATGCGATCGAAGACAGAAGTCCTTTGTTCACTTTTCTTGGAATTGTCAACTTCTTCTACGTTGATGCAGTAGGAAGTCGCAAGGTTCTCTTTTGTCTTTTTGTGGAAAGTTTTGGAGAATGATTTATTCAACATCACCAGTTGTTGAGGTTGAGAGAACTTTTTACTTCTCATTCTCTTGGGTTGAAGTTTCTTAGGATCATTCTTTCTTTGATGTTTGCTCTTTTCTTTGATTGTAGCAAGATTTGATTGAGCTACTTCATCAAGGTCGAGCTCAATTTTTCTTTCCATAGCCAGCTTTAGAATTAAGTCCTTTAGGACGAAACATCTTTCCACTGGATGACCAATAACTCGATGATACTTGCAATACTTGGGATCATCTACTTTCTCCATCTCTTCTGGTCGTTTACACTTAGGAAGCTTTATCAGTTGCGCTTCCAATAGTTGTTCCAACATATCAGGGATGTCGGCATCAGGGAAAGGATAGATTTTCTTCTGTCTTTCATTTAAAGTTAAGTGATGCGCTCCATTAGTTTGTCGCTTTTCTTTCGAAGACGACTTGGGAAGGGTTGTGTTTACAACCATGGATTCTTCTATAGTCTCTTCATCATTCCTTCCTTCTTTTCTCATGTTAGGGAGGAGAAGGTCTTGGTTTTCTCGACTAGCAATACTTAGCTCCATATCGTGGGCACGAGTTGCTAGTTCCTCAAAGGTGCGAGGCTTTATACCTTTAAGGATGTAGAGGAGTTCCCAGTGCATGCCTTGAATGCACATCTCAACGGAAGAGAGTTCAGTGAGGCGATCTTTGCAATCTAGACTCATAGCTCTCCAGCGATTTATATAGTTAACAACGAGTTCACCTTTTCGTTGTTTAGTGTTTGTGAGCTCGAACATGATAACGGTTCGTCTAGTGCTGTAGAAGCGATTCAAAAACTCTCTTTCGAGTTCCTCCCAACTGTCTACTGACTCCGGCTCTAGATCAGTGTACCAGTCAAAAGCATTTCCTTTAAGTGTTCGAACGAACTGCTTGACTAGTAGGTCCCCTCGAGTACCAGCGTTCTCGCATGTCTCAACGAAGTGGGCAATATGTTGTTTAGGATTGCCCTTTCCATCAAATTGTTGAAATTTCGGTGGCTGATACCCGATTGGCGTTCTCAAATTATCAATCCTCTTAGTATAAGGTTTGGAGTACAAGAGGGAATCTTGAGTAGGTCCACCGTACTGAGCTCTGATACAGTTTGTGATCATATCTTGGAGCTGTTGGATGGATAGTGAAGCGACCGAAGCAGAACATTGTGGATGATCATCTTGCACTATAGACTTTCCTTTGTCGTGATTTTTTACGACTTGGGTTTGACTTGATTCGGCGATATGTTGGTTCTCAATTTGGCTCTTTAGTTGCTCAATTTGAGAATCTTTTTCTTCAATCGCCTTCATCAAGTTGTTGATGTGTTCTTGCATCTCAGCCATTCTTTCTTCCATAGTTCTTGTCTCAATCATCATAACAGTCACTACGTCAGAATCAGGTTCAAACAAAGGGTTATACTTGACAAAAAACTTGTCATTAGTATATGCCCCCTGCAAGGTTGTTTCTTGGCCTGCAACGACAGAAGCTTTATCTTCTTGCAACGTCAGTCCGTTGAAGCAACGATGGGCAGTAGAACCCATGTAAGACTTGTTCATGACAGCGACCATTGAAGAAGTTTTGAACGACATGTTTATACTTGTGTTTTGAGATAAGAGAGAGAGATGAGAGGTAGAGATTGTCCCACCGGGCGTGCCAATTTGTTCACACGTAACTTCGAAGATGGAGACACGTGGAATAAATAATATATTTGTATTGATGTTTATATGCGTGTGGGTGTACAATCTCTAACTTTAATCCTCTGATTCTCTCTCTTGTGTGTGAATGTGTTTCACTCGAGGGCTGGAACGCTTGATCCCGAGTCTGAAGCTTCAATGGATTCTTGGAGCTTGAAGTCTTCTAGTCTTGAAGGAGTCTTCAGTCTTCAAGAAGTGTTGATGTCCTGAAGAGTCTTTGATCTTCAAGGAGTGTTGAAGTCTTGAAGAGTGTTTGGTCTTCAAGAAGTGTTCAACACTTGGACTTGTGGATTGCAGAGAGTCTTCGGTCTTCAAACTTGGTGGAGTCTCTCTGAATTCTCTGGTTCTGCTTGAGAGCTTTGAAAACTCTGAACTCTTGTCTTTGTGAGAGTCTAGAATTTCTGAACCCTTGAAATGATGGAGAACCCCTCTATTTATAGAGTTCTCGTTAGATGGGCCCTGGTGACTTTTGGGCCTAACAACTTGGGCTTGGGCTTTATTGATCTTGGGTCTGGTTTATATTTCACCCAAAATCATATGACCCAAATATTTAAAAGACCCAAATTTGATCCAACTAATTATTTTCTTTAATTAATTGGTCAAATCAATTAATCTGATCAAAATAATTTATTTTTAATTAATTGATCAAATGGACATTTGGCCCTAAAAATTTATAATTGGCCAACTTTGTCTTCAAATTAAATTTGGGACACATGTCAATTTATAATTGGTCCCAAATTTAATTAATTATAATTTTGTCATTAATTTTAAATAATGACGTGGCAATTTGTCATTGGCCAAAATTTCTCCTTCAACAGCAACCAATTAAATTTAAAAATAAAAAGAATGAAATTAGATAAGATAAGACAAATGGTGAATAATAATATTTGAAAACCTAAAATATGGAAGGATAAAAAAAGAATTTTAAATATTGGTTAGTTACACCAAATTTTCCTAAAATCTAAATCCTAAAGCTGCTCTCAACAGCTTTTGCAAACCACCGTGATTCAAAAATGGGAAAAATACACTTTTGGTCCCTGAGGTTTGGGTTAAATTACACTTTAGTCCCTAAGTTTTCAAACTCAACAAGAATACCCCTGAGGTTTGAGATAAGGAGCAATTTAGTCCCTACCATCCAACTTGCCGTTAAATACTAACAGAATGCTGATGTGACACTATTATTTTAATTTAAAAATTAATTTTTAATATTTTTAAATAAAAATATATTAATAAAAATAAAAATATTATTATTTTATTAATTTTTAAATTCTTTTTCTCCTCTTTCTTCTCCGTCTTCTTTCTCTTCTCCTCTTTCTTCTTCAACTTCTTCTCCAACTCCGATGGCCGGTGGCCACCACTGTTCGCCGGCCGGCCGTCGCCAGCCGCTGACAAGATTTTTTTTTTTTCTCTTTTTCTTCCTTCCTTTTCTTCTTCTTCTTCCTCGAAGCTTCAGCCTCTATTTTTTTTTTTAACTGAAAGAGAAAGGAGGAGGGAGGTAAGCTGCAGTACTGACCAACCGAGACGAACAGTTTTGGTAAATAATGTCTTCTACAATGAAGTTCTCATGGGAAATCTCAAGAACTGGGTAGTTTTGAGCATTGCATTCGATTTTGAAATCTGGGTGTCCGCAAGAAGGTTCGTGCACACGATCTATCCAAAAGGGGTAACTGATATCAAGACCATGTCCGCAGTTTCTAGGCGCACAGGCCTGGAACTTATGGTACAGCGAAGTTGTTGCAGAAGCTGAGGCCGAGAAGATGAATGTAAAGAAGCAAACAAGAGTGGGTTTGAAGAGGGTTTGGAGTTCGAAAGCCATGGGAAGAAGTTGAGAGAAGAATGAAGAAGCGGAAAATGGAGCAGAGAAATGGGGAATCGAAAGAGGGAAAACACATGCCATTCGGAGAAATTTCTCAAAAGGGTTTGTTGGGTAATCTTTGAAATTGCTTTTGAATCTGTTGGATTAGATAAACAAAGAATGGAAATTAAAAAGAAACAAATAATGACAGACTTCACCAGTTTTTCAACAACCACGCATAATGCCCATGTTTCATAAACAAACACTTGATTTGTTCAGATCAAAGGGCTTAATAAGATGGGATTTTTCAAAGTTCCTGGGTCCGGCTGAAATTGGTGGGATTTAGAGTGGAAGTGCTTTAATCGAAGGAGGAGAAGAGGAAGAAAAGGAAGGAAGAAAAAGAGAAAAAGAAAAAAAAAATCTTGCCGGCGGCCAGCCGGCGAACGGCGGTGGCCGCCGGCCACCGGAGTTGGAGAAGAAGAAGTTGAAGAAGAAAGAGGAGAAGAGAAAGAAGATGGAGAAGAAAGAGGAGAAAAAGAATTAAAAATTAATAAAATAATAATATTTTTATTTTTATTAATATATTTTTATTTAAAAATATTAAAAATTAATTTTTAAATTAAAATAATAGTGCCACGTCAGCATTCCGTTAGTATTTAACGGCAAGTTGGATGGCAGGGACTAAATTGCTCCTTATCTCAAACCTCGGGGGTATTTTTGTTGAGTTTGAAAACTTAGGGACTAAAGTGTAACTTAACTCAAATCTCAGGGACCAAAAGTGTATTTTTCCCTTCAAAAATTGATTTTCTCTAGATTATTAAAGAATCAGTTTAACTAAACACAAAAAACGACCTTAATCAATGTGGGACTCTGATCATATTCCCAACGAATTGATTGGATCCTGATGCACTAAATCATTCTACGGGTCCGTTTGAAATACCGTTTAGTTTAAATATTTTTCAAAAATGCATGTTTTAAAAAAACATTTTTGTATAAAAAAGTGTTTAAACAATTACTCATATGTTTTGTTACATTTCCTTATACACAAGTCATTATATACTTAAAAACTCTTTTTAAAAAAATTACTGTCAAGTGTTTCTCTCAAAATGGTTTATTTCTCACTCTCATTTTTTAATAAGTTATTTTTAGTGGTTGTCAAGCACTAGAATTTTTTTCAAAATGATTTTTTTTTTCAAAATAAAACACTTGAAAAGTTAAACCAAACACACCCACTACGACCACATGTTCCTCCTCTTTGGGTCCTTTAGGAAGTGTTGAGAACTAACCTATAAGTTTATTTATAAATTCCTATGTCCTCATATTAAACTGAGTTGAAATAGGCACTTGATAGATGCGCAAGAAAACTATGGAGCAGTTGTTTGGGAGTATTCTGAAAAACAATCTTTCACTTTCGAAACTAAAATTTCAATGAATACTCATTTAAATGACTATTTCTTCTAAACTTGATGACATTTGAACAATAGATCCTCTAGAATGATTTCAAGTACTGAATAATCTCTATAGTTACAAAACCACCAAAAAAAATTGTTCTTAAATAAATATAACAGAACTACCAAACAGACCTATAGTTCTCATCAATTCAGAGAATGGAGTCAGATTTTTATGTAGTACACTCCATTACAAGAGACACAGAAAAATCTTTAAAATGGCAGTCTTCGGCTTCAACACATTTCTTAAAAATGGCAGTCTTCGGCTTCAACCCGTTTTTAATTAGTACAGTCCATGGCATATTACCGAGCTTCAACCTCGAATTATGTTCTTTTTAATTTGTTGTTCCCCATTAAGTCAGAGAAAACATTCTGTTGTATATGGTTATATCTGGTCTTTTGCTTCTCAATCGAGATGAAAATACTTGAGGCTGACTAAAAGCTAGAGTAAATAGTGCGGCCAATGCTCAGCGGATGTCTCTGGTATAGTAAGCAACATAAACCAACAACAATGGTGTTACGAAGCAGTACACAGGAAAGTGGAGAAATGGATTCATCTCATAAGCCTTCATAACAGCCCTGCAATTCTGTGATAAAAACCCAATGAATTGGTAAACAGTATTATAATTCCTGGATCTAATGGCCTCAAGGAGGCAATGGAATCAAAATTCGTCCTTTAGATTTAGTTTTGGAGGATATTAGAAAGATTGACCAGGTAAAAAGGTGACTTGAAAAGGACAATGGTACCTAGTGGTTTCATTTATAACTGCTTGTACATAAATAACATGATGAGAAGACTCAGAAATCAGCCTAATTTAGGTAATATATTAAGTTGTTCATTTTGTGACCTCAGTTTTCCACTGGCAACTCTTCATATAAATAGACAACTTCTAAATGTCAAAAGGATCCATGGGTAAGAGAGTAGCTGATGCTATTCTGATATCATCTCTTATAGAACTTAGTTATTTATACTTTGAAGGCTGATCAAGTCCCATCGTTTACATCCGGGAGGATTGTTGTCAATGAGAAGCTCGCGTATGGATATGGATAGTGTAAAAGATGGCATTAAATGATAATGAGACTAAGTACGAGGCCAATATCAGAAATCATAATAAGATATGGAATAGCAAACTTCATTGACCTTTACATGCAACTAAATATTGTTTGACCCAAATCTTTTCTACAATAACAAATAATCAATTCTACAGGGAATTGATGTCACAAACGACTTGCTTATGTAATGTAACTACTTGTTGATGAACAAATGATGCATAATCAAATGAGAGTTGTATATGGAAGCAAAAGACCTTTTTGATAACTCAAGAGCAATCAAAACTACGTAAGGACACTAGGTCAGGATGTTCTTGTTAATTTTAATAGTCTCCATTTAAATTTATTTTAAAATTGAAATTTTAAACACTTATTTTATACGTGTACAACAATATCATGGTAGGTTTTTCTTTTTAGCACTACTGCTCCAATTTTGCAACAGTTAGCTGTAAAAGCAATTATTCTCAAGACTAGCACTCATGGTTACGAGTGTAATTAGTGTTTTCAAACATGTAAATGAGAAAGTCATTTGTTTTATGAGTCACTAATTAAGGATGGATGGACTTCCAACTTATGAGTTATGATGATTTTAGACTAATCATAGACGTGTCAAAATGGTCCCAGGTAAGCTAGACTAATTGGTTTTGAGGAAGGTGTGGGTGGTAAGCTCAACTTTTATGCTCTTTGGCAGGTTCAACCAATGATGGATGTTTTGACAAACCAAAAAGGAAAATTTGGACAGGCTCTGTTTTGTCCTTAGGAGGCTGGACTTGACTGTGAGTAGGCTTAGGCATGTAAACCTAGCTCTAGCTTCACTTGTTGTGTCAGCCATTTCCCTTTAGTAGAGGTGATATAGCTTCTAGCTGTTGCTTGATCCCTCCTAGCGTTAGACATTTTATAAGCTGATTAAGAAATGATGGCACACTCCTCATTTGATGACTAAAGCCCATGTTGAAGGCTCAAGGAGCATCCACAACCTAGAATTCAACGATCTCATTGACACCATCAACCTTGATCAGGTGGGTGATGAAGACTTTAAAAAGGTTTGCACTGTCATTGAACCTGATTGGCTCCACTCCGCTCGACTTCAGCTGACTTCAGCTTTTTTACATCCATCTTCATCTGTGGAAAGGTGCTCACATTAAGTATATTCAGGGAGGGAGATACCCTAATCGAAGAAGGTCCTTTAAACCAAATAAGGTCACATTTCCATTCTTTGTAAAAGGGCCCTACAAGTATCTTGTCAAGTGGGCAGAGGTACACAAGGTTTTGGTATGATGTTTGGTTGGGGAATAGGGCTCTGAGGGATGACTTTCCTTCCTTATTTGCCCTCACTCACAACAAAGAAGCATCCATCTCAGAATTGTGGATAAATGAATCAGCATCTTGGAATTTATGGCTTAGAAGACATCTTACAGAGGCTAAAATTGGTCAATGAGCTAGTCTCTCTAACTCTCTCACATGTTGTGCTCTCTGATCATGAGGATTGGGTTTGGAATTGTTAGGTATCTAACCCAACTTTTATCTTCAATCACCTGAAAAGATACTCAAGAACAATGCAACTGGAATTTCCAACCCCGTCACAAAGAGTTCTTTGGTAATAAGGGGGGAAGTTATATATTAACAGATGGCATCCAATCCAAACTAACAGAACATAACAAGCATAACAACAAGAACACAAGATAAGAAGAACATTCAATAAGCCAAACATTCAGTCTTCGAGAGACTAAGACTCGCCAAAGACCAAAGCCTTCACAAAAACCATCCCCCTCTCTCCAGTTGCTACTCTCCTCTAAAAGGTTCCTTCATACTTGACAATAGTACAAACCACGATCCCTTGTCCCTAAGGGTCCCCACAACTGCTAACTTCCTCATTCCCTTCTTTAATTACCCCTTCGCCCTTCCTCTTATATGTATGAATAATCGGAGGCCTAACAATACCCAGGGTTTTGAGGCACCTTGTCCTCAAGGTGAAAATCTGGAAATTGTCGTTTAATCACAGCTACTATTTCCCATGTTGCATCACAGTAGGGACGGTTATTCCACATAACTAACCACTCTTCTTGTTGTATTTCATCGTTCCATTTCATTCCCAAAACCTCCTCGGGTTCAAATAGTCCTTCAAATTCATCTGTGAGTATTAGAGCAATGGACTGTGGAAACTCCCATTCTCCTAAAGCCTTCTCCTAAAGCCTTCTTCAGTTGGGACACGTGAAAAACATTATGGATTGAAGATTCGAAGGGAAGATCTAACCTGTAAGCCACCTCTCCGACTTTCCCGTATGCAATATGGCCCAAAAAATTTGGGTAGGTATCAAAGAAGATTTGCTAGATAGTACCATGCGGTCCTTATAATACCCAGGGTTTTGAGGCACCTTGTCCTCAAGGTGAAAATCTGGAAATTGTCGTTTAATCACAGCTACTATTTCCCATGTTGCATCACAGTAGGGACGGTTATTCCACATAACTAACCACTCTTCTTGTTGTATTTCATCGTTCCATTTCATTCCCAAAACCTCCTCGGGTTCAAATAGTCATTCAAATTCATCTGTGAGTATTAGAGCAATGGATTGTGGAAACTCCCATTCTCCTAAAGCCTTTTCCTAAAGCCTTCTTCAGTTGGGACATGTGAAAAACATTATGGATTGAAGATTCGGAGGGAAGATCTAACCTGTAAGCCACCTCTCCGACTTTCCCGTATGCAATATGGCCCAAAAAATTTGGGTAGGTATCAAAGAAGATTTGCTAGATAGTACCATGGGGTCCTTATATAACAATTTCCCTTGTTGGAAGGAGTATTTTGGATGAGTCATTGGATCCTCTTCAATATCTTTGATAATTTTCACCGGCTCTGGATCCTGACTAACCTCTTGCTGGATGACTGAAGCATCAATAATTGAGGGGACTAAAATCGAAGCCAAGACAACTTCATGAGGGATTCTCGACAAGGCATCAGCTGCCATATTGAGTACTTTATTTCGAAGTCATACCCCAGGAGTTTGGTTAACCACCATTGATACTCTGGCTGCATCTTTAGAACATTTGCTCTAACAGATGCTTCAAAGCCCGTTGATCTGTCAACACTATGAATATTTTACCCAATAGATAGTGGTGCCAACATAGAACCTAGTAAGGACTCACACATCAGACGGGTCCCTTACAAGGCCATGAAACACTACTGATGTGAGTACCTATGGAAAGCCTGTAGAGTCGTGGATATACAGAAGCCAAAGTGTAATTTTGGATCCAGACATCATGCCAAAAAGAAATGTGATTTCCATTGCCCAAAACTCTTTTAGTATTTTGTTTAACAGTGTTGTTTAACAAAGAAATCAATGCCAATGGAGCTTTAAAGGAGCCTTCATTTGAAGTTGAAGGCCATTGTTGGATGGCTACCCGAGGGTAATACTTGGCTTTGATAAATTTACACTAGAGGGCTTCATCTTCATTAATAAATTGACAAATCCATTTGGATAAGAGAGTCGTATTTCTTTCCTTTATTGTCTTTTTACATTCTCCTTCTTAGGTTAACCTTGTACATCAATCCATTTGGATAAGAGAGTCGTATTTCTTTCCTTTATTGTCTTTTTACATTCTCCTTCTTAGGTTAACCTTGTACACTTGTATATATATATATATATCTTTTATGTGAATGGAATGGATTATATTGATTCTCTCAAACCTTTAGCGTTTACATGGTATCAGAGCAGGTCTAAGGCAATCAAGGTTTTGTCTCATTGGAGATTTGTGAACCTTTAGGGTTTGATTTAGAATACTTTTTTTAGGGTTCTGGTTTGGAACACCTTTTGAGGGTTTTGGTTTGCCTGAAACGTTTGCTGCCCGAAACCCCCACCGCCGCCACCAGAATCCGCCGCTTCCGTCGCCTGAAACCGTCTCTGCCGCCGCCGTTTAGGTTTGTCGCCGGAGGAGTTTTTTGTCACCACCCAGCCCAAAAGATAGCCCACTCACCGATCTACTGTTCCTCCAAATCCGACTTCGAAAAACTCTACATGTGGTCCTCACGCGCTGCCGCAAGATCCGATGCTAGATTCACGCGCTGGTGCATGTATGCGCGTGCACCTCCGTTCTCGCTCCCTTTTCTGTGGGTCAGCTCAACATGGGCCCTCTTTCTAGTAGTGTGCTTATTTGGGTCATATTGAGTTTGATTGTTGTGTTTGAAAGCCATATTTTTTTGGAATTCTCTCATCTCTTGGTCCCTGACCTAAGGTAATCCTTCATCTAACTCTCACATTGAGTTGATTCAAATTTGATATTTGACCTCTTAGTTTTAGTGCATGTCTTTTTGCAAACCTTGATTTTAGTATTGTATGTTAGAAACAATCAAATACTGGTTGATCACCAAACTTGTGGAATATGTCAACCTTGAGGTAAGAACACATTCTCTTATCTCTTGGATCAATTTTTGTGCTAGAGAGGTCTATGAGGACTTTCACACGGTTGCTACTTGCTAAGGTCAATTCCATTTGGTTCTTATTATATGCCTTCCAACTTCTTGAGCACATCCTCCACACTCTTCTCCAAAGTTGGGATGGTAGAATTCAGCTTTATTATATGCTTTCCAGCTTTTTGATCACATCCTCCACACTCTTCTCCAGCTTTATTTTTCTCGGCTATACAGTTTGTCATCACCTGGAGAAGCTTATGAGAGATTTCCTTTGGGAGGAGGTGGATGAGGGGGGAGGAGCTCATCTTGTTAGCTGGGAGACAGTGGGAAAACCTGTGGGTCTTAGCAAGCTAGAATCAGGGAATTTGAGACCAAGAAATAGAGTCATGTTAGCTAAATGGTTGTGATGGTTCCCACTTGAATCATCTTCCTTGTGACATCAGATTATCGACTTCCTTGTGACATCAGATTATCGACAGTAAGTATGGCTATCATCCCTACAAGTGGCTTTTGAGTGGGGTAAAAAGCATGTCCAGAAACCCATGGAAAGAAATTATCTTCGAGCTCCCGATTTTTTCTAGTTTGGTTCGGTGGGTGGTGGGAAATGGGAGGGAGTCTTATTTCTGGGAGGACACTTGGTGGGGGATAGTCCCCTCTGATCTAGATTTCCTATTCTCTATTGGTTGTTCTCCATGAAAAAGTCGCATGATTTTTGAGGTTATTAATGTCTCTGGGGGCTCTCCTTATTCTCTCTTTGACCAATAGGGAAGCAATGGAGGTCGCAACTCTCTTGTCTTTGATCAAGGAGTTCCAGTTTAGGGGAGGGAGGGGGGACATTCATAGTTGGAGTCTCAGTCCTTCCAAAGGTTTTTCATGTAGCTCCTTCTTCCAATGGTTGCTCAATTTTTCCCCTTGCAGTGAGTCTATCTTTTCTACTCTTTGGGGAGTGAAAGTCCCTAAGAAGATTAGGGTCCGTTTGGTTGGTGATCTGAAAACAGGAATTTGAAAACAAGGGATTCAATGAAAACAGAGTTGTATTTCATGTTTTCAGATATGTGTTTGGTAGCAGATTCAGAAATTGGATCTGAATTTAAATAATGGTTCAGAATGTGTTTGACAATATATTTATAAACGATAAATTATTTGTAGTTATCAACTAAATACTAAGTTGAATATAAAATATTATTAATTAATTTATAAAAATGTTATGTATTATAAATTTATTATTATTATTATTTTACAATATCATATAATTTATAATACATTATATTATACAAATTTTAATTTTACAAAAATAAATTGAGTTTATAATATGAAATACTATATTTATTAAAGTTTTTATCTTTTTTAAATTAATTCTGCATTTAAAATTTTGAAATTCAAAATCTGGATACAACGAAAACATAAAAAAGTTGTTTTCAGAATTTTCACTATTTGGATCACAGAATCCGAAAACAGTTTTCAGAAACACGTCTACCAAACGCATATTCACTGAATTCAGTGAATCTGAAAACATAAAACAGGATCCGGATTGCCTACCAAACAGGCCCTTAGATTCTTTATCTGACAAGTTATTCACGGTAGAGTGAATACGATTGACAAGCTTGCAAGAAAGATGCCTTTGTTGGTTGGGTCGTTTTGCCGTAACCTTTGTCGAAGGGTGGAGGAAGATCTGGACCACATCCTATGGGGTTGTGCCTTTGTGCGTTCTGTCTAGAGTTTGTTTTTTGAGGCCTTTGGGTTGCTGGCCAAGAGCTTCAGAGACCATAGGGGGATTATCGAGGAGTTCCTCCTCCATCTGCCATTCAGAGATAAGGGGAGGGTGTTATGGCTTGCCGGGGTGTGTGATGTTTTATGGGAATCGTGGGTAGAGAGGAATAATAGGGTTTTTAGAAGATTGAAGAGGTCCCCGTCTGATGTGTGGGATCTCACTAGATTCCATATTTCTCTCTAGGCTTCGATTTCAAAGGCTTTTTATAATTATTTGTTAGGGCTTATTAATCTTGGTTGGAGCTCCTTTCTTTAGTGGGTTTCCTTTTGTGGGCTTGTTTTTTTAGATGCCCTTGTATTCTTTCATTATTTCTCGATGAAAGTTGGTTTTTCATAAATAATTTTTTTTATTAAAAAAAAAAGACTTACAACAAAAGGTACAATCCGGAGAAAGAACTACAAGATTGAAAAGATTGAAGTACAATCTTGGAGAAGACCCCTTACAACGGAAGGTACAATCCTGAGAAAGATCTACAAGATTGAAAAGATTGAAGTTTGTTGAAGAGCCCCCGGATGACAAAAGCATACCCTTTATATCCCTCTCATCTAACTCATATTCTCTACTCATAATTTCCCCATTATTAAGTCACACTGTCACAGCATCTAATAAAAATTTAAAAGTGGGTCCACTAGCTAGTAGCTAACTAACAGACTTGTATTCTAAGCAACCCTCATCATTATCCTCCTCTAGTATACTTGGATAATGGGTGGCCACAAATTCTCATACTTGTTATGGAGCTTCAACCTTTAATATCTGCTCAAATATTGACCTTTCGACTACTTGATAAATTTTGCAGGGTCTCTTACTATCTTTCTTCCACTTCTCATTTAAGTCATTTCACTCTGCTAGCATCACCTCATCGGCAACCTCAGGTTCTTCAAAGTCTTCTCAACATTACTATAAAACTTTAATGATTTAAGCAATAACTTCATATTGTAAATGCAGCAATCATAATTTCTACCATGAAACATGAGTGAACCAAAAAAATAGTTCGAATTTTCCCTAGCTCTTATACAATTTTTTTGGTTGTAAAGTGGACACCATATCTAAACACATTTTATAACAAGGAGCCAACGGCAGAAAAATCCTCTCTATCGGTTATATGCACCAAACAAGAACAATTATTTGAGAGAACTGCTAAGTTCTACTTCATTTCGATTTTTTAGCTTGCAACTATTTATAGCTCTAATGAATCAACTCCAAAGAGATATGCCATAAATAAATATATAACTCTTTAGCCATACAGTGAATATTAATTATGGTACAAGTAATTGACATTCCTGTATTCTAGATTAATATTTAAAAAGGAAAGCATCTCACAAAGCATTTATTTTTCATTTCAAGGAAAACTAAAATTTTTGCTTAAATATAATGACTTACCAGAAAATGCTTCCAACATACTACTGCACCAATGATCAGGAGAACTTTCCGAATCCACCTCCATCTAAACCAAAAACTAAACCTTCCACTGCTTTTCAAGTCAAATGATTCAGGCCTCTTATTATTGTAACCATAATCATCTTCTTTCTTTGCTAAAAGAGAGAGGAAATGGTCCCCATAGACTCCTCTTTCAACAGCAAAAGCAACCATAATGAAAATAGCAGGGTAAACCACAAAAAGAAGATGGGAAAGAACCATCACCATTATATCTGGAGAACCAATATATCTATGTTTGTCCATTTCATTTGAAGTTTTGATAACCCATCCCATATAGGTCATGTATCCCCTATCTTTGCCATCTGTGAAAATTTGTCCAATAAACCATGGAAATGATATAAGGTAGATTAAGTAACCTAATATGCAGAACCATACCATGGGAACCTTGCTGAGCTCCTGTATAACCCATGCCATGCCATTAAAGAAGCTTTTATTCACCTTGAAATTGTTGTAAGTGTACTGCTTCTTTGAAAAAATAAGAATTGCTTTTGGAAGAATAAGGACTGAGAGCATAATAAACAGAGAAGACCAGAGCACAGGGTAATACAAGGCAGCCCATTGAAGTCCCATAACCCTGAACTCATTCCATGTCCAGGACGCTTTTGCCGTTAGACCATTGATAGAAAATGGCCTCAAGTCAGATAAAGTTGACCTTCCTGCAATGTCAATTGCTTCTATTTGCAGATAATATCTATCAGGAGATGGGTCTTCAAAGGCTTTGTAATTCCATGGAGCAGTGTAAAGATCTCCCCTTGAGATGTTACCCACGGGGTTTTTACTCATGGATTCTTGTAGTATCAAACTGAATTTTCCAGGATTAGAATCATATATTCTAGCCACAACAGATGCAATAGGAGAAATAGAGAAAACAAGTGTTCTTATCATCTCATAAGATGAAGGAGCCATCAAATGGCATTTATATTCATAGGATGACGAAGATTTTAACATGAAACGTGAGTCTAATGGAAATGTGGGCAACAAAATAGTTTTTTTAATTCCTGACTTGAAGTCAATGTCAACATATGACACGTGACCGCTATCAATGGCCAAAATTCGAATGGCCCTACTCTTCCTCCAGTCACCCATCTCCCACTCCCAGAATTCTTGAACTGGTGGAACTTCCAATGAACAGTTGATGGTACTTCCAGAATAAATTTGGTGCACATTAAGCTGGAAAAATTTCTGTGACAAAAAACTAGAATTTGAATGATGATGCCTCTTCAAATTTTTGCCAAACCTTGTATGGAGATGTCCGCATACATAAGCGGATAAAGAATGTTTCAAGAAGATATCTCTCAGACTCTTTCCAGAGAGGGAGGAAGCTGAGAATGAGATAGGAAAATGGCCAAAGGAAATCTTAGTTACTGGATCAGTTGTCAATGAGTCCCACTGAGAGAGCTCCAAATCTAAGTCGGTTAATAGCTGATCAGTTGGATGCCCAAAGACATTTGATGGGCCTCTCAAACCAACAGACATGGTGCTGTCAAATCCAACAAAGAGGTACTTGTATTGACCAGCCTGAATGATAGAACAAAAAAATATATTAATATGAGCTTTTTCTTTTTTTTTTTCTTTTTTTTTTTTTTTGATAAGAAACAAGATGTATATGAGCTACTTTTTCACAGCCCTTAGTCTGTTTTTTTGGCCATGTGAATATGAGCTGTTTTCAAATCAACAATTAGCCAAGGGCAGGTGTTTGCACTTGCAAAAGTTCTACTTATGGAATCTCACTTATTCATATCAATAATGATAAACAATACAAAAATTTAAATCAATGAACTTCCCATATTTAACATATTTGATTTCTCAGGTATATCCTTGAAAATAGAGAGTACCAACATGAACTACTGCATTTAGCATTTGTAGCAAGTTAAGCAATTAATTTCCAGTTCAAATAATGAGCATAAGCTTCATTTGAAAGTGCATAAATCCCCATTTACCCAACAATAAGTAAACCTTTTACTTCTTGTACGTAGGTGTGTAGGATTCTTTGACAGTTTGACTGTTCATTTCTAGCCCCAAAAAATCCAACTTAATAGGACTCCCAAAAAGAGTTCTTCTATACCTAAATATTCCATGGACACTCATGGTAGCAAAATTTAAAAATTCTTTTGGAATAGATTTTTAGGACAATAAGGGTTGTTGGAAGGTCATATATTTGATGAGTTTGGCAAAGAGAAAGTTCTACTTCTATCTTTCCATGGGGCTTCCTAATCTAAATAGTTTTTCTATAAGCCTTACTAAAGGCCTGAGAGGATGTATTTTCCTCGGCCTATAAAAGGACTATAATAGAACCATGATATTACAAGTACATGTACTCACCACAAACCTCATCTAAAGATAATAACTAACCTGAACAGTGACACTATACACATTTGCATTTCTGCTCAGCTGTCCACTGATGCTATAGTTTGAAAAGTAATCAAATGAACCACCAACAGATGGAACACCAAATTTATCATGATTTCCTCTAAGGTCAAAGAAGATGCTTTTGTCTAGTCCACTTCTTGTTATAACATCTTCCATTACATTTTGATATTCCATCCATTCCTCTTCAATTTGTTTCATGGTTAACAAATCCTTGCTTTTGCCATCTGATAAATATAAGAAAAAATCTCAAAGGTTATAAAAAAAAAAGTTGACATTGTTTGTGAATGCTACACAAAGGATTAGAAAGATCAAGCTTCTAAACTTGAGTGTTAGTAGTGTGAATAGGATAGCTAGAGTCCACATTCATTAGCATAACTGCCACAAAAATCTGCATTCAACCTACTATATCATGTGTGCGCACACACACAAAAAGAAAGAAAAAAATAAGAAAAGAAAAGGGGAAAAAAAAAAGGAGAAACTCCCGACTTGCAAGATGAACTCAAAATAATAATAATAATAATAAAAGAATAGTATGCTCAGGAATCCACATCTGTAGGCATGGTGTCACAATCGCGTTCTGTTGGGACTCGCAAGCATTGTGCAGCACTTATTCTCGCCACGAGTAAGTCAGCCAATTCGATTTCGGATTGCCAGTGGCACAAAGTGCCTGTATCGCAACCTCCATCCTCGTTCATGGAAAACGGTTTTAGAAAACAGGGTTAGAAAAAAAGCTTTGGAAAACGATTGAAAACATTTTGAAAGAATATTAGTTGCGGGCTACCAAGTAAGCAAAGGGACAACAACATCTTGATAGTGAACAACTCCGGGTAGGAAGGTTTGACAACTAGTCGTACCTCCTATAGTATATTATTAAGCATTTTGCCTTTGGCAGGCTTGAACATCAAAATACACGAGGAGTCATACACTATAGAAATAAATAAGCAACAAAGGAAATACATACACATGAAAACATGAGGGCAAGGGTTGTCAAGGGCATGCGGCCATAGGCAACACGCCTTGGACAAGCATGACCGTGACACATGGCATAATTGAGCATGTTTGGTGATGTAGGAGATATCACTTATAGTTGTTCACTTGTTATCCTGTTATGCAGAGCTCATTCTCTTCATATCTATATTTCACATCATAGTCTCTCCCTCTCTTCAGTTTCAAGCTCGTTCGAAAATGATTGAAGTGGAAAAAGAAATGAAAGAAAAAACATTCTTCCAAACCCACAGGCCATTCAATGTAAAACAAGTTATCACAAGGGATCCAGAACTCTTGTTTTGTTTAGCCATCATCGAGAGAAAGAAATGAGCAAAAAGGAACAGTAAGAAATTTTCCAACGAAAGCAATCGATTGATATAGCTTTAAATTGAGTATCACCACAATTTGAATATGTTTGCTGGCTATGTCCCAGCAGAAACATCTACCAAGCCTATGACTGGAGATATAACACTGTGAATAATTCGCAAAAGTCAAACAAATACCAGAACTTCTTAAGAAGCAAATACCTGATTATATTCCCGTCATGCAGTTAACTTGAAAGAACAGGAATGAGATGAATATCTAAAATCAAAATAGAGAGAGAGAGAGAGAGCAGAACCTGTGAGATCACCCGTGATAAGAACCAGAGAAGGATTGATCATAGCAAGAGCAGGCCCCACGAAATCCCTGAATTGGAGAGCTCTATCCGGATGGTGAACACTGAAGTGGAAATCAGAGAGCTGAACCGCCCAAATTACAGATTCAGGTGCTCCCTTCGCCTCCGCGATTTTCCTGTTATTCCAATTACTGGGTTTCGAATGAGAGACTCCGCCATTTCCTTCGGCTCTTGCTTGGAGAAAGGGAATGGCAAAGCAAAAAAACACCAGAATGAAGATGTTCATCTTTCCTCGGCTCTTCAGCACAATTTCGCTCATTCAGTCATCAAGAATGAAAAAAATTCAGCAAGGAGGTCTTATATGGGTTTCTAGCAAAGCTGGGAGGGAAAGTAGACTTTGGGCCCACCCACCCTTCTTTATTCAGAAATTACAGTGAATGGGTGAAATTGATCCCAAATTTCACAAAAATCCAAATTATTATTAGGAAAAATGTTATGTTGAGTCGTGGACAAGAATGAAAATATCGATATCGGTCCTAATATCGATAATTCAAATTTACGGATTTATCGACGGATATTTGAATATCGACGGATGTTCCGAGAAAAATCACGGATATTACGGAAACTCATAAAAATATTTTGAATTTTTTTATGAAACTTTGGATTAAGCTTATTTAAGTGATAAACTATTAGTTTAAGCATATATGTCAATAATTATAGGGTCGGTTGCAAAAGTAGCAAACCGGTCCAAAATAATTACAGACTTAGCAGCCGTTGAAACTATTTGCGAAAATGGCAAAATTTTAACTTTTGGAATGTGAATTTACCAAAATGCCCTTTTTAACCCCTGAACCCCAAATTTCTTCCAACCCTCGAATTTCTTCTCACGCTGAAAATCTCTTCTATCGTTTCTATCAGTCTTCTCCGTTTTTTCTATCACTCGATTTCTTGTGGCTATCGTTTCTATCAGTCTTCTCCGCCTTCGTCTTCTCCGATTTGTTCGCACATTCGTCTTCTTGAACGTTGATAGCGAGCAGAAATGTCGCTATTTTAGTCTCAATTTATTAAGCTTTTTGGTGCTTTAATCGTGTTTTTAATGAATATATTTAATGAATTTTGTTATTTGGTCCTTAGGAGCTAAGTTGGTGATTTCGGGAGAAAAAGAGCCAAAATTGAAGTAATTCTAGCCCAAATCCTAGCTTGATGCAATTGAAGGCCCAAAGAAGACATTCATGGAGAAAAGACCAAGAGAAATGAAGAAGAAGGCCCAAAAATCAGCCCAAAAGGAAGCTGATTTTTCTGGAAAATCTGGACAGCGTCGAGACGCTTAGCAAGGAAGCGTCGCGACGCTGCCCTTTCGTGTTGCCCAAGCCGCGTGCGCAGCAGCGTCGCGACGCTTAGCAAGGCAGCGTCGCGACGCTACCCCTATTCCAGGCCTATAAATAGGCGCCCTTGGTGCCTCATTTCTCATCAATCAAGAATCAATCAATCAACCATCACTCAATCCTTTCTTTCCTTTCTTAAGACTCCTTTTTTGGAGCCCCTCTCAAGGCTTTTGAGCCTTTTTGAGAGGGTTCTTCTAGTGGGGAAATTTTGGGAATTTTGGGAAGCAATCATAGAGGCTCGAGGAGTAGTCAGCGGGGGCTCCAAGCGTCAGCAAGGGGTTTTCAACGGTCAATTCCTTTCCTTTTATGCTTTTTAATATGCTTTCCCTTGTAATTATTGTGGATATTATGTGTAGCTAAACCCCAATTTGGGGTCTTGAAATGAAATGATAGTGGAAATATTGTTATAATTTCTTGTCTCTTGCCCATGTCCTAATTATTTGTATGGATGTGCTTAATGCTTTACTCAATCTGGCCAATTGTGTAATGATTCGTTTCTTAATGGAAACTCGACGGAGAGAAATTAGGATAGATCATAATCCATGCAACTAGTTTAATTGCCCGTTGTGACACCGGGATTAGTTGATTAAACTTAGATTCCTAAAATGAATCAGAGCGTAATAATTAATGATTTTTAATAGCGCTAAGGACACTTAGGTTGTTAAAATGAATTAATTACAATTAGGGGAAACCGACAGGAGAACCTATGTGATTAACGGAGATTCTAGGTTTATAATTAGTTGGGCAATGAGATAGGATAATTATAGCAATTATTTAGCTAACCATTGATTTTCAAGACCCCTCTTCCCATTTCAAGAAAACTCTTTCTCCACATTTTATTTTTGATTGATCAAATTTGTTTTCATTGGTCATTTTGAATTCAAGTTCTTTTTATCACATGAACGTAGTCCCTAAATATTATTTCACCTAAGTATTTTCAGTGCTCAAGAGAATTTTAATTATTTGCTTAAGTTTCACTTCGCCTCCCTGAGGATTCGATACTCGGAATACTTTCCGTTTTATATAACTTGTGACGACCCGTGCGCTTGCGGATTAAAATCGCCCAACAAGTTTTTGGCGCCGTTGCCAGGGAGGCTTGATTTTTAAGCAAAAATTAATTTTTCTTGACATCGAAAAGAAAAGGGTAAATGGTAATTTAGGTGTAAATATTTTTCTTTCATCATTTTGTGAATACTATTTTTATTTTCATTTTTGTTTGGTTCTTTCTGTTTTCTGGGAGCATTGTATGCGAAGAAACAAGGTGGTTGATCTGTTTCCGTTAGATCTTGAGATTAACAGGACTCTAAAATTCATTAGAAAAGAAAAAAGATTAGCAGAAACGATGGCCCACCAAGAAGAAGCTCCCAAGGCAATTAGAGATTTTCTGCAGCCAGTTCTTCCTACCGAGAATTCTGGAATTGTTTACGCCCCCATCCAAGCTACAAATTTTGAGCTCAAAACAGGGCTGATTCAGATGGCGCGCGATAACTCGTTCAAGGGACATCCTTCCGAGGACCCCCACTCTCATCTGCGATCATTCCTAGAAATATGCGGGACAGTAAAGATGAACGGAGTTCCGGCCGACGCAATCAGATTGAGGCTGTTTCCATTTTCCCTGCAGGATAAAGCAAAAGATTGGCTCGAATCAGTCGAGACGGGCAGCATCAGTACTTGGGACGAGCTTGCCCAGGCTTTTCTGACAAAATTTTTTCCACCAGCTAAAACTACCAAGCTGCGAACTGAAATTGGAACATTCAGACAGCTTGACGAGGAGCAGTTATACGAAGCGTGGGAAAGATATAAGGAAATGCTTAGGTGATGCCCCCAACACGGATATCCTGATTGGCTTTAGGTACAGTTATTCTATAATGGATTAAACCCCTCCACGAAGACAGTCCTTGACACATCAGCAGGAGGGAGTTTTCTTTCAAAAACAGTGACAGAAGCCAAAGACCTGCTTGAGGAAATGGCGGCAACAAGTTATCAATGGCCGACGGAGAGAGGAACAGTTACAAAAAAGGCTGGATTATATGAATTGGATGAGTCAAGTTCACTGAAAGCGCAACTGGCATCTCTGACCAATGCTCTAAACAAATTGACGTCATCTGAGGTGGTTAAGTCCATTTCTACCTTAGCTGAAGGACATTCGAAGAAAGAAGGTCAAGATGTGGAAGAAGTTCAATACATAGGAAATAGATCATATACTCAAGGAGTACCAAACTTCTACCACCCCAGTCTGCGCAATCACGAGAACTTCTCATATGCGAATACAAAGAATGTTTTGCAGCCACCCCCAGGTTTTGCATCAACAAGTACTCCTGAGAAGAAAAATAATCTGGAGGAGATGGTGGCTTTATTCATCAAGGAACAAAGAATATTGAATGTAAATCTCCAGACATCAGTGAACAACCACGACACAGCTCTAAAGAATATGGAAGTACAGATAGGTCAGATTGCTTCAGCAGTAAATGCCCTGCAGAAGGGAAAATTTCCAAGCGATACTGAGCCTAACCCGAAAGAGCAGTGTAAGATGGTGGTTCTGAGAAGTGGCAGAAGACCGGAGAACAATTCAGAGAAGAAAAAGGAAGAAGAAAAGAGAAGGGATGAAGATGAAGGGGCTGAGGCACAAAAAGCCTCCTCTGAAAAGTTCCAACATCCGCCCAACTCTATTGAATTAAAATGTGATTTTTCTAACAGCTGTGCAGGTAAAAAAAGAAGAAAAGAAGCAGAATGACAATAAGAAGATGACTGAGGAAGAAGTGGTTCCATGCAACCACCATGACAGAGGTTCGCATATTAGCCCGCCCAAGCGGAGGGGCGAATGTCCAACCTTTGATTTCAGGGAGTTACCTTTTCCTCAAAGATTTAAAAATGTCAAATTAGATGAACAATTTCAAAAATTTTTAGAAATGTTTAAAAAGTTGTCTGTGAATATTCCATTGGTAGAAGCTTTGTATAATATGCCAAATTATGGAAAATTCATGAAAGAAATGCTTTCTAAAAAGAAAAGTCTGAAAAAAGAAGTTTTTAATTTATCCGAGAGTAGCAGTACCATTATTTCTGGTAGGATACCCTCTAAGCAGAAAGACCCAGGGAGTTTTACTGTTCCCTGTACCATAGAAGAAGTATCCTTCGATAGGGCTTTGTGTGATTTAGGAGCAAGTATAAATTTGATGCACTACTCTGTATACAGGAAGATTGGTTTATCAGGTATGACAGACACTGACGTCACTCTCCAGCTTGCTGATAGATCGATTACCCACCCGATGGGTGTTGTGGAGGACGTGTTGGTGAAAGTCAACAAATTCATCTTCCCTGTAGATTTCGTGGTACTGGACATGAAGGAGGACAAAGAGGTGCCAATTATCTTAGGCAGACCTTTCCTAGCCACTGGTAAGGCCGAGATTAGCGTGCATACAGGTAAGCTTACCTTGAACATTGATGATGAAAAAGTCGTGTTTAGTATTTTTGGCCAAGATGAATCTGTTTGTAGCTTGCATACATGTTTTTCTGTTGGGCCTGAATACTTGACTGATGACGATGAAGAGGTAGACTATAATCTTGGCCTAGGCTTAGGAGAAATGCTTGTTGATAATATGGATTTTGATCATGATGCATATATGGATAATCCTCTGTTTGAAAATGATTTGGATCTGCCTGACTTTGAAAATGAATTAGACTTGCCTGCTTGTGACAATGAAAGATCTGCAGTTGATGATTTACCTTCCTTTGAAAATGAATTGGAATTGCCTGAAATGAATAATTTTGTTGATGATATTGAATTTCCTGACATTGAGCATGAACATAAAAGGCATAAAAAAGATTGCTCGATAGATAATTTTGAGTCTGACCATGATTACAGTGAATCTATTGAGTCTGATCTTGACATTCCTGAATGCATGAATCCTGACAATGTGAATACTTTCTTTTCATGTCCTGATGATGTGTATAGCATAGAAACTGACCCAGAAGAACTTGAATCTGTGCATAGTATAGAATCTGATCCTGAAATTCTTGAATTCTTTAATTCTTCTGATGATGAGTCATGTGATAGCTTAGTTGAATCATTTTTTAATTCTGAGTCTGAAGGATCTACTGAGCATGTAGATATTTTTTCTGATGAATGGACTGGCATGATTGATAGGTCATCTCTAGATCCTAGACCAGTAAATATTATCACGCTTGATGACTCTGTTAACAACTGCTTTGAAAATAGAGATTTAGAAAAGAGATTTGATGCAGCTGATTATTTTCTAAAATGTTATTATGAGAATCTCTTTAGTGAAGATGGGTCAGGGGAAAGTTTTTTTTCTCCCCTGTTTGTAGTATGCAATTCGGTGCGTGATTTCTTGCAGGGCCCGGAGGATGATGAAAATTTTTATTTTTAGCCTCCGTAAGCGTGCCGAGCCTAGTCTAGCTAAAGACGTTAAAGAAAGCGCTGCTTGGGAGGCAACCCAAGGATTAAAGTAGTTAGTTGTTTTTGCGGTAAATAATTTTCTTTGCTCCGTGATCCAATTTTGTTTTGCAGGATCACCTTAGCAAATCCCAAAATTCCACATTTCCCATTTTTCATGGATCCAAAGGAAGAGGATGAAGCGCTCCTAGCTCAGGGAAGTCTCAGTATCTCTCTTTATGCTTTTCTGTTTTAAAACATTGGGGACAATGTTTAGTTTAAGTTTGGGGGGGAGGTTTCCGCTGTGTTGAGCATATTTAAATTCTGTTGGATGCATGAGTAGATAACCATGATAGCCAAGGATGTGATTTTTGAAATTTTGGGAGAAAATGGTTTATATGTTGTGGAATCTGGGAGCACGGCAGAAATTGTGAAATTTTAAAATTTTTTTATACTTAGTTTTGATGTCTAAAGCATGCAATAGTCTTATCTAATGACGTCTTTGAAAATCTAGATTCTTATTATGGTTTTCAAAGTTGTTGTCACCCCGATAGGCTTAGTTTCTAATATTAGGAAGTTCATGTTTGATTGCTCTAAAGAACTAGGTAGGAAAAAATGCTATGCCTGCTGAGAGAAAAGCAAAAGCAACAAAAGAAAAAGTGAGAAAAAGAAAATCTGTTGAAAAAGAATTTTTGCTTGCTCAAAAGAAAAAAGCCTAGGGGTAAAAAGAGCTACCTGCGGTGTGATCAGTTAGGCCAACCAAAGAATAAAATTCGGGTTAAGGGTCCCTGCACCGTAGTGTGAAAGCTAGTACCATTAGATATCAAAATGCAAGTTTGGGGGAGGAGCAAAAGAGCAAGAAAAGAAAAAAAAAAAAGGAGAGAAAAAGAAAAATCATGTGAGAATTCTGCTCCCCCATGAAAAAAACAAAAAGATGACAGGCACCCTAGTTACTTTTTTTTGCATGATAGAAGGACTCCGAAGTATTAGGGGCTCTTAGCCAGTGTAGGGGGAAAACAAATGGAGAAAGCCATAAGACTAATCTAGGTTAGTAAAAGAATCAATAGATAAGTCTTGAGCATGCTATTCATTAATCTTAAGTTCAAACTAGTTTAAGATTTCTTCAAGAGTATGCGGTGCTTGCTTATTCCACTTGCATGTTTTCCATTCGATCCTAAGAATTCCAAAATCATTGAGGGTTGAGCGATTCTATTTCATGCATCTTTAGAATTTATTTTGCTCGGGACTAGCAAAAGCTTAAGTTTGGGGGTGTGATAGCGAGCAGAAATGTCGCTATTTTAGTCTCAATTTATTAAGCTTTTTGGTGCTTTAATCGTGTTTTTAATGAATATATTTAATGAATTTTGTTATTTGGTCCTTAGGAGCTAAGTTGGTGATTTCGGGAGAAAAAGAGCCAAAATTGAAGTAATTCTAGCCCAAATCCTAGCTTGATGCAATTGAAGGCCCAAAGAAGACATTCATGGAGAAAAGACCAAGAGAAATGAAGAAGAAGGCCCAAAAATCAGCCCAAAAGGAAGCTGATTTTTCTGGAAAATCTGGACAGCGTCGAGACGCTTAGCAAGGAAGCGTCGCGACGCTGCCCTTTCGTGTTGCCCAAGCCGCGTGCGCAGCAGCGTCGCGACGCTTAGCAAGGCAGCGTCGCGACGCTACCCCTATTCCAGGCCTATAAATAGGCGCCCTTGGTGCCTCATTTCTCATCAATCAAGAATCAATCAATCAACCATCACTCAATCCTTTCTTTCCTTTCTTAAGACTCCTTTTTTGGAGCCCCTCTCAAGGCTTTTGAGCCTTTTTGAGAGGGTTCTTCTAGTGGGGAAATTTTGGGAATTTTGGGAAGCAATCATAGAGGCTCGAGGAGTAGTCAGCGGGGGCTCCAAGCGTCAGCAAGGGGTTTTCAACGGTCAATTCCTTTCCTTTTATGCTTTTTAATATGCTTTCCCTTGTAATTATTGTGGATATTATGTGTAGCTAAACCCCAATTTGGGGTCTTGAAATGAAATGATAGTGGAAATATTGTTATAATTTCTTGTCTCTTGCCCATGTCCTAATTATTTGTATGGATGTGCTTAATGCTTTACTCAATCTGGCCAATTGTGTAATGATTCGTTTCTTAATGGAAACTCGACGGAGAGAAATTAGGATAGATCATAATCCATGCAACTAGTTTAATTGCCCGTTGTGACACCGGGATTAGTTGATTAAACTTAGATTCCTAAAATGAATCAGAGCGTAATAATTAATGATTTTTAATAGCGCTAAGGACACTTAGGTTGTTAAAATGAATTAATTACAATTAGGGGAAACCGACAGGAGAACCTATGTGATTAACGGAGATTCTAGGTTTATAATTAGTTGGGCAATGAGATAGGATAATTATAGCAATTATTTAGCTAACCATTGATTTTCAAGACCCCTCTTCCCATTTCAAGAAAACTCTTTCTCCACATTTTATTTTTGATTGATCAAATTTGTTTTCATTGGTCATTTTGAATTCAAGTTCTTTTTATCACATGAACGTAGTCCCTAAATATTATTTCACCTAAGTATTTTCAGTGCTCAAGAGAATTTTAATTATTTGCTTAAGTTTCACTTCGCCTCCCTGAGGATTCGATACTCGGAATACTTTCCGTTTTATATAACTTGTGACGACCCGTGCGCTTGCGGATTAAAATCGCCCAACAAGTTTTTGGCGCCGTTGCCAGGGAGGCTTGATTTTTAAGCAAAAATTAATTTTTCTTGACATCGAAAAGAAAAGGGTAAATGGTAATTTAGGTGTAAATATTTTTCTTTCATCATTTTGTGAATACTATTTTTATTTTCATTTTTGTTTGGTTCTTTCTGTTTTCTGGGAGCATTGTATGCGAAGAAACAAGGTGGTTGATCTGTTTCCGTTAGATCTTGAGATTAACAGGACTCTAAAATTCATTAGAAAAGAAAAAAGATTAGCAGAAACGATGGCCCACCAAGAAGAAGCTCCCAAGGCAATTAGAGATTTTCTGCAGCCAGTTCTTCCTACCGAGAATTCTGGAATTGTTTACGCCCCCATCCAAGCTACAAATTTTGAGCTCAAAACAGGGCTGATTCAGATGGCGCGCGATAACTCGTTCAAGGGACATCCTTCCGAGGACCCCCACTCTCATCTGCGATCATTCCTAGAAATATGCGGGACAGTAAAGATGAACGGAGTTCCGGCCGACGCAATCAGATTGAGGCTGTTTCCATTTTCCCTGCAGGATAAAGCAAAAGATTGGCTCGAATCAGTCGAGACGGGCAGCATCAGTACTTGGGACGAGCTTGCCCAGGCTTTTCTGACAAAATTTTTTCCACCAGCTAAAACTACCAAGCTGCGAACTGAAATTGGAACATTCAGACAGCTTGACGAGGAGCAGTTATACGAAGCGTGGGAAAGATATAAGGAAATCTATCAGTGATAGAATTCTATCACTTCTATCAGGGATAGATTCTATCAGTGATAGAATTCTATCAGGGATAGATTCTATCAGGGATAGATTCTATCAATACCTTCTCCTTGTCATAAAAGATTGTGCAGTGTTCATCTGAATTGTCTTGGGATCCTTTCCTTGAAATTCCAAATTGATCATAACCTAAAAGATATTCAATACTTCAAAGATACAAGCTGAAAATATAATTCAAGTGCAAAAAATAGAGACGGTTCCCATTGACAGGCTTAGGCATCTGCCTCCACAAATTGAAGCACTCATTGATCATTTGTCAGTTTCATATGTAGCCCAAGGCTCCAAAGTTGATAATAAGTCTTGCTTATTTAATGGAAATCATAAGATGATTAATACTTCTAATATCTCAATAAAATTTTTTTTAAGCAATATCTCAACCTGTAATTTCATTCACATTAGCAGACTAATCACTGGTAGAATTCTATCAGTGATAAAATTCATGAATCAAACTGATAGAAAACATTTCTAAAGACTTTCTATAGTGATAGATAAACTTTCTTTGGTGATAGAAAAAACTTTATATCTATGAATTTGGTTCTTTCTTTGCGGACTTAATAATATGATAGAAAGTCTTCTATCAGTGGTAGAATTTTATCACTGATAGATTCTATCAATGATAAAATTCTACCACTGATAGATTCTGTCAGTGATAGAATTCGTGATAAATTCTATCAGTGATAGAATTCTACCACTGATAGATTCTATCACTTGAATTTGGTTCTTTCTTTGCGGACAGAAAGTCTTAAAAAAACAATCTACGATAGACAATCTAAGTGATAGAAAGTTTCTATCAGTGATAGAAAAACTTTCTATCAGCGATAGAAACTTTCTATCACTGATAGAAATTTTTTTCTACACTGATAGATTCTATCAGTGATAAAATTCTACCACTGATAAGATTCTATCAGTGATAGAATTTTACCACTGATAGATTCTATCAGTGATAGAATTCTACCACTGATAAAATTCTATCAGTGATAGAATTTTATCACTTCTATTAGTGATAGATTCTATCAGTGATAGAATTCTACCACTGATAGATTCTATCAGTGATGAAATTCATGATAAATTCTATCAGTGATACAATCTATCTCTGATAGAATTAGTGATATAATCTATCACTCAGAAATCTAAACCGACAATTACTTTTCTTTCTAGCGAGATCTCTGAAATCCGACGACCAGAAGAGGCGTCGACGACCGAAAGAGGATTTGTTGTGAGATTTTCGAACGGAAGAGACCGTGAAACCAAAAAACAAACGATCACGAGTTGAAGAAACTAATTCACAAGCCAAAGAAAGAAGAAAGAAGAAGAAGCTGATCACGAAGTCGAAGAAAGAAGAAAGAAGAAGAAGCTGATCACGAAGTCGAAGAAAACGGGAAGAAGCTGCGCGCGCAATTGAAGGGCAAAACGGGAATATAAAAAACTAATTCAAAAATTTTGCCATATTTGCAAATATTTTTGAAAAATGCTATATTTGCTATTATTTAGGGTGATATTGCCACCCATTACAAATATCCATAATTATAATCTAAATGTGAATAGTAATACAATAATAGACAACATTGAAGATCGAAAAATGAACACGAACTTGAATATTTCATTGATAAAAAATTGTAGTCATACAAGTACATGTTTTAATAATAACATGACGATCTTAGAGGTATTAGACCAACATTGATATAATTGATTTGATAATAACTGTAACAAAAAAAAATTGAGGAGGAATTAAATAAAAATTTAGTAATATGAATTAGTAATACAATATAAAAAATTGTAGAATGTCACATGTAACAAAAAGAAATTGAAGAGGAATTAAATAAAACTTTAAAAGAAAAAGGAGAATAAAAAATTTATCTAGACACAAAAATTAAAATTATCAAAGATATACAAAATTATTAGAATCATGACATTGATTTTTTAAAAAATAGAAATAATAAGTGTACTGTATACAAGGATGAAAAAATCGTTTTTTTATATATATAAAATAAGTATCAAGTTGAGATTTGAACACAGGACTGGAGGAAGCATGTAGGTAAACAATTAATGGTAAGCCAATGGAGCACTTTTACAATATAATACACTAAAAACGTTGTAATCATATATGTTCGATTTCTGTTTCGTTTTTCCGCGATTTCCACACGATATTTCGGCGCGATTTCTGCGATTTTCCGCATGTTATCCGCGCATCTCTTGATCTCCGTTCGATTTATCGGTTTTCGCGATATTTCGACGATATTCACGATATATCGCGATAAATTGGTAAAAAAGATCTTAACCTCCTATATATGTATCAGACCCGCGAGAAATTCGATATTTCGGCAATATATCGCCGAAATTTCGCGATTTTTTCATCCTTGGTCGTGGAAATATATATATATATATATTTAAACTGAGTCGTGGATATTGTTATACCTTCTCAAAAAAAAAAAAAAAAGCTAAATTATAAGAAATACCCCTGAACTTTGGGGTTTGTTTCAAAAATACCCCTAAACTTTAAAAAGTTTCAAAAATACCCCTAAACTTTGAAAAATGTTTCAAAAATGCGCTTGCCGTTAATTTTGGATGGAAACCGTTAAAGTTTTAGTTTAAAAAATACCCTTGAACTTTAAAAAAAAAATTAAAAAATACCCTTATTGAAATTTTTTTCTTCTTTTTTCCTCTTCTCACCGTAAATTCTTTCTCCATGAAAATTAATGCAAAACTTTGCTTATAAAAGTTGTGTACAACACAATACCAGATAAAAACAGACTTGAAATCGAGTTTTCTCTTTTAAAAAGCGTAAAAAAGATAAGTGTGAGAAAACAATATATATATATATATATATACTATTTCCTTTTTGTTTCCTAAAATAAATTATTTCTTTTTTCCTCTTTTTGTTTGTGTATGTTAGCGATAAGAAGAAGTTTATAAGACTGTGGATTTGATCCAATTTATAAGATTAATTAATTAAAAGTTTTATATATGATTTTGTTATTATTTATATTTAAAAATTGTTAGAACTCGTATACAACAATAGTTTCATTTATTTTTCATAACATGAATATAAAGAAAGTTAATTGGTAATAGTTAGTGAAAAAATAATATTGAAAAGTTCACACATGTAGAATTTCAAGAACAAAACAAATGTCATCTTGAAGTTTTGATACAAAAATCTTTCCTTCTCCCACCGTAAATTAATCTTTTCATGAAAAAAAGATTAATTTACGGTGGAAGAAGGAAAAAAAAAAAAAGAAACATTTTTCAATAAGGGTATTTTTTAACTTTTTTTTTTAAAGTTCAAGGATATTTTTTAAACTAAAACTTTAACGGTTTCCATCCAAAATTAACGACAAGGGCATTTTTGAAACATTTTTCAAAGTTTAGGGGTATTTTTGAAACTTTTTAAAGTTCAAGGGCATTTTTGAAACAAACCCCAAAGTTTAGGGGTATTTCTTATAATTTAGCCAAAAAAAAAAAAAACAATCAATTTATTATGTTAGATTTTTAATTCATAGATTTTCTTATCCATTCAACTTCTTTATTTCAAAATTACATTTTGGAAAATTGTAAGGATAATTGTAATGGGTGGCAACATGAGGGTGAATAATGACAAATATAGAAAATTTTAAAAATTTTTGCAAATATGGTAAACATTTTTAATTAAATTTTTATATTCCTGAATTGCCCCTACCCCTGATTGGCGTGCGCAACTTCTTCTTCCTCGTCAGTTTTATATATATCTAAACCCTAAACCCTAATCTTCTATCACTGATAGATTCTATCAGTGGTAGAAAAAATTTCTATCCGTGATAGAAAAGTTTTCTATCACTGATAAAAGATTTCTATCACGGATAGAATCACGTGCGCATCTTCTTCTTTCTCGTCAATTATATATATATATATATAATCTTCTATGATAGAAAGTTTCTATCACTAATAGATTCTATCAGTGGTAGAAAAATGATAGAAATCTTCTATGATAGAAAGTTTCTATCACTGATAGATTATATTAGTGGTAGAAACATTTTCTATTAGTGATAGAAAGTTCCTATCACTGATAGAATAAAGTTTCTATCACTGATAGAAAGTTCCTATCACTGATAGAATAAAGTTTCTATCAGTGATAGAAACTTTTTCTATTGATAGAATCTATCAGTGATAGAAAAACTGATTGGCGCGCACATCTTCTTCTTCTTCGTCAATTTTTATATATATATTGATAGAAATCTTCTATTATAGAAACTGATAGATTCTATCACTGATAGAAAGTTTTCTATCAGTGATGGACATTTTAGTAATTTTACTTTTCAGATGGTGAGATTTTGCCATTTTTGCAAATATTTCTGCGTGCTGCTACTTTTGCAATTAGTTTGGGCTATTTTGCTACTTTTGCAACCGTCCCAAATTGTAATGAGTGGCTAAATTCTAATAGTTAATTGCAGATATAGCAAGTTTTATAAAAAAAAATTGCAAATATAAAAAAAATATATTAAATCATTTTTAAAAAATTCCATTTTATCCATGTTTTTATTTCTATTACGGATAGAATTATAGTGATAGAAATCTGAAATTTATAGCTAATAGAAACCAATAGTGTATTTGATAGAAACCTGATTACGTGATAATTTTGTACATATCTTTTGTTTTTTTCTTTTTTTTTTTTTGTTTTGTTGTGGCCTTCCCTTCTTTAAATTTCAACTTCTGCTTTATATTTTTGTTTTCTTTCGGTTCAATTTCCATGTTGTTTTGCTTCGACTTCTATAAAAACAAAATCAGTAACATAGGTTTTAGAAACAAAAATTATAGTTTCCAATCAGTTATAGAAGATTTATATCTCTGATAGAAATATTTTATCACCTAATTTGAATAACTATAACCAATTACCTTACTAAATCTATCAGTGACAAAAAACAATAGCAAATTTCAAACAAAACGCAAAAATAACTGATTATCAATGATAGAATTCCATCACTGATAGAATCTATCAATGATAGAATTTCATCATTGATAGAATCTATCAATGATAGACTTGATAGAAACGGGAAGAAGGATAAAAAAGGGTTGGAGATGGACTTTTTAGTAATTTAGATGGGCTGGATGTTAAATTTTTCTATTTTTGCGAATACTTTAATATGTTGCTGATTTTTCTATTATTTTAGTTGGGTTTGCTATTTGTGCAAGGAGCCCTTACATTTTCCCTAAAAGTTACATATTGCAAAATTGGAACCGATTTTGTTTCAAAATTACATTTTCTTTTCATTTTGTGATGCTCAAATTTCTACTCATCAAGCTTTTTAGTCTTAACAGTTTGTCGTCCCTCTACCTTGAAGTTGTTGTGGTCAATTTGCGTCTCCTTCATTTGCTTTTCATTTTGTCGTGGTCAATTTCATAGATCTTAATAGTTTGTCGTGGTCAATTTGTCAACATAATAGATGGGTTTGTTTTTATTTTCTATTATTTTTCTGTTTGTTATCTTTATATTGCAATATTTTTCAGTTTTAACACCACATTTTCGATTAAATTATAGAGTTTTTATATTATAATGTATTTCATTTTATTTTCAATGTAAACGATAGTATATTACATATATGTTTGCGCAGGTCATTAATTATACAATTATATATATCATATCTTTCATTTTTTGTTTTGGGAAAAATACACTTTTAGTCCCTGAGGTTTGAGTTAGGTTTCATTTTGGTCCCTGAGGTTTCAAACTCAACAATTTAGTCCCTGAGGTTTGATTTTAGTTGCAATTTGGTCCCTCCATCCAATTTTCCGTTAGTATTTAACGGATTGCCGACGTGGCATTGATTTTTTAATTAAAATACATTTTTTATTTTTTAAAATATAAATATATTAAAATAACAAATATATATATATTTTTAATTTATTTATTCATTCTTTCTCTCTCCACCTTCTTCTTCTTCTCCACCTTCCTTTTTTTTTATTTTCTTCTCTCCTTCTTCTCTAACTTCTCTTAAAAAAAAAAAACAGACCTCCTCCTTCAGATCTGAACCAAAAACGAGGGAGAGGGACGTACCTAGTGTTGCTGTCGTCCGTTCGCCGTGGAGATGCTACTCGAACGTCGTCGTGGGTTCGTGAAGGGTGTGGGTTGTAGATCAGCGGTCGAAAAGGGCGTGGGTTGTAGATCTGCCATCGAAAAAGGGCGTGGGTTCGAGAACGTCGGTGCTGTTCAGGGTTGTCGATCTTCGGTTCAAATCCACAGCCTGCAATTTGTGAAAGAGATCAGAGACGAGATATGACGAGACCCACGACCATCCGCTTCAGATCTGTGGCTTCACGGCGAACAGACGACAGCTTCATGGCCATCCATTTCAGACCCACGACGAGCAGCAACTTCATGGTGAACGGACGACAGCTTCACAGCGAACAGACACATGGACAACGAAGCTCATTTTGGGTTCAAATCTGGAAGATGAAGTCTGTTTCAGTTTTTTTTAAATAGAAGTTAGAGAAGAAGGAGAGAAGAGTTGAAGAAAAGAAGAAGAAGAAGAAGAAGAAAAAAAAAAACAAGTCACCAGCGGCGGCTGGCCGCCGGCGAGCGATGGTCGCCGGTCGGTGTGGTAATGAAGAAGAAGAAGAAGGTGGAGAGAGAAAGAATGAATAAATAAATTAAAAATATATATATATATATATATATATATATATATATTTGTTATTTTAATACATTTATATTTTAAAAAATAAAAAATGATTTTTAATTAAAAAATCAATGCCACATCAGCAATCCGTTAAATACTAACGAAAAATTGGATGGAGGGACCAAATTGCAACTAAAATCAAACCTCAGGGACTAAATTGTTGAGTTTGAAACCTCAGGGACTAAAATGAAACCTAACTCAAACCTCAGGGACTAAAAGTGTATTTTTCCCTTTTGTTTTTTTTACGCAGTTAACGTATGCATTTCAAATATACCATTACACATTGTATGAATTTCAAATATACCATTACACATTGTTTAAAGAGTATATCTTTTAGGTACCCAATATTTATCGGTCTGGTATTATACACACACACACAAACAACAATAAGGTATTTATTCTATGTCTAAAGAAGTACATATATTCAAATAGGGATATGTAATTAGTAATCCCAAACATGATATATATATACTTTTTTATTTTTAGAAAAAGAAGATATATATATACAAAAACCACCTTACCAACCAAATAAGGGTATTTAATCAAGCACCAATTTATGAGGGAAACATACCACTCAAGCACCACTTGCATGTTAAAATACTAAAACAGAAAAAGATTGTTTCCCAAAAACATAGTATTCATATTTTTCAGACTCCTCAATCAACCACCCAAAAACATAAAATGCATACGAGACACATATTTTCAATGTATTCCCAAAAACATAGTATAAATATTTTTCAAACTTTCCTAAATATGCAAAAAAAATCTAATAAACATAGTATAAAGCAAAATGAGAACCAAGAGTAAGACTATAATTTCCTTTACCAGTGCAATTTGCAAAAATTACATAATCTTATATTAGGCAATGGTTAAAAAAAACAACACAAGATCACAAAATTCTAATTTAATCGATAGTTTAGTTAAACAATCTTCCAGTTAACCGTGGATTTATATTAAGAGCCTAAAAAACAAACCCATGAAGTTCTTATAAAAATCAAATTCAAAAAATAATTTATCAACATCGTGCGCTTTCCAAAAAAAAATCTTCAAAATTCGTATAGGACAGATTCTCAAATACACAACAAATTCAGAGGAAAGATGGAGAATATACCTCTTGCGACAATGGCAGAAACATATATAAAAAAAGATACGAGGTATTTTTTGAATACCTCTTGCGGCAAAAACTCACATTGCAATGGCAGAAAGATTTCAAAGGAGAGATGAAGAAGAAACCTTAACAAGGCGGCAATGGTGGAAGATTCTGGAAGAACTTCTGATGAAAGAGAGAAAATGGAAAAAACAAGAAAGATAACCACTTTCACGCTTGATTTGCACAATTATAGGAAGAAAATTCAAATCATTTTTCTTTATTTTTTTGTTTTTATATTATTTTATATATTTCCAACTACTATTCATGCAAGGGTATTCAAGTAAATGGGCCTTCTATGTTCAGAAATCGGTCGACAAAATTGTAAAAAATAGTTCTTTAGGACAGTTTTGGTATATTGGGGCTACTTTTTGCCCATTTATGTAGTTATCCCTTCTTTTTTTTTGTGAGCTTCACCCCTCATTTTTAATACACTTGATTTTCCAAATTATTTTCTTTTATATATATATATATTGTTGGGTTTTGTGCTCTAAAACTCGTAAATAGTAAATGTAAACATATTAATTTATCAATAAAGTGTTATTGAATTTGTTTGTTTTAGAATTGCATTAATTAATCCTAAATCCAATAAACTAATATCCAAGGTTGTTTTACGTAGCTTGAACAGTATGTGGGGACATACAAGGGATCAATATTCAAGTAACAACCTAAAGAGTCTATAGTATAAGGATAAGGTTGGGTACCTTATCCTGGTGACACTATGGATACGACCTGTTTTCTATTTGATAAACGCGTTCATGTAGTGGACATGCGAGTGGGGGTATCCTATGCAATGAGTTTGCATAAAATTGGATAGCGAAATAGTAACCATTAGATGTAACACCGTTGACTAATTAGGTTATTATTTCATATGATGACCTAGGTAACTCAGTCTTAATCCTTAGTAAGATTGTCCTTTGATTTGCATGAGTGAGTGGCTAGATTTGCCGACTCAATAAGTCTACTGTTGCCTTCTAGAGTGGGGTAAAAATATGGTAAAATAAGCTCTAGAATACTGTGCAAGTATACACAATCCGCAGCAAGTGATAAGTAATTTATCGTATCCACGAGGTTTTGAATAGCTCTCACTTTACCTATCTTGTGTAACTTTTTAATGGTTTCAAGGTTCTTAGAATGATTGATTTTGATGAAATGCTGAAGCAAAAGAAATGACAGAACAAAAAGTAAACGAATAAAGCATATAGATTGGAAACAGACGTTGGTCAGGATTTCAGTAATTGTTTTAAAAGATGCTCTAGCAATATTATTGATTAGGCAATTCTCTTGCAGTCTTATCAGCAAGATCCTTTCGCAACTCTGGATTTTTTGGAATATGTTACAACTCCAATGACGTGCTACCGATCAAGCACTAGGCAACCGGTTATCCCTAACTTAGTCACTGGCGTCCACCAACACATAATGGTCTAGTGTGATTAAATGTCACACACCTCTCAAATCATCCATGAAACTAAGAGGTGATATTCATATCGGCTGGCCAGGCGAGCACAAAATGGAAATAGACACAACAAATAATCAAGATGTTCAAATCAACATATATTGCATAGAGAATGTAGCACAACAATTACATAATTCCTAACCAACACCGTAGCAAATTTAGTTCATGAGGTTCATAATAACACATGCTACAATCTGAGTATGTGCATCCATAACTACAAGAAATTACAAGAAAAGATTAATTCCCTTGATTAGATCCGTAGTTGATGGTCTTCTTGAAGTCTCCAATCTTTCATCCTCTATTTGGCTCCCAAAGATGGAAAGTAAGCCTCCATGAATGGAATGGGACTTTCCTTTCTCGAAATTGGAATGTCTTTGACTTGAGACAACTCCTTCCTTTTATAGAGTGGAGTCAAGTCCTAATTAGGTCAAACTTTACACGTGGAGGGCTCTCCAAGCTTCCTAGATATGAGATTAATTCAGCTAACGTCAGCTCATTTAATGAATCACATGTGGCTCATGTGGCAGTTTTGCTCCCTGCTTTGTTGGATCACGAATTTTGCTCCCTCAAGTCGCTCAACATTATATTTTGCATAAAATAACTTCCAAAGCATTCATTCTTCCAAATGGGTTAAATCATATAATATTCATCTAAAAGCAATCTTATTTAACACAAATGACATACAAAACACTATAGAAATAAGAGACGGATCCCTTATGCTTCAGCTGTGGTCAGTCTTATGTATGTCATGTTGTGTACTAGGCCTGACATTGGCTATGCAGTTGGGATAGTCCGCAGGTACTAGTCCAATCCAGGTTTAGACCACTGGACTGTAGTTAAAAACATCCTCAAGTATCTTCAGAGAACGAGGGACTATCAACTTGTGTATGACTCTAAGGATTTGATCCTTACAGGATACACAGACTCTGACTTTCAGACTGATAAAGATTCTAGGAAATGCACATTAGGGTCAGTATTTACCCTCAATGGGGGAGCTGTAGTCTGGCGTAGCATCAAGCAAGGATGCATTGCAGACTCCACCATGGAGGTCGAATATGTCGCTGTTTGTGAAGCAGCTAAGGAGGCTATATGGCTACAAAAGTTCTTGATGGATTTGGAAGTTGTTCCAAATATGAACTTGCTAATCACCCTTTATTGTGATAATAGTGGTACAGTGGCAAATTCTAAAGAACCTCGCAGTCACAAAAGAGGCAAGCACATAGAGCGCATATATCATCTCATCAGAGAGATCGTGCAACGAGGGGACGTGATCGTCACAAAAGTAGCCTCTGAGCACAATATTGCTGATCTATTTATGAAGGCTCTCACGACTAAAGTGTTTGAGGGTCATCTAGAGGGTCTAGGTCTGCGAGATATGTACATAGAATAAAGTAGGGCAAGTGAGAGAAGTGTAATGGGTATTGTGAATGCCCTAGTTTTTCTATTTATCTGTATTTGTACTTTTCATGTATTATACAGTATTAATACAAACCACTATTCCTACTTCAATGATTATTCATTCAATTTTGATTGCTGATGTACATTGCCCACTAGAGTTTTAGTTCAAGTGGGAGTTGTTGGGTTTTATGCCCTAAAACTCGTAGATAGTAAATGAAACAAATTAATCGATCTCAATAAAGCGTTATTTGAGTGATTCAGTAATTTGGTTATTGAATAATCGAGTTTGCATTAATAATCCCTAAATCCAATAAACTAAGATCCAAGGTTGTTTAAATGAAACTTGGACTAGTATGTGGGGACATACGGGGATCAGTGTCCAAGTAACAACCTAAAAGGTGTATAGTATAGGGATAAGGCTGGGTACCTTATCCTTGTGACACTATGTGATACGACCCACCTTGTATTCGATACAGATGCAATGATCCAAAACATACATGTAGGAGACATGCGGGTGGGGGTATCCTATGCAATGAGTTTGCATAAGACCGAACCGCGAAATAGTAACCACTAGATGTAACGTTGTTAACTAGTTTCGTTTTCTATTTCAATAGGATGACCTAGGAAACTCAATCTCAAATCTTGAGTCTATTATGAACCCCTTTCAGGAGGGATTGTCCTTAGATTTGTATGGGTGAGAGTGACTAGTTCGCCGACTCAATAATCCTACCGTTTCAGGGGCAAGACCGAATGGGGGCTGATAATTGCCCAAAAGGTAGTTATTTAGGCCTTAATTATATAGGGATTTGTGTGTCCTTTATGCTTATTAGGGTTGGTTTTGGATAGATATTACATGTTTTAACCCATTTGGAAGAATGAAAGTATTGAGAATTATTTTGTACAGATTATGATGCTGAGCGACTGGAGGGAGCAAATTCTATGCTGCAGCAAAACTGGGTGAAAGACTGCCACGTCACAGCTCGTTAGCCAACTTCATGAACCGACTTCTGCTGAGTTATTTTCGGGATAAAGGAGCAAAGAGAGCCCTGCACGTGTCCAAATTGACCTAATTCAAGCCTCCTATCCTTCTATAAAAGGAAGTAGCCGTCGAAGTCAAAAGCATTCCAACTTTCCTTGGAAGCCGAATAGTATAGAGAGATTGGAGACCACCAAGAACACCATCATCCGCAAGCTGATTTAGGAGATTTATATTTTCTTTATTATCTTGTGATTATGGAACCACCTTATGTGTCGTCCTCACCTTATGTACCACCTCTACCTTTTCCACAAAGGCAAAAGCCTAAGAATCAGGATGGTCAATTTAGGAAGTTTTTAGAGATTCTTAAGCAATTGCATATAAATATCCTGTTAGTAGAAGCTATAGAGCAAATGCCTAATTATGCTAAATTTCTTAAGGATATTTTAACTAAAAAGAAGAGGTTAGGTGAGTTTGAAACTGTATCTCTTACTGAGGAATGTAGTGCTATTCTTAAGAATGGGCTGCCACCCAAGGCTAAGGATCCATGGTCATTTACTATACCTGTGTCTATAGGTGGAAAGAGTTAGGTAGAGCACTCTGTGATTTAGGTGCAAGCATTAACCTTATGCCTCTTTCGGTCTATCGAAAGTTAGGTATTGGTGAAGCTAGGCCTACCACAGTTACACTCCAACTAGCTGATAGGTCTATCACATATCCAGAGGGTAAATTTGAGGATGTCTTAGTAAAGGTGGATAAATTCATATTTCCTGTTGATTTTATTATTTTAGATTATGGGGCTGATAAAGATGTCCCAATTATTCTAGGTCGTCCATTTTTGGCTACTGGTAGGGTGTTAATAGATGTTCAAAAAGGGGAATTAACAATGAGAGTTTGTAATGAGGAAGTAAAATTTAATGTGTTTAAAGCCATGAAATATCCAGACGAAATGGAGGATTGCTCCTTCATCAGGATTTTGGAGAGCACGGTTATTGAGACAGCAATACAGGATTCAGCTAGCAAGCATTCGGAAAAGCATGGAGAGGTTAGTGTAGAAGATTTAGAAATTTGTTCTTTAGAAAGAAAAAATGAAAAAGAATTGTTTAGGTGTGAGGATGTTTTTGAGTCTTTAGATTTAGATCAGAGGAAAGCTCCTCCCATTAAGCCATCCCTGATTGAGGCACCTACTTTAGATTTGAAGTCCTTACCGGATCATCTAAAGTATGTGTATCTTGGAGAAAGAGAGACGTTGCCCATTATTGTTGCTTCAGATTTAATGCCAGAGCATGAGGAGGCCTTAATAAAATTCCTGCAGCAATACCGCAAGGCTATAGGTTGGACATTGGCTGACATTCAGGGAATTAGCCCATCTTTTTGTATGCACAAAATCACTCTAAAGGAGGGATCCTTTAGGAGTATTGAGCAACAAAGAAGGCTTAACCCTGCAATGAAAGAGGTTGTTAAGAAGGAGGTAATTAAATGGTTGGATGCTGGGATCATTTATCCAATTGCCGATAGCAATTGGGTAAGCCCTGTCTAATGTGTTCCTAAGAAAGGAGGTGTCACTGTGGTGAGCAATAAAGACAATGAATTGATTCCAACTAGGACAGTAACTGGCTGGAGGGTTTGCATGGATTACAGGAGGCTTAATAAAGCTATCCGTAAGGATCATTTCCCTCTACCATTTATTGACCAGATGTTGGATAGATTGGCTGGTCAGGCCTACTACTGTTTCTTGGATGGTTATTCTGGGTATAACCAAATTACTATTGCTCCTGAGGATCAGGAGAAAACCACTTTCACCTGTCCTTATGGGACATTTGTTTTTAGGAGAATGCCTTTTGGCCTCTGCAATGCTCCAGCAACATTTCAGCGGTGTATGTTAGCATTTTTTTCTGATATGATTGAGTCCACTGTTGAGGTATTTATAGACGATTTTTCAGTGTTTGGAGGGTCTTTTCAGAGTTGTTTAGATAATTTAGGAAAAGTGTTAAAAAGATGTGAGGATACCCATCTAGTTCTCAATTGGGAAAAATGCCACTTCATGGTGAAAGAGGGCATAGTGTTAGGACATAAAATTTCTAAAAATGGTCTAGAAGTTGATAGAGCAAAAATAGAGGTTATTGAAAGACTAGAACCACCGAATTCAGTGAAGGGAATTCGAAGTTTTTTAGGACATGCTGGATTTTATAGGAGGTTCATAAAGGATTTTTCCAAAATCAGTAAACCTCTTTGTAAATTATTGTGTACTGATCATGTTTTTTACTTTAATGCAGATTGTAGGAAGGCTTTTGAGACTTTAAAGGCTGCTTTAATCTCAACACCCATTCTTTGTGCACCTAATTGGGATTTACCATTCGAGGTAATGTGTGATGTGAGTGATGCTGCGGTAGGTGCAATGTTGGGGCAAAAGCAGGGCAAATTTATCCATCCTATATATTATGCAAGCAAGGTTTTAAATGAAGCACAAATCAACTATACAACTACTGAAAAGGAGTTGTTAGCTGTTGTGTTTGCTTTTGAGAAGTTCCTGCCATATTTGGTTGGATCCAAAGTCACAGTGTTCACGGATCATGCAGCAATAAGGTATTTAATGTCTAAGAAAGATGCAAAGCCTAGACTAATTCGTTGGATTTTATTATTGCAGGAGTTCGACTTGGAGATAAAGGACAAGAAGGGATCAGAAAATGTCATTGCAGATCACTTATCTCGTCTTGATCCATCATCATCTTTGCTAGAGCAATTTGCCATTTCTGATTCTTTTCCAGATGAACAACTCCTTGCTGTTGAGGTAAAGGTAGTTAGAGATATCCCTTGGTATGCTGATATTGTCAACTTTTTGGTAAAGGGAGTCACCCCTATTGACATGGATTGGAGGCAGAAGAAGAAGTTTAAGTACGATGCGAAATTTTTTTATTGGGATGAGCCATTCATGTATAAGCAATGCTCTGACGGTATTATTCGTAGGTGTGTTTCAGGTGCTGAAGCAAAGGAAATCCTGGAGCAATGTCACTCTTCGCAGTATGGAGGTCATTTCAGCGGTCAGAGGACAGCTATGAGGATTTTGCATTGCGGATTTTTCTGGCCTACGTTATTTAAGGATGCCCATTGGTTCTACAAGCAATGTGATGCTTGCCAAAGGAGAGGAAACTTGGGGCCTAGAGATGAAATGCCTCTTACTTACATTTTAGAAGTTGAATTATTCGATGTATGGGGTATTGATTTTATGGGGCAATTTCCCCCTTCTAATGGCAATGTTTTTATCTTATTGGCAGTTGATTACGTGTCCAAGTGGGTGGAGGCCATTGCATGCCATCAGAGTGATGCCAAGACAATTGCAAAGTTTCTTCAATCGCACATCTTTGCGCGGTTTGGGACACCTAGGACTCTAGTGAGTGATGAGGGTACACATTTTGTTAATAATATCTTAACTAAGCTTTTAGCTAAGTATGAGATTAAGCATAGGATAGCTACCCCTTATCACCCACAAGCAAATGGTCAAGCTGAAATTAGTAATAGGGAAATTAAAGCTGTTCTAGAGAAAGTAGTCCATCCATCTAGAAAGGATTGGTCTTTTAGGTTGGATGAGGCTCTTTGGGCTTATAGGACAACCTATAAGACTCCACTAGGTATGTCTCCCTATAGGTTAGTATATGGGAAAGCTTGTCATTTACCATTAGAGCTAGAGCATAAAACATTTTGGGCCTTGAAAAAGTTAAATTTTGATTTGAGTCGTGCAGGAGCAATAAGAATGCTGTAGCTAAATGAACTGGAAGAATTTCGCCAGTTTTCTTATGAAAATGCGAAAATGTATAAAGAAAAGACTAAGCTGTGGCATGACAAGAAAATAAAATCTAAAGAGTTTGTCAAGAGACAAAAAGTCTTGCTTTATAATTCTAGATTGAAATTATTTCCTGGAAAACTAAAATCTAAATGGTCAGGACCGTTCACTGTGATTGAGGTTTTTCCCCATGGAGCAATTACTTTGCAGGATGAAAAAGATGGGTGAGTGTTCAAGGTGAATGGACAGCGTGTGAAGCATTATTGGGGTGAGGAGTTTTAGTCGAAATATCCTTCCCTAAGGTTAGTTGATGATTGAGAGAGCAGGATTTTTGCGGGAGCATTTCACAGAGCAAAATTTTGAGCTCCCAGAGTTTGTATTAATTTTATTTTTCGCTGATTTATTTTTAATTTCGATTAGGATTAAGATTTGATTTTGCATGGTTTATTAGATTTTATCTTTAAGTATTTTTATTGTTTTTGGTAGTTTAGATTTTATCTTTTTTTGTTTTGAATTTAAATTGATTTTCGGATTATTTATTTGGATTATCTTTGAATTATCTTTTCATTAATTAGATTTCATTTTCAGTTATTCTGATTAGTTTAAATTAATAAAGATTTTCTCTAAATTAATTCGGCGTCAAGAAGGATTAAATTTGATTGGTTATTTTTAAATTTTGAAGATTTGATTTTCCTGTTTTTAAATTTGAATTCCGTATCCAAGATTCCTCAGGTTCAGAAGATTATTGCAGCAAAGGTGTGGCTGGAGCATTTCGTCCGAGAAAAAAAGATTTTATTGTGAGTTAATTATTTTTACCGTTGGAGTTTTTTTTAGGGGCATTTGCATCAATAGCAAAAAATAAAATGGTAATTGCAAGCGTGTCTTCCATTTATTGGTTTTGCAGATATAGCAAAAAAAATTTGGCCCGCCCTAGACAATAACGTAAAAAGACTAAAATAACCTTAGCTCGTCGTCACTGATATACCAAATATCTGGTATATTAAATCCTAAAAATATACTAGATATTTGGTATATCAATCAACTGATATACTAAATATATAGTATATCAGATGTATATTTCGTGAATATAATATATTTTACACATGAGCTTTCATTAGTTTAGATATCTTTGATATACTACATTAATAAAGAATTAGATATATTAGCTTTATTTTGGGACAATATGTGTGGTAGAAGATTTAAACCTCTAACCTGGTTGAATGTGTATATATCAGTGATTTTTTTTAATAACAAGCATATCATTGATGTATTTAAATATATATTTATTAATTATTTGAGTAGTAAAAAAAAAGTATATCAACGGTGTATCAACTTTCATAAAGACAAACATTTATTTTAGAAGAGACAAACATTTCATTTAAAATATGTAAATAATACAACATAATTCAATAAATAGAAAAGAAAATATAACAAATATAAGTAAAGAAGGTAACATATCAAGTACATCATTGGTATCAAATATTATGTTTATCAAATCTAAGTATATATTAGATATATCATTAGTATATTAGGTATATCATTGTATTCATTCGAGTATATCAAATTTGGTATACTTTATATTTCATATATCAGTAAATATAAAGTATATCAGATATACTACTAATATACCTATTGATATACCAACAAGGGTAAAATTGGAATAATAAAAAAATCGGAAATCAGATTTTAAAAATTTTGCTATATTTGCAAACCTGAAAAATCATAGCTAAATTTGCAAATATCCTAATATTTTTTGCTACCCATTGCAATTCCCCTTTTTTTTATGTGAGTAGGTAAATTTCCAGGATGCTGCCACATGTCACGCAGGGATTATCCAATGGTTTAGCCGTTGACAGCGTGCAGTTATTTATCATGGTTAATTAAAATTCAAAGATTTTACCGTTGGGAATTTGATTTGAAAATTAAAAGTGAACGGTAAACCCATTTAATACGGAGCAAAATCTTTTAGTTATGATTCGATTTGCTGCAGCTATTTATTCAGGAACCTTCGGTAAGTTCTTCTCACTTCATCTTCTTGATTCATCCCTTGCCATTTGCATTTTTCTTTCGTTCTCTGTGTGCGCTATAGAATTCCGTCTGAAACTCTTCGATGACTAAGACGAGAGCGAGAAAAGAGAGAGATAATGAGGAAGAGGAGGTACCCGTTACCCCCGAAGTTCAAAAGGTAAAAACGAAGAAAAAGAGAACGCCAGAGGAAAAAGAAGCCAAGAAAAGGAGAAGGCAGCAAATGGCTGCAGAACAGGAAGAAGTTCAGGAGGTGGCAGAGGTTGTTGCCACTTCAGCGGAAGAAGGAAATACTCAAGAACCTGAAGTGTAAAACCCGGTTACGGTTGAAGAAGAGAATGTTAGGGAAAATCAAGAAACAGAGACTGACGAAGTTCGAGGCGAACAGACCGTAGATGTGCCTGAAGAAGGGAATGAACAGGGATCGGTGCAGGAGGCTCGGGTTGAAGTCATCATGCCTGAACCACCAAAGAGGCGTCGCATTAAGCGGAAGGCAGGCTGCATCAGGGTGATTCGGAATACCCCATCGCCTCTATCATCGAACTCTGAGGAAGAAAGAAGGGAAAGAGAGAAAAAAGAAGTTGAGGACAAAGTGAGAGAAGAAACAGAAAAGAGACCTGAGGAAGAACAGTTGCTCAAGCGCAGGGCGGAAAAGGGCAAAATCATTGCTGAAGCATCGGAGGAACACGATGTAATAGAAGAACAACAGTTACCATTTGATCGTTTCGCCATTTCTTGTTTGAGCGCGGTTTCAGTGGTGATCTTCCACAGTTTCTGAGGACCGGTATTGCAGACCACGGCTGGGAGCTGTTTTGTGCGAAGCCTGAGTTTGTAAGCGCACAGGTGGTGCGTGAATTTTATGCTAACATTGACAAGGAGGATGGTTTCTAGGTAATTGTCCGAGGAGTCAAGGTAGATTGGAGTCCGAGTGCTATCAACGCACTGTATAATCTTCAGAACTTTCCCCATGCGGCATATAATTAGATGGCTATGGCGCCATCTGATGAGCAACTAAGTGATGCTGTGCGGGAGGTAGGAATTGAAGGGGCACAATGGCAGTTATCCAAAACTCAGAAGAGGACATTCCAGTCGGCTTATTTGAAAAGGGAAACGAACACGTGGATGGGATTTATTAGACAGAGGATGCTTCCAACAACACATGACTCGACAATCTCCAGGGAACGGGTTCTCCTAGCTTTTGCCATCTTGCGGTCTCTCAGTATTAAAGTAGGGAGGATCATTGCAAGTGAAATTTCTGGTTGCTGGAAAAAGAAGGTGGGGAAGTTGTTCTTCCCGAATACAATTACAATGCTTTGCAGTAAAGCAGGGGTTCCAGTGGACGAGGGAGATGTGATCCTGTTTGACAAAGGGATCATCGACACACCTAATTTGGCACGTCTCCAGCGCATGCAAGAGGTACGTCAAGGAGGGCTTATCTACGACATCAACACGATTCTAGAACAACTGGCACTTTCGGCCAGTAGCAGGAGTTTGCTGAAAGGCAAACTTTAATCTTATGGAACTATGTTAAGAATCAGGATGCCAGCTTAAGAAGGGCGCTGCAAGAGAATTTTTCCAAACCATATCCAACCCTTCCTACATTCCCTGAGGATCTGTTGAACCCCTGGATTCCGCCCCCACCTGTTGAAAGAGAAGAAGAGAATGATGATGAAGAGCAGGGTCGGGAAGATTGATGGATGAGATGATCTTCAGCGAGCATTATTTTTGTTCTTATCATTATGTTTGCTCGCGCATATCTGACCCCGCTTGCTAAATATGTTTGCTTGTTTCTTTTAATTTTTCTGCTTCTTGGAAAAAATATATCTTTGCTTTTGTAATATCTTTTTAGGTTTTTAATGAAATTTCCAGATGTTTTTCATTCTATATGCAATGAGTTTCTCTAACTTACCTAATTTTCTTCTGAATTCTTGAAGCTTGGACTGATTACGCTTAATTAGATCAAGGTATTCTGATCTCCAGAAATCTTTTGCTTGAGCATTTCTTCTAGCCTGGACTGTTGCTGTGACAAAGAAAATTTTGAAGGTAGTATTGACTCTTATGATCCACTTTAAGCTTAGTTCTAGTCCCACGCTTAGTTTAAAATTCAGAAAGTAAAATTTCAGTTTGGGGGTATAATTTGCAAAATTAATGATTCATTGGGGACAATGAATAATTCAAGTTTGGGGGACTTTTTGCTACTCAAATTGTTTTGCTCGAGCATTCCTCTCCTTCAAAGTAAAAATTTGCTAGGTTATTGAGTAACCGGGGACATTTGTGATACCCACAGTTTGTCTTCGCGTCAAAAGATGACCTAGGAAATGTGGAAAAAATGAGAAAAAATTATTTGCTGAAAAAATTGATTGTTGAAGTTTTGCTGAAAAAAATTGATGGAGCAAAAGTTTTGAAGGATGAATGATGATCCAACAGTTTTTCTGTCTCCCAGAACTTAGGTGAGCTTCAGCATAAAATGTTGCCATTCTAAGGGGCAAGAGATGGAATAACTAAGGATTTTTGAGCTTTATAAAGAGTATTGAGCCTAGTTGGTGATGAGTTTGAGGCAAGGGTATACTGCCCCATAAAGTGGGTCATCCCATGCTTAAGAGCTTATGACTGTAGGGCTGCTTAAAGTCTGAAAAACAAGAATATAAACCCCTTTAAGAAAAAAAATGTGTGTCTGGTAATACAGCTAGGCTGTGGAGAGTTTTTAGAATTGAGTTGAAAGTGGTGATTATTTGTCCATGCCGGAGGAATTATTTTGCTGCAGCAGAGCTCGGTTTTGCAGAGTGCTCAGGTAAAGGTCAAAGGTAGTATTGGATTGTCTGATTTGATTAAGCTAATTTTTTGTCTAATGTTTTTAAATTCTTGAAGGAAGGTTGGTTAGTATTGCACGGGACGCGCAATAGTTCAAGTTTGGGGGTGTGATAACTGCCCAAAAGGTAGTTATTTAGGCCTTAATTATATAGGGATTTGTGTGTCCTTTATGCTTATTAGGGTTGGTCTTGGATAGATATTACATGTTTTAACCCATTTGGAAGAATGGAAGCATTGGAAATTATTTTGTGTAGATTATGCTGCTGAGCGACTGGAGGGAGCAAATTCTATGCTGCAGCAAAACTGGGTGAAAGACTGCCACGTCACAGCTCGTTAGCCAACTTCATGAACCGACTTCTGTTGAGTTATTTTCGGGATAAAGGAGCAAGGAGAGCCCTGCACGTGTCCAAATTGACCTAATTCAAGCCTCCTATCCTTCTATAAAAGGAAGTAGCCGTCGAAGTCAAAAGCATTCCAACTTTCCTTAGAAGCCGAATAGTATAGAGAGATTGGAGACCACCAAGAACACCATCATCCGCAAGCTGATTTAGAAGATTTATATTTTCTTTATTATCTTGTGATTATGGACATGCTTACTCAGATTGTAATTTGTGTTTCCATGTCTATTATGAACTAAGTAGCTTAGGTGTTGATTAGGAATAATGTGATTACTGTGCTTCATCTTTAGTAATATATTGACTATTGCATTTTGGTTAATTGTTGTGCTTATTTCCATTTTATGCCCGCCTGGCCAGCCGGTGTGAATACCTCTCTCTAGTTTCAGGGATGATTTAGAGAGTGTGTGGCAATTATCCACACTACGATCATTGTGTATTGGTGAACGCCAGTGACTGAGCTAGGGATAGCCAGTTGCCTAGTGCTCGATTGGTCGTACTTCATTGGGATTGAAACACATCCCAAAAGATTCAGAGTTTCAGGAGGAATCCGCTAATAATACTGTGAGAAATGCATGATCAATAATATTGCTAGAGCATCTTTTAGAACGATCACTAAATCCTAACCAGCGCCTGTCTTTACTCTGTCTGCCTATTTGTTTACTTGTTGTTCTGTCATTTATTTTGCTTCAGCATAATTCTTATAAACCCCAAATATTTTTATTATCTTTGAAACCATTAGAAAGTTACACAAAATAGATAAAGTGGAAACTCATTCAGACCCTGGATTGATAATATTACTTGCTGCAGACTGTGTATACTTGCACAGGAATTCTAGAGTCTTTTTACACTATATTTTTATTCACTCTAGGAACCCAACAGGGGCTGAGAACATAATAGTACAAGATGAAATTCACTTCTTCGCCTATTGGGGTAAGTAGATGTGTGTTCCCTTAAGGGCTGATTCCGAGGCTAGTACAAAGGCGTGTCGTCCTCTCCTGGCCCGAGAGGAACTCCGGTTTAATGGTTGGACCCTAAACAACTTATTCATTAGAGGGATCAATGGTACTTAAGGAACCATAGGTAACCTAGGGGTAAAACGGTAATTTGACCCAACTGGTGTTGCGAACACACGTGAATGATTTACTTACTGCATTGGTCGATATTCGTGGACACATAAATATTCTACAGTGAGAAGAGTGCAGTTGTGGGACTTTAGTGGAGTGCCCCTTAGTTAACGAATGTTGACTAACTTGGTTAATGAGTTTAGCCAATTAGTCTCGTATCGTTGGAGCTTCTGATCTGTAGGTCCATTAGGTCCCACTAGTAGCTCGTAAAGAGACTTGAGGCAATTAAGTATAAATTGTAAATTGAAAGTGTTCAATTTATTTAGGGGAATCATATACTGTATATTGATACATTATAATATAAAGTTTATGGAACTTTATAATAAAATTTTGAATTAATTTCAAAATTAATTCTTGAGAGAAAATATTTGAAAGAGTTCAAATAATTAATATGAATTGGTTTCATATTAATATAAATAATTTAATAAAATCCCTAAGATTAAAGATATGATATTTAATTAGATAATTAATTAATTATTTATTAAATTAAATATGAATAAGATAATAGATTTGAGTAGATCTTATTCATGACCTTTTCCTTGGTCTTGACCTTTTTTCCTATAAATAGGACCCCTGGGGTGAGGTGAAAGGTATCCCATTCATTCTCTTATTCTCAGAGAATTCCCCTGAAGGCTCCCTCTAGACTCCCACTAGTCTCTTGCCTCTAGAAGTCTTAAAGTCATACTGGTGTAGCTTTAGTGGTGGTGTTCACAGTAGTTCGTGATTATTTCACAAGTAGTTGGTGAATTTAATCTGAGTCGTCAACGAGAGTAAGTAATTTGTTACTATATAAATTAGATTTAGATCTAATATTTTTGTATGTTTAGCCTTAATATAAATTTAAATAGTTATAAGATTATTGTCAATGTATTGGTATTTTAAATTAAACAAAATCAATTACGAATCGGTCCCAATCATGCTTCCACTTTACAAAATTGCAGAATTCTAATCCTTCATCGTGAAGGATTAACTTACCGGTATAGGTCTATATCCGTGGACACAAAAATGTTCTACAGTTAGAAGAGTTCAACTGTGGGCCTTTAGTGGAATGACTCACAGTTAATGAATATTGGTTAACATGATTAATGAGTTTAGTCAGTTAACCTCATATCGTTGGAGCCCATGATCTGTAGGTCCATTTGGTCCCTCTGTTAGCTCGTAAAGAGTAATTAAGAACAATTATATCTTGACAGAATTTGAATAGTTCAAATTCATATTGGGAAGTAAATTAATGGGGGCTTTGCACAGATAGCAAAAACCGGCAAACATATTGCAAACATAGCAAAAAAATAAAATTATTTGCGGAAATAGCAAAAAATACGTTAAATTACAAAAATACCCTTAGTA